>CM076583.1:874028585-875463474 GCA_034641835.2 Pinus albicaulis | reverse complement strand
TAGAAAATTTGGCAGAAATTCCGACGGCCAATTCGTCGCTATTCCGACACATAGTCGTCGCAAGAGCGACAGTTCGAGGGTGGAAAAAACGTGGTTTGTCATGCCGTCGCAGTTTTGACGCACCTAAAAAGTGTCGCACTATTGACACTTCTTCCGTCGCTTCCGAACAAGCGTCACTCTTCCGACGTCTTACGAACCGTCGCGCTTCCGACATTCCTAAACGGTCGCACTTCCGACGAAATGTGGTCCGACGTTTTGAATGTCGCTCTTCCGACGTTTGTAAACGGTCGCAATTCCGACGCAGTGTGGTCTGACGTTTTGGACGTCTCTCTTCCGACGTTTGTAAGATGTCGCAATTCCGACGAAATGTGGTCTGACGTTTTGGACGTCGCTCTTCCGACGTTTGTAAGCTGTCGCAATTCCGACGAAATGTGGTCCGACGTTTTTATACTGTCGCTCTGCCGACGTTTCTGATTTGTCGCAATTCCGACGTCTACAATGTGTCGGTATACCGACGGCAGGTTCAATTTAAAAAAAAAATGAAACTTTAAAAGACGAGAAACGCTGTTTTGAATATATTATACGAAGTAAAACAGTCCATGAAGTCATTACATTTTCACATCTGAAGATTGGAACCCAAATATCCATCCAGAAAAGTGGAAGTCCCACCCCAGACAATGATAGAAAAATACCCCATGTCACATACAGGGACATGATATAAAACCCAGTAACGGTCCACATGGAGATTATCTAAAAATCTGAGAAAGCATCCAAATATGCCCGAGGCATCTATAAGAAAGTGAAATAGCAGTATGTAGAATAGTAAAGCAACAGATAGAGTACCGACGTCTATTGTTCCAAATACAAATTAAAGTACCCAAAATCCTTGAACAGAGAAAAACGCTAATCATGTGAGGAGTGTGATATGTCCAAAATATAAAAAGACCATCAGACCATATCAATAAACCAGCAACATAGACCAGCATCGCTGGTTTTGAAGGCAGAGTGATAAACATTAATCATTTTTTTTTTCACAAGAGAAAAAACGTTGTTTTGAATATATTATATGAAGTAAAACAGTCCATGAAGTTATTGCATTTTCACATCTGAAGATTGGAACCCAAATATCCATCCAGAAAAGTGGAAGTCCCACCCCAGACAGTGATAGAAAAATACCCCATGTCACATACAGGAACTTGATATAAAACCCAGTAATGGTCCACATGGAGATTATCGACAAATCCGAGAAAGCATCCAAATATGCCCGAGGCATCTATAAGAAAGTGAAATAGCAGTATGTAGAATACTAAAACAACAGATAGAGTATTGACGTCCATTGTTCCAAATACAAATTAAAGTACCCAAAATCCTTGAACAGAGAAAAACGCTAATGATGTGAGGAGTGTGATATGTCCAAAATATAAAAAGACCATCATACCATATCAATAAACCAGCAACATAGACCAGCATCGCTAGTTTTGAAGGCAGAGTGATAAACATTAATCATTTTTTTTTTCACAAGAGAAAAAATGATGTTTTGAATATATTGTATGAAGTAAAACAGTCCATGAAGTCATTACATTTTCACATCCTAAGATTGGAACCCAAATATCCATCCAGAAAAGTGGAAGTCCCACCCCAGACAATGATAGAAAAATACCCCATGTCACATACAGGGACTTGATATAAAACCCAATAACGGTCCACATGGAGATTATCGACAATCTGAGAAAGCATCCAAATATGCCCGAGGCATCTATAAGAAAGTGAAATAGCAGTATGTAGAATATTAAAGCAACAGATAGAGTACCGACATCCATTGTTTCAAATACAAATTAAAGTACCCAAAATCCTGCAAAAGAGAAAAACGCTAATCATGTGAGGAGTGTGATATGTCCAAAATATAAAAAGACCATCAGACCATATCAATAAACCAGCAACATAGACCAGCATCGCTAGTTTTAAAGGCAGAGTGATAAACATTAATCATTTTTTTTTCACAAGAGATAAAACGTTGTTTTGAATATATTATATGAAGTAAAACAGTCCATGAAGTCATTACATTTTCACATCTGAAGATTGGAACCCAAATATCCATCCAGAAAAGTGGAAGTCCCACCCCAGACAATGATAGAAAAATACCCCATGTCACATACAGGGACATGATATAAAACCCAGTAATGGTCCACATGGAGATTATCGACAAATCTAAGAAAGCATCCAAATATGCCCGAGGCATCTATAAGAAAGTGAAATAGCAGTATGTAGAATAGTAAAACAACAGATAGAGTACCAACGTCCATTGTTCCAAATACAAATTAAAGTACCCAAAATCCTTGAACAGAGAAAAACGTTAATCATGTGAGGAGTGTGATATGTCCCAAATATAAAAAGACCATGAGACCATATCAATAAACTAGCAGCATAGACCAGCATTGCTAGTTTTGAAGGCAGAGTGATAAACATTAATCATTTTTTTTTCACAAGAGAAAAACGTTGTTTTGAATATATTATATCAATTAAAACAAAATTACATGGAGATTATCGACAATCCGGAAAGAAAATATCCAAGATGCTCCGAGGCATCTATAAGAAAGTGAAATAGCAAAGATGTAGAACAAAGAAAGAAACGAGCAGAGTACCTAATGGCCCATTGCTCTAAATACAAATTAAAGTACCCAAAATCCTTGAAGAGATCAAGAAAACGCTAATCATGTGAGAATTCTAAGTAAATTTAATCTATTAACAGTGGGAATAAAATTACACCAAAGTCAAAATAATTGCCCAGACTCATGGCAAATTTTTCATCAAAAAATCAAAAAAATTAAGAAGACTGCCCTCATATGAGGAAACCAATCTTGAACATTTAATTTACAAAATTCAAAAATATTACAGAGGTCCAGCACAGTAAAATAATCTAACATCAGCCCAATTAAGTGGGCCGCGAAGCAAGAAAAACAAATTAACCAAACTACTCCTCCGACTCCTCGACGATTCGGCACCATCCTTCGGAAGGTCCAGGATCACTAGGTGCTACCTCCACATTCATGCCACGGCTCCCCTCCCCCCGGGCATTCGAATGTCGGCCGGATTTTTGCGAGCTCGCACCCGCCCCGACAGCATTCTTCCTCCGTTTGGGCCTCGGGAAGACCACAAGGATCAAAGTCGATTCGCAGCGGTTGAGAGAGAAATTAAAGGAAATTGCGCAGTGGCGCCGCTGTGGGAGAAGTGAACTAGCTAGAAGTGAGAGCAGGAATCCATACGGTGGCCGTAGATCCTACAACCCGACCCCGCCCACTCCTAGTATTTGGATATCGACCTGTGTAATAATCACTGGACTGGCCGGAAGTCGACTCTGTTGAGGGGCTAAAGGGAGCCCGCAGGGGTTGACCTCTAGTGCTCCCCCTGCGGCAACGCATCCTATGACGCACGCGAGGCATGGGTGCAGTCTCAGGCGCAGTGGGCACAAGAGGAGACGAAGAAGTAGAATTCCAATTAACAAAGGAAGACAGACAGAGACAGAACCGAGAGAAATGCAGATATGCTGCAAGGTCTAGGCAGCAGTTCAGCTGGCCACTTCTCCTTATCGTCACAATTAGCAGGCAGTGTAATCCAGCAACCGGCTCGTCTGAAAAACCACAGCTAAAATCCATTTTCTCGACCCGACTGCAATGCAATCAAAGGACGCCCATCATAATTAATCTCTGATCATTAATAATGAGAGCCGAAGGCCGGATCATATTGGAGCGTGCGGAATCGAGGAGTGGAGGACGATCTTGAACAGTGTTAAAAAAAAAATTAAAGCGGATTTGATGTGAAAACTTAATTGAACAGCATTAAATGTTAACGTGATTGATATGAAATCTCCATATCCATGTCCCATCGCCTTAAACGCCATCGAATGCACCCGCAGCCGGGAGCAGGGCAAGTTTTTATTGAGGACACGTGGCATAAATTGATTGGAGCGGATCTTTCTTTGGGCCGCTCGCACAGTGGAAATCCGGACCTGAAAAATATTAGGGCGAATTTGATAAGAAATTCACGTCACAACTCTCCCTCCGTATGCCAGCCCAACTTCGGACCCGAAAAAGATTAGGGTGGAATTCATTTGGTTTTCGAGTCACAAAATTGGCCGACGTCAGCAGGCTATTTTGGAACGCAAATTTGGTTTGAATTATGGTTTATCGTCGTTTGAAGTCTGGCGGGCTCGACTTAAGAACAATTTTTTCTGATCCCATCTTATAAAATTTGTGTTGGTTTTCTTTGATAATACACATATTTATAATAAATCATGGGAATACCACACTAAACATGTGGAAAAGTTATATAAATAATTATTGAGAACAATCATTTTTATGTAAAAATATCCAAATTTGCTTTTGGGAAATAAGAATTTGAGTATTTGGTTCATATTGTTTTAAAGGAAGGAGTGAAGTTGGAGCCTCAAAAGATGCAAGCTATTACAAAATGACCTATTCCTAAGAAAATCAAGGTTTCTAGAAGATTTTTTAGACTTACATGATATTATTGATCATTTGTTAAGAATTATGCATGCATTTCAAGTCCACTCACATATCTCTTGAAGAAAATATCATTTATATGGAATGATGAGGCTACTTTGGCATTCTCTCGTTCAATGGATGCCATGTTTTCTACACCAACATCGGTTGCACCTACTTTTGGTAAAACATTCATACTAGAGTGTGAGGCATAGCTAAAAGCCATTTTCTCGACCCGACTGCAATGCAATCAAAGGACGTCCGTCATAATTAATCTCTGATCATTAATAATGAGAGCCGAAGGCCGGATCATATTGGAGCATGTGGAATCGAGGAGTGGAGGCCGATCTTGAACAGTGTTAAAAATTAATTAATGCGGATTTGATGTGAAAACTTAATTGAACAGCGTTAAATGTTAATGCGATTGATATGAAATCGCCATATCCATGTCCCATCGCCTTAAACACCATCGAATGCACTCGCAGCGGGGAGTAGGGAAAGTTTTTATTGAGGACACGTGGTAGAAATTGATTGGAGCGGATCTTTGTTTGGGCCGCTCGCGCAGTGGAAATCCACAACCAAAAAATATTAGGGCGAATTTTATAAGAAATTCGCGTCACAACTCTCCCTCCGTACGCCAGCCCAACTTAGGACCCGAAAAAGATTAGGGCGGAATTCATTTGGTTTTCGCGTCACAAAATTGGCCGACGTCAGCAGGCTATTTTGGAACGTGAATTTGGTTTGAATTATGGTTTATCGCCGTTTGAAGTCCGGCGGGCTCGACTTAAGAACAATTTTGTTTGATCCCATCTTATAAAATTTGTGTTGGTTTTCTTTGATAATACACATATTTATAATAAATCATGGGAATACCGCACTAAACATGTGGAAAAGTTATATAAATTATTGAGAACAATCATTTTTATGTAAAAATATCCAAATGTGCTTTTGGGAAATAAGAATTAGAGTATTTGGTTCATATTGTTTTAAAGGAAGGAGTGAAGTTGGAGCCTCAAAAGATGCAAGCTATTACAAAATGACCTATTCCTAAGAAAATCAAGGTTCTTAGAATATTTTTTAGACTTACATGATATTATTGATAATTTGTTAAGAATTATGTATGCATTTCAAGTCCACTCACATATCTCTTGAAGAAAATATCATTTATATGGAATGATGAGGCTACTTTGGCATTCTCTCTTTTAATGGATGCCATGTCTTCTACACCAACATCGGTTGCACCTACTTTTGGTAAAACATTCATAGTAGAGTGTGAGGCACCAGGACAAGGAATTTACGTAACATTAACACAATAAGGGATATCATTGGCTTTTAAAAGCAAGGAATTCAAAGAAAATATTTGGTGAAATTCAAGGAATTCAATTTTGTTAATAGGTTTATGTCACACGATGATGCAGGGGAATTAGGCACTAGCCAGCAATGTAGGAGGTTTTGTCCACATGTTGTGGCTAGGAGGGTTCGAAAACATTTGAGTTGTAACAGCTAGGTGTCAATACCTCAGCTGACTTTATTACTTAGACTAGTTAGAGTTGTAGGAGTCGAACAGTTTCAGTTAGTTGAATTATTATAATTAGACCTTTTGATTTCTAGAATGGTCCTCTCAGAGGAACTGAAGAGCCATATGTTATGTATATAAATTGTAATTCCTCGGATGAATAAAAGTAGAGAGGGAAGAGGAGAGTAGAGAGGGGATTTCTACAATAAACCTCTGTGTGTGAACAATTGTTTCCAGTTAAATGATTTTCAAGCTTAGTTGCCATTGAATTATCTCGAACTGCTAATTGTGAAGAATTGTTTAACTGTGAGGCGATTGGGTACTGATAATTCCATTCTTCTGTCTTTGAATTCTCGTAAATTGTTGGATAACCCTGTGAACTCACCCCACCCGAAGGCAAGGTCTGTGTAGAGAACCGGGGTCGTGAAAACTGTTCAAATATAAAAATCCCGCTTAATAAAGAGACAAAATTGTTGTGCTTTCAGAACCTGACCCGAGGATTGGACATGAGTTAACAAACAAAAGGATAGCGGAACCAGACATGCACCCATGGTCAAGCCCTCTACCAAAACCACGAGCGGAATCACAAAAGCGGGTTGCCCATATCACACCGCTTTTGCGGAGTAGGCGGTATTTCCTATTCGCGAGCGATTCCATAGGGAATGCGACATGTGGCGAAGTGACCCCTGGAAAACCACCGTTTAACCCGCGCCATCGCATGTTAAAGCCCGACGTTGGAAGCCGAGCGAAATTGCCAAGAGTCGTTGATTTGGAGAAGGGCCATCGGACGGTGGTCGCACGTTGAACTTGCCCGAAGGTTAACTAAGGTGTGCGGAGGATAGCCAGGTACGATACGAGTGTTTGATTGGTTATTGATATATATAGGTGGGGCCGGAGTATAATGAAATTGTTTAATTAAACTATTGGCGGATAATTAGCATAAGTCTGGAGCGTGATTGTTGTAAGGCTGGGTGGTGAAATATAGAGCCGAAAGTTCATTACAAGTTATTTATTTAAAAATAAACGTGGAGTATAAATACAAAGTGTTGAAAGTTAAACTTTGGTTATAAGGATTGGAGATAATATAAAGTCGGGAATATAAATTAAAGTCCAACCATTGTGGATAGTATTTATTTATCAAATTCTACGAATTTGATAAATAAACCCGAAGAAAGAAGAAGTCAATTAAGACTCAGGCTGGAGGAAAAGAACGGGTACACCAAGGGAAAATGCTGACAGAGCGATTGTAGACACACCAGCTCTCCTTGGGGGTCCAATTTTAGTTTTGTTGCGTCACACGATGATCTCTCTTCTCTGGCATTTACTTGTATTGAAGATCACTATTCTAGGAATAAGGAGTTATTTTCTCCAAAATAACCCTAGCCAAACATTGACAATGCATCAAGGATATCTTTCTATGCTTCATAAGCACATTTGTTCTACTTCTAAATCATGTCTTGGAAGTGGTTGTGCTGGAAATTATTCACCAGTTGGTTTCATACCAAAGTCTTTTTCACATTTTCAGCATCCAATACATGAAAAAGATAATGGTTTAAAACAACATAAATATTTGAAAATTTGCAAGAATTGTCTGGCACACTTTGAATATGAATTTTGAATTCAAGTGCATGATGCTGTATAGGATCAAGTGTCATTTTGAATACCAAATGTTTCACATGAAACTTCTCAACATGCTATCCTGCATTAAGGATTAAATGACAATATTGCATCAACTATTTCCATAATAAAAGTGCACCTCGGCCATAAGACTAAACAACTACAAATGTTGTAGATCTAACAAGACCACACAATCAAATGTATTCCACAAGGCCAATACCGTATGAAAAATGAAAAGGAGTTTGCAACCAAAAATACCTTAGGCAACTAATTCAATTAGATACACCAAACCATCAGCAAAAAGGAAAACCAGCCTACTCAAAAGGCAAGCGTTTACCTCCTTTGACAAAATTTTGAGTTCCTAAACAAGGGCCTTTATTGTCTTGTCAATGCCCCTAGTAATTTGAATGGTATTTGCACCTGCTGCAACAACCTAAAAAAAAAGGTTTCATTTCAAATTATTTTCCACAAATTTAAGATACAACCATTGTCAGTTTTGTATTTCCTAACAAGCTCATAAATTTTGACAAAAGAACCAAAAATTTTTAATACCTGATAGCAATTGTTTCACTCAAAAACTATCTTAGACTCAATAAGCCCAACCCAAAACTAAAAAACCAAACACCATAAGACCCTACAAAAATGAATAGATGATCTTAATCCAATACTATCTACAAAAATTTACCTTTACACCCTCACCTATTAAACCCTGTGCTATTGAATTTTAACTTCAACTGCTGCAGCAAAAGGACGGATGCAGCAGCAACATTTTTTTTTGGAGGTTGCTTGCACGCCATCTAGAAATTTAATTCAACATTTAAAATTCCTGCAAGTTTTTTTTGTAGACGGCCGCAGCCATATTTCTGTATAGGATTGTATTTAAACACAACAACCAGCATTAACGCAATTCACCAACCAGAAATTAAACAAACAGAAATTTACCCGACAGTTTTGTAAATTCAAAAGGAGGACACGTGGAGCAGTAATATTGGATCGCATGAAATTGAAGGGAATCTGAAAACCTGAAAACCGGACCCGAATTTTTTATAGGGCACATTGGATTGAGAATTCGAGTTAAAATTAGGCAGATGTCAGCATCCCATTTTGGAACGCGAATTTGGTTTGAAATTCAATCTATTCAGACTTTTGTAGTCCGACGGAAAGGGTTCTTTAATGTTTTGATAGTTTAATATATACATATGTTTTAAACATATGTTATATATATATCATATGCGAAATGAAAGGTGGGACATAGAATTTAGTTTTAATTTTATTTTTTTTAAAAGAGGGTTTATTATAATATGTTTTATATTTTACGGCATATACAAATAAAAAGGTCGAAAAATCTTGGTAGTTTTTTTTATAGATAGTACGTAAATTTTTTATTACACAGCAGTGTGTAAAAAGTGAAAGACTGAGTGTAACTTTTTAAGTGTGTATGCACAGCAGTGCGAAAGTGAAAAACACAGCAGAGTGTTTTAGAGACAGAGTATGTTTGTTTTGAACAGACAGTGAGTTGGTTTTATGCACTGCGTTTTGTAGCAGTCATAATTTTGCAATCCCTCTCAGTGAGGAAGAAGTGTAATAGTTTTTTTTTGAGTTATTGAAGGGAATAGAAGTTTGTTTTCAAAGTATTGAAACTCTGTCTCCTGTCAAAGAAATTTTATTTTCTCTGTGTTAGAGGAAGGGAGATTTATTCTCCATTCATTGTTCTAGAATTTTTCAATATTCCAACATGTTCAAGAACAACAGATGTTGTGGTTCCATCCCCAGCTAAATCATTTGTCTTTGCCGCAGCTTGCCTTACCAACTTGGCCCCAATATTTTCAACTGGGTCCTCTAATTCAACCAATAAAAAGGCCAAAACCATAGCATTAAGATACATTTCATTACACTATCAATAACAATAAAATTTGACTCAGCCATAACCCTTTCCTTTTATTGTTGTGAAAAGCTTTATGCATTACTCTAATGTGGCTAGTCCATAGGCCAAGTAGACCACCGGGTAACAAATATGTTTCCTTTCACCTTTGAGTTTTCAAATTATGCCTACCAAATCTAAGACATTTAAGAGGGGGAACTAATACAACGTTAAAAAGAAAACCAAAGCACACATCTACGAATTACCTCCTTAGCTACTGTCACACCATCATTAACTATTTTCGGAGAACCATGCTTGCTCTCCAAGACAACATTTTTCCCTTTGCCCCAAGGGTGACTCCAACAAGATTAGCAAGTTTGTTCACACCGCCTGCAAGACAAATTGACAATGCTTTCAGTAAGTGTGCAATTGAATGCCAGACCATATGCCAAAACAACCCTCCATGAAAAATTAAAATAACACATTAAAATCGAATATAAGTGGAGAAGGAAAGATCCACCGCAGTGAAGTTTCACGTGCAGGTGACCTTCCTTTAAACATAATTTTTTCTCTGACCTGCAATTTTTTTGTCACTGAGCCATCCTTGTTGAAGTACAACTCCTTTTCCATAGCTCTTGTATTAACTACCTTCTCTCTGTCGCGTAATCTCAGAGTCCCTCTTATGCTTGATCGATTAAAGGAAATGGGTGAAAAAACTGAAAGAGAAGACAATTGTCTACCATAATTATCAAACATTGCACCCAACTTCTTCCCCTTTCCATTGTTACCCAATGAGGTAGATGTGGCAATTGTTGTCATACTGCCCAAAGAAGAGGCCATCTTCTCTTATCCTGAATATAGAATTACAAGATCTTCATATTAGTATGAACCTTAAAAAACATGACTCCCATTGCTAAAATCCACTTTTAAGTTGTAACAGGAAAACTAAACAACTATCGCAACTTTTGGCAACTTCTGGAGCATTAAGAGAGAAACAACCAAAGAGAAATACAACCACAATCCTCATTTTAATGAGACCGGAATATATATTTGCATTAAGATAATAGAAATAAATCACGACTATATTAAGGCCAGCACAAAACAATCTTTAACCAGTGTCTCTCGCGGCCTTCAGGTTGCCATGCTAGAGGTTGCATATTTTTAATTTAAATTCTCGACCTCTCGTGCCCATCTATGAATGCATCCAATGGGATATCTACATCAAATGCTCCTTTATATCCCCAAAAACAAATTCCCTACTACAAGAGCACCAGTATTGATGGATCACCCCATACCATCCCACCCACTAGAAACGGTGAAAAAGGAAACCCGAGAAAACTTCTGAAATATCTCAAGATGACTATATGGGTGGTTCTTATGAATCAACCAACCATTCAGAACATGCTCATCGATCCAAACCATGAGTATTATGTGACAATATTCAAGCAGGCACTGAATCGGATTTCTGAAGATATGTTAGAGAAACCCTAAACTCTCACCGAAAATAGGTGAAATGTGGCACCACTCAGAGATTGACATGTGCCAATTGGTACAAGTGGTAGAAAATTGGCATGCTCAAACAACGAGGTGATGCATGAATGACATGAGGGAGAAAATATCAGAAAAGCCCCAAATCTGGAGAACTAAAGCTCATCACCAACCTGAGATTGACAACTTTACATGATGTAACCTATGAAATTGTAAATGGAGAAATCATAGTAAAAATAAAGTAACCTATGTAACAATAAAGTCGGATTCATCCTGGGAGTGGTAATGGGAGAAATCATAGTGAACAACAGGAAACATGCAGAGTTGCTTACAATCAAATAGATGAAAAAACACATACAAAAAACCTATATAATAATCATGAACAAGCTTAATATTGAATTATGAATTGTAAAGGAACTTACAAAATGTGACATTACGAACCTGGTCAAGCGCACAAGAAAAAATATCCTGGACATGACCCTAGTTGACAAGTTGTATTGCTCATGATGCAAGAGGATTTGTACCTGCACTACCAAGTCAATCAAAATCCATCATTATCTATACAATAAATACAAGTAATTGATGTAGTATTTTTTACTCTAAGATGCATTCTTATGATAATGTTAGAACATATGTTGAAAATGTCAAAACATACCCGAATAAGCTCCTCTTCGTTTCAAGAACAATTTATTGGAGTCGCATGAACTTGGAACAAGCCTCCCACGATCTGAAAGAGTAGCAACTAAGTCAATAGTGACTTTTTTGTTGCTACGCTGGATCGAGGGAGGTTTGCTCCAAGATTAAATCACTCCAATAAATTATTCTCTACTAAACAGGGCCAACCACGTGAAGGTGGAAGCTCTTATGGCCCCTCCCCCCCCCTCACATCACTCTCAATTCCCCAATACCCAATCTATATTTCATTTTTTTACTTTCATGAGCATAAAAAAAAATATTCAATAACTAATAAAAAAATAATTCAACAAAAAGTACGCAAGGAAACATTGCAATTAATGCTTGACATAAAAATAGTATGATAAATGTGTTTTTTATATAACGCAAAAAACGTTCCAAGTATGGTAACGTTTGTCTTATAATAATACAATATTTTACATTATCGAATTTTCTTTTTCTTCTTCCTATTTTTAAAGCTCCTAATTACATCATCAATATCATCATGCTCTTCTCCTGTTTCATGCCTTTCGACCCACACTGCTGACCTAGTTGCGTAGTCACGATGTCTGGTCTCATCCAGTGACAGGGCATCGCCTACAAAAACAGATAATATTAAATTTTAATTGTCAGTTTTTAAATATCATTGAACTAGTTCGGTAATATTAATAAAAAATTGCAATGAGATTATTTACCTGGTGCACCAGTTGTCGCCGCTGACCTAGTTGCGTTGTCACGATGTCTGGTCTCATCCAGTGACGGGGCATCGCCTACAAAAACAGATAATATTAAATTTTAATTGTCAGTTTTTAAATATCATTGAACTAGTTCGGTAATATTAATAAAAAAAATTGCAACGAGATTATTTACCTGGTGCACCAGTTGTCGCCGCTGACCTAGTTGCGTTGTCACGATGTCTGGTCTCATCCAGTGACGGGGCATCGCCTACAAAAACAGATAATATTAAATTTTAATTGTAAGTTTTTAAATATCATTGAACTAGTTCGGTAATATTAATAAAAAAAATTGCAATGAGATTATTTACCTGGTGCACCAGTTGTCGCCGTTGGGACTGTTTCCCTGTCTTCCTCTCTGGTGGTAAGATCCTCAAGGGAAACATTCTCTGTCATTTAAACAAAAAATGTTATAAGGACAACAATCAAGGTATAATTAGAAAAAATTATAAGTGGAAATTAATTACCGTCACGGCCCTCACTGATAGTAGCATTGTCGGCCTGGTCCCCACTATAATGATCAGGTTGCACGTGAGGATCATCTACATCTGGCTCTAAAACTGGGTTATTTGCCTCGTCGGTAGTGCTGCTCCCCTGATTTAAACAAAGTTGTTAGACATTAAATTTATGGACGAAAAAAAAAATATTGAAAGGTTAATGTTTTACCTTATCAGGCATTGTAGATCTTGGGACCTGCCCCAAGCTTCTGCGACGTTCAACTACAGCTTGATAGCCAAAACGTAAAGCAATATTTTTATCTTCCTCTGTAGTTATTGTTCCAAAGTCATCACCCTACATTATATATGATTGTGTATTTTTAATCATATCTGATAGGATTACAAAAACATTGGAAGGCGATACAATTAATTATAAGATGTTTAGCTACTTAATTACAATTCTTGCAGCTAATTTCAAGTAGCCACCCTGGCCGAGCTTGTGATGGCCCTTTTTCTCTATCCTAGCTTTGGTTGCCTTTGAGGTGTCAGGCAACCTAGCATCAAAAGATTGAAGTCAGATATGACGTAGCACACTTTTATTTTAGACATAAATAAAATTAAATCTATTGAATTAAAGTTGTAATTTACCTTGCGGGTCCAGTTGGCATTTTTCCTTCTTTCTTTGCCCTTTTCTCTTTTCCGTCATGGATGAGTGCTCTCCACTCACTCTCCGAAACTGCGAGAGGACGCTCATATCTAGGGTTAAATTGCAATTGCGTCCTATAGGTGTCCCTGGTATATTTCAAATATTTGCCGGCTACCTGAGCCACCGCTTTTCTGTCAAATGTGCCGACCCCAAAAGGGCTTCTAGATAATCTAAAAGTTCTTTTTTCAGGTTGGAATTCTGGGAATTCCACCCTGTACGTATGGTTGGGCCAAAAATTACCAACGCATGGCTCTCCAGAATCCCGTAGAACTCATTGTTTCCTACACAGAATAAAACCAAAAGAAAAAGAAGATATTATCATTAATTTAAAAATAAAAATCATGATAAATATGTTTTAGATAAAGCACATGAAATAGTTAAAATATTAAAATTTACCTGGGAGTTGTACATGCTTTATAGGGACACCTTCATCGTTCACCAACAACGTGCCATTAATGGTCCCTGTGGAGCTGACACGTGTAGCTCCAGGAAACACAATAATGTAGTTGGCCATATCAGCCTCATCATTGCCAACACGTTCAGCGGTTGGCTGGGTGTCCGCTTGGGCAGGGTGTGTTTCTTGCCTGGCACCTAAAGGAGTAGAAGGTGTACAAGAGGGTTGTTGGGAAATCTCTTGCCCTTGTGTCCCACTACCACCAACACCGGATTCAGCAAGTGCCAGAAAACGCTACATACAAAAGAACTTTTTGTTATTTTAGTCAATGTAAAAATTAAAAATCAAACTATCACAATTCATCTCATGCAGAACAAAAAAAATATCCTTTTGAATTTTTATTATTACCTAATATCTTTCTAGCTGCCTCATAAGATGTTGTATCCTCTCTTCTGTTTCAGGTGTTTGAGGCGCGTCTATCAAAGTATTAAATTCCGACCTTGCATCTCGTGCCTTTTTTTGCAACAAGAACACTGGAGATAGGGATGAAGAAAGCTCCTCCTCAAAGAGGGAATCATCAGGCGTACCATGGCTAGGTGTCTGCATATTTGAACAAAATTAATATTATTTCAATTATGTAAATAACTAAAATACCTGAAGATAGAGCAATGCTGGCACTTTACATGTTCTTCCGCTGGCCTCTTTCCGTGATCATCCCGTCTCGGGGTTGTTCCTGTACTGCCCTGATCAGTCTGCCACATTGCAATAAAATTATAAATGTAAAAAATTGAAAACAATATCTAACTTGAAAACACAAAATGAAAACTGAAATAATTTCTAATAAGACACCGGAAGACAGAGTTAGAGTTTCAAATATGCCTTACATTGAATTCAGTCCTGGAAACATGTCATTGCACATTAAGGCACCCAAACATTCAATCCACAAATGATATATTTAAGTAGGCTTCTCCTATTCTGGGAAAACACCATACCTATAATGCATTCACTTGCATGTATAAAGGGAAAGGAAACATGTTTTCATACAACGGTGACAAAGGCATCTTGGGGAAAGGTATCTTCACTTTTTATTTATGTTGTTCACCCACACCACTCTCGTGTTTTCACTAATCCTGTTTTGTCATTTTTGGATTCAAATTAAGTTAAGGCCTTAAGTATTTTTTGACCTTTCGGTGTAGTTTTTATAAGTGGCATGTATGGATTTTCCATTAATTTTGCACTTTTTCTCTTCATGCGCATGTTTCCCTAGAAATCAAATGCATGATTTAGTCCCATACATTTAACAAGTTGTTGGATCAACTCCATAGGAAATATCATGTTTCCTATTCAATCAAAATTTATCTCAGTTAGGGTAGGTAGGAAGGTTTTCCTTTGTATTAATAGGGCACTTCTAGCTTGCATTTTTATTATATCTTTCAAATTTAGTGTCGTTTCAATTAGGGCATGATTTTTTGCAACTTTCAAGGTGAGAATGAACAAAGACAAATTTTTGTGATGGATGACTATATATGACTCCATGGCCAGAGGAAAATGCACTAATCTACTTCTTCAAATATCTATAGTTCTCATTCACCTCATACGGAGATGGTCCCTGATTTTGAGCCAAATGTTGCAGCAAAAAGTTCCCCCCCCCCCTCCATAATTTGATATTCAATGGAAATTTCTTAAATTGATGATGGGGCATGATTATGGAACATTGGCACATACATATGTAATGGAATTCCAAGATCATGATATATTTTTGCATATGTTTATGGAGGTGGTGGAGCAAAAAAGAGCTCAAATAGAGCTGAAATTTTTCACATAAAAAGGACTGTGGGCTTGACTAATGGTTCCATTTAAAAAATGATATCTAGACAGAAAATAAGTGTAGCATGCAAACATGCATTGAAAATCCATCTGAGTTTGCATTGTATTACTTATGATGGATTCAAATTTGGGTTTCAAAATGCCACGTTATGGCATGATTTTGTCGAGAAACCCTTAGTTGGATTCTCATGTTGGTTTAATTTATATTTTAAGTTTGTTTTGCAATCTTTGGGTGATAGTAACTCATGAACTAGGTTACCAATGTGTAACAATCATATTTCAAGAATAAAGTTGTGATCTTTTTATATTATTATTATTATCTATTAGCTACGATTATTGACACCTAATGCCTAGAATTTTGACATCTTGATAGCATGGATAATTTCGAAAATGTTTCTAGTAATGTTAACATAATAACTATCATTACGTGTCTTCACTTTTGTCACCATAATAGACCGGTGATATGGACTCATCACACAACTTCATATGCTATGTCCCAACAAGTTCAAACTGGTTGAACCTACCTCATAGTGTGGTTATTAAGGACAAGTTGCTTGATATATAACTCGATAGCATAGACCGTGTTGCAGTTCTAAAAAGAATCCTCAAGTGTCAAAAAAACTTCACAATATGTTCTACTATAAAGCCTTTTTGGATACCTGAAATAATATATGTATCATTGATGACTTTTAAAGTATGACAAGATCCAGAGGGAAAGGAAATCAATGGAAGAGTGATCCACCAATGAGAACCTAGAATTTAGCATCAGATGAGTTAGAGTCTAGGAAATTGAAAGCCTATAATTTTAATTAGTGATGAAGGACATCACATAGGTGATTATATTTTCATGTAGAATAATCTGTTAATTCAAATTTAAACTACATAATATGAAAGGCATACCATAAATTTTTCCACGTAAGTCCAAACAACCTATAAAAACTACCATAACAATTTAATTTTTTTTTTTTCAAGACAATCTAAATCACAAAAAATATGAACTATACCGCATTAATACTTGGATAATGTGAAAGTGGAAAAGGAATACCCCGCACAAGTGATGCACACATGCACATTTGAACACTAATATTTGTGTAGTTTTTCAAATGCAATACTTGTTTTCATTTAAATGTAGGGTTTTCTTAAAGCAATGGATAAATAATGGTCATGCAAATTAATAAGCGTTTTTTGGGAAAAATTTAAATCTTGTATTGGGTGATGAAGATAATAGAGGGTATTGAATCTTGATTCTTGACATCTATAGAGAACCCTACAACTTAACACAATCCAATGGAATTGACCAAAAAAACCCAAATAGAGTCAACCCTACTATAGGAGGAAGGGCCTGCAGTAAGAACTTACCATTTTACAAGAGCTGAGGGCGAATGTTGTTCTGCAAGAGTTGAGGGTGAATGTTGCGGGCGAATGTTGTGGAAAATGTTGTTCTGCAAGAGCCGAGGGCGAATGCAGGGTGAATGTTGTTCTGCAAGAGCTGAGGGCAAATGCAAGGCGAATGTTGTTCTGCAAGAGCTCAAGGCGAATGCTGAGGGCGAATGTTGTTCTGCAAGAGCTCAGGGAGAATGCTGAGGGAGAATGTTGTTCTGCAACAGCAGAGGGCAAATGCGCACGTGATATCAGACGTTAATGTAGCACAAATGTACATTTGAACACTAATAGATTTTTGTAGTTGAAATGCAATGCTTGTTTTCATTTAAATGTAGGGTTTTTAAAGCAGGGAGAAATAATGGCTGCCAAATTAATAAGAGTTTCTTTGGGAAAAATTTAAATCTTGTATTGGGTGATGAAGATAATAGATGGTATTGAATCTTGATTCTTGACATCTAGAGAGAACCCTACAGCCTAACACAATCCAATGGAATCGACCAAAAAAACCCAAATAGAGTCAACCCTACTATAGGAGGAAGGGCCTGCAGTAAGAACTTACCATTTTGCAAGAGCTGAGGGCGAATGCTGTTCTGCAAGAGCTGAGGGCGAACGCTGAGGGCGAATGCTGTTTTGCAAGAGCTGAGGGCAAACACTGAGGGCGAATGCTGAGGGCAAATGTCGTTCTGCAAGAGCTGAGGGCGAATGCTGTTCTGCAAGAGCGGAGGGTGAATGTGCGCGTGATATCAGACGTTAATGTAGCTATTGCGACGAATACGAAACAATAAAATCATTTTTATGTAGCGCGCATATAAGTTTCAAATTTTTATGTAGCGCGCATATAAGTTTCGTATTTTTATGTGGCGCGCATATAAGTGTCGTTATACCGACGGCGGAAAAAGCGTCGCTATTGCGACGGGTACCTAAACGTCGCAATGGCGACACCTAGACATTGTGTCGCACTTGCGACGATTGGAGTCATCTCAATAGCGACGCTTTGGGCCATAGTGTCGCAATTGCGACGTCTTCCTCCAAACGTTGCAATTGTGACACTTTTCTAAGTGTCGGTATTGCGACACGTTTCTATAAACGTTGGTATAGTGACGGTTTCCGGCAGGATGGAAAAAATTTGGGGAAATTTCCGACATTTGGTCAAAAGCGTCGGAACCAAGTGTCGGAATTTCCGCCAAATGTAGTAGTGTGGATAGCTGATCAACTGCTTTTAGTTGGCTTCTAGGAGCTATTAGTTAGCTTCTAGGAGCTGGTTTGAATACGATCAACTGGGACGGTAATAAATATGAGGTTCATTCCTCTCATTGATGGCAGGCAAAATCACATGATCCATGCCAATGCACTACACTTGGTCCAACAAGAAAAACAAAATGGGATTTTCATTCCCAAGTGATTTTACTCATGCAATAGAGGTCCTTACTTCAGTAACAAGCTATGATATCAAATTCATTGTGTAGGAAACACAAATTCATTGTTAAGCTTAGTGTTTCCCACCTCAAATCATTGGAGTGTAGGAAAATTACTCAGAAAATGTGGAACTTACTTCCCTGTTCTATTGTCCGTGTCGAGTGGAATTTGTGGTGGGAATGTGGAACTTACTTCCCTGTTCTATTTCCCATGTTGAGTGGAATTTGTGGTGGGAATGTGGAACTTACTTCCCTGTTCTATTGCCCGTGTCGAGTGGAATTTGTGGTGGGAATGTGGAACTTATTTCCTCATCTTGGCCTTAACCCCAGATCTATCCCTCCTTGAAACATGATAATATCCAAGGAAAGATGGTCTCCCTATAAAATTCTACAAGGGTTTCTGAGACACCATTGGGAAACATTTTAAACGTATGCTTGGAAGCTCTTCATCTAGAACCACTTGCAGAGCAAATTAATGCAGGCATATTCAATATAAAGTTATAAACCACAACTCATCCAACAGGAACTCAATTAATGATCCCATGCTAATCATTCTACTTTACATGGCTTTCAAGACTCCTGCAGAAGTATTAACCACAAATAAATTAACACGTGGCTACTTAATGGGTAGATTCATTTTATATAACATTGTGGAAGCTTCAAAGCTATCAAGTGGGCTGGAGAAATCCATCAAGAAGATCTTCTCCTCAAAATTGATTTTGATAAAGTCCTACATAGATTAGAATGGTATTTTACTTTAGATACGATGACAGCGAGCCAGAAATGGTCCTTCAGAAAGGGTTTTCTTTGTCCAATAAAACATTTCATCACAGCTAATGCTCTAGGTTAGCTAGAGTCAAGTGCAAACCGAAGGAACGATCCTTATCAGGTGCCTACAAGATATTTTAAAATCCACTTTGTAGATGACTCTGTGCTCTCTCTAGAATTAGCCCAATCTTTGGATATGATGACGTATTGGATTTGGCCCAAGTTCAACAAAGCAGTGAGCATTATGTTCACCAAAGCATATTTTAAGGTTCAAGCTGGGCATCTAACATTAAGAAACGACTAAATCCTAATTAACAATTACATCTGAATCAGGTCATTTTTTATTCAAACATGGATGGAAAAACAATGTTGACAATGTGAACATGGAAGAACCTCCACAAGCTGGTGGAAAAGAGGATAAAGGCGAAGATGGTGGAAGCATCTACCCATGTTTTAAGATTTTGCTCCTACAATAGCGTTGGAAATGTGGCATCATTGAAGCTTACACAAAGGAAGGGTGATGCTTTGGTCTATTGTCGGTTTATTGTAATTAATGTTTATGAGGTATCATTCTACCATTGCTCTTCTATATTCCCTTTGCTTGTTTATTTTGTAGGTCGATCAAGTTCTGCAAGTGTTCATTTGTACACACCATGTAATTGATATCTATTTGATCCCTAAAGAGATCAGAGATTAACCACTGATAGCCACTGGCATGATTGGACAGATTAACAGTTTGCACACAAAATACTGGCAATCACTAACAATCAAAAAATATCATCTCCCTTGGTTATCTCTTCCTCTTCTTGAATTTTGTAAATTATATATTATAAAAAAACTAAAGAAACAAGCTAGGAAGTGTTGTGATCTTTCTTGTTAAATTATAGAGAATCCTCATGACTAATTTGGGATTAGTCAATTTGTTGTTAGGTGCTTTAGTCAATATGTATAACTAAAGTTTAATCTGTATAAGTTGTATTGCGGTTGTACTAATACAGCTATGGAGTTCCCTGACAAACTAAGGTTAATACTTATAAAAATGACAAACCCAAAAGGGACAAAAACTTTAGAACATGCTCATAAGGTCATTTTAAAAATTAACATACTCTAAATTCACACACTGGGGAAAAACAAACGTCCAAATTTTCCAACACATTAAAAACTCATTAGTTCTTTAGCTCATGTGCACACCTTTACCATGCCACCTTGTATTTAGACAGGCCTAAAAATATCTTACAATGTTTATTTCTACACTAGCATAGATCATCTTAAACCCAAACCCATTAAGCATACACAGAGAGAGAGAGAGAGAGAGAGAGAGAGAGAGAGATCAGACAAGCACATGTTAGTCTATAGGCATAAATGTCTCGCTTGTTAATGGATCAGAGTTAAGATGAATATATGCTAGGTTTTTGTCTTTTTAACATGATGGAAATTAACAAATAACCAACTTTTTACTTTTGATATTACATGCCAAACCACAGCTAGTTTTCCATTGTAGTTCATTAGAGCTAGCATTACCACAGACATAACACATCTATTACACCAAGGTTGTAGAGTGTGCCTCACTTCAGTGCAATCATTGATCTTCTCAGTATTTACTTCCAATGAACTAAGAACATTGATTTTACCCAATACCAGTCTACATCTGCATCCTTTGATACAGATCTACCCAGGACTAATGTTTCTAGAAATACCCTAAAGGGGGTCCATCTATAACAATGCTCTAAAGGTATCCACAAAACAAATGGTAAACCACATACAACACTCTCTAGAATATCAAAACAACATAGAAAGAAACTGACAGCATGATAAAAAAGTAACTCGCCAGAAATATTCAAGCAATTTATTACTTTCAATACTTTTCATATACACACTTGCATATCTTCCAAATCACCATAAGAAGCCTCTGGAACATTTAGAGTGCCCTGAATTTGCTTCATTTCCTCCTCAATCAACCACTCACCTATTTCAAACCAAAATCTGACTCAGAATATAGACCAACCTTATACATTTCATAATCATATAAAAATATTAAATAAGCCTCACCTTGAAACTTCAAGGCAATCTCATAAGAGTAACCAATTCGTTTCTTATTGCGCACTGTCACCAACGATGCCTGAAGAAATGTTCAGTAATTATACTCAATTCAACATGAATTCAAGGGCTCAAGAATAATTTATACACAACATTCTCTACACTAAAAAATGTTTAGAGGAATAAATCTGTTTCCAGGCTTTTAATTCAGGTAAAATTGAAACTGACATTGGTTAATTAGTTTTCACATAGATGTCTTCCCACAAGCTGATGTGCAAAAAAGCTAAGTGAAGTGAACTCCTACCTCCGAGTGTAAGTAAAAGGTTACTCGATCAGCGAGCATTTAAGGTACAAGGCTATTATTATCTCATAACCTGCATAACATTAATCAAGCATTCCACTTTCTTTCTGAAGGGGTGGGGAAAATAATTGCACAAGAAAGAGTTTTGGATGCAACCAACAAAGAAGCAAGTACTGAATGCCCAGTCAACATGGGGAAAATAGGAAGAGTTTCAAAAATATTGAATTTTGCAGGATGGCCTCAGGGGATTCTAACAAAACAAAACAAAAAGAAAAAGTCCCGAGAGAAGGAAAACGCTGCAAAACAGGCAAAAACTGATGGATAATTAAAGAAGCAGGTTTACAAGGAAACTTAAAAATCCCACAAACAATTATAATCACTATTTGTGAAGTTTGCAGAATAAAAGGAAGGAAATCAGTCTTCATCATGACTCAAAATCACAAAAGCAAAATCCATCCAAACCAAACAAAAGACCAAGTACAAGAGCTCGCAGAGAAATAAGCTGCAGCTTTTTAGCTTAAGCAATGTATTCATAATTCCTCTGGCAAATAAGGAATGACTAGCAAACAGTTCTTTAAGGCGGCTCATCCAAAAGATTCAGATCGATCCCAAACCTGCTAAAAATTATACATTACGATATAAAAGGCCCATTGTTTTAGCAAAAGATTCAACCCTAAAACAAGTTTAGTGAAGCTACACCCAACACCAACAACATCACATTTTGGTGGCTTTCCTAAGACTTATGAAAAAACTAAGAATTAAATCTTCAGGGGAGGCATGAAAACAAACATCCAAGATTTTGTAGCATCCTAGGATGCTTGCCAAAGCAACACAAATAATTTACTAGGTGCATTGCACAATGCAGCCTTTATTAATCCCAGCGCATATTTGGACAAACATTTCAATGAATTTTATTGTTGGACTTCCAAAAGCGAGCAACAAAACAGTGAGTAAGGTCATGGTAGATTATCTTTTAAAAGAAACTCATTTTCGCGCCTCCACTCATCCTTTCACTCCTTTCTCAATTTCCCAAGCATTCGTGGATAATATCTTCAAGCTACATAGTATGCCAACTTCCATTGTTTCAAATCTGCAGGGATGGATGCAGCTAATGACTATATTAAGGGCTACACTAATTAGTCTACAACGCCTCCATTGCTAGCTCAACCTTTGCAATATATGCAAAATTTCCAATCTTATATTGTTGGGCCTGGACCTCCAATGCAAAGCTTTTAGATTTTTCTCCATACTATCAAATTTATCCTAGAAGTCCTCTTTAATATCTCATCTGGGGACCTAATTGAATGACAAGAGATGACATGGCACATTTAGGTAATACGTGAATGGGGAAGATGATCTAGAGGGCTAGCCACTAATTGGAGTAACCGAGAGACCTTTGAGAGTCAACACTGAGCATCCCTAAGAGACTGAATGAGGTAATGACCTCTGAAGAACAGAGTGCTAAATTATAAGTACAAATTTATGTCTTTCCTTGAAGCTAAATCCCACAAATCCCTAAATCTACAAAGGAATGATACCAATTTTAAGATGGTCTTGAGGCAAACAGGTTGGGCTGCAAACTCTGCCCGAACAAAAACCTCAGGTACATTTTGCTTGCATCAAATGTAACTAAGAAATAGGATCTGGACTCTTTCTAACTTCTCCCAATCAACTTGAGTCTTGAAATAAAATTCCATACATTTACTACCTTATTAGTTATACAGTACTACTGAAAAAATCAATAACAACCTCTAATAAGGCATGTTCGTAAGAACAAATCAATGAATCTTTTATATCCTTTTTCAGTATAGGAAAGTTCAGAAAGATAGTAAACAATACAAATCCATTTCCTTTTATCTATGATATATCAAATCCAAAGGGTATCAACAAATAAATTCTTAATCCTAAAAGTACTAAACGTGTAAAACAAGCATATTCTATTATACAACCCAAGTGACCAATTTAAATATGATGAGTGTGCCAATGATTTCTACCAATCATAATATGGCAATATTTCATGTAAAATTTCTATTATTGGCCAGTGCAATATCTAACACCCATTATTATGTAAAATTAGCACAAAAATTAGTACATATTGCTCATAATTTTTTTTACATTAACAAGCATGTAAGCAACTTGTAAGCAACTTGGATAGAATTAATGACATGCATATATACATCATGCTCTATAAATTGAGATTATCTTCTCAACACTAAAATTAAGTGCACCACTAATATTGAGATCATCTGCAGATATAATTTGGCTCAAAAACATGGTGATGTAATCAATGTTCATGATTGGTATGAGTCATTTGGAGCCATAGTCTCTGGGATAGATCTAAACAAGGAGCATGTGGAAAAGAAATGTTTCGAGAAAAAGCGAAAGGCTATGGGTGGGCTCCCTCAAACAGATAAAGCTTCGATTCAGTATCCTTACTTTAAACAGTCCTGGTCTTAAATTTTAATTGTCTCATTGGAAAAGGCACTAGTTGTTATTGTAATTATTACTCTTATGGAATGTTGTAGGTACTGCATTTGTTTTGAAAGGGAATATTTTTTATTTGAATATTTCAACTTTATTTCGACATGATTCTGGGTTTTGTTAGTTGTGTCTTGACATACAGAATAATTATGGGATATCATAATATTTCATTTCCGTAAATTTCTAATCATTTTTTCATATATAGCTAGATACATTGTAGTGTTGGAAATGCTTGTGTCCATACATGATGCAATCTGCACATATATGCAGTGTTATATCCTACACATGGTAGGCTATAGCAAAAGTCATTCCGATATTTAAGGGATTGACTCATTGATTGTCATTGAGGCTATTGAACATTAGGGAACGCTTTATTCAATTTTGTAATGGCCATTAGCTAAGGTTGCCACAGTTATTTTCAATCAAGAAATAAACATTTTATTTATATGTGCTTGATGTTTTCTTTCATCCATTTTGTTATTGTATGATTGCAAAGCTTATGTACATTTATAACTTCCCAAAATTCATGCACCCATGTTTAAAGTCTTTTAGCAAGCACTTTTTATAATGCTACCACGGTTCTGTGCATCATCTTCTCTAGTTTGAATTCCTTCTCTATAAGCGAGGTGCTCATTGACATGCATGTTTTCCAGGGCTAGATTTTCAAAAGCAATCACAGAGCTTCAAATCGTGGGTCTACTGAGAATGCCCAGCAAGAGGCGTCCTGATTACATACAACGAGTTGCCTTTGGTTTGTAGAAGGAGAAACTTCTATTCTTGTTACATCTGAAGGAACTTACCACCATTGTGTGCAAACATTTTAGACTATTTGTACATAGTTGGTGCTAGTTGTGTAGACCAGTGTTAGCTAAAGACTAAACTGTAATACAAAGGGGAAGAAGAATGATCAGGATGATCTCAGAGAGACGGATGATGCAGTTGGTTAGGCTGGCATACAGATCGTCAATGAAAATTTTCTAGTGCCAAATATCCTTACAAAGAATGTAAAGGTGGTGAATTTGTGATTTCAATGATTATGCGTAGACAGTTTACAATGTAAAGGAGTCGTATCTCTTATCAATTTGCCAGGATGCATGCAAATTTGAAAGCATAAGCAATCTATGGCACCCTTTCCTAATCTTTTTTGTGAGATTTTGGTTCTTCACCAAGCAGTGAGGAAAGTGATGGACAGTTCTGTGTTAGAAATTACATTTTTAGCAAGTAGAACAATGTAAGTGTTCCACGGGTTTATATTTTGTTTTAAGTTCAACGTACCGACATTTTTTCAAATAGAAGTGTTATTGATCCATGTAAAATAGTGACTGCTCACTCTCAATTTACTTCATATTTGCAAAACTACCTTTTCCAGGAAATATTACCTGTAGGTGTGTTAAACCCTTGGATAATAGTTGCATTTTAATTAAAAAACTTGGAACAGTAAATTACAGTCTACTGAAATAGAAACTAATAGACTCCTATCGATGAAATTGCAGAATGCATACCATAGAGACGTAAGTGCTGCAGCCATTAAGACCCCCGCCACAGAACTCAGATTGGGTAGCAGTGCTAAAAGGTAGTGAATACAACTGAAAATGAGGATCCATTAAGACTGCCTCAGTTGTTTACAACTTCTACACACTGTTTCGTGAAATTTCTTTAATGATTGTCCACCAGTAACCATATAAACTATGTTCACACCAACTTCAACCATGAAATTCGGGGGAATAAGAATCCATAGGCCAACCTTCTCTCCAAACGCATGCTGTGCTAACTCGTGATATCGATCGAAGCACTTTCCTGGGACGATTTCATGCATCTCTACCAGCTGCTAGAGTGTAAATAAGGTAACCAACCAAGAAAGAACATGTACCAGTATACCTCGAACCCTGCACATGAAAAGACTTCATAATATTACTGGATATTGTATGCCTTCAGCTCTGGTTCCAAAAACAATCCACCCAAAACCCTCCATTGCCCCGTAAATTTGGGCATATGCAACCCAAAACCATCATCATCACCGTAAATCTCCATTGCCTTGTAAATTTGGGGCATATGCAACCCAAAACTAGTGTCATCAGCGTAAATCGTAAATCTGAGGCGAATGCAGATCCAAAACCCTTCAACTTAGTAAATCGGGGGCGAATACAACCCCCATAAAATCACAGATAGTGAATCGAAGGCGAATCCAACCTTTCATGTTTTATCCGCACTTATATTTTTTGGCTAAACCATAATAATTATTTATTTTTAAAATAATTTTGGGGCTATTTATACAAAAATATACAAAATAGGTTTTATATAAAAAATTGGCCCCTCTAAAATCTAAAACCCCTTAAATTTCGCCCCTAAAATTTTCCCTGTCGACATTGGCAGAGAATAGTGCAGATGGAAAATATGGGAGACAAGAAAAATCAGTAAAACTCCAAGTAATACAGAATAAGTGGTAAGCAATGAAGCAGGAAAAGAGGAAGGACTGAGAGTCACACTGGCGGAAGAACAAATAAGCAATTAACCAGTGGAGGAGAGTTAGTTAGTGAGTGTGGTGAAAGGTCGATAGGAAAGAGCAGAGCCTTAGGAGAGCTTTGGAAAACTATGTCATACTAAATCAAACTGTAATATACTCTACAGAGTAGATGTACACTGTTCTATTATTGATAATGAAATCTAGTTGTTGATGTGTGTAAGTTATGGGTTAATTAATAGTTATTTTATTATGATGAATGTATGCTTAATTTAAATTTTAATTCAGCCTTCTGAACATGCTTTGATGAGAGATAATTTATATAGAGAGTTGAGATATGTTTGTTGTTTCCAAGTTTCCATAGCTGTCCTCTATGGTTGCATTTAATATCTTCTACCTAATCTATCTTATAATCTTGCTAAGGTTGCAGCATGCCTCAGGTGAGATGCTCTGCTCTTTGGAGTAGGGTGAAAATGTCGGCATTGTGCTAGACTCTACAGAAACATTTTTTGGCCTCAACCCTAAACCTAGGTCTTACCCATAGACCTCCTCTTTCACCAACAGGAGTGTTAGGAAGTCTCAGACCATCAAAAAGGAGGATTAGTCAATGTGCATGTAAATCAATGAATAAGAGCACGTGGAAAGGAGTCTCAATTAATTCTAGGGGTCCCAGGGATGAAGTGTGTTAGGAAAATTTTAGAATATTAATTGCAGGAGACAAGACTATGGTTGCAATAATAGTATGGATAGAGTCGTTTCATATAGAGATAGAATTTGGTCTAGGAACAAAAATATTTTTCCAATGACTTGGTTGGGTTCTCAAATCATGAAAAAATTAAGGCTATATATGAGGACATGACGACTAGGGAATGCCAAGTTGTGTTATGGACTGATAGGAAGTGCTAGCACAAGCTAGATAGATCGAAGGCATGTTAGGTATGCCAAGACACACCAAGTGCTAACACATGCCTTGATGTTCCAGGTGTCAATGTGTGGTGCCAACACATGCCAAAGACTTTTAGGGAGTGCTGGAGAAACACAAGGGAGAACTAGTATAAAATGCATGGAAATAAATGAATAAGAGTGTCTGATAGGGAGTGGGAGTGAGTTTCAAGTGTGCTAAAGAGGGAGTGACAAGGTATGCTAGGTAGTGACAAGGTATGCTAGGCAATTCCAAGGCATGCTAGAGTGCTATGGAAGCATGATGAGATGTGCCAAGTGCCAGGGTGTGCTAATGTCTGAAAAGTTTTGTTAGGAAGTTCCAAGGAAACACAAGAGAGAGCTAGGTAAAAATGCACAAAAATAAATGACTAAGAGTGTGTGACAGGTAGTTTTGTTGAGTTCCAACTTGCAAGTGTGTTAAGGAGGGAGTATGTCATTGTCACCTCCATCATATTTATCGCCATATTCATTATCATCACAATAATAATTTATGTCATCATCATCATCTTCATTATCATCATTGTCATGATTATTGACATTGTCATCAGTTGTTCATAATTTTCAATGTCATAGGAAATATCATGACTGTAAAAAATATGATGAGTGTTGTAAAATGGATGCAAAAGAGAACAAAAAAATGGGGGCAAAAATAGATGTAAAATTGGATGCAACATAAGTATATGGAAAATAAGACACAAAAGTGGATGAAAAATAAGATGAAATATTAAATTCAATATTCGATGCAAAATACGATGCGAAGGTGGATGCAAAAGTGGAAGAAAACATGGGTGAAATAGTAGGCATAAAACTTGGCACGAAATGTTGAAAATAAATGTGGGTGAAACAACGGATGCGAAAAAGGACACAAAATTGGATGAAAAAAAGGAGGAAATCTTGGATGTAAAATAAGATGTAAAAAGGGATGTAAGTGTGGACACAAACAAGGGTGCAATAATGGATACAAAATATGATGCAAAAGTGGATGCAACAAAATTTGATGCAAAAGTAGATGAAAAATGAGATGCAAAACCTAATGTAAAAGTGGATTCAACAACAGATGAAAAAACATACAAATTATTTGATGCAAAATTGGATACAAAAGAGGATGAAAATGTGGATGTAACAATGGAATAAAATGTGGTTTTCAACAGTAGGCATAAAATATGGAACAAATTGTTGCACCAAAAAAGTGGATGTAACAACATACACAAAAAAGATTCAAAACAAGATTCAAAAATGGATGCAAACATGGGTGCAATAGGTGAAACAAAATTATATGCAATGTAAGTAGATACAAAATGACACACAAAACCAAATGCGTAAAATTTACACAAAAGTGGATGCAAAAAGATATTTAATATTTGATGCAAATATTGGATGCAAAAGAGGATGCGAACAAGGATGAAAAATTTGAAGAAAACATCAGTACAACGATAAGTGAAAAAATGGCACAAACTATGGCACAACAAAAGTGTATGTAAACTGGATGTAATGATAGATGAAAAAAAGAAGAAAACATTTATGGAAATGAAGATGCAAAAAGGGATGCAAAAGTGGATGTAAGAATGGGTGAAACAATGGATGCAAAATTGGGTGCAAAACCTAGTGTGAAACATATTGCAATACCCGGTGCTAAACTTGGTGCAAAACTCGATGAAAATTTTGCATCAAGTTTTGCACCATATTCGATAAATGGATGAAAATAACACTAAAAATGGGCTCTATATGCAAAGAAGGAAGCAAAGATGGATGTTAATCATAGGGTTTTTCTTGAGTGATAGATTATATATAAATTTTAGAATAATCGCCACACTACCAAAATTCTTAAACTTTTAACTAAGTAAAATTATAGTGATCTTGGAACTTGTAATGTTTTTCTACTATAAATATAAAATTATAAAGAATTATAGATTACCACTTACTTCATTATGGTTTTAGGCACCGTATTCAAAATTTATCTGTTATAACCATAATATTAATATTGTTAATACTTATATATAACAAAAACATATTTATAAAATCATACTGATATGGATTATTATATTATATTATTAGAAGTAATTATGTTAATTTATTATCAATTCTTCTATATATATTTGGAAAAATGTGGCATTTAATGTCAAATGTGGTGGTTCTATGGAGATTACCAAGGAAAGTCAATTTCAGGGGAGCCTTGTGGTAGCTACAATATTTAGTAGAGAACCATCATAGTAGAAGGTTAAATGGTGAAGCTAAAAATTATTATAACTATGATGGTTGGATGGCCCAAGATTTGAAGGAATTTCTACCTCAGAATATCTACTTATTTTCTTCTAAAACATGATCATCTAGATTGGCCTTGGAAATACCTTTCCAACAGTAAGGGAAGCCTCAAAAAATCCCAAGGGATAAAAAGTTATGGGTGGTCAAAGTCTCATAGGTTAAAGGGTAAATAAATTAGGGTTCCAAGATTATATTGTTATGTGTACAAGCGATAGTGGCAAGATGATGTTAGTAGAAGGTGATGTGGCACCCAAGTTTTGGGACACATGGCATGCATATTTTGACTTATTAAATGCCTAAGTGGCTTATTTTCGAGTGACATGTGGCACTACCAGCATGGGACACATTGCATAAATGATGTGAGCATAATGATGTGGAAAATATTTTGAGGTTCACTCCAAGGGTTTGATTTAGTGAAGGTTCCTATGCTATTTTTCTTGAAAATTAATCTTCCTTCAAGCTCAAAACAAAAAAAATGGCCCATAGTCGTGTGTTCCATCATACTTAGGCCTTTGGGCTAGTCGGGGGAAATTTTTGGGGCATAGAAAGGAAGTGAGATGACCCCCAAACTACTTACCAGTGTGTGACCCATGATAATAAAATATAGGTGTACATGATTTTGGTTGTTTATCCATTCATGTTTTTTGATTTATCATAGTTAGTTGATGATCTAGCCATTAAACCATCTGCAAAATGAAGGAAATCCTGACCCCCAAGCTACTAAATTAAATTCCTATCAGTTAAGCTCTTGATTCAAGTCCATTGGTTTTATGATGCCAAGTCATCAAGGGCGATGAATCCCATATTTGGTAGTGTAAAAAAAATATGGTAGCTAGCTATATTTGGTAGCTAGTGATTCTATGATTTTATCATACAAAGATAATATCATTTTTTTATGTCACATGAATATAATGCAAAAAATCACTTCAAAGGGTGAATCATGCATATGGTTATTATGATGTTCAATAAAAATGCATTCACAATTATATTCTTCCTAAAAGTCTAGGAACAACAAGATGACGTGATAAAGGGTCTATCTTTGATATTGTAGAACTAGCATATATCTATGTCTGATAAGTGGTGGGTGAAAGAAAAAATTGAAAAAAATGGTACTAATAATGCTAATAAGCTCAAATTTCATATTATTAATACATATAAAGATGTTTCACTTAAAATAATGGTGAAACAATTTGTTAGGTTGTTTTGATTTTAGTTGTAATTATGAATTAGATCCTATTTCTTAGGAGGTTGTTTCATCTCCTTATCTAAATGCAATGTATAAGATATGTAATCTTTTTTTACTTTGATCAATGAAAAACAATGTTTTATGGCATCCTAATGGTTTCATTTATTGAATATTTAAATTTTTTTTAATTCAAATTGGTATTAGAGATGTGGTTTTCATCACTATATTCTTCTTTTGTTCTTCTAGAACATCCTGAAGAACTCTCCTCAACCAAACAACTTCACAAGTTGTTGCACACAAAGCTTTATATAAGGCAAAAATTATTAATCACTACACGAGCCATAAAATTTATGTATATGGAATTGTAATATATATATATAAATATATAATGTTAAAAAGTTAAAATATAATTAAAAAATTTCACCAAAATCAATAACTTTGTTGAATCGTGAAAATTAATTAGGAACTCTTTATCATCTTCTTGCACTAAGTAGAATTATCACCCCCAAGGAATTGCACACTTTATCCAATTTACCATTGAGCCAAATTCCTTAATTCCTAATTCATATTTTCTAACAAATAATGCTTCAAAATCGTCTCTTCTCCATCAATAATACAATATTGGTATGAACTATATAAATCTTGCGTTCTCCATCAATAATAAAATCACGGTATGAATTGTATGTGATTATTTTGGTCTAAGACCACTTCAAAACAATTGAAACAATTATTTTGAGTAATAAAAGAATATTGAAACTTTGAATGTGTTGAAAAAACAACTTCCAATTTATCTAGTGTAGATCTCAATGACTTCTCTTTGGTCTTTTTAGCCTAGCTGAGATTGAGAACCCGTCCAAACTAGCTTAGTGTTTCATAAAGCAGGCAGAAAACATGACTGGTATGTAAATGACAAAAATATAGAAAGAAATCTATGCATAATAATGGTTTTGTTCATTGATGGGGTGTTTGGATGGATAGTAAAATTAAATCAATGATAAATTGAAAATATTAGATGACTGCCATGGTTGTCCTTCCTTAAATTGTAAACGTACATATGGTAATGAATTTATGAAACTCCTCCTAGTAATGAATACAATAGAAATCATACTTTATCGAAAAGGTATGAAGAATATTTGGCTTAAGAAGGAGTAATGAATTATTCTTGAACCTAACACAGTTAAAGTTTTGATTTTTTTGTTTATAACTTTTAATTTCTCTTTGACATTCATGACCTAGCTATGTGGTTCTTTTCCACACTTTACTAGACACACCTACTTTCACTAAAATTATATCTTTGAAGCATGGTAAGATACTTAATCCAGCTACTTCTAAAACCCATTGCTAGTATCATTCAAATACGCTATCTTACCCATTTATAGTAGCATTCAAATACGCTATATAGTTAAACTTGGAGTCCTATCGTTTCTAAAACCCATTGCTAGTAGCGTTCAAATACACCATATAATTCAACTTAGAATCCTATCGTTCTAAGTTGCATAGTATGTAATGTTTTTAATGTTGAAAATAATATCATTTACAATTTTATTGCGCCGAGAGGTGCATTTTACAACCCAGAATAATCCCGATGTGAAAGTATGTCGGATGACAAAATAAAAAAACTACTTTTCTTAAATAAAATATAAATAAATTCATCTTTAAAAATAACTTACATAAACATATAAATAAACAACTAAAAAATAAATTTAAACAATTTAAATTTAAAATATGAAGAGTTTTAAGAACACTCAAAAAAGAGATATGGTAAATAAATATAAATATAAATAAACAAGAGATATGAGAAATAAATAAAACCTCTTTTTATATTTATGTATCAACTCCAAATAACCCAATTTTTTTTTCTTTTTATACTAATTTTGATCATGATGAATGCTTGATGCAGGGACAAACCTGCAATTCCCAGAATATTTCATCCATGCAATTTTACATGCATCTCAGCATCAACACTTTTAAATACCATGAAAATTCACTCACAGACCATCATCATATATCAAACTCTTCATTTGTTTAAACACATATGTCAATTGGCACAAAATACCCATCAACTGAGAATATAATAAACAAAATGCGCCTTGCATATAAACTCAACTGGCAAATTACACCCCTCTTAAATTCAAAACGCTGCAATGACTTTCTTACTTCTGCAAAGGCGAATCTAAATCGTACCCTCAATTCCGCCTCTGCATTTTCTCATTCCATTCAACATTACAATAGATCTGCTACAGTAAATATAAAAATCCTTACCCATGAATATCTACGCAAACTAGGGTTCTAACACTGATTCTAATCGAACTTTCGATTCAATCCTTTCTTTTTAAAGGATCGACACATATACAGACTTCAGAAATTGGCATTAGCTGAAGTCGATTGCAAAACCTCTGTTGCAAATTAGAACTTACCAGATCGATCACCAGAAATACACGTTTTCTCCCATTTGTGGACTGCGCCTTCTCTCATACAGAATCTCCATCTTCAATCGATTTCTAGAGTCAGGCCTCTGGTTCTTCAGCATTCTGTTTCAATTAATACTGCTTCAAACTCGAACTCAACGCTCCTACAACATACATTCATCTCAAGCTGTGACACTTGGTTATGTCCTTCAAATAAATCCAGATTTCATCAGTCCTACAGCTGCCAACGCATTTAAGTCTCCAGCTAACGAATCCATATATAACCATTTGAAACAATGCTAAATACCATTCATAACAGTTTCATAAATATTGTTAATCAAAACATTCAATGCAACCTAGATCTATTCAACTAATGCTCGAATCAATTCACAATTAGCTGAATTGTAATAAACCACAGGAATTTGGCGTTTTCCCCACGATTTTATGAGATATCAATCGCTGTTTTTAAGGTACTCCAACTCCGTCAAACACTGATATAATATCAATCACTGTTCTATGCACTCCAAGCTTGCGATCCGATCCAAATCTCTATACTCCGATCTATGTAATTGCAATCGGAGATCACCAATTCAGTGTCACTGATTCGATCCGATATCACTCAGAACTCTGAAATCGGCATTTACAAGTTCGATGTCACTTGGCTATCACCGAGTTCATAACGCCCATGCGACTCAATCAGACCTCTAAATGCACAGCTCGACTCTTCTCTCATGCAATTCACCTCAATTTTAGTTTCCACATGGATATTACATTACGACTTGTCAACTGTTTGATCGAATACCTCATTCGATGGCACAACCAGCTACAACTTCGATTAAATCAGCGCTACTCCATTAACTTGGTCTATGTGTCAAGAATTCAAATTCAAGCCAAAACCTAGCTTATCACACCAGATTTAAAAAGTTGTTTAACCAGAGTTAACACATTCCACTTCAATTTGTCATTCGATTTTCCCAGAACATAATTACTTTCATAACTCAGAAAAACACAAAAATAGAGTTTCGTTATTGCCAATTTACATAGAAAATCAACTACTATTTCACACACTAAAATACAATCCCACACACTCTCAAATTCAATCTTCTAATACACACTATCACGACATCACCAGCCTGAGCTTTCGCTCAACACCCAAAACCTATTTCTAACTCTACCTCTCGCCCCCTTCTTTAAAAAACAAAGGAGATTACTAAGTTAACCATTTCCTCCATATTTGGAGGAATAAATTAATTCATACCTTATCCTAATCTAAACAAACTAAACTACTTGGCTTGATCTCCACGCAGGGAGGATCATTTGCCATTTATTTCTAATTTCTGTTCAGAATTAGGCCACTCTTAACTACTTACATTTAATTGAAATTTATACAAATTTAACAACCAAATCTTCCTCCAACTTGTATTTGCCACAACATGTGACCATTTCATCACATTGCTGGCTGGGTCTAGATGCTCCTGCATCAGACTCCCAAAGTTTAAATTAACCATGATCTCCCGATCATGCACTTCATGCATGTGTCCTCCTAGATCCCATACTTGGTTTGATAGTATGTCCTTGATTACTGTTGTTGTTGTTTGTTCCTCAAGTCTTTTGCTTTTGTGCTGTAATGCCTCACTATCTGCTGCTGTCCTTTTCACATATTTCGCTGCTGCTTTGCTCACTTTAATTTTCAATTTTCCATTCCCTTCACCTGTACCATTTCTTCCAGCCAATCTTCCTTTCTTCTTTTGTCCTGCATTTGTTTTACTAGAATGCTGTAGTATGAGTTTCCATAACTCATTCAATTCTTTGTCTATTTCACTTCTCATGTGCTGAATACTATTCTGATGCAACTGATTGTGTTCTTGGATTAGAACATCATAATCTTTGTGCCAATAATCTTCCATATACATTTCTGAAATGTACAAATGCCTTTTCCCAGGTTCTTCTTCTGGGTTCTCATTCATGACTTCATCATTCCTTGCTTCAAATTCCAGCACACCTTCCATTAATCCGATCTGTTCTTCTTGGTTCAGATTGACTTCACATTGCCCTTTTCCTGCATGTAAATCTTCATCAAAATTAATCAACTCAATAAACACAAATGTTTTACCTAGCTTCCTCATCAAAAGATTCGACTTATACAAATCTGCCATCTCATCTGGAAGTTCTCTCAAAATTTCTGCACCATCTTTACTGATTGCATTGTCCACAATAGCTGTCTTTAATCCTCCTTCACTCCGGCTTGCTTCAAGATCAATGATCTTCAATGACTCAGTGTATCCTTTGAATTCAAAAATTCTTTTGCCATCCTCCTTATTCTGCATATGACTATGAGTAGTCATTTCTTCAACAGTCTTCAATAACTGTTTGTCTTTCCTCAAGTCAATGTAACCTGCAAACACACAACAATCTTCAGTTTTCAAAATACAATACCTTCCATTTTCTTTTGATGCTTCAAGCACCAATCCTCCATCATAATTCTTTTGGATTTTAGCGGATCCTTCTTGCGGTGACCCCATTTCTCTGAGTCTTTCTTTCTTCAACAAATCAATATGAATTTTCCCAAGTTTCCTGAACTTATTCATCAGCTTGCCATTCCACCTCCGTTGCAATAGCTTCCACTTCACCCTTTTCTTCAGTCTCCATCTGTATCTTCGATCTTCACTTATCTTTCTTTGTACTACCAGACGAATTTCTGGTTCTTCATTCTGCTGCCAGCTTCTACACTTCTGCAATTTAATGCTTTCCTCAAATTCATTCTCATGTAGCTGATCATTCCTTCCAAATTTCTGGTTACTTCCACATTCATCTTGCTGAGTTAATATTTTTGTCTCTTTTATGCCTTTGAGGACATAACCTCCTTGCTGCTTCTGATCTTTCATCTCACCTTCATATAATCGCTGCTCAATTTCTCTGATTTCAGCATCATATTTAGTAATGTTGTCTTCCGCACCTTTTACTCCATCAGGTTCTGTAAGCTTTGTTTCTCCTTTGGGTTCCTCGAGTAATCTTTCCAAGAATTCTATCTCCTTGTAAAATCTCTCCAGCAGATCATCACAATTTACATTCTCAGCTTCATTATTTTCTTGACAATCCTCCTGAGTTGACCTGTTTTCCACATTATCATATTGCAAGCAACTTTCATCAATTCCATTAAATAAATTCATTGGTTTACCTTTTTGTAGCCCCACTATGGAATTGTCTTCAAACTGCTGGTCTATATCAACCTCATCTGACTGTTTCACACCAAACATGATTTCATCTATGAACTCCTTCTGTTTCAATAGATCAACGCCTTCTTCCTCTAAAAGGGATTCACCATCATAATTTACCTCAAGAGCTTCATTCCTGGTTGTGACAATTTCATCAAGTTTTTCATCATCCTCTGCATATCCTACAAACATACACAAACTGTAAGAATCAAAATCACAAGGCTTCATTGCCTCATCTGCTTCCTTGGTCAACATATCTTCGAATTGTTCTGAACTCTGCCAATAATCCATGAGATCTTCAGCTGACCTCTCATTATCCTCTTCCCCCAACATTTCACCTTGTTCTGGTCTGCAAATGGAGACTTCCAATTCTACCTCTGCTTCTCTGAGTTTCTCTGATTCCTTTTGAACACTCAATATCTGCTCAATCTTTCTCAATTCTTCTACTAGCTCTGACTTCACTTTCTGATTTCTCCTTTCTCGTAGCCTTGGCCACTTTACTCTTTTCCTCATGGTCCAAACACTTTTCTGCAGCATCTTCATCAATATTCCAATCTGGAAATCTATCTCAGCTTTCTCTCGGTCAAACTCTTCTTGACTCATTCTCATGCCTTTTGCTTTGGCATCTTCCCTTCTGCTGTGGCTTCTTTGTGAACTTCTGCTATGACTATCTGTAGTCGTTTTCTGCTCCTCTCTTTCCATGAGCTCCTCGCGCCTCTGCAACAAGCCTCTACAATAGTAAGTCCTCCTTACTGCAATCTTACCTCACTAAGCTCTCCTCACTCAGTCTTTTGGTAAGCACGATCCCCTATCTAGAATCTTCTCCTGAGCAACACCTTTGCTCCCTCTAGGCTTCTGCAATCTCTCACTCTTTCTTTCGAGAACACCTCAATTTTCCTCTCTGTCCAATATCTTATTGGATTCTTTAGGTTCACTGCCACTTCTATCTGGTTCTTCTCTCACAACTTCTCTTGATTTATATTGCTGCAGTCTTCACTCTTTCTTTTGTTGTCACCTGTGTTTTGAATGGATTTCCTCACTGCTGTAATCTGGAACTAAACTTTATTCAGAAAAACAAACTTATTCAGTTTCAACAGAGCTAAGCTCTGATACCAAAAATGATGCAGGGACAAACCTGAATTCCCAGAATATTTCATCCATGCAATTTTACATGCATCTCAGCATCAACACTTTTAAATACCATGCAAATTCACTCACAGACCATCATCATATATCAAACTCCTCATTTGTTTAAACACATATGTCAATTGGCACAAAACGCCCATCAACTCAGAATATAATCAACAAAATGTGCCTTGCATTTAAACTCAACTGGAAAATTACACCCCTCTTAAATTCAAAACGCTGCAATGACTTTCTTACTTCTGCAAAGGCGAATCTAAATCATACCCTCAATTCTGCCTCTGCATTTTCTCATTCCATTCAACATTACAATAGATCTGCTACAGTAAATATAAAAATCCGTACCCATGAATATCTACGCAAACTAGGGTTCTAACACTGATTCTAATCGAACTTTCGATTCAATCCTTTCTTTTTAAAGGATCGACACATATACAGACTTCAGAAATTGGCATTAGCTGAAGTCGATTGCAAAACCTCTGTTGCAAATTAGAACTTACCAGATCAATCACCAAAAATACACGTTTTCTCCCATTTGTGGACCGCGCCTTCTCTCATACAGAATCTCCATCTTCAATCGATTTCTAGAGTCAGGCCTCTGGTTCTTCAGCATTCTGTTTCAATTAATACTGCTTCAAACTTGAACTCAACGCTCCTACAGCATACATTCATCTCAAGTTGTGACACTTGGTTATGTCCTTCAAATAAATCCAGATCTCATCAGTCCTGTAGCTGCCAACGCATTTAAGTCTCCAGCTAACGAATCCATATATAACCATTTGAAACAGTGCTAAATACCGTTCATAACAGTTTCATAAATATTGTTAATCAAAACATTCAATGAAACCCAGATCTATTCAACTAATGCTCGAATCAATTCACAATTAGCTGAATTGTAATAAACCACAGGAATTTGGCGTTTTCCCCACGATTTTATGAGATATCAATCGCTGTTTTTAAGGTACTCCAACTCCGTCAAACACTGATATAATATCAATCACTGTTCTATGCACTCCAAGCTTGCGATCCGATCCAAATCTCTATACTCCGATCTATGTAATTACAATCGGAGATCACCAGTTCAGTGTCACTGATTCGATCCGATATCACTCAGAACTCTGAAATCGTCATTTACAAGTTCGATGTCACTTGGCTATCGCCGAGTTCATAATGCCCATGTGACTCAATCGGACCTGTAAATGCACAGCTCGACTCTTCTCTCACGCAATTCACCTCAATTTTAGTTTCCACATGGATATTACATTACGACTTGTCAACTCTTTGATCGAATACCTCATTCGATGGCACAACCAGCTACAACTTCGATTAAATCAGCGCTACTCCATTAACTTGGTCTACGTGTCAAGAATTCAAATTCAAGCCAAAACCTAGCTTATCACACCAGATTTAAAAAGTTGTTTAACCAGAGTTAACACATTCCACTTCAATTTGTCATTCGATTTGCCTAGAACATAATTACTTTCATAACTCAGAAAAACAAAAAAACAGAGTTTCGTTATTGCCAATTTACATAGAAAATCAACCACTATTTCACACACTAAAATACAATCCCACACACTCTCAAATTCAATCTTCTAATACACACTATCACGACATCACCAGCCTGAGCTTTCGCTCAACACCCAAAACCCATTTCTAACTCTACCTCTCGCCCCCTTCTTTAAAAAACAAAGGAGATTGCTAAGTTAACCATTTCCTCCATATTTGGAGGAATAAATTAATTCATACCTTATCCTAATCTAAACAAACTAAACTACTTGGCTTGATCTCCACGCAGGGAGGGTCATTTGCCATTTATTTCTAATTTCTGTTCAGAATTAGGCCACTCTTAACTACTTACATTTAATTGAAATTTATACAAATTTAACAACCAAATCTTCCTCCAAACTTGTATTTGCCACAACATGTGACCATTCCATCACATTGCTGGCTGGGTCTAGATGCTCCTGCATCAATGCTCTATTCCGACATATTTGTCATTGATTAATTTTGACACTGATAGTGCCACCCCAAAAAATTCCTTTGTTTTATTTTTGTCATCCTCAAACTTTGGCTTATAATTTATTCCTTATGTTGATTTATATCACACATTCATTAAAATTAATTATTAAGAGCCCTACTTATTTTATCCAAAAAGGGGCCCTCTTAATTTGATTATCATACATAATTGTCCTTTGTATTATAATCTATTTATAACTCCTTTTTGTTATTATTATTCCTCACAATGTTATAACATAACTTAGTTACAACTTTGGAATAATTTTACACTTATGATTTTCAAGTTATACATTTCCACTGATAACTTTCTAACCACTACTGTTATTATCCAAAGAATAAATATCACCCTACCCTGTGATATTATTCAGTGAATATATATTACCCAACAATATATATATATATATATATAATACAATGAAAATTTAAATTCATATATATCACTGTAGTGTTCCTAACACACACCATTCAACATATTATAACTATGGAAATCCCATCCTAGTTTTCAATTTTATTTCTGATAGCTTACAGTTGTATTAAATTCATTTGCATGTCTTAGTAGTTCAATATATGAACGATGGAATGATAGCCATACTATATTTATTCTCCCTCTACCCTTATCATTTCGTTTTAATAAACCATTTATTGCTGGTACATTAACACTTGCATATCACATGCATTCGGTCCTTGCGAGGACACTTGTATGATGATGATGAACATTGAGGATTATATCGAGATTCTTCATTTGTTGAATGACTTTGGGTATGGTTTCATAGTTTCATTTGGTTTGTCATTCATCCTCTTTTCTGCTTGGAGAAATTAGTGTAAAGATATATACCTATGGAGTGTTTTTTTCAATGAATTTCTATGAGTCTAATGAGAGTATTACACTTATGCCCTCTCTCTTCCTATTCTCGTGTTAATAAAATTCAGTGGGAGGTCAATTCTACATCTTTTCTCTCAAACCAACATTTTAAATTGGTCTTTATAGGTAAGGAACCTCCATTTATAATTTCATTGTGTTAATGCAAGTTTACATATTTATTTTTGTTATAATTTCTCTATTTAGTGTTTCATTTCCATTCCAAATTTAATATTGACTTCTGGTATTTGGAAAGAGTCAAATTTTGTATAGTAGTCCCTCAATCCCCTCCATCTTCAGCTTATTCCGTCACAACCAGAATGACGAGGTAAGAAAATATCTTCATTTTATTTGCGGTTTTTCCATTATCAGTGTTTCAGAAATTTCGAAACCCTAAGATTTATTTCTGGGTTCATGTTTTCTTGGATGGTTTCACAATTTATGAACTCCCCAATTCGTATGTTTCATTGCTATAATTTAAAATCTCAATTTTTACGCATTTATCTGAGGAAATGTTGGTTGACATATGGGGTTTTTAACTCGTATTTGGAGTTATTAACTCCAAGATATTTTCCCCTTTTATAAGTTTTATTGTCACACCTTTGGTTCTTATCAAAGGGAAGAACTTCTTATTTCTTCTAACTAGAATGATGAATCACATTTTCTGAGTCGAATTGTATATTCGTATTATGTCTAAACTATACACAGAGGGATGTTCTTTTTATTTCATAAGCAAATTAATTTCCTTGTGGAAATAGAATTTTCCCCAATTTTAGCTTCTGGGGCTTTCACTAACTTCTTTTACGATTTCATTGTAATAATTTCATGCCCTATTCTACCCTAATTTTTCTATTTCTCTATTATAATGACGTAAGATAGAATTATATATATTTTCTTCACTAAAATTGAGAATCGTATCACCCTGTCATAAAAATTGTATTACAAAATTTTATCAGTTTGTTTTGAACGTATATATTCGATTTTTGGTTTATATGACAACGAGGTTCATTTTCGCATCAAGAAGATTCTCTCATGCTTTCTCCACCATAAAATACCTTACACTCTCTGTAGTGGTAATTTGTTATTTTCTTGCAATTACACTCGGCTTTTTACTTCACAATTGTTTTTTTTTAATACATAGTATACTTTTCAATTTGTTCCACGTGGTTTTGGGATTTATTTCCATGATTTATAGACTATTTAAATTTTTACATAGGTACTCTATTTGAAGTCTCTGTAATATAATTTTACAGCTTCCATTTCTTTGGGTCTGTCCTATATTTTGTAATTATAGTAAATTGTATTTGATTTCTTACTTCAATCCTTGATTGGGATTTTCATTTACTTAATATACTTCTTAGGATTACAATTTCCATTTAAATTTTAATGTTATATATAACATTATTTGGTTTTATTGCAATCTTTATTTACTCTTTTATTTCCTCAGTATAAAAGGGAATTGATACAATTAAATATTTTATTGTGTAACTATACATAAATTATAATTAGTTTATTGATTTTCAGATTAATTCTGTATAATAGAAATTTGACTATTTTAGTATAGTACCAATTGTGAAATTAATTTATCCCTACTTACATTTCAGATATCTATTTTTAAATCATATTACTTTATGAATTTAGAGTAAATGAAAATGAAACTTATTCTTCTAGAATTTAATTATGAACCTAGTTTATAATAATTTTCCTTCTGGAACTAATTTCAAAATCCTCTACCTATATTCTCATATTCTTCCGCAACTATGCATAGTATTGATCCACTTTATGACACCTCTTCCCTCACATTAGTATTGAATTTTCTCATTTTTGTATTACCTACTGCCACAGATTTACATATGTTTTTTTTTCCCAATTGTACTTAGAGTTTATTTTGTTGTATGCACAGGAAGAAAGCTTCCAGGTTGAAGATAATTTCACAGGTTTTATTATTACCTGTACATTTTCAAAAAATTTATGTTTACTTTTTCGTCAATTAAACTTTCAAATTTTGATCACTCTGTTTGTTTCAAGTTTGTATTATTAATTTCATTATCTGATAAAATTCTTCGCAATCAACAGTTAGAGTTCCTGATTGTCCATTTCACCCTATTATAGGTCGGTCCTTAGAGCAATGGAGGCTCTTCCACCATTTTGTCCACTTTGCATAATTCATCTTCATACGTTGTATTTTGAATTTAGATGATGACCTTGATGAAATTGTAAACCACTTTTGTATAATGGATTTATTCTTTAAGTTTGACCATATTATTTAATCCTCATCTCCACTACAACAATTTATTAAAAAGGATTGATACATGTAAATTTATACAACTATTTATTTATTTCTATATTACATGTTTGCAATTATATGACTAAATGTTACCATGGATAGAAATGTATAATAATTTCTATATGACAACATATATATTTTTGCTTCTAATTTCAATCGGAATTGTATATTCATCATTTAGATATGTATTAAAATTCATGTTGTATATGTAGATTATAATTTTTTTAGCATTTCATATATATTTCATAATTTGGGCTATTAATATAGCTGAATTATGTTTAGTTTCATAGTACATATATTGTAAGTTTTTCAGTTAATTTTCAGATATTTAGTTGGAATTAAACAACATATTTAAACCCTCACAAAGGGTTTAGAGATTCTGTTTGTTTGTCCCTAAATATAAATAATTTTATGTAACAACACATAAATATTGCATGTATTCATCTATAGTTAATATCTCTCAAATATATATGACACTTTAATTTTCTGAACTAAACACTGTACAATACATAAAATTTATATAATTTATTCTCCATAAATTCAAGCCATAATTTTAAAATAATAGATATATTTTACATTCCATTTCTAGAATTTGATAACTAGTAATAGCAGTGTAAACACAAAAAATTCACAGAATGTGCATACCACTTTTATAACGACTATTTTCCCCCAACCCTTGAGCTTATTCCATAGCTCTCCCCCGAGCAGAGACCAATTCTTACCTAGTGTAGACACCCCCTTTTTCATACTAGGAATAGGCTATTTATGCTTGCTTTCCCTCAGTCTGTTTCCATAAATTCATCTAGTTATTTTTTGATGTTGTTTCCCTTAGTGTGGGCTTTCCTTTTGTTTTTTCCACAAAATCTCCTTTTAAAGCTACATTTTCCTCTTTGTAGTTTTGTTCTTAACTCTTCTTAGTAACTTTCCACTTTACTAAGGCTTTTATTATATTCTTTTCTCCCATCTTAATAATTTAAATTTTATTTTATTTTTCCCCAAGGAGTTTTGGAGATTTTTTGCAAATTATTACAATTCTAGTCCATCCTCATGGATTTGAATTCCTATCTCAAATTTACTCTAGTATTTATACAATAATAAGATTTCACATTCATTTATTAATTTTCAAAATAATATGTGCACATATAGTTTTTCCTTAGGTTGACATGACCTTTAGGTTTATTAATTTTCTTTAAAAGATGAGAAATAGGGATATTACGTAGCCTCCGTCTAAAACAAAACATCGTCGTAGGTGTTGTAGTTATTTATGTTTATTCCTTAAATAGTGATGGATATTTTTCTTTGATTTCATCTTCTCACTCCCAAGTAACTTCCTCAGGTGCAAAGTGTTTCCACTGCACTTTTACCCTCTATTCTGGAGCACGATTTCTTCCCGCTCTAGTAGACGAAGTGGCATTCGAAGAAATTCCCCTTCTGTTTCCACCTATATCATAGTCCAATCAATCACATGAGTAGAGTCATGTACATATTTATTCAATAAGGAAACATGAAAAATATTATGAAATTTAATATGACTATGTGGAGCCAATTTTTAAGCTACTAGCCCCGCTCTGTCCAAAAAACCTCAAATGGTCTATAGTAGCGTGGTGCTAACTTATCACAACTACAAACATCCGATGTAATTTTGCAAGGCTTAATACTTAAATAAAAATGATCTCCCACTTTGAATTCCCTGTGAATTATGTTCTTGTCTGCATAACTCTTCTCACGGTCTTGAGCTACTTTACTATTCTACAGAATTATTTTCACAGTTTGCTCCATTTCATGTAGTTCTTCTGGCCCAAGGACTACTTTGTCCTCTAGTTGACTCCAGCTGAGAGAAGCATGACATTTTCTACCACACAAAGCTTAAAAATACTCATTTTAATTTAAGCCTCATAACTATTATTATAATAAAAATCTTCCAAATGCACAAATTATTCCCACTTAGTGGTTCTTCCCATCACTTACATGCACATTATGTCTTCCAATATTTGGTTGTTTCTTTCAATCTGTCCATCTATCTGAGGATAGTAAGTTGTAATTAAGTTCAACTTTGGACCCATTCCTCCAAACAGAGTTTTCCAAAATGCTGATGTATATTTTTCATCTCTATCAGAGATAATCATTTTTGGAATTCGATGGAGTTTAAACATTTCTTTCATGAATACATTGGACACTTGTGTTGTGCAAAAATTAAATTGCACCAGCAGAAAGTGCGTTTCCTTAGTTAGAGTGCCCACTGCCACCATAATAGAGTCATGTTGATACTAAGTACGTGACAATACGGTAATAAAGTCTAGTGATACCACTTCCCACTTCCGTTCTGGAATATGGAGACGATTCAGTAGTCCTATAGGATGTTGATGTTCTACTTTTACCTGTTGGCATTCCAAACACCTTGACAAATAATTTGCTACATCTTTCTTCATGTCTGGCCAAAACATGTTTTTCCTCAATAATTTTATTAGATCTTGATAAACTTGATGACCTACATAAGGTCTCTTATGGTATTCATTTAAACTTTATTGTTTTAAAGATGTTACATTAGGAATATACAGTGTTTTTTTGTAGTTGATCAGTCCTTGCTTGTTTATGTTATATCCTACAATTTATGTTTGTTGTAATTTTTCTTGTAGTCTTACATATTGTAGAGCTAGAAAAAATACTCCTTGAATATTTTCTTCTACACCGAACTTTACACTACTTCCTGTAGATGTCAAAATTTGATGAGGATGTCTACTCAAAGCATCAACAATTCTGTTTTCTTTCCCTTTTATGCGTTTGATTTCCATATCAAACTCACTAAGGAAAGATAACCACCTTGCTTGTCTGGCATTTAAATCTGGTGGGTAAAGAAATATTTCAAGCTTATGTGAACTTTCATTAATATGAATTTATTTCCCAACAGTTAATGTCTCCACATTTTTAGTGCATGTATAACAACAACTAGTTCTAATTCATATAATGCATAATTTTATTCACGTTTCTTCAATTTTCTTAGTTCATAAGCTATTACTGCATTTTCTTGTAGCCATACTCCTCCTCTCCCCTCTATACAAGCATCAATACATATTAAAAATTCCTTGTTTGGATCAACAATTTTCAATATATGTGCAATAGTTAATTTTTGTTTTAGTTGCTCAAAACTACTTTGACACTTTGTTGTCCACTCAAACATTAATATTTTTTTCTGCAATGAAGTAATGGGGTAGGCTAATGCAGAAAATCCTTCCACAAATCTACGATAGTATATGGAAATACCCATAAATGATTGTATTGTTGCTACATCTGTATTGTATAGTATCTACCACGAATCCATACTTAGAAACGACATGACCCAAATATTGGATCTTATTTTTATAAAATTCACATTTGTTGAATTTTTCAAATAGTTGATGTTCTCTAAGAGTTTGTAGTACCATTCTAAGATGTCCTTGGTGCACTTCTTCATTTTTGGAGTATGCCAAAATGTCATCTATGAACACTAATACAAACTTATCTAGATATTTATGCAGAACATTATTCATTAAACACATGAATGTAGTAGGGGAATTTGTGAGTCCAAAGGGTAGGAATACAAACTCATAGTGTCCATATCTAGTTATGAATGTTGCGTTGTTGATGTCTTGATATTTAATCTATATTTGGTTATATCCAGTTCTCAAATCAATTTTTGAGAATATGGTGGTATCCCTTATTTGATCAAATAGATTATATATTCTTGGAAGAGGATATCGGTTTTCGATAGTTAACTCATTCAATTGTATGTAGTATATACACATCAAGAAAGTACCATCTTTCTTTTTGACAGACAACACTGGTGCTCCCCATGGAGGCACACTTGGTATAATGTACCCTTTGTCTAATAATTCTTGTCATTGAAGTTTAAACTCTAGTAGTTCAGGAATAATCATTCTATATGGTGCCCTCGAAAGTGGGGAAGCTCCTATTACAAGTTCACTAGAAATCAATGTCTCTTTTAGGGGGTAGCTGAGGGACTTCTTCTCGAAATACATCCCTAAATTCCTTGATTATAGGTACCTCTTCTACAGCTTCATTTTTTGTTCGCTAAATCCTCAACTTGGACATCATATAATTGACAAAATTTTATTGTTGTTATTTTTAATTGCAATGCAGAAATGTGTCTAACAGATATTGGTTTTGGTTTTCCTTTAACTATTGCAGATTTCCCTACCGTATCTGTGTTACCATTTTTTCTAAGAAATTTACTATTTCTTTATGTTTTTCCATCCAATCCATTCATACTAATAGATCATAACATCCTAGAGGGAGAATTTTAAAATGGATTTTAGTTTTATATCCATTTAAACTTATAGCATTTTTGGGAAGTTTATGTGTAACTTCCTTCTTTGTTCCTGTAGCTAGTTGCACTAGCCAAGATTGCTGAAATTTTTCTCATTTTAGCTTACATGTTTCCACTACTTGGGGGCTGATATAGCTTAAATTTTCTCCTCGGCAAATTAAAAGAGAAAAGGTTGGTCAACAATCATCCCTTTATTTTTATCATTGTTGATTGGTGTTCAACCTACCTGTCTTCTAATGTAGCATTGATCCGGGGAATATTAACAATGAAATTTACTTTAGTTTCTTCTCATACTGCTTGAATATTCTGGATTGTTCAAGTGTTCTGTGGGTAGTCCTGCAGCATATGAGGTTCTCCACACCCTCATAATTTTAATGGTTCTTTCAATTTTAATACTCCTTCTCTTTTGTTGTTTGTTTCCATTGGCTTCGAACTAGTGTGGGATTGTGTTTTCTAATTTTCCGCACTCTTATTAAACTTTTATTCGCTGGTGGCTTTTCCCAAAAAATTTCAGATAGGAAATTTTGAACTTTTTGTACTTGAATCTCCTTTCCCTTTCTCTTTATTCTTCCAGTTTTCTAGCTGATCATTTCTTCCTTTAAATTTTTGGCAGTAGAGTCTTATTTCACGATTAGCTTCATCCATTGTTTTAGGATTATCAAACTCAATTCTTTCTTTGTAGATGGTAGGTAGGAAATTCATAAATCATTGTACTTTGGCCTTTTATTCCTTGATGTAAGGCACATAACAAAGTAAATTTGTAGATTTTGTAACAAATTCATCATTCATGAGTTGTTCAAGGCTCGGATCATGAAATTCCTTCACTTTGTCATCATAATACCTCTCACTAAGGTATCTAGATTTGAATTTCTCTTGGAATTCTTCCCATGTAACAATTATTTCATCAAGAACATGTATAATATTTTCCTCCTCCCACAAAATATTGGCTTTACCTTGCAGTTGGTAAAATTCCAATCTTGCTTTAAAATTACGTCTGTATTCATATACTTGGATGTATTTGACCATGTTCAGGAGTTAAGCTTCCACATACTCTTCCTTTTTCCCATGAAATTTTGGAGTTTTAATTTTGTGTAATTCTGCTTGCAAGTCCATTTTCTTTCTAGATTTTGATCTAGATTCTTCCCCAATCTCAAACCCCTTGGAGTTGGGTTTGATTTCTTTTCTCTTTATTTCTTAGTCTTCACTTTGATGAATAGACATGGATTTTAATTCCCTTATCAACCTCTCTTGCTCATTACTGGCCTGGAAAAATCGTTCATTACTAGTCCTTAGCTGAACCATTTTGTGTTGCATATTCCTTATCATTTCCAACATTTGAGCATTTAGATCTGGTGGGGCTCCAACACCCCCCAGTTACACATACAATTCTTCCTCATTATTCATCACAACAGTTGTAATTTTTTCTGCACTTCAATCACTGTACACAAAATTAAATTAGTATTCGAAAAATAAAATTTATTTTAAATTTTAACACAATAGAATGTATTTTGTGTGTTGGGATTCATAAGCCTGGAGCTTTCAACATGGGCTTGGATACCATTTTTAATAACTCCAACCAGCCCATTTTTTTTCTTTTTATACTAATTATGGTCATGATCAGTGTTATATTTCTACATATTCATCATTGATTAATTTTAACACTAATGGTGCCACCTGAAAGACTGCCTTTTTTTTATTTTTCTCATCCTAAGACTCTGTCTTATAGTTTATTCCTTATGTTGATTTATATAAGACATTCATTAAAATTAATTCTTAAGAGCCCTACATATTTTATCCAAAAAGGGACCCTCTTAAGTAGATTATCATACACAATTTTCCTATGTATTTTAATCTATTTATAAATCCTTTTTGTTATCATTATTCCTCACAATGTTATAGCTTACCTTAGTTACAACTTTGGAATAATTTTACACTTATGATATTCAAGTTAGACTTTTCCACTTATAACTTTCTAACCACTATTGTTATTATCCAAAGAATAAATATTGCCCTACCCTATGATATTATTCATTGGTGGTATATGCACCTTCTATATATTACTATATACTATACCTCATGATTATTTATTGAATATGTATTGCCAAACAATATATATATATAATCCAATGAAAACTTAAATTCATATATATCACTATAGTGTTCCTAACACATACAATTCAACATATTATAACTATGGAAATCCCATCCTAGTTTCAATTCTGTTTCTCTTAGTTTACAATTGTATTAAAATCATTTGAATGTCTTAATAGTTCAATGTATGAACGATGGGATGGTACCTATACTGTATTTACTCTCTCTCTACCCTTATTGTTTCATTTCAATAAACCATTTATTGCTGGTACGTTAACACTTGCATATCACATGGCTTCAGTCCTTGCAAGGACACCTGTATGGTGATGATGAACGGTGAGGATTATATCGATATTTCTTATTTTTTTGAATGAATTTGGTTAGGGTTTCATAGTTTCATATGGTTTTCCATTTGACCTATTTTCTTCTTGGAGAAATCAATGCACAAAGATACACCTATCCAGTTTTTTTTTCAATGAATTTCTATGAGACTGACAAGAGTATTACTGTTATGCCCTTTCTCCTCCTATTCTCGTGCTATACAACTTCAATGGGAGGTCGAATTTACATTTATGCTCTCAAACCAACGTTTTAAATTAGTTTATACAGGTAAGGAACCTTCATTTATAATTTCATTATGTTAATGTAAGTTTATGTATTTCTTTTGGTTATAATTCTCTGTTTAATATTTCATTTTCGTTCCCAATTTAATATTGACTTCTGGTATTTGGACATAGTCAAATTTTGTATAGTAATCCCTTAATCCCCTTCGTCTTCAGCTTATTCCATCATGGTCTCTTCATTTCATTCATGGTTTTTCCACTATCATTGTTTCAGAAATTTCGAAACCCTAAGATTTATTTGTTGGTTCATGTTTTCTTGGATGGTTTCACATTTTACAAATTGCTCAATTCATATATTTCATTGCTATAGTGTAAACTCTCAATTTTTATGCATTTATCTGAGTAAATATTGGTTGACATTCGAGGCTTTTAATTCATATTTGGAGTTATTAACTCCATGAGATTTTATGTCTGCTATACGTTTTATTGTCACACCTCTAGTTCTCATCAAAGGGAAGAAATTATCATCTATTCTAACTAGAATGATGAATGAAATTTTCTGAGTTGAATTGTATATTTTTATTATGTTTGAAATATACGCACATGGATGTTCCTTTTTATTTCATAAGAAAATCAAGTTCCTTGCGGAAATGGTGCTTTTCGCAAGTTTTAGCTTTTGGGCCTTTCACTAACTTCTTTTACGATTTCATAGTCATAATTTCATGCCCTAATCTACCCTAATTTTTCTATTCCTCTGTTATAATGACATAATATAGAATTATCTAGATTTTCTCCACTCAAATTGAGAATCATGTCACTCAGTCATAAAAATTGTATTACAAACTTTTATCAGTTAATTTTTTACGTATATATTAGATTTTTTGTTTATACGGTACAAGGAAAAGACCCTCTAGTGGAGGTTATAAAGGATGTTTTTAGTGATATAATATTGGCCAAATTTGTGAAAAAAAAAACATTTTCTACAACATCCATTTTCGGTAACGGGGGTGGGGGTTTTGGCAGAGCTTCTAATGGAATTTCAACACAACTAAAAAAAATGTGCGGCTGCAGGTGATTATGGATGTTTTTTTCATTGGTGCACTACTCAGGTGTCAACACACCAGTGTGTGTCATCTAGATATTTGTCCCAAGGTGGTCGAAGGTGCATGCCCTGGGCCGTAAAGGTCTAAAACCGCATCGGGTGCACTGTAGGTGATACAACACACAAAACCATTCTAATTGCTATTGGGATTTGTGTGGTGCCCATAAGTCATATCAACACACCGATTCTTAGTATTATAGCAATGAATCGGTGCAAATTATCACACAAATGCACCGAATTTCCTAATTTATATTGGTATTTGTGCGATGCCCATGGGTCATACAAATGCACTGGTGAGTAGTCTCACATAAACGCACCGGTGCGCAGTATCACAGAAATGAACTGAGAGTTATAATTGGTAATGGTATTTGTACGGTGCCGATAGGTCGTAGAAATTCAATGGTGTTCTTAATAATAAAAACACATCGGTGTATAGTAACTGACACGCACCGGTGTTCATTTTGTATTTTTTAGAAGCATCGACCTGTGACAGTGCAGTTATTGTGATTTTTAAAAATTCATTACTCATCAAAAGTCGACACATATCTTATAATAGTATTTATATTAATTAATTTTTTATTAATGCATTTGAATGTGATATTGGATTAATTTTTTATATCATATCATAATTATTTTGATTTTTCTAAATTCATTATTCGTCAAAATATGACACATATCTTATAATAGTATTCATATCAATTAAATTTTTATTAGTGCATTTGAATGTGATGTTTGGATTAATTTGTTATATCATATCATCAGATTTCACATCTTTTCATTATAATATTTAATCATCCAAAATTTAATCAATGGCGTTACATTTCACATCAACAATCGAGAACGCAATAGAATAAATTATAACATTTTATTATATATATATATATATATATATATATATATATATATATATATATATATATATATATATATATATATATATATATATATATATATATATATATATATATATATATATATATATATATATATATATATATATATATATAAGATAGTATTTGTCATACAAAATGAGACAGTTATTGGTGTCCCTTTGTCTTTCAATTGGGAGACTATGTCCATTACATTAAAGAAAATGTCTAATTTTACAAACAAATATTTCAAAAAATACAACGCCTTGCTTTGATATCCAAACATAATGATCATCATTCTTCACTTGAACTGTTGTCACTGCTCGAGCTACTTCTATGACGGGTTATTTTGAGGAATATTTTTTTCACGGTGTTGATTGTTTTCTTCTTCTTCACCTTCCATCTACAAACATAAAAATAAATTGTAATGAGTGTATATACATTGGTGAGAGTAATGAAAATTGCAATATTAAATAATATACATAAATGTAAATCGAAAAGAAATGACATAGCATAGCAACAATTGACTCATGAACTATACACATTATTTCAAAAGCTAATTTCATGCCATCTTTCAAGATTTCATCTATTGGTGCAGTTCAAAGCTTTGTTTCTTGCAAGTTTTATACCCCATAAAAAATCATATATTTAATATAAAATATTTTTCTATTCTATTAATTATAGATGGAGATAAGTAAAACAAGATCGATAGATGCTTACAAATTCCACAATTAATTTCTGATATGCCAACATATACTCACAACCCACATTTAACCCAATGTCAATCAATTCGTCTAATGGTTCTTCTTTGTATGTTAGCACATGTTTGAATACATTCAATGATGATTGTTGTAAGACAGCTTAAAATATATAAAAATGAAATTTAGTTAAGTTGTTATAAGGAAGTAACAATTAATCACAAACTTAGATATCAACCCTATTCTTCCTTGTCGTCCTGTTTTATGTGTTGAATGGATTCCATTTTATTTTCTTTTGTGTAAGAAAATACTTGGAAATTAATATTTAATGCGAAATTGTTTATTTATTGCAACTAATGATCGGAAAATTCAATGATTACATATTACATTTCAAGCACATTATTGTTGAGATGGATCCTCCTGCAATGCATTTTGTCCATTTCTTTGACCATATCTTTGTACACCTTTTCGGACATTCCTACTAGCATATTTTTGATATCAACTCGTTCATCTTTTGAGAATTTCATAACCTTCCTAAAAATGTAACATGACAATAAACTATTTAATTTTTTATATTGATATATGAAAAGTAAATATAACAAAAGTGATATTTATAAATGATATTTATAAATAATTCTAGAAAAATATTTAAAGGAATATTACTTTTTCATTCCTTTTTTCTTTGTTGTACGTTTTTGCTATTAAAAGTTTGACATGTCTCATTGACCAATTCTCTGGAAACTGTTCCTATAGTTTAGATAAAATTTGGTTCTTGGAATCATTGGATTGATTTTTGTATTGTAAGTGGAAAGAATGTCGATAATTTCATTCCACTAGATCCCTCAAACTTTTGTAAAAGTTTTCCCCCTTTCGTTAACCTTGAGCACCACTCCCGATGAGCTAAGGAACAATTCATTTTCATTTGCATGTTCAATTTTTTTCTTTTCTTAGAACAACATTCCTTTTATGAGTTGTTGGTCTCTATAGAACATTAAACATATGTGAATTAATAGATTTTTTGAAATATGTTATCTAATAATTTTAAGTATATTATTAATTAAAATTAAAAAAAGAAACTCCTATTTGATCGACAATATTTTTTCATTCACTTGATTCATCCTTTTGCAATTTTTCCATCAAGATTTTACGCTCTTCTTGTCTTAGATAAGAAATAATCTTATTGAGATTTTCCATTTTGTGACTCTGCATGATACACAATAAACAATACATATTATTTAAAGTTACATATAGTTCAAAAATAATATTTTTTGTAAAGAATTTGAAAAAAACTTGGCTTTTATGTTTTTATTGATGTGCTATCAGTATTTTTGTTACTTGATCTCTTCTCAGCCATTTATTTATCAATATGAAACATGTACCATATCATTCATTAATATATCTTATAAATAAATCATCAACTTTTCAGGTAAAAAAAATATCAAGAAATCAGTGCGCTTTTAAATTTTGTAGGCACCGACGTTGGTGCGTCGTTTTCTTATAAATGCACTGCCAAAATAGTATAAAACAGTATATGGTGCTCTATGTCAAAAATGAGCATTTTTGCGTTACATGTTAACCACCGCACCAATTAACAGAGACAAAATAATAAAAATCGTCTAGTGTTAGTTTTGTAGCATATGGTGTCATGGAGAGGACGGTGTGGCCTATTTTTATAAACGTCCCACGCAAACAGGGGACCACCGTATGGTGCTCTCTGTCAACAAGGAGACCCGATGCATTATATGTTACATGCTGCACCCATTAAAAAAACAATAAAAAACTATTTTTGCCAAACATTTTTGCACGGTGCGTTATAATGAAATAGTGCACTGCTGCCCTAATTTACATATGACGCACGGATTAAAGAAAATATGTTTTGAATTTTTTTTACCAAATAGTACATGTGTGGTGCGCTCTCATAAGCCAGTGCATTGGTGCTCTAGGTTACGTAGGGTGCATCGATTAAAAAAACTTAGTATTTTTAAAAATTCACGCAAGGGCCGACATGGATTGGGATCCGACTATGCAAGTCGTCCTGTGGGTTAGATGTCATAGGCCTATATATAAAAATACAAACCCTTTAAATCTAAAATGAAAATCCCTAATTCTGAAATCACAGAAAGAAGAAGAAGAAAGGGAAGAACAAAAAGAATGAAGGGTTCATGGTAAAATGGAAATTTTTATTTTTATTTATTTATTTATTTTCTAAAAATGAAAACAAATTTAAATTTTTTAATTACTATGTAAAAAATATTTTAGAAAATGTAAAACATAAAACAAAATTTAATCATGACATCATTTAGAATTCTATGCTAGACGGTTTGAATCACCATAGGTTTGGAATTATGATTTTCTGAATAGTTATGTTCGAAAGTATTTCACTGCTCCAAATTGCTCTCGTGCTCTCTTGCTCCAGGAATGTCTCGTGCAAATATCTGGCTGATTTTTTTTGCAAAAATAGTGAAATAATGAAAATTGTTTAGTATTTAAATAATTTTCTTATGAAATTGGTTTTTCGAAAACATTTTTCCACCCAATTTTCAATTTACTACTTTTTTTTCACTTAAAAAAAATAAAGTTGCAATTTTTTATTTGGGGCTTTTTGCCACCGGTGCATCAATTAATAACGCCACATTGGTGTGCCAGTTAATAACATGACACCGGTGCACAGTATCTAAAATGCACTGGTGTGGTTATCTGTACATAAGAACTAATAACAATAAGTCCATTTTTAAGGCACCAAAATTAATTTCAAGTGTGTGCACTAAAATTTATTGTTGATTTTGCTCAAATGCAAGGAGAAAATATCATAATTATATCTAATGCACAATTTTTCAAAATCCAACTCCTTCCATAATATTTCTCAAAGACCATCTCAGAGTTCTCCCTATCCATATCGAGACATAATATTTACTTCAGATTTTATTTATATTTTCATTATCTAGTTGAATTTATATTTTTTATCCATGTCAATCATCTTAATAAAATTTATAATGTATAAAAATTTGCAAGTTCATGCAGATTCAGAATCGAGTTCAGATGCACAAAATATTCAAACAGCTCCAAAATGTTAGAAGCTCTTATCAAGAGCAGCATACCGCAAGGTGCATTTGGTAGATGAATATGGACATCCACTTCACCCTACCAATTGTAACAACATTGCATCTTCTAGCCACAATCTCGGGACAATGATGGTAATAATAATTGTTTGGTATATTAATGTAATTATTTCAACGTCAAAAAAATTAATCATGCATTGTCAACGTTCTTACTAATTGATATCATAGATTTTGTACTAATCATGTTCAAATATATCTTTTGAAATTATTAGGATTCTAGTGATGATGAGAGACCTACCTACCATCTTACATTGCACCCCACGACAATGTAAAATTGAGAGAAGGCCAAATTAAGATAAAAAAATGGAGAGGAACAATACTAAGAATGGTTGAATCAACCATCGATTTAATTCCCACAACGTTGAGATTCATCAATTAGGAATGACTACAACAATAGTAGTTCTTCACAAGCTAGAAATGGAGGCAATCAAATAGAGGTTGGTATGGATGATCACTTAAGGGATATGACTGCCATGGAGATAATGTTGTTAGATGCATTCCAAAACGATGATCAGCTAGGGGATGATTCTCATATCGCTGACACCTTTTTTGAAAGCCTTAAATTTTCTTCCACCACCCCTCTCTTTGGACCTGGTGGTAGTCAAAGTCTATCCAGTTGGGGAAAATGATGTTTTTGTACAACTTGAAAGCAAATTTTGGCTTGTTGAATGCATGTTTCTCAGAAATATTGAGGTAAGATACCATAAAGTCCTCCCGTATATAAATTTGATAAATATAATCACACAATGAACATTACCAATGGTCAATTTTATGAACGTCAATAATTATATTGACATTAATTTACATTTAATATTTTCCATGATCACCAACTACATGTTATTCAAATATAAGGTTTATCCAAGTGATAATGTATTTCCCGGTAGGAGCGAAGAGGCAAAGAAATTCTTGAAAATGTTGGGTGTTTAGTACATATCATATCATGCAAGTCAAAATGATTATATTCTATACAGAGGAGAATATGTAGACAAAGAGATATGTCTAAAATGTGGGCATGACAGGAATGATAAATAAAAAATAAGGGTAAATCACGTGGTCCTCCTTTTAACATATTGAGTCACATGTCTATATTCCCCAGGATTCAAAGGCTCTTTCGTTGCAAATAATTAGCTATGTGTAGGGATTGTGTGCCTCACATAGAAGTGATTTTGGAGTTATGTGAATCCCAACTGATTCAGTAGCCATGAAGCATATAGAGGATGCATGGGCCGAAAAATTCAAGGATGAAGTACGAATTCTACGACTCAGCATAGCCATGGATGGCGTCAACCTATATTCCCTCCAGAACACCAACTATTCTATTTGGCTTTTAGTACTGATCAATAACAATATCCCCCCATGGTTTTCCGTGAAGAATGAACATCTTATGCTGGCTCTCATAGTTCTTAGTAGAAGACAAGTGAATAAAATGGATGTCTACTTTCAACCACTGGTAGATGAATTGAAGGAATTATGGGATGGGATAAATGTATCCGATGTATCAAAACCCATCACAACAGAGAGAAGTTTTACAATGTATGGCATATGTGCTTACACGACACATGATTATCTAGGCTTAGGAGTTTGCTATGGTAAATTACATGTTTATTGATTTTTTTATATACGTAACAATATTCTTTCGCATATTAGTTATTTAATTCATTGTAATTGTTCTAATCTTCATGATATTCTTTAACGTGTGATGCATATAAATTTTTTTCAATAATCTCGCAGGTATTGTAACAAAAGGGTATTTTGGATGTAAATGTTGCGGAGCTTCTCTGAAAGCTAGATGGTCCAACGACCTACGAAATCCAATGTATGACTGCTCCAGGGTATTCCTCTCAGAAGAACACCCTTATAGAATAGTAACATCTTATTTCAATGGTAAACGAGAGACAACCCAAAGGCCTCCAATAACGACACTAGCTGAATGGTTTAGAGCGTATGAGAGAGAGAAGGATATGGAGTTCATATAAATGTTCGATTCAAATGGGGAGCCTATGTTCCATGATCCATAATTCTTCGACACCTATGTTGAGAAATTTCCAATTGGAATGAAAATGAAATCAATATTTTATAGCCTCCCATATTGCGAGCATCTTAACATTACCCACTTATTATATCCCATGCATATATTTAAAAATGTTTCATCTTCTTTATGGAGACATATATCATCGAAACAAAGTGACACATTGACTGTTAAGAAAGATCTTATTACTTCAAAAACTAAAAAGAAACAATGGCCAAGATGATTAGAAAGTACAAGATTAGAGGCAAGCACTGGTCCCTCTAATTTATGGTATTTCAAAGAAGGAGATGTCACATGGATTTTAAAAAAATATGATATTTCTTTGGAAAAGGAAGCTATAATGTGTGTGAGGGCGACATCTTCATATGGGTCTTCACTATGGTGTTGCTTCACCGTGGATGACCATTTTTCGGGGTTGAAAAATAATGACCATTTGAATCTTCTAAGAGTACTTATAATTTTAAAAGCATGATTTTATAATTATTTATTATATTAATAAATTGTATCCCATGCAGGGATCATAAAACATAACTAATTTTATACATTATTGCACGTGTTTATAATTTTTTAGTGTCATTATATTTTGTTCATGCCTTGGTGTGTGAAACATGAATTCCCCCAAGACCTAGGACATGCCATATCTGAATTATTTGCATTTGTACGTTGGATCACGTCAAAGGAGATTCATGTGGCTATCATTCCATCGTGGCGTCAAGAGATATTTTAGATTGTTTGTATGTTTGAGAAGGAAGTGCCAATGATTTTCATGGACTTGCAGGTTCATATTCTAGTCCACCTAGTAGATGATGTCGAATTAGTTGGGGTGGATTCTTGTAGTTGCATGTTCTTATTAGGGAAGTACATGAAGAAATTGAATGTTTTTGTTCGACAAAGGGCAAAAATCGAGGGGTCCATGGCAGAGGGGTACATATCGTATGAGTATTTCTATTATGCTAGTGAGTACATCAATCAGATCAACAACAAACTAGGTTCAGTGATTTGGGACGATGAAAGAGATGAAGACAAAAGAGAAGGAGAGCTTCTCCAAACGAATGGAAAAAAGCGCTTGATAAAGAATAATCAACTAATGATTTTTCAAATTTACACAAAGGAAATATTCATGTTGAACTTTGATATAATGTATATTTTGATCTCTATGTACTATATAATGTCGGTTTGATTTCATCAATGAATGCAAAAATTGAAGCAATCAATAAATTCATTCTTTACAATTCTGAAGCGACACAACCGTGGGTCACATTGTACGAACACAAGAGGATGAAATGGGATAGTGGCAGGAAACAATTCAGATGGTTAAATGATATAAGTGTGCCTAATTCCGATAATTTAAAAGATAATATGCCAAAAATATGCCCCAACAGTCGGGTTGCTGACCAAGTCAGAGAAAAATATGGTGGAACCAGTCATTACCCGTGTGCTGAAGAGGATGCGCTAAATGTAGGGATTAGGTGCACCAACTCGGTAATAATATATTTAATTTGTATGTAGATTTAAACTTAATAACACACCTTTCAAATGTAATTACATCTATATTTCATATTTTAACTGTTGGGTTATTATAAGACACATGACACTATGATTTTTTACCATTTTATAGGTGCATTTGTTCCCATATATGTGGGAATATGGACACCATTTTCACACATAAAATTTCGATGATGGTCTCATGACAGAAGGCTATGGAGCGAAAGTTGATTTTGATCAATCTAGTCAATCTAACCACATGATCAAATCCTAGTACGAGCGATGTTAGGTTACGTCGGAAAGATACAAGAGATCATTGAAGTGGATTCCTCTTCTTTCCAATTTGTTATTTTTAGTTGCAAGTGGTGGGAAACCTTTGATCGGAATAATGTAAAGGAAGATTGTGATAGTAGGCGGATATCTATCAACTCTAGAAAGATGTGGGATGAAGCTAAGGAGACCTATGTTTTCTCCAAACACTGCAACTAGGTGTTTTTTCACCTAGATGTGTTGGATAGGGATTTTTGGTTCGTATTGATATATGAACCTAGATCAAAACATATTTTTTAGAACAATAATGTTATCATGCCAAGCGAGCTAGAAGATAATTATCAGGGTGATCATGAGAACCGAGAGTGATATGGTACATATGTTATTTCATCAATATTTATACCTTTTAAGATGGGTTTTTATAAATAAGAGAACTTAATTACCTTATAAATTATAATACTCTTTTTTTCGAAACATTATAATATGTATTTTGAAATAATTAGTAATTCTCATTGTGTTAATGTGAAAATAAATATTTCACTTGATAATTTGCAATTACGTTGATTTCAAAAACAATGGCGTATTGTATAAAATTGTTTTTTTTGTATGTAAGATCATAATAAAATAATGATAATTACAATTTCACATACAATTACAATTAAAATTACAATTAGAATTTTACAATTTTGCATACAATTACAATTACAATTTTAGAAATTTAAATAAAATTTACAATTACAATTACAATTTTACATATATACCATTATAATTACAATTTTAGAATTTTACATACAATTTCAATTACAATTAAAATTACAATTACAATATTTACAATTATAATTTTTGAATTTTACATACAATTAAAATTACAATTTTAGAATTACAATCATTTAACATTAATACAATTAAAATTTTACGGGTATTTTACATACAATTAAAATTACAATTACAATTACAATTACTATTACAATTACAATTACAATTTTACAATTTCACATACAATTACAATTAAAACTACAATTATAATTTTACAATTATAATTTTAGAATTTTACATACAATTACAATTACAATTACAATCAATTCACATTAATACAACTAAAATTTTTAAAATATTTTACATACAATTAAAATTAAAATTTCAATCACAATCACAACATAATATTTAATAAATATCATGATTTAGTATTAAATTAAATAAACATCATGATCATGATAACCATTGTACAAACATCAAATTCGACTAAAAAACACTTTCAAATTTGCTAACATCATCTAATCATTGTGATCACGATCATCTAACAAAACACAATTAGCATTGTATAAGATCATCACAACACAGACATCAAATATACATCTCATGTCAAATAATTGTTATCACATACACATATATCTACAAGGTGCAAATTAAATGAACATATCTAACATGACCTAACAATATACACATCATGATGATCACTAACTTTTAAATTAAGTAAAACTGCAACATGAACATAAAATACATGGAATATATATATATATATATATATATATATATATATATATATATATATATATATATATATATAATTTTATAATGTCAAAAATATAAAACTGTAATATAAATGTCAAATACCAGCCGGTGGTACACCATCAATAGTAGTACTAGTTGAGGCCTGCTTAGTCAATGGTGTAGCCCTGACAAGCTCAGATAGATGCTAATAATCACGTCCCTATTAATCTAGTGGTGCCATATGTTGATTAGGATCAAATTTTGGCTACTTGTGATGACTCAACATGGATGGCACATCCTGCTCATGATCATGAGTATTGTTGGATGCTGTAGGCTACTAATCATGATGACTCAACGTGGATGGTCCAGCTTGCTCATGATCATGAATGCTGGATGTTGCAGGCTGAGAAGGCTAACTCGACGGGGATGGTCTAGACTGCTCATGATAATGATTGTTGGTTGATGCTGCAAGTTGCTCATCTATGGCGTGAGGTGAACGATAATCACTCCCCTGATCGTGAACATTAGATGATGTGTTGTTTCTTGACTGTTGACATACTATGTCTTGACCACACCTACGTCGAAGGGCCCTCCTCAACTGCGTCACTAAGCTCGTAGCTCCTACGACATGCCGCATCAGGGTGAACATGTAACGTGGCATGCCTCTTCACATTCGTACCAGCCTAGAATCAACTTGTATCTCTCTCATAGTAGCGGTCTTGAATCCCCCCTCCACAAGTAGTGCACAGAGTTGGTCGCCCAACTCCATCCTAAGTCTAATGTTAGACCTATGCCTGGAAAAATCCAGTACCGACGCAACATGAGGACCAGGTCTGTCTGCACCGGTCTGATCCTTGACATTTTCCTTCTCCTAATGATCATGAGGATCTACACCTGGAAAATTTCATGGCGGTGGCATCTCATCACCATAAAATGACCCAATGTCTCTAAATATATATAAGTACACAACAATAATTAGACAATTTCATTAAAAAGTTTAATAAAAATAAGTTAAAGAACATATTAGAATAAATTTAAATAAATTAGTAATATTACCTCTATCATCCAACGGCTCATCCTCTGTGAAGAGGATGTTGACACACCCTCGCTAGTCCAAACCAGCATACGGACAGAGGACCGAAACAAAGTGATTCTCATCAACAGTGGTTAGCAACTCCAGTGCATCATGTGATATCCTCGCAGAAAATTCTAACTTGCCCCTCTTCGACATCGTTTTCCCATACATATGAATTCGTACATGTAGCAACGACTGACAAGGATGTCGAACAAAAGTATGCCCCATCTCTAGAAACATCTCAAAAAATAAATAAAATAGATTTGAAGAAAAAGTGAAGTTAACCCTCCCTTGTGCCTGAGCACGACATCTATCTAAAGCTGTACAGAACTGCCGCAAAAAAATGGTATACCACCTCACAAGTCATGGCGCCTGTAATAAAGAATCAACATAAAATAGAAGCGAGCAACCACAACGCTTCCTGTCGCTGGTATGGTGTGAAATGGTCAAAATCAATAGTGCGAGGCATCTAACCTCCTCTCCACCAAATGAAGCAATACATAACTGACCTCCGGAGATGTAAAAATCTATAGGAGACAATATATATACACTAACGTATCTCTATGATTACACCAACTGACTCCATTCTACATAGCCAACGAGGACCTCTCGGAACGAGGTAAAATAAACCCATCTCTTCAATAGGCTAGCAATGAAATAGATTTCCTCCTCAGTGGGTGCGCAGTACTAGTTAGGAACAACACAGAAATCATGTAGGTGGGCATTCCACCTACAAATAAGTTGTCGCAAAAACCCACCATGGCCCTTTAGGGATGTAGCCTCCTCATAGAACTTTAGGAGGCCTATCTCCCTTAGCAGGCCCTGGGTAGTTACTGTAATAGGGCGAGGGTACGTATCTCTCTCCCTCTGTCATGCCTCCCATAGGCAAACCATGTTATACTGATATGCTTGTTGCTGTTGTTCCCTCTCTTCTCCCCTTTTACGGTGCTGAATGATTGACATATTAAATACAATTTTTTTATTAAATGAGACATGTATTTAGGAATATACATATATAATTTTTTTTTAAAATAAATAAATAAATAAGTTGTTGTGCCACAAAATGTAGGCACCCATCAATAATGGTGCGTTTTTTTTTGTTGCGCACCAGAGGCTGGAGAATCTTTTCTTGTCGTGCATCGAAGGTAGCGCACCTGGAAATTTTCAGCACACTGCCTTCATGCCATTCTTACAAGGTCAACAGTGGTGTGGTATAACAGACCGCACCATTGACTGTGTGCCAGTGTTTAGAGGGCAGTTCGGTGGCCAAAATATGCACTGACATTGGTACATAGTCAACGGTGCGGTCATTTATAGGACCGCACCTTTGACTATGTTGAGTTCAAGAGGGCACTGCACTAACAAAATTACCAGCCCCGGGGCAGATATTTCTGTCAACGCATCACTTTCCCACAATTCGACATGGTCAACGATGCGGTCAGGTAACTGACCACACCGCAATTTTTTTAATTTAAAAAAAGTGCGGTGCACCCTTTTAGTACTGCTCCGGAAACAATGCAGATACCATTAGCACTGGTTGTGGTGCGGTTTGTAAATTTATAGGCAACACCGTGAACTAGTGCGAGCCGATCGGCTCGAGTGCACCACATGTGATTTTTTTTTAGTAAGGTGAGTTTTAAGTTATTTTAGAAAAGTAATTCGCTAAAAGTTTTAATTATGGAAAAACAAGTAAAATACCTTGTACATTTGGCCATTGAGGAGGCATATTTTCTATAGAATTTTCAAAAATAAATTTTCCCACCGTTTTAAAAAATTCAAAATGGAGATGGTGGGAAATGGATAGCAACAGTGTATGCAATGGAAGCAGTGGTGGTAGGGCGCCTCACAAAAGGTAAATTTTCAATGGTTCTTCGGAGCTCTGGAGCACTGAAAAGTGAAAAATGTGAATTTTTGGTCGTAATTTTTTTTTTATTTAACCCCATTCTGGTGTGCGGGTTTTATATGTGCATCAGGTGGTTTCTCAAATCTGTACCGGGCTGTTTCAGTTTTGGCCTGGGATTTTAGAATGTATCAGTGCAGAATCTTTGTAGAGCACTGGTACGCTATAATACTGAAATTCACTGGGTGGTTTGGACCGGGCGCACGGTGTCCCAGTGCACCAATATTTTGTGTGCACCAGTGCTTACTCTACTGGAATGCACCAGTGTGATTTAGGATGATAAACGCACCAGAGAAAAAACATCTGCAAAAACCTCCACCCGCCAACCTCCTTTAGTAACCTCTGCTACAAATGGATGTTTGGGCTATTTTTATAAGGGTTTCCTCAAAAACATCCACTAGAGGGTCTTTTCCTTGTAGTGATATGACAACAAGGTTCATTTTTGCATCGAGAAGATTCTCTCATGCTTTCTCCACCAGAAAATACCTTACGATCTATGTACTAGTAAGCTGTTATGTTCATGAAATTGCACTCGGCTTTTTACTTCGCAATTGTTTTTCAGAATACATAGTATACATTTGAATTTGTTCCACATGGTTTTGGGCTTTATTTCCACGATTTATAGACTATTTAAATTTTGACAGAGGTACCCTATTTGAAGTCACTTTAATATAATTTTATGACTTCCATTTCTTTGGTTTTTTCGTAGATTTTGTAATTATAGTAAATTGTATTTGATTTCCCACTTCAATCCATGATTGTTATTTTCATTGACTTAATATACTTCGTAGGATTACAATTTCCATTTAAATTTTAATGTTATAGATAAAATCTTTTGGTTTATTGCACTCTGTATTTACTCTTTTATTTCCTCGGTATAAAAGGGAAATGATACAATTAAATTTTTTACTCTGTGACTATACATAAATTATATTTAGTTTATTGATTTTCAGATTAACTCTATATAATATAAATTTGACTATTTTAATATAATACCAATTATGAAATTAAATTATCTCTACTTACATTTCAGATCTCTATTTTTAAATCATATTACTTTATGAATTTAGAGTAAATGAAATTGAAACTTATTCTTCCATAATTTAATTATGAACTTAGTTTATAATAATTTTTCTTCTGGAACTAATTTGGGAATCCTCTTCCCAGATTCTCATATTCTTCCTTAACTGTGTATAATAATGATCTGCTTCAGGACACCTCTTCCCTCAAGTTATTATCGAATTTTCCCATTTTTGTATTACCTACTGTCACATATTTACATATGTTTTTTTTTCCAATTGTACTTAAAGTTTATTTTATCATATGTACAGGCAGAAAGCTTCCATGCTGAAGATAATTTCATAGGTATTATTATTACTTGTACATTTTCTAATTGTTTTTTTTTTTTTGTCAATTAAACTTTCTAATTTTGATCGCATTGTTTGTTTCAGGTTTGTCCTATTAATTTTATTCTCTTATACAATTCTTTGCAATCAACAATTACAGCTCATGACTATCAATTTCAGCCTATTACAAGTAGATCATCAGAGCAACGGATTTTCTTCCAACATTTTTTTCACTATGCATAATTCATCTTCTTACGTTATATTTTGAATTTAGATGATGACCCTCATGAAATTGTAAGCAACTTTTGTATAATAGATTTAGTGTTTAAGGTTGACCATATTATTTAATCCTCATCTCCACTAGAAGATTTTATTGAAGGAGTGATACGTGTAAATTTATACAACTAATTATTTTTATCTATATTACATGTTTGTAATTATATGACTAAATCTTACCATGGATAGAAATGTATAATAATTTCTATATGAAAGAATATAATTTTTGTTTCTAATTTCAATGTGTATTGTATATTCATCGTTAAGATATGTATTACAATTCATGTTGTATATCTAGATTATATTATGTTTATAATTTCATATCTATTTCATATTTTCTAGTATTAATATAGTTGAATTATGTTTACTTTCATAGTGCATATAGTGCAACTTTTTCAGTCAATTTTTAGATATTTAGGTGGACTTAAACAACATATTGAGACCCAGAAAAAGGGTTTAGATATTCTTTCTGTTAGTCCCTAAATTCAAATAAGTCTGTGTAACTGAATAAAAATATTAACTATACTCACCTATAGTTAATCTTTGTCAAATACATATGACACTTAAACTTTCTGAACTAAACACTTTACAATACAAAAAAAATTTATAATTTATTCTGCATAAATTCATGTTGGAATTTATAAAATAATAGTTATTCTACATTCCATTTCCAGAATTTGATAACTAATAACAACAGTGTAAACATAAAAACTTCAAAGAATGTGCATAAAATAGTTATAAAGAGTATTTGCCTCCCAACCTTGAGCTTATTCCACATCTCTCCCCCCGGGAAGAGACCAATTCTTCCCTAGTGTAGACAACCCCTTTGTCATACTAGGGATATATTATTTAAGATTACTTTCCCTAAGCCTATTTCCATAACTGCGTTCAGTTATTTTGGGATGTTGTTTCCCTTAGCCTAGGCTTTCCTTTTATTTTTTCCATAAAATCTCCTTGTAAAACTAGTTTTCCTCTTTCTAGTTTTTTTCTTACCTCTTCTCAGTAGCTTTCCCCTTCACTAAGGATTTTAATAGATTCTTTTCTCCCATCTAATAATTTTAAATTTTTTTTCTTTTTCACCAAGGAGTTTTGGAGAATTTTGGGAAAGTCTTAGGACTCTACTTGATCCTCATGGATTTGAATTCCTGGTCTCAAATTTACTCTAGTCTTTATACAATAAAAAAATTTCACATTAATTTATTAATTTCCAAAATAATATGTCCACACAAAGTTTTTCCTTAGGTCCACTTGACCTTTAGGTTTATTAGCTATCTATAGAAGCTGAAAATATGGATATTACAACTTAATCTTGGGGTATGGTAAATAAATAAAAATATAAATAAACTAGAGTTATGGTAAATAAATAAAAGTTATTTTTATATTTACTCCATAAACCTCTTCATACTTACAAAAACTCAAAAATATGTTTTATTTAGCTGAAGCCTATGGGCCAAATACCATATTTATAAAAGAGGTATACAAAGGTAAGGTAAATAAATAAAAATATATAAAATAGGAGTATAAATCAACATCTAATTTAATTTGAAGCCTATCTAATAAATACCATGGACCAAATTAATAATAATACCATGCAAAAAAAACATTATTAACCATAACATTAATATTAGTATTATTTTTATTCTTATTTTTATTACTAAATCTATTATTGATATTAATATATTATAATATCAAAATTATTAAATTTCATAACTTATATTAATACAATATTACATTTTATTTATATATTAACTCTAGATATATATGGGACAGAAGAACAAATACATATGATAAAGGTGGAAAAATAGAGGGAGTGACAAGAGAGAGATGGAGTTAAACTAAAGGAGAGGGGAGGGGAGGAATGAAGAGATAGGGAGGGAGAGGAGTGAGATAGGTAGAGAAGCGTAAGAGAGGGAGAGAGAGGTAGGAGAGAAGGGAGAGAGAGGAAACAAGAGAGGAGGAGAGAGGAAGGGATAGAGAGATAGAGGTGGAGGGGGAGTGAAGAAGAAAGACATAGAGAGTGATAAGTGAAGAGAGAGGGAGTGAGAGGGGATAGATGGAGAGAGAGTGTGTATATTTAGGGGTGAGATAAAGAGACATACAAGGAGTGATGGAGACAGGGGGGGAGATAAGGAGAGAGAATAAGAAATGGATTGATATAGTAACATAGTTGGAGAGACAAGTAGAGTGATGAGGGAAGAGAGATGATTTAAGGGTAGAGAGAGAGAGAGAGAGAGAGAGAGAGAGAGAGAGAGAGAGAGAGTGGGAGGGTGGATGAAGATAGAGGGAGGCATACGATAAAGGGACGGAGAGGAATTGAGAGAGAGGAAGGAAGTGATGGGGGAATATAGATGATTGTAGGGGAGAGAGAGAGAGAGATGACAGAAGAGAGAGGGAGGTAGGAGAGAAAAGGAGAGAGAGGAAGGAAAAGAGAGGGGACTTGAGAGAGAGGAGGAGAGAGGGAGGGATAGAGAGATGAAGTTGGAGAGGTATAGAGGGAGGGATAGAGATATAGAGCTGGATGGGGAGAGAGGGAGAGATAGAGAGATGGAGTTGGAGGGGGAGAGAGGGATGGATAGAGAGATGGAGCTTGACAGGGAGAGAGGGGGTGAAGAATAAAGACATAGAGTGTGATGAGGGGAGAGAGAAAGGGAGAAACAAAGGAGAGATGGAGAGAAAGTGTTTAGGTTTGAGGGAGAGATAAAGAGACAAAGAAGAAGAGATGGAGAGAATGGGGGATAGAAGGAGAGAGAGAGGCATATAGTGAGAAAGTTAGAAGGTGAAGATAGATAGAGAGAGAGAGAGAAAGAGAGAGAAAGAGATATGTGGGAGAGAAAGGAAGAGAGAGAGAGAGTCGAGAGAGTTATGGAAAGAGAGATGGATATGGAGGGGGAGAGATAGGGTGGTAAGAACTAAGACATAGAGTGTGAAAGTTGGAGAGAGAGAGAGAGAGAGAGAGAGAGAGAGAGAGAGAGAGAGAGAGGGAGTGATAAGGAAGATGGAGGGAGAGTGAGAGAGGATTGTGGGAAGGAAGAGAGATAGAAGCAGATGAGAGGGAGGGAGAGGAGAAAGGAGTGATATATAGATATATTGGAGAAAGACAGTGTGTTTTTTAGTGTTAATATAGAGAGACAAAGGGAGATAGATATATAGAGGGAAAGTGAAGAGAAATAAGACATATATGGAGATAGGGAGGGAGGGAAAAGGTGATTGATAAAGATGAAGTGAGATAGAGTGTGTGTTTGTGGTGGTGAGATAAAGAGACAAAGAAGGAGAGATGGAGGAACATATAGATATATATGGAGGGGGAGAGAGAGAAGAATATTTCTTAGAATAGATGCATTGATTTTAGTGTTGATGGTGATTTATAATCCTATTTGATTGCTTGCACTAGATGCATTGATTTTAGTGTAGACTTTGATTTATAATGACATTTGATTACTTGCACTAGATGCATTGCTTTCAATGTGTATTATTTCTAATTTTATTTGATTACTTTCACTAGATTCATTGATTTCAGCATAGATGGTGATTTCTAATCCTATTTAATTGGTTGCACTAGATTCATTAATTTCAATGTAGATGTTGATTTATAATTATATTTGATTGCTTACACTATATGCATTGATTTCAATATAAATGATATCTAATCCTATTTGATTGCTTGCACTAAATCGATTGATTTCAGTGTAGATGGCGATTAATAATCCTATTTGATTGCTTGCACTAGATGTACTGATTTTAGTGTATAAGTTGGTTTCTAATCCTATTTTGTTACTTGCACTAGATGCATTGATTTGTGTGTAGATGTTGATTTCTAATACTATTTTATTACTTGAATTAGATGCATTGATTTCTATGTAGATGTTTTTTTCTAATATTATTTGATTTCTTGCATTAGATGCATTTATTTTAGTGTATTTGTTGATTTCTAATTCAATGTAATTGGATGTATGATGGTACATTAATTTTAAAGTCATTGGATTAATAATGTGCATTGATTTCAGTGTAAGCACAAAAAATTATTGACAATTTCAAACGATTTTTTTGCTATAGTAATTAAACCTAATAATATTGGAGAGAAAGAGATACAAGATATGATGTTTACTATGATAGCTCGAGCTAAATATCTAAATGGTTTATGATTTATTATTTCTATTGTCTTTTTCATATAATCGATATGAAAATATGACAAAACTAACAAGGGTGAAAATAAGAATAGTAGAAGAAAATAGTTTGAAATTGATCACAATGAAGCCTATTTGTAATTGACTACATTCTTATTATTCAAATTTTCTATCATTCATTACTATTACATTGTCACTTTGCATTCACAAATTTTATTTCATCATTAAGGTTATTTTACAATATTTATCATCTAAAAAAAAAGAGGTAACCAAGAAAAATTAAAATTAAAATGACTCGATAAATCTCAAACATATTTAGAATATTTAAAATGGTTATATTAATATTGTATGTATTTATATATTATTGATAACTTAATCATATGTTCCTCATATGATCGATAGATTTTCCTTGGTCGCACATGACTGAAACCAGCCTGGATCCATCTTAACTATGTATCTATCAAGCACCGAGAGGCATCAAATCACTGGGGGTGCAAACCTTTCCTCAAGTTTTACGCTCAAAAAGAGGTGTGTACCTTGAGATATTTGATCCCTCTCGACGCTTGATAGATCCGTAGTAAGATCGATGTAAGTTGGTTTGAGTAAAAGGCAGTCACTTTACATCTCAAAAATAATATAATTATGATCTCATCCAAAGGTGGATTATTTGGAGTGTTATCTATGGTAATGAGAGATGTAATTCATTACCTCAAACTCAAAATTAATAAAATACATTCACACATATTTAAATTATAAACACACTGATAGTACCAAAATCTAAACATAGTTATCTTTCCATAATTAAATTCATTTATATTTTGATTTAATGTTATCAAGGTTATAAAAGTATACAATGCTAATTTGATTTTTTAGGGAATTATTTTTTTAAATGTTTATCTAGTATATTTTTTATGATATAATTAAAATTTTAATCTTCAATTTAATCATTATTAAATAAATGTTATCTAATTAAAATTTTAAATATTAATTTATAAATATTTTAATTAAAACATTAAATATTATATATATATATATATATATATATATATATATAGAGAGAGAGAGAGAGAGAGAGAGAGAGAGATAAGACATTAAGATAAAATTAATATTATTACTAAAATATTTAAATAATACTAATAATAATTTAATATAACATTAATGACACATTAATAATATATTAATCTACATATTTATAAATTGTAACTATAAATTAATGTATACATTAACACATGTTAATTATAGTTAATTATTGTTGACATTGTCAACTATAGTTAACCTTGGCATCATAGTCAAGAATAGTCAGTATAACTACCATGGTGAGCCATACTTACTTCAAAAATCATGGTCTATCTATAAGTGACCGATAATGAACTATAGTGAACTAATTGAGCCATTGTGACTGACCATGGTGTACCATGGAGGCTTATAGTCAATGGCTAGGGTTAACAATAGTCAAACTATGGTCAACAATTGTCAACCATAGTTGACTCTATTTAGAATGGTTTACCTTCATCAACCATGGATAATCATGTTTAACGACATTCAGTCATGGTCAAGCATAGTCATAATTGGTCAACCATAGCCACCATAATCATCTTTTAAAAACCATGAAAACCCATGCCCAACATTAATAAAGGTTTAATATTAATCTTAAGGTTTATAATATTAGTCTTAGGGTTTATAATCCTAGTACTTATGATATTAATCAGAGGATTTAATATTATTCATTGGGTTTATAAAATGTTTTTTGTAAGCTTGAAACGACTACATCTTCATCATGTCCAATATACCACCTTGATAGGGGCAGGGAATTGAACCGGTGACTGCACATGAATGAGTGCCTTAAAAAAGCACCCAATCTTCATCTATCCAAGACCTTGTGAACCATTGGATTTATAATATTCATGTTAAAGTTTATAATCCTAAGGTTTATAATATTAATACTAGGTTTTATAATATTAATCCTAGGGTTTATAATCCCAAGGTTTATAATAATAATCTTAGGTTTATAATCTTAAAATTTAAGAGATAAAATTTAGGTCTTAATATTAAACTTAGTGTTTATAATACTAAACTTAGAGTTTATAATCCTAGGGTTTAATATTAGTACTAGAGATAATAATAATAATATTTTGGTTTATAATCCTAGGGTTTATAATGTTACATTACATTGCTATTTATTCAATGTCGCATTGTGAAATTACAAAATTAGGATTTAATATTATGGTTTTTAATATTGGGCTTATAATATTAAGGTTTAATATTGGGTTTGTAGTATTAATTCTAGGGTTTAATATTAATGATAGGCTAATATTTATCTTAGGGTTTATTATATTAACATTAACATTTATATACATGATCAATACATAATATTAATCCTATGGTTTAATATTATTCATAGGGTCTATAATATTAATCATAGGGTTTATAATAGTTTTTTTTAGTATCGCGGAAACCTAAAAACTCACTGGACATTTAGCTTCTCTAAACCTCTAGGGGTTTATGGTTTTTTCTCCTCTCCGTAAATTGGGTCACATCCATGGGGATTTTTTTGGCAATGCAACTAGTTTCGATCTTCATAATAGTTATTGTACTCATTTAAATATGTATCTTATGTAACAAATAAAATTATTAAATTATTTTTTTTATTATTTTAAAGCATGGGTTTCATGCTCATTATTGATCGTATTCTAGGTAAAATCATTTTCTTCATTGCTATAATGTTTTTTAGGTCATAGGATATATTTTCATGCGTAGAAAGATTTAACATCATGATTATAAGACCATTTTTGGCAAGATGTATCTTGTAAAAGATTTATTTTTAGTCTAAAATGCCTTGGGGGCCTCCAAAGTACAAGTCAGTCCTCGCAGCTACAAGTCAACCTAAAGAAGGGAATTCAACCACTTCAAAATTATATAAATAGATGCAGTTTCAACCCATTTGGCGCTCACTCATACACAAGTTTGATATCTCAAAAAGAAGATTGATCTGAAACTAGGAGAGGCAAGAAAGGACGAGTGAAGGTCAAGAAGGTAGGGGGAAACAAAGAATAAGGAATAAAATCTATTTCTCGACTCTATCTCTCTCACATGTGGGAAATCTAGTGTTTCTACAGCTTCCAGAAAGGATGAATTTGCAATACCGAATTGCAGGAGATTAAGTTGTAGTATCAAGTTACTCAAAGAGTGAATAATGATTTTTTACCTCATTGGCTTTGGAAGGATCTGCCTTAATCAAAGGGGAATATCTTGAAGAGATAAATTACATCTTCCGCAACATCTGGAGGGCTGAAGTTGCAGGTCAAAGTTACATTTTTGAAGCTAGGGATGAAGATGAAGCTGGAATTTGGTTGAAGCAAGTTTGTGTCATGTTCATTTGATCTATTTGGAAGGACTTATTGAAGGTTTGAACTAGTATTTGGAGGAAGACTTGTGGTTTGGGTCTTTATTGTTTCCTTTCAAGCATATTCTATAAGAAGAAGATATTCTTGGGTTTTACCCTTGGAGGGATTTTTCCCTGGCTTGAAACCTAATTTATGTGTCCTATATATTTACTATTTTTCTCTTGATAATTGTTTGATGAAGAAGTCCTAGTAAATATAAAAATGAAAGATGAATACAGTTCACAAGCAATTATTAAGGCTAAGGAAATTTTGAATTGATAGCTTCCACATTTAATTTTCCAACATGTTATTACAGCTAAGGTGAAAAATTGAAGGCAACTTGAAGGATCATATTGTGCACACAAGAAAGGTTTTCTAAAGGGAATAACTTGTAGAAAAATCAGGACTGCATCAAGATCTCATCAAAGAAGAGGAATTTTTATTTTGGAAGGAGATATGTTTAAACTCTCATTTGAAAACATATTTGAGGGATGCATAAAATAATATTGGTATCATTCATCACTCTTTCAAGTTGTTATTTAAGGAATCCTAGGCGACATATTTCATGGACATCATTGAATTCTCTTCGAATATATTGAACGCATCAAGATAATTGGAGACATCATCAGTTAACGAAGACTCTCGATTGAAAACTAAGTATCATATTCTTTCTCTATGTCTGAATGTGAAGGTCATATGGGTTATTTTTGCAAGAAACTAAATAAGCTCATAGGCTCAACAAATTTCATTACATGAAAGAAAAGGATTGGTCTGCACTTACAAAAATTGAAGTAATGGAGTATGTTCTCAGGGAAATACCTGACCTAGAAAAGACAAGACTCAAGAACTAGTAAAATAAAAGAAAGGATAATTAAGGGTGCAAAGGATCATTTTTGAATCCATCAAGGACAATCTAGTTCCTTCTGTTGCTAGTTTGAATACTTCTATCGCTATGGATGGAAATATAGTAAATATGTACTCTATGATTACATCATGAAAATTTTTCTTTGATAAATAAGCTATATAAAATGAAGAAATCGAAGGATGAGGACATGGCCTCATTAATAATGAAGACCTCTCAAATAAGGCATCAGTTGCAAGGACTTAGGAAGACAATTTCTAATTCTTAGATGACCATGTGTGAACTAAATGCCTTGCCACTAGAATGGAGTAGTTTTGCAACTAAAATTTACACTATGAAAGACTCAACTATTTTTTATGAGTTGTGGGCTTAAAACATATTGGAAGAAATTAGGATCAAGGCAATGTATGATATTGAGTCAAATTAAAATTCTCAAGCATTTATTGCAATAAATAAGAATTTTAAGAAGGGAAATATTTGGAAGTCTGGGAAGAAGCAACATATGTCTAAGGTTCCATGCCTTGGATGGAACGAATTTGGATAATTCAAGAATGTTTTTCCAAACAATTAAAGCAACAAAAGAAAGGAAAAAGGTGAAGCTCACATAGCTAAAGAAATGGGAGAACCTAAGAAAAGGCCAAATAAATAAGATGTCAAAGATATTTACTATTGAAGAAGGAATCCTCTCTATTAGGTTCTTTTTGAAATTGGTCTTTCCTTTAGAAAACATGCATTATTGTTTAATCTAGAAGATTTTTTTTTCAAAAGGATGCAATCATTGAGATTAACATGTGATAGAGCCTACCTTATTGAGTTTCTTTGTAGGGACCTTCTGGTATTTCAAAATTGAGAAGACTCAAACCATTCTTGGATATTATTGTTCATCTAGGAATTCTCTAATGTTATATTAGAGGTAGTAATTTTGGTAAGGATGATCATCATGATCCTATAAGAGCCATCATTATGGAATGTTCTTGGAAGAACCGTCATCATGATCTTTACTATTGAAGGATGAAGGAATGTAGTTGGTCAATAGCTCGATGATTGTAGGAAATATTAGGAATGCTTATTTGACGTAATTTTCATGTTGGATTCATATGTATAGAATCATCAAAAGGAATTTTCTCATAAATTATGCATGGTGAATCTTCCATTTTGTTTTATGATTCCTAAGACATGACTTTTACTTACTCTAGAGTGAATATATAATTAATACTTTTTCACTAGAACATATAAGTATAGTAACATACAGTATAGTATCAAGAAGGAAATTGTAACTTGGTAATTAAGTTTGATCCTTGGGTACTATTGAGCCTCATAATTGTTTCTTTTGACAACTCTTTTTCACCTACTTTGTTCCTTTTTGACCGCCATCAGCACTTAATGTAGATCAAATCACAGGGTTTATAGCATGGAAGGTATATAATAGTATTGTATTTCATAAGTTAAAATTGTTCTTTATTGTTAGTCTAATATTTCCTTTAGCTACTGAAATAATATGATTTTGCAACTAATGTCTAATTTTATAGCCAAGTCCATTGTTTGATAAGTTTCCAAGTGACAAATGGAGGGAGAAATATATGGAAATGTGGCGATCAATGCACTCAATAATTACCTCCTATATTCATGAGCCAGATAGATACAAGAAGCTTCCATTTGCATGGCTAAGGATAAAGTCAACTTTTTCAATGGTAAAGGCGAGGGAGGAACGATATATATGCCTCACAATTTTTATTTTCTTAATATAAAATCATGAGAAAATTCCCTTATGATATATTTTCATAGTTAGTTTTAACATTATGTTAGCAAGACTAGGCATAACGCTCTGAACGTTTAGTGATGTGGGCTTTATAAAAATACCTTGCAGCAACCAAAAACATAGTGGATTTTTATGTGATAGTGAAAAATTAAAGCTCTTTTCTCAATTCAGTAATGAAGAATATTTTTTGTTTCAATGTGTGGTTGATTGTTCAATTGAATCGCGAGACCATGTGCTTGTGGAGGGATCCCTCAAGTAGTAAGGTTTTCTTGTTTTAAGTAGAGTTCTTTTATCATTTCGTAAGTTTATTTTTTGGATGTATCTTGTAGAATGTTTATTTCCTTTATTGATTTCGAATTAGATAGAAAGCAGTTTCATTGTTCCATTAATAATTTTCTTTTATTGATTCAAGATCACATGAATTGAATTAGCAGTGATAGTTTGAATTGAAAATAGGATTGTAATTTAAAAATAAAAATAGAGAATTAGTTTATATGTTTTATTTCAAATCATGAGTGTTTCAAGTTCTATTTTGAAGCATGAGTGTTGAAAATTTTATTTCAAAGCATGAGTGATTAATTAGTTTGAGCAAGTGTGAACATAGTTTAAATGCATTTTGATTTTTCATTCAAGATTGTATTGTATTGATAGATGAGTTGATTCTTTTAAAAATCGAATTTCATTCAAAGCATATTTCAGATATATTGCAGTGTGTGTGTGTGTGTGTGTTTATGAGTTAAATTTCAGTTTTTCAAGTGTGAGATTAATTTATGAGTGTGGGAATTTTTTTATTTCTTTTTGTGGATTTCCTACAATTTCATAAGAGTGTTATCATCTTTATTAGAATCACTTTCAATAAATAATCGAATCATGTGCACTGACAATATAATTCAATTTAGATAACTAGCATTCATAGAACATACAATTCACTTACACTTCATTAGTTTACTAGCCTTGTTTGATAATTTATGTAATCAATTTAAGACAATTAAATTGGAAAACATTTTGGTGACATTTACGAGGAAGTGTAAATAGGATTCTTTGTATTTTTATTTTGACAATAATAATTAAACAAAAAACAAAACAAAATAAAAATGACATGCATAGGGAAAGAGATTATAGATGCAGGTTTGTAAGTAGAGGTAGAAGTTTAATTCCAGCAACACCACTCACCCCACCACGAATGCGTAGTGCCACACCATCCACTCAAAATAATATACCATACATCACAAGAAAACATAGACATCCTGAGGTACTAAGATCTGAAGTCCAACCTAGACATTCATCAATGTCAACAACTGATATCATACTAGAAGAAGAAGATCCTACATCCCCAACATAAGAAGTAATTTTCCTAACTTCAACTGAAGAACAACTTCTAACTCAAGAACTAGAGTTCCCTAGTGAATAATAGAAAGAAGAAACATATTTTAATATACCATTGATAGAAGAACTAGAAGAGGAACTCACAAACCCAATTTTGGAACCTTACATTAGTTCTGAAAAAATTACAATGGTTGGGGAAGGGGAGGGAGATGTACGCAATGTATATGGTGAACAACTTAGTATCAGAGGAAGAATAGGAGGTATGATTTGAGGAGATAGAAGAGAACCATATCCTGTTGGATTTACTATCTTTGAAGAATATAGTACAATAACAATGAGAAATATCTCACCTTCTGTCCTTCGTAACTTCCATAGATTAAGAAGTGAGGATCCTGAAACAGTTCTTTTTGAGTTCAAAGTTTTATGTAGATCTTATGACTATTTTCTCGATTCCAAAAAATTGAAATTATTCCCAGAAACTCTTAAGGATGCAACACTAAAATGGTTCATGGTATTAATAAGAAACTCTATTAGAACATGGGAACAAATGAAAATTGCATTCTTAGAAAAATAAAAGGATTGTTGCATGCCCCATAACCTTAAGGATGAAGTTTTCAAAATGATGTCAAGAGAAGATGAAAATATTTAGGATTTAATTAAAAGTTTTAGTTACAATCTTAAGAGATCTAAAATGGAAAATTTATATGAAGACACTTTAAAATCTCTCCTATTAAAATGAATTAGAGATGAATGGATATATCTTATCAACTTTATGGGTAAAGGGGATATTTCTCAGTTATCATTACCAGATATTTCTGAGTTATGCATACACATTTCAAGAGAAAAGACAAAGACTGGAAAAATACTAGGAGATCATGTTGTTTTTTAGGATTAATAGATTTGCAGCCGAAACAATAAGTAGGCCTGAAATAGGAAATTTTCTTGATGTTTTTAAGACATAGATTTTAGGGAGTTTTAGTGAACAAATAGAGACACTTAAAATACAAAACAAGAAAAAAACTTAAAATACTACTCTATCCATATCTTTTCCTAACTTCAAAAAGAAAAATGCCTTGAGAGAATGTCCTCTTCATTTTAAAAGTGTAGAGAATTGTGTTATATGTGGGGAAAATCATGATACAAAGATTTTCCTTCAATACCAGGTATTAAGGCCATGTACCAAGAGGAATTAGTACCAAACCAGGTAGACCCTCTTTGTTATATTTCTAGGAGACCATGGAAAAATAAAGGATTTAACACCCAAATATATACACAACCATGACAAAATAACTCGACTGCACCCATGCCTTGGTAATCTCGTTCTAAACCTTGGCCACAATGATGGAAAAAATCCTTATGGAAGATATCCTTTGTACTCTCAATTTCCTCAAAGTTACCCTACTTTTACACCATAATATTTTCCTCAATCTATTCAACCACCCCAAGCTGAACCTCAAAATCAAAACCTACAACTTTCATTACCATTTCAACAAATACCAAATCAATTTCCTCCCCAGCCACTTCCGAACCCAAATAATAATAAAAATTCACATCCAGTTTACAATGTAGAAGGACAAAATTTCCAAACTTAAATGATAAATCCATTAGATCTAAACAATGTTCAACTTAGATCAAGTAGAGTATTGGAAAAGAAGTCACCATCAGTTGTTATTCAGGAACCTAAAAAAGAAGATGTGTCTGAAGAGGAGAAGTTTCTTAATGAAAAAAAAAAAACTTCAAAAACAAGTCACCACTAAATTTTTTGATGATATTCAAATAAAATGAACTCCTATCATGGAACAACCTCCAGTATCTGTTTGAAAACCACCTTTTCCTGAGAGATTAAGAATAGATGAAGGGGTAGAAAAAATATTTTATTACCTCATTATGATATGTTACATGAACTGGAGAATGTTTACATAAAATTTCCTTTTCTACAAGCCATTAAAGAAATACCAAATTTTGCAAAGGAAATTAGGGAGTTAAGAATTAAAAAACAAAGAAGGAAAACAAAAGGGGTTAAAATAATTCAACTAGTTGGAAAATTTGCAGATATCGTGACAGGTAAAAGAACAATTTAGAAATATCTTGATCCAAGAAGTCCCACTATGAAAATTCACATAAATGGTGTTGAGATGCCAAATAGATTGATTAATTTAGGAGCAGCCATTAACATCATCAGTAAATAAACTATGGATCAGCTAAAACTTCCTAATCTTAAATACACAACTACATTGTTACAGTTAACAGATAGATTTGTAATCAAACATGATGGTGTATTAGAAGATATATATATGTATCCTTAGATTCTTGGGAATATCGTGTTGATGTTATGATTCCAACACCCAAGAATAACTTAGGAGGACATCCATTGATTCTAGGAAGACCATGGCTAGCTACATCTTATGCTTTTATAAGTTGTAGATATGGTGATATGTTTATCTATGATGGAAGTTCCACAAATAAATTCACACTATATCCACCTGCAAAAAAAATAATAGAAGTCGAAAGATGAATGGATAGATGATGACTTTGGTATAATACTAGTCTTTGATACTTCACAAATGAATTAAGAAGATCAAATAGTGAATTTAATGGAAAATAATGTGTCTTCATCATATTATGAATATAGTTAAAATTTTCAAGAACAATGTAATATGGAATAGATTATCATCTTGTCAATTATCTTTTCATTCGATGGAAAAATTTGGAAATTCTACAATAGAAATATTTCGAGGAAAAACTTTGAATATAAATAATAATTTGGAAGAATTTCAAAAGAAATAATTAGTGAAGATGTTACAATAGAATTCCTCTACTTATGCATGGGAATACACTCACATGAAGGGAATTAATCCATGTACTTGTCTACATCATATTTACATTTAATAAAATCCCAAACCAATTCGAAAACCTCAAAGAAGAATGAATCCAAATATGAGGGAAATTGTTAAGGAGGAATTACAAAAATTGTTAAATGTGGATTTCATATATCCAATATCAAACAATTGATGGGTTTAAACCTTAGTAATTATTCCTAAAAATAATGTGAAGTGGAGAATATGTGTTGACTATAGGGAATTAAATAAATCCACTTTAAAGGATCTCTTTCCACTTCCTTTTATAGATCAATTTTTAGATGCATTTGCAGGAAATAAATATTTATCATTCTTGGATGGTTTTAGTGGATAAAACCAAATCCAAGTAGCTCCATAAGATCAAGATAAAACCAATTTTACATGCCTATGGGAAACCTATTCCTATCGAGTAATTCCTTTTGGATTATGTAATGCACCTGCAACATTCCAAAGGGCAGTGCTAGGAATTGTTTTTGATCTAATTCATGGTTGTGTGGAAGTTTATATGGATAAATTTACAGTTTATGGAAATTATTTTGAAGAAGCTCTAAATAATTTAGAAAAAGTTCTCATTATATGTAAGGAATAAAATATCTCATTAATCCATGAAAAATATTTTTATGATGTTTACTGAGGGGATTGTTTTGAGACACCATATTTCAGGAAATGTAATTAGAGTGGACACATATAAAGTATAATCATTAGAGAAATTTTGAGGTCTAAAATGGGCCTCCTAAGAAAAATGTACAACAAAAATAAACTTTATAATAACCAGTAGGATTAAATATGATGATGTCAACCTTCGGGGATGATTCACAATTTTTGGGGTAAAAAAGTAAAAAGGTTAAAAAATAATAAAATAATAAAACTGTAATATTCCAAAAATTTAGCCTTCATCTAAATGGAATATTATAGTTGGTTTTATCACTAGATAGGTGAATAAGTGGGTGGGGAGACCCATAAAACCCTTTATAAGGAATAATAACACTCCTAATGTGAAAGGAGGAAGAATAAGTAGTTGGATTAAGTACCTTTGGGTGTCAACAAGGATTGGATCATGTTGATTCAGTCAACTTTGACCAAATCAACAACATTGTCATGGAGTAGTGGTCTTTTTGATGAGACAATGCAGTTTTAGTGGAGGATAACTTGCATGATCTTGGTGAAAAGTATGGATGGGACCCAATGTGAGTAGGCCCTCATGCTATATATGGAGGGGATAGCAACCATTGTTATTCATGTTTTAGTTTATCATTTGATATTGGTCTGTTTAGACTTTTGCTTCCTCTTGCTATTTAGCAGGGTTGTTGTGATGTTTAGCACAAGGGTGTTACTGATTGGGAATCCCTACATCACCCTCAAGGAAGGAGAGGTTATTTGAGCTGCATTTACTCATTCTGGCATTTTTTCCAAGATACCTCCTTCAGCTACAGTGCAGTTTCTATTTAGAGCTAGGTTGTGTTGCAGGGTGTAGCAAAGGAGGATCACATTGAGTCATTTCTAGGTTTGTTTTTCAGTGGAGAGGTATCCTATCCATTGGAGGATCAACAAGGAGGGATATTGGGTATATTTACACATCTTTGGCATTAGGACAACCATCTACCATCCCTCACAGCACAGTCACAATTCTAAACTGTGTTATTTTTGGAGGCAATTGATGGGAGGGTTCATTGAGCTTATCAGGAGGGTCTACTTCTGAGTAGAGGGATCAACCTTCTATTTAGAAATACCATTGGAGGAGGAAATAATTATTTCAAATATTTCATAGCCTCATTGTATTCAGATCCATTTTTCAGTGGCATATTAACCCCAGGGTTATTTGTCACATTGTATATTTCTTGGTATTTCTAGCAATCTTTTCCGAGTTGGCTAGAAACCATGTATTAGAGCCCACATCTTCTTTTCTAGGAATTTCTTTTGTTTCCATCAGCCATATTACATTTATGTATGTTTACAGTAGCACCTACACTAATATACACAGTGTTGTCACTACTCTCTAACAATCTATACAGTTGCAACAACTCATGTGCTGATTGTTCTACTCATTGGAGGTTTGTTTTATTTGCTTGAGTGGCTTGTCCCTCATGATATTTTTGTATATGGTTACTTATATTATAATAAAATGATGTTTTTATATTTATCCCTCTTATGTCATGTTCAGATTTTCTGTGCTTTGCATTTTTATGAGCTATATTGCTGCTATTTCCAATTTGGAATATTATAGTGGTATCAGAGCATAATCTTGGCTTAGCCTGTGCATTCAAGACATTATGCCATTTGAAGGAGAATATTATTCTCATAGAAAATAGAACTTGTAAAGAAGAAAAAAAGGCATGACTCCATTATTTCAAGAAATGAAGGAAGAAAATATCTCACAGCTTCTTTTCCAAACTATGAAAAATATCAAGGAAGATATCAAGGAGATGAAAGGGGAGAGGTGGAGAAAAACTCCAAGAGTGTTTGAAAGTGAATCAAGCCCTATATATTCACATGATGGGTGTGGAAATTCATCAACACATGCAGATCCACAGCACATTTTATTTCCCACGTTCACTACAAGAATGATGGAGGAAGAAGATGCACAAAGGGAGGAGACCTTGAGTGACTATCTTCAGGAGTATGAATCTCAATCTTGGAGATTCAAAGAGCACTTGGACTTCCAAGGGTTTTTCCAACTCAAGGAAGATAGAAGATCCAACAACCATAATAGAAGCGAGAGAGGTAGAATCTTTCTATATAAATTTTATGGATCAACAAAGTGCACAGCCAAAGCTTGGGTGAAGGAGCTAGATTCCTATTTACAGTTACACCAAGTTTCAGAAAATGAGGCCATCAGAGTAGCAGCGCTGCAACTCAAAGGTATGGCCATGATTTGTGGTATTTTAGTTCTTCTTCAATTAATCATGAAAATTTAAACACTTATGTTGGGTCCACTAAGAAATTAGTGAGAAGATTTGATATTAAACATTGTGAAACATCATTTTTTGAACCTAAAAACTCAAAACCTTTGCATGAGTTGGAGAAATCTATTCAGCCCACTACACTCCTTATTTCTATTTAAGGGGATAAAACATGCATGATACCTTGCCAAGGGAAAGATCCCCACTTCTTGAAGAGCCCTCTTCCATAGATGCAGACATGGAGGTTCCTCCTTCAAGGGAAGACCAAGATAAAGGGTCTCTCATTGATGATGAGGCATTCTCAAATACTAATGAAGAGGATGAGCAGAGAAGAGCTAACAAAACTATACCATTGTGATAATATACATCACCACATGGGGATGGGAAGGGAGCCATTGCTTCCATTAGAGGATCCCTTGTGTCTTTTCAAGGATTTCCATATGATTCAACATGTGGGAATGAAACCACAATTCTAGAGCAACATGCATCAATTTTTGTGGAATGTGAGATGGAAGGGGAAGAAAGGAAGGATCAACATCAAGGGATGATGAGAATTCACCCTTATATATTTCAGGAGGTTTCTTAACAAAAGGAGGAGACTATATTTCACAGTGAAGAGAGGGACAAATCAATCCACTCATATATATAGTCCACTTCAGATTTTGATGTCTCACTACATGGGGGCATTCCACCTGGGAGGCCACCAGATATGGAGTTGGTGGGAGACATATTACCATTTGGTTCACTACTCTTAGATCCTGGAGAGGTGGATACTTTGGAGGGGTCTAGTATAGTGCAGAGAGTCTGGGGTAGACTTAAGGAGGAGGGAGACATTATCCCATTTTCAGCATTACCCACTCTCACTACATATACTGCGCTGACAGAAGTTGCTGCAACGATGGGGGATGACATCTTGATGGTGTAAGGAATATGCTCCATGGATTTGGAGAAACAAAGGGTACTTCCTTTGAGGAAGGAATCCTCCATACATTGGAGTAGATGGAGGCCACTCATGCTTACATTGGCCAAGATCAGGAGATTCTTTTTGGATGGTAGCTTCTCATGGGAGGCCAACTTCATAAAGTCACCACTTCTATTTGAGCATGAGTAGCTACATGATGGTCATGGAAGCATTTTGGAGGATTAATTTGGCATGAGGGATGTGAAAGGAGAAGACAACAGCATGTAGGGAGCTTCATATTTTAGATCTTTAGCACTGTCTCTTAGGAGGATTGATCCATATTGGAGGTCTCAACTCTTCGTAGATTACTCCAAGGATGTTGGTGCTTGCATGATTCTCGGTGACCCATAGGGAGATGATAGATACATGGTGGTTGGAGAGGTCATCTATTCTTGTGGCAGAGTCCTCTTGACTAGAGGTTTTGAGCTCAAGAGGAAGCTACTACATGAAGCACATGTGGACTTTCTTTCCATGCACTTTGATGCATTTCATTCTTTGATGGAGGAGTTCACTTGGAAGGGAATCCAACATGATATATTTCAGAATATGGAGAGATGCATAGCTCAGATGGTGATAGAGAGGATTTCACAGCCACTTCCCTACTCATTGGGGGTGAGGGATAGTTTTCAGTTGAGCCATTTCAACTCAAGGTCCAAAGTACATGGTAGAGAAGGTACAATTTTGCATTATGATTTGTACTTCATTACTTTATATGAGTAGCATGTTGTACAAAGGAGGATTATCCCTTCTTACACATTATATTATGATGTACTTAAGGCCAATTGCAACATTGAGTTTGGCTATTCTATTGATGGTTTGTGGGGGAGGCCACATGATTCTTGGTGTGCACCATTGGCACCACATTTTACTTTCATGTTCATATCTTGTAGGATGATTTTGGCAGAAAAAAAGTGGTTGGAAGGGAACTTGTTATTATTTTTTTTAGGTAGGCAAGGGATGCCCTGCACTGGTTCCATGTGTGGAACTATGATCCACTTTCCGGTTGTCATATGGTAGCTTGTTTTCATTGGTTTTTTCCTCCATATGTTGCTGATATTTTTATATTCATGGGGAGCTTTGTTTGGAGAGTGGGACAAAGGTTGGAGGTGCCCATTGGGAGTATGATTCTCCCTACTTTACATGTTGTATGTTTCAAGAGAAACAATGGGAAAACCATGATTTCCATACTACATCTCTTTCCTTCATGTGGGAGGAGCCATTTGAAGAACTTGAGTTCTTGGAGGAGGCACTTCATGGCTGATTTGTTTGGTGGGGTAACTTGGCCCATTCTTGGAGGCCATGTCATTTCAACCCAAGATCAGCAAAAACCCCATAATTACCATAAATGGAGAGAGAAACAACTTGGATGGGAAAATCTAAACTCTCCATGCAGCCCCAACACATTGTATAGACCAGGGGTTGAAGATTATTTTGATGAGCTACCTAGGATGGATCATTTAATTTGGATGATAGCATGGGTATGGGAGAATCTCATTGGGGATGAGATTCCCTATGTTTATAACCACTCCTACCTTGAGGAGGCCATTGTACAACAAGAAGGTTTCCACTCACACCTTCCACTTACACCATTTGGTTTTGCATACTTGAGAGGAACCATTGGAGGACAGATTTATTGCAGATTATGTTGAGCTGTGGTGGGAACTATTGATGAGGAGGCCACAAGAAGAGGAAGGATGGAATTTCGCTCCACCTTTACAGTTTCTTGAGGAAAAGAAACACTTTTTAGGGGAGGACTATAATATTCCAAAAATTTAGCCTTCATCTAAATGGAATATTATAGCTGGTTTTATGACTAGGTAGGTGAATAAGTGGGTGGGGAGACCCATAAAACCCCTTTAGAAGGAATAATAACACTCCTAATGTGAAAGGAGGAAGAATAAGAAACTGGACTAAGCACCTTTGGGTGTGAACAGGGATTGGATCATGTTGATTCAGTCAGTTTTGACCAAATCAAAGCGTTGTCATGGAGGAGTGGTATTTATGATCAGATAACGCAGTTTTAGTGGAGGAAAAATTGCATGAGCTTGGTGGCAAGTATGGATGGGACCCAATGTGAGGAGGCTCTCATGCTATATATGGAGGGGATAGCAACCATTGTTTTTTTTTTTTTCTAAATTAGTCTAAATTATATTAGTGTAACAAAAATATTACATGGAGGCATCGGCCTTTGCAGTGCTAGCCCAAAATTATGTCATAATCAGCAGAAAAAACTAGAAATGGACTGCCCGCATAGGGAAAACTAGTCCAAACACTATAAAATTTTGTTGCCTACACAGGGGAAACCAGCCAGTTATACCAGAGAGGAAAAGGGTATGAAAGTTCAAAAAAATTAACAACATTACATAAAATCTCAGAAGTAGACCCATAAGAATGGGAATCGGGAACAAAAAACCTAATAAAAATTGACATGCCAGGTTTCATTAGGAGTACATGGAGGTTATTCAAGTATCAGGAACCTATAAGCATCCATGTCATCTTCTGCCTCCTGCTTTTCACTGATATTGTATTCCTGCTTCTTGAAACATCCATATGTGGTGCAGCCTTGTTCATCACTACTTCCATTGTCCTGTTCAGCACTACTTCCTAGTGCCTTCCATTTCATTGCTGCTTCCTGAGTTCTACCATGAATAGTGCCCAGACTGCCTTGTTTGCTGGTGATATTTGTTTCCTGAGCTAAACCCTTTTTCTTCATATCACTGTGGGAAAATTCTTTAGAGTTTGGAGACTCTTCTCTAAATACCATAGAGATAGTCGCAATTATACATGGACGGTCAAGGGTGCATCGAAATTGAAATTGGGTGGAATAATTGGGATGCGGAGAAGAAGAAAAGGTATCAGGTGACTAGGGAGCAACATCATCTAACTGAGTACTTGAAATGTGAACCTGCCCCCGACCGCTTCGAGTAGTCGGATAGCGACCAGTAAATTGAGTCGACGAAGGGGAGGATGAGTCAGAGAGGGATGAGGATGGAGGGTGTAAAATTTTTCCTCTGCTACTGCCCCACCTGTAGCACATCCTATAGTGTAAATGGGGCATATTCACCCGGGCTAAATTGAGGTGTTGATTCAAAGAAAGGGTGGCCAATGGGAGTAGAAGACTCAACAATGAGAGACTCAAGATGAAGATTCAAGGGGAATTTTGGGTGGGTGGAGAAATCAAAGACAAGAAACTCAGACCCCAGGCTGCAGAAAACACTCTGCGAGAAATGGGAACCAGCCCCCACCTCTATACAACACAAAATCTGGCACCATCTCCCTATGGTCGTGCACGAGCTCAGCTTCGCAGCAGCAGGGAGACAATTTCATCTCAGAGGAATCGGAACAGAGGTAAAACTGCCTGAGGAAGCCACGTTAAGGAGTGAAACGATGAAGCCTCGACCAGCGAGCTGCATTAATGCACAATTAGGAGTGGCAGTGGCATGATTTAGTGTAAACATGATGAGGGTGTGGGTGGCCATGTGACAAATCCACTTGCCAGCCCACAGCTACCTCAACGTACCGATTGCATTAAACACCCGCATCTAGGAATTATGCATCATTGTGCACCAAATTAGTACATTCCTGTAGATGAGAGCTATCATTTAGAATGTCAAGTGATCCTGAGTGTAGAACTTGATCACTGTCTACCCCCAAATTTTACAAGAGATCAGCCACTTTATTGCCTTCCTTTTTGACTTGTTTGAAGGTGATCACTCTATTAGTTTTGAGCCATTGTTAAATGAGCTCTAATCGAGCTGCTAATCTCCAGCTGTTGGCCACTTTGTGAGCAGGGGTCCCCTGAAGAATTTGGTTAGCCATGTTGATAAGGATCTGTGATTCTCCTTCGATCACAATAGGGTGGAAGCAGTGTTGTTGAGCTAGACAAAATCCCTGCCACAGTCCTTCTAGCTCAGCTGAATTTTTTGTGTCCCATCCTAATGAACCAAGGAAGAGAAGAAGTGGTTTGCCTCTATGATCCCTGAAGATGCCTTTGTATCCTGCCATGCCTGGGTTGCCTTTGGAAGCCCCATCAAAATTTAATTGTATCATTCCTTTTGGAGGAGGCAACCATTTGCTTGATGCTTTTGGATTATTGGAAGAGTTGCGGAGATCCTCATGTTTCTTGGTAATAAAAAGATGCCAATTCTCCCAAATGTTCTGCTCCTGAGGAAGGGTGGGAAAATCATCTTCTTGCCACTTTTGACGAGCCAAGGTTTCCTGAATATTGTGGAAAAAATTACTCCATATGGTATCTAAAGGTGTGCATTGATTCTTGAAAATGCGCCTATTCCTTTCCTTCCATATTGTCCAGAAGAGAAGGCCTGGAATGATTTTCCACAGAGATTTTAGCAACCTGCTCTTGTAAGGATCAATTGCCCAGTTGTGAATGGTGTTTGTAATATCCCTTGAAACTTTGCATCCTTTTTTATATCTGAAACTGGTTTTTTGCCATAATTTATTGGCTAAATTTCACGAATCCATAAGATGTTGTATGGTCTCTTCCTATTGATTGCAATTGGGACATCTTGAAGGTCCGTGAAAGCTTTTTTCCCTGAGGTTGTCCCAAGTTAGTATCCATTTTTGACATAGTAGCCAGAGAAATGTCGATACCTTGGGCCAAATTCTGGGTGACCAAATTCTATCCCAAAGAGGGTCTTTGGGTTCCTGATTGCTGATCAAAAGGTTGTACGCCTCTTTAGTGGAAAAAATCCCACGAGGAGTATACCCCCATCTTAGAATATCCTTCTTATCAGAATATCTAATTTTCCGGTTCATAAGTTCTGTGTCAATCTCGTTGTGGAATTGCTTTGTTCCTTGATTGATAACTTGTGCCACATTTAACCATTATTTGTACCCCTGGTTGAGGGCGGGAGCCCACTGTTGATTGACATTTTATGTTTTTCATATGCCCCATTGATCTGTCTGAGGAGGTCTAAAAATGTTTCTTAACTTGGGTCTTTGTTGCCATGAGTCAGCCCAAAAAACAGCAGTGCTTCCATCTCTAATTTCCAAAAAACTGTGCTGTTTGATCATGTCGTTGTGTTGTTTGGATGCATTCCAAATTAAGGAGCCCTTTTCATTGGATGTGAGTCTAATTAAATCTTATGGTGGTCTGTTATTTGCATATTTGGCAGTCCAGAGTATAGCCCACAGTGTGTGTGGAGCTTTGCGCCATTGCCACCATATCCTTGCTCCCATAACTGCATTGTTGTGTTGAGGGTCTTGGACACCAATGTCTCCATTATTTTTTGAAAGGAAAACTGTCGTCCATTTCACCAATGCCCATTTACGATTTTTCCCAGAGGATCCCCATAGAAAGTTTTGTTGTAAATTTCTAATTTTCTTGAGCACCCATTTTGGTACCGCCAAAACAGAGAAAAGATATAGAGGCGTTGATTGCAACACGGCCTTGACCAGCACCAGCCGACTAGCCATATTGAGGGCTCTGTAGGTCCAAGAGGAAAGGTGGGCTTCGAATTTTTCAAGGAGCATGTGCCAGGAGGTATGTTTTAGTGCAGAATCAGTCAAAGGGGCCCCCAGATACTTCGAGGGTAGAGAAGCTATAGAGAAACTGAGAATGAGGGCTATAGAAGTGTGAGTCATAGAGGGAGTGTGAAAAAAGAAGATTTGGGATTCGATAGTATTAATGCTGGTTTAAGATGCTTCCGAGAAATCATCAAGTAGAGATTTAAACGTTTGTGCTTCTTGAACAGATGGATGCGCAAACAACATGTTGTCATCCACAAATTGTTGATGAGTGATAGCTGGGGAGTTATGGACTGAGATGCCTATGAGCTGCTGAGTATGAAGAGAGTTCTTGATGAGATTACCTAATCCTTTGGCCATTAGGACAAAAATAAAGGGAGAGAGGGGATATCCTTGACAAATGCCTCTAGAGGGATGGAAAGGATAAGAAAGAATGCCATTGACCAAAATGGAAAAAAGCATAGAAGAGACAAGATTCATTACCCATCTGACCCATGGAGGAAAGAAGCCAAAGGCTGTAAGAATTTTTTGAATGTACATCTAACTTAACTTGTCAAAAGCTTTAGAGAGATCAATTTTGAGAATCATACTTTCTTTTTTGTGGTGCTTTAGTGAATGAATGATCTCATGGGTGAGAATGATGCCATCGATGATTTTTCGTCCTTCTACATATCTTGATTATTCTGGCGATATGAACAGGGGCAGTAGCAGTTTCAGTCGAGAAGAAATAACTTTGGAGATGAACTTATATATAACATTACAGAGTGTTATTGGCCTGAATTTGTCTGGAGTAGTAGACTGCTCTTCTTTAGGTATGAGGGAAATGAAATTTGCATTTAGAGATGGAAGTAGCCAGTGTAGAGTTCTAGATTCTTCCTCAACCTGCCATACCTCCAATTTATGAGATCCCAAAAGTTATGAAAGAAGTTGGAGGTAAAACCATCAGGACTAGGTGCTTTAACCTCCTTTAACTGATTCATTGCTAATTCGACTTCCTGTAGAGTAACTGAACGAAGGATCAGTTGATTGTGTTCATTCATTATGATTTTAGGGATATGCTAGAGGATTCGATCTATGGCTAGCTTTCTGTTGATTTGTGGTTCCTGATGAACATTTTTGAAATGATTGAGGAGCTCTCTCTCAATATCGTCATGTGCTTCCAACCTTTCTCCCTGTTGATTCTAGATTTGAGTAATGTTATTATGCATTCTTCTCTATATTGTGGTGCAATGAAATAATTTTGTATTCCTCTCTCCCTCTTTTAGCCATCTTACTCTGGATTTTTTCTTCCATAGAATATCCTCTTTCTTTCTTCTTTCTTCCAGCTGATTATGTAGGTTTTGTTCCTGCTCCAATAGTGCTTCTGTTCTTCCTTCATTAATTATTTTCTGTTGAAGTTTTTCCATATCTTGTGCTAGCGCTTTTTGGGCCTAAAATATGTTTCCAAAGGTTGATTGATTCCACTGCTTGATGTGCCTTTTGAGATATTTGAGCCTCTGTTGAAATTAGTACATTTTGGTTCCTTCAGGGGGAATGAAGCTTTTCCAGATTGAGATGACCATATTTTTGAATTCTAGATGCGTTAGCCAGAATGTTTCAAAATGGAAAGGTCTTCGTGTGGAGTTTCCAGGTATTTTCCATTGAAGAGAGATGGGCCAATGGTCTGATCCTGATAAAGGCAAGATTGAGGCTATGATATCTCCTCCTAAATGAATGGCATTGTCTGATATGAGGAAATGATCCAACCTACAGGCAATTTGCTGGGAACTTGATCTTCTATCATTCTAGGTATAAATTCCATTATTAAATGGCAGATCAATGAGCCAATTGATTTTTATAAAATCCTTGAAGTTGATTCTTTCAATATCTAATTTGACTCAGCCTCCTTTATTTTCCTCCAGTCTAGTAATCATATTGAAGTCACCACCTGTTATCCAAAGAGGATGTAGTCTGGTATAATTGACAGCTGTTATCGTATTTAGAAATTCCATCTTGTTCATTGCATCTTGGGGGAAATAGAAATTGGTAATATTTCCATGAATATTGGTTCCTATAAGATGAAAAGTAGCTTGGATGAGATGATGATATGCATGAATATCAGTGAGCGAAATAGCCTGTGTCTCCCATGTTATTACAAGTCCACCTGAAGCTCCCGAGGCATCCACTACGACTGAGTGGCTTCCTGGCCAAGCTCTCGAGATAATGGAGCCAAGTGTATTACTATTACATTTTGTTTCTTGCATAAAGAATATTTCAGGTCTCTCCTACTGTATCATGTTTTTTATCATTATGTATTTCACCTGGCTATTTAACCCTCTTAAGTTCCATGATATGAGCTTCATGGTTCAATATTGGGTAACGGCCTGTAGTACTTTGTTAACTTGGAATATCTGCCTGACTCCACCAGCATTTCCCCAATGATGATGGTTCTTTGCAGATCTGTATTTCTCCCTCATTTCTTGGTATATTTGGGCAGTTTTTTCCCATCCCATTGACTACCTAGTTGTATTTGTAAAGTTCGCTATTGATGTGCTCTAGAAAGGATTACCTCCAAACTTTCTAGTTATCTAGCCGATATTTTGTCAAACTCTTTCTTCCTGCATGCTTTCTCAAGGCCGAATATGTCCAGATCCCCAATGTCAATACTTTCAGGTTCCTCTTCCATATGTTTGGGTTAACTGCTTTCCGCCATGGAGTCATTAGAATGGTTAGGTGCTTGAAGAAAGATATCAATGTCCATTCCATTAGGTTGCCATAAGACTTTATCAGATTCTTTATTGAGAGTGGATTCTGGGATTGTTGTATCATGAGATGTCTTCGGTGAATTCATTGTGTCTGAGGAGTGGATTACCGAAGATGGCTTGGGTGTATCAGCAGCTTGTTTGGGGGGCTCAGTGTCCTTCGTGGTTGGTTTTGCCAAAATATCAAAGCTATTGCTAGTAGACGGCATGGAGGAGTTGGCTGTGGGAATTTTACGACCCGATGCAGGCTTTTTGTGGTGCCTTTTATGGTTGGATACTTTGGTAAATCCTTCAGAATCAGATTTATCCGATGGAGAATTGGTTTTGGGGGTAACATTTAAAGGGAAATCACGAAAATGATGACCATGGGCATGGAATTTTCTACATCTGAAGGGTACATGTTCATAATCTATGGGCTGAATCCATTCAAAATCATCATGATATAGACTTACCGAGTCTGAGAGAGCTTTTTCTAGGTGCATATAGACATAGAGGCGGGCATAAGAGGTATATCTTCTGATCTTTGTTTCTTCGGCGATCTTTATGAACTCGCCCAGACCATTTCCTATGTCTTTTAGCAATTCTTCATCCTAGTACTCTAGCGGTAGGGAATACATCCAGATCCAGACTGGTGCCCAACTAAAATATTCTTTGTCCGGTTTGAATCTTGCGATCCAGTCTCACAAATATAGGCTCGTTGAGTTGAAGACATAGGGGCCGCCGTCTAAGACTCTATTTCTGTCTTCTATACAGTTGAAAATAGCCGTGAAGAAAACTTTTGGTCCTAGCCGTAGGGTGACATTTCCCTTTGGTTTCCATTTAGCTGCAATCCATCCCTGCAGGGCCTTCTCCATTGGCCAGAAGCCAATAAATTTCCCTATGAGAGTGTGGTCCTTCATTAACTGGATTTGGGCATTAATCTGATGACTTGGTAATTCTATTTTGGTTCTCTCTGTTGCATTGGGTATGCAAGTGGTAGAGGTCGCTTTGGGGATCTCCTTATTCATTGTCAAATCTTGTTGCCCACCCTGATGCGATACATCAACTTCCTATGGTCATTTTTGTTTTTCTTGTGCATCTTGGTTAGGCTGCTATGTAGAAGTATCAGTTTGAACCTTTTCAGAAGCCATTACGGTCACATTGGGAGATTGGATCTCGCTATTTCCATTAGGAGGAGGCGCTAAGATCCCCCCCCCCAAGAGGGGTTTCCATTGCGAAGGAGTTTTTTGTTGTTTGATGATGTCTCCAGAGGGGCTGGAATGTTACAGATTGGTGTTGTGCAATGTGAATCTCGCTGTTGCGAAGTCTGATAGAAACCCTAGGTGGTCATGGCTCACAAGCTCCAGTCTCCTCTAACTCATGGATAGAAACCATTTTTATTAATGTTTTTGTTTATCATTTGATATTGGTCTGTTTATACTTTTGCTTCCTCTTGTTGTTTAGCAAGGTTGTTGTGTTGTTTAGCACAAGGGTGTTCTTGATTGGGAATCCCTACCTCATCCTTAGGGAAGGAAAGGTTATTTGAGCTTAATTTCCTCATTATTTCATTCTAGCTAAGCTATCTCCTTCAGCTACAGCGCAGTTTCTGTTTAGAGCTGGGTTGTGTTGCAGGGTGCAGCAAAGGAGGATCACATTCAGTCATTTCTGGGCTTGTTTTTTAGTGCAGAGGTAGCCTATCCATTGCAGGATCAATAAATAGGGCTCATGGGCATATTTACACATCCTTGGCATCAGGCCAACCATCTACCATCCCTCACAGTGTAGTCACAATTTTGAACTGCGTTATTTTTGGAGGCAATTGCTGGGAGGGTTCATTGAGCTGATCAGGAGGGTTTATTTCTAAGTAGAGGGGTTAGCCTTATATTTAGAAATACCATTGGAGGAGGACATAATTATTTCATATCTGTCATAGCCTCATTGTATTCAGATCTAGTTTGCAGTGGCATATTAACCCCAGGGTTATTTGTCACATTGTATATTTCTTGGTATTTCTAGCAATCTTTTTCGAGTTGGCTAGAAACCATGTATTAGAGCCCACATCTTCTTTTCTGGGAATTTATTTTGTTTCCATCAGCCATATTACATTTATGTATGTTTACAACATCAACTACACTAATATAGACAACGTTTTCACTGCTCTCCGACATTCTATACAGTTGCAGCAACTCATGTGTTGATTGTTCTACTCATTGGAGGCTTGTTTTATTTTCTTGAGTGGCTTGTCCCTCGTGATATTTTTGTATATGGTTTCTGATATTCTAATAAAATTATGGATGTATTTTATCCCTCTTATGTCCTGTTCAAATTTTCTCTGCTTTACATTTTTATGAGCTATATTGCTACTATTTCCAATTTGGAATATTACAACAAAAATGGGCCTCCTAAGAAAAATGTAAAACAAAAATAAAATTTATAAGGACTAATAGGATTCAAGATGATGATTTCAACCATGGGGGATGATTCACCATTTTTGAGGTAAAAAAGTAAAAAGGTTAAAAATAATAAAATAATAAAACTATTTTTTCAAATTGTACTTTCAACTTATCTCCCTAAGGTTTTACTAAAGTTTCAAGCGGGAGTAATCTTTGGATGAAAAATTCAGTTCGTCATCCAAGGAGTACCCATGTTGCATAATTTCAGTGAACCCCGTCATACGAAAAGGATAAATACATGAAAAAACGTGATTGGAATAATGTTTTTAAGGTATTTCTAGTTTTTCATGTAGCAGAGTCCATTGAAAGTATGTAACATGGGTACTCCTTAAATGAGGAATAAAATTATGCATCCAACAAGTCTTCCCACTTGAAATGTGAGTAAACCCATAGGGAGATAAGTTGAAAATATGACTTGAAAAAGTAGTTTTTTCTTTCTTTCCCTCTAAAATTTGATGATTGAATGTAATTTTATTTTATTATTTCCACTATTATTTTATAATTTACTTACGAGGTCCATTTTAGACCTCAAAATTCCCCTAATTTTATTTCTAAATTATCACTTCCAACTTGTAAACAAGATGTCATAATTTCTCTTGGTTTTACTGGCTACTATAAAATGTTCATAGAAAACTTTACAAAAACTATATCTCCACTTTTAAAATTGCTCACAAAATATTGTGAATTCATCTGGAATTCTGATTGCCAAAAAGCTTTTGAAATACTAAAAGTGAAATTTTTTGAAGCACCCATTCTTAGAGGACCAAACAGGAAATTACCTTTTCACATTTCAACTGATGCTTCAAATACAACTTTAGGATATGTGTTATGAAAAAGGGATTTAACTCCTTATTCAATTCATTATACTAGTAAAAATTTTACTGTTGCTGAGTTAAATGACACTGTAACTGAAAAGGAGTTTTTATTTGTTGTCCATACCATCAATAAATTCAACCACTACATCACTAGTTATTAAGATTGTTTACATATAAATCATTGTTCAATTAGATACCTAATGAATAAACTAGTCAATAATGGAAGAATTACAAGATGGTTATTGTTTTTATAGGAATTTAACATCACTATTTTGGATCGGTGAGGAAAACAAAATACAATTGTTGATTTTATATCTAAGATTCAAAATTATAACAATGATGTAGTTGTAGAAGATAATTTTCATGATGAATATATTTTTGTAGTATCTATTAAATATCCATGGCTTTTAGATATTGCTAACTATTTGGCTACATGGAAGTTACCATCATATTTGTCTCCTTGAGGAAAAATAAAGGTAATTCAAACTATTGCATCTCACTCATAGATAAAGAAGAATTGTATAAAAAATATCCATATCTAACATTCGAAGGTGTGTTAGAGAATATGAAGTATAAGAAATACTAAAGGCTTGTCATGATGATCCATGTGCAGGAAAATTTGTTCATAAAATAACTTCTTACAAAATCCGTCTCTTATGATATTATTGTTATCCTTCCCTTTTTAATGATGCCAAAGAATATGTTAATAGATGTGATAGTTGTCATAGAATGAGAAAACATGTTCCCTCGGATGAAATGCCTCTACAACCTCAAGTACTCATCGAACCTTTTGAAAATTAGGCTCTAGATTTTGTTAGCCCAATTAGTCCACCATCAAAAAAAAAAGGCACATTCTTGTTTTACCTAATTATGTTACAAAATGGATATAAGCTAAAGCACTTCCTTTTTCTACTTAAAATGTTGTAGTTTCATTTCTTTTCGAGGATATTTTTACTCGTTTTGGTGTCCTAAGGGAAATTGTGACAGATAAAGGTACTCAATTTACATCTAACTTGGTACAGAAGATAATGGAGGAATACAAAGTCAAGCATCAAAATTCCAATCCATATCACTTAAAAGCTAATGGACAAGAGGAATCCACTAATAAAATAATTGAAGAAATTCTTACCAAGAATCTGCATTTGCATAGAAGAGATTAGGTAAAATATATTCTAGAAGCTTTATCAGCATACCATACCACATGGAGAAACACTACAACAAAAACTCCCTAAGTCCTGTTTCCTGTTGAGTTTCAAGTAGAAAATTTCAAGACAACAGTAAAATTGGGTATTGATATTTTAGAGGCACAAAAACAAAGAATGGAGCAAGTAAATGAACTTTATGAAATTATAGAGTATTTTATCCAAAGAACCAACATATTTCAACAAAAAATATCGAGCTGGCATGAAAAATACATAATAGAAAGGATAGGAGATTGGGCATTACTTTTTGATTCAAAGTTCAAATATTTTAAGGGAAAATTTAAAAACCATTGGTTTGGGCCTTACGAGATTGAAATAATATTTGATAATGGTGCATTTAGAATCAGGACCATGAATGAAGAAAAAGTCACCTTCCATCTAAATGGCCATCGATTAAGAATTTACCATATGCCAATGAAAAAGGAGGAATTTGTTAAATATTTGTGTTGTAGTCCTGTGATTTGGCGGATTGGTATACCAAATGACAAAGCAACATGGAACCAGTATTTAGAGTTCTAAGACCTAGCCTTCCTAGACTCAGAGAGGGATCTCTCTATTTTTTTTTGTAAGGCATATGGACTTGTTTGCTTTTAAGGGTTGATTTTAGGCTAGCTATTAAGTGTGAGGTTTGTTTGATTTGTTTTGGTTGGGCATAATCATCAAAGAGCATAGATAGAATGAGGGGATCTCTAAGTCATTGGGAAATGGAGTCAAATGAAAGTCATGATAAGTTCACTAAAGGACCGGGGAGTATCATAGGGAAAATATAACTTGGTCAGGGGATCTTTAAAGTTTTTAGGATAATGAGATGAACATTAAGGATAAGAATGAAAAGTAGGACAAAGGGAAATTAAGAATCCTTTACCATGTACTTTAAAAAAGAGAAATATTTCAAGGTAACTGTTTGAAGCAGGCCAAAGGACAGGGCAAACCATAGACTTCTTTGGACAAACCTTTAATAAGAAAACCTTTCAGACAACAATCCAGAAATCAAAGGACTACTTTCAGATAAAGAAAACATATAGGATAATAGTCAGAGTAGCCTAAGATCAAACATAAATAATCTAATCTTCTTTTGAGTAACTCTCTTGGGATCTTTAAAGCAACTTTTTGAGGTAGTCCAGAGGATAGGGCTCACCATAGACTTCCCTGGTTTAGACTCTTGTAAGCATAATTCAAGAAGATCTTAAAAAAAATATCTCAAGTTGTACTCAGAGCATGGACTCATCACTGATTTCCTTGGTTTCACTCTATTGAAATCATTCCTTAAAAAAACCTCTCAAGATGTACTAATGAACATGGAATTACCAAAATATAAGCTCCTTGGTTATACTCTACTGAATTATTTCTAAAATAATATGCCAGATGGAACCAGAGGGAAATTAAAAATCCTCCAATCATACCTTGCAGAATAAAACATTAAGATAGTGAGGAGAAAACAGAACTAAGGTGCTTTCAAAAGACATTTCTTAGACTAAAATTTTTTCTCTACTATAACAAAGAAATATGAAAACATAATGCATATAGGAAATAACAATAACAGATAGAAGCACTTCACCAACAGCCAAGCTCAGGGATTGAGTGATCTAGCCTCCTCCATCAACAAACAAATCAGGGCATCCACAAGATTCAAGACATCAATTTTCCTTCAAATTCCAAGAGACTATGTGTTACTTCAAAGAGTCATCAAATGCCAACAATATAATGAGTTCAGATGCAGTATTTATGCTGCAAAATGAGGAGGTGAAGCTCAATATAGGGTTTGGGTATCATTTATTACAGAGTAAGTGCATTCTTAACCTTGAAAACCATGCAAGGCTTAAGGCAGGATTATCTGTAGCTACTTCTCTATTTCAATAACTCTATCTTAACTACCTAAGGAAAAATAGGTGAAATGTTTGACTTTAAGGCCTATTCTTAACTTTACAATAACTGCCTTGACAGATAAAAAATATCTCTAGCTGTGTAATAACTACCAAATGACTTTATGAAAAGAAATCATGTTGTAGGTGGCAGTTTGGTCTTTAGGGGAGTAAATGCTTCTTGATTTAGTCATTTGAAGTTGTCTTTGGGTTAATCTGTCTTTGATTTTAACATTAACTCTGCTTTAGGCCTTTGAACCTTGATTTAGCCTTCATAATCTATCTTATTGTCCTTTCTTATGTTTCTGCTTTATGACTGTTTGTTTATTCATGCTTTGTTTTTAAGCCTTTGACCTTTATCTTTAATCACTGTTTTCATGGCTATTCCTCTGTGTTTTATCCTTTGATTTAGGATTAGTCCATTATTCCTTTTTTTCTTCATTTCTTCATTGATTCTTCTGACTATAGTTATTCTTTGTGGGCAGGGAGGTGGTCTTCATGTGTTGGAGGTTCTTATAACCCATCGATGATCATGATTCATCGAGGGTAAACCTTTATGTAAACCCTCCTGGTCCTTGTTATGTGATTTTACCTCCTAGATCATCATCTAGAGGTTATTTTGACCATCAGAATTCCCCTTTGGGAATCACCGCCATTAAAAATCTGCAAAAAAAACACAAACAAACGTTAGTTTAAAAAACCTACGGGAGGGATAAAACTGCATTTTTGGGGTTTGGAGCTATTGGGAGGCATGTTGTAGAGGAGGAGGAGGTGCAAGGGCATGGTTCGAGAGGCGAAACCATGGGAAAATTCAAATAGAGGTGAGGAAATCTGAATTTGGTGCGGGGAGGGATAAGGTGGTTTTGGAAAACCATGGTGGTTTATCTCACAGGTGAAAGGAAGTAAGTGGTTTTGAGTGGGGGCTACATGATTCCATTAGGCGATTGTCACGTGGTAGGGAAAAACTACCCATTTCGCATGGGTCAGGGGTTTTAAAACTTGGCCCTATTTTCCGCGCAATATACGGTCTCAGCTGTTAGATCTCAAGAGGTGAGATTGACGATGTGGAAGGGTTTGGATACCGGTGCGCAAGTTTGGAAGGTGGAGCCCAGTGATAGGTGGCAGGCTGCGGTTGGTCGGTAGGGGGTAGTGGAAGGTGGGACCGAGCGCGAGGTGACGTGGCAGCTTTGTTGTTTTGTGTGGGGTTACGTGAATGTAGGATGGGTGATGGGGATGCGACTATCGTTGGATCAGGGAATAGATCCAAATCAACGGTGGGGATGGCCAGATGGAAAACACAGAGGTGGGGACACAATTTTTCATTTTTTAAGGTTACGAAGGGGTTTTTATAATGAACAGACAGAAGCATAGTTATAAGGGAGAGGGGCTAGAAAACAAGCGGAGGAGATGGTCCTATGGGAGTAGAGTGGATCGAAGGCTGAGAAGGAAAGGGGATTTAAGAGAATAGCAGAAGGTCGGGGTTAGGGTCATATGAGTGAGGGGCTGAGGTTTTAGGCTTGGGAGGGGCTTTAAAGGCCTTTTTTACAAAGAGGGCAGGTATATTATAAAAATAAGGTTTTCTTTTTAGAGGGTCCGATAGGTTTAAAGAGTTAGGTTAAAACAATGTAAAAAAAAAATATTACAATGTTTTAAGACTTTTAGAGGAAAAATAATGAATGAGAGCAATTGTGAGGGGTTTTTAGGGGAAAGAAGAATGAGTTTTTAGAGGGAAAAAGGAATGAATGAGGGTGTAAGTGGAGTGATAAAATGAGTCAAACAGGATGAAAATATGAAGTCTTTTTGGAGCAGCAGGGTAGACTTTTGAGGAGGCAAAAGATGAAGTTTGGAATGAATCATTTAAACTTAAGATGATGAAGGCAATGAGATTTCTAGAACTCACAATGTTTCTTAAATATTGTTTCTGTAAATCTAGGATTATGACTTGGTCATATTTTGATATCAGAAAAATCATTGATGACTAATAGTGACTCCACTTGGGGAGGGCAACTTCCTTTTCAAGGTGTCTAGATTCTCTAGTTTATCAAATCTCTGAGTTTCAGCAGACCGGTGCCTCTCCATTTGGTAGATTTAACTTCTTTTTCACTTGCTGATATTTCTTCGAAATGACAATCTTTAACAATTTGCAACATGTGATTTCTTTAAACAACATTTCTACCTACCCAATCCTACTTGTCCTAACATTTTTTCTTCTTTGAGTGCACTTGAACTGGAAAATTCTTTTATTTTTTATTTTTGAAAATAGAAATAAACTACCTACTTCAATCCTTATTTCTTCCAAGAGTTCAGATTAAACTAGTGAACTCTTTTTATTTTCCACCTAAAACTATTTGGCTGCCAAGATTAAGATGTTTGGCAGTCTTGATTCTCTAGCTATTGACATGAAATTTAAATCATGGTTCAAATCAGGATTAGACAGTCTGAATCACCATGGTTGTGGTATTGGAACAAGCTGCACATAAACATTATTTGCATAAAAGTAAATTTAGAAAGATAAGGATGTGATTTGTTATTAGTAATGCATCCTTATCTTCCTCTTTGGTTCTTTTTTGAGCATGTGGAACCAGTATCTTTATATTTCCCTAATATATCCTTCTTGATAATTCAAGTCTATAATTATCTTGACAATCATTGTTTCTACTAACGTATCAACATAAATTTAAAACATGTTTAGCCATGATTAGGCTATATGACTGAACAAGATATCATTTTGAATCAGCACTAGCATTTAGACTTGCACACTTTCAGCAGTATTGTTTTTTGGGTATGGGGATGTACCTATTTTGATTTTTTCCCTCTTTTTCTTTTCTTTTATTTTTTTTCTCAATATTTACTCGTGCAATGTTTATATATAATGAATGAAAGCTTTGAAATTGTCACTCCTGACAAAAATAGTGTTTGAGCATCCTGCCATTGGCAAGACCTCCAAATAAATATTCTCCATTTTGCCCTTGCAAAAAGAAATCATTATGACCCCTAATTGAGTGAATGACATAAGGCCCTTTCCATAAATTCTCAAACTTGCCATGTTTACCTTTATCTTCCCTACTAGAATCCCATTTTAGGACTGTGTCTCCAACTTGAAAATTATTAGCTTTAGTTCTTCCGTCAAATATTTTCTTGATGCCTTCTTATACTGCTTGTGTCCTTTTGTACACTTCCTCTCTTGTTTACTATAAATGAATGGTTTGATTCAGTCTTCTCTGCATGTCATTTTCCTCTGTTTGTACTTCTTGGAGAAGTTTCATGACTGGAACTCCCAAATATGTAGGGAAAATTACATCTATGCCATATACTAGCTGATAGGGGGACATATTTATTGATTTCTTGGTGGTTAACCTATCATCCCATAATGCATGAACTAGCTTACTATGCCATGATTTCTGATTTTGATCCAGCAGTCTTTTGAAAATGTTGATCAAGATTTTGTTGGAAGATTCAGCTAATCCATTACCCTAGGGGTAGTAATATGTCGAATGGCCCAATGTGATATGATATTTGTAGCATAATTCAACCATTCTATTGGATTTGAAAGCAGCAGCATTGTCTGTAATAATTTTCCTAGGACAACCAAATCTCGATAGTATGTTATTTTCAAGGAACTTAATAATGATAGAGTCAGTAGCATTCCTAGAAGGGATGACTTCTATCCACTTGGTCAAGTAATCTAGGGCAGTAAGGATCCACTTATGTTGGGCAGATGAGGTTAGGTGAATTTCTCCAATAAATTCTAAACCACATTGCTGAAAGGGAGCCTCGATAATGATGGGATGCAAAGGTAAAGGTAGGAGCTTTCTCTTGCCATCAAAAATTTGACACTTATGGAAAGTCATGACTAGTTTCTGAGTATCAGGTAAAAGGGTGGGCCAATAATAGCCAGCTCTAAGAATCTTGTTTGCTATGGTCTTCTAGTAAAGGTGGCCTCCACATTCTCCCTCATGCAGCTCATGCATGATTTTTCCTGCATCATCCTCAAGCAAACATTTAAGCAATATGCCAACAACATTTTTCCAATATAACACTCCATCTAAAATGCAGTAATTTAAAGATTTTGTTTCAAGAATCTAGCTTTAGTCTTTGATACTGAAGGAGGAGTATTAAGATAGAGAAGCACATAAATTATATCAGCATACCAACATGAGTTCAAAAATATTTCTTCAATGCATGGAGCTCTGAATTCTTCTTGTTCTTCTAAAACATCAACCATATTTATATCTAATGCTTGGAAATTTGATTTTGCCATGAGTTTTGCTAATCGTTGTTCTTTAATCAACCTGGTAGGCCTGATCTCTAAATCATATTCTAAGATAATTGCAATCCATTTTCCCCTTTTACCATCAGGGTCTTGATTTAGAATGTCCTTGACAACTATATATGGGACAAAAGAAATGATATGAGAGTGTAAGATGTAGACTCAGAAATTTTTCAATGCTTTTATCAAGGCTAAGGCTTATTTCTCCATGATATTATATTTGAGTGGAGCATCTCTTAAGGCTCTAATGAAGAAGGATATGGGTTGTTCTTGGCCCATGCTATTATTTTTCAATAATACTATAGCAATGGTGTGTTTAGAGGCAAATGAGAAAATGTAGAAATCCTTAGTGAAATCAAGACTAATAAGAACTGGTGTTTGAGTGAGAACTTATTTCACCAGTTCAAATGACTATTTAGATTCTAAGGTCCATTTAAATCATGTTTCTTTTTTGAGCATTTTTGTGATATTTCTCAAAATTTCAGCAAGGTTGGGGATGAACCTTCTCAAAAAATTGATCTTCCCAATGAAAGAATGCAATTCTTTGAGGTTCCTAGGATGGTTGATTTTCAATATGTCTTCAATCCTTTTAGGGTCTACCTTGATTCCTTCTTCAGAAATTATGTGGCCAAGAATTTTCCCTTCTTGGAGACCAAAGAGTATCTTTTTGGGATTCAAAGATAAACCATACTTTCTACATTTCTCAAAAACGTTTCTCAAATGAATCAAATGTTCTTTATCAGTTTTGGAGAAAATAGTAATGTCATCAAGGTAAATGATTATGAAATAACCTATGTCTTCTGAAAGAGCTATGTCCATGGCCCTTTGGAATGTGACCCATGCATTCATCAAACCAAATGGCATTTTAACATACATGAATGTACCCAAAGGTGTGGTGAGAGAAGTTTTGTGTTGATCATTTGGGAGTACTAGCACTTGGTTGTAGCGTGAAAAACCATCCAACAATGATATTCTCTTATATCCGACCACCTTTTGAAGTATGTGATCCATTTTAGGCAAGGGATAATTATTTATCAGGGAGGCTTTGTTCAGATTTCTAAAGTCAATGTGAAGCCTAATTTCCCTGATCTTCTTCCTAACAGACACAAGGTTGGACACCCATTGTGAGTATCTAGGGGGAACTATGATCCCAAAATCATACATCTTCTTGATATCTTTCTCAACTAAAGGTAATAAAACAAGGTTTATCCTTCTTAGTTTTTTCTTGAAAGGTTTCTGATTTTCCTTAAGAGGAATTTTGTGTTGAATAATGCTAGTATCATATGATTTCATATTTTTGTACCCCCATGCAAACACGTCTCCAAACTCCTTGAAAATTTCAATATATTCTTGTTTGATATGAGTAGGGAGAGTGCGAGATAACTTGATCATTTTGGGCTCATTTATGTTGCTTATGTTATGTTCTTCTACATTAATTTTTGTAGGCTCCATCTTTGGTTTTTTAGCTACATCATTGAAATCAAAAATTTCTTCTAATGGTGTAAGACCCCTTGGTATTGAATCATTTTTACATTATAAAACTTCAAGGTCCTTTTGATTTGTTTTGTTTAGTAAAAAAGATTCAAATTGGTTTATATCAGTAGTAGAGGACAACTCTATTTCATGGGCTTGTTTTTCATCAAGATAGTCCTTTTCATAGTTTGAGCTAGGTGTTAATTCAACAAAATCATTTCTTGATTGCAGAAAATCAACAATGTGTTTATCTCCCTTAAACACTTGCCAATAGTTTTCATTGTCAGGGACTGTAAGCCTATTTTCACTTTGATATTGAATTGTTCATTTACCTGGGGTATTTGGCAATTGATGGCAGCAAAGGAAAGTTCACTTGCGAGGTTGTTTTGAGCTCTAGGGATGAAAGTGAGTTCATATTTCTCAAAATTTTTTAGGAGCTCTAGGGAAGCATTCATATATTCTCTTAATCTTGGGTTTTTCGCTGAATACTCTGCTTTTATTTGCCTAATGATCAGCTCTGAATCTCCTTGGACTGATATTTTCATGGCTCCTAAATCTTTGAGCAAATGTAAGCCAAGGAGGAGAGCTTCATATTCTACAATTTTATTGGTGCATTGGAAATCAAGTTTGTAAGAATGTCCTTGGTTTTTATTGTGTATCCATATACCAGCTCCAGAACCTATTTTGCTACAAGAGCCATCAAAGCTTATTTCCCATAGTGTTTCTACCTCATTCTTATTATTCTTCTTTTGTTCAAGACTGTTAAGGTTAGGGCTATTAGATTCTTCTTTTGGGGACTGATTTAATTGTTCAGGTGGACTTAATCCTATCTCGTTCTCCTTTTCTTGTTGGTTGATTTCATCTTCATTATACAAGATAAAGGAATATAAATCTGAATGAATAGAATAAACAGGAGTGTTGTTTGGCCTATCTATGTTGCTTACCATAAATTTCATATGAGATTCTCGGTATAATATTCTAGTCTGGTTAAAAATTAGAATGGTAGCATAAGACATGTCCATTTGAAGGCTCCCTTGAAGTTTGGCTCCCCATGATCTAGATAGAAGCATGACATATTTTGGGGGAATGTCAACAACAACTATGTCCATAACTAGACCCTTAGCAGGAATTTGTGCCAGATTGACACATAAATCCTTGTTTAGGCCTAAACACTTGACTCTGCTTGAATAAAAGGAATACAGTTCGTTGTAAGGTTTAGTAATTTCTAGGCCTAATTTGTCCATCACCACCTTTGGCATAAGGCTGTCAGAGGCACCAGAGTTTAGCATGGCATTGTGTAAATTTTATCATGTATATTTAAGCTGACATAAAATGGAGGAATATTTCCTTGTTGGTATTTTCCTTCTACTTCAGGACCAATCAACAGTTTTGGTTTATCATCTATCAAGTTTAATTTATCAGTATCATTGCCTATATTCAAAGCTTTCAAAACTTGATTTTTATATACATCCTGGGTTACTAGTTTAGCTAAGGGTATGCTAATATTGATCTTGGAAATCTCACCCTCAAGGCTGTAAGGGGCTAATGTTTTTGACATATTTTCATATGTTTTTTCAATCATAGTCTTTTCAACAATTCCGATTTGCTCAGTTTTATTAGGACTATTATTCAAGATAGATTTCTCAGTGTCACTAATAGAAGTACTAGGGAAGCTAGGGTCAATACTTTGCTGATTGGTTTTGTCTTTATTTGAGTCATTTTTCTTAGTCAAGTTATTGTTAGTGTTTGTTGTATTTTTAGGAAGATTTTTTGAAGCTTTCTAAATTGCAGTGTTTGTGTTTTTATCATTGGAATTTTCTGGGTTCCTTTTGCTTCTAAGATCATATTGTCTGTGCACCTCCATTATAGCATTTTCAAACCCCAATTGGTAATCTTCACAATCCTCATTATTATTTTCAATTTGCTATGAGGAGAAGAATCCTTTCTCTTCTTCAGTGAGGAAATAATCACCCTCACTATCAAATCCTATCATATTCACATTATTTTCTTCCAACCTTTCAGTTTCCCCTTCTTGATCTACATAGTTTTCTTGAAAGGGAGGTCTAATTTGTTTGTCATTATCTCTTTTTCTATTTTGAATAGGATCTCTTCTGAAATTTGGATTTCTATTTCTGTTTTAGGGATTAATTTGGTTTTCTCTAGGAGGCACTCTATCATTTAAGTTTATCTTTTCAAGAATTATTTCCATTACCCTCACTAAGTTGTCAATTTTGGCATCAGATGATGAGGTTCATTCCATTGTTTCATCTTTGTATGTAACTCTTTTCTCTAATTTCAATCTAGCTCTTTTCTCAATCAGATTTTCTTCTACACTGATATCTCCCCTCTGCATATCTTCTAAATTTAAGGGGTTTCTTTCTCTTAGCTGGTAGGCCATGTCTGGTTCAAAGCCCTCAGGAAATTTAGCTAAGGCTAAACCTAGTGGAGGTTTCACGTTAGGGGGAAGTGCATTGTAAACACTATTGAATCTAGTGCAATAATCTTGGACACTTTCCCCAATATTTCTTTTAAGGTTGCTATACTCTAAAAGTATTTAGAGAGGGTTCTTTTTAATTTCCCATTTTTTTATGAATGCTTGGTATAAAGAAGGGAGATCATTTATGCTATTAGGATTTAGCTTCTTAAACCATTCTTGGCTTATCCTCCTAAACTTTGGGCGAAGATTCTCATCTTAATGGTATCTTCTTCTATTTCCATGTAATAAAAGGCATCATCCATTGTATCTACATGTTGTTGGGCAGTAGTAGATTCAGTTCTAGTGAAATGGGGAATTCTAGATTGATAATCATTTGGTAAAGGAACCAGAGGTTGTGGTAACACTAATGTGGCATACCATGCTGCCATAGTGGGAGAAAATGGGGGATTTACAAGGGTTGGATTTGTGAAAAGGAAAGTGGGATGAAGAGGAGTGTTTTTAACAGTGGATGTGTGAATGGGAGTGGTGGAAGTACTTGGAAAAGCAGGCTGATTATGAGCACATTTGTTATGGAAAGAATTGAAGTGGTGGACAAGCTGAAAATCAGGAGGAGTGGAAGGAAATTATTCTCTACTAAAGTTATGCTACAAATATGTGGGCTCAAGGTCAGATTGGTCAATATCACTATGTGACTTGGTTCTAAATAGGTTCTTTGTATGAGACAAGTCAAAGTGAGGATATTTCAAGACTGTAAGGTTTTCAGTGACAGATCTTGTTCTTTGGATGGTCCTATTAGTAGTTAAATTTCCAGCTTTAGAGGTTTTCCACAAAAAAATTTCTGGATCATCAACTATTATAGGAGGATTAGGGTCTGGATGAGATCTGGTATTGATCCTATGTGAAGCTAAATTTCAAGTTCAAAAATTAGAGAGGCTGAAAGTTTTAAGGGTTTTTTTTCAAATGTTTTGACCTCTCTTAGTGTTTAGTACCTTTCTAGAATATGGTATTAGGCTTCTAAACTTCTTGGGATTGGTTTAACACAATCCTAAGGAAATTTGGAAGTACTAGAAGATTAATAGGCCTATTGGGGCCAGTGGAGTCACCAGGTGGATTTTTTTTTTTTAAGGTAAAACGTGTTATGGTCCACCATCAAATAAGTAATAAAAACCAATCTAAGAATATTTTTTGGGTTTTTCTGAGTTTTTGTGCGGTTTTGTGGTTTTTAAGAGTGTTCTATACCTAAATCATCATTTAGCTATGATGGTTAAACAAACAAAGTCTACTCTATAGCCATCAGCTGAGTTTTCTGTGATTGGTAATGTTTTATGGAGTCCTAAGGTATACTTAGACTGTTACTGACTCAGAAGGTACCACCGTGATCACCAGAATGTTGTGGTCCTATGATTTGGTAGATTGGTATACCAAATGACAAGGCAACATGGAACTAGTCTATAGAGTTCTAGGACGTAGCCTTCCTAGACTCAGAGAGGGATATCTCTATTTTTTTTTTAAAAGGATATGGACTTGTTTGCTTTTAAGGGTTGATTTTAGGCTATTTATTAAGTGGGAGGTTTGTTTGATTTTTTTTGGTTGGGCATAATTATCAAAGAGCGTAGATAGAATGATGAAATCTCTAAGTCGTTGGGCAATGGAGTCAAATGAAAGTCATGATAATTTCACTAAATGTTTGGGGAGTATCATAGGAAAAATATAACTTGGCCAGTGGATCTTCAATTTTTTTAGGATAATGAGATGAACATTAAGGATAAGAATGAAAAGTAAGACAAAGGGAAATTAAGAACCCTTTATCATGTACTTTAAACAAGAGAAAACTTTCAAGGTAACTGTTTGAAGAAGGGAAAATGATAGGGAAAACCATAGACTTCTTTGGAGAAACCGTTAATAAGAAAACCTATCAGAAAAAAATCCAGCAATCAAAGGACGAATTTCAGATAAAGAAAACATATAAGATAATAGTGAGAGTAGTCTAAGATCAAACAGAAATAATCTAATCTGCTTTTGACTAATTCTCTAGGGATCTTTCAAAGGAACCTTTTGAGGTAGTCCAGAGGACAGGGATCACTATAGACATCCTTGGTTTAGACTCTAGTAAGCATACTTCAAGAATATCTTCAAAAAAATTTATCAAGTTGTACTCAAAGGAGCATGGAATCACCACTAATTTCCCTGGTTTCATTCTATTGAAATCATTCCTTAAAAAAACCTCTTAAGTCATACAAATGAACATGGACTTACCAAAAGAGAAAATCCTTGGTTATACTCTATTGAATTATTTCTAAAAGAACAAGCTAGATGGAAATGGAGGGAAATTAAGAATCCTCCAATCAGACCTTGTAGAAGAAAACATTAAGATAGTGAAGAGAAAACATAACTAAGGTGCTTTCAAAAGACATTTCTTAGCCTAAAAATTTTTCTTTACTATAACAAAGAAAGATGAAAACATAATGAAAATAGGAAATAACAATAACATATAGAAGGACTTCACCAACAGCCAAGCTCAAGGATCCACTGATCTAGCCTTCTCCATCAACCAACAAATCAGGGCATCCACAAGATGCAAGACATCAATTTTCCTTCAACTTCCAAGAGACTATGTATTACTTCAAAGAGTCATCAAATGCCAACAATATAATGAGTTCAGATGCAGTATTTATGCTGCAAAATGAGGAGGTGAGGCTCAATATAGGGTTTGAGTATCATTTATTACAGAGTAAGTGCATTCCTAAGCTTGAAAACCATGAAAGGCTTAAGGAAGGAATATCTACAGCTACCTCTTCGTTTCAATAACTCTATCTTAACTACCTAAGGAAAAATAGGTGAAATGTTTGAATTTAAAGCCTATTCTTAACCTTACAATAACTACCTTGATAGATAAAATATATATCTGACCATGTAATAACTGCCAAATGCCTTTATGAAAATAAATCATGTTTTAGGTGGCAGTTTGGTCTTTGGGGGAGTAAATGCTTCTTGATTTAGTCATTCAAAGTTTTCTTTGGGTTAATCTGTCTTTTATTTTAACATTAACTCTGCCTTAGGCCTTTGAACCTTGATTTAGCCTTCATAATTTGTCTTACTTTCCTTTCTTCTGTTTCTTCTTCATGACTGTTTGTTTATTCATGCTTTGTTTTTAAGCCTTTGACCTTTATCTTTAATCACTATCTTCATGGCTAATCCTTTATGTTTTATCCTTCGATTTAGTATCAGGCCATTGATCCTTTTGTTCTTCATTTCTTCATTGCTTCTTCTGACTATAGTTGTTCTTTGTGGGTCGGGAGGTGGTCTTCATGTGCTGGAGGGTTTCATAACCCATCGATGATCTTGATTCATCGAGGGTAAACCTTTATGCCAACCCTCCTGGTCCTTCTTATGTGATTTTACCTCCTCGATCATCATCATGAGGTTATTTTGACCATTTCAACGCCCCTTTGGGCATCACCGCCATTAAAAACCTGCAAAAAAAAATACAAACAAAAATTAGCTTAAAAAACCTGCGGGAGGGGTAAAACTGCACTTTTGGGGTTTGAAGCTATTGGGAGGCGTGTTGCAGAGGAGGATGAGGTGCAGGGGCATGGTTTCATAGGTAGAACAATGGGAAAATTCAAACAGAGGTGACGAAATCTGAATTTGGCACGGGGAGGGGTAGGGTGGTTTTGGAAAACCATGGTGGTTTATCATGTAGGTGAAAGGTTGTAAGTGGTTTTGAGTGGGGGCTACGCAATTCCATTAGGAAATTGCCACTTGGTAGGGTGAAACAACCCATTTTGAGTGGTTCAGGGGTTTTAAAACTTGGCCCTATTTTCTGCACAATACACGGTCTTGGCCATCGAATCTCAAGTGGTGAGATCGACGGTGTGGAAGGGTTTGGAGACTGGCATGAAAGTTTGGAAGGTAGAGCCCAGTGATATGTGGTGGGCTACGGTTGGTCGGTAGGGGGTAGTTGAAGGTGAGACTGAGTGCGAGGTGACGTGGCAGCTTTGTCGTTTTGTGTGGGGTTACATGAATGCGGGATGAGTGATGGGGATGTGACTGCTGTTGGATTGGGGAACAGATCCGAATCAACGGTGCAGATGGTCGGATGGAAAAAATAGAGGCAAGGAATCATTTTTTGATTTTTTAGGTTACAGAGGGGTTTTTATAATGAACGGGTGGAAGCATAGTTATAAGGGGGAGGGGCTGGAAAACAAGCGGAGGAGATAGTCCTATGGGAGTAGAGGGGGCCAAAGGCTGAGAAGGAAAGGGGATTTAAGAGAATACCAGAAGGTCAGGGTTAGGGTCATATGAGTGAGGGGCTGAGGTTTTAAGCTTGAGAGGGGCTTTAAAGGAACTTTTTTACAAAGAGGGCAGGTATATTATAAAAAAAAGGTTTTTTTTTTTAGAGGGTTTGATAGGTTTAAAGGGTTAGGTTAAAACAATGTAAAAATGATTTGTACATTGTTTTAAGAATTTTTAGAGGAAAAATAATGAATGAGAGGAATTGTGAGGAGTTTTTAGGGGAAAGAAGAATGGGTTTTCAGAGGGAAAAAGGAATGAATGAGGTTGTAAGTGGAGTGATAAAATGAGTCGAACAGGACCAAAATATGAAGTCTTTTTGGAGAAGCAGGGTAGGCTTTTGAGGAGGCAAAAGATGAAGTTTTGAGTGAATCAGTTCAATTTAGGATGATGAATGCAGTGAGATTTCTAGAACTCACATTGTTTCTTAAGTATTGTTTCTGGAAATCTAGGATTATGACTTAGTCATCTTTTGATATCAGCAAAATTATTGATGACTAACAATTTGCAAGACGGTATTGATTTGAAGTTGGTTAAGAAGGATTTCCTTTCTCCTCCAGCATGACTCACAATATTTTTTCTTTCTGAAAAAAAAAAATGAATACACACACACACACACACACACACACACACACACATATATAAACATGAAAACCAACAATATTAGCATGTTTATACAGAAAATCTAGAGTGAAAACCAAGTATTCTTGGAACCCAAAATTTTCTCTTTCAACCATGTTCTAAATCCCGTTTTTTTATGTCCCTCTTTTTCGTTTCCAAATAAGTAGCTACATAATTCCTTAGAATCTACAGCTTTGATGAAATTTTGCATCTGATATTGACATGAATGATTGAATAAAATGATTGAAGATCTTATCAGAAGGAAATGATCAAGCCTACCATTGGAAGCACCCGAGGAAAATTCAACAAAAACAATTAAGTATTAGAATCACAATCTTGAAGGTATGAAAATATTTTATTTAATAATAAAGGTAAAAAAATTAGGATTATGAAAGAATATAGACGTTGTACCGCCATTCAAAGTAATGATTGATATCCTAAATTCCAATTGAATCATAAATATCATGTCATAAGAGGGAAGTTAGCTATGAAATCCCAATTATCATTCATCATTGTGTCAACACTTTATTTTTGAAACCCCATTTCATTAATAATCTTGCTCACTCATATCTATTATACCTTTTTTTCTCAAAGGCCACTTCACTCATCTCCATTTTTCATTTCACTCTATTATTCATACTCATATCTCTGAACCTAATACCATTCTGAAGTGTTATCAAAGAAGAATTTGTGGGTGAAACTTCACTAACATGATAGTCATTGTTTAAACAAAGTCGAATGGAAAGAAGTTTATAGAAGGATACCTATAGGTTAAGGAGATGCTACAGCAAGTGCAGTGGTTGAATTTTGTAGAAATATTTTATTGCTATGATAGGGAGGTAACCAAGACTTTTACTCGTGCCTTTTATGTAACAGAAGGAAAAATCAGGGACATAAAAATCATGCTAACAAAATCCTTCATGGTCAAGGTAATTGGACTACCTAGGAGTGGAAAGAGGTGGTTTAAAAATAGCGGAATTGAATGGAATGAATGGAAGGCATTTCTAAAGCAACGATGTATGGATACTACTGTTTTTAAAAAGGGTATTCCAAGTACAACTATCAAAAGTAAATGTTGAATTTATTGTTAGTTATTCAAAATTTCATTACCTGTGAGGGTAGATTCAGTAGCATGTTTTTCTACCATGTCATATTAATGATGCATTTTATTGAAGGAAATGAAATCCATTTACCCTATTTTATACTTAATAGCTTGAGGAGTATTTCTAGAAATACTCAAAGGAAAATACATTTCATTGAAAATATCGTGTATCATCATGCTCTTGTAAATATTCTTATTGAAGCCCATCTTGAGAGTTTACAAGATAACTGGGAGATTTCCTAACCAAGAACCATTTTAAAGAAACAAAACAGGAAGAACCTAGTAGTAGTAAAGTAAAGAGAAGTAGAAGAAAATTGTCTAAGAATCCTACTCATAACCCACTTCTACCATAACAACTTTATGAGGATGAAATTCCCTTATAAATGTCTTAGATAAAATAAGAAAGAAAAGTATTAGAATAAAGAAAGCTAGCGAAAAAGAAGAAAATACATCCAAAAGGAAAATAGGGGAAACAAATAAAGTCAACACAGAACATAAAAAAACTCAAAAATAAATTCCTCTCACATCTACAATAAGGAAAAGTGGAAGACTTAAAAAAATGATAAAGGAGTCAACTCAACAACTCACAAAGTTAGTATATTTGGAGGAGAAGGAGGAACCAAAGGTCCCATCAGAACGTGTCTTGACACCAATCTCTAGCCAAGTAAGAAGAACATGAGTAATAGACTCAATCCAACAACAGATATATGACTATGTTGAGTCTCCATTGAAAGGAGCTAAAGGAGCTACAAAAAAAAAATCTTCGTCTACAATTGAAGAAAAGGGAATTCTGTATGATAGTCCACAAGAACCTCCAATAATTAATGCTTTAAAACAAGAAATTTTTGAATTACAAATATTGAATAGACATTTGAAACAAGAAAATGAAATGTTGAAGGTGTAAAATTAAATTCAAAGGACCAAAAATGATAATATATTGTTACATCTAGGGTTGTGGTATGAAAAGAATAAAAAAGTTAAAGGAAAAGAACAGGTCTCTCAAAAGGAAGGTCATAAGTTTAAAATACAATTTTTTTATGAAGAAGCCTAGGACGGAAGTTTCTAAGAAAAGTGTAAGGAATACAAGCTTGGATGTTCTAGCTCAAGTTTATGAAAAAATGCACTGACAAAGAAAGGCTATCAGTTTTTAATTTTTGCATGAGAACATGCAATGGCCTCAGTGTGGGGGTATGTTGAGCCTCATAATTGTTTCTTTTAACACCTCCTTTTCACCTACTTTATTTATTTTTGACCACCATAATCACTCAATGGACATCAAATCACAGGGTTTATAGCATGGAAGGTATATAATAGTCTTGTATTTGATAATTTAATAATGTTCTTTATTATTAGTCTAATATTTTCTTCAGCTATCGAAATAAGATGATTCCGTGGCTAATGTCTAATTTTGCAGCCAAGTCTGTTGTTTGATAGGTTTCCAAGTGCCATCTAGAGGGGAAAATATATGGAAAGGTGATGATTAATTCACTCAATGATTCCCTCCTATCTTCAGGAACCAAATTCATACAGGAAAATTCTTGTTGTGTGGTCAAGGATACATTCAACTCTGTTAGTTGTAACAGATGTGCAAGGAATGATATATACGCCTCACGATTTTGCACTATTAATAGAAAATCATGAATCATTTTTGTTATGATATATTTTCATATTTAATTTTAGAATTTTGTTAGCAAGGCTAGGTATAGAGCTCTGAACATTTAATGATGTTGTATTTATAAAAATACTTGCAATAACAAAAAACACATTGAATTTTTATGTGACAGTGACAATTAAAACATTGTTTTCAATTCAGTTATAAAGAATCCTTTTCATTTCATTGTGTGGTTGATTGTTCAATTTAATCGCATGACCACCTGCTTCTGGAGGGCACCCTCAAGTATTAAGGTATTCTTCTTTTAAGTAGAAATATTTTATCATTTATCAAGTTTAATTTTTGGATGCATCATGTAGAATATTTTATTTCATTTATTGATTTCTAATTAGATAGAAATAAATTTGGTTGTTTCATTAATAATTTTATTTTATTGACTAACGAGCACATGAATTGAATTAGGAGTGAGAGTTTGAATTGAGAATGAGATTGTATTTTTTTTTTTTAAACAAAGAATTAGTTTAGAATTTTTATTTCGAAGCATGAGTGTTGCAAGTTTTATTTCAAAACATGATTGTTTCAAGTTTTATTCCAAAGCATGAGTGATTTATTATTTTGAGCAAGTGTGAAGATAATAAAAAATAATTTTTATTTTTCATGCAAGAGCATCTTATATTTATAGATGAGTTTATTACTTTATAAATCGAGTAAATTTCGTTAAACCATATTTCAAATATATTGCAGTGTGTGTGTGTGTGTTTATGAGTTAAATTTCATTTTGAATGTGTGATATTAATTTATGACTTTGATATTGTTTATTGGTTCTGTGGATATCCTACAATTTTAGAAGAGTGTGAGCATCTTTCTTAGAATCAGTTTCAATAAATAATCCAATCATTTGCACTAGAAATTTAATTCAAATTAGATAACTAGGATTTCTAACACATGCAATGCACTTACACTTCGTTAGTTTACCAGCCCTGGTTGACAATTTATGTAATCAATTTAAGACAAGTAAATTGACAAAGAAGTACTTTGGTGCCTGGAGGAAGTTTCATCTGGAGATGGACCATTAGGATGTTGATTCTTGGATGAAAAGGTGATCAATATGAGGTAAGTCTAACATTAATAATTTTTGTTGCTTATCTAATTAACACATTATTTTGCTACCGAAAAGGATATTGCTGGAATATATCAATAATTTTGAGGAAAGATCAACATGTGATCTTGGAAATCATGAAGTAAATATGTTTTCATCCTGAGATTAAGAAGTAGCAAGTGCGAGAAGATAACTTGAAGGAAAATTTTGTGCAAAAAATAAGGATCAATTTGATGAGGAAGCTATGATTAGATTGAAGTTTGGTCAGGCTCAATATAATTCTTTCATTTTAATGGAAATATGAAAGTGACATTCGGGACCCTCTCATAAGAGTGAAGGAAGAAAATGGCTCCATGATGTCCATGAAGGAAGGAAGCTTGATATAATTAAAATATAATAAAAGGGGGAGCCATGCATCTATGAAGAAATGATATAAGGCTTGTGGTGTTGACTTCTAAAATTGGGAAGTAGTGTGAAATCTCCTCCGTGTTTCAGAGGGAGCAAAGGAGTCTCCTTGACTAGGAGAAAGGAACTATGCCCTAGTCAAGGGGGGATGGGGATATCTTCTTTGGGAGAGAGAGAGTGATAATGAACATCACATGTGCATTATCTTATACATGTGTCATGCACTTGACAAGTACTAACAATTTTAAGTCTAAGTGAATGTCTTGGAAAGAGAATGGTGGAGGATTGAATAAGGATGTCTGGTTTCCTTGAGGATATAACATCCAATAAAGGAAATATACTCACACTTTTTAAGGATAGGACACATGTCCAAGATAGGAGTGGTAAAATAGGAAAAATATTCTTTAAGGATGGGGAATCCAACATAAGAATATTCCTAAAAGGACATACCTAGTGAAAATCTGGATGGGGTATGTACCTTGTAGAGGTAGAGCAATATCACATGTAAATCCTACCGGCATAATTCTCTTGAATGAACTTGAGTTTTTTTAGTTAGGCCTCAAAGACAGTGTTGGTTATAATATTGATGCTTACAATTGGCTTATCAATCTAACTCTTCTGATGAGAAATCTTTAATTTTATAAATATGTTGCAGCTATTGTACAATTATGAATACCTCCCTAGTTAAGAGGGAGTGTTGGAAATGTAACTAGTATTGGTCTTCATAATTGTTATCATACTCATTCCAATATGTATTTTATATAACAAATAAAATAAAAAAATAAAAAATTATTATTTTAAAGCTTGGGTTCCATGCTCATTAGTGATGTTATTCTAGGAAATATTATGTTCTTCATGCTTCTATTGTTTATTAGGTCACAAGCTATATTTTCATCAATAAAGAGAGTCAACATCATGATTATAAGACCCTTCCGAGAAAGATATATCTTGTCAAAGAATTTATTTTTAGTCTAGAAGGTCTTGGAAACCTTCAAAGTAAAAATCATCCATGGAAGCTATAAGTCGACCTTAATAAGGGAATTCAAACCCTTCGAAATGATATATATAGAAGCAATTTAAACTCATTTAACACTCACTCATACAAAAGTTTGATCTCTCAAATAGAAGTTCGATCTGAAGCTAGAAGAGGCAAGAAAGGAAGAGATAAGATATAGAAGCGAAGGAGAATCTAGGAATAAGTAATAAAGTCTAGTTTTTGGCTCTATCTCTCTCACACGTGTGAATTCTATGGTTTCTGCAGCTTCCAAATAGGTTGAACTTGTGAGTCTCAATTTCAAGATATCAAGTTTCCATATCAAGTTACTAGAATAGTGAATAATATATTTTGACTGCGTTGTCCTTGGAAGGATCTACATTTTTCAAAGGATAATCTCTTGAAGAGAGAAATTAGGGCTTCCGTAGTAGCTAGAGGGCTTAAATTGCAGTTTGAAGTTGGGGGTGGAGTTTAAGAAAAAAAATTCCACGCTGATCTGATCTAGCTTGAAGGACTTATTGAAGTGATAACATGATACTTGGAGGAGAACCCATTATTTGGATATTTCTTATGTCATTTAAAGTAGATTCTACAAGAAGCAAAGATTTTGTGGGTCTTCCCCTTGGAAGGATTTTTTTTCATTTGGAGCCTAATTTATGTGTCCTCTATATTTATTATTTTTATATTGATAATTGTTTTATGAAGAATACCTAATAAATATAACACTATAAGATAAATAATTATAAAGGTTGAGTAAAATTTTAATTGATAGCTACCACATTGCATTTTCCAACATAGTACCAGAGCTAAGGTGAACAAGAGAAGGCAACTAGAATGATCATCTTGTGGATGCAAGGATGGTTTTTTAAAGGGAATATCTTGTAGAAAAATAAAGACCACAGCAAGATATCATCAAAGAATAATATTTTTTATCTTGGAAGGAAATATATTTAAAGGGTCATTGGAAAACATCCTTTAGGGAAGGATCAAATAATATTTGTATAATTCATCACCCTTGGAAGCTTTTGTCTGAGGAATCATAAAAAATAAAAAAATCAGGGAAATCATTGAAGTCTCTTGAAGATATTGAAGGAATCAAGCTATTTGGATACATCGCTACATAACGAAGACTCTTTATTGAAAATTAAGTATCATATTGTTGCTCTATGTATTAATCTAAAGGTCATATGTGTTCTTTTTGTAATGAAATAAATAATATCAAGTCTCAAAAAATTTCCTTGCATGGAAGAAAAGGATTGATCTAGCACTTATAAAACATGAAGTAATGGAGTATGTTCATGGTGATATAGTTGAATATAGCAAAGAAAAGACTCAAGAAATAGAAAAATACAATAAAGGAGAGGTAAGGGCACAAATTATCACTCTTGAATCCATCAAGAGTCATCTAGTTCCTTTTGTTTCTAATTTTTATACTTCTAGGGATATGTATGGAAGATAGTAAATTTGTACTCTATAAGTACATTAGGACAAAATATACCTTTGAGAAATAAGATATATATAATGAAAAAATTGAAGGATGAGGACATGGCCTCATCTCTAATGAAGATATCTCAAATAAGAGATCAGTTGTAGGGACTTGGGAGACAATTTATAATTCTAAGATGGCCATTTGTGTACTAAGTTACTTACCATAAGAATGGAGTAGTTTTGAAACTAGAATTTACTCTAAGAAAGACTCAAGTCCTATTGATGAGTTGTGGGCTCAATACATATTGGAATAATCTAGGATAAAGGAAAAAGATGATATTGAATCAAATGAACAGTTTTAAGCATATATTGCAAGAACCAAGAAGTTGAAGAAGGGAAGGCTTGGGAATTTTAGGAAGAAGTGTGATATGTCCAAGGTTAAATGATTTGGATGCAATGAATTTGGACACTTTAAGAATGATTGTCCAAACAGTCAAAAAATAAAAGAAATGAAATAAGTGAAGCACACATGGTTGACTAAATGGGATAACTTGAGAAGAAGCTGGAGAAGGAAGATGCCAAAGATCTTTACTATTGAATAATGCTTCATTTCTATTAGGCTCATTATAAAGTTGGTATTTACTTGGGAATAAGATGCATTTATTTTTAATCTAGAATATTTTTTTTGTAAAAGCATGACATCATTGATAGTAGCATGTAATATAGTCTACTTGATTGAGTTTGTTTATAGGGATCATCTATTCTTTCAAAATTGAGAAGACTAGGACCATTCTTGGATATTATTGTTCATAGAGGAATTATCTACTCTTATGTTAGAGGTAGTGATTTTGATAAGGTGGATCATCATGATCTTGTAATAACCTTCATTATTTAAGTTTCAAGGAAGAAACATTATTACAATATTAGTATATATTCCACATTGTATGGAGATAATACTATTGTAGGAGGAATTTAGTTGTTCAATAGTTGGATGATTGTATGAAATATTAAGAATGCATATTTGAAGTAACTTTTGGGTAGGTTCATATGTATTAAATCATGTAAAGGAATTTTGTAATATATTGTACATGGTGAATCCTTCATTAGGTTGTATTATGCCTAAGAGATGAATTTTACTTACTCTAGAATGAATATAAAATTAAGACTTTCTCACTATATCATATAATAATATTAATATCTAAAATATTATCTGGAAAAAAATTGTAACTTGGTAATCAAGTTCGATCCTTGGGTGGTTTGAAGCATGAAGGAAGATTCATATGGAGATGGACCATGAGGGTGTTGATGCTTCAAAGAGAAGGTTATCAAGATGAGGTAAGTCTAACATTAATAATTATTTTTTATTATTTTATTAACATATTATTTTGCTACCTAGAAGGATATGAAGAATTTTGAGGTGAGCTCAACATGCTATCTTGTAAATCATGAATTCAATATGTTTTCATCTTGGGATTAAGAGGTAGAAAGTGCAAGAAGATACCCTAAAGGAAAGTTTGTGCAAAAACTAAGGATCACTTTCATCAGGAATTCCTTCATTGTCGATGAAGAGATGAAAGTGATGGTTTGAAGCTTGTCACAAGAGTGAAGGAAGAAAATGGCTCCATGATACCCATGAAGGAAGAAACCTTGATACACTGAAAAGAGAAGAAAAGAGGGAGATGTGTAGCTATGAAGACAAGCTATAGTGATTTTGGTGTTAACTTCTCAAATTCAGAGGAACTATGGAATACTCTATAGATTTGAGAAAGATTAAAAGAGACACCTTGACTAGGAGCAAGCATTTATTCCCTAGTTAAGAGGGAATGGAGATATCCTTGTTGGTTGAGAGAGAGTTATAATGGACATCACATGTGCATTCTCTTCTTCATGTGTCATGCACTTGACCAAGAATAACAACCGTAAGTCAAAGTGGTGGAAAGATAATGGTGGAGGATTGAATATGAATATGTGGTATCCTTTTGGATATAGCAACCAAGAAAGGACATGTACCGACACTCCTTAATGGTAGGATATTTATCCAAGATAAGAGTGGTTGAAGAGGAAAAATATTCTTTAAGGATTGGGAATCCATGGTAAGAATAGTCCTATAAGGAAATACCCAGTGAACATCGATGTTGGGTATTTTCCTTTTAGAAGTAGTGTAGTATCACGCGTAAATCCTCCCAAAATAATTCTATTGAATTAAGTTAAGAGGGAATGATGGAAATGTAACTAGTTTTGGTCTTCATAATTTTTATTGTACTTATTTCAATATGTATATTATGTAAGAAACAAAAGAAGAAAAGAGAAAAACTCTTTAAATCATTGGTTTCATGCTCATTATTGATGGTATTCTAGGTAAAAGCATGTTCTTCATGCTTCTATGGTTTGTTAGGGAATAGGGTATATTTTCATGAGAAAACAGAGTTAAAATTAAGATTATAAGACCATTCTTGGAAATATGTATCTTGTAAGAGAATTTATTTTTAGTCTACAAGGTCCTGGAAACCTCCAAAGTACATGTTGGCCCTGGCAGCTACAAGTTAACCTAAGGAAGAGAATTCAACCCCTTGAAAGGACTATAAATAGAAGTATTTTCAACACCATTTCGCACTCAATCATACACATGTTGGATATCTAAAAAATAAGTTATATCTAATGCTAGAAGTAGCAATAAAGGAAGAGAAAAGGTCTAGAAGGAAAGGAAAATCCAAGAATAAGGAAGAAAGTTTGTTTTTGGGATCTATCTCTCTCACACATGTGAAATATAAGGTTTCTAAAACTTCCAAAAAGGCTTAAATTGCAGGTCATAATTGCTTTAGATTAAGTTGCAATATAAAGTTATTGGAAGAGTGAATAATATTTTCAGACCTTATTGTCCTTGGAAGGATTTTCCCTGTTCAAAGGGGAATCTATTTTAGAGATAAATGAGGACTTCCATAGTATCTAAAGGTCTAAAGTTGCAGGTTATAGTTGAAGGGTTGAAGCTCGGGATGAAGCTGAAGCTATAAGTTGGTTGAGGCAAGTTCGAGTTGTGTTCATCTGATATATCTGGAAGGACTTGTTGAACACCTTACTTTTTCTTTGAGGAGGAGTTGTGGTTTGGGTCTTAATTGTCTCATTTCAAGTAGATTCTATAAGACGAAGAGATTTTCTGGGTTATCCCCTTGGAAGGCTTTTTCCCTAGTTTGGAGTCTAATTTATGTGTCATATATCTTTACTATTTTTCACTTGATAATTGTTTGATGAAGGAGAACTAACAAATATAACACGAGAAGAAAAATAAAGTTCACAAGAAATTATTAAGGTTAAGGAAAATTTGAATTGATTGGTTCCACATTTCATTTTATAACATGGTGTGAGAGCTAAGGTGAAAAATAGAAGTCAAAAAGGAGAACCTTGTGGACAAAAGAGGGGTTTACTAAGGGTAATCTCTTGTAGAAAAATCAAGACTACATCAAGATCTCATTAAAGAAGAAATTTGTTTATATTGTAAGGTGATATACTTAAAGGATCATTCTAAAACATCTTTAAGTGAAGCATAAAATATTCTTGGTATCATTCATCACTCTTCGAAGTTATTGTAGGAGGAATCATAGGACACATCTTTCAAGGATATCATTGAAGTCTCTTTGCAGATATTGAAGGCATCAAGATAATTGGAGACATCATCGGATAAAGAATACCTTTGATTGACAAGTAAGTATAATATTGTTGCTCTATGTATGAATCTAAAGGTCATATGGGCTATTTTAGTAAGTAAATAAATAAGCTCATAGGCTCAACAATTTTCCTTGCATGGAAGAAAATGATTGATCTAGAACTTATAATACATGAAGCAATGAAGGATGTTCTAAGTGAAATAGATGAACCTAGCAAAGATATTACTCAAGAACTAGAAAAATAGAAGAACGGAGAAGTAAGGGCATAAAGGATCATTGTTGCATAAATCAAGGATCATCTAGTTCCCTTTGTTTCTAATTTGAATACTTCTTAGAATATGTATCTCAAGCTAGGAAATTTGTACTGTACAAGTATATTAGGGCAAACGATTTCTTCGAGAAATAAGATATATAAAAAGAATAGATCGAAGGATGAGGACATGCCTCATTTCAAATGAAGATATCCCAAATAATATATCAGTTTCAAGGACTTTGGGAGATAATTTCTAATTCTGAGATGACCATATGTGTATTAAATTTCTTGCCACCAGAGTGGAGCTATTTTGCAACTAACATTCACTCTAAGAAAAAATCAATGCCTTTTGATGATCTGTGGGTTCAATGCTGTTGGGTGTGGAGCTTGATTATCTTGTTTACTTTGTATCACAGCATTGGACCCCTGTACCTTAAAAGGGGTGGCAATGCTGCCCGTAATTAATTGCTGCTGTGGGGGGTCCAGGGGGGGCAGCAGCGCTTTTCGGAGCCCCCCCCTGGTGGGGGTTTTTGAGGGCAGCACCCCCGAAGGTAAAAACAGATGTAAAATTTCCTTGTAAAAGTATAGTAATTTCTATTCAATCTGGGTCGTTCATTAGGCAAATGATTTGACGGTAGAAGTTATGTTTAGATTAGGTTTTTTTTCCCTAAAAGGAAACCCCTCACTTTTATGAGGATATTTTATTGTGGCTGTGTATGGTATGTGTATTCTCGGAGCGAGAAACAGATAGGGAGACTGTGAGAGAGAACAACGGATATTACAACAGATCTGCTGTAGGTTTTGTCTCTTCAATTTTTTGCTGGATAATAGAAAGGAAGGAATGGCTATTTAGGGTGGACGTAGCCCAAAATGGGTGAACCACGTATATCTGTGTCTCTCTGGTTTTATTTGTTTTGTGTGCTTGTATTTTCCACATATTTTATGTGTTGCATTGCTCTGTAATATTTAATTTTCTAACAACTGGTATCAGAGCTGAAGGTATATTTGGCTGATAAACTCGCAAGAAAGAAGGGTTCCTAGTTTGAGTGGGAGCAATGGAAAAAGATGTTAAGTTTAGGGTCGAGAAATTTAACAGAAAAAACTTCCCACTGTGAAAGATGCAGATGGAAGATTATCTGTATCAGAAATATCTATACCTACTATTGAGCAGAAAAAAAAAGAAGTCGGCAGCCATGACAGACATGGAATGGAACATTCTCGATAAAAATGCACTCGGAACAGTACGGTTGTGCCTTGCAGCATCAGTTGCCTTAAATATTTCAAAGGAAACAACAACAAAGGGTTTGATGTAGATGTTGTCGAAACTATATGAAAAACCCTCAGCCTCAAACAAGGTATTTCTTATGAAATGACTATTTAGTATGAATATGTCAGAAGGTGGATTTGTTGCAGACCATTTAAATGAATTTAATACAGTTACCAGTCAGTTAAGTTCTGTAGGGGTAAAATTTGATGATGAAGTTAGAGCTCTGTTATTCTTTTGCTCATTGCCAGAGAGTTGGAATGGTTTAGTAATGGCCATTAGTAACTCTGTCTTTGGATCTAGTACTTTAAAGTTTGATGATGTTGTTGGTGCTATCCTTAGTGAGGAAATGCGACGGAAAATCTTCAGTGAGACATCAGGTAATGATTTGAGTGCAGATTCTAAGGGAATAAGAATGGAAAGAGGAAAGAGCTCGAGATATCGCAGTAAATTAAGGAAAGGCAGATCCAAGTCCAGATCGGGGATAGTGTGCTGGAATTGTGGAAAGAAAGGACACCTAAAGAAATATTGTAGATCTCGGAAGGGAAAAGAAGGAGACACACAACAAGAAAATAATCATGAAGCAAATGTGACAGGTGATGTGTTACAAGATGCTTTGATTCTTTCTTTCGAAAATGTTACTGATTCTTGGGTTGTAGATTCAGGGGATTCATTCCATGCCACACCTAATAAGAAATATTTTCATGACTATGTTCAAGGAGATTTTGGACAAGTTCGTTTGGGTGATGATAAACCCTGTAAACTTTTTGGAATGGGTAAAGTTCTTATAAAACAACAGAATGGAAACCAATGGCTACTAAAGGAGGTAAGGCATGTTCCAGATTTGAAGAAAAATTTGATTTCAACAGGGCAGTTAGGCAATGAAGGTTGTGTGACAACTCTCACAGATAAAGCTTGGAAGGTCACCAAAGGAGCGCTGGTAATAGCAAAAGGTGAAAAGGTTGGTACATTGTATTTATACAATGGTATTTGTAACTCTATTAATTCTTTAACTTCCAAAGGAGCAGATGTAGCATTATGGCATCATAGGCTCAGACACATGAGTGAGAAGGGAATGAAGATTCTTCACTCAAGAAATTTGTTGCCAAGTTTGAAGAATGTTGATTTGGATTTCTGTGAGAATTGCATTTATGGAAAACAAGAGAGAGTCAGATTTCTCAGAGTTGGGAAAGAAAAGAAGAGTGAAAAATTGGAGCTTGTGCATATAGATGTATGGGGACCTGCTTAGGTATCATCTCTTGGTGGCTCTCGTTATTATGTTACTTTTATTGATGATGCAACTAGAAAAACATGGATTTATTGTATTCATAATAAATCTGATGTATTTGATACTTTCAAGAAATGGAAAGCTTTGGTTGAGATTGAGACAGGAAAGAAGTTGAAGTGTCTCAGATCAGAAAATGGAGGTGAATATTGCAGCAAAGAGTTTGATAGGTACTATTCAGAGCATGGAATTTGTAGAGAGAAGACAGTTCCAAGAACACCAGAAGAAAATGATGTGTTAGAAAGGATGAACAGAACAATCATGGAGCGTGCAAGGTGCATGAGATTGCATGCAGGATTGCCTTTACAATTTTGGGCAGATGTTGTAGATACTGTTGTTTATCTAATAAACAGAGGGCCTTCAAGTTCCTTGGATGGTGGTATTCCAGAGGAAGCATGGATAGGTAAAAAGGTAAACTACCTTTTTTTAAAGCCTTTTGGTTGTGAGGCCTTTGTCCATATTAATAAAGAAAACAAAACAAATCTTGAGGAAAAATCAAAGAAATGTACCTTTATTGGATATGGTGCTAATGATTTTGGTTATCGCTTATATGATTATGAAAATCACAAAATCATTAGGAGCAGAGATGTAATATTCAATGAAAAGGTCTTGTATAAGAATAAGTTGCAGGAAAAGAAACCGGAAAAATAAAGTAAGGAATACGCAGTTCTTGATGAGATATCTGAAAAATTAAAGGTGCCTGAAAATAATAATAATCAACAACCACAACAGCAACATGCACCTCAAACACCTGAAAGTGGTGTTAGAAAATCTACCAGGATAAGTAGATCCCCTGAACGATACTCTCCTTCATTATGTATTTTATTGTTGACTGATTCTGGTGAACCTGAATGTTATGAAGAAGCAATGTAGGTTGAAAGAAGGAAGAAGTGGGAGCTAGCCATGGAAGAAGATATGGACTCCTTAATGCATAACCGAACTTGGGACTTAGTCAGGTTGCCTGCAGGTAAAAATACATTGCAGAATAAATGGGTTTACAGGCTGAAGGAAGAAGATGGAGGAAAACAGAGGTACAAAGATAGACTTGTGGTGAAGGGGTTTGCACAGAAAAAAGGTATTGATTTTGATGAAATATTTTCTCCTGTTGTTAAGATGAATTCAATCAGAACTATCTTAAGTCTTGTAGCAGCGGAAGATTTACATCTTGAACAGTTAGATGTAAGGACAACATTTCTCCATGGAGATTTGGAGGAAGAGATATACATGCAGCAACTATAAGGATATGAGGTAAAAGGGAAAGAAAAATTGGTGTGCAGGTTAAAGAAGAGCTTTTATGGCTTAAAACAAGCTCCAAGGCAGTGGTATCTAAAATTTGACAAGTTTATGTCTGAAACAAGGTTATACTAGATGTCACTCTGATCATTGTGTTTATCTAAAAAGGAAAAATGATGGAACCTATATTATATTGTTATTGTACATACATGACATGCTTGTTGCAAGGTCTAACATGTAGGAAATAAATGTGCTCAAAAGAAAATTGGCAAATTCATTTTCAATGAAGGATTTGGGAGCTGCAAAACAAATCCTTGGTATAAGGATAACTAGAGACAGGAAAAATCGTAAATTAACATTGTCTCAGAATGAGTACATAGAAAAGGTGTTGAAAATATTTAATATGCACAATGCAAAACCAGTTAGTACACCTTTTTGCTCGCCATTTCAAACTTATTAAGTATATGTGCCCAAAGACCCAAGAAGACATGGATTATATGTCTAAAGTTCCATATGCATTAGCAGTTGGAAGCTTAATGTATGCAATGGTATGCACAAGGCCTGATATTGCACATGCAGTGGGAGTTGTAAGTAAGTACATGAATAATCCAGGAAAAGAACATTGGATGGCAGTAAAATGGATTCTCAGATATTTGAGAGGTACCAAAAATCAAGCATTATGCTTTGGTGGTTCAAACATTGCTCTACAGGGATATGTTGATGCAGATATGGCAGGTGACAGAGATAAAAGGAGGAGAATGTAGGTGGAACAGCTGTCAGTTGGGTTTCAAAAATCCAAAGTTTTGTTGCACTTTCAACAATAGAAGTAGAGTATGTTGCTGCTACAGAGGCTAGTAAAGAAATGATTTGGTTACAAAGGCTTGTGGGTGAATTGTGTAAGAAGCATGATATGGGCACGTTATACAGTGATAGCCAAAGTGCCATTCATCTTGAAAATAACTCAGCATTTCATTCTAGGACTAAACACATACATCTCAAGTACCATTTCATACGGCCAGTATTGGAAGATGGAGAGTTGAAGCTGGAAAAGATACACACTAGCTATAATCCTACAGATATGCTAACAAAAGTTATAACCAGGGAGAAACTGAGAATGTGCTCAGTTTCAATTGGTCTTCAAGGATGACGATGAAGATGAGAAACAGCCAGGTCCAAAGAGGAGTCATTTTCTAGCAAATGAAGCAGCGGTGGAGTTGCTACAATCAGTCTCCAAGTGGGAGATTCTTGGGTGTGGAGCTTGATTATCTTGTTTACTTTGTATCACAACATTGGACCCATGTACCTTAAAAGGGGCGGCAACGCCGCCCATAATTAATCGCTGCCATGGGGGGTCCAGGGGGGGTGGCAGCGCTTTTTAGAGCCCCCCCCCTGGCGGGGGTTTTCGGGGGCAGCGCCCCCGAAGGTAAAAACAGATGTAAAATTGCCTTGTAAAAGTATAGTAATTTCTAGTCAATCTGGGCCGTTCATTAGGAAAATGATTTGACGGTAGAAATTATGTTTAGATTAGGGTTTCTTTCCCTAGAAGGAAACCCCTCGCTTTATGAGGGTATTGTATTGTGGCTGTGTATGGTATGTGTATTCTCAGAGAGAGAAACAGATAGGGAGACTGTGAGAGAGAACAGAGGATATTACAGCGAATCTGCTGTAGGGTTTTTCTCTTCAATTTTTTGCTGGATAATAAAAAGGAAGGACTGACTGTTCGGGGTGGATGTAGCCCAAACTGGGTGAACCACGTATATCTGTGTCTCTATGGTTTTATGTGTTTTGTGTGCTTGTATTTTCTGCATATTTTATGTGTTGCATTGCTTTGTAATATTTAATTTTCTAAAAAATACATCTTGGAAGAAACTAGGATCAACGAAAAGGATGATATAAAATCAAATGAACAATCTCAAACATTTATTGCAAGAACCAAGAAGTTTAAGAAGACAAATCTTGGGAAGTACACCAAGAAGCAAGATATGTCCAAGGTTGAATGTCGTGGATGCAATGAATTTGGACACTTTAAGAAGGATTGTTGAAAAAAGAAAATCATGAAAATAAAGGAAAGAAGTGAAACTCGCATAGCTGAGGAAATGGGAGAACCTGAGAAGAAGCCAAAGAAAGAAATTGTCAAATCTATGTACTATTGAGAAAGGCATCCTCTCTATCAGGTTCTTAAGAAATTAGTCTTTCCTCTAGAATATCATGCATTGTTGTTTACACTAGAAGTTTTTTTTTTTTAAGCACGACATCATTGAGAGTAGCATGTCATAAATTCTACTTGATTGAGTTGATTTGTAGGAATTATCTACCCTTTCAAATTTAGAAGAGTGGGACCATTCTTGAAAATTATTGTTCATCCATGCATTCTCTAATGTTATGTTAGAGGTAGTGATTTTGATAAGGTGGATCATCATGACCCTGGAGGAACCATTATTATGGAAGGTTCTTGGAAGAATAATTATGACAAGATTAGTATATATTCCACACTGTATGGAAAAAATACTCTTGAAGGATGAAGTAATGCAGTAGGTTAATAGATAAATGATTGTATGAAAGATTATGAATTCATATCTTAAGTAAATTTCAGGTAGGTTTTATATGTACAAAATATTGTGAAGGAATTTGGTCATAAATTAGGCATGGTGAACCTTCCATTTGGTTGTATGATGCCTAAGAGATTACTTTTACTTCCTCTAGAATGAATATAGAATTAAGACTTTCTCACTAGATCATATAAGAAATGTAACATCTAGTATAATCTCTAAAATAAAATTGTAACTTGGTAATAAAGTTTGATCCTTGGGTACTGTGATGCATGAGGTAAGATTCATATGGACATGGACCATGAGAATGTTGATGCTTGGGTGAGAATTTTATCAAAATGAGGTAAGTCTAACATTAATAATTTGTGTTTCTTATCTCATTAATATATTATTTTGCTAGATAGAAAAATATTTTTGGAATATATGAATAATGTTGAGGCAATATCAACATGTGATTTTGGAAATCATGAAGTCTAGATGTTTTCATCTGGGATTAAAAGGCAACAATTGCGAGAAGCTAACCTGAAGGAAACTTTTTAGTGAAAACTAAGGATCACTTTCATGAGGAATATATGATTTTCTTGAAGTTCATTAAGGCTCAATATAATTCCTTCATCGTTCATGATGAGATGAAAGTGATGGTCTAGACCCTATGATGAGAGTGAAGGAAGAAAACGGGTCCATGATACCCAATAAGGAAGAAAGCTCAATATAATTAAAAGAGAAGAAAATAGGGATCCATGGAGCTATGTGGACAATCTATAAGGCTTGTGTTGTTCAATTCTCAAATTGATTGGAAGTTTGGAATCTCCTCTACATTTGAGAGGGAGTAAAGGAGTCTCCTTGACTAGGAGCAAGCAACTATTACCTAGTCAAGAGGGAATGGGGATATCCTCACTGTTTTAGATATAGTGATGATCGACATCATATGTGAATTCTATTCTTCATATGTCATGCACTTGACGAAGAATACCAACCATAAGTCTAAGTGAAGGCCTTGGAAAGAGAATGGTGGAGGATTGGATAAGCATATGTTGTTTCCCTCAGGATATAGCATCCAAGAAAGGAAATGTATTAACACTCTTTAAGGATAGGACATGTATAAATGGTAAGAGTGGTCAAAGAGGAAAAATACTATTTCAGGACTGGGAATCCAAGATAAGAATAGTCCTAAAATGACATATCCACTCAACATCTAGATGCGGTACGTGCCTTGTAGAGGTAGTGCAGTATCATATGTAAAGCCTCCCAACATAATACTCTTGAATGAAGTTGAGCTTGTCTAGTTAGGCTTCAAAGACAGTTATAGTTATAATTTTCATGCTTATATTTGGCTTATCAATCTCACTCTTCCTATTATATCTCTTTAGTTTGATAATAATGTTCTAGTCACTATACAATTATGAATACCTCGCTAGTTAAGAGGGAGTGTCGGAAATGTAACTAGTTTTGGTCTTCATAATTGTTATTATACTCATTTTAATATGTATATTATTAATTTAAAGCATGTATTTTATGCTTATTATTTATGGTCTTCTAGGTAAAATCATTTTTGATATTTTTAGCAAGAAATGCTCAATTTGACTTTCCCTTAGGAAAATTGAGTAAATTTGAAATTTCGACATTAACAAACAACTTGGATGTAGTTAACATATGTGGCATGGCTCTTTTCATTCAGTTAACTTAGGAAATTAAAGTTAGAAGGCTTGGAGTTCATTTAATCATGTGTGATTGCTAAATTTTAGTAATCCAGTTCAGTTATGTCTAGTTGTATTCAGTTAAACAAGTTCTAAATGTTAATAGAACTAGTGGAATATTAGTTGTGCAGTGTGAGAACATTATAACTCAATGGTCATCTATTTAACTAATAAATCAACTCAAAATATCTAGTGAATGCAAGGAATTCGATTTTTTCAGTTGTGGTAGAGATTCCAAGACAGTATAACAAGAAGTTGTAAAATAGTTTGAGTGTAGAGGTGTTGGATGCAGATAGATGATCAAACCTTGGGAATTACACAGTAAATTGGAGGAAAATTTGTAAGAAAATAGCGGTTTATTCCTCATGATTTGTGAAAGGAAATAGGGACTGAAGAAGAGGAAGAAAATTACTAATTATCGGTTAGAGATTCTCATTAAGCAGAGAGAAAGGTTGTACTCAGAGCGGGTAGGAAATTGTAATACATTCTCTATTCATCTAGTTAATGAAAATAGGATTTAGTTTTTCTCCCAATTTGGTTCCCCTAGAAAAATATTCTGAATGTGTGTTATTTATTATTGCATGTTTGTGAATGTTGTTCTAAATTTTGAATTAATTTCCGCAAAGTAGTAAAGTAAAATTGTGTCTCTATTTTATATTAAAATTGTTAAGAAGTTTCATTTCTATCACCACATTTATACATGGTATCAAATTAGGATTCACATTATAATAAGAATGTCAAAGTTTTTTCTTAGGAGGTTTTAATTTGTAGCTTCAGTGTGGCAGGATCTCTTCATAGTTGGAAAGATGACCGACAATGGACTTAGATTAGAGTATGCCTTGAAAGGAAGCTCCAATTTCATTACATGGAAGGATCGCATGGAGATGATGCTTGATCACACCGAATGCCTGGAATATGTCAAGACAAACATTCCAAAACTAGGATCAGTTGATGCCTAGAAATTATCCCAATGAAAGAAAGATGTAGAAAAGGTGAGGAGAATAATCTTGGAGGGAGTGTGAGACCCGATTGTCTCAAATATCAATGGGAAATAAATTTCTTTCTCAATGTGGGAGGAACTTACGTAACTATTTGATAATAACAATGAATATAGAAAACTTTCCGTAAAAGAAAAAAAATTAAACAATAAGATGCATAATCATGATACTTTCTAAAGTATCTTAATAGATTTACATAATTCTAAGCCTTCCCAAAAGTTCTCTTAGCTACTAGGACTCATTGAACAAGAGGGAGAAATTACTAAATTGGGAATTCTTGTGGTCTGATTTGGTACACAAAGATATGAGATGGAATATCAAAGATGGAGCTTCATTCAAGGGAGAGGATGAAGAAAATTTTGCATTGGCTGGAAAGGGAAAGAAGGGAAAGGGAATAAGTCTCAAACCAAACCAGAATGTAGACAAGGAGGCAAGAATAAATACCTACCCAAAATAAAATTCTTCAATTTTCATGAATTAGGTACTATGTTACAAAGTGTGCACATAAAAATTATGGCAAGAAGAACTCAGGAGGAGAAGCAGGTGAAGAATTTGCTTCATAGTTCGAACATAACTTCAACGTATCATATGCATAACCAACACTATGATGGTGAGCTTGTGGTACTTGAACTTTGGTGCCTTGTTCCACATGACTAGGTGTAGATATTCTTTGATTGACCTAGAGTAGAAATATCTCTAGATTCATATTGAGTTTGGGTATGACGAAATGTATAGTGCTACTGGGATTGGTATAGCAACCTTTAAGAGGGAGTCACGATCTCCTCTTTGCCTCAAATATGTCATGTTTTTTCCAATTTGAAAGAAGAATTGAATCTTTGTAGTAGTTTTGGAAGACCGTGGTTATGATGTAATATTGAACAAAGGGAAAGCCTTTCTGAGTCACATAGCTATGGAGCATGTGAGTAAGATCGGGGATCGTGTGAAGAACCTGTATAAACTTGATCTAGAATATTGTGTTTCATTAATAACCAAGGCAAAGAAAGTGTAGAGTCGTCATGTCAGTGAAATTTGGCACAGGATATTGGTCCATTTGCACTACGGTGCCTTAATGATTATTTATCAAATAACCAATGGCCTCCCTAAAGTAGCACTTGAGAAATAATATTTCTTCAGAGGTTGTACATTGGAGAAGTAATTAAAATCCACGTTCCATGAGTGAGACAACAAAACGCATGCAATCTTGGAAAGATTCCACTCTGATGTTTGTGGAACTTTCTCGACAACCTCCACTACCAGACACAACTATTTTTTTTATTTTTACTGATGATTTATCAAGGAAGTGCCCCATATTCCTAATGTGAAATAAGGATGATACATTCTCAATTTTTTTATAATTAAAGGAACTATTTGAGAAAGAGAGCGACAAGAATTTTAAGGCTCTTATGAGTGAAAATGGAGCTGAGTATGTTTCAAATGACTTCAAAAATTTAAGAGAAAAATAAGCCATTCGAGGAGAGTTTACAACACCCTACAACCTGTACGAAAATGGGGTACCTAAGAGAAAGACTAAAGTATTGTTGGAACTTTGAGATCTATGCTACATGACAAAGGCCTTCCACTGCATTTCTGGGTACATGCATGTAACAAAAAAGTCTACTTGCAGAACTAGGGTCCTGATTGGATTCTTGGTATCATTACACTAGAGGAGGCTTTCTCAGGGAGGAAGCCAGATGTGTTCACTTCGAAATTTTTGGAAACTTTGTTTACTACAATGTCTCCAAATATCCAAGGAAGAAGCTGTTAGGTCCTTATATTATTAGTGTAGTCCCTTATTATGTTAGTGTAGACCCCCATATTTTTATTATTACGACCTTACATTATTATTGTTCAATCAGCTAGGATTAAATTGTGGCCCCATGGACTCCTATATATATAAAGGAGGTTTTGTAATTTGTATCATCCAAGAATTGTTCTTTTATGTAATATATTGGAGGTTTCCCCCTTGAAGTGATTGATTTATAAGGCTTTGATCTCTCTTTTCTTCTATTTTTGGAGCTGGTTTCATAACATTTGGTATCAAAGCTTTGGATTCTAGGGTTTTTCTGCTTGAAACAGAACATCGTGGAATTTTCACGATAAATTTTTTTTCTACGAAGGTTTAGAAGCTGAAATTTTTAGAGTGAGAAGCAGAAATCATGAGGAACATTTTCGCAAAATTTAAGAGCTTGGTTCGTAATATTTTCTGAGATATGATCTGTGGAAGATAAGGCTTTTTTTAGACTCCTCAATTTAACCTAAACAAGTCATCGCGACATGTTCGCTATAACTTTGTTTCTGCAAAGGTTCAGGAGCTTAAATTTTTAGAGTGCGAATCAGAAATCCTGAGAAACATCGTCGCAAAATTTCAGAGCTTGGTTCGCAATATTTCTAGAGATATGATCTATGGAAGGTAGGATTGTTTCAGGCTCCTGAATTTCATCTCAAATAGGTGACCGTGGGAAAAACGTCATAACTCTCTCTTTGAGCATCAGATTGTGATTCTGTAAAAAGTGGCCACAAGAACATGAACTTTAGTTTCCTGTCTATCAATTTTAGAGCCGAAGGAGGAAACCGTGACACTTGGAAAGTCGTACAAGTTTGCTCTACTAAACCAGTTCATAATTAGGTCATCGTGGGAGATTGGGCATAAATTTGCCTTGAAGAATCCAAATTAGGTCAGACCTGTGGATTTCGAAAGAATATTTGGAGGGCTACTTCAGGTCCGAATTTCAGATATTGAAGATCTGAAATCACAGAGAGAATTCAGTTTCAATAAATAGATACTCAAAAGCATGAAAAAGGTTTGTACTTGTTTTTCAAAATTGCATAACTTTTGTTTGAAAAAGAAGTTTGAAGTGATTCGAAGGGAATATTGAAGAATCTTTATTAGTAATGGGTTCTATAATGCCTCCAAAAAAAAATTCCATACCAATTAAGCCCTCAGAATGCTATACTATGATGCAAGAAGAGGAAGAATTTCAATATGAGATATCAAAATTACAATACCAAGTGCAACAAATTTCGATCTTACAAAGAGCAACCAAAGATGATATAGATGGTTTAAAAGAAGAAATGGAGGCTAAGTTGGATTGTTTGAAGGGTCCAATAAAATCTATTATGGATGATAAAGTAGTGGAATATCACATTTATCATCAACAACAAGTTCTCCAACTCTTAAAGGATATCCTAACTTTGGTGCAAAATCAAATGAAACAACTAGAAGATCAACATCGCATCGAAAGAATTTTTGAAGTAGTCACAAAAAAAAGAACTCGACAAGTGCAATCAATTTTAGATTATCTTAGCAAGTGGAAGAACTTTCCTGTAGAAGATTCCTCATGGGAGGATGAGAATTTTATACAGAAACATCAAGAAATAATTAAGCGTTGAGGACAACACTTGTTTGAAGGAGAGGGGCATGTTAGGTCCCTATATTACTAGTGTAGTCCCTTATTATGTTAGTGTAGACCCCCATATTTTTATTACTATGCCCTTACATTATTATTGTTTGGCTGGCTAGGATTACATTGTCGCCCCACTAGGATTACATTGTGGCCTCATGGACTCCTATATATAGAAAGGAGGTTTTTTAATTTGTATCATCCAAGAATTGTTCATTTATGTAATATGTTGGAGGCTTCCCCCTCAAAGTGGCTAATTTATAAGGCATTGATCTCTCTTTTCTTCTATTTTTGGAGCTGGTTTCATAACGGAAGCTTCAGTCAACAAAAAAGTTGGGAGTTTTTGTGGGTTACATAGAAGATCAACATAATTACCTTTTTTACTCACCTTCCCTCAGAATGACAGTTGTGAAAAGTGAGGTAGATTTTGATGAGGAGAAAGTGATGCAATGATCTATTGAGAGGGAGCCTCAAATCACACCAGAAGGGGATATTTTAGCTCCAAAGAATGAGACTCAGGAATTTGTGGATCAACCAGAAATAAAGGAGCATAGAGGAGACATACTAGATACATCCAACAACCCAACCAAATATGTTGGAGAGTTATGAATAAATAATATCGCCACTTCATTTCATTGTCGCGGTAGCGTGTATTATAATCTGTAAGGAGCACATAATGGACATGGAATTTACCAACCACTAAAAGCATCGGCCAACACTTTACTGAACATATCCATCTTTCCCTCTCATTGTTACCAAGTTCCTTAGGTATACATGTTCCATTGGGAGTATTGGGTCACGTAGTACTTTTATATCCAGCGATAAATTGATATGCAACATTGGTAGTTGATAATATTTTTATGTTACTTCTTCTTGGATGGCTCAACCAGGGACAAGCCGACTATTTTATGGCATGATGCATTATACATTCCCTTCACGTTCACTTTCAAGCATCTTGAGAACATGAGAAGGAAATTCCATATGATACTGTCACTTAGTAATTCCATATATGCTCTAGTTGGTATACGACATTATTTTCATATAACCAAAGAAGGAAAAATAACATGATTCCCATAAAAGGGGTTTCCTTGACTGGTCTACTCGGGAAATTTGATCATTAGTCTCAACCTAAGATCCATTAAGGATTTTTTCTATAATTAAGATGATTTTTTGTAGTTAATTAATTTATTTTGAGAAATTAAAGACATAATTAAATAAAAATATGGAAAATTAGGCAAAATGGTTTACCAAGTAACTGTGAACTACATAATACCATTTCTATTACGTGCATGAAATCTACCTGAATGTTGTGTTTGGTGTATGATAGTATACAAGGCAGCTGACATGGTTACCTATGGCAGGACAACAACCTAGAAGGAAATTCTAAAATATACCTAGAGGTATGTGGAAGCGCAGTCCGTAGTAATGTTGTCTAATGAATACGTGAATCTCCATCTGATTTACATAAATGTACATGTAGAATCTGATATACTTACGTACATGGAATATCGACTACCCCCAGAATGTTGCGCAAACAACTAATGACAGATCCTACTGAGAATGTAACATAGAAACAAGAAGAATCACCATATTAACCATTGTATTTATTTGTATGAAGCCTCAAACATGTTGGAAAAATTACATCTTCTTAGCCACGACATCTGGCTAGTTATTGGAATATTTCTCACAATCCTTTACTAGTCAATGAGGTAATTGACTTGAATCCATCTTTAGACAATCCCACTCTCCCTGAATTTTTTATAAGGAATTTTCACTTCTGTGGACAAAAATGAATTCCATTGATCTAGTGGTCTCATCTAGAACAAAAGAGCACAAAAAGAATCAATGTTTTCCCTAGATATACTGGAATACAAAAAAGATACTCACCTAAAATTCATAGCAAGTACTTCTCTTCTCTTCACTTATAAGATCCAATCGTAGCTCCACGTGCTATAAGTGGAACTTGCAATAATGAATAAAATAAGAAAAAAAACTACAATATCCACATAAAATAATCCAATATCTCTATTCAATGATTCAACATGGTATTGAAATAAAATATCATAAGCATAACATAAGTATAGAAAAACAAAATTATTTTTGTATTAATAAATCAAGAAGCAAGTTACAACCATTATAGAAGCCAACTTTGTATATGTCACCCCACTTGAGTTATCCTTCCTTATCACAAAGAAAATATTCACACTCAACCCTAATGCAAATGGATGATAATTCCTTAATCTCAAAGCAGCAACATGAGGGCACTAGAAATCTCGAATATCCAAACCAGACTCCATGGGAGGCAGTAAATTTATAGGGTAAACATGGTATTTTAGGATTTACCAATATAGTCATGCAATCCACTTATGAGGTAGGATAAGCTCCAGAGATAAGAGATAGGACGATTAGAGTTTAGTCATATATGAATTCAAGATATCAATCCATGGTAAATAATTTAAAAGACCTTAGAAGCTTCTAGAAGCATAATATTTGAAATTATTTTTTAATTTTCCAAAAATTCTAGAAGTATACCACCTATAGAATGGAGAAACATGTTTTTGTGAATGTTGATGCTTAGGTATGTAAATTTCACTCGACATTGGTTGAAAATAAATAGAGTGTGTTGGGCCTAAAAAGATTTTTTTTTAGCAAATAGACCTAGAAAATCGAGACTTTTGGAGAAAACATGTTTAGGGATTTGAAAAGGGATTATAACAAAGTGTTTGTGGCTGTTGATTGATCTAGTTTCAGGCCCTTTAGGCTTATGTGAAAAAATGGTTTGTAAAAGCTATGGTTATAGTTTGTACATAAATACAAATATGCATACAAGAAATTTCCCAGAACAATTTTTTTTAAAGGTCATATATATGTGTATATATTCAATCTCAAATGACTCCCTTTGATATTTTGAATTAGTTGCCCTAGGATATTTGACTTAATGCTTTCGAGATTGTCAGGAAGAGTTTCTTCTAGTAGTATCTAAAGTTTGAACTTTTTTTTCTTATAAACAACACATTGAAAAATTGTTATACATTTCCATAATTCATAAAATAAATCTCTTTTATGTTTCACGGGAATAGAACTCATATTGGTATCTATTTTTTCTGGTTTCATAATCCTTGTTGTGATCATGCTCGGTATACATATTCAAGTTCTTATTTTGAAGAATGTACTCTATCTGCATTATAATCTCTATTTGTATACACATTTTTATAGATAAATATTTTGAGAAATCAAAACTTATATGTGAGTGTGTGTGTGTGCATGCATGTGCACATGTCTCTGTGTCTTATAAATGCATTTTACCATTCATCTAGTGCATTTTTACCATTAATATAGTCCAGGATCTCCACGGTTACCTGTAATGGGAAATCATAGCCAAATATTTGGTCCTAACTTTCTCATACTCAAGAACGATTTTGTGAAGCGTTGACTTGTTTCCCAGGGAATCAAATGTCCAACCTAGGTATAAAACCCTAAACTTACGCTTTCTAGTGGCATTATTTCTATATGTAATTAAATCATACTTTGAACAAATAAATCGTTATTGTTACTAGTAAAGCAACTTAATTTATTAAGCAACACTTATATTTTTTGGTATCTAATTTTACCTTTACATTTAAGCATCATAATCTTAACTCAAACATTTTTTGCATCATATAGTTACTTCACATAATTTTCTTTTCTAACAAACTCTATTACAGGATTTTTTTTAAATAGAATCTTTTCATTTCTACACATTAATTTCAGCTAGGGAAATGATAGTAATAAATCAAAGAATACATACATGTCTGAGTAATTTTATAAATAAGCTAGAGGCTTCCAGATTCCTCTCAACCTCGAACTAATTTTGCTGGTCAGTACTACTACAGCTCTCCCTCTATTTGTTAGGGAAAAGTGAGAAATACTTCTTGGAATTTGTTACCTCCAAAATAATATGCAGTGTCCAACAAACCTCTTCCTGGCTTTACCAGTCTTTATCCCCCGCCAGTAATGGTTATTCAGATATTTTATTTATCTCTCATAGTATCTGTTCAAAGTACACCATAGGGTATTTCTCTCCAACCCTGTATTTAGAAAAAGTAGTCTATAATTTTTGTCTCCTATTTTTCTCATTTTCGAGAACACTTGTATTCAAACAGTAAAAACAAAAAAATAAAAGTATTCTTTTCTTTCTTCTCTTTCTCTATTTCCCACCTCTTTAGGAATAAATAACTTCAATTTCATTCCCATGACAGTTAGATGTTAATATCTCATGTTAACCTATTAAAATATTTTTGAGAAATTTATTATACTAATAATAATTTCTTTCTTCATTTATGAAAATATTAATAATATAAAAATTTCTCATCATGTCTTTCATTTTTCTTCTAATTAAAATTACATAAATAAAAGGTATCATAGTAAATTACTCGGGGTATTACATCTCCCCTCCCATTAAAATGAACACCATCCTCAATGTTCTTCCAGGCATCAATCTTCATTGAATTAACCATAGGAGATGTCTCTCTCATTTCAGCTTCTATTTACAACATTTTCTCATCCATGCTAAATAGGCACCATTAGTTGTTATTTACGTACCCAACAAAGCTTAGTATAATGTAGGAATAAAGGTCTTCAACATGTCCTCAACATGAATCGTAGCGCAATACGGCTTAGAAACCTGCACTCAGTAACCGTTAGCAACATCAATTTAAGTGAATCAAAAATAAAAATAAATCCTTTTCACTTACCCAATGGCTATTCCAAATGACATCGACACCCATTACATGGTACCACTATAATTTCATACCATGGAAATTGTCAATTCCATTTTCACCATTTAGATAGTGACAATAATATTTCAAGAACCGTTTACTTTCATTTTCTTTTATGATAAATCACACCTAGTGGATTGTCGAACCATGTAGCATTACTATTCTCTTATATTTAATTTCAAATATTGCATAGGCATTATTCGTGCATGAGTAAAGTTTAGGATAACCTATTTTTCCTTCCATTTTCAAGGTTGCTACATTATTTTCTACTTTGTCCAAGTTGACTTAACTATGTCCATATTATATTCTTTGCTATTCTCTTTTCTCACAAAACTAATTCTAGTCCATAGTCTAACTTTCCTTCAATTTTGGTCACTTTTTTTCTTGCAATGCAAGTTGTTGATGGAGTTTATATGCAGTTTCTTTTCTATGTACAATCATGGGGTTTTTTCGCCTTGCACGCATATGAATTTTAACCATCTCACACACATTATGTTAGTGTAATTATCTGCATCAAGTTAGGACATATTTTTGAGACTTCTAACAAACGAAAACCAATATCTTTACTATCCAAATCTAGGTTAAGAGATTTCCCTTCATAGTTAGGGACACACCACTTAGCTACAATTTCGTTTTGTTTTTTGTGATTAACCAACACTCTAGTTCTTGTTGATTCCATGTGAACATACCTATTTGATTTAAGTACAAGACTATAAAATAAATCAATTAACGTTATTAGAAATAAGTCATTAGTGTCAATCTGTATTCACATACAGATGTGATGACCATTTTATCCTCCACATCCATGGTAATCCAATATGGCTTGTCCTTAATAGGATACATTGCAATTTTCCCTTTAATAAATTATATTTTTTCACTCTTAATTTTAGCATTGATCAATTTCACATTTACCCACAATTTCTTAAACCTATCAGCATATGAATATTTTTCACACTACTTCTACATGCTTTCATTCTTTTTTTTATTTGGGAGAAACCAACATACTAATATCACTCTCAATTTTCATTGTAGAGTCTTAAAATTTTTCTTTTGTTTTATTATCCCAATAAATTATCATGATATTCTATCCCATCCTACCAATACTCTGCTAGTTTTTGAAGGGGCTTTTAATCTGATATTTCTTTTGTATCACACAATTTCATGTTTTTCACATGCTTATTTTTCCTTGAAAATGGTATCGACCATTATTTGTTTCAACGTTATTTAGATCATTATGTTAACTGAAACAAGAATAAAATTATACTATAAGGAATCAATATTTAGCATTCCTCAATCAAGGAGGTCACAACATATTTATTTCAAAATTTTCAGAATTTTTTATTTTTTACAAGAAACGGGTATGATTAATTCTTACATAATATTATTAGTACTAAAGACTAACCTACTCATGATATCCATTGTAACACCCTCCTCCCACATCTACCCAAGTAACTGAAAAACCGAGGTAAACATGTGACGAGCAGTTACTATGATTTGATTCAACTACCAATGTATAGTTAAGGAATTAGAACTAACACAACACAACCAATCTGACCTTATATACATCCTAGACAACCTCCAAGTGCTAATTCACCCTCCTAGGTGACTAACCTCTGAGGGAAATCAACATTTCAATGAATTAAACCCGCAGTCGCTCCCTTACCAAGGCCTCCATGTGACTAAGGGCTCTAGTTTCTCCCATGAGCCTATATGAGTGCGACTGTAGAATTTTTATTATGGTTTTATGCTAGGGACTACAATATTTATGGAAAAATTCTAGGGCTAACACCTAGTCACAAGCTAGAAATCCATGGAAATTCCAGAAATTAAAAGTAACATCAAAATAATGATACATTTGCAAATACTTAAATAAGGAATTGAATGGACCCCTACTAGCCATGATAGGAATTTCGTCAAACATGACACAAATATGCATTCTACAAGTCATAATAAAAAATATGAGCATAGTGGTTTCATACTTATATGTGAATCGCTAAGGAGAATTGATGCCTTATCACAATAGATGCATTGTCATCTATTAGTAATAGATTCATTTCTAATTCTTTCATAAATAAAAACATGATGAGAGCCATACATCATCACAATCATAAAACATACTCATAACGAACATATAAAAAACATAAATAATAATGGTATAAGCACCGTAAATGACACATATGAAGTAATTAATTTGCACATAAAATACAAATTAAAGGAAATATTATTAATGAATGCAAAAGCCAACCCAATATGTGACTTGCATGTTCCACCCGACCATAGATAGGCTCAGAAGAATATCTCTTCAGCCAATCACCCCCATTCCATATTCCAAGCATGAATGTCAGACTCAAAACAAAAAGAACCAACTAGAGCTTCTTGAGGATAAACCACCTCACCCTCCTCAATAGAACTTGGCATTATCGCAATCCTCACTGGATCACTAGGCCATAAACAAGCATGGATGCCTCCAGATATCTACACCTAAAAAGTGAGAAATTTTTCTATCTCCACCTCTCTTATTTACCGTGTATGCCACCATTACTGGTCAAGGGATTCCTCAGCCTACATGGTCTCCACCCTTTGGGATTTACCGTGTATCCCAACTCAGGATTCCTAGGCTCAATCAATGGTACTGGCCATTGAGCTTTACCATGTATCCCACCACTCATTGATCAAGTGACTCCTAGGCTAAATCAAGGTGTTTACATCCATGCTTTAATGTCTATCACATGCTAAGATTCCTAGGCATTGTGAATAATCCTAAGACCACCCCACTCAGATTTGATTCCATATGACAATCTAGCTCAATGAGATACAAGAGAACCAACCACACCATGGCTATCCGGAAATGGAAAATCAAGGCTGCAGAACATTGTCACACCTGCAAAAACCCATGCCAAAGGCACCCAAATAACCAATAACACACATGCATAACCATGCATGCCAAATATAGAAAGGAAATCATACATGAAAATCAATAACTACAAGTAATCCTTCTATAGTTGCTCAATCTTACTCTTCCTTGCTTGATCTTTTGCTTCCTATTTTCCTTCTTTTCTTATATGATTCAGTGCTTAAGTTCTTCAAGAAAACTCTAAGTTTCAAAGGGTGTGAGAGAGAGATATAATATAGAGAGAGTTCCAAAAATGAACTGACCAAAATCTTGCATTGAAAAAAGGTATGAGCTAACCCTCATAATCATTTTTATTAATGAGGCCTTTGTTTTCTTCATTTTCCATTATTTTCCTTCATTTTCCTCCTCACATGCAACGTGTGACCTTTCATCCTCCTTTTCTCCTAATTTCCATTATTTTCATAAATACATTTCCAAAAATGTGATTTTTCCTTTACAAAGCCTTAGCCATTTCCTTTTCCAATTTTGTTAACAATAATAACTGAAATGAACACCCACACTAGGATTTTTTCCCAACTTTCATCTTGGAATAAGTGTCCCATGACCATGGTTATTATTTTTCCTTTATTAGCTTTTATTAAATCAAATTTTCACCGAGGCTATTACAGAACCCTCCCCCTTGGGGGAACACGACTTTCGATGTTCAATGACACCTATAACCAATATAACTACTGAAAGTAAAACATACCACCCATGGAGCTTTATGCTTAGCTTGTTATAGTATTTCCAATTATCACCCTGATGAGATGCAAATAAACACAACATCACTATAACATGAAAACTATAATGACATGAGACCCATACCGCTTATTGGAGATTTATAACACAACTCATGGCATTATTTGCACATATATATGCATATTCACATATACCAAAAAAATCACATCAAAACATATACCATAGAAATATATCAAGTACATTCGCTCAACCAATGAATAGCGAAGGATACATAGCTCACATCTGATATTCCGTTTACCATGTAGCTTCATCTGGACCAAATCACTTCCACTACACTTTAACCTACTCAATTTCTTAGTTCCATAGCATGAGAAACTTTCTATGGAAAATGCGATGAGGTTCTAGCTTGAATTCTCCTTCTGGCTCCACCTATAATACAGACAAATTAATCACATGATTAACATATTTAATATGCTTCTTAAGTAATGACACATGGAAAACATCATGGAATTTCATTGTCGGAAGCAGTGCATGTTGATAGCATACTAGTCCATTCCTTTCAAGAATATTGAAATGTCCAAAAAATCGAGGTTCCCACTTGGCACATGATCCAATATGCAAGAAGCTCTTCTTCGGCTTGATGCGTAAATACACCTTTTCCCCAACCTGAAACTCCTTAAACAACCTATTTCGATTTTCATATATTATCTACTTGTCCTGTGTTTCATTTAGGCTCTTCTTGATTCCCTACATTTCTTGTTCCATTTCTACTAGCATATCCCATCCAATCAATACCATGTTCACCAAAATCACCTAAATTGATGGGATTATTGCAACTCCACCCGTAGAATGCCTTAAAGAGACTCATGCTCAGTGACTCCTAGTAAAAATTGTTGTAATCAAACTCAACCAATGGAAGGTGCTCTTCCCATCACCTTTAGTGTTGCATCACATACATACTCAACATGTCCCTCAATATCTTGTTTACCCTCTCTATTTGTCCATCTAACTGTGGATGATAATATGTATTGACGGAAACTTTTTTACCTAAAATTGCAAAAAAATACTTCCAAAACTTGGAAGTGAACTTTGTATCCCTGTCTAACAAAATATTCTTTAGAATATAATATTCTTCATCTCACTAAATTTTGGAACATATATCTTGTCCCTAAATATGATCAAGCCATTGGTCAGAGATGATAGTTCACAACCTATGCAAATATACCTACACCTGTACCTATACCTATACCAGTACCTATATGTATGCATTTACATGTAATCTAATATAACCTATGCCTAAGCTCTCTATACCTACCATCCTACTGACCTTCTTGCAAAATTAGATCCTCTAAGTCCATAAGAACTCATATTTTCTATGCGACTCACCTATATTCTCTTGGTAAGATCATCTGCAACCTTGTTTTCTTTATCTTTGATGTATCTAATCTGAAAGTAAAACTAATTGATCATGGCTATCCATATATCTTGTCTGGAATTCATATTTGGTTAGTCAAATAGATACATCAATCCATTATGATTTCTCATCGGCACAAACTTCCTACCAAGAAGATAGTGTCTCCACATATTTAATGCATGGATGATCACTACCAACTCAAGATCATGTGTTTGATAATTTTTCTCGTGCTCATTTAGTTTATGTGATTAATAGCATACAACATGTCCTTCCTACATGAGAAATCCACCAATCCCTCTCTTGCAAGCATAAGTGCATACCACCAATTTTTTTTTTGGATCTGCAATCTTTAACACTGGATTAGTTGTCAACAACTGCATCAAGCGGTCAAAATTTTTTACAAATTCCTCTATCCATTCAAATTTCTTACCTTTTCGCTGTAATGATGTGAAAGGATATGAAATTTGAGAGAATTTCTTGATGAAACTCCTATAATATCTTGTTAACCCCATAAATGATCTTAACTTATCCACATTTCTAGGAGCTTCCCATTCCATGATAGCTCTTATCTTCTATGGATCCATTTTTATTCCATCCTTGGGGACCACATTCCCCAAGTAATTTACCTCTATTTGAAATAAACTGCATTTACTGAGCGTAGCATAAAACATATGCTCTCACACCAATCTCAACACTACTAATAAATGCTCTTCATTTTATTGCTCATTCTTAAAATATATCAAGATGTCATGAATGAATACAATAAAAAATGTGCCTAGATAAGGATACAACATGCTATTTATGAAGAAAATAAAGGTATTTGGAGCATTAGTTTAACTGAAAGACACTAAAAACAACTCATAATGCTTGTACCTGGTTCGAAAGTTGTCTTGTGAATGTCATCTTCTTTAATGTGTACCTGATCACTTGATCTCAGATCAATCTTTGAGAACATTGTTTCTCCATTCAACTGATCAAACAAGTCATCAATCCTTTACAACATATACTTTTTCTTTGTAATATTTCAAATTTTCCATCAGATTATCAAAATATTAGAGTTCTTACTTTTTCTAATTAATTGAGTAAATATGAGGGTGGAGGGACCCATAAACCCATTAGATGAATAAAGTCCACTTTTGGTGTGTGTATGTGGGTTATTAGATATTAGATCTTCATTATGGAGTAGTGGAGAAGCTTATTAATGAAGGAAGAGTGGAGATCATGGATCATTAATGATAATATCATGGAGATAGTCTAGGAGTCAAAGTAATATGATGGAGAAATAAGGGTAAGATCATATAGCAATAATGATGAATTGATGGAGGAAGTGGTGCATTAAATTCACACATGACGGAGAGAGTAGAAACTAAATGTAGAGATGATGGAGATCATGGAGAGACATCACAATATTCATGAAGGATAGTGGCCAAATGTGCAGCACAGTAATGAGGTGGGCCAAGAATAGGGGAGGCTCAAAAATCATAAAAGGAAGATGAAGAAAGCCATATAACTCAAATTTTAGAATTGGATTTTAGATCTGGATTTTTCATTTGACATTTCTATGCATGCTTCAACTATTTAGCTAAGTCTGTAGTGTTGTTTAGCACACGGGTCTTCCTGAGCGGGAATCCCACCATTACCCATGGGGGACTTCGAGTTCCTAATCTAGGAAGGTTTCTTTGAGTAGCCATTCATCATCAAGAATTGGTGCCACATTTAGCCCCTCTCTACAAAACATTCAGATCCAGTAATTATGCATACCTGCTTGAGGGTTTCAGAGGAGGAGGTTGTTTCTAGCATTTTCAACTAGGAAACTGGTGGAGGATTCATCCTTTCACCTTGTGCTTAAATATTAGTCTTCCAGGGGTAGAATATTGACATCTGCCATCATGCCATCAATTTATACCTCCATGCAACAACATTTTCTTCAGGAATTGCATAGTCCAATCTTGTAGATATGAAGTAGGAAGGAAGTTTCGATTATTTTAGCTGAAAATCCTGTGAGGGATCATCCCCTCACCTTGTTGAGCTTATTTCCATAATGTTTGAGTTGAATTGCAGCATCTAGCATCAGTCTATAGATTCAGCCTCCCTGACAGCACAATTTATTCCAAATATTGTGTATTCAGTAAATGCATCTAGTGGAGGAGCAAGGAGGAGATAGATCTCAAGCTTCTAGCTTGGAGATCTGAAGGAGGGATCAACCCTTCATGAATTGGGATGATTGTACATCATTGTAGCCATATTATATTTAGTTCATGCTTTATATTTTCATGAAACAGTCATATAGTGCAAGATCTAGGAGGGTGATTTTCTAAGATTATTAGATCTATAAATCCATTCTGGGTTATTTTGTGTGTTCATCATAGAGTCGGGATATGATATCCTAACATCATTTGAGATCTGGAAAAACCATATCTTCGCATTCCTTTCCTACCAATATTTACATTGAGACCATTTTTAGAAGGGAAAGCACAATATAGCCTCTAGTAGTCCAACGGTTACGCAGTGCCTTTGATGAGAGGACTTCAGGGACATTCTAGCCTACTTGTTTGGCTTGAGTGCTTCCAATTTTGAGAACTGTTGTACTTGTATTTTCACCTCCTAATAATAAAATGGCTCAACTATTCTATCTATTTGTATGGTGTTTATATTTCATGTGTATATTGCTATAGTTTCCAATTATTGTGCTTATATATTCTTGTCTTTCCCATTTTGGGATATTATAGTGGTATCCGAGCATGATCTTTGGCCCATCTTATGGGAAATACATCTTATGATATAAGAAGAAGAAGCAGAAAGTAGAGATCTATAATGGCAGAGGGATGAAGTTTTGACATACTTCTCTTTATATCTATGCAAGACCTCTCCAAGGAGTCAAACAAATGAGAAGGGAGAGGAAAAAAGAGACCTCAAGAAGGTTTCCGAATGAGGAAGGTCCAAGCACTTCCTATCAGCAGCAGAAGAAATTGGAAATGCAAAGAGCTCCAAAATATTCTACTATGTCCACTTTCTTTGAAGAGGAAGGTTAATGGAATGGAGATGGAGGAAAATTAGAGCATGAGACTATCAATAAATATCTGGCAGAGTACAAATCACAGTCTACAGAATTCAAGGAAAATATAACTCTCCAACAGTTCTTACAACTCAAATAAGAAAGGAGATCCCGCAGTAGCAATAGAAGAAAAAGGCATAGATTCTTTTTTCTTACATTTGATGGATCATCCAGAAGAATAGTAAAGTCTTGGAGGAATGATTTAGATGCATTCTTTTAGCTATACACAGTATCGGAAAGAGAGGTTGTTGATGTTGCAGTGCTCCACCTTGAGGGCAAAGAAAAGGATTGGTTGTAGAATCATTTGAAACATCAAAGAGTGACTGCTTATGCAGACTTCACCCGAAGGTTGAAGAATATGTTTGGTAGAATAAAAATACATACACTTCCCATCATTGATGAGATACAACATGAGGAGCCAAGGGAAGATGTCATCATTATCACTCCAGAAAGGGAGCAACCACTGCCACCACCAGCTGCAAAAGTACTTGCATCAAGAGAAGGAGCACTTGCATCTTTGCAAGATGGTCTTGAGCTCTTGACATTAGGAGTCTCATGCATGATTCAGGAGATGAATGAGGAAGATGAGGTAGATAAAAATGCTGGTACATTAGAAGACGAGCAGTCATCACCATTACCAGTAGTTGGAGAATCCATTGCACTTGTTGGAGGAACTCCTTTAGTTGTGGAATATATTCATGAGATTCAGTTGATACAAGGTTTGCAAACATTTACATCCCATATTATTTCATTAACTCAACTTGATATTAGTGGGGACATGCCATCATGGCAATTTCATAACCAAGGATTAGAACACCTTCCTAATTTGGAGCAGCAAACTATCACATCATAGAGGACCCTTTACTTGTTCAAGGAGGAGATGTATAGCCATACACATTTTTCATTGTTGAGATACACACAACACTTTCTGTTGAAGTGTGGAGTTTCAGAGGATGGGATGAGCTTAGTCCTAACCATTACAATGTCAGGCTACGCGCTCATCACTGTGTATGGTCATGAGACAACATATACACCATCATGTAGATCAACAGTTCTATCACTGAACAAAATTGATGAGATAAGGGCCCCATTATTCTTGGAGCATTCTGAGGAAAAATTCACTCATGAAGCACTGGAGGGATAGATGATCAATGGTAGACATCTTGTGATGGATAAAATTTTCCATTATTAGGATGGAGACTTATTGATGAGCATCTCACAGCTCAAAGAGAAGTTTTTTCCTACAACATATTCAAAACCTTATGGGTTCTATTGGGCGATTGATGAGAGGATCTCATGGAGAGACCTCAAGGAGGGTGCATTTCAACATATCATGGAGTGCAAAGCTTATCAGATTGAGGATGGTGGTATTCTACCTTGGGTGGATACCAAGTTGGAGTATGATATGATTCATCACCCGCAGTGGGATGTATGGATGAAGATGATGATTGAGGGGTTGACAGCCCACTTGCAGATCTATGATATGGGGTAGCAAGAATCCTGGAGGCACTAGTTGCTTTTGGGTGAGTATGGTTACTACCCAACATTTCACATATGCATGATTCATGCCTTGCATAGCACTGGTGTGATGCAGTAGCAGGAGGCATGGCTGTGTTAGTTATTGTTGAGAGAGTTTGGCCATCACATAACATATTCTATGTCCATGGATGTATCATTTTTTGGGACATTATATGGCACTCACATGATGTGGTAGTAGGGAGATTGGTTATGTTTTTCTGATATGACATTATAAATGTCAATCAGTATGTTTCTGCTCCATGACTTGCATTATGATAATGTGAGGTGGCAGCAAGAATCCTTGTTGCTTTGGTTACTCTTGGGAGAGTATGGATTGAAATTCTCCCATACTTTGCATGATGATGATGGAGGATGGAAACATGAGGCCTTACTACACTTACTTTTGTTGGTAGAGTATGGCCACCATACTTGGTATGAAGATGATGTGATATGGTAGCAAGAGGCATTGTTGCGGTGGCTTCTCTTGAGAGGGTATGTCTCTCATACTTGGTTTTATGATCATTTGGCATAGCAGAAGGAGGCATTTCTAGGGTGGTTACTATTGGGAGAGTATGGTTTGACACTTTACATGTCCATCCATATGTCTCTACTTATTATTTTTCACAGTTCTGATATGATGCTTGGAGAAAGCAAGGACAACAAGAGCAATGATAAGATCATGGAGAGAAGAAAGCTGCTCTATGTAGCATCAGTTGGAGAGGTAGTTCATGAGATGCGACGTTCCACTGTGAAAAGAAACCACTTAAGTTTATATAAAATATGCATGGAGGAGACTCTTGAACAATAGATGATTGCCACTTGGAGATTCCTTGATGAGGAGAGGCATCTAACTTAACAGTTGGAAGCCATTCTAGAAATTCTAAAGAGCCAGTTATGGAGTTGGGCATTCATAACACATTGGAGAATATGGGGGGACCTTCCATATGAGGATGCCATTTGGAGGGACATGGATTTCCATAGCATCTAATTTTGTAGTTGCTTGAGGAAAATAAATATTTTGGCAGGGAGGACAATAATATTCCATATTTTCCATCAGATTATTGGAATATTAGTTATTACATTTTCTAATTAATTAAGTAAATAAGAGGGTGGAGGGACCCATAAACCCATTATATGAATAAAATTCACTTTTGGTGTGTGTATGTGGGTTATTAGACAGTAGATCTGCATTATGGAGTAATGGAGCAGCTTATTAATGAAGGAAGAGTGGATACCATGGATCATTAATGAGAAGATCATGGAGATAGTGGAGGAGTCAAAGTAAGTTCATGGAGAAATAAAGGTAAGATCATATATAAATAAGCATGAAGTGAAGGAGTAAGTGGTGCATTAAATGCACACATGATGGACATAGTGGAAACTAAATGTAGAGATGGTGGAGAACATGGAGAGACAATGCAGTCTTCATGAAGGGGAGGCTCACAAAGAATAAAATGAAGATGAAGGCAGCCATAGAACTCATATATTAGAATTTTATTTTAGATCTGGATTTTTCATTTGACATTTATGTGCACACTTCAGCTGTTTAGCTAAGTTTGTAGTGTTCTTTAGCACATGGGTGTTCCCAAGTGGGAATCCCACACTTACCCATGGGGGACTGGGAGTGTCTACTCAGGGAATTTTTCCTTGAGAATCCATTCATCACCAGGAAATGTTGACACATTCAGCCCCTCTCTATAGCACATTTAGATCCAGGAATTACGCATTCCTATTTGAGGGTTTGAGAGGAGGAGGTCGTTTCTAGAATTTTCAACTAAGAAATCAGTGGAGGATTCATCATTTCACCTTATTCTTTAAGATTGGTCTTTCAATAGCAATACATTGACATCTGGAATCAAGCCATCATTTTATACCTCCATGCAACAAGTCCCTTAAGGAATTGTGCAGTCCAGTCCTATAGATTTGAAGGAGGAAGGACGTTTCTAGTATTTTAGCTGGAAATCTTGTGAGGGATCATCCCCTCACCTTTTTGGGCTTATTTCTAACATTCTTGAGCTGAATTGTAGCATTGAGCATCAGGATATAGCTTCAGCCTCCATGAAAACACAGTTTATTCTAGTTGTTGTCTATTCAGGAGCTGCATCTAGTGGAGGAGGAAGGATAAGATAGATCTCAAGCTTCTAGGTTGGAGATCTGAAGGAGGGATCAACCCTTCATGCATCAATATGATGGTACATCATTTCAGAAATGTTATATTAATTTCATGCTTCATATGCGCATACCCAAAAGTCATATAGTGCAAGCCCTAGGAGGGTGATTTTCCAAGATTGTTAGGTCTGGAAATCATTTCTGGATTATTTTGGGTTTTCATCAGAGAGCCCGAATTTGAAATATCGACATCTTCTAACCTTTGGAACAGCCATATATATGAATTCCTTTCCTTCCAGTAGTTATATTTACATCATTTTCATAAGGGACAATGTAGTATAGCCTCTAGTAGTTACACAGTGCCTTTGATTAGAGAACTTCAGGGACATTATAGCCTACTTGTTCGGCTTGAGTGCTTCCAATTTTTAGCACTGTTGTACCTGTATTTTCACCTCCTAATAATAAATGGCTCAGCTATTTTTTCTATTTTATGGTGTTTATATTTTAGGTGTACATTATTTTAGTTTCTAGTTATTGTGTTTCTATATTCTTGTCTTTCCCATTTTTGGATATTACATTCTTAATGGTCGCCTTCTTCAACTGCATGTAATCAATGCATAACTTGAGAGTACCATCCTTATTATTCACAAACAATATTGTTGCATCCCACGATGATACACTTGTCCTAATGTATCCTTTTTCAAACATTTCCTTCAATTTCAGCTTCAGCTCTACCAACTCTAGAGTGCTCATCCTAAACAGTGCCTTTGATGCTGGTGCTTCCCCTGGTACCAACTCAATAGAAAATTCTACTTATATGTGAGGTATAAACTCTAAGATCTCTACTAGAAACACATCCTAAAACTAATATAGAACCAGATACCTTATATATATCTCTGCATCCTCATCCTCGTTACCTTTATCAGTATAAATGTGCACTTCAAATAATACACGCCATTTTCTGTGGCTGCACTTTGTCTGCATAGTTGTCACCATCCTAAATGATGTTGGTTTCTTCTTACACTAAAATATTATTTGTTCTCCATTTTCATCCAAACATTGAATGGATTCGTCATAATAGTCCACCTTGGTCCTATGAAGATGAAACTAGTCCATACAAAAAAGCATGTTATATGAACCCTATGGAAATACATTCAAATGTGCTGATGTGGAGATACCATTCATTTCAAATGCACAAGCTCTTACCGAATGTTGAAATCTCTTTTTCTTACCTATAACACATTGCACTAACCAAGATTTTGCATGCACTTCTTTTATTCAAACCACTTTTATCCACCATGTGAGGGTTAATATAAATATAATTAGATTGAGGGTCAATCAAAATAGAAAAAACTTGATCACAAAGCTTACCATCCATCTCAATGGTAGATGCCTGATGAAATTCATTTTTGTCATTTATCATTGCATAGATATGATGAGTTCTCTGCCCAACGTCCCTAATAGTCTACGCCTCTTGTGCATTATAGATCTAAGGAATACCACCCTGATATTATATGCAATCTCTCTTGAGATGCTCCTTACCACATATCCAACATTATAACCATCGGGTACCATCACCTCTATTTTTCTACCATCCAGGATATTACCTGTGTCCCTATCTAGCTACATTGAACTTCTTGTAAGGTTAAAAAAATTATTTCCCTTCTACATTCTAAGTCCTTGTTTTTTTTAGCTACCATTTACCTTTGTCTTTACCTTTTCCTTCCATCCTTGTTGATATTGTGTCTTACACTTTGAATGTTCCTAGAAATTATTTAATTTCCCAATAAATTCCTCAAGTGAGCGAGGCTCATCAAACTTATCAGATCTCTAAATGTTAATGGAAATCAACTCACAAATGTTTGAACTTTATTCGTTTTGTCCTTAAGATATGGCACATTCCTCAATAGCTCTAGGAACTTAGTGTTATATTCTTCATCTTTCATCAATCTCATCGTAAGCTCATAGAATTCCTTGGCTTTACTGTCATAGTACTTCTCTGAAAATTAATTCAACCTTTAAATTATTTTGAATTCATGCCAACTCAGCTCTTATTTCAGGTTGTCTCTGAACCATTTCAAATCTTCCCACTAGATATATGTTTGAATTCATCCTATCCGGAGTATCCAACAATCTTGCATCTCTGATCATGTCATCTCTACTTGACCTATGAGCACCATGATACCTACTGCCATATTTCACATTAGTTGTGTCCTCATGCCCTTGGCTGATCCGAAGTGGTCCCTTTCACTGCAATTCTGACAAACTCTGAAGAATCACTACATTGACTTTTGCTTGTTTCTCACATGCTTACATGATTATCTCATTATCATCTTTGCAACCTCTACATTCTTCCTTCAAACACCTTACTGTGTTTTCTAAGTCAGAAGGGTGTCCAATACCATGCTACTCATCTGATTCATAAGGAGAATATATGTATTCTACCATATTTTTATTAATCTTGATCTCTTCCTGCAAGGTATACTATGTGAGCCAAAATAAATCATAAAAAAACCAACATACCTCAGTATCATTCGAGGAGGATATCACATCTACAATAACGACAAAATTAGCACTATATATATATATATATATATATATATATAATCAATTTAGCATATAATCATCATTCCAACCACTGTCGAGTTACCATGCATGATGCCACAACCATAACACCAAGTAGACACAATTCATGTATAACAACATATGTATGACACACACACATAAAAAATACAGATAAAAATTGAAATGTGTAACAAGTTCATAACTGACATACATTCATGATAAACACATCTAAAAACAACACCATTAACTTTCACATGGTGACACCACTGCAACCATAGCCAACACCATGCATACAAAACCAGTACATATACCATAAACATAAAAAAAATATTTAACTAACATGAATGCATGGCCAACACATCACCCATCTAGTCCAAGGGGTGAAAAATGCTTTGATACGACTATGTAATACCCTCCTCCCACATCTACCCAAGTAACTAGCCAATTGGGGTAAACATGTGACTATTATGATCTAATTAAACTTGACATGTATAGTTAAGTAAGTGGAACCAACACAACACAACCAATCTGTAGAGAACCTCTAAGATCTAACCCACCCTCCTAGGTGACCAACCCCTGAGGGAACTCAACATTTCAATGAATTAAACCCCCAATTGCTCCCTTTCTAAGGCCTTCATCCAATTGAGAGACCCAGTCACTCCCATGAGCCTATCTTAGTGCGAATATATCCCTTTTCTATCAGTGCTACTTTTTTTGTCAGTGCTATATGAGTGACTGTGAGATTTAATGCTAAATTCTAGGACTAGGACCTAGTCACTACCTATAAATCCATGGAACTTCCAGAAATTAAAAGTAAAATCGAAACAATGATACATCTACAAATACTTAAACAGGGAATTGAATGGACCCCTACTAGCCATCGTAGGAATTTCTTCGAACATGTCACAAATATGTATTCTGTAGTTCATAATAATAAATTTGAGCATAGGGGTATCATACTTATCTGATAATCACTAAAAATCATTGGTGCGTTATCACAATAGCTGAATTATCATATATTAGGTAATATATTCATTTTTCATTCATTCATAGATCAAAACCTGATGAGAACCATACATCATCATTCGCATAAAACATACTCATAACTAACATATAAAAAAGAAAAATAATAAGGATACAATCTCCATAAATTCTACATATAAACCAGTGCATTTGCACATAAAATACCAAGGAAAGGAAATATTGCTAATGAATGAAAAATCCAACATGATATGGGACTTCCATGTTCCACCTAACCATAGATTTTCTAAGCCAAATCTCTCTTTAGCCAAAACAAAATAACCAACTTAGGGCTTCCAGAGGCTAAACCACCTCACCCTCATCTATAGAACTAGGATTTACCACAATCCTCACCATATCACTTGGCCATAAACAAGCATAGATGTCTTCGAATATCTCCAATAAACTATGAGGAATTTGTCTGTCTCAACCTCTCGACTTTACTATGTATCCCGTCATTATCGTTCAAGGTATTCCTACACCTACAAGGTCTCCTCCCTTTGGGATTTACCATGTATCCCAACACAAAATTCTTAGGCCCAATCAAGGGTATTCCTAGGATCAATCGAGGTGTTCACAATGAGACTTACCCTATATCCCATCCCAAGATTCCTACGCCTTGTAAATAATCTTGAGACTAACCCACTCAATATCGAGTCAATATGAAAATAAAAATACAAGAGAACCCATCACACCATGTCTATCCTAAAATGGCAAAGAAAGGCTGAAGAACACTATCACACCCAGAAAAACCCATGCTAATGACAACAAGAGGACCAAGAACACACATGCATAACCGTGCATTCCAAATATACAAAAATCATACATACAAATTGATACCTGCAAGTAATCTTGTTGTAGTTGCTTGATCCTTCCCTTCCTTGCCTTATCTTTTTATTCCTCTTGCCCTTGTTTTCTTTTCTGATCCAATGTTGAAGTGCTTTAAGAAAACTATAAATGTTCAAGAGTGGGAATGAGAAAGAATAGAGAGAGAGCTCCAAAACAGAACTGGCCAAAATATTACACTGAAAAAAGGTACCAATTGATCCTCAAAACACTTTTTTATTAATGAGGCCTCTATTTTCTTCATTTTCCATTATTTTCCTTATTTCCCCCCCTACATGGAACCTGTGACATTTATCCTTCCTATTCTCATAATTTCCATTATTTTCATAAATAAATTAAAAAAAAAAACTATTTTTCCTTTCCAAATCCTTATCCATTGCCTTATTCAATTTCCTTAGCCATAATAACCTAAATGAACACCCACACTAGGATTTTTTTTCCCAAAATTCATCTTGGAAAAAGTGTACTATAACCTTGGTTATTATTTTTCCTTTATTAACTTTTATTACTTGGAATTTTCACCAGGGTTGTTAGAGCCGTGAAAATTTATTCACATTTATAACTTACAATATTTTAGCTCACCCATACTTGGGTTACATTGCTAGCATATGCTTTCCCTTGATGGATATGTTTTGTACATCTAGTTCAACTATAGCACATGTTAGCATTGGTTACCTCATGTTTTTGTGCACTACTTTATTCTACATAATATAGAGTTATCCACCCTCTTCTCAACATTTTTTCATGAGTATTTACATCCCTTAGGAGAATATTACATACATTTTATTATGTATTTATAATCTAAAACCAGAATACGCATAGCAAAGGTTCCCAAAACTTCTTAGTATTTATGGTGCGCTAGTTATTTTAATTGGGTTTCTAATCATACAAGGAAGAAATTATTATAATTCATAATGAAATTGTTGACCTTACATCTATTAATGTCTACCTCAGGCCTCATAATAATTATCTAACCAACAATGTAATATTTTTTAGCCCTTCTAGAACAATAAAAATAAAAGCATTGATTTTTATATGCATACTTCCATATTCCACTCATTGAAGAAATTTTACATATAAAATAGGGTTTTGATTACATTTCTGTTTGCCACATATGTAGGGAACGAAAACTCTGAGGCATATATCCTTTCTAAGGAGTGTCTGCAACATGAATTGGTAAGATATCATACAAGAGAGACAAAATAAGGCAATATCTAGGGATAGATCAACAGTCGTTCATCAACTGGTGATTTTCTTTTGCGTTCATTTCTTACACTATACAAACAATGTTTCTCTTCATTTCAACAATTTTTTGATGTCGTTTTATCACTTTTTATCTATATAGTTCTAATTTTTCTATTAATGTTTCTAGTATGTATTTTGGATCATATATGCTACAATTATTAAACATTTTAATAATACTTTGTTTGGGTTGTTTTCTCCAGTATACGAAGAGGACTGATTTTTGGTTTTTTGCATATTCTATGAGTTATAACACTGTTACCGATGAAATAGGTAACCTGACCTCAAAACGGGAACTCTAGCCCAAAAACGCTCAAAAAAAATGAAAAAACACCCCCCAAAAAAAAAATGTGTCTTACAGAATGCACTTGTTTTTTTTCGAAGGTCAAATTTCAACATTTTCTAAAATTATGCTAAAAACAAAATTGTTTGTTGAAAAAAGGATTGAAAAAACACCCCCCAGAAAAAAAAGTGTGTCTTCCAGAACGCACTTGTTTTTTTTTTAAGGTCAAATTTCAACATTTTCTAAAATTATCCTAAAAACAAAATTGTTTGTTTAAAAAAGGATTGAAAAAACACCCTCAAAACAAAACCAGTTGATGCTGGAATAACAAAAAAAAAAATTGTGTCATAATTTTGGCACTTGTGACAATGGAATTAAAGACAACATATTAGGAAATTTTTTAAAATCGTAAATTTCTAACATTTTTGATAGATGATGTTAAAGATAAACAAATACATGTCTAAAGGGCTTATAATTTTGAACAATTTTCATCCATGTTGTTAAACATAAAATATCTTGACTTTAAACAACCCCAAATTTGTAATTATTTTCAACCATAACCTTAAAGATAAAGGTAAATTTAAAGTTTTTCAATCTTAAGTGTTCAACATACTTGAACAATGAAATTATGGAGAAAATATAAGACTTAACAATTTAAAACAGAAACAAGTAAGAGTAATTTTAATTTTAAAGAATAAAAACTTATCTTTTTTCAAATCTTAGCATAAGACAAATTTAAATATAATTTCAACCAAAACCTAAAAATCAAGCATAAAAACAAAGTGTTTTGTTTCAATGACGCATATAATTATTAAAACTTTTAAAATTATCTTATACCAAATGGTAACAATACATAATATCATGGTAATATCACTGCATAATCTAAAAATTCAACATTAGTTTCTATTTTCTATTTTACTTATAATTAAAATATCAACATTGGTACATTGAATATAACATAAATCATTTTTGTAATTCATTGTTACATTGTCGATATTCTAAAGAAATGAATTCTTCGTAATTAAAACGTATAATCCAACAAACATACAAATGTCTCAGAACTTCATGAAAAATGAGATGGAAGTCAAAATTTTTATTTCAAGTTACCATGCAAACATCAATTACATAAAAGTGTCTTAGATAGTTATTCAAAATCAGCCATAGGTTCTGGCACACCATCATAATCTACATCTTCATATGAATGGCTCGATGCAGATGAAGATGATCCATATTCTTCTCTTTCATCAACTAGTGCTCCATCTGAGTCAACATGCATGCCCACCATTTTAGAGTTCAAAAGTCTTGTAGATCTACGTCTACATTCTGCAGAGTCCCATTTCAACAGTAATTGTTCTGGTAGCAATTTCTTCAAAATATTTATGGTCCGCAACCGAAGAGTTCCTCTCTTTGTCAAATTGAAGTCATACACAAGTATGTCAACATCCTCCAATTTTAAGACATCTGTGCGGCGACGATTTATATTTGCGCCCTTTCTTTTTCTCTTTCTGCCAATTCTTTTTTCCACTACCATCTCTGGCTTGTACACACCATTGAAAGGGTGGGTACTTGTGGCATACCAATGTACATCAACAGTTGTAATCTCTTCCATTTCATTAATGACCTTTATAACCTTGGCAATCCAGAATGGATAGCCAAGTGGATCTTCATCTGCTAACACTGCTATCATGCAACCCTCCTTAAGATCCTGCACAGAACCCCTGTAAAGGTCTTCCATGGCTTCACGTTGTGCACGTGATCTTCTAGAACCAATATTGATTTCTCTTTCCTCTACCTGTGGGAAATTAATAATAGCTTGAGGCTGTTGTTGTTCAACATTGTGTGTTTCTTGATGTTCATGTTCATTTGGCATATTTTGTGGCCAAAAAAAAGGTGTCTTCAAAAGCGTATCCTCATTTACTGATCTTGAAATCATATCACTTTGATTACTGAAAAAGAATCCCACCAAACTGAATCAGCAACATCGAAGTATTCATATGTATCTCTAATACATATTTTAATTTCCTCTAGACTTTCAAAATAATTTATCTCTCTCTTCTGCCTTCGTGCATTATGGAGTTCGGAAACTGACTGTAATAACAATATCTTTGATGAAAACATTGGATGCTCTGGAATGAACTTCAAAAATGCTAAACCTGATGATGGTCCCCATTCTTCAATAGTTGAATACTTCTTGCCCCATATAAGTGTTATCCCATCAATTTTTTTGATACGAAATTGATGCTAGAAGCTAATGTCGTTAATTTTTTCAATGCATTTCTCCTCACCATGCAATCCAAAAATAAACCTTCGCATGTCAATAGTTTCTTCCAACACATGAAAAATAGGCTCTGGAATGTACGATTTCTTAATACATTCAATTAATGATGGCAGGCTCCCAACACCTTTCCTCCTCAATGTTACTGAAAAACGACTGAACATTTGATCAATATGATCATGAGTATGCCCAACAAGAAGGAAACCAACCTTTATCTTTTTTAAAATCCCCAATTCAACAAGCATGTTTAGATACCCAAAAAGAACTTGATTTTTGTTCTTACGACTTGTGTTGTCTAATTGTAAATACAAAACTTCAGGAAGAATCCCAGACCAATGAGTAACCACATCATGGATTATAGTTATGGTCAGATTTGCATCATCGTGAATATTTGGAGTTGTGAAGAAAACTCTTGGAAACATCTTCTCATTAAATACCATAAAACCAACCAAGTGAAACTGAATGAAATTTTCCTCCTGTAATTTTTTTGGCGTGCGGACAAAATGTGGAAGAAGTGTTTTCTTTTGGTCCATACCATCAATTATCAATCCCAGATATTTATTTGGATGATTATAACACTTCTTTCGATGTTTATACAACTTTTGTCTTTCACTTGTTTGCTGATTGCGATGGTCTTGAAGTTATTTGACAACAGAATCTGTACATAAAATGAAAGAAACATATGAATAAATATATTTTCATAGTTGATAAGTATCAAATTTTAAAAAACAATGTTTTGAACACATACCTCTTTCTGCCCCTTGACATTTATCTCGTTTTGCTTTAAGAGAAGCACATGTGCTGCAAATCCCCATCCTTGTCTTCTTAGGAATACGAACATTGTTGAATTCAGTTTTCCATATCCTTGTAAAATAAGAATATGTAATAAAATTACCAATTCCTTCAACAGCTTCTGCATAATCTTTGTATAACATGAATATTTCTTGTCTCGAGAAATTATCTGGAATATGTATTGTGTCTTTATTTGGCATACACTCTCCATGATTTGAAAAGAAGTCTTTCATCCATGTCTTAGCAGTATTTGCAAACGGTCCCACCTCCCATTTATGACGTGCTTCTGAATAATATGTGGGATCCTTTTCCAATCTATCCTGGATTCTTGACAAACGACAATTACCAATTGAATACAACATTTTGAATGCCTTTCTGCAAAGCAATACATTCCCAATATGATAATCATAAACTGCTAGTGTAGATTGCATGCAACCCACTAAATATGAATTTTGCATGCTTTTATTCATTGACATATATTTTTTCCTTTTCTGCAAAGCAAAGTTGAAATCCATATTTTTCAAGCAATCCCTTTGACAACATGCACTTGAAATAAAATGAACGACATAACTTTTTGTCGTGAGATATTTTGTCCTCGCCCTTGTATAACTGGAATGCCTTGGATTGATATGAAAAGGTCTACTCCTACTCCTAGTTGCAATATTTGCTTGCAACGGCTTCATCATTCCATCATCCTTTGTAAAAGTAGTTTCATCACCATTAGAAGGAATATTATCCACACTATCATCATCCTCAACATAGTTAAGAAATTCATCAACATCATTGCATGGAAAATTTTCTTTACCATCATCAGTTGAAGAAAACATTTCACAATAATCATCGACACTTTTGTAACCCTGACTCAAAAGAAATTCTTCACCATCTTGACCCATGCTTTCAAATTCTTCCCTGGGAGGATTCAATTCTTCATCACCATGAGTGTCCTTGAAATGGTCACTTGGAGAAAATGCAATATTCATATCTGTGCCTTTAAAATTATCATTTGCAAGAAACTCTTGATCCTCCCCTTCCTCAATGGCACTCTCATAATCCTTGGGATTAGGCATAAGTGGAAGCTTTGAATTTGTATTCACTAGAATTTCTTCACCCTACCCCTCCCCTTCCTCACTAAAGCTCTCATAGTCCTTAGGATTGGGAATAAGTGAATGCCTTGAATCTATATTTATTGGAAATTCTTCATCCCCCCCTTCATCAGTGGTTAAATTATAATCGTTACGATTAGGATGAAGTGAAAATTTTAGCTTTGGAAATTCATCCCTGTCTTCATCAGTGGTGCTGGCATAATCCTTAGGATTAGGACGAAGTGGATATTTTGACGCTGCAAATTCTTCATTCCCCTCTTCCTCAGTGGTGCTGACATAATCATTAGGATTAGGACGAAGTGCATATTTTGACTTTGCAAATTCTTCATTCCCCTCTTCATCTGTGGTGCTGACATAATCCTTAGGATTAAGATGAAGTGGAAATTTTGACTCTGGAATTTTTTCGTCCCCCTCTTCATCAGTGGTGCTTGCATAATCCTTAGGATTAGGATGGAGTGGAAATTTTGACGCTGTAAATTTTTCATTTCCCTCTTCATCAGTGGTGCTGGCATAATCCTTAGGATTGGGACGAAGTGGATTTTTTGACTCTGAAACATTATCATTCCCCTCTTCATCAGTGGTGCTCGCATAATCCTTACGATTAGGACGAATTTGATATTTTGACTCTAGAAATTTTACATCCCCCTTTTCATCAGTGCTGCTGGCATACTCCTCAGGATTACGACAGAGTGGATATTTTGACTCTACAGATTCTTCATTCCCCTCTTCATTTTTTGTTCTCATATATTCCTTAGGATTAAGCTGAAGTGGATATTCTTCATCTCCCTCTTCATCAATGGTGTCCTCATAATCCTTGGGATTAGGACGAAGTGAAAATTTTGACTGCAATTTCTTCATCATGCCCTTCATCACTGTTGCTCTCATAATCCTTAGGATTAAGAGTAAGTGGTATAACTGGCGCTTCATTTTTTGACTCTCTATTCATGGTGAATGAACTCTTGTTATATTCATCACTCTGAATAGAGTTGTTGCGTGACGAAGATGTTGATGTTCTAGAAAGAAAAACTTCGTTATCAGAAGAAACCATGGCTTCCAACAAGAATAGGTTGACTGATACAAATTCCTCTCCCACTTACAATATATAGCTTAAAGACTGAAAATTTCCCTCCAAATTTTCCCTCCAAAAAAATTCGCGAAAAAAATTTCCCTCCAAAAATTCCCTCCAAAAAAATTCACGAAAAACTTTAACTATTTTAACTATAATGACTACATGTAAATATTTTAAATTTTTTATTTTAAACTTACGTTATATTCATCTAAAATATATTTCAATTTTTTTTTTTAAATATTCATTTCATGCATGTCTTCGAAACTAAAATAATTTTCTTATTTGAATAGTTTAAGATTGACTACATGTAAATATTTACAAAAATAACATGATGTAAATATTAACTATTTAAACTATAATTAACTACATGTACATATTTTAGATTTTAAAATTTAATCGCATGATTTTAGACATTGATTACATATAAATATTAACTATGATAACTAAATACAAATATTAACTATTTTATCTATAATATTAAATATAATTAACTACATGTAAGTATTTCATATTTTAATTTTTAATCTGAGATTATATTTGAATTATTCAACATTCAGTACATGTAAATATTAAATAAAATATTAATTATGATAACTACATGAAAATAATAAGTATTTTAACTATAGTATGAACTATAATAAATTAAATGTAACATTCAGTACATGTAAATATTAATTATGATAACCACATGCAAATAATAAGTATTTTAACTATAGTATGAACTATAATAAATTAAATGTAAATATTTTAAATTTGAAATTTTAATCCCACATTCATTAAACAGTAAATCAATCAGACAATATATGATATTTAAAAGGAATGATTGTTTCTATTCATCACATCACATCAATTTTTCTGGTATTTGTTAGAGCAAATTTCTAGAGGTGTTGCGTTGGCATTGGTAACCTCGTGGAGGCATTGCATTGGCATTGGAAGCTTTGTGTCTCTATTGGTAATTTTGTGGAGGTGTTGCATTGGCATTGGTAACTTCGTGAAGGCATTGCATTGGCATTGGAGGCATTGTGTTGCTATTCGTAATTTTGTGGAGGCGTTGTGTTGGCATTGGTGACAGCAGCTTCTTGCATTTCAAAGGTTAGTTTTCCTTCTATTCTATCAATTTAGAGATGATTTTGGGAAAAATATGTTTTTCTATAGTTTTTTTGTGTTCAAAAACTACTTTTTAAAGGTTTTTAGGTTCAAAAACCTTGATTTTTTTTATATTTTTTTAGTGAAGAAAATGCAAAAAAAACTGAATTTTTTAGGGTTTTAAGAACAAAAATTTAAATTTTTTTTCTTTTTTAAGACTTATAGGTTCATTTACACATAAAAATCCATAAAATGACCATGCACATAAAAAAAAAAGTGGCCTTATAACATTTTTTATTTGTATTTTTTTTTATCATAAATATATGAGTGATTTCATTATTTAAATTTTTTTTTATGTGAGAATTTTATATTTTATATTTTATTTTATTTTATTTTTTTAATTTTAGATCTTTGTTTTATTTTTTTAATTTTAAATCTTTAATTTTTTTTTTCCTTTATTGTTTTGTTATATATAAACATATATATTTTTTAATTGTATTGTGATATATATATATATATTTTTAATTATATTATAATCTTAAAACAAATATTTATTTTTATAATTTATTATATTGTTTTTTTTTTAAATTATATATTTAAATTGCAAAATTTAAAAAAAAAAAAAATTAAAAAAAAATATGAATTTTGTCTTATTGGTGGTGCCGGCCACCCAGGCGGTGCCACGGGGGCGGCCCCGGTGCCCAACGGGCGGGGCTTCCAGCTCGAGCCCCGCCCGTTGGGCGCCACGGGGGCAGCCCAACCCGCCTCCCGGGCCCCCATCGGCCGATGGGGGCCCGGGAGGCGGGCTGGGCCGCCCTCGTGGCGCCGCCCGGCCGCCCCGCCAAAACAGTGTTCAATATTTTTAAAATTTTTTTTTTTTTAATTTTATAATGTTTTGTTTTTAATTGTTTTTTTTTTAATTTTATAATTTTGTTTTTTTAACTGTTTTTGTTTAATTGTTTGTTTTTAATTTTGGTTTTTTTTTTTATAATTTGGATTTTTAATTTTTTTTTATAATTTTTTTTGTTTTTTTTTAATAATTTGTTTTAAGAACACATTTTATAATTTTGATTTTTTTTAATTTTATTTTGTTCTTTAAATTTTTTTTTTTAAATAATTTATTTTAATAAAACAATCATAGAAACATTGTTATATATAAATATAAAAAAAAATTGTTATATAATGTAATAAAAACATTATTAAATAATAAATGTTAATAATTTTAAAATATAACAAATATATATATCAAAAAAAAAAATACAATATAATAAATTTACAAAAAAAACCATTTGTTTTAGTATAACAATAAAAATTAATTAAAAATATATATATAACAATAGAATTAAAAAAATAAAAAATTATATAACATTATAATATTTGTTATAAATAGTTAATAACTTTTTTGTTTTTTTTTTAAATATTAAACACAAACTGAAGTTTCAAAATACTAGTTTATTTTTTAAGTTTAATTTTACTGCTTTAATTTCAAACTATTTAGTTTTAGAAATACATTTTGTTTATTAAATTTATTTTATTCGCAATATTTTTCCATTAACTAATATATATATATATATATCAGGAAAATGGCATCAAAAAAGATTTCTGTGAATGTTTCTGCACCTAGGGCAGCAGCTCCCAAATCTACGGTAGCAGCTCCCAAATCTACAGATGCAGCTCGACGCACTATGGATACAACTCCCAAATCTAAAGTTGCAGCTGAACGCACTATGGACACTATTGGACGCAATAAGGATATTGTTGCAAACACTAATAAAATTCAAGTAAGTTGGGCACCAGGTTCATTAAAGGTTATTTCTGATTGGAAGAACGCCAAGGAAATAGATAAAACCGATTTCTCATGGTATCTTGAAGACAGTGAAACAGAGGTTGATATACACATCTATCTGATTTGTGGTATGATTGACCTAAATGAGAAATATGAGGTGATGGGCAGAGTACGAGACATATGTATGGTCCCGAATACAAACACTATTTATGTTCTTCTAACGGAGGCTCAGAAACATGAGAAGGTTAGATATCGTCTATCAATCGTCAAGTACGACACAGATGAAATAACTTCAAAATTTTCTAAAGAAATAGAAAACAACATTGCAAATAACATTGTAAGTATGCTTATTTTTATTTCCTCTATGCATTATTGTAAGGATGATTCAATTTTTTATAAATTATTGATCATTGACACGTTTTATTTTGTTTCATAGGATTTTGTTCCGAGTCTTTCAAACATGTTTGATGGTATTTATATGTTGGTGCCAAATGTTATGGATGTGATCAAAACTTTCCATAGAGACAAAGTAGAGGAAAGGAGATTGAAGCAAAGAGCAATAGCTCCTGACACTGCAACAGTACAAAGAGGGGATCAACCAAGTGTCACTAAGGTGGGTCAATCTAGTAAACTTAAACACGTTTCTTTTGAAGGTGTCGAACATGAAACAGAAAATTATGATAGAATTAGTGAGGAGGAGATGAGAACTATTGTGCAAAAGAAGAAAACAGATCAGACACAAAAAAGAAAAATTGCCAAAGATCTCTCTCTTGTACCTCATAGAGGAGAGCTTGTTTATAAAGAAACTGATATGTTATCCAATAAGGCTAGGAAACCAAATATTGGTGAACCTGTAAAGGTCGTGAGCAGCAGTGAAGAACAAATTGAAAGCTCTTACAGAAGCAGAGAAATCATAACACCAGGTGCTGAGTTAGAGGATGGCATTATTAAAACAAAACAAAATGCTATTCGACAAGAGTTGAGGAAGAATAAATTAATTCTTGGTGGTCAAACATTTGAACTTAATGTTAACCAATTTTATGGCTCAGATGAAGGGCAATCTCAATATCAAATTAGAAAGGCCCATCACCTACATGTACATAATCTGAAAACATTGTTCAGGTTCAATCCATATGCGCATGTGGTGGATTATGTGGTTCTTGTCGATCCATGTCAGGTTCCCAACAAACAAGAATTTGACAAGGAAAAATGTTTTCATTATAAATATTATGTAATTGGAGGAAACCATTCAATAGAGGCTAAAAGACAATTGATTGCAGAATATCCCAATAACTATCTTTTTCAAACAGTGAAATGCATCATTTACGCTGGCTTAACAGAAATGGAATCAAAGTTATTGGCATGGGATCATAGTGCAGATAATGAGTACAGAATGAAAATGACTTTCATCCAAAGGGTCAGATTTATTCACAATTAATTCATAGAAAAATGTCGTGGGGATAAGACAGAAGTTAGTGTAGCATTTCGAAAGGAATGTTTAATGGAAACAGGTTATCAAATTGATGAAAAAAAAGCAAAAGATGGAAAATTGAATACAAGTCTCTTCAGAGGCACAGATAACATTTTTCAGTTGGCATTTAGAACTGGGGAGGTATGGGATTTGATTGATGAGATTTTTGATCAATGGGAGAATATTTCCATAAAAAATCAGAAAGTTAGAAAGAGTAAACCCATAATATGTACCAACAGTAAGGGGGGTCCTGAAATGAAGTAGCTTCCAGAGGATATGACTATTACACCTTGGAGAACAATGCAAGGTGTGAAGGATGATAAATTAGTCAAATCAGTATTAGCCCGTGTGAAGTCGGGTGAATTATCAATGGAACAAATGTGTGCAGAATTTCAAAAGTAAGTTTCTTGAATTATTTCTTTCATTATAATTTTATTTTAAATAAAACATAATGATGTTGGTAGAATTTGTTATACATGTCAATATATTAACGTTTTTAACTTGATTTATTCAGTCAGAAAATTTATATGAAAATACAAGAACACATGGTTAAAATGTTGAATGAAGACATTTGGGATGATGTTGTACGCAACTACCCAGAAGCAAGTTCTACATCAACACTAAAAGAGTTTTATATTGCATTCAATAAGGTATGTTGATTTATAGATTTATTTTATTCATATTTTAACTATTTTTATTTTATTACTTATACATATCTATATATATATATTTTTGTGTCATTAAAGATGTCGAAGAAGGATGGAAATGGAGTACCAGATACTTTCAAAAGCTTTATTGAAAAAATTAAGATGGAGAACATGAGAAGGAAGCGTCTTATGAATGTTGAACTAGATCCTACTCTTAATCATTACATTTGGAATGGGTTCGACAGTGTCCAATATCAAATAATACAAGGTGACTGTGAAGACATTGCAACACTAATACCTAAAAGGGAGTATGGCCTAGTTATTGCAGATATTCCTCATGGTTTCAATTTCCCAGACATTGAATATGATAGAGAACCATATAGTTATCAAGCTTTTAATAAAGTGGTTACGGGTTTTCAAGAAGTGACAACATCACCACTTTGGCGATTTGTGACATTTCATTCAGACACACAGTTTCCAATGTTATTAACAAGCTTCAAGGGTAAAGCAAACTCAAGGATGCAACTTAGATGGTAAGATTTTGAAATTGTCTGTTTGATTCCTCCTAAAAAAATTTATTCATGTAAAATTTAATTGAACTTTTACTATGTTATGTAACAGGCAAAAGTCAAATATTGTTTCTTCCGAAGATCAACCTATTATAAATGATTGTGAGTTCATCCATGTTGAATGTTGGACAAAAGACGATAGCTATAAGCATATTATTATGAATCAAGTAGATGGGAAGAGTCATAGTCAAGTATTGGTTTATGATGCAGTTGTAAGAAAACTAACATATGAGGATAAAGATGCAAAAGGAGATATAGTTAACATTTATCAAAAACCACAAGCATTGATTAACTATCTTACAGATCTATGTTCAAATGAAGGAGAATGGGTTTTGGATTTATTCTCAGGTTCAGGTAAGTTTTAATATACAAATTTAAATTTAAATATTGTCTTTTTTACTTTTTATGTCTCCATAGTAATTTTCTTACTTATTTTTTTTGTGCTTGATGATTAGGTACAACACTAGCATGTTGCCTACAAAAAGGAAGAAATTGCATTGCCATTGAGAAAGATCCAGTTCAATGCAAATTTATTCAACAAAGAATTAACGCTCTTAAATTCCTTCCAGATGCGAATCAAGAAGTTGGTTTGAGGAAAGGAGATTTTAATGAATCACGTGTGGCAAAAAAAGCAAAGGAACCTCAACCACCATTATATGGAATGATTGGAAAGGGACACTTTGGAAGATTTTCTAACATGAAAGATCCATTAGAAGATGGCGATGATCAAAATGAAGAAGCAAATGTCGCGGAAGAAGCCATCAATGCTGTTCTAGATGATGTTGAAGATGTATTAGTTGATATTGTTGATGATGTTTAAGTTATGCTTGCAAACAAAGCTTATTTTTCAGAACTACTAATCAGCTTTACTTGTAATGTTTAGACTTTGATATTTTATGACAACAACCCCTTTTTTTTGCAAAAAACATGTGATTGCTATTATTTTTTGACATAAAATTCAATAAAAATGTTGTTTTCTTAAGTTTTTTTGTTAAAATTCTCCCAAAAAATTAGTTTATTTAACATGTTTTTTTCAACAAAAACTCTGTAAAAGTGTATTTTTTGCATTGTATTTATATTGAAAAATTGTATTGTTTTGTCATATGGTTCAAAATATTGGTTTTTTAGGAATAATTTTTTGATGTGCATTAAAAAATTATTTAACAATACATAAACATGTGGAAAATATAAACTTTAGAATATTGACCTTTTTTCCATCTTTTATGTATGTGAAAAAGTGAAGATATCATTACAAGTTTTTATTTCTAAAAAAATATATATTTTTATTTTTAAAACACAAGTACATAAATGCACTTAAAAATAAACATCTCATAGAAGAAGAAGACATTAAAAAATTTATAGTGTCAAAATCAATGCTATAAAAAAAACGTTGGTGATGATACACCACCACTATTCAAAATCGACATAAAAAACACCACTTTAAAAAAAAAAAAATTATTAAAAAAAAAAAACAAGATGAAAAAAAATTAAAGTGCCAAAAACATGCTCAAAATTTTTTTTCGTGATTCTGCATCGCCACCTTTTCAAAATCAGGTGTTTTTCTTGATATTTGAAAAAGTAGGTAACATTGAGGTTACCTATTTCATCGGTAACATTGTTTTATACATTTAATTATGGTTTATCTCATAGCTTACTCCGTCATTCTATGTTTTTATTTATGGATACACAAATACATTAATTCTTAAGGAAACTACAGAAGTAAATTTTTATTCTCTTAATAAAAATTTTGAATTTTCTCCCAAAAAAAAAAAAAATTACTTACATAAAAAAATACTATACGATAACTTCAATTTCCAACTTTTCTATGCCATGTTTCTGAAATTAAATTTTGATATAAGAAAGTCACTTTATATTACAAACATAATCCATTCTCTATGTCTATCTACAATTTTTTTCCACACTCTATTGTTTCCACATGCATACAGTATTGCAATTTTTACATGTACTTAATCTTGCATATACTGACATTTACTAGATTTTTTGCATATACATATACATACATACATACATACATGCATACATACGTACATACATACACATATATATATAACCCACTTTCACTACTGTTGTTATTTTTTTTATAGCATTATTTAACTAGTTATTCTTTTTTTTCATAGATTATTTTTATACTTCCATTTCTATTTATCCTTACACTAATGACCATCACTTCTTCCATAGTACTTGGACTTAAACTCAACGAACCACCTCCCTTAGGTAAATTATTTTTTCTTCGAGTGATTTGTCTCCTTGATTCTAGAGTTATGTTGGTACAAGAGTAGTACCGTAAAATGATTCCATTATGGTTTACTAATGATGTCCAATTATATTTACTTCCATATGTGATCTGGAGATCAAAATACTGCTCAAAAATGAAATTTTCCAAAATCTTTCAAAAATAGCATCAAGTCATAGAATTCACCATTGTGATTCTAATGACACTTAAATCACCCCAGTCCGATGTCATTTGACAAAGTTATGATGTTCTCAAGTTTTTTACCAACAAAAAAAAACATGTGCAAGTAGGTGGACTGGATTGTTGACTAGGTAGTATGTACTATTGATATAATGATGATGTCAACAACCTGACTGGGTATACGGTGGGTGAAATAGAACTCACCAAGTGTAAGGTTTGTACATTCCCAGTTGGTTTCATTTGATTGGTTTATGGTTTTTGGTGGCCCAATGGGAAGCTTCCACATGGCACAACCGGAGGTCACCACATGGTGCCTCCACATTGGTCAAAAATTTGTTATTGAGGGTTCAGGGCTTCGCGGGGTTCGACCAGGCATGTTTTTGTACATAAACTTTGAGCCTTACTATTGGGCTATGACAACAGTTCTTAATAATTCACATCCATGACCTATATTTGGAGTCATATTGTTGCCGCATTTTGGAGAGGTATTGTGCAGTGAACCCAAACCCTGGTCATGTTAACCATCATACAAACCTTGCATGGGAGAAAAGTTGGAGTTCCTTGGTCTTGTTACCACTCCATGAGATCCTGATGATGGAGAAAAGGAGAAGGTACCAGACCCTGGTCACACATCATTCCATAGGACCACTGAGAAAGGGATTAGGGTGCTTAGCAGAGAGGGCGAGCATGTAGGCCCTAGCCCTGAGTTCCATTGCAACCCATATTACCACACATCATAAGCCTAAACGAAGGATGTTGGTGGAAAATCCCCGAACATTTGTCTCTTTACTACCATGAGACCGTTATCAGGAGCTCTAATGACGAGGGTGGGTAGCTATGTTAGGTCCTTATATTACTAGTACAGTCCCTTATTGTTGTTAGTGTAACCCCCTTATTGTTATTTTTTTACCCCTGTAACCCCCATATTTTTATTATTGTACCCTTAAATTATTATTTTTAGGCCGGCTAGGATTACATCGTGGCCCCATTAGGATTACATTGTGGCCCCATGGACTCCTATATATAGAAACGAGGTTTTGTCATTTGTATCATCAAATAATTTTTCATTCATATAATATATTGGAGGTTTCCCCCTAAAAGTGAATTATTTCTAAGGCGTTGATATCTCTTTTCTTCTCTTTTTGGAGCTAGTTTCACAATATCTGGTATCAGAGCTTTGGATTCTAGAGTTTCGCTGCACCAAACAAGTCATTGTGGAATTTTCTCTATAACATGTATTCTGCGAAGGTTCAGAAGCTAAAATTTTTAGAGCACAAATCCAAAATTCTGAGGAAAATCTTCACAAAATTTCAGAGCTTGGTTCGCAATAGTTTCGGAGATATGATCTGTGGAAGTTAGGTCTTTTTCGGCTTCCTGAATTTCATCTCAAAGAGGTGACCGTGGGAAAAGATTCATAACTATCTCTCTGAGCATCGAATTGGAATTCTGTAAAAAGTGACTGGAATCAAACAGACTGTAGTGTCTTTTCTATCAAGTTCAGAGCCAAAGGAGAAAACAGTGACACGTGGCAAGTAGTATAAGTTCACTCTACTGAACCAGTCCATAATTAGGTTATTATGGGAGATTGGACATAACTTTGCCTCAAAGAATCCAAATGATGTCAGACCTATGGAATTCGAATGAGGATTCAGAGGGCCACCGTAGGACCAAATTTAAGATATTTAAGATCTGAAATCACAAATATAATTCAGTTTCAATATCGAGCTCCTCAAAAGCAAGAAAAAGGTGTGTATTTTTTTTCAAATTACATAAGTCTCATTTGAAAAAAAATTACTTTGAATTTATTCCAAGGGCATATTAAAGAATAGACATTAGTAATGGGTTCTAAAATTCCTCTTAAAAAAATTTCAACACCAATTAAGCCTTCAAAAGGCTCTACTGTGACTCATGAAGACGAAGAAACACAACATGAGATATCAAAATTACAAGAGCAAGTGCACCAAATTTTTCTATCGCAAAGAGCAACAAAAGATGAAATGGAAGTTTTGAAGAAAGGCGTGGAAAATAAGATTGATTGTTTGAAGAAAGGCTTGGAAGCTAAGATGAATGGTTTGGAAGCTAAGATTGATGGCATGAAAATGGTCATGGAAGCTAAGATGGATGGCATGGAAGCTAAGATGGATGACATGGAAGCTAAGATCGATGAAAAAATGAAAGACAACATCGAAAACATGAAGAATGATTTGGAAAAGTTGATAAAGGAAATTTTTCCTAATGGCGAAAAGATAGTAGAGGAAACTCATTATGAGAATAAAATACATGTTAATTGTGATTTCATAAACTCTAATATTGGATTGAAGAACCACCATATTCCAAAGATGGATATGAGGAATTTTGATGGCAAGGATCCCGTAGCATGGATACTACATATGGAGCAATATTTTGATCTCAATAATGTGCAAAACACACAAAAGGTACGCATTGCAACTTTACATTTAGAACAAAATACATTTGTATGGTATCGATGGCTTTTCTCCCGTAAAAAAATTGTCACTTGGTCAATTTTTACGGAGGAAATGATAGCACATTATGAGGATACAAAGAGCAACACCTTATTTAGCCAATTGATAAATCTCAAACAAAAGGGTTCAATGGCGGAGCACATTGAGGACTTCCAAAAATTGAATATAAGGGTAACTGATATTCCAGAGGAACACAGGATTGATGTCTTCATAGGGACTTTAAAGGATAACATCCAACATGAAGTTCGCATTTGGGAACCTGATTCATTGGAAAAGGCATTCAGGTTGGCAAGAAAAATTGAATGTAAAATTATGGCGACAAGGAAGCCTACCACTCACATCTATAAAGATGGAAGTGTTGCTACTCCTAGACTTCCACAACCTACAAGGTTGACACCACAACAATTGGAAGAAAAAGAGCAAAAGGGCTTTGCTACAGTTGTGATAGCAAATACACTAAAGGTCATAAGTGTGCTGAGAAGAAATTATTTTACATAGATTGTGAAGAGGAAGAAGAAAATGAAGAAGAAGAGGATATACACCAGGAACCAACCCTAGAAGAGGAAGAAATGAGTCCGACCATATCGTGTAATGCATTGGCAGGAATTACCACTCCTCAAACTCTCAAGATAGAAGGACATATCAAGAAGAAAAAGGTAATAGTGTTGATTGATTCAGGTAGTACCCATAATTTTATTCATTGTAAGGTATCCAAGGAATTGAATTGTTTCCTATACCCAGCACCAGAATGTCAAGTGATGGTTGCAAATGGAGGAACTATAAATTGCTCTAGAAATTTCCATAATATCAAGCTAGCCATGGGGGAATATCTATTGAATATTCGAATGCTTTCCATCCCAATGGGAGGTGTTGATGTTGTAGTAGGAGTACAATGGTTACAATCTTTGGGGACGGTAGCTTTAATTTTCAAGAACTTTTCTTGAAATTTTTTTCAAAAGGAAAGGAAATCGAATTATGAGGTATCACAAGGAAGCCAGGAAAGATAATAAGCTCTAATGTTATGAAAAATCTTCTGAATAAAGAACAATGGGGCATAATTGCACAATTATGCTCACTAGAAGTTCCAACATCAAAATAAGTTATTTCTCCAGATCTCCAAAAAGTCTTAGAGAATAATTCAAAGGTGTTTGATACTCCCAAATGACTCCCACCTATTTGTGGTCATGATCATGCTATTCATTTGATTCTAGGAAGTGTTCCTCCAAACATCGGGCCTTACAAATATCCTTATGTCCAAACGAGTGAAATTAAACGTATGATTGCATAAATGTTAGAGGTGGGTATAATTCAACCTAGTCAAAGTTCTTTCTCTACTCCAGCAGTATTAGTGCACAAGAAATATGGATCATGGCACATCTGTCCGGATTATAGGGAGCTCAATAATGTCACTATTAACGATAAAATTCCCATTCCTATGATTGATGAATTATTGGATGAATTACATGGAGAAATTTATTTTACCAAGTTGGATCTTTGCTCAGGATATCATCAAATTAGATTGAAGGCTGAAGATATTTCGAAAATAAAATTTCAAACTCATGAGGGTCATTATGAATTTATGGTCATGCCTTTTGGCCTTACCAATGCACCTTCTACATTTCAAGGGTTGATAAATTCCATTTTCAAACCATTCCTTAGAAAATTTGTGCTAGTATTTTTTGATGACATACTAATCTACAACAAGTTTTGGAAGGATCATGTTCTACATGTTGACAGGGTGCTCAAACTATTGGAGGAGAAACAATTATATGCAAAAACATCCAAATGTTTCTTTGGAGTACAAGAGGTGGAATATCTGGGTCATATTGTATCTCACGAGCGTGTTAAGGTAGGCCCTAACAAAATTAAATCCATTAAAGAATGGAAAGTACCCACAACAATAAAGCAGTTGCACAGATTTATCAGGTTAACGGGGTATTATCACAAGTTTGTTAAGAATTATGGAAGAATAGAAGCACCTCTAACAAGATTATTGAAAAAAGATGCATTTTCATGGACTCCTAAACCAACTAAGGCCTTTGAACATCTTAAAGAGGCAATCTGCCTAGCACCAGTCTTAGCTATGCTAGACTTCACAAAAACCTTTATTGTGGAATGTGATGCCTCATGAAATGGAATTGGTGCTGTTTTAATGCAAGAAGGAAGACCCATTGCTTTTGAAAGTCATTAAATAAAAGGAAAATATTTACAAAAGGCTATTTCTGAGAAGGAAATGTTGGCAATACTACATGCACTAAAGGAATGGAGACCTTACCTAATGGGAAGACACATCAAGGTAAAAACTGAACATGATAGTGTTAAACGCTTTTTGGAACAAAGACTATCTTCAGAGGAGCAGCAAAAATGGGTCACAAAGATTTTGGGTTATGACTTTGAAATCATCTACAAAAAAGGGAAGCTAAATGTTGTTGCAGATGCACTCTCAAGAAAGGATGAAGAGGCGGAAGCATTTCTTTGTGCCATTTAAATTATCCAACTAGATTGGATAACTGAAGCAAAGGATGAATGGAAGAAGGACGAAGAAGTGTTGACTCCCATTCAAAATTTTCAGCAAGTTCCTAGTACATATAATACATTTAGCTGGAAAAATGATTCCTTATGGTACAAAGATCGCTTATATATTTGCAAGAATTCCCAACTAAAACAAAATATTCTTTTGGAATTGCACACTTCTCCTTTAGGAGGAAACCTGGGATTTTTAAAAACTTACCACAGGGTGAAGAAAGATTTTTTTGGGGATGGCCTGATATCCAAAATTTTGTGGCAGAATGTTTGGTTTTCCAGCAAAATAAAGTGGAGACAATTAAGACCCCATGTCTTCTACCACCTTTATCCATTCCAAGTCAATGTTGGGAGGATATTTTGATGGATTTTATCACAGGTTTACTTAAGTCCGAAGGAAGGAGTGTCATCATGGTGGTAGTTGATAGACTTACCAAGTATGTACACATTTTTTCATTATCTCATCCATTTAAAGAAAGTATATTTGCTGCTGCATTTATGGAAACAATTCAAAAGCTACATGGAAACTAGAAGATTATTGTAAGTGACTGAGATGCCATTTTTACAGGAAATTTTTGGATGGAATTATTTTCTTGTTTGGGTACTTAACTAGCTCATAGCTCATCTTATCATCCTCAATCCGATGGTCAAACATAGATAGTGAATAAATGTTTGGAAGGATATCTTCGTTGTTTTGTATCTGATAAGCAAGCACAATGGGTCAAGTGGTTACATCTGGCTGAATGGTGGTATAAGACTTCCTTCCATACTGTAGCAAAAATGACCCCATTTATGGCACTTTATGGATATCTTCCACCATCCATCACATGTTTTTTAAGGGAAAATGCTAGGGTTCAAGAAGTGGAGGATCACATTGAGCATGAACAAGAATTTCTCCAACTCTTAAAGGATAACCTAAATTTGGCACAAAATCGAATGAAACAATAGGCAGATCAACATCGCAGTGAGAGAAGTTTTGATGTGGGAGACTGGGTGTTTTTACAATAAATTATCACAAAAATACTATGGTCCTTACAAGGTTTTGCAAAATATTGTTACTATGGCATACGAATTGGAGCTTCCTGCTTCTTCGCGAGTGCATCCAGTTTTCCATGTTTCATTCTTAAAAAAGGTTATAGGGGACAAACTTCCAGTTCAAACAATATTTCCAGAACTTGATGAGGAAGGAAAAACCATATTGGAACCTGAAGGAGTCACGGAAACAAGAACTTGACAACTACGAAATCAATCAATTTCAGAGTATCTCATCAAATGGAAGAACTTACCCAAGGAAGATTCTACATGGGAGGATGATAATTTTATACAAAAGCACCCGGAGCTACTCAAGCATTGATGACAACACCTTTTTGAAGGAGAGGAGCATGTTAGGTCCTTATATTACTTTTATAGTCCCTTATTGTTGTTAGTTTAACCCCCTTATTTTTATTTTTGTACCCCTGTAACCCCAATATTGTTATTATTGTGCCCTTAAATTATTATTGTAAGGTCGGCTAGGATTACCTTGTGGCCCCATGGACTCTTATATATAGAAAGGAGGTTTTTTAATTTGTATCATCGAAGAATTTTTCATTCATGAAATGTATTGGAGGTTGCCCCCTCAAAGTGGCTTATTATAAGGCATTGATATCTCTTTTCTTCTCTTTTTGGAGCTAGTTTCACAACAAACTAGCCCCAACCCTGACCATATTTCCCTACACGTGACCTTGCCATGATGAAGAAGGATCTAGAGCTAGCAGGAGTGGAAAATTTTTCCACGTAAGGCCCCAACCCCAAAAATTATGGTGCCCATGTGGCCCTCATCTTGTGCTTATGGGGTTATTGTCAAAATGCACTGATTGCGGGTGAAATTATCGCACAGTTAGGAGGCTCTTCCAAATTGGGGTATGAATAATAAATCTAGGTTTAGGTAGCCATAACTTGCTTATTTTAAAACATTTTTGAGCTGAAGAATGTCATAGATAGGAGTTTTTATGTATTATAAATCCATTATAAACCTCATTTTACTGATTGGAGCACTTAGAAAAATAATTTTTGCAGGTTTTATTCTTTTAGTGCTAGGGAAAATCAGTGGTTTGAAGTAGGTTTGAAGGAATTTTGAGCATCGAGAGAACCTTTTAGGGGTTTTCCAGCCTTCATATTGTACTTGTAACAACTATGCCTTATATGGTGCAGCTCATCATTATATTTTCTCATTATGTTTTATGAGGAAAGCTCTTTTTAGTACTTCAATGTGGAGTTTTTGTACATGTATTGCTCAATTTTTAGGTGCAGTAGAAAGTCTTGATATGAGAGCCCTTTTCATGTTGAATGTTTCATGATTGACTATACGTGGTCATACCTTTAGAGTGATATTTATTTGTAGGATAAGGTCTCCTTGAAGGGGAAACAAGTCACTCATTTATCAACAAATTTCATGTAATCTTTTACCATTGAAATATATGGAGCGGTCTTGTTGTGTTAGGAGGCCCGAAGATATAGCCTAGGAGGGGTGAAATTCATCATCAATTTGTTTTTTTTTTATCTCTCTTCATGTTTTCATTTATGAGATTCATGTGAATATGTTTCTAATTTAAACTGCATATGAAATCTAAATCATCATTCTTGAAGAGACCATAAAATTGTTTACAATAAGCCCCAATTTATTTACTTGCAAAGCCTTAGAGGAAGGTCATTTTTTAGAGAGGAGAATTTTTCCATTTGGTATCAAAGTTTGTTTTGACCAAGTTTCAGGTATGCGAAAGAAGCTTCAACTCCAAGAGTTACGGGATATTAACTTGTATCTTTGAATGGATAATGTTGAGAGGAGGATATTGCTTGAATTTATCGAATAGGAGAAGAGGCATATGTGCCTTTAGTTGCAGAATGTGTTGGAGGAACAAGTTGGTGAGAGTTACAATCCAAAAACAACAAATAATTCCTCGATGAATCCAATTTTTGGGCATGGTCCAAACACAGGATATGGACCCTATGTTAAGAATAATGCTTTTTGTTTTTTATTAGCATCTAAAATATTCTTCTTATGTTCTTTTTGGTAAAAGTGGGTGGCTTGAGTCATCTTCAAATTCATCATTAGCATCTGAAACAAAAAATATGGGTGGAAAATCTAAGGAGGTACTTAGCATCTTAGGTTATAGTGCTTCAGTTTATGTTGACAACACATCTTTTGCAGCATTTGACAAGCATACTAAAGGCATTGGTATGAAGTTGTTAGCTTGGATGGGTGATGAAGTAGGAGGCCTCAGAATCAATTTCCAAGGTATCACTAATACTATAGAGGTGAAGGAGCAACCAAAATATGACGGATTTGGTTATGGTCATGGAGAGTTTGAAGATTGTTATAAACATTTTGAGGTAAAGAAATCATCAAATGATTATATGCCAGAAAAATATGGTAGTGATAATGGAAATTAGTCTCAGGAGACAGATTAATGTTTCAAAGTACTTTTAATGTCATTGTCCAGTCCTCATCATTTAAGTTACATCCCAAGGGACATGTACAAGTGTTTTGGGAATTTTAAAAATCTTGGTAATTTTGACTATTTATGGGACATGTATCCTTGCAAATTTTTTGATGCAATTGACCATTGTGTCACTGATTATGAGCAACACAATGTAAAGGTCATGAGAATGGAAAAAATTCTTCGTATAAAGCATGAATATCCTCCCTCAAGTTTGAATACTTCCTTGTAGATGGGAAACCAAAAGTATTTTTTTACCCATTGTAGTATGAATGGAAAAGGGAATGAAAGGTGTTGTAAAATTCATCGAGAACATCATCCCAAGAAGGAAAAATATGTCATGCAATACATTGCAAGGAAAGCGACAAGTGGGAAAGAGGAAACTGATATTGGTCATAAGGCAACCTTCAAAGTAGAGAGAATGCGAAAAGTAAACCCATAATCCTACAAGAGGCAAAGTTTGGGTAGACTGTTTGGTATAGTTTTCTTTCTTTGTAAATTGTAAAATAATTCTTGATCATTACCATTCTGGGTACCTTTTAAATTGAAGAAAATAATAATCACTTATTTGCAACAAGTATGGTTTTTCTTTGACATGTCATGTTATGTTCTCTTGTTGATGAGTGTAGTTGTTTGAGGACTTTTTGGGATGAATATTTGTATGTTGTCTAATATATCTACAGTTGCATCATGTAATCATTGATACAAGTGTTTCAAGATGAAAATTTTTGTGAAAAAAATATTTGATAAATATTGTACAAGAAATGACTATGCTTTTGTGGACAAAGCCAAACGTGTCATTGAATTATTGCATCTAGAATACTATAGAGTACATGTGCATTTTGGGGATAGTAAAGCAAAGTTTGAATTAATGCATGGTAAGAGTTGATTTGACTCTGATTTACAAGATGGAGATTCAAGTTTGTCTTCAAAAACATGAACTTCAAGATGAAGTTTGTTTGAGCCAAGAAATATGGTTTTGCAGGGATTGTTCAGACTCGATCCATGAAAGTTTTTGTTCCTGCATGGTTATAGGAATCATGGCTGAATTTTTGATAGGAAGGTAAGGAATTCACATAGAGGATAGCTGGAGTACCTTGATTAGGGCTTCAAGGCACAAATTGAAGCAAAATATGAAGGATTGAGATTGGGAAAGTTTATGAGATTTTTCTTCTCTTTTTTTTCTAGGAGAAGATCAAATTTTCAGGTCCAAATGTTCCGAGTGGGGAGGTATGATCTAACGATCAAAATGTTTCTAAAAAATGAAAGTTCTCATAATCTTTCAAATTTGCACCAAGTCGTATTTTTCTTCATTTTGATTCTAACGAAACTTCAATCACCTAAATCTGATGTTGTAATTCAAAGTTATGATGTTCTGTTGTTTTTGACCAGGAAAAAAAAAATTTGCAGGTAGGCTGACTAGGTTGTTGACTGGGCAGTCCATATTGTTGATGTCATGATCATGTCAGCGTGCCTACTAGGTGTATGTTACGAAAATAGCTCCCAAAATAGAAGAAAAGAGAGATCAACGCCTTATAAATCAGCCACTTCGAGGGGGAAACCTCCTTTACATTACATAAATGAACAATTATTGGATGATAAAATTGAAAAAACCTCCTTTCTATATATATGAGTCTATTGTGTAATAATATAATCATAGTGTACCTAACAATAATAATGTATGGGCACAACAATAACAATAGTTTCTTTTTATGGGGCACAATAATAAAAATATTGGCACTACAAGGGTACAAAAATAACAATAAGGGGGCTACACTAACAACAATAAGGGACTACACTAGTAATGTAGGGACCTAACATGCCACTCTCCTTCAAAAAATTGTTGTACTCAACACTTAAGTAGCTCTAGATGCTTTTGTATAAAATTCTCATCCTCCCATGTGGAATATTCAGTGGCTAATTTCTCCCACTTTATGAGATACTCTGAAATTGATCGATTCATAGTTGTCGAGTTGTTGTTTTCATGACTGCTTCAAGTTCCAATATGATTTTTCCTTCCTCATCAAGTTCTGGAAATATTTTTTGAACTAGAATTTTTTCACCTATAACCTTCTTTAAGCATGAGATATGGAAAACTGGGTGCACTCGAGACGAAGCAGGAAGCTCCAATTTGTATGCCATAATACCAATATTTTGCAACACATTGTAAGGATAATAGTACTTTGGTGATAATTTATTATCGTTCTTAGCCCGCTTTAGGGACATTTTTTTGTATGCCCTTAGCCATAAAAATACCCATTCTCCTACATCAAATATTCTCTTGCTACGAGGTTGATCTCCTTGTTGTTTCATTCAATTATGTGCCAAATTTAGGCTATCCTTTAAGAGTTGGAGAACTTGTTGATGCTCGATGTGATCTTCCACTGTTTAAACCTTATAATTTTCTCTTAAAGATGATGCGATGGATGATGGATGATATCCATAAAGTTCCATAAATGGGGTATGGAAGGAAGTGTTATACCACCATTCAGCCAGAGGTAACTACTTCAACCATTGTGTTTTTTTATTAGATTCAAAACAATAAAGATATCCTTCCTAAAAAATTTTCACTATATCAATTTACCCATCAGATTGAGAATGATAAGATGAGATATGAGCTAGTTGAGTACCCAAAAAAGAAATTAATTCTTTCTAAAAATTTCCAGTAAAAATGGAATCTCTGTCACTTACAATAATCTTTGGGTTTCCATGTATCTTTTGAATTGTTCCATAAATTCAGTAGCAATTGTACTTCTATCAAATACCACCATGATGACACTCTTTCCTTCAGAATTAGGTAAAAATGTGATAAAATCCATTGAAACCTCCTCCCAATGTTGACTTATAATGCATAAAGGTTGTATAAGGCTCGGGGGTCTTAATTGTCTCAACTTTATTTTGCTGGAAAAGCAAACATTCTACCAAAATATTTTGAATATAAGATTTAAGGCCATCGAAAAAAAAATCTTTCTTCACCCTGTGGTAAGTTTTTAAAAATCCCGTGTGTCCTCCTAAGCGAGAGGTGTGCAATTCAAAAAGTATATTTTTTTTTAGTTGGGAATTCTTACAAATATATAAGCGATCTTTGTACCATAAGGAATCATTTTTCCAACTAAATGTATCATATGTACTAGGATCTTGCAACAAATTTTGAATGAGTTCCCACACTTCTTCATCATTCTTCCATTTATCCCTTGCTTTGGTTATACAATTTGGTTGGATAATAGAGATGGCACAAAGAAATGCTTCCACCTCTTCATCCTTTCTTGAGAGTGCATCTGCAACAATATTTAGCTTCCCTTTTTTTTATATGATTTCAAAGTCATAACCCAACGTCTTTGTGACCCATTTTTGTTTCTCTTCTGAAGATAGTCTTTGTTCCAAAAAGTATTTAAGACTATCATGATCAGTTTTTACCTTGAAGTGTCTTCCCATTAGGTAAGGTCACTAGTTCGTTAGTGCATGTAGTATTGTCAACATTCCCTTCTCATAAATAGCTTTACGTAAATACTTTCCTTTGATTAGATGACTTTCAAAGGAAATGGGCCTTCCTTCTTGCATTAATACAACACCAATTCCATTTCCTGAGGCATCACATTACACAATAAAGGTTTTTGTGAAATCTTGCGTAGCTAATACCGGTGTTAGGAACATTTCCTCTTTAAGATGTTCAAAGGCCTTAGTTTCTTCAGGAGTCCATGAAAAATCATCTTTATTCAATAATTTTGTTACAAGTTTTGTTATTCTCCCATAATTATTAACAAACTTGCGATAATACCCTATTAACCTGAGAAATCCTCGAAAATGCTTTATGGTTGTGGGGACTTTCCATTCCTTGATGGATTCAATTTTTTTAGGGTCTACCTTAACACCCTCCTAAGATACAATATGACCCATATAGTCCACCTCTTGTACTCTGTTAGTCACCTATAAATTTGTTATACCAAAAGGTGGCTAAGACTTTTTGAGCCTTCAAAGAACAAATTTTATTGCTAATTTTTTTTGACTCTTGAATACTCTTAAAGGCCTCATGTCTCTGTCTCAAACCTTCATTTTCTATTTCCATTCTATACTTAGAAAATTCTGCTGATTCCAAGAGGAACTGCTGCAAAAATCATCATTTTCCCCCTTCTCCCACTCAAAACTAACCTTCATTTTTACTCTCTTTTTCCCCATCATTTTCCTCTGATTTCCATTTTTCCTCATTTCCCCTTCATATAATCCACCTTGCATAGTTTAAAAATCCTTTTTTAACTATAGCGAAACCCCAAAAACCCTTTAGAAACCATTGAAAATCTATGTAAAAACCCATATTTTATTAAGGGTTTAAGCCCCATCGGGCCAAGTCTCAACCACTTCCCCACCGTATGCCCATGGTGCTAAGACCAAGCGCTAAAACCTTTCGGCGCTAATCACATCGAAAAAATTCAAATGCACAAGTCTTTGCCATTGATTCCAAAGTTCCGATGCGATTGGCTTTGTATTGATAAACTCCGATGTGATTAGCCTTTATATAAATATACCATGGGCCTGCCTTTGTGCTTAAAAAATTGAATAAATCATGCCCGATCCATTTTTTCCTTGGTAAAACACGAAAACCCATTTATCCAAAGTTTGTTTTAAAAATGCTAAATCACGTGTTGAAAATCAAATGGGTAGATTGAAAGACTGATCGCGCAATTGCAATCGGAGAAAGTTCAATGGGTTGATCGAAAAGACCTGCATCAAAAGTTCCGATGCAATTGGGTCATATATGTAAATGCTGCCCCCTTCACTTTTATCCCATATAACTTACACCCCGGGACCAAGTGTTGAAGTCCCGAAGCGCTTAATCGCATCGGGGATTATTTACAATGGGTTGATTGAAAATATTTACTCTGAAGTTCCGATTCGATTGGCATTTTTGTTATATACCCTGCACATATCATAAAACCTTTGTATATATTAAAAATTTTGGTTTTTTTATATATTAATAAAGGGTCCCGCTCATTCATGGGCCCAGTTCATCTCCACCGTTGATTGTTGGCCGACAAAATGGCCTGCACTTAATCGCATCACCCTTCTCGATCGCACAATCGCATTGGGAGTTTTCATTAAGTGCACTTAAATCTTTTATGTGCGACCTCCAATTTGCGATCTTCCGATACATTTTCCACCGTTGATCTGATCCTCAGATCAACGGTCCATATCCAATCACATCGGTCCTTCTCTAATCACACCACTTCACTTCCGACTGCCGATTGCGATCCTCCAATACATCTCCTGCCATCGATCTGATCTGTAGATTGATGGTCCACGTTTGATCGCATCGCATTTGTTCATCGTGCGCATTTTCTTGTTTTCCCCGATCACTGATCTCCCGATTTAATATCCACCGTCGCTCTTTTTAAGTCTAGTCACATCCAACATCGACGCTCCTCCCCGAAGCCTCCAAAGCAGTTAAACCTAATTACGCAGGATCTCATAATATTTTTTTTTTTTGCAAGTTCCAAAGGTTTTTTCCCATACTATGAAGGAAAAGAAAGCCAAAGGTCCCGATCTTCTGGCCTTTTGGTTATCAAAGGGAAAGGGACTAAAAGGGTTCTGCTCTACGTTTTATCAAATGATTTATGGGATTTGATGCCTTTAGAGTCCAGCGCGTCCCTGCACATCGACAAGACACTATTGATTAAAAGCACAGTTAAAGAGTATAAGTTTGAAGAACAGAACGCAACAGAGAAGACGATTGAAGACAGATTTGGGGAATTACGGCTAAGAATGATTATCAAAAGCCTAATTCCATGAACTAAAACACAGTTAAAATAAAATCATAAGTGTTTAAAAGACAGAAAGGCCTCCATTGTCACATTTGAGGCAAATTGATTCCTCTCGGCTACCATAGAGCCACATGTTGCCTCAAACCATTCAAACAGAAGCCAAAGTTATTGATTAAGGAAATATCTGCCTCACAGCGTAGCCAAGCAATTAATTCCGCTAAGGAAACCAATGCAGACAAATATCAGCGGAGTTATTTCATCCTGGATAGAGCCTAAAAGTCAATAAATCTCCCATCGAGCTTTGATATTAATTATAAAATAGTTAATACAGTGAAACACCTGTAAACTTCATCATCGAGCCCTTCAAAGGCCGAGAAGTCCTCACTCTGTATTAATTGAACATAGAAGATATTTTATCCTGTTTCACCTCCTCATTTCTTCTATAAATACTTCTGAAGAAGATGAGATAGGGGTTGGTTGTTGTTTGATTACAAGTTGTAATATTGAAACTCTTTGAAACAAATACATAGTACGTTGAAGTTGAAGAACAAATTGAAGTCTTGGAGGTCTTGATGATGTTGTTGCATGCTTGTTCCTGAGAAGGCTCTATCATTGGATCCATGAGCTTGGCTATTGGTGAAATATTCTGAACTGTTTGATGTTTTCCCCTGTTTTCATTCTGTTCCATAATTTCTTACTATAGTAGGTTGAAATTTTTAGGCTAATAAATGACTCTTGGAAGCAGCTTAGACCTGTTCATCCTTCACTGTTTTGTGTTTTCTTCTGCTGAAGTATTTTAGAGGCTTTAATCTTTCTCTTTAGTCTTCATGCTTGTTTATTTCCTTAATATTTTTAACGGTTGGTTTCAACATGATTTATGGTTCTCCCTGCTTTTCTGTTGCCACTTAAAAACTGTTATTGAAGTCTCCCTTTGAAGTTCTTTGCCTACAGTGAATCAAAGAGGTCTGTTTGGATCTTGCCCTTTGTCCTCACTTAAACAGTTGGCTTAAAGGTCGTTATAATTATGATCATAGATGTTTTTAGGTGTTCCCTCTTCTATGACTGCAATTATCAGTGAATCTCTTATGTTTTCTAAGTCATTTGAAATAAAATATTTGAGGAAATAGGGTGTTCCCCGTATCTTAGATTTCATTTTAAAAGTTGTTTTGAAATCATTATTTTCTTAAAGGTGTGATTTGTAGAATTTATGGTTAGCCCTGTCTATCAAAGAGCTCTTTATTGTTAAAATTATGCTTTCAAATTTCCCTTTTTTTAGAATTAAATCTCTCTTTCCAAATCATTAATGTTCATCTCATTCCAAAAACAAAAGGATCCCGTGGCCAAGTTAGATTTTCCCTTTGATATCTCATATCCATTGATGAGTTTGTTATGACCTTTTCTTGACTCCATTTCCCAATGAACCATATATTTCTCTGTCCTATATACCTTTCCTAGGCCTTTCATGTTCTACTGTATCATTCCAACCAAACAAACAAACAAATAAACACCTACACTTAATAACTAGTCTAAAACCAATACTTAAAGCACACAAGATAAACCTTTTTAAACAAACATTTGAGAGTTCCCTCTCTGAGAACAGGAGGACAAGATCCTATAACTCTAAAGATTGGTTCTGATGTTTCCTTGTCTTTTGATTTGCCAAAATATCAAAACACGGGACACCAACATAATGGCGATCACAGTGGGACCTTGAGTAAAATCTTCAAAAAACAAAACACTCACTGTCTAAGTATAACATAAGTAACATCTCTCAAGCACTACCAAGAAATGGTAATCATGATAGGACTTAATTGAATCAGTGACAAACTAAGTAACCCTTAGGATTCTCATTAAACCTTATCATACCTTGAAGGAAGCAGTTACCAAGCCATAAGAGTGATCTCTGTATGTTTTAACACCCTAGCTAAGTTTTAAGTCAGATTTAGGACACTCTCATAACCTGTAAGATCATAAAACCCCAAAACATTTTAGTTTGGCTTCATAATAAAGTTGGCGGTGGACCATAAAACCTTTTTCCTCCAAAAGAGCTAAAAATTTCCACCTGGCGACTCCACAATCCTAAAAATAAACCTTAAGACTCCACTGGGAAGACCCCAAGTCTTAATAGCATCATACAAACTCAGCTACAAGGATTTAAGGTTAAAATTTTCCTTCTTCTTAAAAGATCAGTTAGCCTCTTAAAGATTTTCATATTTGGTTATACTTTTCTTTTTTTAACTGGGTCTGAAAAACATAGCATAGTGGCTCCTAGAAAGATTCATACTAGAGCCTACCCTGACCCAAACCCACCGGAAGTAGTTGAAAACCCTGAAAGTATCCTTAGGAAGTCTCTTAGGATTAAATTATCAACTGTTTTCAGATCACCCTTCAGAGCTAATTCAGTTCCTGAAAATATTTCAGCTCTACAAAAATCTCGAGTTGACTTAGTAAAACCATTTAGAACTAGGTCTCTTGGTGATTTAGATCAGTTAGATTCTGAGTCTTCACTATCATCTCCTGAAACAAGTGAACCTCTTGGTAGTAGAGAAACAACACCTCCTGATTTACATTTCCTTCACAACTTAGGTGTCTCTCATCCAAGATCATCTCAACAATCTATTTCTGGTCCATTCATTTATGCTCACCCTACATCCATTGTCCAAACCACTACACCTCAGCCCACTTTTCCTATTGTTAATCCACTCCTTGTGAATCCAACCCCACGACCTATCATGTCAGCATGGTATGCTCCCCTAGTCCTTCCTGTACCATTAGTCAACCTTCCACAGGACTATCAATCCAAAATTCCATTATATGATGCTAACAATGATTCAACTACATCACAACATGTGGATAAGATGAATGACTACTTTGATAGAAATGAAATTGATGATGATTTTGTCAAGCTTAGGTTATTTTCTCAGAGCTTAGGAGGAGAAGTAAGGAAATGGTTCAAAGATTTAACCCCTCATAGTATCCATGATCTCCAAGCCTTCCATCAAACTTTCTTAAACAAATGGGAAGTAAATAAGAATCCTCTCCAAGTCCTTTCTGACTACAAGAATCTCCATAGAAACACTAGGGAAAGTGTGCAAGCTTGCTGCACTAGATTCAATAGTGTTTATAATGCACTATCCCCATAACTAAAAAATCCATAGGGCTCAGATTTAAACAAGTTTCCTGAAGGGTTTGACTTTGAAATGACATATCAGCTAAGAGAAAGAGGTTTTTAAACTCTTGAAGATATGAAAAAGGGTGCTCTTTCTGTGGAAGTCAACTTAATGGAGAAGAGAGAAAGAATGAAAACTAAGAAGAGAGTATCTTTTAGAGAGGAATCCAGTCCTTCTACTTCAAGCTTAAAGATGGAGAGGATGTTAGAAGAAATGATGAAAGAGATGAGCATAATAAAGAAAGCACAAGCAAATCAAAACCAAACTGCTCCTCAAAATAGAAACTAGAATTTTAAAAGAAACCAACCTCCAAACAGACCCAGGGAAGATGATCAGAAAATCACTCCTCCTTTTCATTAGAACTATGTAGATCAATATGAGGAAGATAGGGAGTTGGAAAGGTTGGAAGAATCTCATGTAAAATTGATCGGATCAGACAGTGGAGATGATGTTTCCCTCACTGAGGAAGAACAAGATTTCTTCTCTTATGATCAAAATACAAACACCTATGAAGATTCTGATGACTATAGATTGGGTTTTGAAAATACAATCATGGAAGTACACAAACAGTATGATCTTAGGAGCAAGGGAAGAATAGATCAATCAAAGGATAAGAACACTAACACTGCTGTGAAGAAAAACGCAGAAAACCAGCCCAAAAAGACAGCAGAGAAAACCAACATTTCGGCTAAAAAGCCAGACTTAAACAAAGATAAAGGTGTCTAGCCAAAGTTTGAACAGAGTACCCCTAGCACTTCAGCTAGTGGTCCTAATAAAAATGTCCCAATTACCAGTCCAAACAAGGTTCAGCAAATCAAAGTTGCTGAAAAGAATTCAATTGAAAAAACAAATGTAAATACAAACAAGTCAATTATTCCTTTCAGCCTTGAGGGAGATATCACTAAGATAAAATTTACCATCCCCCTAGCTGAAATAGTAATCCAAGAAGTGTACAAAAACCAAGTTTTGAAAGCTTTTAACTTAGGAAGTGATACTGACACCTTGAACCTAACAGATGATAAACCTGAGTTGTTATTTGGTCCTGAAGTTGAAGGAAAATACCAAGAAGGGGCTGTCCCTCCCTTCTATGTTAGCTTGAACATACACGAGAAAATTTTACACAATGCCATGTTAGATTCAGGAGCTTCACACAATGTAATGCCCAAGGTGGTAATGGAGAGCTTAGGTTTAGAGATTACTAAATCATACAAATATTTGTATTCTTTTGACTCAAGCCGAGTCAAATGTTTGGGTTTAATCAAAGATTTATGTGTTAATCTATCTCAGATCCCTGCTAAGAGTCTAGTTATGGATATATTTGTAGCTGACATTCCCCCTAAGTATGGCATGCTCTTATCAAGATCTTGGGGAGCCAAACTTCAGGGAAGCCTTCAAATGGACATGTCTTATGCCACCATCCATGTTTTTAATGAAAACAAAAGACTATACATGGAATCTCACAAGAAGTACATGGTAAGCAACCTAGACAAATCGAACAACACTCCAATCTATTCTACTCATTCAAGTTTAGATTCCTTTATCTTATGTAACGAAGATGAAATTACTCAACAAGATAAAGAGAACATAGACCCAACTGATTCACCAGAAGAATCGAATCTTCTCTCAAATCAACTTCAAAACATCAAGAATCAACAGCAACAAGAAAATGAAAATGAGTCAAACGTAATGTGGACAATAAACTTTGATGGATCTTGTAATAAAGCAAGTGCAGGTGCAGGCGTATGGATGCAGAATACGAATCAAATTTTTTCATACAAATTGAATTTCCCATGCACTAACAATATCGTTGAGTATGAAGCACTTCTCCTAGGTTTACAATTACTCAAACAATTAGAAGCCCAAAAGATAACGATCTTAGAAGATTCTGAACTTATCATAAAAAAAATCAAAGGAGAATACTCATCCAGAAATCAGAGGCTTAGGGAATATCAGAATGCTGCCCAAGATTTATTGAAAACCTTAGAAAAATATGAACTTGTTTTCATTCCTAGAGCATTTAATCATTTAGAAAATGAAATCACTTTTAATGCCAACAACTTTCAAATACCTGAGATAAATGAACAGCTTAGCATAAAGATAAAACATAGGCCTGCAGTGCCTGATAATGAAGATCACTGGCAAGTGTTTGATTGTAACCAAAACATAGATGATTTCTTAAAGTCAGAAAACAATTTCACCATACCAACATGAGAATCTAGCCATAATGAAAACTGTCCATATATTGAAGAAATCCAAGAAGCTGAAATAACACACTCTGCTGATATAAATCATTCTGAGAATTCGTTTGAGGTAGAGTTAATTGACAACATGGACCAAAAAGACCTAGAAGTTTTAGAATGTAAAAACGGTTCAATTCCAAGAGGTCTCTCACCTTTGGAACACCTTTTCGATTTTAATGATGTAGCCAAAGAACCAAAAATGGAGCCTGTGGAAACAAACGTAGAAGAACACAACATAGGCTCCCTAACAAAACCTAAGATGATTAAATTGTCCATCACTCTTCCAACTCACATAAAATCTCGACACATTGATATGGTTAAAGAGTTTAAAGATGTTTTTTCCTGGGCATACACAGATCTGAAGTCTTACGATACCAGCATCATTCAGCACAAGATTCCCCTGAAGGAAAATCAAAAACCCTTCAAACAAAAAATAAGAAGAATAAACCCACTTTTATTACCTTTATTTAGAGCCAAAATTGAAAAGATGCATGATGCTAGCATTATAGTACCAATTAGATTTTTAGAATGGGTATCAAACTTAGATTCTGTTAGGAAAAAGACATGGGAGATCAAACTCTGTATCGATTTCAAAAACTTAAACAGAGCATCCCTAAAAGACAACTACCCATTTCCCAAGATGGATCATATAATTCAGAGGGTATTTGGGTCAAAAAGGATATCACTCTTAGATGGGTTCTCGGGTTACAACCAGGTGTTAGTCAAAATGCCTTTCGGGTTAATGAATGCAGGTGCCACCTTCCAAAGGGCCATGGACATATCCTTTTCTGAAGATATTGGCTATTTCATAATTATTTACCTTGATGACATAACTATCTTTTCAAAAACTGATGAAGAACATTTGACTCACTTAAGAATTTTTTTTTGAGAAGTGTAGGAAATTTGGCTTGTCATTGAATCCCAAGAAGACACTCTTCTGTCTCCAAGAAGGTAAAATTCTTGGTCACATAATTTCAGAAGAAGGAATCAAAATAGACCCTACGAGGATAGATGGCATATTGAAAATTAGCCATCCAAGAAGCCTCAAAGAATTACAATCTTTCATTGGAAAGATTAATTTTTTGAGAAGGTTTGTCCCCAATAAAAACATGCTTAAGAAATATGTGGGTGTAAAATGGACTTTACCAGCTAAAAAATCATTCGAACTGGTCAAACAAGCTCTTACTCAAACACCAGTCCTGATTAGTCCAGATTTTATCAAAGACTTTTACATCTTTTCTTTTGCATCTGAGCATACAATAGCTATAGTTTTACTTCAAAATAATGATTTGGGGCAAGAACAACCAATATCTTTCTTTAGAAGGGCCTTAAGTGATGCTCCTCTCAAATATAATATCATGGAGAAGCAAGCCTTAGCATTAGTGAAAGCATTAAAAGACTTTAGGGTCTATATTTTACACTCTCACATAATTTCTTTTGTTCCATGTACTATTTTCAAGGACATTCTAAGTCAAGACCCTGATGGTAAAAGGGGAAAATGGATTGCAACTATTCTTGAATATGACTTAGAAATTAGGCCAACCAAACTAGTTAAAGGGCAAGGATTAGCAAAACTTATGGCTAAGTCTAACTTACAAGCACTAGACATGAATATGGTGGATGTGTTGGAAGAAATAGAAGAATCTATTACTCCTTTTATTCAAGAAACATTTCTAAATTCTCCTTGGTATGCTGACATTATTTATGTACTTTTGTATTTAAATGCCCCTCCTTCTTTCCCCAAAATGAAAGCTAGATTTTTTAAACAAAAGGCTTTGAGTTTTTGTATCTTAGATGGAGTATTATATTGGAAAAGTGCTGTTGGAATTTTTCTTAAATTTTTACTTGAAGATGATGCAGGAAAAATCATGCATGAAGGAGAATGTGGAGGACACCTCTACTGGAAGGCCACAACAAACAAAATTCTTAGATCTGGTTACTATTGGCCTACCCTTTTCCCAGACACTCAAAAGTTGGTCATGTCTTGCCATAAGTGTCAAATCTTTGATGGCAATAGAAAACTCCTCCCCTTACCCTTAAATCCCATCAGAGTTGAGGCACCTTTTCAACAATGGGGTTTAGACTTCATTGGGGAAATTCACCCATCCTCCTCAGCTCAACATAAGTGGATCCTCACATCCACTGACTTCTTTACCATGTGGATAGAAGCTATACCCTCCAGAAATTCTAATGACTCTGTCATTATCAAGTTCCTTGAAACAAATATCCTATCCAGATTTGGTTGTCCCAGAAAAATCATAACAGACAATGCTGCTGCTTTTAAATCTAAGAAAATGGTTGATTTCAGCTACAAATACCACATAACCTTGGGCCATTCCACTGCTTATTATCCCCAAGGAAATGGATTAGCTGAATCTTCCAACAAGAGCCTCATCAATATCATTAAAAAATTGTTGGAACAAAATAAAAAATCATGGCACAGTAAGCTTGTTCATGCTTTATGGGTTGATAGATTAACTACAAAGAAGTCAATAAATATGTCCCCATATCAGTTAGTTTATGGCATGGATGCAGTTTTTCCTACCACACAGGGAGTTCCAGTCATGAAACTCCTTCAAGAAGTGCAGATTGAAGAGAATCATATGCAGAGAAGGATCAACTAAACAATCCATTTATAGCAGACCAGAGAAGAAGTTTATGAGAGAACACAGTTAGTCCAAGAAAATATGAAGAAAATATTTGATAAGAGGACTAAGGAAAACAATTTCCAAATTGGAAATGTTGTTCTTAAATGGGATTGAAGAAGGGAAGAGAAGGGAAAACATGGAAAGTTTGAGAACTTGTGGAAAGGGCCATATATTATCCATGCTGAGAGGGGTCACAATGCATTTTTCTTGAAAGAATTGAATGGAGAAAATTTGTATGGAGGTCCTGTCAATGGCAGGATGCTCAAACATTACTTGTGCCAAGAATCTTGAGTTTCAAAGCATTTATATTTTTAATTGTAAATATCATAGTCTAACCATTGCATTCAAAGTTAGAAAAATAAAAAATACAAAAACAAAGAAAGAAAGAAAAGAGGGCAGATTGTGAAAACAAGAAAGGTATAGCCCCATACCAAAAAACAGAAACAAATCTGAAAGTGTGCAAGCTCTAATGCCACTCCTAAAAAACACACTTCTAGTTAGTCAAACAGCCTAAACTTGACTAATTAGCTTTAAATTTTTTGCGGATAGGATAGTGAATTCGATTTGCCAAACTGTTTAATCTTGGATTATCAGTAGATAGTTTAGGATAGAAATTAAAGGTTCAAATATGTTCAAAACCTGAACCTAAAGTTTCCAAAACAGAGATGACTCAAATTTGTTTTATTTTCTGAGTCAAAAAAGATGTAAATCTAGTTCTAATTAGCTCAAAATCTGAACCAGAAAACAAGGAAGAAACAGCTCAAACAAGAGCCAAAACAGAGATCTAAAAAGAGAAGGCCATGATGAAAAACTTTTAGATCTTAAGCCTTCCATTTTTATTTAATTTTTCTGCAAAAATGAATGTCTATGTGCAGCTTGTTTTTATGCCACAGATCACAACAAGGTCAAATAGCTTAATCTTGACTTGACTGTTTTTAAATTTCTGTTGTAGAATTTAGAGAATAAAATTTGATGGACAGTTTAATCCCAACAGATAGTAGATTAGGTAGAGAATCATATGGGCTCAACTGTTTAATCTGAGTCCATGGAGAAATAAGGAGTAGAAATAGATTAGATTTCCTGCTTTCAAAAGAATAAATGATTGTGAAAAGAGTTTGCCAATCCAAGTGCACTCTAATGAAGAGAAAATGCTAGATCAGTAGGATTGGGTAGGTAGAAAGCTTGTTGATGAAAGATTCATTGTTTTCCATAGCTATTAGCATTTCCAGAGCATTTCCGGAGCAAAATAAGATCATTCGATCAAGAAAGACGACCCGATGGATGAGGCAGGCGATCAGCATCTCAGAGAATGCAAGTCTGAAATTCTTGATGCCTTCAAGAAGGCATCATCCCCAAGTGGAGCCATTTTTAGTCACCTATAAATTTGTTATACCAAAAGGTGGCTAAGAATTTTTAAGCCTTCAAAGAACAAATTTTATTGCTAAAAATTGTTGACTCTTGAAGAATCTTAAAGGCCTCATGCCTCTATCTCAAATCTCCATTTACTATTTCCATTCTATACTCAGAAAATTCTGCTGATTCCAAGAGGAACTGATGCAAAAATCATCATTTTCGCCCTTCTCCCACTCAAAACTAACCTTCATTTTTACTCTCTTTTTTCCCATCATTTTCCTCATTTCCCCTTCATATAATCCAACTTGCATATTTTAAAACTCCTTTTTTTAACTATAGCGAAACCCCAAAAACCCTTTAGAAACCATTGAAAATATATGTAAAAACCCATATTTTATTAAGGGTTTAAGCCCCATCGGGCCAAGTCTCAACCACTTCCCCACCATATGCCCATGGTGCTAATACCAAGTGCTAAAACCTTTCGGCGCTAATCGCATCGCAAAAATTCAAATGTGCAAGTCTTTGCCATTGATTCCAAAGTTTTGATGCGATTGGTTTTGTATTGATAAACTTTGATGCGATTAGCCTTTATATAAATATACCGTGGGCTCGCCTTCATGCTTAAAACATTGATTAAATCATGCCCGATCCATTGTTTCCTTGGTAAAACCCGAAAACCCATTTATCCAAATTTTGTTTTAAAAATGCTAATCACGTGTTGAATATCAAATGGGTAGATTGAAAGACCGATCGCGCAATCGCAATCGGAGAAAGTTCAATGGGTTGATCGAAAAGACCCGCATCAAAAGTTCCAATGCAATTGGGTCATATATGTAAACCCCACCCCCTTCACTTTTATCCCATATAACTTACACCCCAAGACCAAGTGTTGAAGTCCTGAAGCGCTCAATCGCATCAGGGATTATTTACAATGGGTTGATTGAAAAGCTTTACTCCGAAGTTCTGATGCGATTGGCCTTTTTGTTATATACCCCGCCCATATCATAAAAACCTTTGTATATATTAAAAAAGTTGGGGTTTTATATATTAATAAAGGGTCTCGCTCGTTCATGGGCTCGGTTCATCTCCACCGTTGATTGTTGGCTGACCAAATGACCTACACTCAATCGCATCACCCTTCCTAATCGCGCAATCGCATCGGGAGTTTTCATTAAGTGCACTTAAATATTTTATGTGCGACCTCCGATTTGCGATCTTCAGATACATTTTTCGCCATTGATCTGATCCTCAGATCAACGGTCCACATCAAATCAAGTCGGCCCTTCTCTGATCACACCACTTCACTTCCGATTGCAAATTTTGATCCTCCAATACATCTCCCGCCATCGATATGATCTACAGATCAACGGTCCATGTTTGATCGGGCGCGTTTTCTTGTTTTCCCCGATCGCTGATCTCCCGATTTAATATCCACCGTCGATCTTTTTAAGTCTAGTCGCATCCAATGGCCACGCTCCTCCCCGAAGCCTCCAAAGCAGTTAAACCTAATTACGTAGGATTTCATAATATTTTGTTTGTTTTGCAGGTTCCGAAGGTTTTTTCCCATACTATGAAGGAAAATAAAGCCAAAGGTCCCGATCTTCTGGCCTTTTGGTTATCAAAGGGAAAGGGACTAAAAGGGTTCCGCTATACGTTTTATCAAATGATTCATGGGCTTTGATGCCTTTAAAGCCTAGAGCAGCCTTGCACATTGACAAGACACTGTTGATTAAAAGCACAGTTAAAGAGCATAAGTTTGAAGAACAAAATGCAACAGAGAAGAAGATTGAAGATAGATTTGGGGAATTACGGCTAAGAATGATTATCAAAAGCCTAATTACCTAAATTAAAACACAATTAAAAGAAAATCATAAGTGTTTAAAAGACAGAAAGGCCTCCACTGTCACATTTGAGGCGAATTGATTCCTCTCGGCTGCCACAGAGCCACCTGTTGTCTCAAACGATTCAAAAAGAAGCCGAAGTTATTGATTAAGGAAATATCTGCCTCACAGCACAGCCAAGTAATTAATTCCACTAAGGAAACTAATGCAGAAAAATATCAGAAGAGTTATTTCATCCTGGATAGAGCCTAAAAGTCAATAAAGCTCCCACCGAGTTTTGATATTAATTATAAAACATTTAATACAGTGAAACACCTGTAAACTTCATCATCGAGCCCTTCAAAGGCCGAGAAGTCCTCACTCTGTATTAATTGAACTTAGAAGATATTTTATCCTATTCCACCTCCTCATTTCTTCTATAAATACTTCTGAAGAAGATAAGATAGGGGTTGGTTGTTTTTTTATTACAATTTGTAATACTGAAAATCTTTGAAATAAATACATAGTATGTTGAAGTTGAAGAACAAATTGAAGTCTTGGAGGTCTTGATGATGTTGTTGCATGCTTTTTCCTGAGAAGGCTCTATCATTGGATCCATGAGCTTGGATGTTGGTGAAGTATTCTGAACTGTTTGATGTTTTACCCTGTTTTCATTCTGTTCCATAATTTCTTACTACAGTAGGTTGAAAGTTTTAGGCTAAGAAATGACTCTTGGAAGCACCTTAGACCTATTCATCCTTCACTGTTTTGTGTTTTCTTCTACTGAAGTATTTTAGAGGCTTTAATATCTCTTTAGTCTTCATGCTTGTTTATTTCCTTAATAGTTTGAATAGTTGGTTTCAGCATGATTTATGGTTCTCCCTTCTTGTCTGCAGCCACTTAAAAATTGTTATTGAAGTCTCCCTTTGAAGTTCTTTGCCTACAGTGAATCAAAGAGGTCTGTTTTGATCTTGCCCTTTGTCCTCACTTAAACAGTTGGCTTAAAGGTCATTATAATTATGATCATAGATGTTTTTAGGTGTTCCCTCTTCTATGACTGCAATTATCAGTGAATATTTTATGTTTTCTAAGTCATTTGAAATAAAATATTTTAGGAAATAGGGTGTTCCCCGAATCTTAGATTTCATTTTAAAAGTTGTTTCGAAATCATTATTTGCTTAAAGGTGTGATTTTTAGAATTTATGGTTAGCCCTGTATATCAAAGAGCTCTTTATTGTTCAAATTATCCTTTCAAATTTCCCTTTGTTGAGAATTAAACCTCTCTTTCCAAATCATTAATGTTCATCTCATTCCAAAAAAAAAAGGATCCCATGGCCAAGTTAGATTTTCCCTTTGATATCCCATATCCATTGATGAGTTTGTTACGACCTTTTCTTGACTCCATTGCCCAATGAACCATATATTTCTCTGTCCTATATATCTTTCCTAGGCCTTTCATGTTCTGTTGTATCATTCCAACTAAACAAACAAACAAATAAACACCTGCACTTGATAACTAGTCTAAAACCAATACTTAAAGCACACAAGATAAACCTTTGAAAACAAACATTTGAGAGATCCCTCTCTGAGAACAGGAGGACTAGATCCTGTAACTCTAAAGATTGGTTCTAATGTTGCCTTGTCTTTTGATTTGCAAAACTATCAAAACATGGAACACCAACATACTCCAAAGAAACATTTGGAGGTTTTTGCATATAATTTTTTCTCATCCAATATTTTGAGCACCCTATCAACATGTTGAACATGATCCTTCCAAGACCTATTGTAGATTTGTATATCACCAAAAAATACTAACAAAATTTTCTAAGGAAGGGTTTGAGAATGGAATTCATCAACCCTTGAAATGTAGAACGTGCATTGGTAAGGCCAAAAAGCATGACCAAACATTCATAATGAACCTCATGAGTTTGAAATGTTTTTTTCATAATATCTTCAGTCTCCATTCTAATTTTATGATATCGTGAATGAATATCCAACTTATGAAAATAAATTTCTCAAGTAATTCATCCCAAAATTCATTAATCAAAGGAATAAGAAATTTATCTTTAAAAGTGAGCTTATTTAGCTCTATATAATTCGGAAGCATGCATCATGATCCATCCTTCATGTTCACCAATACTACTCGAGCAAAGAAAGAACTTTGACTAGCTTGAATTATACCAACCTCTAAGATTTATGCAATCATACATTCAATTTGTCTCTTTTTGAGATAAGGATATTTGTAAGGCTTGATGTTTGGAGAAGCACTTCCTGGAATCAAATGAATAGCATGATCATGATCATGAATAGGTGGGAGTCCTTCGGGAGTTTCGAACACCTGGGAATGATTCTCGAAGACTTTTTGGAGATCTGGAGAAATAGATGATTTTGATGTTGGAACTTCTAGTGAGCATAATTTTGTGACCACGCCTCGTTCTTCTTTCTTCAGAAGCCTTGTCATGAAATTACAGCTTATTATATTTCCCGAATTTCCTGGGATACCCCATAATTAAACTTCCTTTCCTTTCAAAAATAAATTCAAGAAAATTTCTTGAAAATTAAAATCTACCTTCCCCAAATATTGTAACCATTGCACTTCTAGTACAACATCAATACCTCCCATTTGAATGGAAAGCATTGGACTATTTAATACATATTCCCCCATGATCAACCTGATATTATGGCATTCTCAAGAGAAATTTATAGTTCCTCCATTTGAAACCATCACTTGACACTCTCGTGCTCGGTATAGGAATGAATTCAATTCCTTGGCTACCTTACAATAAATAAAATAGTGGGTACTACTCGAATCAATCAACACTATTACATTTTTCTTCTTGATACATCCTTATTTCTTGAGAGTTTGAGGAGTGGTAATTCCTGCCAATGCCTTACGAGACATGGTTGGACTCATTTCTTCTATGTCTAGGGTTGGTTCCTCATGTATATCCTCTTCTTTTGAAGTTTCTTGTTCATTTTATTCCTCCTCTTCACAATGTATGTAACTAATTTCTTATTAGCACACTTATGACTTTTATTTTATTTTCTATCATAACTATAGAAAAGCCCTTTGTTGGGTCATAAAGGTGAGTTTCTAAAGGTAACCTCAATGCTTTTAATTTGATTATAAACCCTAGGCAAGTGTTGTTGTTTCAATAGTGTAAGCACGGTATAATCAAGTGACATCGGAGGACGACTACTCTAAATTATCATAAGGAAGACTCTCTAATTCTCAAAGTTCACAAATCAACTTGGAAGTGAATTATTGAATGCTTTTGACTATTCAAGGGAGCTAACTTTGTTTTAAGCCTATGCATAAATAACTACTCAGGACTGAAAAGAATAAAATGCAATTGAACAGTGTTCTTTGATGAATTGAACAACAACCGTAATGAGTTGAACAACAACTCTAATAAATTGAAAAACAGTCAATTATTCTAAATTTTGCAATGAAATTCTCTTTTAAATCAACTAATGACAACGTTCTGAATTAAATAGCAACCAAATACTCATAATGATGATAAAAAGATCCAACATTAACTATGTGCAGAATTGAACAAAAATCGTGCTGAAACTAATCGAACAAGTATAAAAGCATTGAACAATTATGAAACAATTGTATTTTAGGCAAGAACACATGAATGGTAAACTAGTCTAATGAAAAAGGAAGCTTTCGTATCTTACATTAACAATTAACCAATTAATGATATATTATGAAATGCAATAGATAACTGGAAACACAAATTCTGTAAATAAACATAGAGCAGAGAAGTAGCAAAGGAACTCCCAAGGTTGGGCCCAAAACCACCAGAAGCCTACTGTTAGGGAATACTTAGGGATTGTTTATTCAAAAATTCCAAATTATTTTTTAGCCACAGATAAATACATTAATACAACTTGACATTCTATCCCAATAAATCTATTACAGAGAAATATATTATTGTCCCTATCTTGTTCATCTTCGGCCTTTTAAAGGCGAATTCAAAAGTAGTAACATATCCTTTCGATTATGGGACCCTGCTACTTCGTGGGTGTCATTTGAGTGCTCCAAGCATGTATGTGCCTCTCCATATTCTATCAATTCATAGGAGCCATTATGATCTCGCTTTCCTCCCTTTTCAGTTGTCTTTTGGTCATCAGCATTTTAGCAGCTTTTCGTTCCTATCAATAAATATAGTGACAAGTTGGTTCTTACATTATTAAACATTCATTTTATCATTAGTTCACTTTGCCTTGGCTTTACGTTATTTTCCTTTAATTTCGCTAAGATGAGGGGAAAATACATAAAATTACATAAAAAATTATGGTAAAGATGGGGTGAAGCATACCTTATTCTTGGCCCAACGTACTCCCCTGCTTACCTTTTTGTAGGTCCTCATGCAAATAAATGGTTGAGGTGTAGCCGGGTTAGAGAATATGATGGGTATACCTCCTCTTTATAGAGTCTGAAGCTATGTCTTCGTCTGATCTTTGCAAATGTTGAGTTTGTGTACCCCTCTGGCAACTCATAATCGTGATGATAGTCCTTAGGGGGTACCAGATGAGGAGGCACCTATATCTGCACCCTATCCATGTAGGGCCTATGTTCAAAATTGTGTTGTTATATAGAAGGAACCTGGAAGCAGCAACTTTCAAGTTCCTGTAACCGAATCGCTCTCTGTTCTTCACATTTTTTGTAGAGGCTAGCCATCTTTGTTTGGCTACTACCAGTTCTTCTTCCTAAATGTCCTAGAAGTAATTCCACCCATGCTGCACAATATCATTATGGATAGCTCCCAGTTTGGATATCACTCCTTTCCTCTACATGAATTTCTTATGGTGCGTGAACAGGTATAGGGTTTTAGTAGGTTCCCCCCTAACCTGTAGATCTATGCTATGCTCTCTCTTTTGAAAGGTGTTGTAGGCCTTATCCCACCGAGTCTGGTTCTTGGAAAAATAAAGGAAAGCCTGGAATTGAACGTCCCCAATGAAGGGGTTGGGGTTACTGTCCCTATCTTCCTCTAGAAAGAAATTGTGTAAATATAATTGACGCAGAAGATGTTGGACCTGCTCATCCTTCTCATTGCAACACCGAAAAAATTCCTCAATGGTTTTAAAATTCGTGGGCTTCCCTACCCTGACATCCTTGATTTTCAATAGTAAATACCACTCTACTAAGAATAGAGCATAGTTTGTGGCTAGTGCCCTGCAAGTTAATACATCAGTGTAAAGAGAGCAAACCATACTAGTTTGCTTCCTAGATTGTTCCACTTGATCCTGTGCTTTCTTTACTTTTGTAATTTCTTTCGTGAGTTGGGAAAATGTTTCATCCTCACTTGCAGAAAGGTATTTAAACCTCTTTAGTAGTGCCTGATGTTCCTATAAGGGTACTACTTCCTTTCTACACTGGGCCAATTCATGTTGGACTTGAATTAGTTCATTGTGCAACTTTTGATTGGTAGTCTTTTCTACTAGGGGAGTGTAGGCAGGTGTCATCTCTGTTTGAGTCCCCTTATATTCTATAAGTTCCATATTAGTCTACACAGGAGCTTCAACAATTTCCACTAGGTCAGTCTCTACAGTAATTTCAGCAGTATCTACCAATTGGGTAAAAAAACCTATTTGGGTTCCCATGGTATCCGATTCCTTCTTAGGTTTCTGAGCCTTGTTTGCTTCCTTCAATTGTTTCATTAGATGTTTTATCATATTTCTCAACCTCTTATAATTCCTGTTCATTTTCCTTAACTTATTTTCAATTGATTTTTCTTTTAGCAAGGTTTTGGTAGGGGAAGGAGGAGTAGTGGCTTCGGTTTAAAAATGGTGGTGCCAGTTCTAAGGTTATCAACAATGGTGTTTCCTTAATGTGCCTTAGAGTTTATTTCTGCATTAACATTCTGACGAGGAGAGATAATGTTCCCTTCAGGTGTCAGGGGAACTGTCTCCATGATTGCATTTTGTTCTAATGGGATGGTGTCTCCCAACTGATTTCCAGTTTCAGATATCCATTTTGTCTAGTCTTCCCTACTCACGCATTCGCTATTGGTGGGAGATAAAATCCTTAAGGCCTGTAATTCATCATGGTGGGGTAGTATTCCAATGTGGCTAGAGCTACTGGCTATGGCAGATTCATTCAACAGATCCCTCTACCCCTGATCTTCTTCTGATGGGCTTCCAATTTCACGATATGTCATCATTTGCTCCAGAACATGAGCCATTTCTACTTCGTAGTCTTGTAAGGACATATTTTGAGGGCTTTAAGGTCGTGTATTGGATGGTCCTGCCTCATCTGGAAATTCATAGGTGTATTTTCGTAATTTTAGCCTTTCGAACCGTCTTTGTTTCCCCGGTTCTAAGGTTGAAAAATGGGCCCTTTTCCCTCTTGCTCTGTTCGGAAGTTAAATTTCTGTTCTGACAAGGTTTTCCTCAGGGGCATGCAAGGTGGGATTAAAAAATCTATCCCAAGTTCTCTGTTGTTTTCCTAGCTCATGAATGATGATTAATTTGATCAAGCCATGGTGGTTAACGACTGCTTGGGGGTTTTTGGATTTTCTAATTCAAACAGCAGTATCATGCAATACAGAATTCATTAAAGAAGGCAAATTAACTGAATTTTTTCACTTGAGAGAAACTAATAGTTTAATATGGCTAGGCTTTACCACATCCTGGCATTCATCACATGTGATGTATCTATGAATGAAAACTGCAAATTCTTGCGAAGGTTGTTGTAAGGACGTAGGGTTAATCCCCTTACCTTTTTGTTCCAATGGTTCGTTTGGGTCCTGGTATACTAAGATTTCTTCTCGTAGAAGAACATGTTTTTCGGTCCATCTTTCTCCCACTGTTGATAGTCCAGAGACCTCAGCGATGGTTTCCTCCGCAACCAGTATGATTCTTCCTCTAACTATGGTGTGCCCTTCTTGCGGGTTTTGCAGGAACTCAACTATTATTTCTATGTTAAACCCATGAAGTCTGTGTGGATATGGAATCTGTTATCACCAAAATCGTACCTGATTGACTGTTGATCAGACAACTTCAGTCTAACTATTTCAAACCAATCTTGTGACTGAGGCTTAGCCTCCTCATCCTGAGAGGGCTCTCTCAAGGGTTAATGATATGGGATATAGATAGATGGCTAACTCTATTATTTGTGTTTTGGTTTAGGTTTAGAATATGAATGCTTTCTACCATTAGGCTATGGAGTCAATGATAGGGCTCTCAATAAAAAAGGCTTTCCTTGTGGAAGCTGAGGCTTGTATATACTTCAATGAAAGAGTAACGCATTCAGGAAAATCCCAATAACTTGAAGTTCAGAGGAAGCCAGAGCATGTAATACATGAATTCTGAGTAATGAGACATGAAGGCTATGGAAGAGAAAAATTTCAAATGTAGGGCATAAAACTCATTGAAAATACACTAAGAATCTCAGGTGAAGGAAAGTTGTATCTTACTGTATATATCAGTCAATCCAAAGCTTTACAAAGTTGTCTGCTTAGATAAAATTTTCCAACCTGTAGGTTGAAACTAACATCAGCATGTATACATTGGGCTTATGGAGTCAAAGCACTCTCAGAATATCAGTGAATCTAATTGACATGGAAGTTGAGGCATATCAGGGTTTTTAGTCATGAGACACACACTTGAAACATGTAAAAACACAGTCAGTCCATTTATAAAGGAAGTCAGAGCATCTAAAGATGAGTTCTGAGTAATATAGATGAACACCACTGCAAATAAGATATATAAGAAACACTGATAGGAAATGAAAACACTAAAAACCCCTTCTGAATCTCAAGTTGGTCAAATAGAAACACTTTGCATTAGCTGAAACAGTCTTTTTACAATATGCACCAGTTTTGCCAAAAAGTCTCCAACCCTTTGCTAATTCGACCCTTTGATCTTTTATATATCATTTACATCATGAGATAAGCTTTTCATCAGCTAGATACATCGAATTCCTACCTATGAAACCTATCCTAACCATATAACATGGTATTTATTACATAAGACAGTTGCAAACCTAAGACAGAGTCCTATTACAAGTAGGATTAGGACTCTTTCACTTTATTTAAAACAACTTTATCTAGACTTAATTACATCATATGCCACTTGTATTTTCATGAGGTCGAAACCTGATGATGAGCTCCAAACTGTTATGACCATAATGCTGATGATGTTGATCTTTTGCAATCTAGGAAACTGTCTCCCTATTCTTTAGGCTTTGGATTCTTTAATCTTTTGAGGCATTCTGACCCTTATGAACCATGATTTCGATGCCATTTGTTGTCAAGAACTGAAAAATAATATGTCCAAAGTCATCCCCTAGTGCCAGTTGTTCAAAATCCACTTCAAACTCTCCAAAATAGTGAAACAGACCTACACTACGAAAACAACCCAGTTTTGTAGCGATTTTTCGTAGCGCAGTCTTTTTAACCTTTTTCCTTCAAAATTTTGGCTTCTTATTTTTTAGATTTATCTTCCTTGACACTTAAAAAAACTCCCTTAGCAATTTTAAGTGAAAATTCACATTTTTTCCCTTCCAAAATTTAAGAGAGAAAGTGAAAAAACATGCTACAGCAGTTTCGTAGCGCATTTCACTCTTTTGCACTGTTGGCGCTACAAAACTACTGAGTGAGCAGTTTTGTTCAAAAATTTTCAAAAATGAAAATTTGAAAATGTGAAAAAACTCAAAATCAACCTACTTCCAACATATAAAACAAAAATATCAAGTGAAAAATACTTTCATAACAATCTTCATGAGCTTCCTTCTTCATTTGCAATTTTTTCATGTTTTTCCCTAAACATTAAGTCTTGGGACAGAGCTTATATCGCTTACTCCATGATGTATTTTGAGAAATTGAAGAAGGTTTTTGTAGGCCATTATGTCATGATTAAAACTCTTTTTTTTTTTTTTTGAAACACATCTCCTGCTGTCCAGAAACTGCCTTTGAAAAATATGTGTAAAACATGAAAACTCTGTTTTTGAAAATAGGGCTTCAATGAAATCCCTTTATCTCCAAACTGATAACACCTGTGAGAAAATTGATAGATGTTTTTTTATTTGGGAATTTGATGAAGAAAAACCTCGTTCAAAATTCCAAAAAAAAATTCATTTCACCAGAAACGGAACTTGAAGTTTGACTACTAAATAGCCATGTACATGAAATTTTGTAACAGCAGTTTCGTAGCGCATTGTAATTTATCAATTTCTCCCACCTCATAATGAATTGGAGGAAACTGAGAGATTTTTTTGTAGCTAGCTCTATTAGGAAGAAAAACCTCTTTCCATTTTTCTAAAATCGTTTGGAGTTGCTCAGAAACCGCCTTGGAATTTTAATACCCAGAACCAGAAAAATAGAGTTTTTGCTTCATATTGCGCTACGAAAGTAGCAGCGCTTTCGTAGTGCATTTCCTCTTTTTTTAAATAGTGGTGCTATGAAATGGTGGATTCCTGGCTAATTGCATAAACTTAGCCCGAAAATTAATGGAATGACCCCTAAATGAAAAATATGAATCTTTGATCATGGAATGGACCTTGAAGGACTTTATTTGAACTTAAATGATGACCTTTAAACTTATAAAAACTATGACCTACACTTACCCAAAATAAAAATGACTTTCAAACCTATTTAATACCATGATCAAAAACAATGTTGACATACAATGTTTTGAATTTTTTTTTGGGTGATAACAGAATCGATCCAACTTGCTGGAGAATGGCGTGAGATGATTTTGAGACTTGGAAGGTTCTGGGTTCAATGCGGAGAGAATTTCCTCCCATGGCTAATGTGTTATCTGAACTAGTTTTTCTTTTGTCTGTGTTTCTTCTGGCCTTTTTGGTTAAAATAAAACATTGCATGTGAGAAACAAATGCAACCTAAAATTGTAAATGCAATGATATTTTAGTCTTGTCAGCATATCCGAAGGAGTTGTGCAGGGAATTCGTATGCTTATTCATTATGGATATTTTCACCCCCTCCCTCGGGAGAAGGGCATCCACGTCCTTAAGTACAAGAGAGAAATTGCAACAATCATGAATGCATATGAGGGAAAGGTCAGAAATCAGTAATCACAATTGTACGAGAGAAGTGCGTCCATGGCCTAGGAGCTCAAGAAAAGAGGAGAGATTGAAAAAATCGTGAATGCATGTGAGACAAAGGTCAGAATCAGTAATTATCACAGCTTTACATTAGGTGGAAATGAATAAATAAGGGGATAAAAGTGGGATAGAAATTATTGTGATAAGATGTCCTGTTTTGATGGTGTCGGATGATGGAAGCATGATAGTGAAAAATTATGATTGGTGCTGCCATCCCCTAATTCAAACATTAAAAGATAACTCATTCATAGTTAATTATGCGGGTAGATAGTGATAACACTTATTCGAGTAGTAAATTTATCTCGGAAATGGATTAAATAGGAAATAAGGAATATAAAAGTAATTGGCCATTGTTAGAAAAATACCTCCATAACACAAGCAGAGCCACTGCTACCAGCAGGAGTTCCAAGTCTCGATAGGGTTGCTATTTTAACCCGGAAATGAGCCAAAATCCTCTATGTAAAAGTAGAAATTTTTCTAATTTTATGGAGAGATCATTGTGCTGGTGTGGTGGCCAGATAGTCAAAATGCCACTCACTTGCGTTGTAATAGAGTGATCAGGCTGGCTCGTGATGAGACCTCCTATCCTTCAAGGAGTTTGAGTTGTCGAGAAGGTCACTACCTTGGTGTGTTGGCCATTGTGGGCATTTTACCTGTTAAAGCCTTATGATCATGGTAGGATTGCTTGTGATGAGACCCCCTATTCTCTCTTAAAATTTTTCATATAAACATAATATTTATTTTTGAAAAGTAGTCATTTTTCTTGTTTTATGGAGAGACCACTGTGCTGGTGTGGTGGCCAGATAGTCAAAGTGCCACTCGTTGGAATTGTAACAGAGTGGTTAGGTCAGCTCATGATGATACCTCATTTCCTTCAAGCAGTTTGATTTGTTGAGAAGGTCACTACCCTGGTGTGTTGGCCATTGTGGGCATGTCACTTGTTAAATACTTATGATCATGGTAGGCTGGCTCGTGATGATACCCCCTATTCTCTCTTTAAAAATTTGCATATAAACATAATATTTTCTTGTTCTTTATACATGAAGAAAGGCTCATTATCTCCTTAAGAGTTAGGGATGGTGTGAGAAGTAAAAATAATGGCAATACAATTAATACTGTTTATTCCTATATCCTCATGTCAAGGAGAGATACTACTCGAGCGTGTAGAAGTATATACCATCATAAGACTATGAAAATGAATTGTGTGATAATATGTTTGAATAGGAGATGTCTAGCCTTTCAATATTGCATAGATAAACCATGTTAGCTTTCGGAGTAGAAGTTTCCATCAAAGTTTCAAAGGATCACCACATTACTAGTATCATTTCTTTTCTCCTTTTCAAGTGCCAATTCCCTTACAAAAATGACTTTTATGGCTAGGGTGTGTAAAGCGGAGTGGATATTCAAAAAGATATCATCAAAAAAATAGAAAAAGACATGCTTAGAAAAAAAAGGAAAAAAATTCAATTGTTCCATTTGATTGAACAATAGCTATTCAATTGGATTGAACAACAAAAATAGACACACAGAGCACAAAATTTCAATTGAGTTGAACAAAAAATGTTCAATTCGATTGAACAACAACTGTTCACTTGGATTGAACAGCAGCCATTCAAAGGTTTGAATAGAAAAAATAAACACACAAACACACAATCGTTCAATTGAATGGAACAACAGATGTTCAATTCGATTGAACAACAACTGTTCAGTTGGATTGAACAACAATTTTTCAAAGGTTTGAACAACAAAAATAAACATGCAAAACACGGTCGTTCAATTGAATTGAGAAACAACTGTTTAATTTGACTAAACAACAATTGTTTAATTGGATTGGAAAACAACCATTCAAATGTTTGAACAACAAAAATAAACATGAAAAAACACAGTTGTTCAATTCAATTGAACAACTGTTCAATTGTATAAAACAGCAGTCATTCAAAGGTTTGAAAAACAAAAACAAACACACAGAAGAAAGGATAAGGGAAACTAATGCAGTTGTGAGCATGAAGAAGATATGGAATGTATAACAATGAAAAAAATATGAATTGTAGGGGACATATATACAATATTTACAAGAGGAAATAAAAAATTTTCATGAACTTAAGGCTGTGGGGCCATCACCCCCTATAGTTAAAATTTGGATGGTGGGATCGTCATGCACCTGCTGGCAGAAAGACTCCTTTGTAAGTGGTTTGTGATAGAGGCGCACTCATTGTCCACTGACTGAGAAGGTGGAACCAGATCCGTCTATGGTAGTGAAGGTAAGGGTACCATTGTTGTGTACTTCGTGAATTTCGTATGGACCGAGCCACCTTGTTTGTAATTTACCCGGGAAGTCTTGAAATTTGGAGTCGTAGAGAGGTGCCCAATCTCCTTTCTGGAATTTCTTCTTGTTGATAAGGTTGTCATGTCGCTTAGCTTGTTGTTGTTTAGTAATTGCAGTGCGCTACAGAGCAAATAGTCATTTTTCATTCAATTCATTTATTTGCTGGAGTCTTCTAATATGGGCCTCCGTCAAGTCCAGCCCCACTTCTTGGGATGTTCTTAGAGTATTTATTTCAAATTCGATAGGAAAAATTGGTTCCCTTCCAAATACCAGATGGTATGAAGAATATCCAGTGGTATTTCTCCATGTTGTGCGGTAAGCCCACAAGGCCTCTCGTAGTCTTGTAGCCCAATCCCAGTGGTGTGTTTGGACTATTTTAGTGAGGATTTCCTCAAGTACTTTGTTGGTGCTTTCGACCTACCTATTTGCCTACGGGTGGTATGGAGACGTGACTCTATGGATGACATGGTGGTTCTTCAGAGTGGTCGTAATTTTATTTCCCAAAAACTGTGCCCCTCCATCATTTATCACTTCCCGAGGTACGCCATATCATGCAAATAGCTAAAAAATAAAATTGATCACAGATTCTTCCGTAGCTCTTGGTAAAGTGACTATTTCTACCCACTTCACCACATTATCTGTGGCAACCAGTATGTAGGTATTTTGATTTGATGGCGAGTTGAATGGTCCAACGAAGTCTAGTGCCCACCATTCGAAATTTTCCACTACTATTTGTGGCTATAATGTCATTTCGTCAGCTTGGCCTGGGGGGCCCATTCTTTGGCAACTATCGCAGGCTTGGACATATTTCTGGGCACCTTTAAAAATTGTAGGCCAATAATAACCCATTTGCAATACTTTATGCCCCATCCTGGGATCTGCAAAATGGGCACCACATGATTCATCATGACAGGCCCATAGGATTTCATAAATATTTTCTTCTCAGAGGCATCTGCATATATGCATATTAGTTGTTGTATGAAAAATATATCCACCAATCCAGGAGAATCTAGCACTACGCTTAAAATCAGCCTATGTTCTTTTGATGTCAAGTGTCTTGGCAGCTTTCCTATTTCCAGGTAATTCACTACGTCTGCATACCATGGTGTTTTTACTGCTATAGTGAAGAGATGCTCATTGGGGAACTAATCGTCCACCACTAGTGTGTCATCTCACTTTGGAACTATAGACGGGAAATCTACAACTATGTTTTCCTTCCCTAGACAGTCTTTTATAGTTATGTCAAACTCCTGTAAAAGTAACAACCAATGCGTCACTCTTCCATTTGTAATGGGCTTATTGGCTAAATATCTAATGGCAGAGTGATTGGTATACAGGAATACTTGATAGCTAGTTATATAATGTCTAAATTTACTAATAGCATAAATGAGAGCCAATAACTCCTTTTCAGTCACTGTATAGTTTAATTTGATAGGATGACATTCTTACTGATATAATAAATAGCATAGGGATTTTTATCTTCTTCTTGACCAAGAAATGCCCCTATCATTGTTTTGGATGCATCTGAGGAAATGTGAAATGGTAGCTCCCAATTAGGGCCGCGTAAGATTGGTGCTATCGAGACCAGTTTCTTTAAATCTAAAAAAGCGGTGTCACATTTATCAGACCAATGGAATTCAACATTTCTAGTTAATGCATACAAGGGCACAACAATTTGTGAGAAATTCTTTATAAACCTACGATAGTACCCTACATACCCAAGGAAACTATGTACCTCTTCCTGCGTACAAGGTGTGTCTAATAAAAGGATTACCTCTATCTCTATTGGATATACCTCTATCCCAGCTGCAGAGACGTAGTACCCTAGGATTACTCCTTCAGTCATCATCATGTGGCATTTTTCGTTGCTCAAACACAATTTGGTGGAAATACATTGTTCCAATACTTTTTCTAGTGTTTTGAGTTCTTGATCAAAATCATCTACATATGGGGTAAAGTCGTCGATGTAAATTTCGAGTCCTTCATTTATTAAATTGAAAAAAATGCTGAGTATGGCTCTTTGAAATATTGTTGGGGCATTGCATAATCCAAATGGTAATACCCTATAGGAAAATGTACCCCATGGGCAGGTAAAGGTTGTTTTATCTCGGTCTTCAGGGGCTATCTCGATCTTATTGTAACCACTGAACCCATCAAGGAAGGAAAATAACCGCTTTCTTACCAATGTATCGAGGATATGATCAATAAAAGGGAGGGGGGAGTGGTCTTTCTATGTTTCTTTATTAATTTCTTTGTAATCCACAAAGATTTTCCACTTCCCATTTTTCTTAGGAATGACTTCTAAAGGATAGACACATTTTCTATTCGAGATAGGATAAATGAAGTTTACATCAAGCAGCTTTTGCAACTCATCTTTTACAATGTCTTTTATATGCAGGTTTAGCCTCCACTGAGGCTTCCAAATAGTGTGAGCCTCTTTTTCAGTGTAAATGTGATGTGTGCATAGCTGAGGATCTATACCCTTCATGTCTGGGTAGTCCCAAGAAAATGCTCCCTTATATTTCTATAAAACCCTTATTAACTTTTGTTGTTGGTACTATCTTGACTACCATTGATATTTAAAACCTTTCCTGGCTCCATTTCGATTGGTACGTTGTTGCGAACAACAGTTGTGGGTATGTGTTGATTATCAATATCTGCCAAGGGGTCTTCGTGTGCTTCATCATAAAGAAATTATTTTAACATTTGGAATTTTAATTTTTCAAAAGAAGATGGATGATTCATAAAGTTATTTATTACATCATCTTCAGTTTGATCTTTGAATTCAAGTGCTTCAACTATTGTCAGTGGTGAATGGATGTTTTTTTCCCAATATGTATGTGGATTCTTATGAATATTTACAGTGAGTAGACTTGGTTTGGCAGGTGGGTAATTGAAAATATTTTTAATGGAATCACCTCTAGCAATGGTCATGATGCATGTCTGGCAGCCTATGTAAGCATCGGCTATTGCTAACCAAGGTCGACCCAGTATCAGGTGGTGTCCATCTAACCTTCTTTTTGGGTTAATAACTAAAAATTCTGTCGGATACTCCCATGAGTCCAAAGAAATCAGGATGTCATGTAATATTCATTTCAGTTTGATAAAATATCTGTCATCAAGTTCCAGCAAGGTAGATGTGGGTTCTAACATTGTGATGCCTAACTTGTCACAGGTTTCCATAGTTAAAGTGTTGATGGCCACCCCTAATTCAACTGATGTATTGGGAAAGGAGTGGCCAGAGATTTGTATAGTCACTATGGGGTTCCCTCGATCCTCGTTTTTTACTGGAATTTCTTTACCCACTAGTAAGTCTGATAGTTCCCCTACCACATGAAAAATTGTCACATTTTTTGCTTTCCTCACATGTTTCTTTCCGTACAGCTCTTTAATTTTCTTGGCATAGATAGGAATGTCTTGTATAGCCTGCAGAAGAGGGATTTTAATGAAAATATTTTTTAATTCCCCTAGGAGATCAAAATATGAAGAGACTATTGGTTTATGAAATGTTAATATTTCAGGGAATGGAGGGGAGGAAATAATAAGGTTTTCAATGTCCTTTTGGTCAACTATGTCCCTCCCTCACTTTCCTCTATTTCAGTCATAGATGTTTGTCTAGGTGTTGTCATAATTTAAGATTTAGATTGTGGTAGAGTTGTATCTTCTTTATGTGAAATAAAACGTCCCGGTCTGAGCCTAAGTTCATTGCATTGCTTCTATCCAGTTTCAGGGTTTGGGTTCTCGACAATCCATATTAGTTGAACCAGCTTGTTATTGGGATTAGGATTGGGTTGAGTTGGTAGTTGAGGGCACATGATAGGTTGAGGATTGTGTTTGACTAGGTGTGGAGCTAATAATGTAGGACAGTTCTAAACCCTTGTCATACGATGAATTGGTCATTCCCAGAGGGTCATTGCAGGTTTTGGAGCCAAATATTTTTTTTCTAGGTGAGTTTGTTGCCTTGTAGGTGATAGGGTTGTTTTGCAGGGTGGAGGAGAACAAGAGAAACTTGGCCAAAATTTACACCAGGGTTGTGAGAGGCATAGGAAATGATTGATATGGCCAGGTGTTAGTATGAATCTTTTGTCAAAAAAATACCACTTTAGATACGCATAAAAAATATCCCTAACATCAATTATGGTTGCCAATATCTTCGAATCTGCAGTTAGTTGATCCAAATAAAGTTGCACAAATCCAGATCTATGCATAAAAAGACATTAAGTAGTAAAAATGAAATGTTTCTCAATGCATCCAATATATAAGACAAGAACAATATGTTTGAAAGAATTTTTATATTAAAAAAGGCACTTGAGAGGAAAACAAGAAAGGTGTTTCCAATTCTCCTCAATGGGATGGGTTCTTGAAAGTCCTCAGCATTTCAAATCTAAAATTCCTCTCTCTTGTTGTTGTAGAAAACCCAAACAAACATAGAACTCAATGGGAGCTCACAAGGCAAAAATGGAGAATGTGACCTAGTATAGATCCAGAGTGATCTAATGCAATGGAGGTGACTAATGAATGGGGAAAACCCTTCTATTTATAACAAAATATTAAGGCGATCTAGAACTTGGTGCATGAATAAAATATTATTAATCAAATTCTAGAACCACCTTTTAGGAATATTTGTTGGAGGGAAAAGGATTTTTGACTTGGGTCAATTCCTTTATTTATAAATAATAAATAAATAAATGATTTATTTATTATTTTAAGGAAATGGTGGGAATATAATTAAATAAATAATTATTTATTTAATTATTTATAGATGATTTAGTCAAATTTAACTATGAATACTATTTAAATAAGGATTTAAATAACTTATTCCTAGGAAATAATCAAATAAATAAGGATTTATTTAATTGATTTCCTTGTTTTGGGTTAAATATGACCAGGAATAATAATTAAATTGATGTTTAACTAATTATTCCTTGAGGAAATATAAACAAATATAGATTTGTTTATTATTTCCTTTTGGGGTTTCCTGTTTAGACCATAAACAACTTAATAAAGGTGTTTTACTAAATTATTTCACATAGTTAAAGCAATTTTACTTTGGGTAAAATTGGTCTTACATGGTGTACTTGGGTCCATCTAATGATAATAGGTTAGATGACCAAAAAATGGTGTAACACTAGGTAAAAAAAGGTGATTGGTTTTTCCATGCTGTTGCAGGGTTCTATTGATTAAATTGTGGAGAAGAAAAGAACTGAGGTAGGTCTTGTGGCATACATGGTCATGTTTTCCACTGTCAACGCTAGTTAATTAGAAATACTATTTTTGTCTCTTCTTCTGCTTCTTTAAAACCACTTTCAACCCCAGAAGTGAAGGGAAATGGTTAGTGGCATGGTCCTTGGTATAGATAGTGCATGTCTGGACCATGTCTAATGGACATTCTCGTTGGCTATGTTTCTTTTGACAACGTGGAAAAAAAACAACCAAGTTTTGTTCTGCTATAGCTTGCTTCTGCTTGGCCTGTAGGACATCTAGCTTCGTTGTTAGGGTGTCTAGGATATCAGTTTTAAAATATTCTAAAATATTACCAATTTCTTCTCTGGTCACGTTGCCACCGGACTATCTAGGATTCCATGTAGATGAGTCTCGCTTGGTTGGCCTACTTCGTGTACTACCACGAGAACACCTGATGCACAATGAAATAGTGCCATCATATTCTTCTTGATAGATGTCCCCTTTTCCCATTATATTAGTGTTTTGACCCATTCTTCTTTCATTCCCTTAATCATCGTCGCTTTGAAGATATCTTTAGACAATGTAGTATATGGAGAGCTTAGAAAGTTATATTGAAATCTTTCGATGTATTCTTCTAATGTCTCATCATCCCTTGTAGACATATTGAAGATTTCATCTTTTAATTCTTGAGTCTGATAATAGTCTTAATACTTGTTAAGGAAAGAGTTTTCATCTAATCCCAACTATTAATGGTTCTTCCACCGAGCCCCATAAACCAACGTAATGTTGTCCCCTTCAAAGTAGAGGGGAATAATTTCAGTTTCTAAGGGTCAGTAGTGTAGTCATATCCCCTACATAAGACATCAAATTCAAATAAGAATGCATCTGGATCTTCCGATGTCAACCCATGGAAGGTGGGGATGTTTTGTAATGGAATGGCTTTCATATGGGCATTTGCAGTCGGATCAACAATGATATAGTCCAATGTTGATTTTTTGGTTGTTTTCCATTTGATGAAATATATGCCAATAACCTTCGTTGATTTCTTGTTTTAGGGGAATAATCTGAGTGGAATTGGGGAGTGGATGTACAGGAAGTCTTACAACACTTCCCCGATCTGGGATGTTGGGTGTCTCTGTCTCAACCACTCTCTCAGGGGATCCATCCTCTATAGTTTTTATCTGTACTACATTATTGGTTTCTCACTCTTCTTCCTACAAATTGCAAGAACCTCCCTCTCTCAAAGGGTCAGGACATACGTGCTCAACAGTCTGAAGGCTTTGTTCAGACCCTTCCATTTCACTCTGAATCTAGGCATAGGCTGCAGATGGTGAGACTGCTACCTAAGGGACTGTAGTAGGACTTTGAGTAGGAATGGTTCTAGGTCCTACGGATGCCTAGGATTCAGCCTCCTTAATGATTTCATCTATATATGTTGTTCTTCCAAGGATCACCAGTCCTTTGGGTTTTGTGGATTTATGTGGGGGATTTTGATCTAATTCTATATTTTTCTTGCTAGTCATAAAACAAGAACACCTATCCTACTAACCTCTGCAAAATTGCTGAAAACTAGGCTGGAGAGCAAGAATTTTTCTTGCTGGTACGCAGGTTCTTACCTCTCGTTTTCAATACCCAGTTATTTCACAGCAAAAGGAAAAAGAAATAAAAGACATCACTCTTAAACACTATCCCTAGAAACATCGCCAAAATTTTGGGTCACAAAGGTGACTGTTTAAAGGTAACCTCAATGCTTTTCATTTAATTATCAACCCAAATAAAGTCTTGTTATTTCAAGAGTGTAAGCAAATTATATGCAAGTGACATCAGAGGAAAACTACTCTACATTATCATAAGGAAGACTGTCTAATTCTCGAAGTTCAATCAAATCAACTTGGAAGTGAATTATGGAATTCTTTTGAATATTCAAGGGAGCTAACTCTGTTCTAAGCCTATGCATAAATAACTACTCAGGACTAAAAAGAATAAAATGCAATTGAACCACGTGCTTTGATGAATTGAAAAACAACCATAATGAGTTGAACAACAACTCTAATAAATTGAAAAATAATCAATTATTCTAAATTTTGCAATGGAATTCTCTTTTAAATCAACCAATGACAACGTTATGAGTTAAACTACAACCAAACACTCATAATGATGATTAAAAGATCCAACATTAACTATGTGTAGAATTGAACAACAATCGTGTTGAAACTAATCGAACAAGTATGAAAGCATTGAACAATTATGAAAGCATTGATTTTAGGCAAGAAGACATGAATGTTAAACTAGTCTAATGAAAAAGGAAGCTGTCATATCTGACATTCACAATTAACCAATTAATTATATATTATGAAATGCAATAGATAACTCGAAATGCAAACTCTATACGTAAACATATAGCATGTAAGTAGCAGAGGAACTCCCAAGGTTGGGCCTGAAACCACCAGAAGCCTACTGCTAGGGAATACTCAAGGATTGTCTATTAAAAAATGCCATATTATTTATTAGCTGCAGAGAAATACATTAATTCAACCTAACGATTATGTCCCAATACGTCTATTATAGAGAAATACATTACTGTCTCTATCTTGTTCATCTTCAACCTTTTAAAGGTGAATTCAAAACTAGTAACATATCATTTCCATTACGGGACCCTGCTTCTTTGTGGTTTTCATTTGAGTACTCCAAGTGTGGATGTGCTTCTCCATCTTTCGTTGATCCGTAGGAGCCATTATGATCCCACTTGCCTCCCTTTTTAGCTGTCTTTTGGTCATCAACAGTTCAACTTCTTTTCTTTCCTATGATCAATAAAGATAGTGACAAGTTATTTCTTACGTTATTAAACACTCCTTTTATCATTATTTCACTCTGCCTTGGCTTTACGTCATTTTCCTTTACTTATTGATAATATGAAGGGAAAATACATAAAAGTACATAAAAAATCGTGGTAAATATGGAGTGAAATGTACCTTCTTCCTGACCCAACAACCTTTTTCTCTATTTTCTTCCAATTGTTGTGGTGTCAACCTTGTAGGTTCTAGAAGTCTAGGAGTAGTAACACTTTGATATTTATAGATATGATTGGTAGGCTTCCTTGTCGCCATAATTTTACATTCAGTTTTTCTTGCCAACCTGAATTCCTTCTCCAATGAACTAGGCTCTCGAATGAAAACCTCGTGTTGGATGTTATCCTTTAAAGTCCATATGAAGACATTGTCCTATGTTCCTCTAGAATATTAACTACCCTTATATTCAATTATTGGAAGTCATCAATGTGCTCCACCACTGAACCCTTTTGTTTGAGATTTATCAATTCGCTAAAGAAGGTGTTTCTCTTTGTATCATCATAATGTGTTATCATTTCCTCTATAAGAATTGAGAAAGTGATAACTTTTTTATGGGATCAAAGCCATTGATACCATAAAAATGTATTTTGATCTAAATATAAATTTGCAATGCATACCTTTTGTGTGTTTTGCACATTATTGAGAAAAACATTTTTCTCCATCTGTAGTATCCATGTTACGTGATCCTTGTCATCAAAATTCCTCATATTGATCTTTGGAATATGGTGGGTATTTAATCCAATGTTATATTTTATGAAATCACAATTAACATTTATTTTGTTCTCATAATGTGTTTCCTCTACTATATTTTCGCCATTAGGAATCATTTCTTGTATCAACATTTTCAAACCTTCCTTCAAACCTTCCATGTCTAATTTTAGTTCATTCTTCATGTCTCCCATGTTGTCTTTCATGTCATCCATCTTAGCTTCCATGCATTTCTTCAAACCATCCATCTTATCTTCCATGCCTTTCTTCAAAACTCCAATTTCATTTTTTTTTCTCTTTGCGAGATGCAATTTCTATTGTAATTTTGATATATCATGTTGCATTTCTTCCTATTCATAAGTCATAATAGAACCTTATAAGTGCTTAATGGGTGTTTAATTATTTTTAGGGGGGATTTTAGAACCCAATATGGATATATATGCTTCAGTATGCCCTTCGAATTACTTCAATTTCTTTTTCAAACAATACTTAGGCAATTTGAAAAAAAAATACACGCCTTTTTCTTGATTTTGAGGAGCTCGATATTGATTTTATCTTCAATCCTTTAGTATCCCCTTGGATTTTATTTCCAATGCCATAGGTCTGACCTGATTTGGATTCTTCAATTCAAAATTATGTCCAATATCCCACAATGACCTAATTATGGACTAGTTCATTGTTGTAGACATGTACAGTGTGTCACATGCCACTGTTTGATCCTTCGGTTCTAAAATTGATACATCGTAAACTAAAATCGATGTACATTCAACCACTTTTTACAGAATGTGAATTCGATTCTCAGAGAGAGCGTTATGAATATTTTCCCAAGGTCACCTCTTTGTGATGAAATTCAAGAGCCTGCAAAAACCCTAAGTTCCATAGATCATATCTACAAAAATATTGCGAACCAAGATATGAAATTTTTACAAGAAATTCCTCAGGATTTATTCGTAAATTAGTTTTTGTTTTAGCTTCTGAACCTTCATAGAAAAAACATTATAGCGAAAATTCCATGATGACCTCTTTGAAGTAGAAAAACCCTAGAATCCAAAGCTCTGATACCAAATGTTATGAAACTAGCTCCAAAAAAATAAGAAAAGAGAGATCAATGCCTTATAGATCAGCCACTTCGAGGTAGAAACCTACTTTGCATTACATAAATGAATAATTCTTGGATGATACAAATGAGAAAACCTCCTTTCTATATATAGGAATCCATGGGGTCACAATATAATCCTTGTCTAACTAACAATAATAATGTAAGGGCATAACAATAACAATAGTGGCTTTTTATGGCGCACAATAATAAAAATATGGGGGATACAGGGGTACAAAAATAAAAATAATTGCGCTACACTAACAACAATAATGGACTACACTAGAAATATAGGGACCTAACAGTGTATGATGGATCAAGAAAAACTCACCAAATGACGGGTTTGTACAAGCCCAGTTGGTTGTATTTGATTGGTTTGTGGCTTTTGGTGGCCTAATGGGAATATTCCACGTGGACCACCAAAAGGTCACCACGTGGTACCTCCACATTGGTCAATTTTTTTGTATTGGGCCCACAGGCCTCGGAAGGGATCGATCAGGAAACTTGATGCACAAAAATCCCAGCCTTACCATTGGGCTACGAAAATAGTTCTTAATAAATGATGTCTAGAACTTATATTTTAATTCATATTGTTGGCACATTGGGGAGAGGGGTCAGGTGGCGAGCGCAAAACCCCAATCACGTTAACCACCATACGATCCTCGAGTGGGAAGAAATTTGGAGCACCGATGGGGACTATTCATTGTTTGTGTTACCACTCCATGAGACCTTGACGATGGAGGAGAGGATTTGGTACTAGCCCCTAGTCACACATCATTCCAAAGGAAAACCACTGAAGGAATTAGGTTGCTTCGTGTTTAGTTAATTTAATGTCTTAAATTGCTATCATAAATTATCAACCAAGGTTAGTAATATGATGAAGTGTGGTGCACTATATATGCTTATTTAACCTTCTCTCTTACTTCATTGTGTATTCTTTTATATTTTTTTTGGGGTTTTGTTTATTTATGTCTAAAGGAGTTAATATTAATGAATGAAAAATATGAAATTGATCAACTAAATCTAATTAATTTTAATGTTGTAAACTAATTTTGAAAGAGGGAAGAGAAGGAAATGTTCTTTAACTATCCTAATTTGCATAAAACAAAATCAAAATTTAAATGGTTAGAATATGATATAAAAATAGAGAATTTATTATAATGACTTTGATCTTATGGAATTAAATCTAATTCTATTCTATCTTAATCTAATTCTACTCCATGGATTGAAATAATAAATCCTTTGATTAAGAATTGAAATGACAATGCTAATCTAAATGGAAAGAAATTTCAAAGGAATGGAAAGGCAACTACTATATGACCAAATACTCAAATATCATTCAATTTTGGAAGAATGAAAACCATCTTCTTGATATGATTTAACAAGCATTTGATTATACATTTAATTAAATATTTAATCTAAGAAAGCAATTAAAAATCATGAAAAGGAGACTAAAATACTGTATGACCAAATACTCAAATATCATTCAATTTTGGAAGAATGAAAAAGTCATATCCTTGATACAACTTAACAAGCATCTAATTACACATTTAAATTTAATCTAGGAATGTAGTTAACAAGCATGTAATAAAGGAAACTCAACTATTGTATGACCAAGTACTCAAATATCATTCAATTTCAGAAAATGACAAAGCCATTTTCTTGAGATGATTTAACAAGCATCTGATTATACACTTAATTCACAATTTAACCTACGAAAGAATTATCAAAACATTTGAAAGAAAACTAAGATAACTGTATGCTCCAATGCTTCAAAAACAATCCAATTTTGGAAATTACAAGAACTACTTTCTTGAGATGCTTTGATAAGAATGAGATTACATAGTTATTCTAAAGCTAATTCTAAGAAAGCATTCATAAATTTAATCTATGAAATAGTAAGCAATTAAATCTAAGAATCAACTGCAAAGTAATGTAAATCTAACTATGAATTGACAAAACAAAGCTAATTAAATTAAAACTAAAAACAACTAATGAAACCTCCTTTCTATGTAGGGGTCATCTGCAATAGAACGAGTTGAAATCCTGGCAGACTATGTGCACATCAGGAAGGTTCTGGAACAATCAAACATGGTCTTCGTATTATTAAAACAGAGTTTCATGGCGTACACAACATTCACAATAATTACGACTATTTTCGAGTTCCAAAACGACCAGTATTTAAGATAATTTTAATGTAATTGTCTTGAGGTTTTTCCGCCTATAGATGGCAATTATAAATGAAGCATAGAAGAAAAATTGAAGTAGCTAACTATCTATTTTCTACATCAAAGAAAATTGAGAGTCTTTCGTTCTTGGATCACGTCCTTTGGTCGAACTTTGACCACAATAATAGGCACTTTTTTTTTGTCGAATTCAAACAACTCGATAGTGTAGGATCCATCTGTGGATCATTCCAAAGATTCCCATGTGACTCATTTATTCATTCGCTCCTTAGAACCTATCAAACCATTAAAGTAGCTGCGGAAACGACACTTAACTGCCGAATAACATGCGTTTTGTAGCTAAGTTGAAAAAATTCATTCAAATACCAAGAAACATCAAAGTATAAAATAGATACCATTAAAATGCATTCTCTGAGATTAAATATGGCATTTATCGTTGATTGGAGTTATGGATTTATGAAAAGGTAGGGAGAATTGATGAAAAAGGATGTTAGAGAAAGAAAAATTTTGAGGCTCAACATACCCCCACTAAGAAGCTATTGCATGTCCTCATGCAATTACCAAAAATGTGAGCTTCCTTCTCCTATTGAATTTGTTCAGATACCTCTACTACTACATCCATTTTTTTCTTCTTGTTCTTCCTTCAGGTACTGCCATCGTGGGCTTCCTCATAAGGAGTTTTTACTTGAGATTGATGAATGTCTTGTTTAGAGATTTTTTCTTTCTTTTTATATTTATTTTCTTTTTGTACCACATTCCAAAATGTAGGATGGTGTTATCACTAATGACTTTCTGGAATTGTTTTTGTTGTTTTAAAGCTTTATTTTCCTGTTTAATGTGCCTATTTAGTAACTCTAGCTCATATATTTCTTGCTTGAGGGTGTTAACTAGAGGTTCTTGTGGACTGATAGGTTGTTCTTGCATAGCTGGATTCACATGTACATCTCTTTTCTCCAAAGACTCAATAAATTTTTTTTTCTCTTATGCGGAGTCGATATGGAACAAGCTTAGCAGGAATTTTGCCTTCAAAATTATCTACAGTACAATGTGTACGACTATGTGGAGGAGAGACATTGATGGGTGATGGCACTTGAGGTTCCTCATCTAAGTTCACAAACTATGTTCCTTGTGATGGTGTCTTCTTCATGGTTTTTCTGAGCCTAGAGCTTGTCCTTGGTTGTGGAGGGTTTAAGTTTTCTTCACTTGTAACCTTTCTCTTCCTCTATGTTTGACCTCTTGTCTTGATTCCACCCTATTTATTATTTTTCATCAACTCTGCAAGGGTGAGTTCCTCTTCATCTTGCTGTAATCGAGGTGAAGGTATGCCCTCATTTCTTGTATCAACCTTCCTTCTTCTACGTTTTCTAGTCTTGTCTTCCTTAGGCTGCTCTGCCTCATCTTGGAAATGGTTTCTGATTAAGAAACTATCCCAAGATTATACTATACTTTTCAAATGAAATTCAAGAATTATTTTTACCAACCCATGATGGTGCATAATGTTGTCTATGAACTGAATTATTTTCTGTACATTTGTGGACATTATTTTTAAACTATTTAGTGGAAATAAAGGGATATTTATTTCTCCATCCTCCAAAAATTTCATCAACAAATGAACATGATAAACAAACATGCATCCAAATATGCCTTCAAAAGTGATAAAATTCTGTAAAATTAAAATCATATTTCTCCATTTGTTCTTGAGTGCTGAGCTATGAATACCTTTCTCGTAAACAAAAGTATCCATATCTAGATTCTTGAGGGAAAATCTCCATGCTTCATAATGGAATTGTTTTTTTTTAAACCATCTCTCGCAAAATCTTGGGAGCTCTGTTGCTTTAGCTATGAAGGCCTCAGTCACTGAAAATTTTATATCTCCTATTTCGACCTATGTTCCATCGAAAGACCTCACAAAAGGCTTAGTGATATCCTTATGGAACCTGCCAAATTTTTCTATGAACTTGAGCCACTTAACCTTCTGCAACATATCTTTGATATGAGGATAACCCTCCATGAATTTAGCTCCCATTGGTTCAGTCCTAACTATCAAACCCATGTCTTTTGTCCTGAAGAGTATTTCCTTCATAATTGTTCTTCTTTATGTGAAATGAATTGGTTTGTGGATCTGGTTAAGGACGTCGAGGGTGTAGGGGAATATGAGTGAAATGAATACTTCCAGTATTAAGAAATGTTGATGAATGGGTTATGGAAGTAGGATATGACCGTTTAATCATAAATGGGAAAATTCATTATGGATCATTATGGGATATGATGCGGATGATGTGGTCAATTTATGACATGATGTGAGTCCAAATCAAATCAAATGATGACATATTGAGGCAGCATGTGATCATCTACAATATATATGCTAATGTTTTGATCTTGTTATGTAAAATTTATGTAACATACCTTTAGAGTTGACCTTTGAGACTTGGCGCATGTGTATCGATTTCCGTGCAATGAATAAATTAACGACAAATAATTGATACCCACTCCCATGCATTGATGCTTTTCCTGATCAGTTAAAGCATGAAAATTATTTCACTATGTTAGAATTACGAAGTGGTTATCATCAAGCTAGAATAGATGAAGAGGACATTTGGAAAACTACTTTCAAAACTAGACAAGCATTGTATGAGTGGTTAGTTATGCCATTTGGATTAACAAATGCACCAGGTACTTTCATGAGAGTCATGAATGATGTACTTAGAACATTTCTAGATGAATTTGTCATTGTTTACTTATATGACATACTCATATTCAACAAGTCAAGTGAAGAACATGTCATGCATGTGAACAAGGTACTTGAAGTCTTGAAAAAAGAGAAATTATTTTTAAATATGTTAAAGTGAGAATTTGGCAAGACTTCATTTTTGTACTTGGGACACATTGTTGGAGGAGGTGAGTTGAAGATCTATCCTTCCAAAGTAGAGGTCATTCTTAATTATCCTAAGCCCAATACCGTTACAGAGGTAAGAAGATTTTTAGGGGAAACATAGTATTGGAAGAAATTTATTGCTAATTTTTCTTCCATTGTAGCTTCATTACATGCATTCAAAAGTGTGAAGAAAGAATTCCATTGGGGAGATGTACAGCAGAAAGAATTTGATGATTTAAAGCAAAAGATAAGTTTAGCACCAATTGTAACACTTATGGATCTTAGACAACCTTTTGAAATCCAAACAGATGTAAGTGATTATGCTATGGGAGTAGTGCTCATGCACCATGGTAAGCTTATCTCATTTCATTCTGAATTTTTTAATGGAGCTGTGACTAAATATCCCACCTATGATAAAGAGTTATATGCATTGGTACAAAGTGTAAAGAAATGGAAGCACTACTTGATGGGGAAAGAGACCATTATCCATACTGACCATCAGCCATTGCAGTACTTACAATCACAGTCAAATTTGCAGCAATCAAGACATTCCATACATTGGATGGGTTTTCTACAACAATTTCATTTGGTTATTAGGTACAAAAAGGGAATCTAGAATAAGGTAGCTGATATGCTGTCTAGGTCTACTGTAAATTTAAATTTTATACTCAAACACAATTCCATTACATTGAACAATATGCAAATGATAGTGATTTCAAGATGTGTATGAGAGTCTGAGTAAAGGAAACCAAAATGAAAAGTTAGATTAGCATGTGCATAGAAGTTTATTGTATCACTTGGGCAAGTAATGTATTCCATAGGGAGAAAGAAACAATATCATAAGGGAGGCACACACATCATTGATTGCAGGAGATTTTAGTGTTGGCAAGATAGTAGCAAATCTCCAAAGGTATTGCTATTGGCCACGCATCATTAATAGTGTATCTCATATGATTAGATGATGCTCTTTATTTGCAACAAGTAAGCCTAGCAATTGGAAGATTAGGTTGTACACTCCACTTCTAGTTCCTTCACATCCTTGGGAGAGTATCTCAATGGATTTTTTTAGGTGCTCTTCCTATGTCAAGGAAAGGTCATGATTATTTGTATGTTGTGGTAGATAGGTTCAGAAAAATGTGCATTCTGATGTCATGTAAGAAAACCATATAATTCAACAAACCGTGAATCTTTTATTTCAAAATGTCTGGGTCCATTTTGGTCTTCCTACTTCTATTGTAAGTGATCAAGATTCTCGATTTGTTGGGAACTTTTGGTCAAAATTATGAGACACGATGGACACAAAGTATAAGAAAAGTAAAACATTTCATCCGCAAAAAAATGGTCAAACAGAGGTGGTGAATAGGACCATAATTCATCTTCTTAGAGGTTATTGTAGCAAGCATCCCAAGTTGTGGGATGAATAGTTGCACTACATTAAACATGCATAGAACAGGGAAAAACATTTTTCCACAGAAACATTTCCATTTGAGGCATGTTATGGTTATTTTCCAGGATCGCCATTGGAATTCATATTTGAGAAAGATGTTTCTATATATGGACATAGTGACATAGACAAGGCAAGGAAATTTATTCAGAAAATTCAGTTGATACATCACAAAATGTAAGAGAAACTTGAAAAGAATCAAAGAAGCTACAAGGCAAGGCAAGGCATGACAAACACCACGTTGATTACAAATTCCAATTTGGTGATGAATTTTAGTTGTACATAAGAAAAGAAAACTTTAAAGGGGAAGGTAAAAATCTCAAACCGATCCATTATGGTCCATTGGAAATTTTGGAAAAGATTGGTACAAATGCATTCAAGCTAGATTTGCCTCCTTATATCCAAGTTTATTCTGTCGTTAATGTTGATAATTTGGGATTGTTTGAGCTTCCTTTGATTGATGATCCAAGACAGCATGTTAAACTACCATCAATAGATGACTTCTCACCAGCATATCTTGATGAACTTCAGAAAGATCTCATACTTGACAGAAAAATCAAAACTTCAATTCAAGAAGAAGGAATGTTGAATACCTTAGAGTGGGACTCAAGGGTCAAAATTCTTCAAAGGCTAATTGGTTGGAGATTCGAAGAATGAGGGAGTTGTACCCTCACATGTTGAGCAATTAATAGTATATTTTGGGGTCCAAAATGCTTCTAGTGGGGAGGAATGATCTAAGGCTCAGTATTTAGTTCAAAATTGGAAGTGCTCAGAAATGCTTCAAACCTAAACGATCGGATAGATCTCATCTCCAAGATTCCAACGCAGCTTGTTTCATTGAATTTCGAGTTCGTATGAAGGAATTATGGCATGTTGTTTGTTTTTCCAAAGAGACAAAAAATGAGCAGAACAAGTATAGGGATGATGTGGAAAGTTCAGTTAGCTTCATAAGGTATATTTTCCAGTTCCAGCAAGTGACACTGTGACAAGTGCCATCTTCATATTTTGCAAGGTTGCTACGGGAAGTTGAATTTTTTCTCCATTTCATTAGTTGGAAATTTTATTCTAATGGCTCATTAACTTTATTATATGGAGGATTTTTGAGCCAATGGGGAAGGGCCATGTACCCCCCCCCCCCCATGGCAAGGTGGTAGGTTGGTACTATGGTCGAATTGGGCATATATATATATATATATATATATATATCATGTCTATCTTCCTAATTTTAACCTACGATAGTGGAATTATATATTGAAACACATATCCTTTTAACCTATGGTTTACACCTTACCATTCAGCGGAATCATATAAATGTCAAGAAGGCTCTATATAAAACTGGTGGTAGTTTACTTTGGTGGAAAACCAACTATATGACGGAACCGTTAAATAATTTTGAACAAAATTTACGTGGCGGGGATAGGGTCAAACCCACGACCTCACCCACGCCACCACAATGCCTTACCACCTCTCATCTACCATGGGTCTTCACCCATATCTTTGTGGCTACAATTTGAATGTTAACGTGCCGGAGTTTGGGGGTCCGTAGGGGGCCATCCCTGCGGGCCAACCCCCTCTCATGTGTTCAACGACGGAGACCAGGAGCTAAGGAACAAGACCGATTGAGATATGTTTAAACTGTGTTAGCGCTAAATCATTGTAATAATGCAGATTAAGTTCTAAACTTATTCGCGATAAGTTCTTAAAACCGCGCTTTGTGCTAATCATATTTAATCTCTTCTTATCCTAATAAACTACACTTATATTAACATTAAGTACAGTTTAAATGGATGGTTAAATTGGCTGAGCATGCCAAATGCAGTGACATGGCCAAATTTAGAATTTTTACTCATGGAATCCTAGTTTAGGGGAAAAATACTAGGAAAACTTGTTTTCTGCCATAACTCAGGAAACTTTCGACCAAAATGAGCTTAGGAAGAGTAATTTTTGGTATATTTTGATGTTTTAAGGCCATTGGAGTAGGCTGTAAAGGCAACATGATACTGTAAAAAATAAATTTTCACATTTGAAGCTAATACAAAGGCCCACACTATGAAGTTGGACCAAGGAGATGTAGCCTAGGAGGGGTGAAATCCTTCATCAAAAACTTCTTTATTGAGCTTTGTTATTTGTGCTTGAGGTGGACTTATTTTCTTTTGTTCAACTATTAGTTTCTATGCTTTTGACTTCATGAAAAATACTAAATTTCACCAATTTTAATGATTATACAATCACATGCTCATGGATAAACTCTTAATGGATAATAAAACAAAATAAAAGTTTATTTAAAAATCAAACTACCGTTAGCACAACAAAAACTAACAATCAATTTCAGATCATGTAGTAAGAGGAAACAAGTCCCTAAAGATACAAATATTTCCTCAAATTTCTTATCCCTCTTAGCTCTTGCTAGATCCATAGATACTATGGATCTAAAATGGTGGTTGGAACATTCGATTGATGTGTTTCTCTTTAAGAGGGAGATGTATAATTCCTCCCTTTTTCAACATGAATTTATCATGTGACATATTAAGAGTCAACATGGATACATCTTAACTCTAGATATAGCATGCATTAAATGATTCAAAACACAAGGAACCATTTTTACCTCTAGGGATTTGATTCTTCTCGATGCATGATAAATATGAATTTAAGATAGATTTATAGTGGATGTTATTTCAATTTTTTTTTTTTACATCCCATTGAGAATCATTTGAGATCATCATTAATTTTGTCAATTTGATATATTTGAAAACAAAAACACAAACTAAACCATAACTGATATATATAGCAATGATAAAACAAAAGGAAGAGGCCCAATTTAACTCTTCAACCTTTGGTTTGGTATGATCCTTTGGAATGAAAGTTTGACTACTTATTTGATGGGATCTAATGAATAACCTTTTATTATTTATGGTTTGGTTATTTTCCTATTTCCTATTGATTAGTATGCAAAGAAAGAACTAGTTGAGCCGAGAGGCTAATTCTCCAATCCAGTATGAGGGACATGTGTAAGTATGTCACATACTAAAAAAATAATAAAAATTAAACTACCATATAATTAAACAATTAAAAATATATTAACAAAACAATTAATTGAGTTGCTGATATTTCACTTTCATTCTTCAAGTAAAAAAATACAGAAATATAATTTTACAGAGACAAAACATCCAATGTGAGTTATAAGTATAATGTTTAAACATGAATTAATATAAAATCGTTAAGTACACATGTTATGTATCTTTATAACATTAAAAAATGCATTTAAAAATTACAAATTATTTTTTGCAATCTAAAATATGTTTGTAACAAAGGAAATTTGATCCCTCTAGGCTAATGTTAGATCAATCAATACACATGTTATGTAATCTTTATACCATTCAAAAATGCAATTTAAATAGTTAAAAATTACATATTATTTCTTGCACTCTAAAATATATTTGTAACAAAATAAATTTGATCATGTTAGATTCATGCTTTAGATGGATCTATGCTCTCTTATTCTAATAAGAGAGCCAAGTTTTAGAACAAATCACTACATCTCTGCACAACCCATTTTAATTAGTAGAAACAAGTTATGCAATATATAGAATAGTTTAACCATAACATAACTAAATAAATTATCCATAAAAAGAATGATGTTTAACTATACCAAGAAAATAACATACATGACATAATTTTTTTTTTTTCTAAATTAATAAATGTCTATTGAACCATTCAAGAAATTTCTGCACGCATTAAAATAATAATCCTAGTCACACCCACAATATTACTAGAGGTAATAGACATCTGACACTATAAGTAGGGAAATCTACATGAAAATAAATTCTTTGACATCTATCAAAATTATTACTCGAAAAGAGATTTTTATTTTTGTTGGTAGTATGGTGTTGGCGTTGATGTCAATAATTTGACCAGCTATGTGTTGGAATTGATGTCAATTAAATGTATGGCCTATGTGCATGTTGATGATGCTGCAGAATCAAGTTTTCATGACAAAATGGAATTTATGCATGCTGATGACGCTGCACAATCAAGTTTTGATGACTAGTGTCATGATGCAGGTGTTGCTATTGTTGCAAATATGAGTCAAATTGCTTGAATAAATTCAAGAAAAATAGCTTATACAAACGTTTTTAATGTGAAAATAATGTAATATGCATATTTACCATGTGAAGAGGATGTACACAAACCAATGTGTGGAAGAGGGAAAACCACGAGCTTCTACTATTTAAATTTCGCATGGTCTCGAAGAAAAGAGAGATTAATCTGGTCATGGGTTGACTTGGTCACACCAAATGATTTGATCATGTATCCAATAGCATAACGAATTGTAACTAATTTATTATTTTTTATAAAATGACAATTGAAACAATTATACATCGTAACGCTCTTATGATTTTTCCTTTTTTTAAAGAGTGACTATTTTTTAGACATTGCATTGTTATTATGTAATTATTCATTTTATTATTGAATTAATAAATAAAATTGTTTGGAATATTCTGGAAGAGCATTATAGCTTAGAAGAATTCTTTCCAATTTAAAAAAAGTTGTTGGTGGTCAAGTGCACATAATGGACCTTGTCTAAAAGTCTCCTAAAAATGTCTAAGAGAAATAATTAAAAGTATTAACATAATGGGAGAGAAATATTATGTTAATCAATTTGTTGGAAATAAATACTAAGTGGGGTTGAATAAATAATTGTGAGAGAAAAATACATGCTTTAAAGAAAAAAATGATATATATATATATATATATATATATATATTTAGAAAAAACTAAAACAAAAAGACCTAGACAAAAGGCTCGAAAAACTTAAAGCGGGATACTTATAAAAATATGTTGGAAAGAAATATATAAAACAAACCACCTAGGAATGAAGTTATTGTTTCTAGAGAGAAAGAAGCTGTTATGTCTCAGGAAACTAGCAAAGATAGTTCATGACTAGGTAGAACTTACTTGGTTCATGAGTATTTCCCAAGCTTTGGTTTACAATTAGAGGAGATTATTATTGCTTAGTTTATTCTTTAATGTTTAGTTAATTAGCAGTTTGACATAGTAAAACAAGATGGAAGATTATGACTATGGCTGATTTTTTCCCACAAAAGTATGGTGCATAATTATGCTAGTGGGTTACGATAATAAAAAAATTAATTGCATCGATGAAGATATGATGTTGTTAATAGAATACGATCCTCATGGAAGACTTTAATTCAATTATATTTTCACTTTTTTGTTTATGAAACCTATATGCAAGCATGATGAAGAAAGTAATAATGGATAACTATTATGAACAAGAGATGGAGGCAACCATAGTACCTGCCAGAGAAGACAAAGGAGAAATTGCGGAGAAGTGATGGTGCATTGATGGCAGCGGTAGTTCTTTTGCGAAATTCTGCTTGTAGAAAGCTTAAGGGTTAAAAATTGCATAACTTTTTTATAAGGTGATAATCATTATTGAACTGAAAAGAGATTTGAAGTGAAGCATATCACCAATTAATATGATCAATAAACTATCTTGTTGATTTGTTTTGAAAATAAGTAACTCCACTATATCTTTATCTTTATAATAAATTTGAAAAGAGAGAACTAAGACGATTGCTTCCAATATAATATATTATAATATTGAATGCATTCTTATTTTGGAAATGAGTATCTCCACTATATCTTCATAATAAATTTGAAAAGAGAGAAATGATATGACACTACTGCTTCCAATATAATATTATAACATTGGATGCATCCATATGTATAATATAAGAAATGCTAAAAAACATCCAAACAAAAACAATTGACAAGACATAAGATACAAGTCATTTGTAACTACTACCTTAATTATTGACTAATTGTTAGGTTGTTGTTAAGAATTGTAAAACATTATTGTTATTTGTTAAAAACATGATATTATTAACATAAATTAATTTTGGTTTGAATAAAAAATATTACTTGTGAAATTAGTTTCATAAGTAAAGACTGATGGTAAAAGTAAATTCAAGATCTGGAGTTAGTTGAACAGAAAATTAGTTCAACAATTATCCAAAAAAAACTATGGAATAAAAGGAGATTTCAGGGAGTTTTGGGGTTTGTTGGAAAACTGAGGAAACAATAAAAAATCCTAAAGAGTAACTCCTGATCTGGGAATTACAGAGCAGACTGTTTCCACTGGAATTGGAGAATTGGACCAGACCGTCCCGAGTTCTCTTCCAGTTTTCTGTATTCAGCAAAGACTCAGACATGGAGCACTAGGCAGAGTTAGATGACGTAATTGCCACACTCGTGGAAGGGAGGTAATCATTTATCAGTCAAATCAAGTAAAGATGACTGGAATTCTGTTTCCTGTTAGTAGCATACTATGTTTTAAAATTATAGTTGAGAGAACTAAGAAAATGTATTATGGTTGAATGATTGTATATGTTTAAGAATATACTTGGAGATGCTATAGACATGAAAGAAAGTCTTAGGAAAGAATTATGTAGAGTAGGAAAGATTTATTTTCTTTAATTCTACATGTATAACTAACAGTTAAAAAAAAATAGATTACTGTATGGAATAATCTATGCCCTATCAAGATTAAAGGAAGGACTGTTAGCCCAGCCTCTATGACCAAATTCTGGGCTGGTTGTCCTTTGAATCCTATGATAATACACGGAAAATCGGTGGTCCTGTCACGTATGAGAGTTAATAGTCCTAGCATACCCTGAAATATGAAGAGAGACTAACATGCTAGAAAATTTGTGTATGTTACTAAGATTCATTGTGAAAGCATCTAGAAGTAACCAACAGGAAATTGTAAAGATAACAACCCTTTTTAGTTAAAATCGAACATAGGAAGGAAACCCTCTGTGAGGGAATATATGCAGGAAACCATAACTCTCATACACCAAGGGTGAAGTGCGTGAGTGAGTATAAGTAAAAAGAAATAAACAGAGGCATCAAGTGCACAAGTTTCAATCATAAAGAAACCCAAACATTCCTTTTTACTGCATTGGTAGAACAAAGATATAACCTCATGAATATCCAGAAGAGACTATATATGAAAGAGAAATGAATATCGAACAATTGTATATATTATTTAGTTAAATCAAAACCCTTGGAAAATGACAACTTATAAGTTTATCAACACAGACATGTAAGCCATTGGCGTGGATATAAACTCCGGTCATTCTGATATACAAAAATATTTTTCAAATAAATTACATAGTCGCTATTCTTCCGAAATGTAAGAAACCAAAATAATATTTTACAATAAGAAAGGCCTGTCGCCGCATTATAAAACCCTTTCAATTTGAGAATTAGAGTTTTTTTTTAATCTTGGGAAAGGAAAACTATTACAAAGTGTATGAAATAAGCAACCTAGATTTATAGAACAAGACATAGAAACTAAAACATTGATAAAATATAATAGCACGCTAGCTAATCATTAACCTAGCCACTTTCGGGCCAAGGGTTTGAACCCAAATTCTGTTAAGGGTACTTGTTAGTACGAACGACAACTGATTAGCTAACCCTAAAATTGGTGTTGTTAGCATTCTTCAAGCTTGAAATATGTTTCACTTTGGTAATAAAATCGATTACCTGCCAATAATAATTTATGTGAGATTAGTGAGAGATAAAATGAAGTAAAACTCTGTTACCTTGCCTAACAGAGATATCAAATCAAAATAACAAAATGGCAAATAGAATAAAACATTACTGAGCAGTAACTGTCGGTTTATGCCAGATGAGGTGAACCAAATTGAAAGCAGGAGTCTTCATCGAGCCATTGAACATACAATAATAACAGAACAAGGTATAAGTAATTTTTCTTGGATGAAAACCCGAAATTGGGTCATGCAACAGAAAAGAGATTGGTTTACATGTAACAAACCCCACAAATGTTCACGATTCTACTCTTCAATAGACAAAATTCGAGGATTACTAGTTAGCAGGGATCGTGAAGCATCCTCCAAGGCGCCATGTTGCCACAGAAAATGGATGCCATAGAACGAAGGACTGGATGGTGAAACCCTGAAACTGACGGAGAATCCTTCTAGAGCCTTCGGATGGAAAGAATGCCAAGTGAAAAACCATTACAATGTTATTTCATTAGCCAACCCTAATGAATCTTCAGCGTCAGATTTAGCACAGAGGTCAATGGTGGATGGATTGCCGGATGTCAAACTTGTATGAGTCATGTTCATGCGAGCTACAAGTAGATCGAGATAGATACATAGAAGTACCATCATACTCTCAAGATTTATATGATTTGAATAGAATAATGTTGTCGAATTAATATGTATGACATGATTGAAATAATTGGCATTTTGGCTTACGGCTATAATGTCCATGTAAACATATGTAAGTTTAAACCCAAGGATCTATGCGTGCTTAACTATAGCATAGTTCCATAGCTTATAAGAAATGTTTAATAACTATGTTAAAAGGGTTATGTATATGAATTGACTTTTGAAATTAATGATTAGCAGACTATAGTATTACTTTGTCAAGTATATTTTTAGATGTTTGGGTAGATAGTAATTTTCTTTTTTTTTACTGTTTTTCATTAATTATAATATGGATGTATGTTACAAGTGGTATCAGAGCATAGTTACAATGCTGGGACCCTATGGGTCAGCTAACGTCAAATTGTGTGTTCCCGATGCAGACAAAGAAAGGATTAATAGGAGAAAATGAGAAGGACATCCTTACAGCAACCACCTCCAAATGCTAGGGAGACACAACCCCAATAAGAGAGGAATTCCGAAATGTGGGTTCAAATGGGGGTGGAACAACATCAACAGACCAGCAGGCTATTAGAGGAACAACAACACCAAACCAACATCTTGTTAACCACTGTGCAAAAGTTACAAGAAGAAATGGAAAGAGTACAATAGAATTTTGAAAAGTCTCTCAGACAAACAAAATCAAAGAATCAAGAAGCCAAGTACTGTTAGAGAATTTTAGGAAGGAAATGAACAGAAAATGGGAGATCACGATACAGGTTGAAATGAAGGAAGTCCGTCTCACCGAAGTAATCGAAATAAAATATTTAATGAAGTCGAATTTGATAATGTAACAGAACAGAAGGAAAGTAAAAAGTAGAAGATAGAGTTGCAAGGTGAATTTAGAATGATAAAGCCTCCCACATTTCATGGAGTGGAAGAAGAGGTAGCTAAGGCGTGGCTAATTAATATGAACAATTATTTTCAAGTATATGATTATAACAGTAATCTTAAAGCCTGGTTAGCTATTTATCGGTTAAGAGAGAAAGCCACCTTGTGGTGGGAAGAAGTGAAGAACGTTCATGGTATAGAAGGCCAAGACGTAACTTATGATGTGTTTCAATAGTATTGTAAATATAAGTACCTAACAGAGCATTTTTATGATGAAAAATCTCGATAATTCCATGATTTTAAGCTCGGGAAATTGACCATGGATGAGTTTATCACTAAGTTTACTTCTTTACTGCGTTAAGTACCTTACTTAAGAGATGGGAAAGCTAAAGTACAAATATTTTTGACAAGTTTACCCACTCACATGAAAGAACGTATAGAGTTCATAAATCCCAAAAAAATGGATGAGGCCATCAAAAAGGACAGAATGTGCTGTCAGCAAGCCAAAGTCAAGACAGAACAAGGCAAGGGTTGGCAGTGAAAGAGAGAAAACAAGAGCAGTTCTAGTTTTAAAAGAGGTAAAACCAGTAATTTCAAAGATGCGGCAAGGAGTTCGTTCAGTAAAAAGTTTGGTAAAAATATTCCAAGGGAAAACCACTAAAGCTTCTAGTAAATTGGAGCAAACTTAGAATCAGAAGCCACCCTTACAATGCTGGGGTTGTGGAGAGGCACACTATTATCGAAACTACCCACAACAGGGTAGAAATGAAGCGGTAACCAATCAACAGGAAGCCTCGACAGTGGGAGATGTTTCTCAGAACATACCCAGAATTAATGCAGCATTGGAGGACCAACAAGCTGATTACCAGCCCACCATGATTGAACTAGAAGGTAAACTGTTATCTCAAACTATTTCTGTTTTGGTAGATCCGAGAGTAATTTTAAGCTATATAAGTCCTAAAATAGTAGAGATCTATAAATTACAAAGTCAAAAATTTAGGAAATCATGGTTAGTCCAGTTGGCTACTGGAGCCAAGAGGAAAGTTAGCACCAAAATACCGAATTGTGCACTACAAATCGATGGAAATCAACTAACTGTGGATTTGAATATTTTTCCCTTGGGATCTTATGATGTGCTGCTTGGTATGGATTGGCTGGAAAGGAATTGGAATCTAGTAGATTGTAAAGAGAAGATTATGTACTACAAAAATCAAGATGACACCCACCAGTAAATTCAAGGAATAAACAAATCGGTACAGTTGCGCCCAATTACAGCTTCGCAACTGGGTAAATGCATGAGGAAGGGATGTCAATTGTACACTATACAAGTGGGTTTTTATGATTCTAAAGAAAAAGCTCCTATGCTGCAAAATATACCTATAGTGTAGGAATCCAATGATGTATTTCCAGAATAAATACCAGGATTTCCACCTAGAAGGGAGATAGACTTTACAATTGAATTGCTGCCAGGAGCGTCACCGATTTCAAGGGCACCCTATTGAATGAGTATGCCAGAATTGACTGAGTTAAAAATGCAGCTACATGAATTATTAGAGAAGGGATATATACGACCAAGTGTATCTCCCTGGGGATAACCTGTATTATTCATAAAAAATAAGGACGGAACCATGCGAATGTGCATGGATTACCACCAGCTAAATAAATTGAGTGTTAAGAACAGATATCCCCTACCACGAATTGATGATCTATTTCATCAAGTAAAGGGAGCTACAATATTCTCAAATATTGATATGAGATCAGGTTACCATCAAATCCGGATAAAGGATGAAGATATACACAAAACTGCTTTTCGCACAAGGTATGGACATTATGAGTTTGTGGTGCTACCTTTCGGGTTGACCAATGCACCAGCAACTTTTATGAGGCTGATGCATGGTATTCACCCTTATCTAGATAAATTTGTGTTAATTTTCATTGATGACATCCTAGCCTATTCTAAGAATGCAAAAGAACACAAGGAGCATTTGCGAATGATGTTGGAAATGCTAAGGAAACATCAGTTATATGCAAAATTCAGTAAATGTGATTTCTTCAAAGAATAAATACAATACCTTGGACATGTTATAACTGTGGAAGGTATTGGAGTGGATCCAGAGAAAATCAAAATGATCATGGAATGAAAGGTATCACAAAATGTGGCAAATATATGATCATTTATGGGACTCGCTGGTTATTGCCAACGATTTCTCAAGGGATTTTCGAAGATTTCCTTTCCTATTACCTCCCTACAAAGGAAGGGAAAAATATTTAAGTGGACAAGGGAATGTCAAGACAACTTTGAAAAGCTGAAGCAATTATTAACATCAGCACCAGTGTTCAGTGTACCTGATCAAAATAAAGAATTCGAATTTTTCACAGATGCATGTAAGGAGGGTGTTGGGGCAATTTTATCACAAGAAGGAAAGATGGTCGCATATGAGTTTTGTAAGTTAAAATATCATGAAAAACAATACTCAGCCTACGATTTAGAGCTCACCGTAGTAGTGCACGCACTTCGGGTGTGGAGGCACTACTTACTTGGAAAAATATTTGTGCTGAAAACAGATCATAGAAACTTAACCAGCTATGTTAAACAAGCTAATTTAAACTCCCGCCAAGCAAGGTGGAATGATTTTTTGAGAGAATTTGACATTGACATGCATCATGTAAAAGGAAAGGAGAACAAATTAGCAGATGCATTGAGCAGGAAATTGCATAATTTTTATGAATTGTATGTTAACCAAGTTGAGTGTAGATTTCTAGAGAAAATCAGAAAAGAAGTGGAAAAAGACCCTGAATATGAATTTATGTGGCAACAAGCAAAGGAATATAAAGAACAAGGAAGGCTGGGGGATTATGAAATCAACAAAGATGGATTGTTGGTTTTCAAGAAAAGAATAGTCATTCGAAATAGAGTGAAGTTAAAGACTCTAGTGTTGGATGAATATCATAGAAGAAATTATGCAGGGCATCCTAGGTATCAAAAGATGTTGACACCAATAAGAAAATACTACTATTGGCCTGGTATGAGGAAAGATATAGCAGCCTATCTAAACAAGTGTTTAGAATGTCAGCAAGTGAAAGTAGAACACCGTTATCCGGCTAGATTAATGTAGCCTATACCAGTCCCAGAGTGGAAATGGGAAGTGATATTGTTGGATTTCATCACTGGACTACCAAGGTCAAAAAGAAGTAATGAATTTATAATGGTAGTAGTGGATCGATTGAGTAAATGAGCACACTTTATACCAGTTCAGTCTACAAACAAGACAGTATAGATAACAGATTTATTTATGCGGGAAATTTTCAGACTGCATGGCATTCCCAAGACTGTTATTTCAAATAGGGATGTAAAATTTACATCAGACTTCTGGAAAACACTATTCATAGGTTTAGGGACTCAAATTAACTTCAGTACTTCTTACCATCCACAGATGTACGGGAAAACAGAACGAGTAAATCAAGTGTTGGAGGACATGTTGAGAATGTAATTTATGCAACAACCAACCAAGTGGGAAGAATATTTACACTTAGTGGAATTTGTGTATAATAACGGTTATCAAGAGTTGCTAAAAATGAGTCTGTTTGAAGCCCTATACGGGAGACAGTGTAGAACTCCTATCATTTCGAGTATTCTTGAGACCAAGCTGATGTTGGGACCAGACATGTTAGCTGAAATGGAAATGGAGGTGAAGAAAATCAAACAAAATTCAAAATCAACCCAAGATAGGCAAAAGTTGTATGCAGATAAAAAGAGATCATATCGTGAACATGAGGTGGGAGATCATGTGTATGTGAGAATTAAGCCAAAGAAGAGTACTTTAAGATGGACATATTGTGCTAAGAAATATCCCAGGTTTTGTGGCCCTTTCCAAATATTGGAAAGAGTAGGGCCTGTGGCGCATCGATTGGCTCTTCCCAGTCATATCCAGGTGCATAATGTTTTTCATGTTTCGTTACTAAAATGATATGTTCATGATTAAAAACATATAATCCATTGGCAGAACATTCAGGTAGAGGGTGAGCATAATATTTAAAAAAATAATATCTTAAGAGTTATGTAAAATAATACAAGTCCATTTGTGTGCAAGTAGAACCAGATGGAGAATTTCTAGTCGAACCTCACAGTATAAACGACCGGAGGGAAATCATGCTCCAGAAATGAGCCATCGCCCAGGTTAAAGTGCAATGGAAGCACTTTGGCCTGGAAGAGGCCACCTGGGAGGAAGAATTTTTTGTGCCTGAAGCCTATCTTGAACTTTTTATTGATATGGATTAAGAACACCAGGGACGATGTTCCCCTTCAGGAGGGGGAAATTGTAACTACTACCTTAATTATTGACTAATTGTTAGGCTGTTGTTAAGAATTGTTAAACATTATTGTTATTTGTTAAAAACAGGATATTATGAACATAAATTAATTTTGGTTTGAATAAAAAATATTAATTGTGAAATTAGTTTCATAAGTAAAGATTGATGGTAAAACTAAATTCAAGATCTGGAGCTAGTTGAACAGAAAATCAGTTCAACAGTTATCCAAAGAAAACTATGGAATAAATAGGAGATTTCAGGGAGTTTTGGGGGCTATTGGAAAACTAAGGAAACAATAAAAAAGCTTGAAGAGTAATTCCTGATCTGGGAACTTACAGAGGAGAATGTTTCCACTGGAATTGGAGAATTGAACCGAACTATCCCGAGTTCTCTTCCAGTTTTCTGTATTCAACAAAGACTCAGACTTGGAGCACAGGGGAGATTTAGAGGACGTAATCACCTCACTCGTGGAAGGAAGGCAATCATTTATCAGTCAGATCAAGTATATATGAGTGGAATTATGTTTTTTGTCAGTAGTATACTATGTTTTAAAATTATAGTTCAGAGAACTGAGAAAATGTACTCTGGTTTAATGATTGTCTATGTTTAATAATATGTTAGGAGATGCTATAGACAAGAAAGAAAGTCTTAGAAAAGAATTTTGTAGAGTAGGATAGATTTATTTTCTTTACTTCTACATGTGTAACTAACAGTTAAACAAAAATAGATTACTATATGGAATAATCTACACCCTATCAAGATTAAAGGAAGGAATGTTAGCCCAACTTCTATAACCAGATTATGGGTTGCCTGTCCTTCAAATCCTATGATAATAGATGAGCAATCAGTGGTCCGGTCACGTATCAGAGTTAATAGTCCTAGCATACCCTAAAATATGTAGAGAGACTAACATGCTAGAAAATTTGTGTCTGTTACTGAGATTCATTGTGAAAGCATCTAGAAGTAACCAACAGGAAATTGTAAAGATAACAACCCTTTTTAGATAAAATCAAACATAGGAAGAAAACCCTATGTGAGGGAACATATGGAGGAAACCATAAATCACATACACTAACAGTGAAGTGCGTGAGTGAGTATAAGTAAAAATAAATAAACAGAGGCATCAAGGGCACAAGTTTCAATCATCAAGAAACCCAAATATTCCTTTTTATTGCATCAGCAAAACAAATATATAACCTCATGAATATCCAGAAGAGATTATATATGAAGGAGAAAAAAATATCGAGGAACTGTATATATGCTTTAGGTAAATAAAAACCCTTGGAAAATGACAACTTATACGTTTATCAACACAGACATGTAAGCCATTGGCATGGATATAAAATCCGGTCATTCTGATATACAAAAATATTCTTGAAATAAATTACATAGTCACTATTCTTCTGAAATGTAAGAAACCAAAATAATATTTTACAGTAAGAAAGGCCTGTGGCCGCATTATAAAACCCTTTCAATCTAAGAATCAAAGTTTTCTTTTAATCTCGAGAAAGGAAAACTATTACAGAGTGTATCAAATAAGCAACCTAAATTTAGAGAACAAGACATAGCAACTAAAACATTGAGAAAACATAATAGCATGCTGCCTAATCATTAACCCAGTCACTTTCGGGCCAACGGTTTGAACCCAAATTCTGTTAAGGGTACCTGTTAGTGCGAACGAGAACTAATTAGCTAACCCTGAAATCGGTGTTGTTAGCATTATTCAAGCTTGAAATCTATTTCACTTTGGTAATAAAATCGATTACCTGCCAATAAGAATTTATGTGAGATTAGTGAGAAAGAAAATGAAGTAAAACTTTGTTACCTTGCCTAACAGAGTTATCACATCAAAATAAAAAAATGGGAAATGAAATAAAACATTACTGAGCAGTACCTGTCGGTTTATACCAGACGGGGTTAACCAAACTGAAAGCAGGAGATTTCATCGAGCCATTGAACATACAATAATAAGAGAACAAGGTATAAGTAATTTGTCTTAGAAGAAAACCTAAAACTGGGTCATGCAATAGAAAAGAGAAGGGTTTACATGTAACAAACCCCACAAATGTTCATGATTCTACTCTTCAACAGAAATAATTCAAGGTTTACCAGTCAGTAGGGATTGTGAAGCATCCTCCAAGGCACCATGCTGCCACAGAAAGGGGATGTCGTAGAACCTAAGGACCAGATGGTGAAACCCTAAAAACAGAGAAGCCTTCTAGAGCCTTTGGATTGAAGGAATGCCAAGTGAAAAACCATTACAATGTTAAGTCATTAGCCAACCCTAATGAATGTTCACCGTCGGATTTAGCACAGAGATCAATGGCGGATGGATTGCTGGATCTAAACCCAGTATGAGTCATGTGCATGCCAGCTGCAAGAATATCGATATAGATACATAGCAGTACCATCGTACTCCAAAGATTTATATGATTTGAATGGAATAATGTTGTCGAATTAATATGTATGACATGATTGAAATCATTGACATTTTGGCTTACAGCTATAATGTCCATGTAAACATATATAAATTTAAACCCAAGGATCTACGCGTGCTTAGCTATAGCATAGTTCCATAGCTTATAACCAATGTTTAATGACTATGTTAAAAGGGTTATGTATATGAATTGACTTTTGAAATTAATTATTAGCAAACTATAGTATTACTTTGTCAGGTATAATTTTAGATGTCTGGGTAGATAGTATATTATTATTTACTGTTTTTCATTAATTATAATATGGATGTATGTTACATCATTGCAGGTCATTCCTTTTTACGAGAAATTAAAAATATATGAATTACTAATTACCTTTGCAGGAATTTACATAAGCTAGAAGTCATTGGAGGCCAGACATTAAAAATATATGAATTACTAGTTACATTTGGAGGAATTTAAAACATTATTTAAATTTTACTAATCCCACATATAACTATTGGAATGATATTTAACATGTGATTAGCGAATGCATAGCTGTTATAACAACCTCCCAATCTTCCCCACTACATGGATTAGTTTTTACAGATCACACTAACCTCCATCTAGTTCAACAGTAAGTGGCTATCGATGTCAATGTCCAGGTGTCGAGATTTTGAAAAAATGCCCACATAGGACTCTAATAAACTTATAGAATAATCAAAGCATAATTTTATTTGTCACATACTCGCAGATTGCAAGATCTGAATAGACATGGGATGAGAAGAAATTATTTGGGTTAGTGCGTATTGAAAACATGACGTGTGCGAAGGACAGTCCAGTTGTATGCACATAAAAGATCGTGCTTCTTGACGCCTTGAATATTTCTTCCTTTTTATTTTATTTTGTTTTCAGTTGTTCGAAACAGAGATGGTGTGCAGTTGAAAAACTCTCCTAACATTCCATAAATGACTCCGACCAATTTAACCATTTGGTTTCAGGGTTCGTACGAGGTACCCCACACGAACTAGAAGCCTTTCTCTTATATTTTCATTTTAATATGGTTTTTTTTTTAAAGTAAAGTAGATTACGTTTCTCTTACATTTTTATTTGAATGTGGATTTTATTTCAAAGAGGAATAGCCCAAAAAAGACATCTAATTTTTTTTAATAATAATTAGATGTCATTAGATGGATGGTGGATCAGTTGTGTCCTCTGAAATTCCAGTGATAAAAGATCAATTCCTATAGACAGGAAGAAGCAGTGGGATTTAAAGGCCGCAATTTTCATTTTTTAAATACATGGAACTATAGTTTTTTAGCTTTAGTTTCCACATCTATCAGGAAATAAAATCAAACATTATAGTTTTTTCCCAATTTGTGTTTAAGATAGTAATCAGTGCAATGTATTTTTCATTTAGTGCTCCTCTTGGTTCTCTGTCCACTTGGTTCTTTAACATACTTCTGCTCTACAAATTTTCACAAATTATGAATTTATATATAATAATAATCTGCTAAAGAAAATATTGAGAAGACAATTATGATAAAAAATACACAACCCTTCATGAGAGTTTCGTTAGATGACAATAACACATGCTCAAAAATAAATTTATCTGTTTAAAAATCTGGGTCTTTCCTATATATGCCTATAACAGTTTTCATCCCCCCAAAAAACACAGTTTGCCATAGAATCTATAGTGTACACTATGTTGCTTAAATGTCTTCCACAACCCCCCTACATGGAGTTTCTGAATATATAATTGTTTAAAATAATTTCTTACTAAATAGCTATTTCTTCCAGAATCAAGGTGAAGCTACTTAAGGGGATTGACACCGTGGGAAGCTGAATCGATGTGTGCTGCACATTCAACTACTCAAGCTGAAGTTGTTGGGGTTTCTCAAGTTGTAGGGGTTTCAATTGAGAAGAAAAAGAAGGCAGCTTAGCTTTAAGCTCTCTGTAGTGCGAACAAGTTCATGATGGCTGCCTACACTCCGAAAGAAGCTGCAGTTGTTCAAGCAGTGAATGGGCCCTTCTGACACTTGTCTCCCACTCCCTTCCTCTTGCATTTTTGACTCCCTTCTTCATGAATTTTTGATCTTACATTTTTAGCTATCTTGCGACTCCAGATGTTGCATTTTTGAGCTCTCTATCTATGCTCTACGCTGCTAATGTAAGCCTGTGTCTGAAGGCCTGGAGAATAACTCTTGTCATGTCATGTCATGCCCAACCCTGCCCTTAGCCCTCCTCCTGCCCAAACGATTTGAAAATATGTTGTTACCTACCGTAAGCCCAAGTCAAAGGCGCAGAGAAGAAACACTCTGAAAAATCCTGTCATGATCCCTCCTTCCACGCAGACGATTTCACCAGAGAGACCCTGAGTAGAAGAAGAATCCAAGAACAATTTAGAGCAGAGTCGAAGAAGAAGAATTGCCAAGAAAAGCCTAGTAGACATAATTTTACATATACAAATTTACAATAGTATAACTTACAATAGGCATGTTTCATGCAGAAGGACATGTGGAAAGGCCTTGTTGCATGCAGAAAGATGTGTGGAAAGGGTCGTGGAAGGAAAAAACTTTGGATACCAGATTTTTTTACAACCTGAGTTTGGTGACTTTGGTTAAAATAAGGTTGTAGGCTGCTACTTGTGAGAAGAAATTTTCTTATTAAAAATCATTTATCTAAATTTGGGAAATAAGGGAAATAAGACCTCAAACTTTAGTAGCCAATCATGTTTAAAATAAATCATTTTACTTTTATTATATAATTGAAATATATTATCAACCTACGTTAAAACAACAATAACCTATAATTTTAAAAGTCATATTCAGATTAATAGGTGGTCAATGTTCTATCGAAAGCTATAGTCTAGGCAGGGACTAATAAGAGAGTACTAAAGAAAGTTGTGATGGATTTATGAAAACGTGAGCTGGTATGACTAGAATTTAATTGAAAATGTGACTCTTTTATATTTAATTAAGTACCATAGGATGTTGTTGTATATGGTTTGAAAACAACATTGAACTTTGATTATATGGAACTTTCAAAGAACATGAGATTAAATTAAAGGGAGATAATATCACCATCCAAACCAAGTGTATTAAATTTAACATGTGAGAAAGCAAGGTTGAACTATAAAAATTGTGATTGATTTTCTTAGATGAATAACTTTGGGAATCATCATGTATACTAGTTCTTAATATGAGATTTCTCTCTATCTATAACTGTAGATGTAAGTAATTAAAGAACCAGTTATGGTCCTGCATCTAAGGGATACATATAACTAGGTCTTCCTTTTTATTAACACAACATATACACAATAATGGTTTTTATTAATATCATGTAAGTATACATGAAGATTTACATTGCTGTGAATCAAGGAGGATCAATAAATAAAAAAATAAAAGCAAGGAGAGTTATGGAGCAACTAGTCCCTGCCCTGATGTGAGAGAAAAGTAATTATGGTAGGCATGTTCAACTAAGATACTTAAACCTAATCCCATGGTCCTGCATAAAGAGACAACTGGTTCAAAGAGTTGAATTTGAAGTTACAGAAAAATGAATTGAAAGTTGTGTGGCAAGTTTCGATACAGAAACTAGAAACTACAGTCCATAGACTTCACATAATTTATTATATGTATACCTTTCAATTATATATTGGCTATTCTTTATTGCCTTGAAATTTTTAATAATTTTTCAGAAATCTAATATCTACCTAAAATTTCTATGTCACTAAGGTGGTCTATATTTGCGCTTATAAGGTGGTCTATATTTGCGGTTATAATTGCGATTTTGTAATTGAATTTTAGTGGAGAAAAATAAAGTGAATTATCTGCACCGGGATCTTCAATTTAATCATGAATAAATCTAAATTGATGTGGATCATTGATGATAATTAAACATGTGTAAAAATTTAAAACTTTATCAAAGAAAATGCATGAAAAAGTATGATTTGAATCCGTCGAAATGATACACTTCCGATGATATAGTGGAACAAATTGCTATAGAGTGGGCCCTCTGGCATCAAACTCCGCATGGAGCATTTCATATAAAGAAACATGTACATGGTAGATAAAAACCTAGTTGTTCAATGAATTTTCATGTATTACACGTGCCCTCACCACTGAAGTAAAATAGATTGAGGACAATGAAATGGCATGGGTTGAGGCGGAAGTGACTGAAATTGTTAATGGGCAGATTAAAGTTGTCACAGGAAAAAGAAGTACGTTATGTACTTCCATTTTCAAGGTTCACCCTAGAGATGTAGATGCAAAACATGGAGTGGACAACATGACTGAGCTGGCCTATTTAAATGAACCTAGAGTTTTATACAAACTTGCACAAATATATGAGCTTAATGATATATATATATATATATATATATATATATCCATGTAGTATTTTGATTGTTGTAAACCATTTTACATAGCTTCCCCATCTATATAACACTCACATGATGGAGCAACAAGTTCTTGAATCAAATCTACTCCTAGAGGCATTTGGCAATGCAATAGTAGTACGAAATAATAATTCAAGTCAGTTCAAGAAATTTGTTGAAATTATTTTGGTATGAATGGTAGAATATCTGGATCTGCAATCAGTACTTATCTTTCAGAGAGGTCTTGAGTCGGGCAGATAACAGATCCTGAGAGAAATTACCATTGTTTTTATCAATTGTGTGCTTCAACAGAGGATGTGGAGAAGTACAAGCTTGGTGATCCTTGAAGACTGCACTATATGAATCAGAGAAATATGTATGAGTTATATGAAGGTATTATATAATATTATAATAATATTATAAGAACTATATTTTTCCATTATTAATTCTTATATTATTTCGTGCTAAAATTCATACGCCAAAAAATGCATTAACTCCTTGCAAATCAGCAACACTGGAAAATAGAGCATGCAACTAAGTCTGGTATTCACGTGTTGAGGATTATCACCTACACATGAACCCCGAAAAATATCAATGAAAGATTCATTATTTTACCACATAAAAAGACTTTGCAATAAGAAATTCAATTGTGCAAATGAACATGGCAAAATATGGTCACAATTTTCCACTGAAAGTAAAATACGTAGTCACATATGTAAAGACAATATGGATGGACTTACAAGTGTAAAGAAAAAGACCAATATGCATGCCACTTGTCTCATTTCCCTGAATGTGCTACCTAGTTTCACTTCAATACAAGGTCAGTGAGTAGTTGCGAGTTTTTGTTCACATTCTGACATTTTGTGAACTGGTTCTTGACCGATAGCCATCCAAGCCATCATAAGCATCAGTAACACCGCCAACATCAGTAGAAGTATATCTTGTTGGTCGATAACATTCATGGTGCATCAATTGCAAGACTGAAGGGTGCCATGCAAATGAATGTGCCCTTCTTTGAGGTCGAATTGTGCAGGAACCACGAACTAGATCTTATTTAGGGCAACCCTAAGGAGGAATTGCACAAATGGCCACTATAGCACCTTTACAACATGCTGCCCCTTTCCTGTCTAATACTCCATTTAAAATAATTCCTTGCTTTATCATTGAGAAGCACTCTATTTTTTCTAGGTTGAATAGAGTAAGAAAGGTAAGGTGGACAAATCTAATTCTAGCTTGCTAATATCAAGTATAGCCTAGTAGCCATAAAGATATTCCATAAAGTACAAAGCTGATAGGTATAGTTTCTTTCAGGTGTGAATGTCCATGTTCTCCTTTTATTGCAGTAGGTTTGTGGTAGGTTTTAATTTATGACTCATATAATGAGAAAATCAAGCTCAGTTGTGTTGATATTGAATTTATGGTCTTCAAAATGGCATAGAGTATTAACTGAAGTAATTTCCCAAGAAATGTTGGTTCACAGCCAAGCCAGAAGAGCTAAAATTTTCATTGATATCTCTGAAGAATAACGCCGCAGAAACGTGCATGTTGTTCTTGATGAGTTCACTGCAGAAATGTGCTTGTTGTTCTTGATGAGTTCAAGAAAACTGAAGTTCTCACTTCTAAAGGTAATTTTTATCAAACCTAATTTCATGTATAAGAATCCTCTCTTTCTTTTCCTAATATGTACTATTGATTAATTCATGAATTTGTCCTTTTTCTTAATTCACAATTTACATAACCAGGTTCTTTCTTCCTCAAACTTATAGCTCTAATTATGACTTTAATAAAACTAGAAAAGAAACACCCAATGCCTCTAGTGCCAATGTCTAGGAATAAAAAATGCATGGTAGTGCTCCATAGCAAATCGCTTGAAGCTTTGTGAGTTACAGTATTGGGGTCTAGTATTGTAGCCATGGATATCACCAAGTTCCCCACTTCATAACGAAGATATAGATACAATATTGTTATAAATTTTTCCCTGTCACATGAGAAAATAAAAATAAAAAAAACATACAGGCTTCCATGTTAATCTACGTATGAATTCTATTTATCAATTTCAATATGAGGGTTACAGAAAATTGGTTCTGATGGTTTACCAAGATGGAATCACTAATCACTACTCCCAGCCACAGAAATGCAATCATTGCTCCAAGCATTGGACGAAATCACTAATCACTGCTCCCAGCGTTGGACTTGCATAGCATGCCACATGCCATTGCGAAGAGATGAAAAATATCTGTTGATCGAACTCGACAATTTCTGGAACTCTGCACTAGCCCTGTGTTCCCTCAACCTGCTTAAACCCTCTTCCACTTCTGCAAGAGAAAAAAAAAACATGATATAATAATTTCTCCCAGTGTTGGACAGAATCGCTAATCACTGCTCCAAGTGTTGGACTTGCATAGCATGCCACACACCATTGCGAAGAGATGAAACATCTTTGTTGATCGAACTTGAAAATTTCTAGAACTCTGCACTGGCCTTACGTTCCCTCAACCTACTTAAACCCTCTTCCAGTTCTGCAAGAGAAAAAAACATGATAAAACATTAAAACATAAAATATCCGTGGAACCTAACACTACACCATGAACTTGCAAATAAATATATTTACATGGAAGAAACTAGATCTTCTCTAATCCATCAAGATCCATGAATTATAGGGTAGATATGCTCTATGCTATCTGAGATTAGACCGAGGCACTCCCAGAGAATTTAGGCAAGGATTTCCTTCAGGCCATTGAGACCATAGAAGGAAAATTAAAATCTCTCTCAGAGAGGGAAAATATCAAGCAAAAATCATTCCATATAATGAAGATAATGAATTTGATGTCTCTCTCAAAACTCGTTCAAGGTAATGAAGATAATGAATTTAATGAAGATAATGAATTGGATGGAGGGTGGGAAGGGCCTCACATCTCTGCACGCCATCACAACAACATGCATTGAGTTGTTGGTACCTGCACGCCACCACCACAACATGCATCCAGCTACTCGCCTTCAAGACTTTGCATAATAAGATTCGGTAGCATAATAAAAAAGCAATGCGAAGCTAAGTAGATATTGGGAGGAACTGATACAAGATAGGGTTTTCCTCTGTATGGCGGATTTCTGATTCACTGCAGGCTGGGGCCGTCCCAGGCCACGCGGGCGATGGGATGTGACAGGAGTTCCTTACCTGTCAGGGTCACGTTTCCACTTGGATTCTTTTCGAGACAGCCATGATCAGTGCTTTCCAAGGTGGATTGTCTGTTTGGTTTTAACCCTGGCTAGAATGGAGGTTGCGGTTTTATTTTTTCTTCTCACCTCGCGACGGAGTTTTCACTTTGGATATTCTGCGGTTTTCCTTTTCCAGAGGTGTCGGGCTAGGGTTTGGTTTTAACCGCTGAGATGGGGCTCGATCGCAACTATGTGGATGTAGAGCCGACGCCAGAAGATTTACTCACTGTCTGGGGTCACGAAGTTTCAGCCCAGAACCTCGAACATTTTTTTTCTGAAGTTGCCGGTGAAGCCTACCCCTCCAAACTCAGAAGAAGGCACAGGTTCCCTTTCCTCTATATCTGAACTCCCGGACGCATCTGGCATTCTGAAGGCTGACTACATTTCTCTCTCTTGTAGAGGTGGTCTCCCCAGGGGTGATGGCCTCATTAACGACTGCCTTTGGGTTGATGGGTCTTCCTCCCTCCTCTCGGGGCCAGATCCCTCAGTCTTCCCTCCTCTCACTAGAGGCTTAGAAGACGTGGTGGCAAGTTGTGGCTTGAATGAGTAAAAAGAGCTTTTAACCGCAAAATATAAAGGTTGGAGAATGCCTGTCACTGGAGCAGGGGTTCTTAAGGCGACTGGATGTGGAAATAGGGCCCCGATTCAGAGCCACAAGCCGGTTTCAATTCCTAGCTGCTCGACAGTCGTCTCTGCTCAGGTGAGCGGGGCTCAGCCTCAGAAAGTCTCTCAGGACGGAGGCACTGGCCATGGTACCGGATTTGAAAGCCACTCGAAGCTTCTTGAGGTAGGAACAAAGGCAAGGCACCCAGAGGATCTTGAACCTAGGGCTGTCGCAGTCCCCGAGAAGGGTCAGGATGTCAAGGAACCTTTGGATGAGGGGGCAGTGAATCGTGACATTTGTGATAATTGTGATCTGGATGAGAGGAGCCACGAGCGGCCCGGTGCAGAGGCTTCTGATGGCCGGCTGTTAAAAGAGCTGGGGGTGGATGATGTGCAGGCGAAGGTAGTGGGAGGAAAGCGCAAGAAGCAGAACCCTATCAAAAAGAAGGAGCCTCGCCCTTGCTGTACCCTTGGAGTAGATATCCTTGTAGAAGAAGCAATGGAAGCATCAAATTTGAGGCTTGTAGGTAGAGTGCATGGAAGGAAATACTCTTCCGATTACATTCGGGGCTAGGTTCTTTCAGAATGGGCACATGCACCAGGAAAACCAGTAGAGATCAAGGTCCTGGATAGAGGGTGGTTTACACTGTGCTTTGCCCAAAAGGACCATGCAAACTGGGTCCTTGACAGAAATTGGTGTTTTGGCAAGCGCCCAGTCCTTCTCTGCAGATGGACTCCCAGTTTCGACTCCCAGACTGAAAAGATGAACGAATCTCCTCTTTGGGTCAAATTTCTAGGGCTCCCTCTCTAGTTTTGGGTCGATTCAGTCTTCAACTCCATTGGAAACACTCTGGGTAAGTTTATGGATGTTAACAGCGCCTTTTTTCAAACAAACGATCTCAGTGTGGTTCGGATCATTGTAAGCCTCAACCCTGGGGAAGGGCTCGCAGATGCTATGAACTTAAAGTACAGAGAGTTGGAATTCCTGCAAAAGTTGGATTATGAGAACCTGCCTTTTCGTTGCCACAGATGCCACAAATACGAACATTTGGCTAAATAATGCCCTCTGGGTCATCGCTGCAGAAGGAATCCATTCAAACTTTCTAGAAAGCCAACGGTTTATCCAGCTCCTGACCCAAGCATGGATGCTCCGAAGGAACCCTTGGAGGAGGACCTAGAGGCCGATGTGGAGATTGTGACTTCCAACGACCCTTTGCAGTAGGCTGTACCCAACCCACTCCCTGAGATTGCTCCTGTGCTGACCGCCTCTCAGTTTCCTTCTGCACCTGGGACAACAGGGGCTTCACAGGCAGGTATGCCTCTCTCTCTCCCCTCCTCTCTTTGTTTTTCTGATTCAGCTTCTTTCTCTTTCGTTTCTGAGCCTGATCCTTCCAGGCAGCTCCAGATGGAGCTCTCCTCCTTAAACTTGAACTCCTTTCCTGTGGGCAGTCTGATTGTTTCGGTGCCTCCGCCCTCTAACCTCCCTCCTCCTTCCCAGGTAAACCCTCTAGCCCCTTGTTGTCCCCTGCAGCCTTCTCCCTCCAGTGCTGCTCCTCCCTACAATCTGAGATATCTGGCTAATCATCCTGGGATAGACTCAACTCCCAGTGGTTTAGAACAGGACATGGTGCCTAGAGGGCCCCGAAAATCGAGAGGTAGAAAATCAAACCTCTCAAAGGCACAAAAAAAGGCAAAGATAGACATTGTAGATGGGAAACAGAAATCTCTGACTGGGGTGCTTAGAGTAGCACAACGAACCCCTGGTATTTTGAAATGATACTTCTATCCTACAACTGTAGAGGGTTAGCTAGTCAACCCAAAAAACTAGCTCTGAGTGATTTAATCAAATATTACAATCCTGATATTCTAGTGCTTCAAGAAACTCTTGGTAAAGGGGAGGATATCATTACTCTTCTCTCCAAATTGCTTCCTGGCTGGTGCTTTCAGGCCATCGATGCAAACGGCCGCTCTGGTGGGGTTGTCACTGGCTACAAAGCAGGAAATCTCAGAGAAATTTATGCTTGGGGGCTTGAAAACTCTCTGGCACTGGAGATTTATTCCAGGGAGCTCTGTCTACCTCTCCTTATCCTTAATGTTTATGGGCCCTGTCAGGAGAGGGAGTTGTTCTGGTCCTCTTTTTTCCAAAAATTCTTTCTTGCCCACCCAAATCTGATCATTGGTGGTGACCTCAACTTTTCTTTGGGGGTCTCGGAATCTTGGGGAGCCAATGCCTAAGTTGACCCTCTAATGGACTTCTTCCTCTCCAAGATTGCCTCCTCCCACCTCGTTGATCTGACACTCCTTAAATCTAGACCTACTTGGCGAAACAAAAGAGTGGGAGATGACTGGATGGGTAAGAAGCTAGATCGCTTTCTTTTGGGAGAAGATCTTTCCGAAAATTTATCAATCTTCCGGCATTGGGTGGGTGAAGGGGGCCTATCTGACCATTTCCTGATCCTATTGGAGACAAAAGGAACTCAAAAAAAACAGGGGTCCCCCTTTAAATTCAACTCCTCTTGGCTTTCTGATGATTCTTTTGTTGCTCTTTTTCACTCCACTTGGAGGAGGATTGGGTCAGAAGATGGGGAGAGGCTGAGCTGAAGTAAGGATTTTATGAACAACCTAACTTGACTAAAAGCAGCTCCCAAGAACTGGGTTATCCAAAAGTCTCTTAAGGAAGATGAGGAGTTGAGGGCTATTAATGTAGAACTTGATCTTCTGGAAGACCCTGAAGGGGGTGGTTATGCCACCTTGGCTTCTCAAGACAGAATTCGGAAGCTTGAAGCAGACCGAAGGAGAATACTTCAAGTGAAGGAGGAAAGTTGGCGTTTAAAGAGCATGGCTATTTGGCTACAGGCAGGGGATGAAAATACAAAATTTTTCCAACAATATGCTAAAGGAAGGAAAAATTAAAACACCATCTGGGAAATGCCAAAAGAAAATGGGTAAAAGGCTCAGTCCTTTGAAGAGCTTGCCTCTCTAGGGGTTGCCCACTTCAAAGATATTTTCAAAGATGCAGAAGAATCCTCCATTGCTGAAGTTATAAGAGTAGCTCAATATTTTCCAAGTTTCATTGATGAAGAAGGCAATGAATGTCTGATGTATCCAGTCTCCAAAGATGAAGTGGAAGCTACCCTTAAGTTGATGCAAAAAGAGAAAAGCCCTGGTCTAGATGGATGGACTGTGAAATTTTTCCTCCACTTTTTTGACTCCCTTGGTGACGATCTGACCGCGGTGGTGGAAGAATCTAGGATCTCAGGGTTGATCTACTAGCCTCTCAATGTTACCTTCCTGACCCTCATCCCCAAGTCTGAACATCCCTCTTCCTTTAATGATTTCTGCCCCATCTCCTTGTGCACCTGCTTATACAAGGTCATTTCAAAATTCATTGCCTCCAGGCTAAAAGCCTTCCTCTCAAAACACATCTCTGTGGAACAATTTGGTTTTTTAGATGGTCATCAAATACACGAGGCTGTTGGGGTGGCCCAGGAAACTCTTCACAGCCTGAAAAAGAGTCAGAAAAAAGGGGCCATAATCAAGATTGACCTCTCCAAGGCCTTCGACAAAATCAACTGGATGGCTTTTAGGCTCCTCCTAATGCACCTTGGTTTCAGGCATGATTTTGTAAGGTGGATTATGGGGTGTGTCTCTTCGACCTCGATTGCTGTCCTGATTAATGGTGCTTCCTCAGATTTTTTCAATCCTCAAAGGGGTCTACGCCATGGATGTCCTCTCTCGCCTATGCTATTCCTGATAGCAGCGGAAGGTATCAGGTTAATGATCAAAAAGGCTAAAAGACAAGGTGAACTGAAAGGGATCGAAGTTGGGATAAATCTTTGGGTGACCCATCTCCTCTTTGTTGATGATATTCTCTTGTTCTGCGATGGGAGTCGGGATGACTGCCGCTTCTTGAAAAGGATCCCTGATCTCTTCATAAAAGCCACGGGACTGGTTATAAACGAACAGAAATCCTCCATCACATCCACAGGGCTCTCGACTTTAGAAGTGAATAGAGCCAAAGAGCTTCTCCCTTTCGAAGCAAAGTCCCTTCAGGACCTGTTCAAATATCTCAGATTCTATCTCAAGCCTGATTTTTACAGGGTTCAAGATTGGTCCCGGCTCCTAGCTAAAATTGAGCACAGAATGAATCATTGGAGTTTTAAATGGATTTCAAGGGCTGGATGCTTTGTCCTTATCAAATCTGTGGTCTTGGCCATCCCAGTCTACTGGGCTAGTCTCATCTGGGTGCCGAAGTGTATCCTCCTGAAAATTAATAAAATATGCAGCAGTTTCCTATGGGTTGGCCAGAAGAAGGAACATGTCACGTCCTGGGTTGCATGGGAGAAAATTGTCAGACCAAAACGATGGGGAGGGTGGGGTATAAAGGACTTGTTCCCCTTTTCTAAATCCTTAGCTGCCAAATTAACCTAGAGACTGGTTTTTTCGGAAAATCTTTGGACTGTTGTAACCAGAAGAAAGTATATCGACCCAATCACATCATTGGAATGGATTAGACTTCCCAACAAATCATCAAAAAATTCATCTATGGTCTGGAAAGCCTTGGTGGTTGCTGTTCAGATTATTGAAAAAGGCTTGGCATGGAATGTGGGCGACGGCAGATCAGTAAGGCTTGGGAGAGACCCTTGGGTGGGTTGTCCAGACTCCTTTTCCCTTTCACGAGACCTGATCGAAGACCTTAACAGTAAAGGTCTATCCTCTCTCTATCAAATTGCAGACCATGCAAACTCTTCTATCTGGCGACAGGAGTGGTTATCAGGGGAAACTCTTGGTTTAGATGAAAGATGGCTCCAGGAATGGAGGGTCTTCCGAGTAGGACCACTGAATTCTCATATCCACATTACCGAAAAGCTAGATGAACTGAGATGGGTTCATTCTCAGACTAGTCTTTACTCTCCAAAATCGGGATACGACTGGCTTATGTCTCAAAAGGGATGGGAGGAACCAAGTTGGTGGGCCAAGCCACTGTGGAAATTGAAACGGCCAGCCAAGACCCGACTGTTTTTCTAGTGTGTTCTTCAAAAGAAAGTCCCCACATGGGATTTTCTTCAAAAAAGGGGGAAAAATGGACCTGGGTGGTGCCCCTTGTGCAAGGAGAGTGAGGAAACCGCTCAGCATATTTTCCTTTCCTACTCTTTCTCTAAAAGTCTCTGGAATGAAATGATAAGATTGACCAACACACCTTTTAGTTGGGAGGGGGAGGAAATATCTAAGGCCTGGAACTCTTGGTGGCAGCAGGCGCCCAATGAAAAATTCAGAGTGTTTCCCCTGTTGGTTGTATGGGGAATCTGGCTTGCCAGAAATCACCTGATCTTCAAAGAGACCTTTTTTCCTATTGCCAGGCTAGCAGCAGAGGGGGTGGCCATTTATGAAAACATCCCATCTCCTTCCACCTTTCAGAATATCAGGTTTGTTCAGCAAGAAGAAATAAAGGGCTCCATCCCCTGGGCTTACTTCGATGGGGCCTCAGATATCAACAAGAGATGCAGATCTGGCCTGGTTATTCATTTTTCCTTCGAAAAACTCCTCGAAGCATCCATTGGGCTTGGTACCAGAACAAATAATTTTTTCGAGCTAAAATATTTGCATCTTCTACTTTGTTGGCTCTCTTTGTGCAATGAGCATGAGGCTCAGATCTTCAATGACTCTTTGAACAATATTAAGTGGGCCAATGGCTGACAACATTGTAGGAAATTTCTGTTATCTCCTTTACTTAATGAGATTTGTCGTCTTAAAAGTTGGTTTTCTGAGCTCATTATCTGTCATATTTTCAGGGAAAGAAATTCAGAAGCAGACAACCTTTTTAAAAAAGGCTCTGAGCAGGATATGGGCGCATGGACAGTAGAAGAGGTGGTTGATGGGGTGGCAAGGCGACTTGCTCCTCCAACATTTGCATAACTCTTATCTTTTTTTTGGTTTCTTTTTTGATGTATATACTACTGTTATAATTTTTTTTTATGTAAAACTTATTCAAGACTCAGTGTTGTTTTCCTTTCATAGGAGGCCTGAGATCCTGCCCACTTTTGAACTTTATACTTCCATATTGCCAGTACAGTGTCTACTATCTAGCTTTTTGACATTTTGGTTTTCCCATCACTCTGTTTCGGCTGATTAGGAAGCCGGGAGTTTGGGGAAATTACAGGTATCTTGCTGTCCTAAAGAATAGTTTTTGACAGGGCTGTTTGGGGGGAACTTCTGGATTTTTCTACAAACAACGGTTTTGGGTTTCTCTGAAAACAAGGGAAAGGAGATGCCCAGCATATGCTATGTAACCTTTCTATATCAATAGATGGTTCGATTTTTTTCTATGGAAAAAAAAAACAAAGCAATGCGAAAAATCGAGCGAAACATATAATGCTAGTGGACTACTACTAGCATTAGTCCACTATGAATTCCAATAACATGATTTTTTGCTGCTATTGCATCTTAAAATAATGAATTGAATCCTTGTCTGCTTCTCTTCCCCACAAAGAGGCCAATAACACCTCAAAACCAACAATTGGCCAAAAAGGACGGTGCTAGTAGTTGACACGATGTTAGAAAAGCAGAAAGATAAAATCTGGTAAAAACTTTAGATTTAATGATACGAATTTTATAAGGAACTCATACTAGACTAAAAACCGATTACTATAGTCCCTTACCTGTTGGTAGGGACTAATAAAACATTAAGTCTTTAACACCATAAGATGGAACTGAAAAATAAGGATTTCCATCCATTACTAGGTTTTGGATTTAAACCAAAAGAACTAAGACCCTACCATAGAAATCCATATTGAGTCTCAGTTATTTTACTTATATGAGTTACTCGCTTAACATGGGAAAAAAAGAGATCATAAGTATTAAATATGAATTATAAGTAGATTCAACGAAGAAAATCGAAATAATGTTATATACATATATAGTAATGGTAGTCTAAAATACTATCAAGTAAGTCGAGTTCGACCAGATGTTAATGTATACGAAATATCCTTAACAAATCCACCAAAAAAAAAATTGAGAATCATATATGTAAATACCAAATAATTTATTGATATTAGAAAAAAAAAACTGTAAAGAGGCCGAGATATGCCATATACTGATATTTATTGTATAATTGATAATCACTACTATTCAGACTATATTTGAGACAACATAGTCCTGTTCACAGACTGGAGAGAAAATAGGGAATACAAAACAATTGTTATCCTAATTTTGAATATAATAGATCAAAATAATATTACACCTAAGTATTGTTTATAAATTAGGAAAATATATATAAGTGAGTAGAGAGAATAGTCCCACGGTTTGGACTGAAACATCCTAAATGACCTCAGTAGAAAAATAAAATGAAGAAGTTGAATATCACCAGACTTCTTCGAACCTAAAGTACTTAAATAAATATAAAGGGAAAAAAAAACTACGTGGACTCATCATTGAAGTTTGCGAGCATGAGCCATACTAGGTCACCGAAGACAAGAGTAAGAACGAGAAAGAGAGTCAACGTGTAGAAATAATACTATAATCAAATTGTTGAAACCCCAAGACTCGAAGTCACTGTAATTTGACAAAATTTTCTCCAAAATTTTCAGGATACTTGAATGGGAAACATCATATATTATATTAGCACTAAATAAATAATGAGTACAACCAGTATAGAATGAACAAGAAATGAAATGGATGAAACCTTGTTACCTGTAGAAAGGTTGCACGACTGTCCCAACTCCATCGATTCTCCTGCAAAGGAGAAGGAAGATCACCATTAATTTTCTACGTCAAATAGAAATAAGCATAATGTAAGTTACCCAAATAGAGAAAGAAGCACGAGAGTTCTGCTTACTTGTCACAAAATACATTGTGGCAACTAGCCCGATGACAACTTGTTAAAACAGACACATAAGTCATATTATAAAATAGAACTTACATAGGCAGAGAACAAAGGTTCAGACCTGAGTAAAGTAGATTAGATAGAGAAAATTAAACCCAAACTTTAATTTTAGTATACCAAGACCATGAATTAAATCATATGGCCAGGGATGTAAAATGATAGACCAAGGAAACAAAAGAAAAATTCCACAATTGACTAAATGAGACAATAGAAAAAAAAATTCTCATGGAGAAATTTATAAGGCGTCAAATGGCCCTAACTTTACCATGAGAAAAAAAGAATTCATAAGAATAAAACAATACTTCTTAGGCATGAGTGTCAAATGGAAACAAAAACGAAACTCTCCAATGCCATCCCTAGGGTCAGGGTTATGAGTAACAGATAGAATTACCATGAAAACGACTGTATAGATTCCATTGAGAACATGATTGTTAACTGACATTACCTGTTAAAGGGAAAATTCTCTATTCTGACTTGGGAAGAGTGAGTCAACAAACACAATATACACCGAAGTATAGGTAAAATATCCTGTCGCTATAGCTATGAAAATTAGTAACACAAAAGAAAAAAATTGTAGAGGAAAAGACTATTGTAACTAAAACTTGGTAGTGTAACTATAAATAAATTCAACCACAAGAAGTTACATTGTTTGAATAGTGTATGAATCCATCTCCATAGGAGTTCCATCGAAGAAATAATGAATTTTACACTACGAAATGTGATAGAGGTAGGAAAATTCCAAACCCTCGTTGGAAACCTTACCTCATGCAGACAGACGCTTGGATGAAATGAGAAGTGAGAAATGAGATGTGTCGAATTGGGAGGTTAGGTTTTGTACAAAAACTTAACTTAAATCCCATCGTTGGCTTATTTAATCTTATCGCAACCATTAAATCCTTTGCATAGTCACACTCCATGTGAATCTCACATGATCGATTCCAGGTGGACCAAACCATTTTCCAAGTGGGTATTAAGGTTGAAGCTTATCCCACGTTGAAACGTAACACCAAAGGCGTAGAGTATATGAAATTACAATGGGTCCAATTATATTAGTATGGAAATATTATAGGTTCCGACAATTAGGACTTGGAACTATAGGTGGGTTAATTATAGTCACACTCCATGTGAATCTCACATGATCGGTTCCAGGTGGACCAAACCATTTTCCAAGTGGGTATCAAGGTTGAAGCTTATCCCACGTTGAAACGTAACACCAAAGGTGTAGAGTATATGAAATTACAATGGGTCCAATTATATTAGTATGGAAATATTATAGGTTCCGACAATTAAGACTTGGAACTATAGGTGGATTAATTATAGGTTTTTTAATAGTCCTTCCCAAGGATAAATTGAGGGTGGGTTAATTATAAGTTTTTTAATAGTCCTTCCCAAGGATAAATTGAGGGGTAAGGTCTAATGGGTAAAAGAACTAAATTATAATTTTTTTATAGTCCTTCCAAAGGATAAATTGAGTGGGTAAGGTCTAATGGGTCAAAGAACTCAATTTTAAATTGAAATGAATTGAGGGAGTAAAGTTTAATGGGGCAAAGAACCCAATTTTAAATTGAAATAAATTGAGGGGTAAGGTCTAATGGGTCAAAGAACCCAATTTTAAATTGAAATAAATTGAGGGGTAGGGTCTAATGGGTCAAAGAACCCAACTTTAAATTTAAATAAAATGAGGGGTAAGGTTTAATGGGTCAAAGAACCCAATTTTAAATTTAAATAAAATGAGGGGTAAGGTTTAATGGGTCAAAGAACCCAATTTTAAATTGAAATAGAGACCTTTAATATAAATGATGTATCGAGCAGGTGTTTCAACCAATACTTTAGCATAGCAAATAGGAAGGAATGTCTTAGATATACATAATAAGAATATTCAAAGAACCCAATTAGATATACATAATAAGAATATTCAAAGAACCTAATTTCAATAACGAATGTCTTAGATATACATAATAATAACATTCAAAGAACCCAATTTTAAATTGAAGTAGAAACCTTTAATATAAAAAAATATTCAAAGAATCCAATTTTAAATTGTAATAGAGACCTTTAATATAAATGATGTATCCAACATTTGTTTCAACCAATACTTTACCATAGTAGATAAGTCGAAATGTCTAAGATATACATAATGAGAATATAATTTATATTGGGTCAACAAATATAGATGGATGAAATGACAGATTCAACAAGAATGTTGTACAAAACCATGAAAAGGTATAATGTTCTTGGTAAATATTTTCATGGGACTCTCTTAGAAATGTTTAGATACCAGAAATAATCCATTGACTTAAAGAAGTAAACTATATGTGCAATAAAATCATAATTTACATGGATCACCGATAACACACAAAGTAAAAAGCAACATGAGAGTTTTATAAAAAATAATAGTTATCAACTAGTTATATATATATAATTTGCTAATGAAAGAAAATAATTAATGAGTTATATAAAAAAATATAGTTATTGACTACTTATATTTACCAAAATAAAAATAGGTACAAGAATATTGTAGTGTGTGTGTGTATATATATATATATAATGAGAATTTGAGGTATTTTACCTGAATGGATATAGTTAGGGTGGAATGCTTTTGATGATTAATATGGTTGTTAGCTATTTGATATGGTCATCCAGAGTTAATGAGAAGGGTGGAATGCATTGAACTGGTTTGATTCCCTCCAAATTAGTGAATGTGTGAAAGGGATTTAAAGATACTTCTCATGGATTGATCATGGTTACATCATGTGCGAATTAACCAATGCAATGGATGCTTGATTTTGGATGCAGAGAGATTCTAAGCACATCTGCATACTTCTGTGTGAATTTCTCTGTGATTTGAGTGTAGTGCGATTGGGTGAATATGTGATCAAACGAATATATACATTGAAAAATTAGAATGTTTTATGAGTCTATTCAATCGTAGAAAAAATGAGTTATACATAGATTGCACATTAATTCCCTGATCAATTTGGATGGAAATGTTAGCGAGTTGTGCATAGAAAATTTTCTTCTGGAGGTGTGATAAAGCAAACAAATAATTTTGGTATCATTACATGAGATATATATATGCGTTCTTATGTAAAATCAATGAGATTACTATGTATGGATGAAACATATTGTTTGAGTGTTTTACATGTGTGAATTTATGATTGAACAAAGCTTATACGCCATGGGATTTAAAGCAATAGGAGGCTTAATATACCTTACGGTAGTGTGGAACAATTATGAAATCAAAATGCTACAGGTATGTTTAATAATAGAATGGGTGTACACCTATGGAATGCGATCAAATGAATTTTTCTAATAAAGAAAATGATGCAATGGGGTAGTATGTTAGTGCAATTTGGTGACCAAATGTAATGAGATTCATGTAGAGTGAGTTGTGTGAGTGATTTGCGGTGGATATCTAAGAGATCGAATTTTGTGTCAAGAACAAAGGCCATATTGCTGAGGGTTTTATATGTTGCTGAAGCTACATTGTACTGTCTATGTTATACAAAGTATAGTCATAGTGGAAGTTTGTATGCCACTATAGATCATGTATTTATAGTAATGTATTTGTGAAATTGTTGTGTAAGCAAAGGATAATTTAGTGCCACTTAGTTGTTTGATTGTAAGAGTATATGGGTGAGTCTTGTCTATTGCATTGAGCTTATACTTATGTCGCGTATATGCAGATTGTAGTTTGGTGAAGAAGTGAGTGTTGTGCATATGAATAAGAACTTAGTATGTTGTTGATTAATCTGTTGGTGTTATTACATTGATGTTAGAGTGAATATGTTTCTATCTAGTGTATGCCCAAAGATATTTGCATGTTGTATCAGGGTTTACTGACTTGTATGTATGTGTTTTTAGTGATTGGTATGACATAGTATGTGGAGATTACTTATATATTGATGGCTATGTGAGTATGTTGTTGGTTGGAGTATTGTTGAGGCATTATGCTATGTTTTTTTGAGTAGTGAGGTGAGGTTTTTCATGTATATGTTGATGTATGTATTAGAGAAGTGTTGGAAATTGGATCACTACTAAGAGGGGGTGAATATGTAGTGCTAGGGTTTATACAATTCTACAATTTTCTCCGTAATTTTAAATGATTAGTAAATCAACATTATAAAATAAATTACAACTATGTAAATTCAACATATATTTAACACATAAAAACCATAAAATATATTAAGAAAAACATGCAGAAGGAGAAACAAAGTTTTCTGGTGGAAACCCTCAAGGGGAGAAAAACCAACTTGTTGGTGCTACACAAATCTAATCTTCTATTATTTTTCAAGAAAAAAAAAAAAAAAAAATATATATATATATATATATATATATATATATATATATATATCAGCTAGCCACTGCGAGCTAGAACTTATGAGCCCAACTATAGTTCGTTTTCCACCACCATATAGAAAGCCCCAAATTTTTGTCAATTGTTTTCTAGCCATTTCCTGCAAGGATCCATACTCCTATCTTGGAAAGCCACCACTTTCTCCAACCTCCTCAACCTCTACATGGACGTGGTTTATTTTTTTTAGATTGCACTTACTATGATTTGCTCAACATGCATGCAACAAAAACATCTAAAGTCTATAAATTAATAGCTAAAAACCCTGCTAATCAATGCTACAAATATATCGGAAGCATCATTATTCAATTTAGTTATATATCTTACTCACTGAGACACTAAATCCTACAATACTAGCATAATAAAATTATGATGCTATTTTCATTAAAATACACAAACTCAAAGCATTAATTACCTTCCATTCCTCATAATGACCATATCAAGAATAAAATAAAATTAATTAACCATTAAGGTCTCTCACCAAATACCATGGTAAATATCCATGATAATGTTAGTGAGACACATGAAATCAATGGAACAAATACAACAATGCATAACCAAATATCTCTAATCAATCAAGCACATGCAACCAAGCTCACATCAATGCCAACCAAAATTTTTCAATGCCAACAAGCTCACCCTTTGGTGTTGTCAACGGTCAATCACACCAAACAAATTACTGTGTCACTCTCCCCCTTTGACATCAATGGAAAAGGGCTATGGATGAAAATATGATAACAATGTCGATGGTACCAACAGTCATCCACATAGTTGATACAAATGTGTAATAAACTCCCCCTAGAGAAATAAGGCATGGAGAAAATTTTCTCTACATAACATATGCAACTATATTGTCCAATACAAACATGGCAGCAAATAATCTTGGTCCATTCCACAACAACAAAATTTATTCAAGGAAACTTCCCTTTAACAACAACAACAAAACAAAACATTGAGTAATATAAATTATTCTTGACAAATCATAGGAGCAATAACATAAATCAAGTCCAAGTCATCATACTCATACTCTCCCATATAAATATTATTTGGAAAACCCTTTGTTGATGTAACACCATCTCCATATCAACATAATAGTCCTCTCACCATACAATAGACAAAAAAACTTGAGCAACATTCGACGTATGCATCATTAGAAGCAACACCAACATTGACTCTACCAGAAATAACCATTCAATCCTCGCCCAAAACTATCCATCATCCATGCAGAAAGAAACAATATTATATAGAAACAATATGATAGGTCTATAGAGCAACACAAAAAATAATCATCTATTGAATACTCTACCATTGACTTGGACTCTCAATTACCAACAAATTCATCATGATTCTTACATACTCTCACTTACAGATTTGTAGAACATCAACTCATGCGTGAGCATTTCTCTCTTAATAACATAAATATAAACTGCATAATGCAAACTGAAATCATGATAGAAGATTATTAATAAAGTATAATAATTATATGGGATTAATATGATATCTCCAAGTTGAGCCACATAGTATTTAATTATCGCAAATCTCTAACCCTGCAACAATATCATTGTTACCAACCATAAGTATGGCAGCCAATAAACCATGCTACAACCTTTTTCCAGTCACATAATCTCTTTCTCAAGAATCGTCACAAAAAAAACAAATTAGGAGACACAATAACATATATTAATAACATAGATGTAAAAATTTTGCAATAATACTACGATTCCACAGACTAATCCTACAAATAAGGTGTTTAAACTCAAATTCTCCATTAGCATTTGCTATGTAATACTATTATCTCCAGCAGTAATGTTAGCAACATTATTATATTATTACACCCATAGTGCACCATCACATTATCCATTACCTAGCCTCAAATTCGATCCCACACTTGTCGATTGTATAGGTACATATGATCCAACAAAATATTCTATGCACACTTCTTCACAATGGATTGGCTTCCATATGTGCAAAAGCTTACATTGCTCCAGATTAATAATATGCTCTTCTAAATAATAATAAAGGAAAATAAAAATTTTGCAGGAAGCACCACTGGCTTTTTGTATCAAGATAAAACAAAACCTCAATGCCTTCTTACAATAGAGACTTTGATATGACATATTTAATAGTAGTGAAATAAAAAATAGTTGATGTGCCACCCATGACATATTCTGTAATTTAACAAGCCAAATCATCTCTAGACAAACTTCTCCAATTCATTGTTTTCACACAATAATAAATATTTTCTTGATCAAAAGAACCAAACTTTACATATCGATTGTTTATCTTTAATGATCCCACCTTAGTTGTTGTTGCTATCAAAGCAACAAATGACACATTTGCAAGAATTTTTCACAATCTATCCAACTTCTTATATTCTTCCTTGATATTGAGATTTAACACCTAGTTTCAGTAGGCTCATTACTTGATCCTACACTAGGGTTATAAAAGGTTTGATTTATATGGTAGTATCATTAGTAACTAAAGCTGATAACACATGGATTACCGCTTCCAGTAGTGTAAAAATAAGACAATATTTCCTTTGTATTTGTTCTATGAACTCTTTTGATGTGGTCAAAAAGTTGAGTATCTAAAATATTTATTGAGAGTGTTGGAATTTTTTATAATTCCTTAAAAAGTAATGAGGAACAAATGTCCTCTGTTAACACAGAGAGAACAATAAAACAATATGCACAGTGATGGAGTAAAAACTCTATTTAATTAAAAATACTAGACGATTACAAAAAAAGATTACTTTCCTCAGAACTGTTGTTCTGGATTCTTAAAAAAAATGATGCTTCTATGGCTTACACAGTCTTTTGACTTGAGCACTCTGCTCTTTCTTTCTCTCTGCATACACTGCTACTCACACAGCTTACAGAGCTTACACTACTGCTCTCGGCATACTACGCAGTCCTCAACATACAACATACATAACAGTCAATATATGTTGTAAACATATATGAAATAAACCAAATTTCAAACTTTATTGAATAAAAATTATCACGACGCATTGTAAAACTATATTAAAACATTAACCAAAGTTTTAAACCTTATAAAAATTACAATTCACGGATTTCCAACCATAATACAAAACGTTTTATTAAACCATGCGACGGGTTATCGCATCGATTAACTAGTTGTCCGATTGTGCACCCAAACCTTGCAAAAGAGATTCATTGGCTGGAGGCGAATGAGTTGGTGATGGTGGGGACGACCTTATCACGTGATCGCAGAGGCAAGGTGACGTCGTCTCGAAACTATGGGATATGGTTTTGATTGGTCGATGGGTGTTGACATGGCATGGTGGGGATCGGAGTTCATCATGACGGTTTGGAGAAGGTGACAGAAGCTTCAAAGCTTGCGATAATGCATGATTGGTTGAGGGATATGTGACGTGGAACCTAGCGGGCTCCACATAAATGTCGTGGAGTGTTCAAATTTAAATGTATGGCACATATTTTGAATTTGGTAGGTGCATAGTTCAATGGTGCGGCAGTAATGTGGTTTTCACCACGATTTCGTAGATCATAAGAGGGCTATGGCCTGTAAACAAAATCGGTATTGGGTGGATTTAAAACAAAAATTTATTGCATAGTGCAGTGCAAAAATAAAACATGAAATTTCTGTTGTTGTTGTCCTTTGTCTTTAAACTAAGAATCAATGTTCTTCTCCTCCTTTTGCTCAGGTTTGCAGTTGGGGTTATCTCCAACACTTCCCCTTAATTACAACAACTATTTTCATGAATACCTAGACATTTCCTTAGATAATTAAAAATTTTCTGCCGCAATGGTTTTGTTAAAATATCAGCAAACGGTTCTTGTGTTCTACAATGTTGCAAAACAATTTCTCCATTGTTCACTAATTCTCTGATGTAGTGATACTTTTCATCAATGTGTTTTTTCCTCTTATGAAACACTGAATTCTTGGATAAAGCTATTGTTGAGCTATTATCACAATAAATTGTTGTGACTTTTGTCTTTTCATGACAGAAATCTCTTAACATTCTCCTCATCCATGCTGCTTCACATGCTGTTGTTGTAGCTGCGACAAACTCTGCCTCTGCTTTTGATAAAGCCACAATTGGTTGTTTCTTAGAAGCCCATGAAATGGCTCCTGATCCCCTATGGAAAACATATCCAGAGGTGCTTTTCCTGCCATCTATACTTCCCGCCCAATTAATGTCATTATATCCAATTAATTAAAAATTTTCTGAAGAGGTTTATAAAACACAATACCTCTTTATTCCTTTCACATACCTCAGAATTACTTTTACTGCTTCCCAATGTGTCTCCTTTGGCGTTTCCATAAATCTGGAAATTAAAATTACATCATGCATAATATCTAACCTAGTTGTAGTCAAATAAATAAGGCCACCAACTATGCTCTTATATAAACTCGGATCAAAATCCTTGTTGTTGTCTTCTTTACTTAACTTCAATCCCACCACTGTAGGAGTAACTGCTGCCTTGCAATCCTGCATGTTAAATATTTCCAAAACTTATTTCAGATATTTTTTCTTGAGAAATAAAAAATTTATTTTCATTTTTCTCTACTTCTGTTCCTAAGACGTATCTCAGCAATCCCATATTAGTCATCTCAAATTCATTTTTCATGACTGTTTTAAAATTTTCAATGAGGTAAGCATCATTACCTGTGAATATAACATCATCAACATATAAAACAACAATGAGCATCTTACCATATTTTTCTTTGATGTAAAGTGTGGGTTCTCCTTCACATTTCTCAAACCCATTTTTGAGTAGATAGGCATCTATCCTACTGTACTATTCTCTTGGTGATTTTTTTAGCCCATACAAAGCTTTCTTCAACTTGCATACCTTGTGCTCCTGGCCTTCTTTCTCATAGCCCAGAGGTTGTTCAACATAAACCCTTTTCATCAATACTCCATTTAGGAATGTTGATTTCACATCCATTTGGTAAACTTTCCACAAGTGTTGTGCAGCTATGAACATCACTACTCTTACTGTTTCTATTATTAAAACTGGAGCAAAAGTTTCCTCATAATCTCTTCCTTGTTTCTTCTTGTAGCCTTTGACAACAAGTCTGCCCTTGTGCCTTTCAATCTTACCTTCAGCATTGCTTTTGGTTTTATAAACCCATTTTACTCCAATTACTTCTTTACCTTTTGGGAGATCAACTAATTCCCATGTCTTGTTATTTTCTTTTGCATTAATTTCTTCATCCATAGCATCTATCCATTTCTGATATTTTATTGATTCTTCAAAATGAATAGGATCTTATACATTAAAGTACAAAGAGTTCATACCTTATTCTTACTCATAAATTTCATTCAGACTTATGAATTTGGTTCCTCTTTCACTTGCTGAACTTGTGCTTGTACAAGCACTCAAATCTGCTCCTTGTGATGTGCTTGGAGAAGCACTGTCATCATTTCTGAAGGGTGTTTTCATATCTGCTTGTGGTGTCCCTTGCTTTCCTTTTATTGATGGAGGTGGTGCTTATAATGAGGGATTTCTTTCATCCGTTTAATCCTCATCATCATCATGAGACAAACATGTTTTTACATTCATTGTTTTCTCAATGCTTCCATCCCCAACTTCTTCCCCAATAAATTATACGTCTTTGCTTATCATGAATTTCTTGGTGGATGGGTTATACAATATTTATGCCTTTGATTCTTCACTGTATCCAAAAAATTTTCACTTATCCCGCTTACTGTCTAACTTCTTCCTTATTTGATCTGGAATGTGTGCACAAGCCACACAACCAAAAACTCTCATCTGGGTGGCAAACTATTTTATGCCACTCCATGCTTCTTCAAGAACTCTGTTCATTACACTCTTTGTTGGGCATAGATTCAAAACATATGTTGCGCAACATATAGCTTCAACCAAGTATTCATTTGTCAAATGTTTTGCCTTCAACATGCTTCTTACCATATCCATGATGGTTCTATTTTTTCTTTTAGCAACAACATTTTGTTGTGGTGTATACCTTGCTGTAAATTACTTATGAATCTCATTTTCTCTAAAAAAACACAGAAATTGTTTGGAGATATATTCTCCTCCTCTATCTGTCCTTAAGACTTTAATGTGGTGCCCACTTTGATTCTCAACTAGAGCATTAAAATGGAAGAATTCCTGAAACACTTCACTCTTCAACTTCAAGAAATAAACCCATGTTTTTCTTGTGTAATCATCAGTAAAGGTTAGCATATATTGGTTGTCTGCTAATGATGGTGTTTTCATTGGTCCACACAAATCATAATGGACTATTTCTAAGGGCGCCTTTGCCCTGATGCTCTTTCCTGATGGAAAGCTTTCTCTGCGTTGTTTTCCCAAGATGCAGCCTTCATATAGGCTATCTTGCTTTTCAATTAATGGTAATCTCTTTACCATTCCTTTTCTATGCAACAAATTTAGACCTCCAAAGTTGAGATTTACAAATCTCAATTTCCATAACTAGTTTTCATCTTTTGCTTCTCTTTGGTAATTCTCTTGTGTCATTGCTGCCATTGCAGCTCCTTTCTTCAAATCTTCTCTCATCTTGAGAGGAAACATTTTGTTTCTTGTCATCTTCACTTGTGCAATCCTTTGTTTGTTGGTGGTATTTCCATTATGGTACATAAATTATCCTCAAAGAACACATTGTAGCTTTTATGAATGAGTCGTCCAATGCTCAAAATGTTACATTTCATACCAGGTACATAGTATACATATGATATGGTTTATCTTTCTACTTTCTTTGTTAAAACTCTTATTCTGCCTTTCCGCATGACAGAGACTTTACTATCTGTCCCCAATGTTACTTGAGACTTCACATTTTCATCTAACATGGAAACATAGAAATTTTTCCCGTCATATGGTTTCTACATCCTAAATCTAGAAACCATATATCTTCATTCTTCTCTTTAGCCAAATTACATGTTAAAAACAAATTTTCTTGGCTCAGAGTTTCTTTAGTAAAATTAGCACTGGGTCTATTACCCATGTCACTTTGTTTCTTCCTAAATTCATTGGCATAGTGCCCATACTTCTTATAGTAATGGCATTAGACTTGGGATTTATCATACTTTTGTCCATGTGCTTTATTTTGTCCACCTTGTTGGTTGTTGCCTTGGCCTTGGTTCTAATTTTGGTTGCTGCCCCTTCCACTTATATTTGTAAGGTTGTTTCTTCCTCTGTTTTGGTTCCTGCCTCTTCCTTTTCCTCTATAGCTTGAACTGCCTTGATCTCTTCCTCTTCCAAAGGATATTTCAGTCTTAAAGGCATGCTCCAAAGATAATTTTGTTGTTCTGCTCAATCTTTGTTCATGTGTCATCAATGATGCATGAAGCTCATCAACAGTAAACATTGAGAGATACTTTGTCTCTTCAATAGTTGTTACTATCACATCAAATCTTGAGGTAAGCTCCTCAATACTTTCTCTAGTAGTATTCTTTCTTCTATTGTCTCTCCATGAGATCTCATTTCAGTAACCAACCCAATCAATAGTGTGAAGAATGAGTCTATTGCATTAGATTCCTTCATGCAAATGACTTCAAAATCTCTTCTCATTAATTGAAGCTTTGTTGTCTTTACCTTCTCCATTCCTTGATAGGCTTTCTGGATGGTATGCGATGCATCGTTGGACTACTTTGCTGTTGCAATTCTTGGAAATGTGATTTTATGCATAGCCTGATAGAGATAGAAGAGGGATTTTGAGTCCTTCTTTCTATTACTCTTCAGGAAATATTTCTCTGCCTCTGTTAGGGCATTAAATTCTTGGTCATCTGTTGTTTCTTCTGAACCATCTTCAACTAGCTCCTATAAATCTCGAGAGGGAAACAGGGCTCTCATTTTGATTACCCAATAGTCATAGTTCTTCGCATTGAACTTTGGGAGTTGAGTATTTCCCATACTTGTGCTTGTGCTAGCTCCTGCCATTGCTAGCCTTACAGAACTATGCTAAAAATTGACTGTGTTTCTTAAGAAAATCTTTCTCACTGCTGGAGAGATAGCCTTTGTCTCTAAGAACTCTTAAAACGTCTCTTTTACAGTTCTTTAGAATTTATTCTTAAAAAAAACAAAAACTTTGCTTTGGTAAAATACCTGACTTGTTGAACTTTCAATGTGCTGGAGAAAAATTCAATAATCTTCTTCTTCCTTCCTTTATCTTCTTCAGCAACTGCCAAGAGCCTGGACTAGATCTGATACCATGTTGGAATTTCTGATAATTCCTTAACAAGTAATAATGAACAAATGTCCTCTGTCAACACAGAGAAAACAATAAAACTGTATGCACAGTGATGGAGTAAAAACTATATTTCATTAAAAATATTGTATTGTTACAAAATAAAATTACTGTCCTCAGAACTATTGTTCTGGATTCTTAAACAAAATGATGCTGCTTTGTCTTACACAGTCTTCTCACTTGAGCAATCTGCTCTTTCTTTCTCTCTGCATACGCTACTACTCACACAACTTACACTACTTCTATTAGCATACTACGTAGTCCTCAACATACAACATACATAATAGTCGATATATGTTGTACACATATATGTTTACAACATATATCAAATAAACCTAAGTTCAAAATTTATTGAATAAAATTTATCATGGCGCATCGTAAAACTATATTAAAAGATTAACCAAATTTTTAAGCCTTATAAAAATTACATTTTGTGGATTTTCAACCATAATAAAAAACGTTTTATTAAACCATGATATAGGTTATCGCATCAATTAACCTGCCATACGACTGTGCACCCAAACTTTGCGAAAGAGTGTAATTGGCTGGAGGCAAATGAGCTGGTGGTGGTGGAGACGACCTTATCGCGTGATCATCGAGATGAGGTGATGTCGGCTCAGAACTATGCGATATGGTTTTGATTGGTCAACAGGTTTTTACATTGCATGGTGGGGACCATATTTTATCGCAACAGTTTGGGGATGGTGACGCAAGCTTCAAAGCTTGCGATAATGCATGATTGGTTAAGGGATATGTGATGTTGAACCTGGCAGGCTCCACATAATTTTCGTGGAGTGTTCAAATTTAAATGTATGGTGCATATTTTGAATGCGGTAGTTGCAGAGTTAAATGGTGCAGCGGTAACGTGGTTTACACCATGATTTGGTAGATCAGAATAGGGTTATGGCCTCTAATAAAAATTAGTGTTGCGGGGATTTAAAAAAAAAATTTATTGCATGGTGGAGTGAAAAAATAAACCATGAAATTTCTACTACTGCTGTCCTTTTTCTTTAAATCAGGAATTTAATTTATTTTCCTCCTCTTGCTCAGGTTTGGAGTTGGGGTTATCTCCAAGAGAGAGTAGCCTCCATATTTAATGAATACAATGCATATATAATGGAACCAGATATTTTAGTAGAGATATATTTATGAATATATTCAATGATTTACGCATACCAGTTTACTTGTTTCTTTTGGTTTATCACCCACCTGAATAATTTTCTCTCAAGCTCATCCAATTAGCATATTTACCGCAGATCGTCATTCTCTGCATACACAATAATTAGCAGTGAAATCACCTACAATATAAACCATAAACAACAATGCTCTGTCTTTGCGATAAGCTATATATGTAAACATCATAAATGCGCACTCAAAAAATTAGCTAAAATGCGTTGTCTTGGATCTCATAATTTTTGCAATGACATTCTACATGAAATGCACACATCCTAAGGTTGATATTCTATCCTATGCAATTCATTTTCTTAGCGATACCATTAAAATTATGATTCAATGGACTCTTCCATTCATATCATATCATACAGGTCACAATATATTACCATGTTCAATATGCTTGCAATGCTCTTGATCAAAAAAATATATATTCAAAATCGTCTTGCATAACCAACAAATTGAAACGTGCTATTGTGGCTCATATTGTGCTACGGAAGTTTTCTTAATTGTTCAACTAGAAAACCTTCCTCCTCTACGTACACATAAACAAAGCCACAATTACTTCTCGTGATTCCTTTGTTGAAGAGAATGATGGCCACCATGCACAATAAAACTCTTTCATATTAGTTGGAATTTTGATAATTCCAGAACAAAGGACTAAGAGAATAGTAATCTCCTTCTAACACAGAGAATAAAATGACAGAGATTACAAAATAAAACTTTTATATTTCATTAACAGAACTAAAATCTATTACAAATTTCTTCTTCCACTAGAGTAGGATTACAAAAATACTTGACTGCTATAGACGCAGTGCTCACACAACTTCTCTCTATCTCTCAAAACGCACAAAACAATGCTCTCTTGTCTTCACTGTGTTTTTCTCTTCCTTCGGGCTTACATAACAATACAACACAAAAGTTACATAAGCCTATGGGATTTTTCACGTTTTTTTATATGGTGCAGTGTAATAAAACATAAAAACAAATTATAAAGAAAATAAATTGCCAGAACATAAACTTTAACCTAAAATTTCTTTGGTGCGATATACGATTGGAGCCCACATCGCAGTTAGTGATCGGTGATCGACAAAACAAATGGTTTGGCTGAATGAAATTTGAATTTGCGATTTACGATCGGTGGAATAGTGGAAATTGTACTTTGCGATTGCGATGAGTGATTAGCGATGTCCGATGGACCCCACGGTGGAGATTGCATCGGCGAAAATCAAATGAAGAACAGTTGAACAAAGAAATTGCGATGTTGCGATTGTGATTGTGATCGCATCACACCATTGGCATCGACAAAAAAAATAAGCGGTAGGAGGAATGGTTAAGTGATGTTGCGATTTGCGATTGTGACAATCGCATCGCAAACTTTAAATGGAACACAACATATGGAGGTGGTGCGGTTGGTGAATGTGATTGTGATTGTGACAATCGCATCACAAACTTTCAATCGACAGTAACATTCTGGATGGCGGATAATACAGTGTTCCTTTTCGATGTGCGATTGCGACAATCACATCGGAACTTCTTCATATCAACAAGACACTTACTCAAGAAGCTTTCAATTGCGATCGAAGATGAAGTGGTGGGGACCACTATGATGTGGCCCATATCAGAACTTTAAAAAAGGACTTGGCATGTTTAAACAAAATTCTTCATATTTGGTTGTTGAGGGCTTAAAAGCCCGAAATGACTTCTCTTTAATAAAACTATGTTCTTGCATGGTTGAACCATGAAAGTCTTCTTTCCTTATGCAAACATGGCTACACCCATAAAAACATAAATTCTCCTCTGCAATGGTGGCTGCTGCCCATAAACATTAAATTCCATCCTTACGGTTTTCTCCATTCGTCTTAAATGCACAGTGCTGTGCACGCAAGCTCTATGTTGCCCCTTTGTACTCTATTTCTACCTTCTCAGGGCACACAGGTGACTTTAATATTTCAACACTCTCCCTTAAAGTCAGCTGCTGGGTTATCAGTCATACCCAAGCATTTTCTTAAATATTCAAAACTCTTTTGCCCCAATGGCTTTGTCAATATGTCTGCAAACTGCTCCTCTGTTCTACAATGCTGTAAAACGATTTCTCCATTGTTCACCAATTCTCTGATGTAGTGAAACTTGGCATCTATGTGTTTCGTTCTCTTGTGAAACAAAAAATTATTTGATAATGCAATAACTAAGCTATTGTCACAATAAGTGACTGTGCCCTTTACATGTTCTTGACACAAATTCCTCAACATTCTTCTCATCCAAACTACTTGACACACTGCTGCTGTAGCTGCCACATACTCTGCCTCTGCTGTAGATAATGCTACAATAGGCTTTTTCTTAGAAACCCATGAAATGGCTCCTGAACCCATATGAAAAAAATAACCGAATGTGATTTTCCAATCATCTACACTTCTAGCCCAATCACCGTCAGTGTAACCAATTAACTCTGAATTTTCTGAAGTAGTATATAAAATCCCATACCTTTTAGTTCCTTTCACATACCTCATAATTCTCTTTGCTGCTTGCCAATGTGCTTCTTTTGGCCTTTCCATAAATTTGGAGATCAAACTAACAACATGCATAATATCTGGCCTAGTTGTAGTCAAATACATGAGGCTGCCAACTATGCTTTTATACAAACTTGGATCAAAATCCTTGTTGTTGTCATCTTTGCTCAATTTCAATCCAATTACCGTGGGAGTAATTGCTGCTTTGCATTCCTGCATATTAAATCTTTCTAGAACTTCATTAAAATATTTTTCTTGTGAGATAAAAATCCCATTTTCATTTTGTTCTACTTCTATTCCTAAGAATTATCTAAACAATCCCATGTTAGTAATTTCAAATTCATCTTTCATGACTGTTTTAAAATTTTCAATGAGGTAATCATCATTACTTGTGAATATCACATCATCAACATATAGCACAACAATGAGAATCTTACCATCCTTTTATTTCATGTATAATGTGGGTTCACCTTCACATTTCTCAAACCCATTTTCCAGTACATAGGAATCTATCCTACTCTACCATGCTCTTGGTGCTTGCTTTAGCCCATAAAGAGCTTTTTTAAACTTGCAAACTTTGTGCGCTTGGCCCTTTTTCTCATATCCGAGAGGTTGTTCAACATAAACCTCTTCCATTAACACTCCATTTAAAAATGTTGATTTTACATCAATTCGCTATATTTTCCATTTGTTTTGTGCTGCAATAGACAAAACTGCTCTCACAGTTTCCATTCTTGCAACTGGTGCAAAATTTTCCTCATAGTCTCTTCTATGCTACTGCTTATATCCCTTGACAACAAGTCTGGCCTTGTGCCTTTCAATCTTACCTTCAACATTCCTTTTGGTCTTGTAGACCCATTTTACTCCAATGACTTCTTTACCTTCTGGGAGATCAACCAACTCCCATGTTTTATTTTTCTCTATGGCATTAATTTCATCATCCATAGCTTCTATCCATTTTCTATCATTTATAGCATCTTCAAAATGAATAGGATCATCAACATGAAAATACAAAGCAAATAAGGAGTTCATACCTTCAATTTCTGTCTCTTGCTCATAAATCTCATTAATATTTCTGAATCTTGTTCCTCTTTCATTTGGTGTGCTTGTGCTTGAATAAGCACTCAAATCTGCTCCATGTCGTGTGCTTGGAGAAGCACTCTCATTTCTTCTCAACGGTGTTATTACTCCTGCTTGAGGTGTCCCTTGCTGTCCTTGTGTTGGTGGAGGTTCTGCTACCGATGAGGTGTTATCTACAGCTATATCTTCCTCATATTCATCATGAGACAAACAACTTTTGACATTGATTGTTTTCTCAGATTCTTCTTCAATGAATTGCACATATCTTCTTATAATAATTTTTTTTGCGAATGAGTTATACAATATATATCCTTTGGAATATTCATAATATCCAAGGAAGATGCACTTCTCCCGCTTACTATCCAACTTCTTCCTCAACTGATCTGGAATGTGTGCATATGCCACACATCCAAAAACTCTCATGTGGGTGACTCCCTGTTTTCTGCCACTCCACGCTTCTTCTGGAACTCTGTTCATTACAGCTTTTGTTGGGCATCTATTCAAGATGTATGCTGCACAATTTGCAACTTCTGCCCAATACTCATTTGGCAAGTGTTTTTCCTTCAGCATACTTCTCACCATTTCCATTATGGTTCGATTCTTCCTTTCAACAACTCCATTTTCCTGTGGTGTGTACCTCATAGTAAACTGTTTGTGTATGCCATTCTCTCTGCAAAAACGCAAAAACTCTTTTGAGATGTACTCACATCCTCTGTCAGCTCTAAGAACTTTGATATGCTGCCCACTCTGTTTCTCTACTAGATCTTTAAAGTGGCAAAATTTCTCAAATACTTCATACTTATATTTCAAGAAATAAACCCATACTTTCCTTGTGAAATCATCAATGAAGGTCAGCATGTAATTGCTGCTTGAAGCTGATGCTGTTTGCATCGGCCCACATAAATCTGAATGAATAATTTCTAACGGTTCTTTCACCCTTATGCTCTTTCCTGATGGAATGTTTTCTCTGTGTTGGTTTCCCAAGATGCAGCCCTGACATACGCTATCTGGTTTCTCAATCAATGGTAAACCTTTTACCATTATTTTTCTCTGCAACAAATTTAATCCTCCAAAATTGAGATTTCCAAATCTCAAGTGCCATAACCAGTTCTGATCTTTCACTTCCTTTTGAAAGACCTCTTGAGTTACAGTTGCTACATTCTTTCCTTTTCCCTTCAAGTCAGTATTGAGCTTGAGTGGAGACATTCTATTGCTGGTCATTTGTATTTCAGCAATAATCTTCTTGCTTGGAGGTGTATCCATTATTGTGCACACATCATTCTTAAAGAATACATTGTAACCTTTGTTTATGACCCGCCCAACGCTCAAAATATTACACTTCAAGCCAGGAACATAGTAAACATCTGGCACAAATTTCTGCTCTCCATTTCTTGCACAGATACTAACTCTGCCTTTTCTCTTTACATAAATTTTAGTATCTATTCCTGTTGTTACATTTGATTTAACTTCTTCATCAATATTGGCAAACATTGCTATGTTTCCAGTCATGTGATTACTGCAGCCTGAATCTAAAAACCATACATCATCTTTTCTATCTCATGCTACATTACATGTCAACAGCACATTCCTTGGGTTCTTTTCTTCTTTTGCTACATTAGATTTCTGCAACTTATTCATGTCATTTTTCTTTTTCCTACATTCATAGGCATAGTGCCCATATTTCTTGCAATAATGACATTAGACATTGGATTTTTCATACCTTTTTCCATGCGCATGTTGGTGTCCACCTTGTTGGCTGTTTCATTGGCCGTGGCTTTGATTCTGATTGCTGCTGTGAAGGGATGTTCCTTCCTCCTTTTTTTTGGCTTCTACCTCTTCCTCTTCCTCTGCCTTGACCTCTTCCCCTTCAAAAAGGCATCTGGGTCTTGAAGGCATTCTATAGAGATGGATTTATTGATCTTTCCAGTCTCTATTCATGAGTCGTCAACGATGCATGAAGTTCATCTACCGTGAACTTTGAGAGATCCTTAGTCTCTTCTATAGTGGTAACAATAAAATCAAACCTTGAGGGTAGAATCCTCAATATTTTCTCCACAATCATTCTTTCCTCTAGTGTTTCTCCATGGGTACTTATCTATGTGACCATCCATATCACGTGTGAAGAATGAGTCTATGTTATCAAACTCTTTTATACAGAGAGTTTCAAAATCTCTCCTTAGCAATTGTAGTTTTTCTTTCTTCACATTCTCCATACCTTGATAGGTTATCTTAAGAGTATCTCGTGCATCCTTGGATCTCTTAGCTGCTACTATCCTTTGAAACACACTCTCATGTACTGCATCATACAAATAGAAGAGGACTTTAGAGTCCTTCTTTCTATTTCTCTTCAATAAATCCTTCACTGCTTGAGTTAAAGCATTAAAGGCCTGCTCCTCAACTTGTTCATCAAAACCATCTTCTACAAACTCCCATAAGTCTTGTGAGGAAAACAGGGCTCTCATGGTAATGGCCCAATAATCATAGTTCCTCCCATTAAATTGTGAAAGCTGAGCATTTCTAATACTCATACTAGTGCTTGGTCTATCCATTGATTATAAAATGAACTCTAAAATAAACTTGACTGTGTTTTTCAAACAAACTCTCTTTCCTTATTTAAAAGACAAACACTTTCTCTGAGGAGTAATCTTTTAAACAAAACAAAACTCTTTTTTTTTTGAGAAATACCTGGACTTTAATCTTCTTCTGAGCCTTCATGCTGCTGGAGAACTGCTGCAATAAATCTTCTTCCTTCAAAGAGCATGGATAAGCTCTGATACCAAGTTGGAATTTCTGATAATTCTAGAACAAAGGACTGAGAGAATAATACTCTCCTTCTAACATAGAAAATAAAATGACAAAGATTTCAGAATAAAACTTTTCTATTTCATTAACAGAACTAAAAGCTATTACAAATTTCTTCTTCCACTAGAGTGGGATTACAAAAATATTTGATTGTTATAGACGCAGTGCTCACACAACTTATCTTTGTCTCTCAAAATGCACAAAACAGTGCTCTTTGGTCTTCACTGTGTTTTTCTTTGCCTTCGGGCTTACACAGTAATACAACACAAAATTTACATAAGCCTATGGGATTTTTCACTTTTTTTTATATGGCACAGTGTAATAAAACACAAAAACAAATTATAAAGAAAATACATTGTCGGAACATAAACTTTAACCTAAAATTTCTTTGGCGCAATATACGAGTGGAGCCCACATCACAATCGGCGATCGGTGATTGGCAGAACAAACGGTTTGGAAGAATTAACTTTGAGCTTGTGATTTGTGATCAGCAGAACAGTGGAACTTGGACTTTGCGATTGGGATGAGCAATTAGTGATGTGCGATGGACCCCACGATGGAGATCCCATCGACAAAAATCAAATGCGGAATGGTTGAACAAAGAAATCGCGATGTTGCGATTGCGATTGTGATTGCATCGCACCATCGGCATCGACGGAAAACATAAGCGATAGGAGGAATGGTTAAGTGATGTTATGATTTGCAACTGCGACAATCGCATTGAAAACTTTCAATGGAACACAACATATGGTGGTGGTGTGGTTGGTGAATTCGATTGCGATTGCGACAATTGCGTTGCAAACTTTCAATCGGCGGTAACATTGCGGATGGCGGATAATACATTGTTCCTTTGCAATGTGCGATTGCGACAATCGCATCGAAACTTCTTCATATCAACAAGACACTTACTCAAGAAACTTGCGATTGCGATCGGTGATGAAGTGGTGGGGACCACTATGATGTGGCCCATATCAAAACTTAAAAAAAGGACTTGATGTGTTTAAACAAAATTCTTCATATTTGGTTGTTGAGGGCTTACAAGCCCAAAATGACTTCTCTTCAATAACTTCTCTTCAATAAAACTCTGTTCTTGCGTGGTTGAACCATGAAAGTCTTCTTTCCTTCTACAAACATGGCTACACCCATACAAACATAAATTCTCCTCTACAATGGTGGCTGTTGCCCATAAACATTAAATTCCATCCTTACGGTTTTCTCCATTCCTCTTGAATGCACAGTGTTGTGCACGCAAGCTCTCTGCTGCCCCTTTGTACTTTGTTTCTACCTGCTCAGGGCACACAGGTGACTTTAATATTTCAACAATATTTTGCATTTTTTTTTTAAATGTATGCGTAGCCTTTCACTTTTAAACAATTGGAATTTGTTGGTCAGGAACATCCATATCTTCTTAAGTTGCTTCATGTATGCTGGGAAAAAGTCATAGGTTTTGTTCAAGAATTAAAATAAGTATGAACAATTCGAGGTATTATGCTTGCCACTTTATCGATGCAAAATTTTAACGGTTGGCCTAATCATCTTCAAAAGAGGGTGATATTAGGTACTTGAGCCAATCTTTAAAATTTGGATAGTTAAATAAACATTGATATTATAAATTTTGGATGATTTGGATTGATTATGAATGGCAGAAATATATTACATTGTAGTCTAAGCATGAAACGATTTCAGATTTGAGTTGTTTCCATTGTAGCTGCCAGATTGGGCATAAAAATGTGCTAGAAAATAGTAAAAAAACCAAAAAACGTTTGTGGTGCTAGCATAGAAAAACTGACATCGGCTCTTCACATAGATACTTTCCTCGCGTAAGTGCACATTTTCCAATTCTCTGACCAATTTTCCTTTCTTTCATGTCAAAATTATATACAACTAACACTGAGTTTTTGGAGCCATTATTGAAACCTAGTTGGGGAACCTCTCTTTACTCTCTAGTGCTAGCTTTGTATTCTATTTTCGTAAGAAAGACAAAATAAAAAATCTGATAACACATATGATTCAAATATATTGGATGCAGAATCTTTGAATCTATTATGTATAATGAAAATACATTTGACATTGAAAAAAACCCAAACCAATTTTCTCCCCATACATTTACTAATGAATTAGTTGGATGGCTAGTGATTCCTACTCCACAAGCGCGTGCATTGGCTTTGAACCTTCTTCCTAGCTTGCTATTCCTTCTCATACGAGTACAAAGCTACTTCTACAGGACACTTCTTTCTCGCTGGTGTTTGGTTCAGGTGGGGTCTCTTCTCATCATCGCATCCATCATCATGCGTGAGCCCTAGCTTGCACCTACTACTTCAGTTGCATCGAATGATAGGATTTTCGAGATTCCTTTACACACAATGAAATTATCGATGTGATACTTAGATGGAAATGATGGAATGTTGAATGGAATTTGTGGTTCCCTTCCGAGATCGCCATGATTTTATCTATCCTATGATATTGAAAGCTCCCACTATTTTTTCTTAACAAATTCAAATTTTCGACTTGGCTCCATAAAGAATGACCTACCTTCTATATAATGTGTACATTCATGCAACTTCATGTACTTATTTGTCTTCAATGTCTGTTAAATTCCTATATTTCGCGTGGTCCTATCTACTGGAACATTACATGCACTCTCGAGATTTCACACAAGAAAACAGAAAGGTGGACAACCACAAATGCATGTAGAACCAACCCATGCTTTTCCCCTTCTTGTGTTTTTTCAAAAATAAAAACAAATCCAGGTATTTAGCTTCATGTTTTTCCAATGTAACTCACTTCAATCACTACATATATAAACTCCAAAAAATATTTCATAAATTGATTACAGTCCACATAAACTTTTCAGATCTGTATCATCCCATCAACAATTCATTGGAGTCCCCTCTCTAGCATTGGGTCCTTCTCAATGTGCTTCCAGTATTTATCCAAGTTGGTGGTTCCAATACACTGCAGTTCACATCATGCAATAAATGGTTTTAGAATATCAAATGCACCTTCCATTGTTTTATCGACATAAACTATTTCCAGCTATTATCTTTCCTCTGCTATTGGATATGCGTGTTCGCACTTCTTTCGAACGAACCCCTAAAAATACTCAAACCTTCACTTATTTTCTCCATCAACTCAAATCTAGATCATCACAAAGACACATTCAATCTATCCTAGAGCAGAGTAGATCAAAATGTAGTTAATAATATAAAGAGGAGTAAATAGTTTTTGTTTATTATGAATATTCCATGGCTTCGTTACATGTGCAAACATGCAAACGATAGCCATTACGCCAATAATTGCTCCACATAAACACAACGAAAATGCTTTCATTGTATTCAATGAACAGATCCATCCATAACTACTCCAACAATCTCATACGACTATTCATTCATTTCGTTAACCAAATCATCTTTTCAGAGGACGAAGTCAACTACACCACATTGACCACAGGTATTATTAAAGTTTTTACACTTGCAATCATGCCCAGATCAGTTCCAAAAACACCACAACTAAATATTTAACAAGTTCACACCATTTTGAACCAATTTAACAAATTTTCAATAATTTTCCAAAATCAAGTTGCGCAAATAATTTGATCATTGTAGACCAGCTAAATTGTACCAAACAGAACATAGGCGCATTTCAACTATAATGGAGGTTCGATTTCATCTAAGGGACCAATGATGTCGGAATTTCTGAATATTTAGAACATACAGCGAGAATAAAATTCTCCTCTACCACAACACAAAGATTCAATATAAATTTTCGAATGCTGGACAGAAATGACACAAATTTGAAAAACTATTTCATTAACAAACAAAAAAACTATTACAAAAAATAGTGATTCTGTCTTCAGAACTAAGTTCTGGTTTACAATGGATTAGCTGCTATAGACGCAGCGTTACAAACTTGTCTCTCTCTCTCTTTCTGCCTTTGGGCATTACAAAACAACATACATAGTCTGTCTGTGCGAAACAACTATTAACTTGAGTATGCTATATCGGCAACCTTTTATATGGCGCGGAATTTAAAACATATAAAACAAAACATTTAAAAATATATGTGAAACCCCTTTCTATGGGTCCCTGCGAAGGCACTCCTCTGCGGGTACAATAGATCTGTGTTGTGCTACCGCAGTGATCCTCCACCGTTGATCTCTAGTCAACGTGCGATGGCCCGGTCAAATGCGGAGGCACCCCCTCCTATTAACCTCTGTGCTGCTTGTGCTCCCCCAACCCGTCAATCTTCTTTAGCTACTCTCTCGCCTGTTGATCTGGGCAACATTAAACTTTTAACCCTGACTTCAAACTTCAAATAAACTCGATTGCATTCTTGTGGCGTAACAAAATGCCTCTACGTCAGCGAGGCTGAAACTTGCACGAATGCATTCTGATTGGCTTGTACTGGGCCCCATCGGAAATAAAATCAAAACTGAAGCGGATTCCATAAAATCATAGCATACCAAATGCTGAAAGTGACATCATGGCAAAAATGAACGCGAATCAACGTGATTAGTCCATGTGGCCTTGACAGTGGGACCACATTGCATCGGTGCTTCGGCTGAATGATGGTTTGGTGGAATGAACATTGGACTTTGACGATGAGCGATTGCGCGATGTTGCGATGCTGCAATGTGGGGTCCACATCGCATAGGTGATAAACTTCGACGAAAACATATGCGGATGGGTGGAATGATTGTGTTGCAATTTTGCGATCTGCGATGGTGGTAGGGACCACATCGCATCGCAATATCGGTGGTGAATGTTTACGGTGGTATATGTAACACTGTTTGTTGCGATGTGTGATGTGCGATGTCGCAACATCGCATCGCATCGCAGCTTCATATCAACAAGACACTTTGTGCATAGTTCAAAAACAAGACACTAGTGCATAAACAAAAATTGGTTGGTGAGGGCTTAATGGCTCGATAAGACTGTTCTTTAAAACTCTGTTGTTGCATGGCCATAGCCACGATTTCTTCAATTCCTTTGCAAAGTCGAATGTGCCCACAAAATTTAAATTCATCCTTACAGCTCCATTTAATCTCTGTTAAATTCTCAGAGGTGTGTACTCAACCTTCTTTGCCCCTGTTGTACTCTATTTCTACCTGCACGGGGTTTGCAGTTGACTTTAATATTTTCAACAAATGATCCACTAGCATATGATTAACTATATACCAAATCCACAATTATTGAAATCAAACCATCTACTTGTAGAAGAACAACCATCAAGTAATATTTTATGCTTCAACCATTTATTAAATAGTCATGATTTGCACAACTTTACTTTGGTGTGCATTTTATCTCATTCAATAAAATTGTTGTGTATTTGGAATGCTAATAATATTCTCTCTGCTTGCACTAGGTGCACATATTGGAAAACAAATTATTTCTCTAGATTTCTATTCGTCCCCAATTTCTCTACATCGCATCAATAACAACAAAGTTATTAAAAAAAGAAATTTTGAAGGATAAGATTAAAAGATATCATTAGATCATGGAACTTCATATTTTCACACAGAGTCATAAAATCAATTCAAATAATAAAATAAGACAAATACTTTGCAACTTCTATAAATGTCAAGGGAACTTTCTTTTCTGGGGTGATCTAGCCCTTAGCTTATACACCATTTGTTACATGCTCCCCCTAAAGCTACACTAGCCTCAATTATCCTTTGGGGTTTCTTGATATTCCTTTGTAGTCCAAACTCTGATTTTTTTTTTTTTTCATTCTGATTCCTTTCGGACTTTATTTTTCTTCTCCAAATTCTTCTTTGTTGGCTATATTCCTTAAGATCCTTGGGCAACTTGCAATATTTGGCCATTTTGCAAATATTGTCACAAGTAAAACAAAACATCTTATGTGCCTAAGAAATAGAGTAAAAGGCTCAGATTGTTTGCTAATGTATATTCTAATCTTATTCATATTCCTTAAATCATCCCTGCAATCAATTTCTTTATTCCCAAAACCATTACTGAAATAACAATAGCAATAAAAGATTTTTTGGTACCTCGAAGTTGATTAAACTGATCTATGAAAGTGCTCCTTATTTGGCTGCTTGTTTTGTTGGGAATATTTGATCTCTTTACCTTTGCACTTAGCTGAAATGTGTCCAAGGTTTTGAAAATTAAAATAGCTAACACCTTTTATTGAAACATTCTTTGGCTCTCCATTTGGATGCTACTTTTCTTTCTTGTTGCCACAAGCTTCTAATTTTTCGAATGTTATTTCATTCGTTCTCTTGCTGAAGCCAACTCAAATTCTATTTTTTAGAATGGATGATCTGATATTTGAGCTTCATACCAATATTCTCTTCAGATCTCCTCGCTTCTTCCAACTAGGTTTTTTAAATCCACAATTTATTTCTTCAAATTATACTTCCTTTCTTCAAGTATTTGGAGAATATTTTCAAATATGTATTTTCTACTAAAATTTTCTCTCTCTCTACCAATGTTGAATTAAGTAGTGGTTGATCTTCAACTGATTTATCCTTCATCAATTTTCTATATTTCTTCTCCATGTAGTGCATGAAACCTATCCTAGATCTCTCTCGCAATATTGAGATATGTTATTTTCACAATTTCTAGATCATGGGTATTATCATAATTTACACATATGTATTATGCATCCAATAGTTGAATTTGTTGTTAAAAATGTTTATCATTATCACCATTTACCAATATTTTCAAATTTCACATCCTCAAACACAAATTTTTGACTTCACCTGTTTTCTCCATGCTCGAAATTTTTTACAATTAAGCAGTGGAGGATTTTGATAACCCATGATTTTCCCCTATATACCTTCTAATGATTAAGATGAAATAAAAAGGAACTTGATATAATACCACTTGTTGGAAATTAGATCACTACTAAGAAGGGGGGTAGGAGGGGTAAATAAAATCTTTGCGTACCAAAAGCTGAAAGTGACGTCATGGAAAAATGAACGCGAATGAACGCGATTGGTCGATGTGGCCTTGACTGTGGGACCACATTCCATCCGTGCTTCGACGGAATGATGGTTTGGCAGAATGAACATTGGACTTTGACGATGAGTGATTGTGCGATGTTGCGATGCTGCGACGTGGGGTCCACATTGCATCGGCGATAAAGTTAGACGGAAACATATGTGGATGGGTGGAATTATTGTGTTGCGATGTTGCGATCTGTGATGGTGGTAGGGACCACATTACATCGAAATATTTGTGGTCAATGTTTATGGTGGTATATGTAACACTGTCTATTGTGATATGCGTTGTGCGATGTTGCATCAGAGCATCATATCAACAAGACACTTTGGGCACAGTTCAAAAACAAGACACTGGCATGTAAAAAAAAATTGGTTGGTGAGGGCTTTATGGCCCGATAAGACTGTTCTTTAAAACTCTGTTGTTTCGTTGCCAGAGCCACAATTTATTCAATTCCTCTGCAAAGTTGGTTGCGCCCATCAAATTTAAATTCATCCTTACATCTCCATTAATCTCTGTTAAATGCACATAGGTGTGCACTCAACCTTCTCTTCCCCTGTTGTACTATGTTTCTGCCTACACGGGGTTTGCAGCTGACTTTAATATTTTGAACAAATGATCCACTAGCATATGATTAACTATATACCATATCCACAATTATTTAAATCAAACCATCTACTTGTACAAGAACAACCATCGAGTAAAATTTTACGCTTCAACCATTTATTAAATAGTCATGATTTGCACAACTTTACTTTGGTGTGCATTTTATCTCATTCAATAAAATTGTTGCATATTTGGAATGCTAATAATAGTCTCTCTCCTTGCACTAGCTGCACACATTGGACAACAAATTATTTCTCTAGATTTCCATTGGTCCCCAATTTTTCTACATCACATCAATAACAACAAATTTATTAAAAAAAGAAATTTTGAAGAATAAGATTAAAAGATATCATTAGATCATGGAACTTCATATTTTCACACAGAGTCATAAACTCAATTCAAACAATAAAATAAGACAAATATTTTGCAACTTCTATCAATGTCGAGGGAGCTTTCTTTTCTAGGAGGATCTAGCCCTTAGCTTATACATTATTTGTTACATGTTCCCCCTAAGGCCGCACTGGCTTCAATTCTCCTTTGGGGTTTCTTGATATTCCTTCGTATTCCAAACTCTGAAATGTTTTTTTTCATTCTGATTCTTTTTAGACTTTACTTTTCTTCTCCAAATTCTTCTTTGTTGACTAGATTCCTTAAGATCCTTGGGAAACTTGCAATATTTGGCCATTTTGCAAATATTGTCACATGTAAAAAAAAACATCTTATGCGCCTAAGAAATAGAGTAAAAGGCTTAGATTGTTTGCTAATCTATATTCTAATCTTCTTCATATTCTTTAAATCATCCCTGCAATAAAGTTCTTTATGCCCAAAACCACTACTGAAATAACAATAGCAATAAAAGATATTTTGGTACCTGGAAGTTGATCAAACCGATCTATGAAAGTGCTCCTTATTTGGCTGCTTGTTTTTTTGGGAATATTTGATCTCTTTACCTTTGCAATTAGCTCAAATGTGTCCAAGGTTTTGAAAATTAAAATAGCTAACACCTTTTACTGAAACATTCTTTGGCTCTCCATTTGGATGCTAGTTTTCTTTCTTGCTGCTACAAGCTTCTAATTTTTCGAATGTTATTTCATTTGTTCTCTTGCTAAAACCAACTCAAATTGTATTTTTCAGAATGGATGATATGATATTTGAGCTTCATACCAATCTTCTCTTCAGATCTCCTTGCTTCTTCCAACTAGGTTTTTAGATCCACAATTTCTTTCTTAAAAGTATACTTCCTTTCTTCAAGTATTTGGAGAATATTTTCAAATATGTATTTTCTACTGAAATTTTCTCTCTCTCTACCAATGTTGAATTAATTTGTGGTTGATCTTCAACTAATTTGTTCTTTTCTTCATCAATTTTATATATTTATTCTCCATGTAGTGCATGCAACCTATCTTAGATATCTCTCGAAATATTGAGATATGTTATTTTCACAATTTATAGATCATGGGTATTATCATAATTTACACATATGTATTATGCATCCAATAGTTGAATTTGTTGTTAAAAATGTTTATCATTATCACCATTTACCAATATTTTCCAAATTTCACATCCTCAAACACAAATTTTTGACTTCACCTTTTTTCTCCATGCTCGAAATTTTTTGGCATTAAGCAGTGGAGGATTTTGATAACCCATGATTTTCCCCTATATACCTTCTAATGATTAAGCTGAAATAAAAAGGAACTTGATCTAATACCACTTGTTGGAAATTAGATCACTACTAAGAAGGGGGGGGGGGGTAGGAGGGGGGTGTGAATCGGTTGTGCTAGGGTTTATACAATTCCGAAATTTTCTCCACAATGATAAATGATCGGTAAACTAACATAATACAATAGATAGGAAATATGTAAATTCAAATTAAATTTAAAACATAAACGCCATAATAGATATCAATAAAAACATTGGTACACTAATTTTTTCACCGTGATTGTCGATTTCGATGATTGTATGAAGTGACTCCCCTATGAAGCTTGAAGTAAAAAAATACTAGCGACAAGTAATTTTGGTTGAAATGCTTCAAAAAAATATTTTAGCATCTGTGCAATTCTCCTAACCATTGCCTATACGTGTGCATTTTTTACCATTTTGGCACACACAATTTTCCATAGTATCTTCCATTATAAATTTCACAATCCTATTCATGCATGTAAAAATAAAAAAAGAAAATTCTAGAATCTTTGATGGAGGAATTTTATCCAAATTAGGAAACTTGAACTACTACATAAGTGCGCCTCATTCATTGGTTCATGGAACTAATTACCCCCCCTTAAGTATCACATCCCTTGAGAAGAGGAACTAGAAACATCTTCCTTCTGCCTATAAATTGACCATAGGACTCGGGGAATGGATTATGCCATTGATTTTGGGTCTGAAGAGCTTGTCATCAAGGGAAGGAATGAAGAGTATTCAAAAAGGCTTGTAACATCAAGGAAATCGGGTTGTAAGCTTGTTGTCCTTTGAATTTAATGAAAATTAGTTGTTCTTCTATAATTGCGTTTATTTTGATTTTATTTGTGAGATTTATTGACCGCTTGCATGGTTTATAACTGATTATTGATTCAATTATATATTGTATGCTAAAGTAGGGATTTCATTTACCTTTGATTTTATATGTGAGATGCTTTGATTCATTTGAATGCTTTTTTCTATGCATATCTATTTTGGAGCATCATGGATAAGTTGTGGAAAGAATTTGGAAAGGCTCTAAGGCATTGTGGAAAATATGGATGTGGAAAACAGTGAAAGGAATTCTACAAACACATTGATAATAGGTAAGTGATTTTTCTTGTACTACATTTTTATTGTTTCAGTTATAGGCTAAGGAAAGGTAGCAATTATTTGATGTTTTTTACTAGGTTTTGCTGGAAATTTAGGGAGATCCTTCTTGTCCACAAGAAGTTATTTGTCTGCATAAAAAAATTGTGATTGTATTAGGAAATGAGAGTTCTAAACTATGTCCTGTTGTAACCCTTGACACCTTTAGACCCCTTTAAAAATTTAAATTTCTTGTTTGAAACCTTTTCTTCTTAATTTTTTTTAAGTTTCTAGGTGTCTGCAAGTTTCCTTTAGCAACAAAGTGCATATATGCACACACGGCCCGTAGCAACAATGCATATGCACAATGGATTACACTATTTTCCTATGCACATACTTGAAATTTTTGGAAAAGGTCAGGGTTCTCTTATATAAATATAACTCTTTTGTTTTTATGATTTCTTAGGCTTGATTACAGTCTCATAATACCTCTATCAAAATTATCGGGTTGTTTGAATTATCTTTTTAAGAAATTATTAACCTGATTTCCTTGGCCATTTGTGAGAGGTTTGTACGAGTTTCTTAACATTATTTGCTGCAAAATTGTTTGAATTTACTTCCTTCCTTTATATAAATATTCATCTAAATTAAAATATCAAAATATCATACTCAATTGCATTAAATTTTTGAGTCATGTCATAACACCACTGCTTTCATATCCATTTACCCTTTGAGTAAAAAAAAACATAAAAAACAATGCTAATAAAATAAATTAGACATTTTATATTTTTAGGGCTCATTACACCTATATTAGATTAGATGGTAGGGATTCAGAATAGGGAAGTGAGTTAAATTTTTAAAGCTAAAAGAAAACACTAGAATCTTGTGATAGGGAGTAAACTCATTTCTTACAGTTTGGCTCATAGAAGCTCCTCTAAAAAGGGAGTTAAGGACGATATCATCTCAAACACAATGGATTGATCGACCTCAATTCATTGGTTACCGTAGAGTCATTTACACATATTACAAATGGTGTTGAAAAGTTATTGGGAGTCACTTGAAGGTAATCCTCAGATTAACCATGTTGAGGAAATTTTAAAGGAATTGAGATTTGTTACTTCACCCTTGGGTGTACATCCAATCTGCGACTACCCCCCCATGTTAAATTATCATAAGTGGTAACCTTGGAAACCATATTCCTAGCGCTATTACCCAAGGTGATGGTGGAGGGGAAGTCTCTCCTCTACCTTGAAAAACTTTTGCTAGACTCATATGAACCTGTTTGGAGGATATTCTTCACTCAAGATGGAATAAGTAAAGTTACGTGCACCAGATCGTGTTCGTTAAGCATTTTTTCAGTGTAACTGGTTCCACCCACTATATCTGTATTCACTTTTCACATTGATATTTATGACATTGGATTTCATCCCCAACTATTTATTTCGATATGAAAAGTTTGTTTGCATGGTCCCGCTCCTTATATTTACTAGCATGTGTTATTTGTTTTTTTTTACTTTTTGCAGAAATTAGGTGTGGATTGTGAATAATATTTAAATTCTTAATAAAAATTATTTGATTTTAATCTAATGGAAATAATTCTAGATGTTGCCAATCAAGGAATCCCCGTTAACAAGAATACTAGTCCATTTTTAAAATTTGGAAATTTTGATCCTCCTTATATGGTTACATTGTCACTTACTTGATTTACGATATGTTTACTGGTGTGGTTTTTTTCAAATTATATTTTCCCAAACACTACAACTGTACCACCTCAACCAATATTTTAACCTCAACCAAGCTCACTATCTCAACAACACCAATTGTTGGTTAACCCCTTAACTTTGTCACCTATAATTTCTTCCTTCGTTTCTTCTTCATCACTTGGTAAAAGCCTTGATGCTAGTAACTAGGTGACTAAGAAGAAAAGGAAAGGGAAGAAGAAGGGAAAGAAGCAAGCTAAGAGAGAAGTCAACCAATAAGCTTTGAGTACGGAAAATGTCGAGGAACTATCCAAAAGAAACTAGAAGCTCAAATTCCATTGCAAAAGTTTTGATCGTGACCACCTTCTTATTGATTTTCTTGGTATTCCAAAGATGTTAGAAGTGTGGTCTAATTTTTTTTATCAAATTACTATTGATTGATCAAATAGTGATTTTTAGGTTTCTAGGAAAAAAGGTAAAGTTAGGTTCTGTTGTAGGTTATACAAGGGGATTCATCATAGTCACCTTTTCCATCATATGGATGAAGCCTCAAAATTGGTCGAAAAAATTACTGTTTTAGAGCAACAACTTCCAACTAGTTACCATAAAATTTCTTTGAACCTACCCTAAGTTGACAAAGTGATTTATCTAATTCCAAGTACATTCAATCCCATTCTTCCACTGGAGAGTGAAACACATATCACTCAAGTTGATGGACCATTAGTTGATCAAGTGGTTGACTAAATTTCACATTCATTCAATCCCACTCTCCCTTTCGAGAGTGAAATTAATACCACTCTAGCTCTTTTTGTTACATCATATTCTTCTACACTAGGGGGGAATTCACCTGTTTCCATTTAACCCCCTCTAGGTAATGAGGTTTCTTCCTTTTATTGGAGTAGACTGAAAGAGCCTGATATTCATTCTTCCACACCTTTCAAAATCATTGTGAAAGAGCATGGTAAAAATGTGTGTCACACAAATGTAGGTAAAGGCGCTTTTGTTAGTACTTTATCCTCAACCACTTGGCAAGATTTGGGTTTGCCTTAGCTTGTGTTTTTTTGATAGAATATGTTATATTTTAATATAGCCATTAGTGAACCTTTAGGGGTCTTTCCCAAGTTACCTATTACTCTCGAAGGAAAAACAATATGTATTGATTTTTTGGTGGGCTAAGTCCTCTTTGATTTAAATTTGATCCTTGGGAAAGACTATGTATATGAAATGAAAGTTGTCCTATCAAAATGTTTTCTCATGATGTATTTCCCTCACAATCAAAAAATTGTTAGTATTTACCATCTTTCATTCGTTGGTCTTAATTAAAATACCAACAGTCTGACACCTCAGTGTTCCTTATATGGAAGTGGTACCTACCCCACTATGGGATAACTATGTGGCAACCAATCTCGTGTTTTAATTTACCGATGAATGCAATCCTATCACTTTTTTGTCGATTTATTTTGACTTGGATCCAATAATTGACATTGTTGACCCTTAAAGGGGGATATTTGAATTTGATTTTCTTATCTGCATGGATTCCATTAACATGTGATTCTTCCACAGAACTATTATTTCTTATGATGAAGAGCTTTTAGAAGCCATGATCGAGGATTTTTCCTTGGCATGTGTTTGTTGCAAATGGGAAAAATTAAGTAGGTCCAAATGAAGATGGTTCTTTTAGTGTTTCAACGTTGTTAAAAAATCTATCAGGTACCTATGATGATGGTTCTTTTATTATTTCAACCTCGTTAAAAAATGAAACAGATCCTTATGAGGATAGTTGTTTTAATATGTCAACCTCCTTAAAAAATGGAACAAATGCTTATAAGGATGGTTATTTTACTATGCCAACCTCAAGTAAAAAATGAAACAAGTCGCTATGAGGATATTTCTTTTATTGTGTCAATATCATTAAAAAAGGAATTAGGTATTCACAAGGATGGTTCTTTTACTCTATCAGCCTCATTAAAAAATGAAACATGTCACCATGAACATAGTTCCTTTTCTTCTATCAAACTCATTAGAAAATGAAACAAGGTAATATTAGCATACTTATTTTCCTATGTCAAGCTTGTTAAAAAATTAAAGAAATCATCCCCTAATTGGTTCAAGTATTTGACTAGATCTTGTAAACGTTTAGTTGAGTCTTTCTCCTAATCTTTAAATGAACTGTCATTCCATCCACCTATCAGTAAAAAAATAGTATACTTAGGTGAATGAAATGAAGCTTTGGGGGATGGGGAGGGGCGATGATGTGCCGAGAATTAAGTCATTATGGTGTGGGCATGAAACCACTTTGAAGAGTATTTTTCCTTTGTTTGAAGCTTGTATAAAAATGAAACCTATCTTGAGTCCATTTCGGTTATTATTTTCAAGACTCATTAAAATAATGAAAATCCTAAGCTTCTTTTGCAATATTTTCATTCTCATAAAACATACATGAAAATGTCGATTTTTTTTCTTTCTTTTCGCACTCATTAATTAAATTAAAAGTTGGTTAGGGCTCTATATTACTAGCGTAGTCCCTTATTGTTGTTAGTGTATCACCCTTATTGTTATTTTTGTACCCCTGTAGTCCCCATATTTTCATTAGTGTGTCCCATAAAAGCCCACTATTATTATTGTTATGCCCTTACATTATTATTGTTGGGTTGGCTAGGATTATATTGAAACTGGATGGATTCTGATATATAAAAAGGAGGTTTTTTAATTTGTATCATCCAAGAATTATTCATTTATCCTTAAATTATTATTTTTGGGTTGGCTAGGATTATATTGTGACCCAATGGATTCCTATATATATAAAGGAGGTTTTGTAACTTGTATCATCCAAGAATTATTCATTTATGTAATGTAAAGGAGGTTTCCCCCTCAAAGATGTTGATTTCTAAGTCGTTGATCTCTATTTTCTTCTATTTTGTGAGTTGGTTTCATAACATTTCATATTAGAGCTTTGGATTATAGGGTTTCCCTGCTTCAAAAAGGTCATCATGGAATTTTTTCTATAACGTTTTTTGTACGAAGGTTCAAAAGCTAAAAAACCATTTGTGCTAAAATCCTGAGGAACATCTTGCAGTACCTTTAGATCTTGGTTTGAAATATTTTCGAAGATATGATTTGTGGAAGTTAGGGGTTTCGTAGGCTCCCAAATTTCATCTCAAATAGGTGACATTGAGAAACTCGTCATAAATCTCTCTCTAAGCATCGGATTGGAATTCTATAAAAAGTGCCTGAAAGTGCACAAACTGAAGGTTCCTGTGTATCGATTTCAGAGCTGAAGGTGGAAACAATGACACGTGGCATGCCATACAAGTTCACTCTACTGAACTAGTCCATAATTAGGAAATTGTGGGAGATTGGGCATAGCTTTTCCTTGAAGAATCCAAATCAGGTGAGACATATGGCAGTGGAAAGAAGGCTTAGAGGGATACAACAGGATCAAGTATAAAATATTGGGGATCTAAAATTACAGATATACATCAGTGTCAATATCGATCTCCTCAAAAGCAAGAAATATGTATGTATTTTTTTTAAAATTGCACAAGTCTTGTTTGAAGAATCACTTTGAAGTGATTCCAAGGGCATATTGAAGCATAGATATCAGTATTGGGTTCAAAAATTCCTCCTAAAAAGAATTAAACACCCATTAAGCCATCATAAGGATCTACTATGACTCATGAAGAGGGGAAAGTGCAACATGATATATCAAATTTATGAGACCAAGTGCAACAAATTTCATTCTCATAAAAAGTAACCAAAGATGAAATGGAAGATAAGATTGATGGTTTGAAGAAAGGTGTGGAAGCTAAGATGGATAGTTTGAATAATGTAATTGAAGCTAATATGAATGGAGTAGAAGCTAATATGGATGGCATGGAAGCTAAGATTGATGGTATGGAAGAGAATTTGAAAGGAAACATGGAATAAAAGAAGAATGATCTAAAATAAGACATGGATACTATAGATGGAGCAATATTTTGACCTCCATAATGTGAAAAACACACAAAAGGTATGCATTTCAACTTTATATTTAGAAAAAAATACATTTTCATGGTATGGATGGCTTCGCTCTTATGAAAAAATTGTCATTTAGTCAATTTCTACGGAGGAAATGATAAAACATTATGAGGATACACATAGAAACACCTTCTTTAGCCAACTGATAAATATTATAAAAAAAAATCGATATTTGAGGACATTGAGGACTTCCGAACATTGAATATAAGGGTAAATGATATTCTAGAGGAACACATGATTGATGTCTTCATAGGGACTTTAAAGGATAACATCCAACATAAGATTCACCTTTGGGAGCCTAATTTGCTAGAGAAGGCATTCAGGTTGGAAAGAAAAATTGAAAGAAAAATTATGGTGACAAGGAATCCTACCACTCAGAAATATAAAGATGGAAGTGTTGTTACTCCTAAACTTCCATAACCTACAAGGTTTACACCACAAAAATTGGAAGAAAATTGAGCAAAAGGGCTTTGTTGGAGTTGTGATAGAAAATAAACTAAGGTCATAAGTGTGCTGAGAATAAATTATTTTACATTGATTGTGAAGAGGAGGAAGAAAAGGAACAATAAAATTCAAAAGAAGAGGATATACATTGGGAACCAACCCTAGAGGAAGAAGAAATGAATCTGACCATATCCTGTAATGCATTGGCAGGAATTACGACTCCTCGAACTCTTAAGATATAAGAAAATATCAAGAAGAAAAATGTAATAGTTCTGATTGATTCAGGTAGTACCCATAATTTTATTCATTGTAAGGTAGCCAAGGAATTGAATTTCTTCCTATACCCCACACCATATTTTCAACTGATGGCTACAAATGGAGGACCTATAAATTTCTCTAGAATGTGCCATATTACCAAGATAACCATGGGGGAATATTTGTTGAATAGTCCAATGCTCTCCGTTCCAATGGGTGGTGTTGATGTTGTACTAGGAGTATAATGGTTACAATCTTTATGGATGTTGGATTTTAATTTTCAAGAACTTTTCCTAAAAAGAGATTTGGAAGGAAATGAAGTTGAATTATGGGGTATCCCAGGGAAGAAAAGAAAGATAATAAGATCTAATTTCATGAAAAATATTCTGAGGAAATAACAATTAGGCATAATTTCATAATTATGTTCACTAGAAGTTCCAACATCGAAATCATCTATTTCTCCAAATCTCCAAAATGTCTTGGAAAATAATTCCAAGGTGTTTGAAACTCCAAAAGGACTCCCACCTATTCATGATCATGATCATACTATTCATTTTGTTGCATGAATTATTCCTCCAAATATCCAACCTTACATATATCCATATGTCCAAGATAGAGAAATGGAAAATATGATTTCAGAAAAGCTAGAGGCTGGTATAATTCAACCTAGTCAATGTTATTTCTCTCCTCTAGTAGTATTGGTGCACAAGAAGGATGGATCATGGTGCATGTGTCTGCTTTATAGGGAGCTCAATAAGCTCACTATTAAAGATAAATTTCCCATTCCTATGATTGATGCATTATTGTATGAATTACATGGAAAAATTTATTTCACAAACTTGGATCTCCATTCCAGATACCATCAAATTAGAATGAAGACATTCTGAAAACAAAACTTAGAACTCATGAGGGTCATTATGAATTTCTGGTCATGCCTTTTTGCCTTACCAATGCACCTTCTACATTTCAAGGGATGATGAATTATATTTTCAAACCCTTTATTAGAAAATTTGTGTTATAATTTTATGATGATATACTAATCTACAACAACTCTTCGAAGGATCGTGTTCAACATATTGACATGGTGCTCAAACTATTGGAGGAGAAACAATTATATGCAAAAACTTCCAAATGTTTCTTTCGGGTACAAGAGGTAGAATATACAAGTCATATTGTATCTCACAAGGGTGTTAAGGTAGACCCTAAAAGATTAAATCCATTAGGGAATATAAAGTCCCCATAACCATAAAGCAGTTGTGAGGATTTCTTGGTTTAGCATGCTATTATCGGAAGTTTTTTAAGAATTATATGAGAATAACAACACCCCTAACAACATTATTGAAGAAAGATGCATTTTCATGGACCCTTGAAGCAACTAAGGCCTTTGAAAATATTAAAGAGACAATGTGCCAAGCACTGGTCTTAGCTATGTCAAACTTCACAAGAAACTTTATTGTGGAATGTGATGCCTCAAGAAATCGAATTGGTGCCATTTTAAGTTTGGAAATAACTATATTATTTGTGTATTAATGGAGAAATGGTTACATAGTTGTAATGTATCTCCTTGAGGGTCGATAGTTACATGAGATTCTTGCTTGAGGGTGCAAATGCATGGTCGATAGTTACAGGAGATGAGCAGAGACTAAATTCAATCAAAAGAGCAACTACGTAGGAGAAAGATTGGGATAAGAGAGAAAACAAAGAAAATTTGTTGCTGAATATGTCTGTGAAGGACAAAATTATCCCACATATCAGAGAATGTAAAACGTCCACTGAGATCTGGATGACCATCAAAAGTTTATATCAGACCCAAAACACAAATTGGATTATGGCACTCAAAGGCAAGTTGTTTTCAATGAATATGGATGAAAATGATACCGTTGCTGCATTCGTCGCACGAGTTAAATATTTGAAAGAAGGATTGGGAAACATCAGAGAGAAGGTGTCTGATTCCAATCTCGTCACAATCACACTGAATGGGATGAGGGATGAATATGAAATGTTCATCACTAGATTGGCAGAAAGGGAGAAAGCTCTTACATTTGAAGAATTGATAGGCATCTTGCTGCAAGAAGAAGAGTAGCGGCAGAATTTGAAACCGTAGAGCGATGATCTTGCTTTGATGGTGAAACAACAACATTTCAAAGGGAAGCTGCCACAACAGCAATCACAGTCACAACAGCAACAACAATAGCAACAGAGAGGAGGAGGTACATCGCAAAAGAGACCGTATAGAGATATGTCTGTAAGAATATGTTATTATTGTGGGAAAGTAGGTCATATATAGATTGAATGCCTTAAGAAGCAGGCAGATGATGCAAAGAAAAAATAGGCGAAGCACAGAGGATACTTTGTTGAAGAAGATGAAGATCTCAGTCACGAATTTCGACTGTTCATAGCTGACTATGCCCTTTCAACATCCAATGAGGACGACATCTAGTATGTCAATTTTGGTGCATCCTATCACATCACAGGTAAGAAGGAATGTTTTGGAACTCTTGAAGAAAGTTCATATGGATCAAAAATTTATTTAGGAGATGATAGTGGATACGAGATTAAAGGGCATGGGGATATTCTAGTAAAGTTACCAAATGGAGACATTACTTGTCTTAAAAATGTTTTATATGTACCCGGGATTAAGAAAAATTTGATTTCAGTATCCATGATAACTAATCAGGATATGAAAGTCGAATTCTTCAAGACTCATTGTGTCATAAAATATTGTAGGAAAGATATTGTTGCAATAGGCATGTGTGTAGGGAGCCTACATAGATTAGATGTAAAAAGTATGCCACAACAAGCCATGGTTGTAGCTGGATTGACAGCCAAAAAACTCTGGCACCAAAGATTCGGTCACCTGAATTTGCAGGACCTCATGTTATTACAGAGAAAAGGTATGGTCAAGGGACTCCCTGTTTTTCACAGTATTCAGTTAAATTGTGATGGATGTGCCTTAGGAAAAATGCATAGAGAAGAGTTTCCTATGCATGATAGAAGGAAGGAAAGAGATATCTTAGAACTAGTGCATACTGACATATGCAGACCTATGCAGACGAGGTCGTTAGGTGGTGCATATTACTTCCTTTTATTTACTGATGATTGCACTAGATACTCATGGGTTTATTTTCTAAGTAAAAAGAGTTAGACTTTCCAGTACTTTATAGAATTTAAAACCTTAGCGGAAAAATACTTAGGAAAAAGTATAAAAATTCTCCGCTCAGATCGAGGGGGAGAATACAGGTTAGGGGAATTCATGAGATTCTGTAGATCTCATGTTATTTTTCATCAGTTTACAGTGCCTCACACACCGCAATAGAATGGAGTTGCAGTGCACAAGAACAGGACTTTAGTGGAGTGTGCAAGGAGTATGTTACAAGGTAAGGGTTTATCTAATAGTTTCTGGACAAAAGCTATTAACACTGGTGTCTATTTAAAGAACATAAGTCCTACCAAATGTCTTGGCTTCAAAACCCCCTTTGAAGCATTATATGGAGGCAAACTAGCAGTAAATCATTTGAGAATATTCGGGTCAAAAGCCTTTGCCCATATACCCAAAGTTGATAGGAAGAAATTAGACCCTAAAGCCATCAAATGCATCTTTGTAGGATATGGCACTGAATTTAAAGCATATAAGTTATTCAATCCCGAGTCTCATAAGATATTTGCAAGAAGGGATGTAGTATTTCATGAACAGGTTCAAGAAGGAAAGGATGACAGTGATGATGATTGGCACATTCCATTATTGATGGAGGAAAGTAGCGAGGATGAATGAGAGCATGAGAAAAAAGAAGAGCAGGAACAAGGTGATATAATCAATAATGTGAGCCCGAATAAGACTAAAGAAAAAAAATTTGAGGTAAGTCCCCTACCAAGGAGATCAGGTTGGAAGACTCAAATACCATCCAGATTGAAAGACTATGCTTTGATGTCAAACATTTTAAACATTGTAGAACCCACAAATTATAAAGAAGAAAGTCAATCTGAGGCATGGAGGGCTGCAATGAATGAAGAGATTGAATCTATTATTAGAAATAACACTTGGGATTTAGTTGAACTGCCTAAAGGTAAAACACCCATAGGATGTAAATGGCTGTATAAAACTAAAATGAATGCAGATGAAAGTATAGAAAAACTAAAAGCTAGACTGGTTGCAAAGGGGTATTCACAGCAAGAGGGTATAGATTTTAATGATACCATTACTCCTGTAGCAAAGTTAAACACTATCAGAATGATTATTTCTTTAGCAAAAAAACACAATTGGGGGCTACACTAGCTAGATGTTAAGTCTACATTTTTAAACGGTGAGTTGAAAGAAGAAATTTACTTAGTACAACCTGAAGAGTTTGTTAAGAAGGGGCAGGAACATCTTGTTTGCAGATTGAAAAAGGCACTATATGGCTTAAAACAAGCACCCAGGTCTTGGTATGAAAAGATTGATTCTTTCTTTTTACAGCATGGTTTTCATAGGAGTATGAATGACCCAAATTTGTATACCAAGTATAATAAACAAGGGAAGATTATTTTTATTTCTTTGTATGTGGATGACATGATTATAACAGGCAATGTAGATAATTTGATCAAAGAAATCAAATGGCTGATGGCACAAGTTTTTGAAAGGAAATATCTCAAAAGTCTCCATTACTGTTTGGGATTGGAAGTATGGAGAGATACTGGATATAATTTTCTTACTCAAGGAAAGTATGCCAGAAGTCTGCTAGAAAAATTCAGCATGGAGCAGTGTAGGTCAGCAGCAACACCATTGCAGTAGAATCTGAGGTTGTGCGGTGACGATGGCACTAAGGAGGTGGATGCCATGATGTATAGACAACTATTTGGGAGTTTGATATATCTCACAACAACTAGACTAGACTTGGCATACTCTGTTAGTGTGTTGAGCCAATTTATGTCTAAACCACTTGAAAGTCACTGGGTTGTAGAAAAAATCGTGTTGAGGTATCTTTGTGGTACTAATAATTATGGTATTTTATACACTGACACATCTGATGTTACTCTAGCAGGTTTTTCAGATTCAGATTGGGTAGGTAACCTGGATGATCGAAGGTCTATCACAGGTTACACATTCAACATAGGATCCGTGGTCATAGCATGGAGCAGCAAAAGGCAAAGTATTGTAGCCTTATCTTCATGTGAAGCTGAGTACCAAGCATTGTCTGCAGCCACATGTGAAGCGATCTGGTTGAGAAGGCTTCTAAGTTATGCAGGAGAAGAACAACAAAAATCAACTTATATTAAAAGTGACAACCAGAGCACCATTAAACTAGCATACAATCCAGTGTTTCATAAAAACACCAAACATATTGACACTCAGTTCCATTTTGTTAGAGAGAAATTACAGTCAAAAGAAATCTTTGTTGAATATTGTAAAACTTGTCACAATATGGCTGATATCTTTACTAAGCCTCTTGCATGTGTAAAGTTTGAATTGTTTAGAGGGATGTTAAGAGTTAAGGATAATCCTTTCTCCATTAAGGGGGGGAGATGGAAATAATTATATTATTTGTGTATTAATGGAGAAATGGTTACATAGTTGTAACGTATCTCCTTAGTTTAGGATTTTTTCCTATAATTTAAGGGTTTTTTTACAACTTCCTCATTTCTTGTGATGTACTTAAAGATGTATCTTCTGATTAATGAATTTAGAGTGATCTCTCCATTTGAGTGCAGTCTCCAGGTGCAATACTCACCTGAGAGCTACAAATCCTTCTTTTCAATTCTGTGTATATTTTATCTTTTAATGCAAGAAGGAAGACCCATTTCTTTTGAAATCCATCTAATAAAAGGAAATTATTTAAAAAAATCTATTTATGAGTAAGGAAATTTTGCAAATACTACATGCAGAAAGAAATGGTGACCTTACCTAATGGGAAGACACTTCATGGTAAAAAATGATCAGTCTAGTCTTAAATACTTTTTGGAACAAAGAATATCTTCAAAGGAGAAACAAAAATGGGTCACAAAGATGTTGGGTTATGACTTTTAAATCATATACAAAAAAAGGAAGCTAAATTTTGTTGCAGATGTACTCTCAAGAAAGGATGAGGATATGGAAACATTTCTTTGTGCCATTTCTATTATCCAACCAAATTGGAAAACCGAAGAAAGGGAGGAATGGAAGAATGGTGAAGAAGTGTGGACAGTCATTGAAATGTTGTAGCAAGATCCCAGTACATCTGAAACATTTATTTGGACAAATGATTCCTTATGCTAAAAAGATCGCTTATATCTTTGTAATAAGTCCAAACTAAAACAAAATATTCTTTTGGAATTGTACACCTCTCCCTTAGGAGGACACTCAGAATTTTTAAAAACTTACCACAGGCTGAAGAAATAATTTGTTTTGGATGGCCTGAAATATGATATTAAAAATTTTGTGGTGAAATTTTTGGTTTGCCTGCAAAATAAAGTTTAGTTAATTAAGACCCAAGGTCTGCTACAACCATTATCCATTCCACACCAATGTTGGGAGGAGGTTTCAATGGATTTTATCATAGGTTTACCTAAGTCTGAAGGAAAGAGTTTCATCATGGTGGTAGTTGATAAAATTACCAAGTATGCACACTTTCGTGCATTATCTCATCCATTTAAACCAGGTACAATTTCTATTGCATTTATGGAAACAATTCAAAAGCTACATGGAAAACCAAAATATTAGTTTTAGCGGGAGAGATCCCATTTTCACTAGAGATTTTTAGACAAAATTATATTCTTGTTTGGGTACTCAACTTGCTCATAGCTCATCTTATCATCCTCAATCTGATGGGAAAAATGAGATAGTGAGAAAATGCCTAGAAGGATATATTCATTGCTTTGTATCTAATAAACAAACACAATGGGTCAAGTGGTTACCTCTTGCTGAATGGTGGTATACCACTTCCTTCCACGCTGCAACAAAAATGACCCCATTTATGGAACTTCATGGATATCATCCACTGTCCATCACATCATCTTTAAGATAAAATTCTATGGTTAAATTAGTGGAAGATCACATCGAGCATCAATAACAAGTTTTCCAACTCTTAAAAGATAACCTAAATTTGGCACAAAATCGAATGAAACAATAGGAAAATCAACATCGCGGTGAGAGAAGTTTTGATATAGGCGGCTGTGTATTTTTACGGCTACAACCATAAAAAGAAATGTCCCTCAGAAAATCTAAGAAGGATAATAAATTATCGCAAAATTATTATGGTCCTTACAAGGCTTTGCAAATTATTGGTACTATGGCATAAAAATTGGAGCTTGTTTCATCTTCCCCGGTGAACTTAGCTTTCCATGTTTCATGCTTAAAGAAGGTTATAGGTGACAAGCTTCCAATTCAAACAATATTGTCAAAACTTGATGAGAAAGGAAAAATAATATTGGAACTTGAAGTAATCACAGAAACAAGAACTCGACAGTTACAAAATTAATCAATTTCAGAGTATCTCATCACGTTTAAGAACTTACTCACTGAAGATTCCACATGGGAGGATGAGAATTATATACAGAAGCAACCAAAACTACTGAAGCATTGATGACAACACTCATTTGAAGGAGAGGGCATTGTAGGTCCATATATTACTAGTTTAGTCCCTTATTGTTGTTAGTGTAGCCTCCTTATTGTTATTGTTGTACCCTTGTAGTCCCCATATTGTTATTATTGTGTCCCATAAAATCCTACTATTATTATTGGTGTTCCCTTACATTATTATTGTTAGGTCGGCTAGGATTATATTGTGATCCCATGGAATAATATGTATAGAAAGGAGATTTTGTCATTTGTATCATCCAAGAATTGTTCATTTATGTAATTTAAAGGAGGTTTCCACCTCAAAGAGGCTCATTTATAAGTCATTGATCTCTCTTTTCTTGTATTTTTTGAGTTGGTTTCATAAAAAGGTCCATGATACAAGTAAATTTTTATCACTTTTGTGGGCTCTTAAAAATTACGAAAAAGAAAAACACTGGAGTTACCTTTAAGCTCTTTTCTAACTCAAAATGTGAAAATATTGTCGAGTGTGCTTGTTCATTTTGAACTCATTAAAGAAAATGAAAAACCATCTACTTGATATAAGTTTACCCATTTTATAGATCATGTGGACTATTTACGAAAACTGTATATGTTGACTAATCATGGTCAATAGAGTTCCTTCCTACATTATTTAACCCTTTTGTGGACTTGAGTGACTAAATTCACGAAAAAGGACATTTGAGAGTTTACTTATGTGTCTATCCTGACTTCGGAAAAATGAAAAACATCGAGTTTCAATTTCTTCAGTCTTGTTAAATTCTACGTTGAAAGAAATCAATGAGTTTTATTTTATTGTATTTTCAACCTCTTTAAAAATGAAAAAGACATCGAGTTATCCTTTCACTCGACTCGTAAAACATGAAAAATGCATGAATCATCCATCATGATGATACTAAACCACTCCTTCCTAGTGTTTGCTAAAAATACTCAGAAGGGCTCATCCGAAGTATGAGCTTATAGGACAAGCATATGTTATCCTCCTCAAGCATGTGTACAAATAAAGAGGTACGTGCCAGTAATGGTGGGGGGGAATTGGGAAGAAAATTTTGTTTTGTATTGTAAGAATGGAGTATTTCCCTCTTGAACATGACACTCAGTCACCTTTGTGTATGGGTTTGGAAATCCATTTTCGTATGAATTGGTCATACCTCATTTAAAGTCCTCAAACTGGTTTATGGTCCTATTTTTTAGTCAAATTTTTCCAAGTCGAAATTTCATGTCACCATTTTTTTCAATATAAATCCAACCCCAATTAAAATTGCCTTGCAATTTGTAGCCTTTAATCATGTTAGTTTTCCCTGAGTGAGTCCTCGATTAATCTAAATTTATTCTCAAAATCTTGACATGAGTTTCGTGGCGTAGGCCCTCCTACCAATGGTCACTTCCTATCTACTTCAGCTCATCATCTAGGAATTTTATATAGAAACATTTTTCATTACCTTGAAGCCTACATGCCATAATGGAAGGTTTCTCACCTTCGATGATAGATTCTCATCATTGACCTCTGATCGAATGATTTTATGATTCCTCAACTTCAAGAAATATTTTGACACTTCATAAATTTTACTAGAAGTACCTTCAGAACCATTGTAATTATTGAAGGTTTCTATGGCACTTGCTAATGGTTCACGTCATTGACCAATATTCAGGTGGTTTATATCATGTTCGACTTCAAGACATCCACTCACATGGTTAGATTCATACATCAAGAAATGGAAATGAAGACCTTAGATCTAGTTTCATCCATCCAGGCTGCATGGAGTTATTAAATATTCATGGTTGTAAACACAGATCCATTTATGGATGCATCCATACTATGGCTTATGTTGACATGGATCTTCAGATTTATTTCCAGATTGATTATTTGAGATACTTGTACTCTGAATATGGGAATTCCTCCCTTAGTGATGTTTCTATGAAATCATGATATGGTAATCCCCAATTGTTTATTTTAGGTCTTAAACCAATAGTTCTTTGATCCTAACCTTTGAAACGATAAAGCACTTCAGTCATCAAACATATTTTATAGCTTTTCGCTTTAGGGGGAAATCTTTTACATTACATTTTGTCACAAAATCACAAAAAACAAATGCATATGTCACTCTGAGCCTTTGACATCAATGGAGAAGGGATATATCTGAAAAGATGATAGTAATGTCAACAGTGCCAACAATCATCCACATAGTTGATAAATTGTGTAATAAACCGCCCATCTAAAAATATAGCATGTACAACATTTTCTCCAAATAACATATGCATTTACACATGCCCAATACACACATGGAAACTAGTAATCTTGGTCCATTCAACAAAAACAAAATTTGGCTAAGAAAATTGTCCTTTAGAAACAACAAAAAAAACATTGAGCAACAAAAATTGTTGCTTCCAAATCATAGTAGCAACAACATACATCAAGTCTACTTAATCATACTCTCCCATATATCTGTTATTTGGCAGAATTTTTGTAGTAGTAACACCATCTCCATATGAAAATAATAGTGCTCTGACAATACAATAGACAACATCCTTCTAAACGCTTGGTGCTTGACATGTGCATCATTAGCAACAACAACGACATTTCGTCTATTAGGCATAACCATTCAATCATGGCTCAACGTTTCCCGTCATCCATGCAAACAACACCAGTATTAGAAGGTTATATCAAGTCTACTTAATCATACTCTCCCATATATCTGTTATTTGGCAGAATTTTTGTAGTAGTAACACCATCTCCATATGAAAATAATAGTGCTCTGACAATACAATAGACAACATCCTTCTAAACGCTTGGTGCTTGACATGTGCATCATTAGCAACAACAACGACATTTCGTCTATTAGGCATAACCATTCAATCATGGCTCAACGTTTCCCGTCATCCATGCAAACAACACCAGTATTAGAAGGTTATATAACAACATAAAAATTATCCTCTCATAACTTATCTAGCATCCACTTTGACTCTCAATTACGAGCAAACCCACGATGATTCTTACAAACTCTCACTTATATATCTACAGAGCATCAACTCATGAATAAGCCTTCCCTCCTGATATCATAAATATAAACTCCAGCATAAAAACTCAAATCCTGAATAGCAACAAATCAATAAAGTATAATAATTACATGGCATGAATATAATCCCTTGAAGATGATCCACATGGTATTTAATTATCATCGTTCTCCAACCCTGCAACAATATCATTGGTACCAACCAGGAGTATAACAACCAATAAATTATGCTTCAACCTTTAATCTCTCTGCAACCATCACACAAAAAATATGGGGAGACACAACAACTTATATTAATAGCATCATTGTAAACATTTTAAAATAATACTACAGGTCTACATAATCCTCTTACAAACAATGGATTGGGACTCAAATTATCCATTAACACCTTCTCTTCAATACGATCCTCTCTGGTAGTAGTGTTAACAACATTATCCTAATAATACAACCAAAGTGGACCATCACATTATTCAGTGCCCAACCTCAAAATTGATCCCACACTTACTGAATTGTAAAACTATATATGATCCAATCAAATAGTCTATTAAAACTTATTCAAAATGCATTAGCTTCTAGTTGTGCAAAGTATTACTCTGCTGCAGATTAACAATATGCTCTTGGAAATAATAATAAAAGAAAAAGAAAATTTCTGCATCAAGCACAAATGAACTTTTGTACCAAGATAAAACCAATCCTCAACACCTTCTTGTACTAGAGACTTTGATCCCTCTTTGGCATATTTAATGGTAGTGAAATACACAATATTTTATGCACCACCCTTCACATATTTTGAGATTTGGCAAGCCAACTCATCTCTAGACAAACTTTTTCGATTCAAAGTTTTCACACCATATTAAAGATTTGGTAGACCAAAAGAACAACAATTTTCATATGGATTGTTTAGCCATAAATATCACATCTTAGTCACTATTCTTGCTAAGGCAACAAATGTTAGCAAACTGGGCACAAAAATATGATAGAAAATAGTAAAAAAAACACAAATAGGTTCTTGGTGCTAGAGTAGAAAACATAGCACAGACTGTCGACATGGATATTTTCCTCTCGTAAGTGCCCGTTATCCAATTATATGACCGATTTTATTCTATTCCATGATAAAATTATATCCAACAAGCACTGATTCTTTGAAGCCATTATTAAAACCTAATTGAGCAGTTTCTCTTTACTCTCTAGTGTTTGCTCTGTATGCCCTTTTTCTAAGAAAGAAAAAATCAGAAATTTGATAACACATATTATTCAAATATGCTGGATGTCGAATATTTGAATATATTATGCATAATCAGAACACATTTGACATTGATTGAAACCCCACAGCATTTTCTCCCCATACATTTACCAAGAGGGGCATATGAAAAAAAAATCTAGGTATTTTTGAGTTTCACCTTGGCAATGTTGTTAAATAGTTGGATAGTTGGTGTTTCCTTCTCCACAAGGATGCACGTCGGCTTTGAACATGATGCCTATCTGTGTATTACTTCTCCATAAGAGTGTACGATGACGTCTCCTTTAGTTAATCCAAAATTACACGACACCTTTTTCTCGTTGGCATATAGTGCATGTGGGGTTTCTTTTTGTCACTGCATCCATCATCATGCTTGAGCCATGTCTTGGACCTACTGCTTTAGTCACAACGAATGAAAATATTTTCGATATTCATTTACACACAATAAAATTATTGATATTATACTAAGATGGAGTTGATGGAATTTTGAATTAGATTTGTGGTTTCCTTGCAACATCTCCGTGATTTTATGTATCCTCTGCTATTCATAGCTCCCCATAAATTTTCTTAACAAATTTGAAGTCTGGACTCGACGCCATAAAGAATGGCCTACATTATATTTAATTTTTACATTGCTGCAACTTCCTGTACTCATTTTCCTTCAATGTCTGCTAAATTCATATCTTTCGCGTTGTCCAATCTACTGGAACATTACATGCGCTCTTGACCTGTCACACAAGAACACACAAAGGTGATCAACCACAAATGCATGCAGAACCAACCCATGTTTTCCTCTTTCCTATATTTTTTCAAGAAAACAAAACTTTTCCATGAATTAAGCTTCGCATTTCACTAATGCAACTCACATCAATCACTATATATATATATATATATATATAATCTCCATAAAATTTTTCCACCGATTGATAAAAATCCACATGAACTTTTCAGATTTGTATCGTCTCATCAACATCTATATGGGGTCCTACCTCTAACGCTGAGTTCTTCTCATTGTGCTTCCAGTATTTATCAAAGGTGGCGTGTCCAATACAGTGAAGTTCACCTCATACAAGAGATGGTTCCAGAATATCAATGGTAGCTTTTGCTGTTTTATCGACATAAATTATTGCCAGCGTCGTTCCAGAAACCCCTAAATTATTCCAGTAGGGGTTTGCACTTTATTTGGAACTAACCCCTACAAATCCTAAAATATTCACTTGTTTTCTCCACCCACTGTAGTCTAGACCATCAAAAATACACAATCAATCTCTCGTCAAGCGGAGCAAATCAACATGTAGTTAATAATAGTACCAGGAATAAATGTTGTCTTGTTTTTTCTTTTAAATTCTATATTCCATGGCGTCGTTTCATGTGAAAATATCGAAATTTTACCCATTACGTCAATAATTCCACCACATCAACACAACACAAATGCATTCATTGTATTCCATGACCAAATCCATCCATAAGTACTCCAACAATCTCATACCACTATTCATTCATTGCTTAGACCAAATAAATTTTTGAGGACCATATCGACTCCAAAATAATGATCAGAAAGTATTATTAGCATTTGCACCAAAAAGGTGCAAAGACATGTCGATAGAAATGTTAATGAATGTAGAGCCATACATTTTCTTGAAAACACTTAACAATGAACACGTTCTAAATGGTCTTAGATTGGAAGTAAAGGTGGCTACACCCAAGGAGGAGATGAAGGCTGCTTCAAAGAATATGATATTTGTGGTTAGAATTCATCCTTCTATGACACAGGATGCATTCTGAAAATATTTTGAAGAATATGGGAATATTGAAGATTTATATATGCCCAAGGAAAAAGGCTCAAAAAACATTGTGGAATTGGGTTCATCACTTTTGAAAACTCAGAGCGTGTAGACAAGTTGATATCATAAACACACCAGTTGGGTGGAGCTACTATTGTAGTGGATCGAAGAACACCGAAGGATTAACCAATGATGTAGTGGGCAAAACCAGTTTTCGGTGGGGATGGTACATGCAATGCATATGGCAACGCTGCAACCTGGTATGGGGCATTGGCTTCTGCTACACTATATGACTATTCGAGCTCAGGATTTAGAGATGGTTATGCATTAGAAATAGGAAGTGGCTATGGCAGTGGAAACTCATGGCCTCTATATGGACCTGGTGGTGTGATTGGAGGGTCCTCCTATGGCATGGCTGATCATGGTGCATGGTATGGTCCATGAGGTTTTGTTGGCCTACCACCATGAGGCATTCACAAGAAGATCTTGTTAGAAATCTTTGACAGGAGGCAACTGTTTGAGATCTTTGTTGATATTTCAACAATTTTGGCAATGTTGTAGATGTTTATGTGCCAAAGGATGTAAGTCGAGACACAGAGGCTTTGGTCTTGGGACATTTGCAGAGGATGGAGTAGCAGATCGTGTGGCACGAAGGTCACATGAAATTCTTGGGTAGTAGTTGTCTTGGAATCGTTGTTCTGTATTTGGAGAATAATCATCTTCATCATTTGATTTTTTTGGAGAAATAGTCTTTGGTAACTGTGAACTCCTTTAGATGTTCATGGAGGCTTCGGTGAAGGGGAAGCATGAAATTTAAGATAAATTCCATGATAAAAAAAGGGATGGGATTATGATCTCGGCCTTCTAGTGGGAGTACTTGGACGCTTGTGCGCACCCTCAAAATAAAAGCCTTCACCTTTTTTTTTTTCGATAACAATTTCCTGATGCATTTTGATGGTTTCATTTGCAAATACAAACATTGTGAGCATCCCCAGCCCAAAATAATCCTTACATAACTTAGTTGTTTGTAGAGTTCTCTGCATTTACCTTGCCTTCCTGCCCGTAAATGGAATTATCACTGATTAAATGGAATTCATTGAGATACAACCTTTTCTAATCCGCAGAGAACATTATTTAAGGAAACCATAAAAGCATCCTGAAATTCATCAAACCTTGGATTTGGTTCACCCTATACCACACCAGGCATAATTTCCTGGATTATGGTCTTTCTCATTTCCTTTCGTCATTCCTCTGGGATTTTCTGCAGAGCCTCTATAACATTTATCTTCCTTTCTTTAACATACTCTTTTGATATATAAACTGAATAGGAACCCCCATTAGCAGGCAGATGCCATCGATACTGATAATATGTTGTAAGGGGATAAAACAACATGGGAATGCATCTAGCTATAAGCGATTCGAACAGGGGTCTTTGAGTAGGGGTGTCACCAGTAGGGTGAAGGCAGAATTTGGATTTCATGAAGAGTTACACTGCGCTTTCAGAACTCAGGCAATTTCTCTCACTGCAACTAAAAAATTCTCAAATCTCAAGTCTACTTGAACACTAATCGATGAGGATGGAAGGAATTCCATCATTGTCGTTGGGTTTGGGTGCACCTGCAAAGCTTATCAGATGAGGTCTGTGCGCTGTGTTGATCTTCCATTGCCATTGCTAAATATCTTTATCATAACTAGGATGGAAGAAAGTCGACTCTCTGAGGAGAATGCCAAACTTTATGTGGAGCTATATGAGTGCAAGGAATATTTATGAAGGAGGCAAGATGAAAAATCAGAATATGATAAGAAATTGAAGGATATTGTACTTGAGCTTCATAAAGCTACATCAGAAAATATGAATTTTTCAAGCAATGTGCACAAGAATAGACATATGTTAACAGAGGCAGGGAGTGAAGGCTTTCTACCTATCCCTGAGACAAGATATGACTCAGATTTGTTGCAAAGTCAAACAGAACCATTGCATGGAGAGTATACTGACCAAGAAACATCATTGGTTGTCCACAAAACTGATTGCCAAAATTCAACAGTTCATAGGGGAGAAAACATTGAGGAAACCATTCAACCATCTAAAACTATTAATGAATCAGAAATCTCAAATATTGATTTGCAGCTTGCTACTGCTGTGAGTATTGTAGTCAAAAATCTTGCAAAAATGTACAATCTTCTAGGTAATATTTGAATTTCATAGTTTAGAGATTTCAGAAATGCAAAATTCATTTGAAAAACTAAGGAGTTTCTCTGATGCAAGAGGAGAGAGATTCAGATATACAACAACTTGCTATTACCCATGATCAACTTAGAAAGTTGGTCCAACAGCAAGAGAGGATGACTGAGCATAGTGAACAGCTAGTTGATTGTCTGCGATATGCAGAGTCTATTGAAGTTGGAGAAGAAAACATGCAATATTTTGTGGCGTTGGACATGCTGGTTGTTGACTGTAGCAAGTTCATGAAACAATTGCAGAAAGCATTAGATGAAAGATCGCAGTTTGAACCCAATATAAGAGAACGTGAGTCTATTTTGTTTTCAAAGGACCAAGATATTCAAGATATGAGTGTTAAGTTTGTTGAGCTATCTCATAAATGTGCACAACTTGAAGAGATTAGTGGTAAGTGCACAGTACTGGATGAAGAATGCTATGAAATGGATTTTCAAGCAGCTCAAAATGAAAATGAAAGAGATTCGTTACATTTGGAGGTAGATGCCCTTAGGAAATCTCTTTCAGAAAAGGAAACATTAATGAAATCCTCTTCAGAATTTCATTCTGACTTGAAACACCAGTTTGACACAACCATAGAGAAGTTAATAGCTGCCATTGAGGAAGTCATTCAAGATGAGACTTTGGCAGTTGTTCCTTGCTCAGAGAGAATGTCTTATCTGGAGACAAGCCTCCTTTTGCTTATTGAGAAGTACAAGGTAGCTTTTTTCACAATTGAACCTGGTTCATAAATGCTTACTTGAGCTTGCTTCTAATTATGGAAACTTCTTGGAAAAAGAACCTACACTTTCCTTGGATGTGTTCCTCAGAGAAGTCTTCAGTTACAAAGAAAATGAAGTAGACCAGTTAAATGAAGAAGTAAATGTAACGAATTCAATTAAAACTCAGCATGAAGAAGAAATTAAGGAACTAAAGGACTGTTTATATAAATTTGATGAGAATCTTAAAGAAATGGGCATGGTTAACAGCAAAATGAGAACTGATCTTGAGAAGAAAGAAAGAAAATTGTCATCAATCAAAGAAAACCTTACTCTGGCCATCACTAAAGGGAAAGGATTGGTTCAGGAACGCAATACTCTAAGACAGTCATTAGTGGACAAGTCTAATTAGCTAGAAAAGTTTTTGTAGGAATTGCAAAAGAAAAATAATGCATTGCATGAAACTGAAATGAAAGCTTATAAGCATGTTAAAGTACTGGAATTAGAGCTAGAAAATATTTAGAATTCTTCAAGTGCTTTTTGATAATCCGTTTCTAAAAATTACATATATGATTGGCCTGGTTTCTTTAGCAGGGAAGATCCGAGCAAGAAACCCGATGGATCTAATGCAAGGAATCAGAAGTTGAGATTCGGGATCATCTTCTTGTGTAATCCTGAGAAGCTGGTCAACCAGTGCCTTGGCAGCAATAGAGTTGGTTTTGAAATCAAATCTTCTCAAATCGGTATTGTGTTCTGCTACAACAACAATTTCCATTACTGCCATGGCTTAATTATACTTGACTTCATCTTTGCCCTTTTCTAAGAGCATTGCAAAACAAAGCAAAGCCTTGGACTCTGTTATACTTTTACAAGGATTTATGTTGTTATTTTCAAGTTTCCAGAGAGCCCTAGCAGCTTCTGCTTTCATTGATGCCTTAATGATTGGATCCTCAACTTCCTTGCCTTTCAGATTGAGTCCTGATAATGAGGGCGTTCGAAGATATTTCTTGGGATTTTTGGTATGAATATGATTCTGAGTAAGAAGGTTGTTATATTTTGTTTCCATACTGACCACAGAATGGATGTTCATGGTCGACTCGGTAGCTATGGTATAGTTGCTGTTTTCGCGAACAGTCTTGAAGGCTTAATGCCCAATCAATGACCTAATGATGCCACCCTGGGAAAAAAATTCCTGTGATTCAAGCTCACTAGAGAGCAACTAAGAAAAAGCCCAAGAAACCATGGTCTGGACTTTCATGGAACCGTCGTCCTTCAAGACCTTGGAAAAAACATAGTAGACACCCTCCTAAATCATGTGGCTAACGTGCTGAGGATCCTTACCCAGTTCACCCAGGGATTTTGCGGCGGCTTCCCGCGCTTCTACTGTGCTTGTTTCCTTGGTGACCTTCACCAAGGGCCCGATTCCCTCTTCCTCCACAATCAATGCAAGATAACTTGAATGCCATTAAGATCCATGTCCCTGAGATAAAGAGACGTTGACCAGGATTACTTTCACCAGGATTTGCAATTCGGAGAGAGTTGAATGTTGTACAGGGTGACACTATTGAGATTCTGAGCAGTTGTCTAGAACGACGAATCTCAATAGTGTCACAAACTAAAACCTCATAATAGAATTCCTATCAGCATAACTAATCCGTTTAAACTTGCAGTCATGCCCATAACAAACACTAAAACTAAGAAGATAACACATTCACACTATTTTGACCAATTTAACAAATATTCAATAATTATGCAAAATCAAGTCACACAAACCATATCAATTTGATCATTGTAGACTAGATAAATTGTACAAAACACACATAGGTGCATTCCAACTATAGTGGAGGTTCGATTTCATTTAAGGGACAACCGATCTTCCAACATTTGATTAACTGTACACCAGATAGAGAATTATTAAAATTGAACCATATACCTATAGAAGAAGAACCATTGACTAAAATTTTATGCTTAAATCATATCTTCAATAGTCATGCCTTTCATATATTTAGTTTCATGTGCACTTTCTCTGGTTCAATACAATTGTTTTGTATTTGGCATGCTAATTTCATTTTTTTCTTGAAACATGCACACACGTGGGACAACTAAATTTTTCACCAAATAACTATTGCCCTCCAGTCTCTCTAGATCCAATAAGAAAAAAATTATTAAAAAAAAAATTCAAGAGCATGATTAAATGATATATCAGACAATCACACTTCATATTTTCACACAAATTCATCAACTCAATTCAAATGATAAAACAAGACAAATATTTTTCAACGGGTATCAATGGAAAAGGAAATTTATTTTCTTGGAGGACATCTACCTATGGCCGAGTTGGCCTCAATTTTCCTTTGGTGTTTTTTGAGATCACTTCTTCTTTCAAACTCTGATATGTTCTTTTTCATTGTGATCTCTTTCCAACTTTACTATTCTTCTCTAAATTATTCTTTATTGAATAGATTCCTTAACAGCCCTAGAAAACTTGCAATCTTTGTCCATATGGCCAATATTGTCACATGTAAAACATATTATGTTCCCAAGAAATAGAGGAAAAGGCTTAGTTATTTTTTTGATCTCCCTTATAATATTCTTCATATTATTTACATCATCCTTGTAATCCACAACTTTATGCCCAAAATCGTTATAGAAATAATAATATCCATAAAAGAGATTTTATACGTGGAATTTGGTGAGAGTGATCTATGAAAGTGCTCCTTATTCAATTGCTTTTTTTTGGGAAGATTTTGTATTTTTACCTCTGAAATCAACTAAAATGTGTTCAATTTTTTAACAGTTGAAACATGTAACACCTTTTCTTGACACATCCTTTAGCTCCTGATTTTGATGTTGGTTCAGTGTCTTACTGCTACAAGCCTCTTCTTTTTCGACGGTTACTTTACTAGTTCCCTTTGAGTTGGATCTACTCTTTTTGAAATTTTATTTTGTTGAAACCTACTCAAATTCTAATTTTTCATAATGGCTAATATAATAATATTTGAGATAGTTTCAAATAACCTCTTCAAATCTCCTTGCTCCCTCCAATTGGGTTTTTAGATCCAAAATTTGTTTCTTGAAATTATACTCTCTTTCTTCAAGTATCTGGAGAATATTTTTCAAATCTTTATTTTCTGTTGAGACCCGATCTATCTCCTTTTCTTGATCATTATTCCATATATCTTATCCATGGACTACATGCAACTTATCACATATATCTCTTACACTACTAAGATCTGTTATTTCACAATATCCTCCTCATGAAGATTATCATACCTTATACATATAACTTTTGCATCCAATAATTGAGCATGTTGTGAAAAATATTTATCATCACAACCATTTATCGCTATTTTTCGAACTTCAGATCCTTGAGCAAAATTTGTTGACATTACCTTTTCTCTACATGCTCAAAAATTTGTGGCAATAAGGAGTGGAGCATTTTGATAAACCATGATTCACTGAGATCCACCTTCGAGTGATTAAGCTTCGATAAAAGGAACCTACTTTGGTACCACTTGTCGGAAATACTTAGAGTGGGGGTTTATTAATAGTGCTAGGGTTTATACATTTTTAAAAAATTTCCACAATTCTAAATGGTGAGTAAACCAAAATAACACAATATATCATAAATATGTAAATTCAACATAAATTTAGCACATAAACCCCATAACTTATATCAAGAAACAAATGCACATGGAGACACCAAGTTTTATGATGGAGATCGTCAAGGGAGAAAATTCTCTATTTTTCTATTATTTTTCAAACAAGTATTTACATAGGTCACATATCCACTACCAAGGACATACAACCAAAAATATAGTTTTTTTCTGCTACCACTAGCTAGAAAGTCCCAACGTTCTTTCAACTATTTTCTAGCCACTACCAGCAAGAATCCATACTCCTATCTTGGAAATCCACCACTTACTAGAGGCCCAAGCCTCCTCAATCTCTATGGGAACCTCATTTCAAAAATTTTATATTAGGCCCAATATGATATGCTCAATATGCACGCAACAACAACATCTCAATTCTGCAAATTAATATTTGAAAACTCTTCTGATCAATGCTAGAGTTATACAAGAAGAATCACTATGCACTGCAGTTGTCTCTCTCACTCACTCACATGCTAACTCCACCAACACTAGCATAATAGATTTATAATTTTATTTTCATCACAACAGACCAAATAAAATAATTAATTACCTCCCATTCCTCATAATGACCATATAGGAAATAAAATAAAATCAATGTACCATTAATCCCTCACACCAAATACCATAGAAAACCATTTAGTACTCACATGAAATACCATGGGAAAAAAAATTGGTAACGTTATGAAAATACCTACAACTAAGCCAACACATACAACACTATATAGCCAAATATCTGAAACCAATTGTTAGTGTGAATTCTAATCACAAGTGTACGAAAGAAGATCACTTTAGTTGTGCATAACAAATAATCCTAAAATAAAATGTGGCTTTCAATTTCCTTAGATATACAACAGGTGATCAGGATAAATGCTACAAAAATCAAGATCTATGCAGTTAGATACATTAATCAAAAAAAAAAAAAAAAACAACAGTTGCTCCATACATCCAATAGACAAGAGAAGAATTTATAAAGATTTGTTTGTATTATGACACCTCTGAATGGAACACAGAAAGATGTTACCAGTCCCCCTCAACGGGATAGGTTGTTGTATGTTCTCAGTGCTTCAGATCCAAGATCTCTCTCTCTTGATGGTGCATAAAACCCAAACAAAAAAAAACTCAAAGGGAGCTCACAAGAAAAAATAGAAAAAATATGAAAATGATGGAGGATCAAAATCACACCAAAAGTATAGATCAAAAGGTGATCAAAATGTGATAGTTAATGAATGGAAGACCCTTCTATTTATAACAAAATATTGAGTTAGTCTAGATATGGTGCATAGTTAAAATATTATTAACCATATCTAGATCCAACTTACTTGGAATATTTTATTATTTTTGGTGGAGGGAAAAGGAATTTAGAATTGGTTAAATCCCTTTATTTAAAAATAATAAATAAATAAATTATTTATTTATTTATTTATTTCAAGGACGAGGTTAAGGAATGATTAAATAAATAATGATTTATTAAATTATTTCTAGATGATCTAATCAAATTCAACAAGGAATATTATTAAATAATGATTTAAATATTTATTCCTAGAGAATAATAAGGTAAATAATGATTTATTTAATTAATTCCCATGTTTTGGGTTAAATATGTCCAGGAATATTAATTAAACTATGGTTTAGTTAATTATCCCTAGAGAAAAATAAAACAAATAAGGATTTATTTAATTATTCCTCGTGGGGTTTCCTGTTTAGACCATAAATAATTTTTTAAACTATGGGTTATTAAATTATTTCTCATAGTGAAAGAAATTTTACTATGGTAAAATTGGTCTTACATGGTGTACTTTATTCCATCTAATAGTAATAGGTTAGATGACAAAAAGTTGTTGTAAGAGATTTCCCCCCAACGTGCAAGCGTTAGGAGGTAATTGTATGACCAAAGTATGCTGTAAGAAAATAATCACTAGACACCAAAGGGGAGTTAGAGAGAGAGAAATATAATACATACTAAACTGAGAGAGGATAAGACCCTGATGATGTGAGACTTACATGTGTGACAAGTCTCTTTTATGAGTGAGTACCTATTCTGAATGAGGTGGGGGAGGCATACATATGCCCACCAAATTGAAAAGTACAAAGAATAATGGTGAACCCAACAAACATGGGACTGAGTTATATAGTACATGCTGGAATAAACATGGGTTAGATAAAAAAAAATAATGGATCCCACATACATACTATGCCTGGGACAATAGCCAAGGCTTATACATAATCTCTGAGTAGATGAGATATAATAACAACCAAAGACGCCCTGTAAAAGAGGAAAGGGCTCTAAAAATTTGAATGATACATGCAAACTAAAAAGGTGCTACAAGCAGCTAAGCCTGGAAACATAAAATCTGTAGAGCTGCATCCAAGGCTATAGTGAAAGAGGAACAATCAAATGGGCTCTTTGCGCTCAACCTTGAATTGGCGAACCACTTCCAAGGAGGTGTGGAAATCATTGAGGTGGGGACAAAGGTGAATATAGTGGCCATGTAAATCACACAAAGTACATGGTTGATTTGTGTGCAGATTATTGAGTTTATTGGCTGAATCTGGTAAAATTACATGGAATTTTGGGATATGAGACTCAGGAAATGCTTCGTTGATCATGGGTTTGAGACGAGGAAATTCACAACAATTTTGAGTAGCGTGACCGGCAACATCACACAATGCACACATAGGTGTACGCTTTGGAGGCTTAAGAGGAGCAGGTGTTGACTGGCTAGCCTTGTCCTTAAATGCCTTTTTACGATATTTTCCACCGTCACGTGAGGCCTTAGCAATAGGTGTAGATTCTTGTTGAGGTGGTTGAGGCACAAAAGTAAAGGGAGGGGTCATAGTGACTCATTGAACTGGGGTCAGAGAAGTTTAAGGTTTAAGTTGACTAGGCGGGGTATTGGCTCGGGGATCAGTGTAGCAGGCCAGGATCCCTAGGGTCATGTTGGGAAGGGTCAAGATAGACATAACAAGTAGCAAAAATACTCCAAAATGGGGAGCAAGAAACGCTATCTGACTGGAGGGGTAATGGCCAGGCATAATAGCTCCCAAATGGTTAAGGTTAGGGGAACTGTTCCAAGAGGAAAAAGAGGATTAGGGACACTAGCTACAGATGAAGAGCCTTGAGGAGGAGGTCTCGAAGGCTGATTCAAAGTACTAGGAGAAGGTTGCAAAGGGCAGGGATGCTGACTAGTCAAACCAGTTCATTTGAGGTCGAAACTGAGATGATTACATTATGCAAACATTCAACGAGCTAGGGTCAAAGATGAGAAGGGGGATACCAGTGAATGAACCAAGGAAAGAGAATTTTTTATAGACTCTCGGTGAGACACTAGTCGGAGATTTTACTATTTTTTTATTGGCCACCGAAGAAAAAATGGACTCTGGAAAGGTCTGAGACTTCGGTTCATAATATGTCAGCTAATCAATAGTGACGACGTTTCACTTGTGAGGAAATCACATCTTATGGTGAAACCACGATGGGACAACAAACATCACATAAGTGTAGCTATGACCCAATATAATTTTGTAGTCTAAAGGGGCATCAAAAACTTCAATGTCAACATAAATAGTTTTTCCCGCAAGAGTAATAGGACAATTACGGAACATGCCAAGGGGATGGGAAGAGTGGCCATCCCACACACTGAGGGTGATAGAGGAAGGGGCTAATTTAGGTGATTCAAGCATTTTCCAAAGAGAAGCAGACATCATGTAACTGGATTCCCCCTCATCAATGATACATCGGGAGATGTTGGCATTCCAGACCTTAATAGGTATTTGGAAGGTGACAGATGTAGGTAGGGGTGGATTCTCTCACTTGTCAACATCGAAGAAAATCAACTGATCATCTGAAGAATCCACAACGTCCATGGAACTTAGTAGAGATTTACATTGTGAAGGACATGACTGGAGGATTTCCAACATTGAAATGGTGACACAGGATTGCGCTAAGTCATATACTATATTGTAGGTGTGGATGATTTTACTGGAAGCAATGTTTCGACGTAACGGTCCTTTGGGTATACTGGTATGTACCTTTGCCTTAGGCTGAGGGATCTGTAAAGGACCATTGCATGTCGAAATTGGCTTTGTGGGACCTGAGGACTTGGGCTCGATTGCAGATGTAACATGAGGCTTGGTGTACTAGCGCGACTGAGTCTGAAGGTTGAGATTGGTGGTATTGGACTTGTCAGAGTGCATCATCAGGATCTGACAATTAGAGGTACTAGATGGAGGAGGTCGAGCAGCCACCTGACCTTCAAGGGTTTGGACAACCACATGTCCTTGCTGGGGGAAAGGAGTGGCAAACACAGCTGGTTGATTAGGCACAACATTAGGAGGAACCGAGGTAGAGGCTTTTTTTCCTCGAGATGTTTCTTGAGCTTCCCATATTTGGCACATGTGAGGAAAAAGGGGACAATAATGATTATAGTGATCATGGATAGTGTAACAAGAGCAAGTATTATTCGTACGAAGAGGAATGTTCTACTTAGGCTCATTGCCCTGTTGCTGAGTTGTAGTTTTATATGTATTATGTTGGGGAGTTTTTCCTTTATTACCTAGAGCAGGTTGGTTTTAGTTTCGTTTCCACTTATTTTTGGAATTGGAAGGATTGGTCACACTGCTACGCAGACACTTGACCTTGAGGGGGGGGGGGTGTTTGCCACTTTCGAGATTGAGAAGACATGGAAGGTTGAGGTGATTTTGCTGGAGGAGATAGAGTACATGGCTATGGATATAGATAGTAAGTAGGTTGAGCAACATTGGGGTAAAAAGGTTGGGAAAAATGAGGCCTTGGCATCAGAGGATGCGGTTGGGCAAAGGCATGAGGCATGCTCTATCCTGGATACATGCTGCTAGGAGGGGAAGAAGTCCTAGAGGAGATGGCTTCTCCCTAAGGGAAACCATAACCCATAGGAGGATGAGTGTACGTATGTGAAAAGGATCCAACAATACCATCAACAACATAAGATGCCCCTGATGCATCGACACCACCAGGTCTAGGGAGATTAGGTAAAATGATATAAACATATCCAGATTGCACATAGATCAAGTCATATTTCAACACAACTTGGAGGGCTTCTTCCTCAGTCCGAGGAAAGTGATACGTGACATATTTACCTATAGAGGGAAAAAGGGATTTCAAAAAAAAATCCATGTAGACATAATCTTTGAAAACTAGAGCTCGACATAAGCTATTCCTTCTGTGCGGTTCTTGAAGATGGTCAAAGAGGCGAGTGGAAGAAGTTTGATGGAAAGAGATCAAACGTTCAGTACCGATATCATAGAGAAGGGGAAGCTGGAATTAGCACGGAAATGTCTTTTCAAGAGTCGGAAAGTTGCGTGAGAGGCAACGATTTAGTTGACATACCACTTGGAAGCTTCTCTAGTAATTTTCCACTGGAATAACCAAAGACGGACAGAGTCATTAGTGATAGAGTTGCATGAACACCACATGTGGAAAGAACGAACATGGTTGGTAGGATCCTCTCCAACATTTCCTTCAAACTTAGGGTTGCTTGAAGGAAGCTTGGTAGGCATAGTAGGCCATCCTGTATCATGGTGTATAGGGTCATTAATCAACTGGTTTAACTTGGGAAGGCTTACGCCTTCCATATAAGGAAGCAATGGAGCACCCATAATCGTTCCTATTACTACTGCACTAGTAGCAGCTCCAGCGTTGGAGCTGGGACCACCACGAGCGGTAGGTCTTGTACAAGACATGATGAAGGTGAAAGGTGGAGGAGAAACGAGGATAGAAACTGAAGGAGAACCCGATGAACTATAATCAAAGTCAGAATGGGAATGTGGCGGAGGACTAACTCGGACCCTATGTAGTGTAGTAAGTCTTTCTAACATAAATTGAGGATGAAGGCCTTGGATTATCTGGGATAAACACCTTTGGGACGTGACAATGGAAAATATACATGGAACCCAATAAGGAAGAGAAGGAAACAAGGGCACGAATGTCTAGATTAATTAACTACAATGTTTTATTCTTGCTCTGGTAGTGTAAACGTTGGGCTCTTCACTTTAGGTGTGTGTGTGTGTGTGATAAGTATGTTAATTTTAATTAAGCTCAAACATGTGTATATAAAAAAGAAAAAATATATTGTATGACTGTAAATAAAACTGAAATAGACAATAAATGAAATTGAAAGCGACAGTAAAGTAAACAACTAAATATGCATAAATTTAAACCTAAAAAGGAGGGCTTTCGAACAACTAGTCTAAGGGAGGGAAAAATATACTGAAAACACACAATATGGAAAATAGATATAAGGTCAAGAGGTATAGGGATATAAAGGTCAAATATGCTGAAAAGAGGTGTATAAAACAACAAGAAACCAAAGGGAAAAATGATGAAAAATAGGTGGCGAAAGGCTAAAACATAAAGGGAAATGTAGGGGACCCTAAAGGGAGGACCAAACAAAACTAAAAATAGGTTTTTTGGATGGAAAAATAACCAATATGGAATCTATTTGAAAATGCATGTTCATCTATGAAAAATCGCTGAAAAACATTGAAATCTCAGAGGACCTCCTTCAACTAAACTCCTCGTAAAAAGGTGGAAGCTTATTGAAGCCCGAAGGGGCTTGCCTCCTACTTAGACGATTAAAAGTAAGCAACTACAGGTCCAATATGGGTAAAGAAAAATGCCAGACAACCCTGAACAATGTCCTCGACAAACCCTGAAAATTATAGAAAAAATCTCGCAAAAAAATGTAGGTCACATGTTTTGACTTCTTTTTTGTTGAGGTCGCAATTTTTGGGCAGATATATGCAAACCTGCACTTCTATATGTCTCGAGGGTACGTTTCAAAAAAAAAGGGTCGCCTCTGTCACGACTGATACCTGTTACGTGCGCAAATCCCCCAGAAACACACAGAAGTTTGAATTTTTATTGTTTTCAGGTAAAAAATGTTAAAAACAACGTCAAGGAATGAAAAATAAGAAGCTAAAGGAAAACCCTATTGCCTGAAGTAGCTAGTCATGTAGGGATCTAAAAAATGTGCATGATCATAATTAAAATCCATTGTGGAGTCTCTAGTTGTTAGTGTGAATTATAATTGCAAGCGTACAAAAAAATATCACTTTAGATGTGCATAAAAAACAACCCCAACATCAAACGTGGCTGTCAATTTCCTTAGATCTATAGTAGGTGATCAGAATAAATCCGACAAAAATCTACATCTATGCAGTTAAAGACAATAAAAAACAAAAATAAACAAAAGTTGCTCCATACATCCAATAAACAAGAGAATAATTTATAAAGAATTTTTTTTATTATGACACCTGGGGAGGGAACACATAAATATGTTATGATTCCCCCTCAATGGGATGGGTTCTTATATGTCATGAATGCTTCAGATCCAAGATCTCTCTCTCTCTCTTGATGGAGCAGAAAACCCAGACAAAATAGAACTTAAAGGGAGCTCAGGAGCAATAGTAGAAAAAATATGACATTGATGGAGGATCAAAGTCAGACCAAAAGTATAGATCAAAAGGTGATGAAAAAGTGGCAATGAATGAATGAAAATCCCTTCTATTTATAACAAAATACTGAGTTATTCTAGATATTGGTACATAGTTAAAATATTATTAACCAAATCTAGATCAAACTTAGCTGGAATATTGTATAATTTTTAGTGGAGGGAAAAGAAATTTAGAATTGGTTAAATCACTTTAGTTAAAAATAATAACTAAATAAATTATTTATTTATTTATTATTCCAAGGAACAGGTTAAGGAATAATTAAATAAATAATGATTTATTCAATTATTTAGAAATGATTTAATCAAATTCAACAAGGAATATTATTAAATAAAGCTTTAAATAATTCTTCCTAGAGAACAATAAGTTAAATAAAGGTTTATCTAACTAATTCTTATGTTTTGGGTTAAATATGATCAAGAATATTAATTAAACAATGGTTTAGTTCATTATCCCTAGAGCAAAATAAAAAAAATAAGGATTTATTTAATTATTCCTCACGGGTTTTCCTATTTAGACCAGAAATAATTTAATAAACTATGTGTTACTAAATTATTTCTCATAGTGAAAGAAATTTTACTATGGTAAAATTGGTCTTACATGGTGTACTTTAGTCCATCTAATAGTAACAGGTTAGATGACAAAAAATTGGCATAACACCAATCAAGCACATGCTACAAGGTCGAAATCAATGCAAAACAAACACTGTCGGTGCCAACAAGTGGATTTTATTATTGAGCAGAGGCTTGTTTTAATAAATGTTTTACGTATTGTTGTGTATGATAGAGAGAGATATGTGGATCTTGTATGAAAATATATGAAATGGGGTGAAAAAAAAAATTTGCAAAGTTTTTTGGGCCCAATTTAGAAATATTTGAAATGTGGTCCACAAGTATTTGAAGGGTGGGGGTTTCAGTTGCAAGCGGTGGCTTCCAATAGTAGTGGCCTAAAGTGGGTGGTTTCTCATGTACAAGTCAAGTTGAATCTTACACGCTCATGGTAGATAGTGACTTATATAAAATAATTTTATGAATAATAATAAGTTCAGAATATAAAGAGTATGACAATTTTTCTTCCATTAGGGTTTCCACCTAATATCTAGTGTCGTGATTTATTTATGTGTTCCTATGTTGAATTATTTTCCTTTATGTTTTATATGTTTTTTATATGATCATACTTATGGTCATGCTATTTTTTGTTCGCATTTGAGCTATTGTTTAATAAATATTTTATTTAGTTAATTGTTTATAAGAAAAGGGAAAAAGTGTAAATTGGTGGTCCATTGGGACAATACTGAATCACTCACCCCCTCTGATTATTTTCAATCTCCCAACCATAGGTATAAGATAAAAAAATTTCAAGTGCATCCTGACAGTTGGAAGACATATATGGTAAAAAACAATTCATTAAGGTCTTTCTCTGCTTAATTCTATAATATATTAGACATGTAACGAAAAGGTTAAATCTGAATTATTAGCTAGTGGATTTGATGTTTGGAATATGGTGAGTGAAGGATATGGCAGAGATTCTCTCTCAACAAAAGTGCAACTACTGAATGCTAAGATGAAATGCATAATCTACAACAATCTTCAAAATGCATATTTGGAGAAACTTGTAACAACCCCTAGTTGATTATCCTTGTCAATAAAGTAAGACCAATGTCACGAGATATGTATTCCAAGGTCAATTTTGGGAAAAAATAATTAATAGTCATCAATTGTGATTAGTTTATGGGTATGGAAATTTGAAAAGGCATTGGAAAGGGAAAAGTGGCAATAAATGGTATCTAAATTATGTAAATAAATGAAAATGAAAGAAAAGGAAGGTGAAGAGACACAAATATGAATGCTAAGGAAATTAGAGGAAAATTTGAGAAAATAGAGAGATAAATGATAAAAATACATTACAGAATCAGTCTCTAGCCTTTTGGTAGTATTGAGTTGTGCTCTCATTCATTCTCTCACTCTCTCACACTATTGCACACTTAGAAATATCTTGGAGTACTTGGAAATTCACTTGGATTGGAGAAAGAAGGAAAATGAAAGAAGGGAAGGATAAGGATATAGTTGGATCAGAAACTAAAACTAGACTTATTTGTAGGTAATAAGTTTCATGTGTGATTTCCTTGCTTATTTTTTGATGCACGGTATATGCATGTGATTCCATGGTTATTTGTTGTTATTGGAATGGATATTTTCCTGGATTGACAGTGGTTTTAGACTTTCGTTACCATTTTTTGGGTAGATATGGTGTTGTGGGTTTTCCACTCTTTTTTTTATTGGTGCTCAGGTTCTTGATGGTTGTGTGTTGGAAAAAATATTTGGAAGCCATAGAAAAACTTGGGCTGAGTTACTATTTCTTTGAGTCATTGGTTGGGAAAACCATTGTGGAGCCATAGGTGGGTTGAGTTATAAGTCTCTAGAGTCCTGGTTGGAACATACACTTTGGAGCCTTGTAAGACTGATTTTGAGTTACTAGTTCCTGAATACCTGAACAACTTTGGGAGAGATCAATCTAGTTGATGTTATTGATTTCTGGACATTAGAGGTGGAATCACTGCAATTGATGGTTGAGGTGATTTGGAATCTGGAATCCCCCATTAGTTTTGTCTTGGCTTATGTCATGAGATCCCACATTCATGCTTGGACTATGGTTCAGGGGTGATTGGCCGAAAGAGAGATTTGGTTAAGCCTTCTCTATGGCCGGATGGTACTTTGAAGTCCCCGACTTAGTTGGATTTTGCATATGTTAATAAGAGCTATTTTCCTATTGTGATCTTTGAGAAATTGTACTAGATATCATGTTGACATTATGGTTGATTTTCCATAGCTTATATGTTGGTTATTTGTTGCTCACATGCTAGTTATATGATCTATTTTACCTATGGCTCTTTCCATTTTTTGATAAGTTATTGAATGCTTGATGAATGCATGGACTAAAAAGTGTTATTGAAGCTAGCTAGAGATGGCTTAGAGCCTTCTTGGTGATTCTCATATGTAGACTATTAGTTTATGATTAGATATGCATTCATGACTTGTAGCTTACATTTTTTCCATATGTTTGACAGAATATATTTCTTGGATTAGGTAGTCTAGGTCAAGTTCTTGCTTCATGCTTGAATTTTTGGCATTTTTTTCATGTAAACTATCATTCAAGAAAGTTACTGGAAATTCTATGTAGTGGTCTGGAGGCTATCCTAAAACGGTGGCACAAATCCTGGGAAGACATGATTAGATATAAATAATTTAGGCCATAACATCATGGAAGGAGTCTTTCGCATGGAATTGTAGACTTATAATTTCACTCTGGCCCTTTTTATGCATGCAATTGGGGTGTTAGTTCATATTAGCAAGGTTCCAACTCCAGAATTGGTCACTTGGAGTGGTTGTTTAGCTCCTGAGTGATACGTAGCCCATGTAAGCTGTCAGTATGTGTTAAGTTTGTAGGCCCCACTTCCTTAACTAGAACTTAGACGTCAGGTCATGTCATAGTGACACACATCTCATTTTTACCCTTGAAAGCTTATGAAATTGGGTAAATGCGGGGGGAGGCATTACAAGGTGGTGTCAGAGTGAGGTTGTAGCACTGAACCTTAGGGTATATGTGACGCTTATGTATGCATGTCTCATTTTCTATATGTTCGTCATGCATGCATGTTGGTTATTTCTCTTTATGGTCATTATTAAATTTTGTGTCATCATGTTGAGGTAATGATGTTGCTATGTTATGATGTTGATATGTTAGTGTCATTATGTACATAAATGTATATCATGCCAGTCTAGGATGATTTGTGTAGACGACATAACCTCCCATGAAATTCAATGTGGTATGACTTTTATTATGGTTATATTTGGTTTATCTAGCATGATATTTTTGCAAGAAGCAGAAGATCAAAGATGATGAGTATAATGGTGGACAAAATTTTAGGTGACAACCGTTAAATATCAACTGAGAAATAGAAATATTATTACTCTCTCGTTATAGTAGATACGCTGAGAAGTGTGAGGGAAAAAATTATAAGTTGTAAGGTGGATAATGACAGTATAATTCAGTGAAATGAAAGGCTTTCTAGAGCTCAGGAAAAACAAGATGAGGTTAATGCAGTGATCCTTCAAATCTTATTAGATTTTCAAATACAGAGACAAATAAGGGTCAGTCATGGATATGAGGAAAGGACAAATGGGGCACATGGTAGCACGTCTCATGTGGGACACATGATAGACAAGGATGAAATGATTAGAGCTGGGAGATGCATGGATAAACCAGATAAGAGAGGTAGTGGTTATGACTAATATTCTAGTTTGGAATCATAGAGAAATCATGGTCATCACTTCTATCAGACTTATAGGAGGAGAGGGACATCATGGTCATCACTGATACAATCCATATAGGAGAAGCGAGAAGAAATACTTTCCATATGAGTTCAACAAAGTGAAGACTCCTACCTTTAGTGGACATATGAAGGAAATGTAAGATGAAAAATCATGACTACTTGGGATGAATAAGTTGTTAGAGACACATGATTATATGGATAATATGAAGGCTAGGATAGTTATTTTGAGTGTAAAAGGGAAATCATATATATGGTGGGAAGATGCGAAGTATGTCAGAAGCATAAATATAGAGGATTTGATTTGGCATGAGTATAAAAGACTCTTCATGAAGAAGTATTTGTCGAAGAGATATTACGATGGAAAGGCTAAGGGGTTATATGAGCTTAATATGGGTTCCATGATAGATGAAGAGTAGATGACTAAGTTTCTAGAGTTCTTGAGGGATGTTCCATATCTTAAGGATGAAAATACAAAGGTTCAAAGGTTCATTAGTGGGTTTCCTTTAAAATTCAATTACTCGATTGAATATGATGAGAGTCAGTCATTAGAGGAAGTTATTGGGAAGATGAAGTGTTGTTATGTGTAGTTTAAGTGTAAATTTGAGCATAAGTGTGATTGGAAAATGAATGGTAAGACTAAATGAAAGTGGGATAAAAATCGAGAAATACCTCAAGATGTGGGTAACAAGGAGAATGCAACATCATACAATAAGTTCAATGGAGTTGACAGAGGAAACAGATCTCAACCCAAGGAGAAAAACAAGGGTGATGGAAAGAATCCATTACAATGTTGGACTCGTCGTGGAGAGAATCATATGAGATATTTTCCATAGCATTAGGGTGGAAGACCATATATTTATAGTTCTTAGGAGGTACAAAAAGTTGGATATGTTGGGAATATTATTCCTAGGATTTATGTAGCATTTTATAATAGGTGCAGTGATCATAAGGGATCAAGTTGTTTCTATTTATATTGACCTCAGATCTAGCTATAGTTATATCAGTGTTGACCTAGTGGATAAGTATTTCTTGAAGAAAGAAGTGCATGCAAAATATTGGTTGGTGAAACTAGCACAAGGACGAAGAAGAGAGTTCATCATTGGGTGAGATCTTGTTCATTTCAAATAAATGGTATGTCTACACCAACACATCTAAATTTTCTTCCTTTGCATTCATCCAATATGTTTTTTCACGTGGATTGGTTTTACATTCACATGACTAAAGTAGATTCCTATGATAAGGCTATTGAGTGTCTGGATGATGATGGAGAAAGAATAATATTGCAGGGAAAGAAGAAGGCTACCTCTGTGAGAATGGTTACAACTATGTAGGAAAATTATGGTTTCAGAAAGGGATGTCTATTGTTTGTAGTTCATATTTCCAATGAAAAAGAAAAGGATTTTGAGGATGATGAATTTCTGAAGAGATATCCGATTTTGCAACAATTTCGGGATGTGTTTCTATCAAATATTTTAGAGTTAATTCCTCATAGGAAAGTGGAATTTTCTATTTATTTTATGTCGGGATTAGCACCAACATAAAAAGCACCTTACAGGATGAGCACTGCAGAGTTGGTGGAATTGAAGGTGCAGCTTAAGAAAATTGTTGATAAAGGATATATAAGGCTAAGTGTGTCACATTTGGGTACATCAGTATTCTTCGTAGAGAATAAGGATGGTAATATTAGGTTATGAAATAATTGAATACATTTGAATAAGGTTACTATCATGAACATATATCCTTTCCCTTGGATTGTTGATTTGTTTAACCTGTTGAAAGGAGCCACAGTTTTCTCAATGATTGACTTGATATTAAGATATCATCAGCTGCACATCAAAGAAGAAAATATTTATATGATTTCATTCCAACCAGGTATGAGAATTATGAGTCTGTGGTGGTTCCTTTTGGTCTTAATAATGCTCCAACTACTTTCACATGTTTGATAAACAATGTGTTTTGTCCTTATATAGACAAGTTTTGCATAGTGTTCATTAACGACATATTGATATATTTTAGGAATGCAGACCACCTCACAACAATTTTAATATGTTGAGAGAGAATCAATTGTATGCCAAGCTCAATAACTGCAGTTTCTTTCAGACCAAAGTTCATTATTTGGGACATGTTGTTTCAGAGGAAGGTATAAAATTGGACCCAAGAAATATTATAGCTATCATGGAGTGGCAAGCTCTGAGGAATGTAGATTATGCGAGATAATTCATGGGAATAGAAGGTTACTACAGGAGGTTCATCAAGAACTTATCATATATTTCATAATCTATAACATATTTGTAATGAAAAGGAAAGAAATTTTAATGGAATGAGGAGTGTGCAACTAGTTTTGAGTAGTTGAATCATTTTATTACAAATGCTCCGTTATTGAAGATTGTAGATATAGATAAACTATTTGTGGTATGTACAAATTCTTACAAGAGATGACTTGGCATAGTCCTGATGCAAGACAGATAGCTGATATGCTATGACTCAAGGAATTTGGATGAGAAACATTAAAACTATGTGAATCATGATCATGAGTTTGTAGCTATCGTTCATGCCTTGAATATATGAAGGCATTATATTTTTGGTAGGAGGTTTGTCTTGATTAATGAACATAGTGGACTGAGGTAATTTTTTGACCAACCCAATCTGGATAGCAGGAAAGCTAGATAGTTGGCTACTCTCAGTATTTTGATTTCGAGATCATGTACATTAAGAGAAAGGAGAACAAGGTTGTATATGCTCTCAATAGGAGAGTACACATGAATCACATTGCACTAGTGAGTTCTTATAACAATGTAAACTTTGAAATGATAATGTATAGAGTACCCATTTTTTTGAGGTAGAAAAAATGTGATCCGATCATTAAGGGAATTTTGAGGTCTAAAATGGGACTCCTAAGGAAATTATAAAATAGTAGTAGAAATAATAAAATACTATTATATTACATCATCAAATTTTAGAGGGAAAAAAGGAAAAACTATTTTTTCAACTCGAATTTTTAACTTATCTCCCTTTTAGTTTACTGAAATTTCGAGCGGAAACACTTGTTGGATGATGAATTTGATTCCTCATCCATGGATTACCTATGTTCCATACTTTTGATGGACCCTGCTACACGAAAAATGAAAAATACATGAAAAAAGTGATTGCAATCATGTTTTTCATGTATTTCTCATTTTTAATGTAGTAGGGTACATCGAAAGTATGCAACATAGGTACTCCATGATGATGAATTAAATTTTGCATCCAATGAGTTCTCTTGCTCGAAATTGGAGTAAAACCTTAGGGTGATATGTTGAAAATACGAGTTGAAAAAGTAGTTTTATTATTTTATTATTTTTTATTATTTTTTCTTTTTTACTCTAAAAATGGAGAATCATCCCCCACGGTAGACATCATCATCTTGAATCATATTGGTTCTTATAAAGTTTATTTTGGTTGTAAAATTTTCGTAGGAGGCCCATTTTGGACCTCAAAATTTCCCTAATGTTTGAAAAGTGTTGATTCAAAATACACTTTTTTTAACATATTTTTGACACTTTAAATTTTCTTTTGTGTCAAGTATAAAAATTATTTTGGAAATGTTAGTGATTTTCATGTTGATTTTTAAAAGTGTTGATGCCAACATCGACCCCCTTTTTTAGAGACTTATTTTTTGACTTTAAATTTCCTAAGGTATTAAATGTGGATAATTATTTTCTAAATTTAAAAATTGTTGAAGTGTTTGTCTTCTTCTTCCCTAGCATATTTTCTTAAGTGTTTTTCAGGTTTGTATATTTTTTTTTCTTTTCATTTTTTTTTAGTGATATCTTTGATCTTTTGCATGGTTAAAAAAAAAATGTCAAATTTTAAATTTCTATATTCTATATTTATATATTTAATTAATATTTCAATGCACCTCAAATAATTTTCACTAAAAAGGTAATAAGTTTTAAAAGATGACATATATATATAACAAAAAAATACGCATTTTGAGAGTTTTTTTGTTAAAATTGACATGTGAAATAAAAAAAAATTGTAGGAAAAAATTAACAAAAAAAGTTTAGAAAATAGCAATTTTATGAATTTTTTGTAAAAAAATAATAATAATCTGTCAAAAATGAAATGATTCACATAAAAATTAAAGTGAAAATCACATAATACAAATATTGAACATATAATAACAATAACTAAATACTTATTCTTCTCATCAAGCCTCAAAGTCAAAACATTACAGGTAGAAGTAATTAATAGTTATAAAAAATGAGCTTCATTTGTAAGCATCACTAAAATTTAATCAATAATATTATATAACCCATGCTCTTCATCTTCTATAGTTTCATTATTTTCTTCTTCCATTATATTTTCTACTTAATTTCATTCATTTTTCTCTTCTGATAGATCTCTGATGTCTGTGAATCTCCCGAAGTATATATTTCCAATAATTCCATCTAATGGTGGCTGAGGTTCCTTATCCTTTTTTTCCACACGAGATTCCTTAAAATCCCCTTTCCTCAAAGCAACTTCTTGCATTGCATATTGAAGAAATTGAAGAGAATTATTTTTTTGCTGAATAAATTTTCATTGTACTGGGTCTTCTTTAATTGAAATGAATTTTTTTCTTTCTATAGAAAACATTCTAGTGTTGTCCCTGATCATCAAATACAACAAAAATAATTAATTAAATTAGTATAAACACATAAAAATTGAAAAAAAAAGACAAAAATTCAATTTTATATAATATAACTTATGTGAGCCTAAGAATAAATACCAAACCCAATCTCTTTTATTTGAACATAAATCTATAATATAGGTAATCAATGACTGTGGTTTTTGATAAATGTTAGCTATATCTCCTTTCCATTATTTATCTTCATATGTTAGTTTTTTTACAAAAATATCATGAACCCGTACTTTGCTATGACTCTTTCCATCTACCCAATTCACAACTATAAGATTATAGCTAACATATTTTATCCAACATTCAACATGAATGAACTCACAATCACTTCTAATTGGTTGATCTCCACAACCAGTAATATTTGAATTATTCCTATAACATGAAATATTTGAATTAACTTGTATATAAATGAATTTTTTTAACATTAATATAACATACAATTTCAATGTCTTACCATGTAAGTTGTGTCCTTGAGTTTTCTTTTCCCTTCAAGCTTGTTAGTAACGTTACAAATTATGTGTTTGAATTAAATGTCACAAATCTCCAAAATGTCGACGTTGTCACTTCTAGAAATCATGTAACCACTTTACTAAAAGCTGCAAAATTATAAGGGTCACCATCATATTAAATGTTTGGGATATTGAAACCATGAAGAATATATGCAATAACTAGGAAATAATCCCTTTTTTATATGAATTTTTCAATGTATTCACAATAACCTTGTATTATTTTATATTGGATATATTGGAGCGCCTTCAAAATGAAATGACTAAGTGTTGTGGAGGTAAATCCCCTCTGCGGACATAGGCGATCCCTACTAGCCCAGATCGGATCTAGCAAAAATCATTCACACTATAGTGCAGGTTCCTAATTGCAAATAAACCAACTAGCGATGAAGGCTTACCTGGAATCCAACGTTGTCGCTTGTAGAGAAAGTAGCGCTCCCGTTCCTTAGCTCCAGCAGATCACAATCCTCACGATCTCTGTGATCAGACACCTGCACACACAAGAAACAAAACAAACGCAAGCATAAAATCCAGTATATGCAACTATATGTCAGTCAGAGAGGACATAACTCATCATCATAATCATCAACAAGAGTGGAACCATAACCAATAGTCGCTTATTATTAATCAATCAAAGAAGAATACAACCATAGCTCTGACGCTGAATTCTCCTTCGGAGGGTCGTCGGCCAAACACGTCTTGAAAAAGCCTGTCAGGGATGGGACAAACCTCTCTCTTTGGATGTCTCGACAATAATCTCCTTTCTTGTATTTGGCCTTAAGGGAATGAATCAAGGCTCTTGTAGCATAAGGCTCTGATGGCTCTTGAGAACTTGGAGACTCGCTATTCAATCATTCAACCCCTTCATCAATGGATGAAGGCTATATTTATAGAGGAGAGGAGGAGGTTGGGATCCCTACAATAGTGGAAGGGAGGCCTTATCCCTTGGGAGGTTCTCCATAAGGTGGAAACAAGAGGCCAAAGGAGGAAGGCCGTGGTTATTCAGTTGAAACCACTCCTGATGACTCATCCACGAAGTTGTTGTAATCAAAACTTCGCCTCTTTTTTTTAAAAAAATTTCCAAAAGCAGATTGGCACGGGTGCTTAACTGGGACAGAGTGCCAATTGGCGCGGGCTCAGTGTTAATTTCCCCCCATTAGCATGAGGACATAATGGGCTACCAGCACCAAGGAAAAAACATGTGTTTTTAAGGGTCTACTCAGGAAATGATCAACAGAATAAATGCTGTCCTCATGGAAATGGATGCAATGATGGTATTTGCAAGGCATGACACTGCTTATTGGTCATAGAAATGACCCTCTAATGGGCGAGATGGGGATTTTAGGGACGGTGTCAAATTACTATGTAGCAGATGCCCCTTAAAGCATGAGGCCCGAAAGAGAGAGAGGGGTGAAATGCTTTACGAGAATGTGTCCAACTGAAAACACTGCTGTCGGAAAACCTGCGTAGAGAAATAAAACTGATATCTTAGATACATGATATATATGTGGTATGGGCATAGCCATCCATAACAGAGTATACAATAATCTAGATCCAAGGTATGGACGCAACCATCTAGTGAGGATCAATAAATAGACTCAGGTATGGTCGCAGCCATCCAATCAGTGAGTCATGTAACTAATCATAAGAATCCACAAAATCGCAGCATAGATTATAACAGATAGGAATCCAGGGTCTTGCACTCCATCTCGACCCGAACAAAGTACAATTTCAAGCATGCCAATATGTGAGCTGAAGTCGAACATGCAAGAACATCGCCTGATTACCAGCCAATGATGAAAGCTGTTAACAGACGCGAGAGGTACCACCAATAATGACAATGGCTCTCAAGGTACTATAGGTACAATCTACGTCATGTGAATCAATGATCTGGCGTCGAACACCCATAGAATCACTTGATTGGAGGCCAATAATGAAAACCTCACGTCGAACGCGAAGAACCTGCCATTGAGGCATGCAGGCTCCAAGGTACCGGAAGGGAGTCTCTAGATCAGCTTCCGAGATAATGAGATGAAGTCGACAGGAAGTGACCTTGATCGAAGGTGGGCCATAGTGTTTCCCACATCATCGAAACGAGGTAGAGGAACATAATGTCTTTGTGAATCAAGATCAGATGAGAATCAGAGGAAGGTTGAAATTTGCAGAGGTCAACTTCTATTGAACATATAGGCGGCACAACAGTGGATTTGGCAGTATTTGACATCAAAAGATTAAAGGTCATGATGACAAGGCAAAGAGCAGATGAGAGGTCAAAAGGGATCACCCAAACCCACGGAGGCAAGTGAAAAATGAGATGAGATATCCCCAACCTGACATGAATGTAGACAAGTGCCATGTTCAAGAGCGACATACTGCCGACACGAAAATGATGTTGGTTCTATTTTTGCCACCATTTCTGGCGAGTACCTCTTTATTTTTACACAAGCTTGAAGAGGATACCATATGCTTGTCATATAAGTCCATCCTAGTACATTTAACGAGCCCTAGGAAGGAGAAACTTGGATAACGTCTTTACGACTGAATCCAATGTCATCAGGGTTTAACGACTCTGACAAAGGAAAAACTCGATGCCTTTTCATGTTTAGAGAGTTTGAAAAGACAGAAAAAAATTAAAATCCAACAGTCCCTTTTCGTAAATAGTTCCTCAGATCCGAAAAGGTAGAAAAAAAAATCTGAGAAAACCTCCTAGTCGCGATAGGCTAGGGTATTCCTTTTTCGTAATTAAATAATCTATCCCAGCTCGAAAAAGGGGTAAACGTATACTGGGTAGATGTTGTTTCGTGTCCACTTTAACGAGATCAAAATGACAAGGGACTCGACAATCTTTTCATGTTTAGAGAGTCAGAAAAGAGCTGAAAGATGACTCCTCCTGGAGGAACGAGTGGTATACAGGGTAGCTACTAGTTCCGGTAATGATGGAACTGCTCAGAACAAATAGTTTAAGAGGATGGCTAACAAGACCACTTATTGCAGCGGTTCCTCAGGAATAGGTAAAACAACCAAGTGAAGGCATATGATCGTCCAATCAGATAGTGACGATAGAGTGAGAAAACCAAGGCTTATTTGGAAAAAATAGGCTGATAAAATGAGAATCACAAGAGGTAAAATGGGAAAGGTTTCATTTTTACACAAGCTTGAAATCAGGAAACTCTGCTTGAAGTTGGTTTCATTTTTACACAAGCTTGAAACAAAGATAAACTATGCTTGAAACCGGTTTCATGTTTACACAATCCTGAAACGTGAAAAAACTATGCTTGAAAAAGTAAGCATGCCCCCAGCATGGTGACTCAATTCGAGGTGCATGCCCCCCAAGCTTCAGTCCATATGAAAGGAAGATGGAGTGAAGGTTCAATTTACGAGATCAAGACAAAGACTCGACTGGGATTTTACGAGATCTCATCAAAGACTCGAATTGAACAGGAACTTGTTTCATTATTTTAACGAGGTTAACACATTAAAAGAACTATCCTCAGGACACCTTATTTCATGGTTTAAGGAGCTTGGCACAAGACAAGGAACTCTGCTCCAACAACCTTGTTTCATTTTTTAAGGTGCTTGACACAAGAGAAGGAACTCTGCTCCAACGACCTTGTTTCATTTTTTAAGGAGCTTGACACAGAAAAAGAACCATGCTTCGACGACCTTGTTTCATTTTTTAAGGAGCTTGACACAGGAAGGGAACCATGCTCTGAACACCTTGTTTCATTTTTTAACGATCTTGACACAAGAAAATGAACTATGCTCCGACCAGTTTGTTTCATTTTTTAAGGAGCTTGACAGAAGAAAACGAACTGTGCTTCGACAACCTTGTTTCATTTTTTAAGAAGCTTGACAGAAGACAAGGAACTCTGCTCCGAAGAGCTTGTTTCATTTTTTAAGGAGCTTGACACAAGAAAAAGAACTCTGCTCCGACAACCTTGTTTCATTTTTTAAGGAGCTTGACACAAGACAAGGAACTCTGCTCCGACCAGCTTGTTTCATTTTTTAAGGAGCTTGACACAAGAAAGCGAACTATGCTCCGAAGAGATTGTTTCATTTTTTAAGGAGATTGACAAAAGGAAAAGAACCATGCTCCGACAACCTTGTTTCATTTTTTAAGGAGCTTGACACAAGACAAGGAACTCTTCTCTGACCAGCTTGTTTCATTTTTTAAGGAGCTTGACACAAGAAAACGAACTATGCTCCGAAGAGCTTGTTTCATTTTTTAAGGAGCTTGACACAAGGAAAAGGACCACGCTCTGAAGACAACTCATCATAATGAACAAGAAGTCATCGCTTCCAAGATTTCCACTCCTGATGGAAGGAAAAAATCCTGGAAGTCAAGACCCAATGCCCCCAGCACCTGATGCACAATGGCACTATCACTGGGTACAAGCATAGGGTAGGTAGCCACATAGTTGACCTGCAGTGGGGCAGATACAATGGGTGGATAAAAACCAGGAAGGGATGATGGTGGGCCAGTTGCCACATCAGGACCAAAGAACGAAAGTTGATCAATGGTCATGATCTGTCCTTCATGTGGAAAACAAACCACACGAAAAAGGGAGGAGACAAGTGCTCCCATGGCATAGGTGTAATTGCACCCAAAAATTAGATTGAAATACAAGGGGCCTGGAACAACCATCACATCCATATGGACGGTTTTACCTCCCAAAGTAATAGGTAACCTTGGAAGGATCCCTAATGGTTGACTAGTTCTTCTGTTAAATGCCAACAGATTCTGTGTAATAGGCACAAGCGGTAGCGAACCGAAATCTTGCCAAGTAGTTGAGGATAGAACACTAACAGAGGCGCCTTCATCTATAATGGTGCTGGGTACAACAAGACCAAAAGCATGTATCGTGATCTCGAAAGGCACATAAGACGGAAGGCGGTATCCCGAAAATCGATTCCAATCAAAGGAAGCAACCAAACTACTCGGAGGGGATACCATTGAATCAATATGGTCTTCGCCTAGTGTTACGAAAGAAAGAGCATCCTCCACGACCTCCATCTCGAAGGCGGGAGGATTATCCTCTGGGACCTCCATCATGGGAGGTGGAGGAGAAACTTCTTGAGGTATAGGGATAGGATAATATTTCTCCAAGTCCGAGGAATCTGGAGAAACAAGAAGAACCTGAGGGATGTGAGGTCCACTCTCAATGGAAAAGACCTGGTGTACCGTAGACGGGGCCAGCTCAACCGATCCTACGGAAAATGGTCGGTCGGGAATGGATTCCTGAATTTGAATTTCCGAAGGAGCGAGATTGACCATGGATGACTCTTGACCAATCGGGGCATCAGCCGGTAGAGGACTCAAAGACAACTATTTTTAACCAGCGGGAAGGCATGGTGTAGAAACAGTTGGGTTTTCCAACACTCGCTTGGTCTCATCCATATAAGGACAAAGGTGAATTGGATGGTGCCCTTCACACAACTTGCAGGGATTGGTAATCTTACCCTGCTTCTTAGGATCCTTACCAGTAGCAGCTGAAGACGCGCCCCCAACCTGACTCCCAGAAGCCAAAGGCAATGGCGGACGACTGTTGGACCATTCTTCAAGCACCTTGGGAATGCCAAGGAGATCTCGAAGGAGATGGTCTCCCATGCACAACATGCAAGGGAACTTGAATTTCCGTGGAGGGTTGGAAGGTTTATCAAGAGGAGGTGTGTCGGAGGCAGTAGCTACAGTCTTAGCCTCTCTCTTATCGGGCTTCTTCTTCTTTGTCTTCTTACTTTTCTTCTTAGCCACCTGGTTACTTGAATCCAGACTTTCACCAGGCGAAGTAGAAGAGGAGGATGCAGAAACAGGCAAAGAAGGGGAGAGGTCCACCTTGGAATAGACATGATATTGTTTAGGTGGCAGAACCGATTGAACAGTAGGCGAGACATTCGGAACCACAGAGGTTGAGAACAACCAAACAGGAAACCCAACAGTTAACTCAGGAAGGGACAACATTGCCATATAAGGAGCACCAACATTCACAAAAGGAGGAAAATGACCAGAATTCCCATCGGAGGGGATTCCTTGGTTGGTGAACTCCGGAAAAGTTGGCATTAGAAATGATCTTCAGAACAACACCCTAAGGAAACTACCTTTAACCAAGAATATTTCGTGGGCAGTTAATTTTTAAAACATTGAAACAAAACTCTACCATTTCATCTTTTAAGAGTCGAGAAATAGGCAAAAGGTGACTCTATCACTTTCATATTAGAAACAAGCATGAAAGGACAAGCGCTTGATGACCTTCTCAAATTTAAAGAGTCAGAAAAGATCGAAATGTCTACTCAAGAATTCTAGGCAAAGGGTGTACCAAATAACCGTGAACTGCAATATACACCTTGGTTTAAAAATGAAAGAGAAATCAACCAAGGACTTAACGTACGTGCAGGAAATCTCCTCGAATGCTATGTCCGGTGTATCACGGATATAGGGTGGCAGACTCGGCTTCCTATGGATAAAGGATAGAAACCTAGTGGGGTCTCCCTTTATATACTCGACGGTACGGGGAGCACAAGTCCGTACTAGTGTTGTCTAAAGCCAAGAGGCGAACGACAGCTACTAGGATTAACGACGCTAACCTAGACCTCTAAATGTTTCATTAATGTTTCAATGCTTCCTTAGGTGAATTAAATAAATTTTTAATGTTGATCTTCAATTACGTTTTAGTTTTCAGGCCCTAGCGAGTGTGATGTGACAATCTCCTATATGTAGCTATATGAGAAAATAAAACTTTTCAATTCGATGAATGCTATCTAGTTAAGGGAAGAGCTTCAAACAATGATGCGACATAAAACAACACTTCCAACAAAATATTTTCCAAACTAGATGACTTTCACTATCCAAAAGTAATTTCAAACATTCAGCGATGTGAACAATGCAATGTGATCTATGAAAAATCCTCTTTTTCGAAAACTATGCAACTGTAATCTATGCACAATTTCCTTTTCCTTTTCAAATGATAAGAATGCACTCAATGCATTTTTCGATGAAATGAGAATCTACTTAATGCATGCTTTTAATAAAAGAGAATGCACTCAATGCGATCTGTAGCCTTCAATCATTAAACAATGTGATCTAAGTTCAATGATAAATCTCAAAAATACTTTTCAATGCAATGTGATCTAATGCATTTTAACGAAAAGAAAACTTTGAGACAAAAACTAAAATAAACGCAAATCTTCTTAATGAAGAATGAATGCAAAAGAGATGTAAACAAACACTAAGAATGCAATCGTTGTTTCAAACACTTTGTCACGAAATCCCTCAAAAGGCGACAAGACATATGACGTCAAACACAAAGAGGACTTCCAAAGCAAGAGATCAAAACAAGGCATTCATTCCCTTTTACACCAAGAAATCATGGAGAGAAGACATTTCAAACAATGAGAAATGTAATCTATGCTCATATAGAGAAAATACCGGAACGGAAAGACACACTGGTGGAGGATTCAGGGATAAAGTCTCAATTTTCACACACCCTGAAAATGGCCCGACTTTGTCATTGACAACTAGTGCCAACTGGCGCGACTTGCTCACTGAAAACTAGTTCCAATTCCCAATTGGCGCGGGTTGCTAACTGACAACAAGCGCCAACGCCTGAAAATGAAAAAACAAAGAATTTCTCCCAACCAAGACCAGACTCAGCACTTCAAGCAGAATCTAAAACAAACCCAGAAGCAAAGTACTGACCAAAAGAAACTTCCAAACAAAGGTAAACCCTAGCACCTACAGGAGATGGCGCGATTGTCTGGCTGTAATCCACACCAGACAGGGGATGGCGCGAGCGATGAACTGGCAACCCGCGCCAATTGGCGCGACTGTCAGGGTGGAAACCGCGCCAATCAAGCCAACCATGAGAGGATGAAAACTCAGAAAAACAGAGGTTAGATCTGATCCTCTGGGGCTGAACCAAAATCCAAACACTCAGAAAAGAGTCAACCAAAAGAGTCGATCAAGAAAGTAGAATCGAGAAACAACCGAAAAGACAAGACAATGCTCCAAGCGTTTAGTTCATAAACTAACCCAGAGTTTCACTGAAGCAAATTTGATCTACTTCGCTAATGCAGAGCAATAGTGTTTCAAAGGCTATCTGGCTAACTTCAGGCTCCGTCTATAGCTTACAAAGCAGAACAACAACAAGCTAGACAATCCCCAGTGGAGTCGCCAATTTGTTGTGGAGGTAAATCCCCTCTGCGAACAGAGGCGATCCCTACTAGCCCAGATCGGGTCTAGCAACAATCGTTCATGATATAGTGCAGGTTCCTAATTGCAAATAAACCAACTAGCAATGAAGGCTTACCTGGAATCCAATGCTGTCGCTTGTAGAGAAAGTAGCACTACCGTTCCTTAGCTCCGGCAGATCACAATCCTCACGATCTCCGTGATCGGACACCTACACACGCAAGAAAAAAAACAAACACAAGCGTAAAATCTAGTATATGCAACTATATGTTAGTTAGAGAGGACATAACTCATCATCATAATCATCAAAAAGAGTGGAACCATAACCAATAGTCGCTTATTATTAATCAATCAAAGAAGAATACAACCATAGCTCTGACGCTGAATTCTCCTTCGGAGGGTCGCCAACGGAACACGTCTCGAAAAAGCCTATTGAGGATGGGACAAACCTCTCTCTTCGGATGTCTCGACAATAATCTCCTTGCTTGGATTTGGCCTTAAGGGAATGAATCAAGGCTCTTGCAGCATAAGGCTCTGATGGCTCTTGGGAACTTGGAGACTCGCTATTCAGTCATTCAGCCCCTTCATCAATGGATGAAGGCTATATTTATAGAGGAGAGGAGGAGGTTGGGATCCCTACAATAGTGGAAGGGAGGACTTATCCCTTGGGAGGTTCCCCATAAGGTGAAAACAAGAGGCCAAAGGAGGAAGGCCGTGGTTATTTAGTGGAAACCACTCCTGATGACTCATCCATGAAGTTGTTGTAATCGAAACTTCGCCTCTTTTTTTAAAAAAATTTCCAAAAGTAGATTGGTGCGGGTGCTTAACTGGGACAAAGCGCCAATTGGTGTGGGCTCAATGTTAATTTTCCCCCATTGGCGCGAGGACATAACGGGCTACCAGTGCCAAGGAAAAAACATGTGTTTTTAGGGGTCTGATAAGGAAATGATCAATAGAAGAAATGTTGTCCCCATGGAAAGGGATGCAATGATGGTATTTGCAAGGCATGAGACTACTTATTGGTCACAGAAATGACCCTCCAATGGGCGAGATGGGGATTGCAGGGACGGTGACAAATTACTGTGTAACACTAAGACTAGGATAAAGTTCAACATTACTAAGTGGCTACTTTCTCAACCTTTCCATCTTAAATTTTTCAGTAAAGCTTCTAAAGCTATCTGGTGCTTCATTTACATCCTTCTTCATCTTTAATGAAACAAAAAAATATATGTATAAGTTATAAAATAAAAATAGTATACATATGTGTAAAAATGATTGTATAAATCAAGATACCTTTTTAAATTGAAGATAAAAATATTTTAGTGTTGATGTAGATCTTGAATCTAGGTAGTTACGTACAACATCATCCCAACTATATCCATTCAACAATTTAACCATGTATTCTTGTATTCTCATATAAAATTTGTGACTGAATAAATAAAGTAAATTTATTTAATATAGTTATATTTATAACAAAAACTACCAATAAAAACACGTTATATTTAACATAAACTTATAATCCAAAAATAAGTAAAAATAATTCATCAACCTTACGTTAGAAATTCCTCCCACTTTTCTTCCAATTATAATTCATTTGTATTCACACGAGATAATATTATTTTGACAAGTTTTTGATCGTTCATTCCTTACAATGATCTCCAAGGTGTGATAGTTATATCTTCTAGAAGGAGCTTCATTTTAGGCCTTGACTTACTGCTGGTACCTATCAATGGTTTAAAATTTTTGACCTTTCAGTGTTTTTTGCGAATGTTCTCCCACATGTCGAAAATTCCATTAATCAATTCCCATATATCTCCAGTTCTAAATGCTAACTCGAAAATTTTATCCATACCTATGAATATTTCATAATTTACTTTTCCACCTTTTGAGTTTATGTTTTCCTCAATATGATAACCTATTTCCATACAATATTCCTTGCGAAAGGCTAGAGTAACCTTTTTGGTATCCCCACCACATTTTTCTTCAAATTAATTATGAATGACTCTAACCCATTCAATGAAAGTAATACGCATCCTATGCTCATTATATGTATTACGATACCATGTAAAGAAATTTTCTTCTATATTTGTTAAATTAACAGAAATGAGACATTTCACTGTTTCAAAACATGAGTTATTTGGACATTCCTCCATCAATTGCCTTTACGCTTCTATAGAATGGTTAACCCCAAAAACATAATATTTTTATTAAAAACATTTTGACTGATCAATTGTATCATTACTGCGAACTTGAATAAGATCAGCCAGAAGAACATAATCAAACAGATGTGAAAATGGATTGTAGCTCCTTAATGTTTTTAAGTTGGGAAGATGCAAGTAGTGTGGCATTCTAATTTGGCATTAAAATTTTCCTTCATCTTGATTATAAATTGTATTGACATTAAGTTGAAATGACTGACCACCCTCAATTGAATTTGTCTTCATCAACTAATGTTGAATGGAATTTTTATTTTTAATAGTCCCATCCTCTAAATAAAATTCCAGTGAAATGATTGCAATTATTCTTTTTGAGTTTTCACTAGGATATTCATTGTATCCCATGATTTTTTCAAAATGAGCAACTTTTAATTTCTTCCTCCTATCGGCTACCATATTTTGTTCGACATAATCCATCTCCTCATCATTAACTAGAAGGGAGACATTCATAGGATTTTTTTTCTTTATTATTTTATGGCTCTTCTCCTTTTTAATATAATTTCTAATCTCATTCTCAGTAATGGGAACATATTGTATATCTTCATCTTCAGCTTCGACTTCCTCATCTTCAAAAGTAACATGTCTAGAATTACTAGATTGGTCCACTATAGGAATTATTTGATGATCCATTCTATGTAGTCTTGTAGCATCATGAAATAAATTTGTTTACTTCTTTCTCATATCTTCTTCTGACTAAGAGTGGAAAATGTCAACAACACTCATAATATCTCGCTCTATAAAATAAATTCCCGCAACATAATTAAAAGACCCTTAGTTAAATTTTTTCAAAAAAAATCTAATATGTCAATAATAAATAAGCTATAAAAAATATAATGATACATTTACAATAACAAAAAACATATAGATAAAATTAAAAATACTTATGATATTTTGTGTAATTTCATTTACAATATTTTTACATATCCTTGTAGAATCTTCTGACGTGTTATACATTGACAATGAAGAATGATACCTAATATTCTCATATGACTTGGGCAGTTTTGTCAGTACATAAAAAACTTCAGTATCAGGTATCAAACATAGGTCTAGTACTTTTCCCATCACCTCATAAATTCAGGGAAAATTTGAAGGATGGAAAATTATTTTGAAGCTTAAAAAATTAGTGAATCTCACTAGTCCCTAATGTGAAAAATATAAAATATTTATTGATGTATTTGTAAAATTATTCGAATTTATAATGATATTATATATTTTTTCTATATAATGTTGGCAATTTTTAAGGTAAAATAATTTGATATTGTAAAATTTCGGCGAATCACTTTTGTAAAAAAATGGAAATTGGCAATTTTTTTTTTGGAAAAACCATGGAAAATTAGCCCACCTACGAATATTAGCCCCTAAAATTTTCTATTCCACTATCATAAATCCTACCATCATATGGATATATCTACAATCCTTTTGTCCCTTCTCTATCTTTCAGATACCATGCAAATTTTCTATGCTTCACTTCTTGTGTTTTCTTCTAGTATGAAATGAAATTGTTTTCCTTTGAGGGGCCATCTTCAATATTTGTAGCCATTAACTCAGGTTGGGTTCGTTCAAAAATATTTTTTTTAGGGTCCACCTGCAACTCTAGATGATGTAATTTCTTTATTTTGTCCATAAATATTTACAAAAACCTTCCTTGATGTCAATTTGCTATGTGTGTGTGTGTGTGTGTGTGTGTATAATTACGTAAATTATAAAAATAACCAATATCTTACGTAATAAAAAAATTTAAAAAAATTAAAAAGATAATTAAAAACTAAATAACACAACAATCATGGACAACAACCTTGATGTGAATTTGGATATTAGGTTCATCCACATTACTAAAAATTACCCATTCCTTCATCTTTTTTTGTTTACATTTTCCCCTCAACCCATTGTCCGTGATGGGTCGATTGTGCCGCCTATGGGTGCGCCTACCTAAGGCACATTAAACCCCTCGAAAGTTGAGGGATGACTCTAAGAATCATCCCCTTTCTAGTCAGGGGGTCGTTGTGCCCCGAGTGGGAACACCCACTGATGGCACAATGAACCCCTGGCCCATGTGATTTTTTTAAAAAAAAATTTTACTTTGAAAAAATATATATACTTAATTAAATAAACGTTTAAAGAAAATAAAATTTAATGGAATTGGATTTTTTTCTGGTATTCTAGATGAACCTAACAACCCAACTCATACGTAACTACTAGTAAACCTATGGGTGTTCAAGGCCTGTACTCAGTGGGATTTGAACTTAAGTCTACCTTATTTCAACAATTTCCTAAATGTCAAAAGAATAAATTGATCTGCCATCGAAGACCAAGAAAATAAAGTAAAAAAGGAAATGATTTTTTGGCATATAACAACTTATTTTCCTCAAATTCATCATTGAATGTTCAAAGTAGAAGGGAAAATAACCTTTGAAGTCTGACAATATCCCATTGAATGTGTTGTCGATGATATGTAGCTATTCCACAAAATCGTTCCAAGATTTTTAATGAAACCTCGAGAAGTCTTGATGTAATGTGAGCAATAATAACAATGAAAGTTTTTAATAGCATGAATTATGGAATTTCTTTATTTCTTCCTGAATGTGGCATTAAAATTAAAATTAGAGAAACTTAATATCTAGTTAATATTATAAAGATAGAGTAATTATTGTTATATTTGGGATAAAAAAATATAATAAGAATTAAAAAATACAATTATCTAGTAAATGTTATATAATTTTAGTAAAAGACCTAGTTTAATTTTGAAGGAATGTATTAAACCAAAATTGTGTGCAAAAATTGAAAGAAAATTTGGGTCAAAATTTTCAATAGAAAATTTCAGTATAAATCTTTCAAATGAATTCTAGAAGAAAGTTTTGGAGGGAAATAATTGAAACAAATTTTTTGGTGGGAAAATTCTCGACAAAAAATTTTGTGGGTAATTTTTGGAGGGAAAAATTCATTATTTAAGCTATATGTTATCATTGGGAGATAGTGCATCTGTATCACTCAACCTCTTCTTTTTCAATGTGATGGATTCTTCTGATAGTGAAGTTTCTCTTTATGAAGCATCAACATCTTCATCCTGTAACAACTCTATTCATATTGATGAATATAAGAAAAATTATTTCATTGTGAAAAGAGAGTCAAATTTTCCACTTAGTCCTAATACTACGGACTATGAGATAATCACTAATGAAGGGAGGATTAAGAATTTCATATAAATAGAGAATCATATTTTCCACTTATTCCTAATCCTATGGACTATGAGAGAAGTCACGACGAAGGGAAGGATGAAGAAATTCCAATTAATCGAGAGTGACAATTTGCACTTAGTCCTAATCCTAAGGACTATGACAGTAGTAGTGATGAATGGCATGATGAAGAACTTCTAGTAAATAGAGAGTCATATTTTCCAGTTACTCCTAATCCTAATAACTATGAGAGAAACAATGAAAAAGGGAAGTATGAGGAATTTTTAGTAAATAGAGAGCCACATTTTCAACTTAGTCATAATCCTAAGGACTATGAGAGTAGAAGTGACAAAGTTCAGGATGCAAAATGTCTAGTAAATAGAGAGTCATATTTTCCACTTAGCCCTAATCCTAAGGACTATGAAAGCAACACTGACAAAGAGGAGGATGAAAATTTTCCTATAAATAAAGAGTCAAATTTTAGACTTAGTCCTAATTATAAGGACTATTAGGGTAGCACTGATGAAGGGCTGGATGAATATGAAGAATAATATCCTCCAATTCAATATTTGAAAAGGAGAGATGATGGTAGTGAATGGTTTCCTGCAACTAAAGATGGTAATGAATATTTTTCAAACAGTGACAGTGATGAATTTCCCAACTATGTTCAAATTATCATAGTGAGGATATTATTCCTCCTAATGATGATGAAAATTATTATACATAGAATGATGAAATTATCGATATTTTGCTAACAAATATTGTATCTAGGAGTAGGAGTATACATTTTCGTCTCAATCCAAGATGTTCTAGTTAAACAATGGGTAGAGGAGAATATATCATGAGAATAATTTCTATTAGTGATCTCATTTCAAGTGAATTTTGTAAAAAGGATTTCGTGAAACATATGAATTTCAAGTTTGCATTCAGGAAAAGGTTGATATATTTGCCAATGAATAAAATCATGAAAAATTCATAATTAGTGGGTTTCATGCAATCTACATTGTCAGGTTATGATTATCATATTGGGTCTTTATTTCTCAGTAGAAATACTTTCAAAATGTTTCATTCAATTGGTAAATTTTGTCTGTCAAGAATCCGTGAAAATTTGGAAAAAGGTACCACATTTTACTCAGAAGGATGTCATAAATGATAGTTTGGGCCTGTTACACGTTATTTTTTCATCACGACATTTGACTGTCTATAGGTTCGTCACTACCTATATTGTGCTCCCTTAGAGGTCAAAAACCCTAATGTTCCTAAACCAAGTCTTGAAATTGGAGAAAAGCTCATTAAAACTGTTAAAAGACTAACTTCACACTTTTCCTAGATCTTTCCTATGGATGTGTAGATAGTTTCTCTATAGCCTATAGCACATCCCACACATTATGCTTATAAAACCTACGGACCCCCCGGAAACAGTCAAATAAAGGAAAAAGTAAGTTCTAAAAGCCCAGCTGGACAAATATTATCCCAACTGGAAGTTTCTAGAAGCACGACCAGTTCCAGTTTTATCCCTCCACTCATGGAGCTCTATACCTTCACTCATGAATTTTTTCCCTTGGTCAATGGAGCTCAATTCCCTTCATGAGAGTAATCCATCCCACTCTTCATGGAACTAAAACTAGCTCCATTTCTCTATCGATTGAGCTCATGTTTCAGTCTCAAGGGTAGATTGTACCTATCTTGTATAAGGTAATTCCTGAAGAAATTCCCAAGGAGCATACTCTCTACACTAGTCATTATTGGTATGAGAATGATCACACACTCATATCCATAACTTCATGCTAGTTCAAAGAAAGTAATACTTGTCAATCTGAAGGAGGAACGATTGTTTAGGACCCTAGGAGGAACTTGTACGACATCAAGGCATCAAGTTCTAAACTTAATCTTTTCATTCAAGATAATACATATTGATCTCCTTTTCTCATTGAGTTGTTCTTGTGCTTATTTGAATAATTCAATACTTACATTCCTTGATCACTAAGTTAGATTAGCTGTTATTAATTATTGTATGTTGCAAGTGCTTTTAATTATTTTGTCTATATTTCGTTGCAGGTTCGACTTATTGAAGAAGCCTCTTTGGAGCGACTGGATATAAGACTTCACTGAACATCAGATTTCAAGGTAGGGGCATGTCTAATTTATTTTTTTATAATAATTCCAAATTGCATATAATATATAGAAAATGATTTACAAATGGATATTTGTTTCTAGCTATCCATAGGATACTAGGGAGATCACTCTTGTCCGCAAGAGGGATTAATCCGCATAACAATACGGCAGCTCCGTTGGGGAATAGAACTTAGTTTTCATTTTTATTTTTTAGTTTGAATCTTTAAGAGTTTTCTGATTTTGACTAGTCTAGAACTATGCTGGGTAGATAATTTATCAGAATCCCTAAAAAGAAAATATGAGTTTTTATTTTTTCTGTTTTTTTCCTCGCCTCTACGGTTTTTATTTAAAAACATTGTGGCAGCCTCCACAGTTTTTAGTTCAAAACAGTGTGGTATCACACTATTCTCCATTATAACCTGCAAACTTCTGGAATTTTTTTGAAAAATTAAGAATTCTCTTTTCAGGAGCCAGATTACCAGATTCTCTGTGTTTGCCCCAACTTGTCGTGACTGTCAAAGTTTTATGTGTGAATTTTTTTCAGCAACTTTTGTGTTTGTGTGATTTTTCATCTGATTTGCATTTTATGAGTAAGTGTTTTCCCTATTTTCTTATCGTTCCATATCAGAAACCTTCATATATCTTAGGTTACTAGTATGATGTTGTTTTCTTGTTGAGCCATTGAACTTGTTGCAAACCTTACTTTTATGAAAATTGATTTTCATTTTCATTTGCAAATTTAGAAGTGCTTTTAGCTTGTTAAAGCCTGAATTTCATAATAAAACATTGTTGGATGTTTTTGTTTCTGCTGCTATAAGTGGAACTTCTTCGTGGTTCGATTACAAAATAGGAGAAAACGTTCTCAAACTTCCTAGATAGAGTTCAAAATTATAGTTTCTTCTTTTAGTTTTAAATTTTATGTTTTTTAGAGTTTTATATATGGTTTTATTTTTGGAAATTGGTTTGTTTAATGATTTGTAGTTTTTATCTGATTGATAAAGGATTTCGTTTAAAACAAGTAATTTATCATTTTATGAAATTCAATTCTCAAAGAAATCATCTTCTTTTCAAAGATTTTGTCTAGGAATGAAAGAATTGATGTTTTGAAAATTTTTAAATCTCTCAATATTTCCCTTAAGTAAGATTCATTGAAAAGAAAAGAGTTTCACATTTCATATAGATGCAGTTAGCGTATTTTTTAGTCGAGTCATAAAACATCATTGAAGTTTCACTTCCATACCTTCTGTCTTAAGAAATAGCCAAATTAAAAACAACGCTTTAATAAAATCAGTCTAGATATTTTTAAATTTTCTAGGGTTGCTTTCCACCAACATAGCTTAGTCTAGTGTCTTGGAACAAGTTTTAATTAAAAATCCAAGATAGTTCAAACGAAAAACTAGCAATCTTGCGGTAGGAAAAATCCAATTGTAGAATTTGTGTTCTGGGAAGCTCTTCTTAAAAGAGTCAAGCACGAGATGATGTCCAAACTAGTGAGTTAATCGTACTTATCTCATTGAGAAATATATCATATATGCACGTATTAAAAAGTAAACCTCGGATAGACCATTGTCGAGGAGCTTAGGGTCGCTTGTTGGTAAACATTGGATTATATCAAGGAGCCTCCAAGGGGATTGACCTAGTTACTCTACCCTTGCATGTATATCGGATCGTAGACTGTTATCCCATGTACATTTGTTCCCGTTGGTGACCTTAGTGGCTATAAACTTTAGGATTCTTTCGCAAGGTGACAGTGGAGGGAAGGTCCCACTATACCTAGAGCAGACGTCAACTAGACTCACTTGGAGTTTCTGGAGGTTAATTTTCACTTCGAGATGGTATAATTGGAGAGAATTGCATCGAAATGTTTCATTAAGTAGCTTGTTGGGGTAACTGTTCCAACTGCCATTTCCACATTAGAATTCTACGACGTTGGATTTCATCACCAATTAGTGTTTTTAGAGTGGGAATCTACTATTTTTGTGTGCATTTCTCTCTTAGATTTTATAAGCATGTGATCAATTTGATTGTTTCCTTAGAGAATTTAGGATATTTTGTTGAAATTTTCTTTGATTTCGTGTGTTAAATTTTTTAATCATGGCTGAATTACCTAGACAATCACGTAGAATGCAGGGGAAACCCCCTGAGTACACACCAAGCGAGTTATCAAAACTTAAATCTGAGAAAGGAAAAATATCAGGGACTAGATCAACTGAACACGAGAAAACATCAGTAATTATTCAACCTGATTACAAAGTAGATCAACCTCAAACAACAGAGAGTTCTCAAAGAAAAATTACAATTTCTAAGCTAGTTGAACTTACTTCCATAACTAGTGAATTATCAGCTACTGAGCTTGAAATTTATGAACCATAAACTGAACCTGCTATGTATGAGCCTGCTTCAGAGTTCATCACTCCAACCCCTAGTCATCCTAATTACCCTAGAGTGAAGTTTTGCATCCCTCAAAACCTTCCTCCTGGCCTCATTAGCATTGAAGAAGTTACTAACACAGAAGAAGAAGTATTTCTTCCTTCACATCAGGAATCTTTAGATCTTAGGCCAAGTGAATTGATTTACGATAGCCCTTTCAAACAATATCCTTAGTATTCTAAGTTAGCAAAATTTCTACACAATTCTGGTCTAAACTATTCACCACCCCAAATTCATTTTTACACCATACCAAGAGGCAATTACAGACCTTTGTTAAACATGTCTGGTGAGTCACCCATGTTCTCTGCATCACGAGAATCGTATTTGTATGGTGGTCTGTCTATCCCTACGGGATACCAGTCGCTTTTTGGTACTTTATCATGAGTAGCTCCTTCTCCCAACAAACATACACCATCATTTTCTCCAAATGAATCACATACCGAAACTTTGAGTGTGGAACATGTTTTCATAATGGCTGGACACATTCCTAACCCTAAACCTCAAAGTATTAACTTACCATGTGGGGGTTATACCTCAAAGTACTAATTTACCACTTGGGGGGCAGCCTCAAGGACAACACATACCTCAAGGACAATAGATACCTCAAGGATAATATCAACCTCAAGGGAAGTACGCAATTCAGGGTCCACAACCTCTTCAAGGAAAATACTCGATGCCAGGGAAACGGTCTTTCCAAGGACAACAACCTCCTTTAGGGCCGCAGTTCTACCCAGAAAAATAATTGTTTCAGGGAGGTCAATATTTTAATGGGAATTATCTAGCCACTTATCAAACATACGTTCCAAATTATCAACTTGGTTATGGTCCATCTTATGCAACACAACCTTCAATGATACCATATCCTGGAGTAAACACGGTGTGGGATCCATCTAAAACTCCACAGAATTTGCAACCTAATGTGCAAGTACCTTATAATCAACCTAATTAGCCAATTGGTTATAGTCAAATCCAACAACCCATATAACATACACTTTAAGTTATACCATAGGCATATGCACCTAGTATAGTTCAACAGCCTAGTTTGAGTACACCTGAAACTCCAACTCAAACTGGTGCACCAAGTTTTGTTCATGCTACCACACCTATCCCTGTAATTTCTGCAGCCCCTATTTCTACAGCCCCTCAAGTATCATAGCAAATCCCTGTAGTCACTGCTCAACAACCTGAACCTACATTTCAGACTACCGTTGAGATGCCTACAGGACAACCTAGTACAAGTACAATTTTAACAAGCCAACCTCAGTTTGTTTATTGACCATGTCAAGGGCAGTATCAATATGGACATGCAACACAAAATCTAGTATATGAGCATCAATCGTACCTTGGTTACACGTATCAGATACCAAATCAACCTCAATATGGTTTGGCCAATCCTGGTTATCCAAGAGATATTCCAATCCCAAATGCACAGGCTATTCCAGGATATCCTGGATATCGTCCTCCCGGTACTGGTATAGTTCCGCAAGGTTATCAATTTTCTCAACATGACCCTAACCATTGGTTGCCATTCATTGCAACTTTGGATTTACCTGATTTTTTGTGCCTAATGAATGATCCAATCTATTATCTTCCATATTGGCCGCCAATGCTGAATAAGTTTCGTAGTGATATTCCTAAGTTTGAAGGTAAATCAGGAGAGGACCCCTCAAACCATGTCATGACATACAACCTCTGGTGCGCATCCAATTCTTTGATTGATGATTCCATTTGATTACGACTGTTTTAGAGAACACTAATAGGTTTAGCTGCAAAATGGTATATTGAACTACCACGTGTCTCATTCAACAATTTCAATGCTTTAGCAAAAAATTTCTTAACACATTTTCAGTTTCTAGTCAGATATGACAATGGCACAGAACTATTGACTTCATTAAAACAATCTACATCTAAGTACATATTAGATCACATACATGAATGGAGACGTATAAGATGTTTAGTGAAAGTCTTTATTCCGAATCAGATCTTGGCAGAATGGTTCATCAAATCCTTACTTCCAAATATCACTGAAGATGTGGCTAAGGGAGGAGTTGTTACTAAAGAACATGTCATTACTCAAGCTCAGTACTTAGACCTAGTATATACACAGTCTGGTACTTTATATGAAAAAATTTCTGACTTACCATGTCCTGGTCAAATAACTACAACTCCTTAAGGGTCTCATGTTGCGGACGGTGTAATTTGTTTAGTTAACACAAATAAGAGTAAGAAGAAGTATTAAAAACCTAATTCTCCTATCATAACCTTATCAGATTCACCGAAACAAGATTCTTCCCTTGAAACTTCTGCCGAAATTCATGTTGTAGATTCATCTACAGCTAAATCCAAAACCGGTAATAAGAAGAAAGGAAAGAATAAAAATAAAGAGACTGCATCTCCCAATGAAAAAAATGAAAAGATTGAACCATTTCATGATTAAAAAAAACCTTGTTATCCTTGTCTTATTTGTGATGAGGATCACTTTTATAAAGAGTGCCTACATCGATCTAAGGTTTCTAAATTCATCAAAGGTTCACCCAGACCTGTTGTCTTGAAGGATCATTTTCCTACTCAAGATAAAAAAATGATCGGATCTTCTTCACATTCATCAACATATATTTTAATGATGTCTGAGGTTATGGTTGTGACGTGATCACAAGACTATGGAAGTAAAAATCCTTTAACTGGTAAAGAGGTAGAAAATTCTAATTCAATGCCACCTATATCTCCTTTGATTTCTGATCCACTTCATATTGAGAAACCTAATCCTAATCTAGTAATTAAACCTCCTACTAAAGGTGTTCTTCAAAAATCATCTTTCAATCCACATGCAAGAGCTCCTCAGAACTACAACATTGTTAGAGACTTGGTGATTTCCCCTTCAGCAGTGTGGAACTTAGAAGTGCTACAATCATTTCCAACACAAATGAAATTACTTTTATTAGCTATTATAGCTATAGATCCTTAGGATTCTAACCTCATGGTCTTTGATCTAGAAATTTTTACACCGAGACTTCCTCATCAGATGGCTTTTCAGATTCCGGCATTAGTAAAAAACAAATGAGTTTTTCGTACTGTAATTGATGAGAGGGAATCCATGTGCATAATTTCACTAAATTGTTGGAAAAATATTGCTTCGCCAACACTCAACCAATATTCGACAATCCTTAAAGCCTTTTATGGAAGAGGATTTCATGCGTTTGGAATTTTAAAGGATCTACCTATAGAAGTAGAAGGCAAAATTGTTAATCTAGATGTAGATATTGTTGATGCCCCTCTAGATTACAACCTTCTTCTCGGTCAAAGTTGGTCTTATGCCATGACTATTTTCATTTCATCTATCTTTCAGTTAATAATGTTTCCACGTAAAGGAAATATTATGAAAATTGACTAGTTGTCATATTATTCGTCCGACCCAGCTTCTACAGATAGTATCCCACATGTTGGAAATCGACTATCCCTTATAAATATGTTGGTGTAGTTTTAGTAATGGACTCTGCTTTGATGGGAAATTTTTATATGCCTCTACTCAATGTACCACGTCCCATTACTAACATCAATATGATTTAATCAAGCACTATACCATTCGATGACACAGAGGTAGTGCCTTCAGAGTCAGAAATGGATTATTTCAATGGCAAGATGCCTTTGAGTCCTTTTGAGATGGCATATGCAGTAGTACAGTCATTTTCTAACACAATTTCAACTAATCCTGATCCAATGAATGTGATCACTGAAGAGTCTTCCTCACAATCAAGCTCAACCTTGACATCTATTTCTGATCCTTTTCAAAAAGTGTTTCATACTGATGAAAGTATTCGAGAATTTTTGTCTATGGATGAATTACCCTAGGATGATCTACACCATAGGTAGTCATTTTTACCTGAACTTGATAGGTTTGAAAATGATTTTTCGTCTATTTTTACAATTTATTATTTCAAGGAACGAAAAAATCCTATATCAATTACAAATTCAAATTCTGAGACTAATTTGGGAAAAATTTCTACAACAATTCCTATTGACATATCAGTTAAACCTGGAATTGTTGAAAACATTCATATAGGTGCTTCTTGTTCAATTGATGAAATTAATACATATAAATCCCTATTTCAATAATTCCAAGACATATTTGCTAGGTCTGACGAAGAGATGCCAGGAATTGATCCAAAGATTTCCGTTCATGAAATAAAGACATACTCGGATGCAAAGCCTATTAGACAATGATTACATCCAATACATCCACAAAAATTTTCTAGTATTAAAGCTGATGTTGAAAAGCACTGTGAGAAAGATTTATTTATCCAATCCCATTAGCAGATTGGGTATCTAATATATTTTATGTTACCAAGAAACAAGGGACTATATGAGTATGTGTCGATTATAGGGATATTAATGAAGCATGTCCAAAAAACAATTATCCTACCCCTTATATCGACCAAATAACTAATGATTGTGCCAGAAATGAAATGTTTTCATTTATGGATGGATTTTTCGGATATAATCAAATCAACATACTCCCTGCTGATCAACCAAAAATAATGTTCATATGTCCTTGGGGAACATTTGCTTATTGCAAACTACCTTTTGGTTTAAAGAATGTTGGTGCAACTTTTCAAATGGAAATATCTTACGCTTTTCATGACATCAAACATATTGTGTGGCCTTATTTGGATGATTTACCTACTCACCTATTACATAGGGAAGATCATCCCACTAACTTATGAGAAATTTTTATGAGATGTAGGCATTACAAGATTCATTTTAATCCACACAAATGCGTTTTTTTTGTGCAATCAGGATGATTTCTATGATTCATTGTTTCGAAAGCCGGCATTCGTTTTGACCCCTCGAAGGTTGAGGCCATCACAAATTTACCTCCTCCTTCGACAGTTCACCAAATCCAAAGTTTTCAAGGGAAATCAAAATTTCTACATAGATTTATCCAGAACTATGCTGAGTTAACTGTAATGTTCCTACTTAGCCTTAGCTAAGAGGATACATTCAATTTTGATTTAGTTTATGTTTTGTGAATAATGAATAAAGGAGGAAATGTAAAACTCCTAATAAGTATAAATAAATCAATGCCCATGTGAAAAAAGGCAATTCAGGGCTATGTAAATAATCACTTGCAAGTGTGAAAGAGGTTTTGCGCCAAGATTGGGTCCACCTTGACCAAGTCAACTGCACTATCTAGGTTCATTGCATCTCCAAAAGGGACTGCGCAGTTCTAGAAGGGAGCATATAATGTGAAAAGGGCCAACTCATCAAAGTGTTTTAGGGTTTGCAAGAGCTATCTCATGTTATAAAAAGGAGGAGAAGGCACATGAAGAGGTTGTTGATGAATTATATTTCTGAAGTAATTTGTTTGCTTAGACAAATATCATTCCCTACTATTTAGTGGAGGATTGTGATTGGAATTCCTGTTTAGGGGTTTCATCTCTTCCCTTGAGGATCATTGGAGGAGTTGTTTTCTGAAGTGAGCCACTATCTGGTTTGAGACCAAGCTCTATCTTTCATGAGCAGCACTGGCCCATTGAGGGTTTTGCAGCTGCTATCTTTTGTAGCAAGTGGTGTTCTAGATTTGATTAGATATAGCTTGTTTTGAGAGGATTTCTCTATTGGAGTGTGTTCTTAAACATCCAAAGAGCTATCTGATCCATATTTTGTATCAGATATGTAATTTCATTCAATTTATTCAGTCTCCTTCACCCTCTACGCAGTTTCTGCTCAATACTGCGTTATTTTGTGAGAGGTCTTTCTTGTTTCAGTTTGCTATCAGTTTGGAGGAAGATCTGTTGGTGTTAGGATTTCCTTCCCTTGGTGATCCATGGATTGGGTTGCCGATCCATGTCTCTATAGATCTGATATATTTCAGCAATAAGAGTTATCTTCAGAAATTTCTGGGTTTTCTGCAGCACTGCAATTTGTAATTCAGATCTACAGCTTACTATGCAATATTTTGATGTAATTCCAATTGGATATTGTTCTTAAAGTATTATAGTTTCCATATCTGTATTAGATCTGATATTTCATCCATAAATATCTTAGAGGTATGAAATTTAATGTACAGTAGCTGAACCATCTGAAAAATAACGTTGTCTATGTATTTATGCAGTTTATTCCTAGTTGCAGCTCTAATTTCTGAAGGGATTTTGCCCTAGTTCTCTTTGTAATCAGTTTTAAAGGAAATAAGCTCAAGTATAAATATTATTTACTGTTATATCTCTGAAGTATCAAATATTTTTCTGTCCTCCTCTAAGTTTCAGTGAAAAATACGCAATTCTAGTGGCTGGGGTTTTCATGTTGCAGCAACCTCTCTCTTTGGCTTATTTATAGCTAGTCTTGATTTAGAGAGATCTATTTAATGTGCTTAAACTTATTTTTTCTTGCTGAAATTGCATATGTAAGTCACATACATCATAAATGAGGGGATCCCATCCCTGATCTATATTATTATTGCACATAATTTATTATACAACATTTTCATTGAAGACCTTGTTGAGATTCCTCAAAGGGATTATTCCAAGTTCTATAGGCAGAGTCTAAAGTTGGCCCAGTAGCCTCTAGTTTTCTCCCTTATTTTGAAGGATATGTAACCAATAAATTCCTCTATAGTCCATCTCTGAAATAGAATCTTGAGAATCCCCAAAAAGGAATATTAGAGTGGTATCAGAGCTCCATTCTTGGCACAGCCTGTGCTAGCATTGGAGCCACAATCATGCTGCATTCCGAAGATGAAGATCCCCTTTCTGAGAGGGAGAGGAGATACCATAATAGAATTCATAAAAAGTATGACTATACTACTGTTGACCTTGACAAGGGTCAAGACAAGGGGAAAGCCCCTGAATTGAATGATAAAGATAAGGAGGCAGAAGAGTTTGCAAAAAATATCTTGGAAACCATGCAAGATCTCTCCAAGGAGATAAAGGAGATGAGGATAGATAGAATGAGGGAGTCCCTTGGAAGACTCCATCAAGGAGAAAGTTCTAAAATGTCTCAATTTGGGACTGGTCAACCTGTGAGCTTGCCTCAAGTTCCACAGATCCCACAACGCTCTACAATGCCTACCTTATTGGATGTAGAGAATGAAGGGCTTCAAGATCCAACCTCTTTGGAAGGCTACTTTGCAGAATATGTTTCACAAAGCCAAATTTTCAAGGATAACTTGAGCTTTCAAGACTTGTGCCATCTGAAGGACAGGAGGAGACCATTGCAACAGTATAGAGATGGAGGGTTCCTTCATGGGAGGCACCACACCATGGGCAGGTTATTCTTGCCTAAGTTTGATGGATCACCCTCTTGTTCTACTAAAGCATGGGTGGAAAAGTTGGACATCTATTTCCAGCTGAATAAAGTGCCTGAAGCAGAATGCATTAAGATTATTGTGCTGCATTTTGAGGGAGAAGCCCACAACTGGTGGTTTCATGGAATTTCTACATTGGGGCGCAAAAATGTGTCCACTTATGCTGAGTTTACTAGGAGACTAGTGGAGAGATTTTATTGGAAGGATCCAAAGGCCCCTTTCATAAGCTTGGAAAAGCTTAAACAGATGGGAGATGCTGAGGCCTATATCTTTGACTTCCTGAGGTTGTCTGTCATGTTTCCTGATCATTCAATAGCAAGGAGAGTCTATATGTTCATTGATGGCGTGGAAGAACCTTTGCATGGGTTGGTTAAGTCTACCAAGCCCATCACTCTGCATGATGCCATTGAAAGAACTAGAGATCTCCAAGATGCCTTGCCAAGGGAAAAGGCAACCCTCCCAAGCAAAGCCACTCAGTTTTCCAAGGGGAAGGAGGGGAAAGCTGCTCCACCTAAAAAGAGCTCACTGAAGAAGCTCCTTGACAATGATCTCTGGAGGAAGTTGAGGAAAAAGAAATTATGTTTCACTTGCCAAGAACCACGGGTGCCGGGACATAGGTGTGCTTCTAGAAGAGCACACTATATTGAATTCTTCTCTGATTTTGAGGAGGAAGATGGAAATGATGGACCTAGTAGAGGTCACAGCACAGGTGATGATGAGGAGGAGGATCCATCATCGTCCAGAGAAGAAGAAGGAGAATTTGGTCCAACCAGTGGGACTCTCGCTTCCTTGAGGGGAGTGCCCAAGTATTTGACTCTTTGAGTGCAAGGTTTAGTTATGTTCCAAAGAGTATCTATTCTTATGGACAGTGGGGAAACCCAAAACTTTATTGATGCTCATTTTGTGCAGAGGAGAGGGATCCCTACTGATACTTTTTATGGGTTCTCTGTTTTGGTTCTAGGAGATAGAACTATGTAGTGCATGCAGTATGTTCCATGAATTTCAGTGACTATGGGGACCTACACTTTTAAGGAACACTTCTTTGTAGTGGACAGATGAGACACCAACCTCATCTTGGGTGTCTAGTGGTTGATCACTTTGGGAAAATTCACCACTAATTGGAAGGCCTTACAGATGGAATGGGTGGATTTGAAGAGTGGGAAACAACAAGTTATTCAAGGCATGCACACCTACCATTCCCTTGATTTCTCCACCCACACAATGAAGATGGAATTGCGTAGTGGGGGCAAGGACCTCATAGTTCCTTCTCTCATGTTTATGAGAATGCTGCAAGGGAAATTACTACATCATGGAAAGCCACTTGGAGTGCTATTAGATTCTATGGGGAAAGCTTCACCAAGTACTGGAACAATGGAAGAAATATTCACAGCGCTGTGGGAGGAAGCAAGAGGGAGGTTCAACCTTCCCACAAACAATTTTTGCATGCATAGTGCCAAAGAAATGAGAAGAAACAAGGCAAGAACCACCTTAGATACATCAACAACGCTGTCCTTGTTGAGAAGTCTAGATCCATATTGGAGGTCTCAACTCCTTGTGGAGTACTCCAAAGATCTGCACACCGAGATGATCTTAGATGGCATAAAGCAAGGAGGAGGCTATTTGGTCCATGAAGGGGTCATCTATCATATTGGTAAAGTATTCTTGTCTCAAGCCTCCAAGCTTAAGCAAGACATAATACAAAGGGCACATAAGGAGTTCCTTTCTAGCTACATGCAGTCATAAAAAATCTACTCCCTAATCTTGAAGAGTTTTGATCGGGAGGCTATGGAGGAAGAACTACATCAGCATTATGATTGGGAGGAACTAAATCAGAACTTACAAGAGTGAAATAGTTATGTGGAGATGGGGCAGCCAAGGGATCCTATGCAGGAGACATTTCTGCCATATATTTTTTCTCTCAAAAGAGGGGAAAAGCCCATGCCTAACTCTATGTGTGTAAGAGGTTTGTATGGTAAGAAATGTGATCTTATGGAGAAATTTTATTTTTTTGAATTGGCACATTATATTACCATATGTATGCAGGCCATGGCTCCTACAAGGAGTAATATTACATGAATATCTCATGGCAATGATGAGGCCAAGAAAAATTCCAAAGCTGGCCACTCCCTTGAGGTGCAAAGGGAGATTACTTATCATGATGGGTGCTTCCCAAAAGCACATAACGAGGGTTTCACTTTCAGCCATGTCAAAGTGGCATATGCAACAAAGATGTGGTGGGAGTACCACCTATCATATTCAGATCTACTCAAAACAAGGAGTGCACTACGCTGGTACCTCATGTGGGATTGTGACCCACCTCGTCAAGTGCAAATTTCAGTTTGCCTATATGTGATTTTGCTTCCATACATAGATGACATATTGATATTGTTTATGGGTATGTATGGGAAAAAAGTAAGTAGAGTACATGTACCACATGGGATGGAAATTTATCCTGTACTTCATGATACATGTTTTAGATGTGACATTGGCTCACCCTTGTTTATTTTTGTTGAGTTTTACACTCCTGAAGGGGCAGACGATGCACCTATCATGTTAGCATTGGAGGAGCAGTTTTTGATGTATTGTCTTGGTGAGCACTTAATCCATGATGAAAGCTTGATTCTTGAATAAGGAGAAGAAATAAATGTCTTACCCTACCATTTTCTTGAGGACAAGCAACATTTTGAGGGGGAGGACTGTAATGTTCCTACTTAGCCTTAGCTAAGAGGAGACATTCAGTTTTGATTTAATTTATGTTTCATGAATAAATGAATAAAGGAGGACATGTAAAAATCCTAAGAATTCTAAATAAATCACTGCCCATGTGAACAAAAGCAAATTAGGGCTATGTAAATAATCACTTGCAGGTGTGAAAGAGGTTTTGAGCCAAGATTGGGTCCACCTTGACCAGGTCAACTGTGCTGTCTAGGTTCATTGCATCTCCAAAAGGGACTGCACAGTTCTAGAAGGTAGCCTCTAATGTGATAAGGGCCAACTCATCAAAGTGGTTTAGGGTTTGCAAGATCTATCTCATGTTATAAAAAGGAGGAGAAGGCACATGAAGAGGTTGTTGAAGAATTATATTTCTGAAGTATTTGTGTCCTTAGACAAATACCATTCTTTGTTGTTTAGTGGAGGATTGTGATTGGAATTACCGTTTAGGGGTTTCATCTCTTCGCTTGAGGATCATTGGAGGAGTTCTTTGCTGAAGTGAGCCACGATCTAGTTTGAGACCAAGCTCTATCTTTCATGAGCAACGCTGGCCCATTGAGGGTTTTACATCTGCTATCTTTTGTAGCAAGTGGTGTTCTAGATCTGCTTAGATCTAGCTTGTTTTGAGAGGCTTTCTCTATTGGAGTGTGTTCTTCAGCCTCCAAAGAGCTAGTTGATCCATATTTTGTATCAGATCTGTAATTTCATTAAAGTTATTTAGTCTCCTTCATCGTCTGCGCAGTTTCTGCTCAATACTGCGTTATTTTGTGAGAGGGCTTTCTTGTTTCAGTTTGCTATTAGTTTGGAGGAAGATATCCTGGTGTTAGGTTTGTCTTCTCTTGGTGATATGTGGATTGGGTTGCTGATTCATGTCTCTATAGATCTGATCTATTTTAGCAATAAAAGTTATCTTCAGAAATTTCTGGGTTTTCTGGAGCACTGCAATTTGTAATTCAGATCTACAGCCTATTATGCAATATTTTGATGTAATTCCAATTGAATCTTGTTCTTAAAGTATTATAGTTTCCATATCTATATTATATCTAATGTTTCATCCATACATATGTCAGAGATCTGAAATTTAATGTACAGTAGCTGAACCATCTGAAAAATAATGATTTCTATGCATTTTTGTAGTTTATTCCTATTTGCGACTCTAATTTATTGTTATATATCTAAAGTATCAGATCTTTTTCTGTCCTCTTCTGAGTTTCAGTCAAAACTGTGCAATTCTAGTAGCTGGGGTTTTCATGTTGCAGGAGCCTCTCTCTTTAGCTGATTTCTAGCTAGTCTTGATTTCACGAGATCTGTTTAATGTGCTTAAACTTATTTTTTTCAGCGAAAATTGCAATTTACGTCACATACAACATAAATGAGGGGATCCCATCCTTGATCTGCGTTATTCTTGCTCATATTTTCTTATACAGTGTTTTCATTGAAGACCTTGTTGAGATTCCTCAAAGGGATTATTCCAAGTTATATAGGCAGAGTCTACAGTTGGCCAGGTAGCCTCTAGTTCTCTCCCTTACTTGGAAGGAGACATAACCAATAAATTCATGTGTAGTCCATCTCTAAAATATAATCTTGAGAATCCCCAAAAAGGAATATTACATTAACAAACAGTTTCACATAGTTGTTGAAACATAATGTTCCTTTTATTTGGGATGAGATTTCTAATTGATATTTTTATTCTCTAAGACACACGTTAACCCATACATCATTATTGGATCCACCCAATTACAACTAGGATTGATTTTTATACCTAGGATCCTTTGATTCTACCATTGGAATGGTTCTAGTTCAAGAGGATGAATTTCACAATGAACATGTGATTTACTATCTAAGTCGGAATCTGAATCTGACTAAAGTTAAATATTCGCATGTGGATAAATTGGCCTTAGAAGCAGTTCAAGCTATCCAAATATTCTGTCACTACATATTGTTACGAAAGACAACCGTGATATCTAATTGCAACCCGATGATGTATATTTTGACAAAACAATTACTTGGGGGGAAATACTCTGAATGGATTGTTAACCTATAGGATTTTTATTTGGAATTATATAAATCTAAATCAAATAAATAACTGGTGTTTGAATAATTTATGTGTGACTTTCCCAATACCGAGATAGAAACCATGGTAGAGATTCCCATTGAAGATGAATCTTTGTTTCCTACCAGTACGTTAGATCCATGGTATGGAGATATCATCATTTATATTCAAACCCAAACCTTTTTCCCCGAGCTTGCATGCTCAAATCGACGAAGAATCCGTTATCAATCTCAGCAATACAATATTGTTGGAGACATGCTTTATCATCGTGGTGGGGATTCCTTTTTTCCACCTTGTATAAATCATGAAGAGGCTGAAAGGGTTTTGAATGACTACCACTTTGGAGCGTGCAGTGGTCATATGTCTGGGTATGCCACAACCCAAAATATATTGCACATTTTTGGCTGTCATTATTTAAATATTGCATTATTGTGGTTCAAAAATGCCATAACTGTCAAATATTTGATTGAAAGATGTGTGCACCACCAGCTCCTCTTCACCCAATAATTGTTGTTAGTCCTTTTGTGAAATGGGGCATTTATTTCATTACATGTAACCCTCACTTAGCCAAGGGGAATGGGTATATTATTATTGCTATAGATTACGTTACCAAATGGGCCAAGGCGATGCCTACATTCGCAACAGATGGAAAAACTACAGCTACGTTCATATTCAATCATGTGATTTCTCGTTTCGGAGTACCCCAAGCTATTATCACAGACGATGGGAGTCATTTTAGAAATACAATGATGATTGAACTTTTTGATCAACTTGGCATGTGCCATGATAACTATACTCCATATTACCCACAGGCTAATGGTCATGTTGAATCCGTTATTAAATTTTTAACCACCATGATTAAATGGATTATTGCGACTCACAAATCGAATTGGCATACCATGCTTTTATCGGCACTATGGGAATACCGAACCTCAGCAAAAAATGCTATAGGGTTCACTCCTTTTCAACTCGTTTATAGTTTATAAACTGTGTTACCCATTGAATGCGAAATATCATCGCTCCAATTAGCCATAGAGTTACTACCAGCTACCTCTGAAGAGTAAAATATATTTTTGTACTTAGCACAATTAGATGAAACTCGGCGCACCGTTGCATTAGTTTCCGAGGCTCATAAGAAACATGTGAAAGCTTAGTATTATTGAAGTGTTACACCTCATGTTTTTTTAGAAGGTGAACTAGTCTTAGTATATGATCAATCTAACAATAAGCTAGGTGTTAGGAAATATGAACCAATGCGGCATGGTCCTTACATTGTCAAGAGGGTACTTTCCAAAGGGGCCTATGAATTGACTGATTATGATGGGGTCTCTTTAGATAACCCCAGAAATGGTCTTTATCTGAAGGGATATTATGTTCAATTCTCATGCGAAGGTCTCATTTTTATACTAGTTATTTTTTTTAGATAGTGTTGTTGGCAATATGATGCAGAGTGTTGTCCTTGATGGCAACCCACTGAATGAAGATGAAGACATGCGACTGTTGACATGTGTTGTCCTTGATGGCAATCCACCTGAAAGGATGTAAATCTAATATGAAAGGATGTTTGTTAGCAATATGATGCTGAGTATTGTCCTTGTATGGCAAGATGATGGAAACTTACTGGATGAAGTTGTGCTTGACAGAATATGTCTTGATGAACTAAATATGATGTATCTGCAGTGTGTACAGAAGGTAATGAAGAAAGGAATTCAGCATGTGCTAGATCTATGGTAAAGAGAGTATGTCTTAAGGCATACGCGGATCTATCTAGGGGAAGTCGCGTATGCACGCAGGAAACAACGTTCCAAGTCGCGTATGGGAAAAAGTGCTCATAAAGTGCAAAACTAGGGGTAACCACCATGGTATTGACCCATTTTATTGAGTAATGATTCGTCTATGTGACCCCGTCCAGGAATACCATCGGAAGTAATGTAGTTTTTGGCTCATGGTATTGAAGGCTCATGGTATTGTTTTGGCTCATGGTATTGAAAAAGGGGCCCGTGGTATTGAAGGCTCATGGTATTGTTTTGGCTCATGGTATTGAAAAAGGGGCCCGTGGTATTGAAGGCTCATGATATTGTTTTGGCTCATGGTATTGAAAAAGGGGCCCGTGGTATTGAAAAAGGATAAACCTATATAAGGAGAAGAAATTCATTGTGCAAATCATGAGAGTGGGAGCAAGATGTCTGAACTTGAATGAATATTTCTCTATGAAGTATATCTGTATGGAAAGGGTAAAGGTTTGATGATAGATCTGAATGCATGATGCACCAATGAAGAAAATGATGAAGAAGGGAATCTAGATCTGGAATGTACTTGTATTTGCTAGATCTGTTTATGGAATGATTAGATCTGTGATGAGGCGAACATCTGTCTGAAGTAAAGGGTTAAATTTGTGTGATGTGACTATTCTGAAGAATTGCCATGACCTAAATGTCTGAAGAACCATATGCTAGTTCGTCGCAGAGGAAGCGCATATATACACGGCTTCGCTGAAGAGAAAGCGCGTATGCGAAATAAAATTGGATGTGTAATATGTACAGAAGTATACGCTTGTTTATGTGAACGGAAGCGTGTATATACGCGACATCAGTGAAGGGAAAGCGCATATGCAAACTAGGGTTTGCTGAAGTCTATGGTAAGAAATATCTGATCTGTTCTGATGGTTTACTGATATCTGTCAGTAAGTTATATGTATCTGGTTCATGGTTGACTGTGCTTAAAAGTATGGAAAGGGTCCAGTCTGAAAATATGATGAAACGTGGCCTGCAAGTTGTGTCCTAAAGGAAGCTTTGGATCCAATGTGAAAATTGATGAAACGTGGTCCATAGAGGTGCTGAGGGTTGTAGCCTTCAGTCAGGGAGTGGTAGCTCCCTTCCAGGTGAGGCTAGTAAACGAGATCAGGGGGTCGTAGCTCCCTTCCAGGAGAGGCTGGTAAACGAGTCAGGGGGTTGGAGCTCCCTTCCAGGAGAGGCTAGCAAACGAGCGCAGGTGGGTGCCTGCATGCTGGTAGGAGTCTGCACCAGCACATATGTTGTAAGATGTTTTCTCTATAATAAAATATTGAAGGCTGAGCAACTGCAGCGGTGGTTTTCTCCCGACTTGGGTTTCCACCTAAAAATCCTGGTGTTCATATGTGATGCTTATGTGTGATGGTTTATTCTGTTCTTACTGCACATGTTTACTGTTTATAGAACATCTAATGAATGAATGATGGAATGATATAAGTGAAGAACTAATGGCATAATTAGATATCTGTGTATACGCGAGTTTTATGAAGGATATCCGCGTGTATACGCTAGTTGGCTTCAGCAAAGTAGCGTATGGGTTTTAGAGCATGAAAAAGTAAAAAGTCTTGAATATGCAGTAAATACTGATTCACCCCCCCCCCCCTCTCAGTATTTTTCCCAACAATTGGTATCAGAGTGTGTCCTTCTGCAGAAGCTTGATCGCTTGAAGGAGATCCGTCGCAATGAGAAGTCAAGAAGGAGTAATGTCTATAAAGCCACCTCTATTCAATGGAAGCAATCTGATATTCTGGAAGGTACGAACAAAAGCATATCTGCAAAGTCTTGGTGCAGATGTATGGGCAATCGTGGAAGAAGGTTACCAATACCCGGCAAGTATTCCTACTGATGCAGCAGAAAGGAAGAAGTATGAAATCAATGCCAAAGCAGTAAATGTCTTATTAGGAAGCATGTCTGAACCAGAATTTGCTAAAGTGATGCAGCTACATTCAGCAAAATAAATATGGGACAAAATCATTCTAAGCTATGAAGGAGACACAAAGGTAAAAGTGCAAAACTCCAAACTCTTAGAATTGAATATGAAAATTTGAAGATGCATAGTGATGAAAGTGTTGCCAGTTTCTTTCTTCGTCTAGATGATATTGTAAATCGGATGAGAAATTTGGGTGAAACCATAACTGATATTACTCTGGTAGAAAAAGTCTTAAGATCCTTGACTTCAAGATTTGACTCTAAAGTTTCAGCTATTGAAGAAAGGCAAGATCTGGAAACTCTTACTATTGTTCAATTACATGGTATTTTGACTACTTTTGAAATGAGACAAGGAGGTCCTTCTCAAATCAGAGAAGCTTCTTTTAAGGTGTCTGCAAAAGGAAAGGAAAAGGAAGTTCTCAAAGAAACCAGCTATATATCCGATGAAGAAGAAGCGAATTTCGTGAGAAAACTCCAACTAGGAACTGGAAGATTCAAAGGTAAGCTTCCCTTAAAATGTTTTGAGTGTGGAAAAGTTGGTCACTATGCTGCTAAATGTCCTTATAAAGAAAAACATGGTAAAGGAAAACAATTTGAAAAGAGGAAGAGTTATTATGCAAATGAAGATGATGATGAAGTGTCCAGTGAAGATGAAGAAGATTCTGACCACGCTCTACAAGTGCTCATGGAAAAGAAGCAAAAGAAGAAGGTTACTCGAGGAAATGAGATACCTCAGAAATCATGTATAGCAAAAATTGAAGAAGATGAAACAGATTCTGACGAAGCTCTACAAGCGCTCATGGCAAAGAGGAAAAAGAGGAAGGCTACTCGAAGCAAGGAGATATCTCAGAAAATTGAAGAAGATGAATCTGATAGTGATTTGGGCCCTTGTAATCTTCTTTGTGCAAGCAATGGTGTAGAAAGTGAAAGTAAAGTTGTGGATCTAGAATAAGCTATCAAGATCAAAGTTGAAGAACAACAAAAGGAAATTGATAAGAAAGATTCTATCTACAAAGAGATGATCTCTCAAATGAAAGATCAAATAGAAATGCTGAATGGATAGGTGGACAAGTATCAAAGGTTTCATACTTATGCATCCAATTTAATTAAAGAACTAGAAGCAGAAATCAACGATCTAAATGGAGATCTCGAAAAATCAAGCAAGAAGAATGAAGGACTTGAAGCTGCAATCATCTTTCTACAAACAGATCTTGAAGCATCAAATAAGAAGAATGAAGAACCTCTGTCATTTGAAAAGGAAGGCCTTGAAGCAGAAATCATCTCTCTCAAAGAAGATCTGGAAAAATCAAATAAGAAGAATGAAGAGCTGCAACAAACATGTGAAGAAAACAAAAATTGGTTGAAAGAAGAGATTCTAAATCTAAAGGATCAAGTAGAAGATGGAAGAAGGAAAGAAGAAAGCATGACAAAGCAATGTCAAGACTTGGAGGTTGAGGTAAACATTCTCAAAGGTAAATTAGAAGAAAAGGTTAAACTTTTGAGGTTTCAAGATAGTACTAACATTTTGGACAATATTCTGAGTAATCAAAGGTCTCCTGCTATCAAACTTGGTCTTGGTTTCCATGAAACTGTTAAAGGAGAATGTAGCTCACAAGGAAGTGTTAAAAATTCAGAGGATGTCAATGCAAAACCTGAAGTGTTGAAAGAAACAAAAGGTCAACCAACAATGATGAAATCTCAAAGGAAATCAGTCAATAAAGTTGAATGCTTTAAATGTCATAATTATGGGCATGTTGCAGCAAATTGCAGGTGCAGATAATTTCAGCCTCAATCAAACAGTTCCTACATAGAAAGGTATTCTGGTTTCTTCAAGGGATATTGTTTTTTATGTAACAAGTGTGGACATAAAGCAGCTGATTGTAAAAGGAGAAAGATTAGAAATACTCATTATGATTCTTATGCTTATTTCTCTGGACACATGAGATGTTATTCTTGTAACAAGTATGGACATGTAGAAAAAGAATGCAGGTTGAACAGATATGAGAAATTGGATAACTTCCAGCACACAAATAGAAAGTTCAAACAAATCTGGAAAAAGATGGAGGACCGATCAGAAACATAGGGAAGTTTGACCCTACTGCAGTCATCCGCTTCTGAAGCTTACTTCTCTGATTGACTGCAGGAATGATGTGGGATACATTATGAGATTTAGTAATGTATCGTCTCAAGGGGATCATCAGTCTAATTGTTAATAACTGTATTATTGACTCTGTATCAGCTTAGTTTCTCAGTTCTAAATAATGATGATATGATACATGGTTTCTTATGTTGAAGATTATGGATGAGTCCTGTTTGCTTTTTGATGAAGAGTATTCGTTGCTGAGATGAAAGTCTTATAATTCAGAGATAAGGACAGTTCATGCAGAGATTGTTGCTGATGACCTGCTGATAAACGTATTCAGGTTGCACAAGTTAAGAAGGAGCACTGGTTCAGGGGGAGCAGCAGGTTAAATACTAATGATTGCATTGTTGGCACTATGACTGCTTATTCTTTGGTTATTGTGATACTCATGCTCAAATGATGATGGCTTGATACATGATTTATTATGAGCCCTATTGACTGTTTGCTGAAGTTTATCTATTGGATGAGATTGGAAGTATTATGATTCAGAGATAACAATATATCATGCAAAGTTTGTTACTATGGATGAGATCTTTTGCCTACATATGTTACTTCATGTTAAATCTTGAAGATCTTGATGATATTGGACCACATGGATGATTGCTTGACACATATTTGAAGATGTTATTCACGGTATGATAATCTCTCTTGGAAAGATTGTATTGATCTTCATGAAAGATCTGAAGGCTTGGTTACTAATGTGCTTATGCTACAACGGTTGGATGGCGCTTGAAGACACAACTACCTTGTTCTATCTATCGTAGTCGGGGAAGCATTCAAATATCGAGAAGAAGTTGAACCTTTGTCTTTTCTCCTGAGAGGATCAGATCTGGTTAAAATATAGAAGATGGTATTGGATACGGGTTTCTGGCTCTGATCAGCGTATATCACATGAGAGTTAATGCCGCAAAACCGTGTATGTCTGATTGCTGAAAATTTTCTGTTTGGAGTCAGCTCTCTTCAACACAGCTGCAGTACTGTTTGGTATCTCTGGTGGTGTTCCAGTTCTCATAATTCTATCTCTAATGTTTTGATAAAGATGCCTTGATGATTTGTTGGTGAAAGTGTTCAGGATGCACAAACTAAGGGGGAGCCTTAGTCATATGGAAAGGATGCTTGGATGCACAGATTTAGGGGGAGCATTAGCTTTGCTGAGTATAATGCAGTGTTGGCATAATGATGGTTCTGAAATATGTTCTCTTTCTTGAGGACTTTCTGGTGTTGGTCATAAATGGTCATATTTGTAATTTGATGAAAAGGTCTTGTTGAGACCCATGATGTAAAATTGTAATATTCAGTCATGTAAGGACTTGTAAAATTTGTAAACCCACTTGGTTGGGTAGCTGAGTCAAATTTTGTAAACCCACTTGGTTGGGTAGTTGAATTGATATGTGTAAACCCAGTTGGTTGGGTATTTGAGTCTCATATGTAAATCCACTTGGTTGGATCTTTGATGTAAGTATGAGTCCTTGGTGATAGGAAGGTCATAGAGTCATTCAAAAATATGTTTGAAGATTCAGCATGAAATCAGGGGGAGCTTGGTCACTTCAGTATACATAAGATCTACAGAATGCTTCTTCTACATGAGGAGAAAAGGGGGAGAGTGTGTTGGTTTTGATCCGCCCTTTTCCCTTGATGTCAAAGGGGGAGAGTGACATGAATGATGTCAAAAATGGGGAGAATGACATGGTGTCATTGTATTCTTAATGTACCTATCTGCTGTGGTAACCAAACACCATCGTGGTTGCCATCAAGTCCAAAGGGGGAGATTGTTGGCAATATGATGCAGAGTGTTGTCCTTGATGGCAACCCACTGAATGAAGATGAAGACATGCGACTGTTGACATGTGTTTTCCTTGATGGCAATCCACCTGAAAGGATGTAAATCTAATATGAAAGGATGTTTGTTAGCAATATGATGCTGAGTATTGTCCTTGTATGGCAAGATGATGGCAACTTACTGGATGAAGTTGTGCTTGATAGAATATTTCTTGATGAACTAAATATGATGTATCTGGAGTGTGTACAGAAGGTAATGAAGAAAGGAATTCAGCATGTGCTAGATCTATGGTAAAAAGAGTATGTCTTAAGGCATACGCGGATCTGTCTAGGGGAAGTCGCGTATGCACGCGGGAAACAACGTTCCAAGTCGTGTATGGGCAAAAGCGCTCATAAAGTGCAAAACCAGGGGTAACCACCATGGTATTGACCCATTTTATTGAGTAATGATTCGTCTATGTCACCCCGTCCAGGAATACCATCGGAAGTAATGTAGTTTTTGGCTCATGGTATTGAAAAATGGGCTCATGGTATTGAAGGCTCATGGTATTGTTTTGGCTCATGGTATTGAAAAAGGGGCCCGTGGTATTGAAGGCTCATGGTATTGTTTTGGCTCATGGTATTGAAAAAGGGGCTCGTGGTATTGAAGGCTCATGATATTTTTTTGGCTCATGGTATTGAAAAAGGGGCCCGTGGTATTGAAAAAGGATAAACCTATATAAGGAGAAGAAATTCATTGTGCAAATCATGAGAGTGGGAGCAAGATGTCTGAACTTGAATGAATACTTCTCTATGAAGTATATCTGTATGGAAAGGGTAAAGGTTTGATGATAGATTTGAATGCATGATGCACCAATGAAGAAAATGATGAAGAAGGGAATATAGATCTGGAATGTACTTGTATTTGCTAGATCTGTTTATGGAATGATTAGATCTGTGATGAGGCGAACATCTGTCTGAAGTAAAGGTTTAAATCTGTGTGATGTGACTATTCTGAAGAATTTCCATGACCTAAATGTCTGAAGAACCATACGCTATTTTGCCGCAGAGGAAGCGCGTATATACGCGGCTTCGCTGAAGAGAAAGCGCGTATGCGAAATAAAATTGGATGTGTAATATGTACAGAAGTATATGCTTGTTTATGTGAACGGAAGCGCGTATATACGCGACATCAGTGAAGGGAAAGCGCGTATGCAAACTAGGGTTTGCTGAAGTCTATGGTAAGAAATATCTGATCTGTTCTGATGGTTTACTTATATCTGTCAGTAAGTTATATGTATCTGGTTCATGGTTGACTATGCTTAAAAGTATGGAAAGGGTCCAGTCTGAAAATATGATGAAACGTGGCCTGCAAGTTGTGTCCTAAAGGAAGCTTTGGATCCAGTGTGAAAATTGATGAAACGTGATCCATAGAGGTGCTGAGGGTTGTAGCCTTCAGTCAGGGGGTGGTAGCTCCCTTCCAGGTGAGGCTGGTAAACGAGATCAGGGGGTCGTAGCTCCCTTCCAGGAGAGGCTGGTAAACGAGTCAGGGGGGTTGGAGCTCCCTTCCAGGAGAGGCTGGTAAACGAGCGCAGGTGGGTGCCTGCGTGCTGGTCAAGTCTGCGCCAGCACATATGTTGTAAGATGTTTTCTCTATAATAAAATATTGAAGGCCGAGCAACTGCAGCGGTGGTTTTCTCCCGACTTGGGTTTCCACCTAAAAATCCTGGTGTTCATGTGTGATGCTTTGTGTGATGGTTTATTCTGTTCTTATTGCACATGTTTACTATTTATAGAACATCTAATGAATGAATGATGGAATGATATAAGTGAAGAACTAATGGCATAATTAGATCTCTGTGTATACGCGAGTTTTATGAAGGATATCCGCGTGTATACGCTAGTTGGCTTCAACAAAGTAGCGTATGGGTTTTAGAGCATGAAAAAGTAAAAATTTCTGAATATGCAGTAAATAGTGATTCACCCCCCCCCTCTCAGTATGTTTCCCAACAAGTGTGCCTTATATTAGATAAGTGTGCCTAGTTTAAGTTTGTTTTTTCTACTATGACTACATATCTTGATTACTCTTGATATTGCAGATGTCAAGATCCCTTCAAACATACATTGGTTTTGTCATGGTGCTTGTCGTAGTACATGGAATATTTCTTCCACAGCTTGGGTTATCTATTCACCCACTGATGAGTTAGTTTCTATGTATGGGGTAATCCTTGGTCAAACAACGAACAATATTGCAGAATTAGCGTAGTCATTGAGTTATTATCTAATGCCATTTCATTTTGTATTCAACATTTGATCACTAGGTTACATTTAGAACTCATTGTATTACATTTAAATAGAGTATATGCAATTAAAAATCCATTGTTGTTGAGATATTTTTGAAGGTTCGTCTCTTGGAATGACAGTTTGATTACATCGAATATCAACACATTTCAAGAAATTTAAACACATTGGCTGATGCATTAGCTAATCATTTTCTAAATAGACATTTGCAACATTAAAATAGTAAACCAAAAAAACATTCAATACATGTTGAACAAGATACTCAGAGAAAGTAGTAATGTCATAGATAAGTTTGTTTTCAAAAAATATTACATCATTGAAGATCATAGGCTTAAATACCTTATTATTTGATAGATACTGGTGGAATAAAAAAATATGTCAATCCACAATGATCGTCCACTATCCATGATGATGATCATGGTAGTAGACTATGGCACAGTCCACCTTGTGCAGGAATCTCCTAAATTGTCCTAGTACACCTATAACATGTCCCTGAAGCTGGAGAGGAATTTCATTTGTCCCTGTCTCGGGAATTTCTATGGTTAACCTCTCCAGGTTGTGTTCCATATTAGTTAGGATCTCTGTTTCTTGATCCTATGGTGGTACTATAGGCTCTGTTTTCCGCCTTTCAAACTGCAGAGTGTAGCTGGTCTTCATGGACCAACATCTGCAGTTAAAATTTTGTTATCAATATCGGATGATAAAAAAGAAATAAAAATTAGATTTTAAAAACATAAAAAATTTTCACTTACCTGATTCATCCCACTGTGCCCCTGGGGGCAAAGACATCTGGGGATCACCTTTGACATCTATACCTACATAAGGGAAGCCTTCAATGGTGAAGACTTGATTCTAAAGTACGCCGGATTGAACTGAACCACTGTACTGCCATCGCAACCATGGTGAGCCATTAATGCAACCCAATGTACCATCTGAGGTTCTCTAGGATCCCCATGATCCACTGGAATAATTTGAGGAGCAAGAAGTGGAATTCTCTCCAACTAAAAGGAGATCAAAATGGTGCCATAACCAAAGTTTTTTAACTTTGCATTCCTTTCTCTGGTTAGTTGGCCTTTCATATTGACCAATACCCCTTCACACTAGTTGAATATGGTGCCTCAGAAACACTCCACTACAATCTGCATTTGAGATTTAGTGGCTACATGTGGAGCCACACCTCCACACAGCCTGGTTATTGTGAATGTGATCACTTTAAGATCTAGTTGCAAGATAGCTTTTATGTCTATGTGATTATCCTTTGGATCTGACTCATCATTGAAAAATTGTTGTTTATATATAGCAACGGGTGGGCCACCCTGCCTAGCCCCAAACAAGGATATCTTTTCTCCCCTTCGAGACAATCCAGTGAGAAAATAAATTTCCTTGACTTCAATTATGAGCCGATGGTCACCAAAGGTAAAGCACTCATCTTGAACATCCCATGTGTTCACTAACCATGTCATGATCTCCACCTATGCTTTCATACCCTAAATCACCCATAACTTATATAAGCCGCAATTTTTTAACACTCGCATTATGTGAGGATCATTCATGGCTTCATTGTCTATAGCCTCATGCTCACATTCTCTCCACTCTAGCATGGTGAAATATTCTGCAAATGGACACATTTGAAGGTTAGAAACCATTGGAATGAAAAAAATTAACCATTTCTAGGAGAATTTGTAGATTTTAATGCTCACCGCGCCTCTGCATTTTTTGTGCAGAGACAGTTCAGACATCCGCACGGGCTCTACACAAAAACCATAGTATCTCGATAATTTTCCTTTTAGGAAATTATCAGGGTCCGCGGGTAGCGCGTTCATAACTTGCGGACCCTCGAGGGCACAATTTTGAACATAATTTCTCCCTAAAAAATTAAATTAAAGACAAAAAAGAGAATTTAAACTGATAGAAATGAAGAGTAAAGTGATGTGGATTACCTGGTTCTAGCGAATCATGAATTGAATGGAATTTTCTCCTGATATTGGCTCTGAAACATTTTTTCCAAAAGCTCTCAATTTACTGCTCTGAAGATAAAAGGTGAAAATGACTTTGTTAAACTCCTTTTTATAGTTTTTGAATGAATGAAATATTACATTTTATTTACTTTTCACTTAAAAGGGATATTTTTCAATGTTTTTACTTCTTTGGAGCAGGTATGTTTAATTTTTGTGCAGATTATAGGTTTTTGGTGAAAAAAAATTATTTTGATGATGAGTATATGGCTAAAACATGAAGCTGGGTTACACTTTTGTGAGAATCGGGGGCCGAATTTTTTTTTCAGCAATAGTTCGGCCAAACATTTTATAGAGTTCGGCCGAAATATGTAATAGTTCGGCCAAAATTTCCTAGAAATTTTGGCCAAACTCATGATTCTATTTAGATTGACGGCACACTGACGGCGCAGGCAAATAGAATTTTTGCCGGAGATTGGAAAACCGACAACAAAAGTTTCGCCGAACTTCTAAAAAATTTCAGCCAAATTATGAGTTCAGCCAAACTTTTACTTTTAAAATAGTTGGGCCGAACTATTTTCTATAAATAAATCGCCTGTGAAGTTTGGTTGTTTACCGGTTTCATTGTTCGCGTGTTTTCTGTCCCTGTCACTGCTGCTCTATTCGCGCTCTTGCTCCTCCCAGTCGCGTTGGTGCTCCTCCCATCCATGCTCTTCGACTCCTTCGGGTATGTTCGACTCCATCTTTCTGATGGGCTGTCTTTCTAAAGTCTCTGGAGATGTTTTTGTTGGTTTTGGTTGAGGTTTAGATTCTTTCGCTACCGGATATTATTTTTCGGAATTGTCTGTATACATATCAGATAGGTTTGATTTTCAAATTTTTTTCTGAAGGAACTGGAATATAATGTATTATAATGGAGCTAGTTTCAATCCCTGGGCAAATTTGGAAGGTGAGATTCCTTGGTCACAACCACGTAGCCAAGATTTTCTTTCACAATTCGATGGGTACAATGCTTGCCATTTCCCAAAATCTCTTCCACAAAAAACAAATGCATTTCATGTCAATGCGTGGAAGTTTTCTAATAGCAAGGAATTGTAGGAATTTTACAACAACCATGAGGCAATTTCCTCTTATACCCACATGTCTTAGACCCACATGACATATTGTGCATGGCTGTGCATTACTAAACCAATTGTTGCCTATTAAACCTATGTCTAAGCATTGGGGTAGTGATTGTAACTTGTAATTCAATTTTTAATTCAATGGGAACATCATCCAATGACAATACCATTTACTATCTAGCATCAATATGAGAAAGGTCGATTTTTCTTGCATATGCGAAATACAGAATTGTCAAAACTCCCAACATTGATAGACATACCCGGTATAAAATTACGATACATGTCAACAACAGCTTGACAGGTAAGTGAAGGTAGGTAGTTAACATAACCTCTACACGAGTTCAAGTCTCACCAAGTGACAAGCTAATTCTTGTACTAGTGCTTTTCTGACAACACAAACAACAGTAGTTGTGACCAGGTGCAGTGAAAATCCTGACAGAAGGTAACTAAATTTAATTGTGCTCATGGTTCCCTGCAATGATAAATCCGATCATGTTAATCTCATTATGATAAGAAGAGTCCAAGATACCCCACTCATATCTTCTTAGCTGAAGGTAACAGAATTGAATGGTGCTAATGGTTCACCACAATGCTAATCTGGGTGCATTAACCTCACCGCCATTGGAGAAAGACCATGTTTAAAAAGAAATTGGGAATATTCCTACTCATAGTGCTTAGCCGAAAGTAACCGAACTGAAAATTCTATGGTTCCTACAATACTAAATCTCAGGATATTGAGCACCTTAGCCTCATTCTGATGAGAGGGATACAGTTAAAAAAATAATATTAGGATATATGAATAGGAGTAAGAAATTTTAAATAGTAGAATAAATTGGACTAGTTAACTTGTTAGCCAATACTGTCTCACAAACCCTCAACAAAGGCTTTAATTGACAGGCAGGTGGAATCCTGGATTAAACAAAAAATAACAGTGAATTCATCTGCTTCATGCAAATATTATACACATCTCAAAAGCTTGAACATGAATTTTGGAACTTTCATCATGTTTCAACATGTAGAAGCCGTGACAACATAATAACTATTTAAAATATGATTGTTTGAGCAACTCTTTCTCTGGGATACAAGGAGGCTGAAAGATTTTTTTTCTTGTATATTTGAAGCTCTCCATTATTATAGAAAAGGATTTTTTTCTTGTATATTTTTATTCTCTATGCCATGGTAATGTCATAGTGTATGAAGTTTTAAATTGTTTTTATTATTTGTATTATATGTTGGATGTGATTTTGATTGAAAATGCTTCTTTTATATTTATTAATTAAAAAAAAATTATTAGAAAAATTATTTCTTTAAGCCTTGGAATTTACAATCAAAATTAGAAAATGTATTTTTATCTAAACTATTTATGAAAAGTTTAATATTGTTTTATTTTCTCTACCATGTCCTTTTTACATATATCTAGAATAATATTATTTGTAGTTTCTGGTTTTTTGTAACATTTTACTACCATAATCAAAATCTATAGAAATAATAATCTAACATTATAATATGTTGAAATGGAGTTAGCCAACTCAAATATAGTATTGCAAATCCCTGGCTAAGTTAGATGAGGAGGCTATGTATTACTTAGTATTGTATCCATATTGGGGTTGCAAGTTCTATGGGTTCAAAAGAACACTTGCAAACAATTTGTTTTCCATATGACCTCTCTTTTTCATAGATAAATTTCATTCTTTTAGCCATTATGGATTTGAGAAAAATACATCCCGATAGGCCAATAAAAAGCCTTAACAATGAATTAAACATGAACAACTATTAAATATGGGTAACCAAGCAGCATCAAAACAAACAACTAAATCACCAAGGCTAGTAGTGATAAATAATAAACATTCTAGGATACTTCAAAATTCCATGTAAATAATTTTTTACCTAAAATCACTAGATGGTGAGGCCCACAGCAACAACTGCAAAAGCAGTGCAATATAACTAATAAAACTACATCAACAAAACACATGGTCTTGAATGAGTTTTTGGACTCTTTAGATATAAATGTACACCATGGCAATGTATCTTATATAAAACTTTAATCCATGTGCTTAACCTTAACATTGACACAAATGGAATACAATTTTACTCACTGCTTTATGATAGAAAAATATGCGGATGAGTATTGCCCACATATCCGAAGTCAAAAGGGATAGATTAAAAAGGGATGCTCCGGTCATCTGTAAAAAGATAAATTAAAGAAGCATGACATATTAGTAATGCAAATTAGATATGCGTACCAATTATGTTCATATAACACAACAAATAGATGATTCAATACAAATGTCACATAGAAGTCATATTTATCTCATGGGCCTTCAACTTAAATTATATATCTAGCATTACATTAGGCCGTAGGAGATAAATCAAAGAAGCATTTGAATGTAAATTAAACATGTGTAATAATTATGTCCTTTAGTTCAATAAATAGATAATAATTTGCAAATGCCATATCTAAGCTATATTTCATCTAAGTAGCTTTCAATTCAAACTTATATCTAATGTTAAATTATATAAAAGAATAATAGTAATCCAAACTTCAAAATAATATTTAGAGTTAGTATAAAATGTGACATATAATTTTCCTACATGGAAAAACATAGTTACCAAGAGTTCAAAACCATGCATTTGAATAGAAAGTGGGTATACGAATGAGCAAGTAGATTTTTTCTAGAAATGAGGAAGTGAAGGTTGATAGAGAGCCACACAAAATTGCAAATTCATACCTTAACAAAATTGTTAGATCCTTTTAAACAAAACATATTTAATCAACTTTCATTGAAATATGTGATAAACTCAACCCAATTTTTTGAAAAATAGTATTCCATTTTTTACATAATTTCACATAATACAAATACATAAATATTACTTAAGTATTGTTATAAATATTTAAATACCCATCGAGAGATGGCCAAGTGATTGAGGCAAGGCATCATCACAATAAAAAACCAAGTACAAATTGTAGTAATCCTAGAATCATGCTTTACATAAGGTAAAATTGGGGAACTCATGACTTGTACTATAGATAAAAAACATTTACCCTTACCAAAAAATATATGATAAAAATTGAGAAACTAGATAAGCTTAAGCTTAAGGGGATATAATCCTTCTTGCCCTCCATATAGATAATGAAAATGATTGTTCCCAGTCTCATGTTGCTTCTCATGTTATTTTATAAACCTTGATTGGAAAGAAAAATAGGAGGGCAGAAATGTAAGAAATATAAAACATAATGAAACACAACATAAGAAATAGAGAACATAATGAAACACACACATACATATCTCTAGACAATCAACACAATTATTTTCCTAGGAAATCCTTATGGGAGACAAGCAACCCTAAAAAGTAATGATGCTCTAGACTCCTTTTTCCCTAGGAAATCCTTATGGGAGAAAAACAACACTAAAATGTAAACATGCTCTACTTTCTCTTTTCTGGTATGAAAAATATGTGAGTACAAAGAAAGAGGTAATTTCTCTAGAGTTATCCAAGACTTTTAGCGTGTAAGGTTGCTATAAAAACTTAACTTCATACATTTTTCTCTCTAACTTCACACTCCTAGTTGTATTTTCAACTATGGAACAAAATACAATAACACAAAATGGAATTCTTATTCCTCCTAGTGGCCAAGTATTTAACATAGCGTGATAGCCAACTAGGTGTAAGATTTGACTCCGTCAACCATTAACGAGGTTTGTGATTTTAGACCTTTTAGAGTCTTGTTAAAATTCCACATGTAGCTAGCTTTCCATGCATGAGTAATGGGGCTAAAATGTCATTCTCTCATACCATGGTGGTCAACATGATAGGTTAACTTACTAAAGGCATAAATTTTGAATGAACTTCATTTGATGTTTTTCTTGCACCATTGGATATGTCTTTAAGTGTAGAATAATGGTCAAGATTTCGGCACAAGGGATAATCGTTTGACCCCCATAAATGTCATTTAATACCTCAAAATGACTCCAAAAGGTTTTAGACCCCAATTCTCCACCCACCATTAAAATGACCCTACAAGTTGATTCTTTCAGTTTTTTCACTCTATAAGCATCAAAATACATGACAAATAATATAATTATCCAATCTAGATCATTATTTAGTAATTTGTTAAAATTATGAGTAAGATATACATCATGGAATTTAAATAAATAGCGTTAATTCATTGAACACCCTTGTACATTCCTTGTTGATACTTTGAAAGTAATACGTTTTGAAAAATAATTTGCTTATGGATTCTATTTTCCACATTCTCTCAACCATATCAAAAACCTTCTTATAATATTTGAAACCTAGGGTCTTTCCCATACCAAATTATGTTCTTTTAAAACATGTTTTCTTGGTGATATGGGTGATTTAGAAATGATTGGGGGAGCGAAATTCCTCATTTAATATGTACAATATGTTTGGTTCATGCCACTAAGCCAATAATTTTAAATTCAACTGACTTTTAATATAACCAACTAAATCCTACAAAAAAGGAATAAAACAATTTATGTTAGGGTTGTGGATTCAAGCATTGAAACAACACACCATGATATTTCAAATTTAAAAATAATGGTTTGAGTCCTAGGTAGCTTATAATCCTATTTGTTTTCAAAATAAGGATGCACTCCCATTTGATTCTCATGATTAGGTTGTAATCATGAGGCTCTCGCTCAAGAGTGGACCTTCCTAAAATCTTGTGACGTCTTGTCACAAACAAAACCATCAAACTGAAAACACATCATGCAAGAAACATAGCTCGCTGACATATCATTTTTCTCCTTCAAAGAAAAAAAATTCACATCATGTGAATATCTCCATGTACTCTTACATATTGGTGTACAAAACCATCAACCAAACAAAAATCGACAAAACATGCCTCTTCAAACAACCGACTCTCAAGTCAAATAATAGAGCTCAGGTACAAATTTCCATATTTGTTGCATTTAAGTGTGTCAACGTAACTCTACTTTCAACATCTTGCTTCATGCAACATGCACTATACTTTGAATTTGCAAAGAAATTCATGAAACATCAAAATACATGCAAGGCCTTAATTAGATAAGAAATCTAACCATCTGTTAGCAAACCATTTCAATGCCGCATCTTGTAGCTGCACTTCATCATGTGAATCATCTTGACCCTCATCGATTATGGAATCCTCTTTTCCATTCTTGTCGTTATCTCTTTCCACCTTCTTCAAATGTTGTGGATGACTTGTTGGATACAAAGTCCAACACTTGTCTACAAGGTGACCTTTCTTATGGCAATGATTAATAAACAATTGCATCTTATTTTCAACATCATTTTCCTTGTCCAATGGGCCTTTGAATTTTTTCCTCATTTATTTAGAAAGTTTCAATGTGCATGGATATCTTCTTCCAACATCTATAAACATTATGATTATTCAAACCACAAAAGGAACATGTGCAAGTTCTTTTCTATATCTTATGTGAATATTTACCATGTTTATCATAATCAAAATAAATTTGATTAAAGGAAAACTTATACCTTGAACATTCACCATTGTCGCCTTCTTGAGGAGGTGAATTTGATGAGGTAGTGGCTCTCCTCTGAATACTAGCAATGAATTCAATGACTAGATAGAGCTTTCAACATCCTCTTCTTTTACATTCTCATTAGCTGCATGTTTATTAACATATTCTTGCAAAGTGGGTGTCAAAATTTTCGATTCATCATGAACCCAAACTTCACAAGATTGAGGTAATGAAAATGAAATAAAATTCCTTCTTGGAACAACTTCATGTGCCTCCTTGGCTTTGGAGCATTCGCCATCATGTTTTCCATAACCAACACCCAAATAATTAGGCCCTTCCTCAACAAAATTTGGCTCAACTATGCCTTGTACTCAATTACGCCTTGTACATGTTTGCCTTTAGCCCTTTACTTTCATAGCACATTTTCATCAAAAATTTGGACCTTATTCCTCTAGTGTGTCTCTCAAAAGCACGTACACATTCATTTTGAGAGGAAATTGAAGACAAAAACCAATAGCTAATTATTCTAACTAACCTTGACTAAAATGAGCTAAATTGTACTTTGATAACAACTTGATTAGAATATGGAAAAACTAGTTTTATTGGGCTATCTCCCTCGTTAGTTAAATAAAAATGTGTTTAGGATTGTCTAAAGTTAGCCAATTGGGCAGGGGTTTATGTGTCAAGCTTTAAGTGTATTTTGTGAGAAATTTATTAGTTAATTAGCTTTTAAAAACTCATGTGTACAACAAATAAAATGCAAAATTGTTATTTAGGAAATTTTTTTCCCTCAATCTAGATTTCGATCATTGGAATGCATGTAAGAGGAAGAAGGAGGGAATTCACTTTTCAAATTCTAGACCTTGTCTAAACCAAAATAAACTAGAGGTTTTGTTTTCAAATACATTCACTTATTTGGAAAAGTTCTAGCTACCAAAAGTCCATATGCCAATCTACCTCCGAAGAAATCCATTTATTACACCACTGGTTAGTTTTTTGTCTTCCTATATTCTTTATCAACATCTTCTAGTGATTCTTGAAAGGTGGATACTTAAATCCTTCCTAAAACTTTGAGCTCTAAAATGAGAATACATACAAGGTAATTTTAAGTCATTCTTCTATCCAATTATAAAAACCAAGTGAATATTTCTACATATTGATTTATGTCCCATAAACTGTACAATATATGTGGAGTTGCCTCGCCCTAAGCGAGATGTTTAACAAACATAATAATAGAGAAACAATTAGTGACGTCACCAAAAGATGTAGCCTCTTCAAGGTATCATATACTCTCATCAAGGTCAAGAATCTATTCACCAAAAATGTCCTATGGAAATGATGGTTTAAGAAACAAAACTAGACAAAAACCTTCAGTGAGAGCAACAAAATCTAAAACCTCTTCAAGGTCTTCAATCTGCTCGTAAAGTTAAATTGTGTCTTGATAAAGTCCAACAACAAAGAAACATTCAGTGACAACACCAAAATCTACAACTTCTTGAACATCTTCTAAACCATCTTCAAAGTCAATATTGTGTGCATCAAATTCCTCAGCAAGGTGATCAATGGATTCATCGAAAATACTATTTCAAACTTCAATGCCAAAAATAAGTCGAAAGAATTCAATTTCTCCTCCAAAACCTTCTTCTCTAAGCAAAGCTAGCATGATGTCATCGATAAATTCAGTAATTCCACGAGGAAATTCTATCAAAGTTAAAACAAATCCTTTTCATCCATATTTAATGCCTACTGGAACACCTCCAAATTTAAGGACCACAATGCCATAAAATATGTAACTTTACCTAATAGGTGTAGACGTAGAACCCCCAACTTTGCGTGACATGTACAATTGAAGATCTTATATGGTAAGCAGTGTGAGAAGAGAGTCATGGTCACTAAGTTGAGCAAGAGAAATATTTTGGTATGACAACCTTACTTGTGATAGGTCTAGCTAGCAGACTACCAAATTACATGGTAATGGCATTCAAAATGTGAAAATTCCCATTTCACTTGGAAATAAGATGGTAGAGAAAGGTATAGATGAAAGGAGATATCCATCTATGGTAAAGAAATCCAATAGTTCTATCAATTCCACCTTGCAACTCTAAGAGACATTGAATTAAATTTCATCTCAAGACAGGGCTTTGAGAGGACACTCTCAAAGACAACCTTCGTTATGGCTTTGAAACACATGGTAAGTATCAAGATTTAGCAACCTTATTTGCATAATTTTTTCTAGCATGGACCTTAATGTCATAGCCTTCTTTTGCCTAAAATGAATGCAAATTTCCTTGCAATTTGGCTTGCGACATTCATAATTCATCCTCATGGAACATGATTGTGTTGAAATTGTGATAACATCTTCTGTATGCATAAGCTAATAAAAAATGAACGAAAATTACATTTTTGCTCTATTTTTTTAAAGATTTAAGGAAAATTACACCAAGTAGCTTCCGACCTCATATGACCATCATGTAAAACTCATCTTAGGATATTGTCCAAGTAAGAGCCACTTAAGCAAACAATCTAGTATACATGACTCCAATTTCAATTAGCAGCAATGATAGTTCTAAGTATGGTGCAAACATTGCTCCAGATCCTCAATGGGGCATGTTTGATGACAATAATTTGGGGAGTGAGAGAGGGAGATGGTCGGAGAAAAAATTCAAGGAATCCACGGGAAATTGAAAAATATATAACTAATAAGGTGGAAGAAATTTGTAACCTAAGAGAGAAACCTCTTAGGAAATGGGTGAAGTTGGTATTACACACCCGATTGGACAACCTCGAGGAGAAAACATTTCTCCCACTTTATTTGTTGGCATAACCTAGTAAGTGTTATTCAGTAGCATGTATTTTGTAAAGGCCTTGACCTAGTTCCCATTCCACTCCATCCACCAGGTTGTAGAGGATTCCAAGCCTAATTTCATGAAAAGTAAGTTGGGGATGATCACATCGACCTGCTTGATGACGTGTCTATGAAGATTAACTACCTTGAACTATTTTTTTGCGTAGGGAAAGAGACACATTCCCATGTCTGAGCATGAAAACGTTTTTTGATATTGTTAATGCCTCTAGTGCTTACTTCTACGAGTTCTATAGGCAGAGTCTGTAAAGGGCCAAGTAGCCTCTGGATCTCATCTTTTATGAAAGGTGACATATCTAGTAAATGCCCCTATAGTCAATCTCTGGAATGGATCTAAATAGAAGTTCTTCATTTTAATATCCGTAAAACACAACAACTTTAAGGTAAACTATGTACATGTGTCATTTCTCCCACAAACTAAAGTGTATAAGTGGTAAATTTTATACCAAGTGTTCTCCCACCATGTAAAGCGCAATTTGGTGAACTTATCATTTTTATAATTTCTTTTTCGATTAAATTTAGTTTCACACATGATTAATTATTGCTTTGAAAGTTGTGTTCTACATAATTTGTGTACACTAAATTACAAATTGATTTTTTGAAATCTATTTTGTGTAAATGTCGACCAATAGATATATATCATGGAGGGTAAATGACGAAGATCAGCCGAATCCCATATGGAGGTTCAGGGATCGGGGGATGTTCACGGTATTTAAATATAATCATAAGTCTCCATACATGTGTGTACATATGGAATTGATTTTTTATTAACTTTGTGAGTTAAATTAGTTGTTAATAAGTTTCATATTTTAATTTTTAGGAGGTAAGAGGAGAAGGGTTTCTACTCCATCCATGGAGCGTGGCCATGGTTCAACCGATCGAGGTATGAGTGGTAGCAGGTTGCATGAAGGGGGTGATATTTATTCCCCCGAAGGCCAATCAACGGCTACTGGTTCTCAACAGGGTCATTTTGGGTCTAGTTCTCAGCAGCGTCATTCTGGGTTTGGTTCTCAGCAAGGTCATGGTGGAGAAGATGTTAACCAACAACATCAAGGTTGCCATCAATTTCAATATTTTTTCATTAAATTTGTACAGCTTTTTTTACATGTGTTTTTTCTAATATACGAAATTTTATATATATTGATGCAGAGGCCGAAAATGTTCAAACTAGTGGTCAAAATAGACGCAGGGCAGCCCGCTACATTCAAGAAGAAGGCTGTCAACCCAGCACAACTTATCTGGCTGAGATTACTGATATACCATGGGAAACCAACATGGCGGAATGCACCTTACAAAGGTGTGAAAGACTTCATGCAAAATTGCAAAGAGATCTTGTGGCTTTGTCTCTACCTGCTGAGAGTCGACAAAGCCTTGAAATAGTTACACATTCATTGGGTGAAATGGTAAATGTGTATAGAAATCTTGGGCCAACGACTGATTCATTTGTAGAAATGATGAGAAAGAGAAAAGAAACAGTGATGGGTCCCGATAAATGGGAGGACGTAAAAAAAAAAGTTACAAAAGAAGTGGCCAAGTCAATGTTTAATTATAAGGAAGGGCCAAAAAGAAAAATGTTGAAGGTGCAGTATTTCAAGCACCCAGACAAAGCTCGTTATTTGTATGATAGGCATCTTGCGGCCTATGGAAGGCTTCCATGGAACGATGAGGTTCCTGTTTATTTTGCACAAATTTTTTATGCATAATTTTTTTTGGGTATGAAACCCAACTACAATGACCTTCCTTCAGAATTGTTTGGCCCGGGGAAAGGTCGATTATATGACCGTAAGGGCACTAAGTGAGATGTGGAGTTGCCTCGCCCTGAGTCGCCATTGGTGAGTCGACCGTTTCGAGTCGAAACTCTGCGATCAGAGATGGATGCGACTTCTCAAATAAGTCGAGAAGCAAGGGATGTTATGATCGACAATGTTCATAGCGGATTGAGTGGAGTTGATCTTTGTTTAAATCGACAAAGAGCACGTGAAAATGCACGTGCCAATTTTGTTTATCGTACAGATGAGGAGATTTACAACATGAATGTTGAAGATCTCCGAACATATGTAATAAATTGTCGCAATGGTCTGCAAGACCTAATTTTTCATGAGGAAGAGGGCACCGGAACGGTATGTGTTAGTGACCTTAGGGTTTGAAATTATTTTTACATATACATGTGTACAATTTGTAATAAATACATGTGTATGTACATGTATACAGTTATTTGTATGTGTACATTAATCTAACAAAAATGTATGATTATATGTTAAAACACCATTTGCAGTTCTCACACATGATGCGTGACGAAAATGTTAATATCACATTCGGGACCTCTAGTTCAAACAATGCAGATGGGTCTGACCATCAAGATATGTTGGAAAATGTTAGTGTTTTTTAAGTGACTTTAAAATAAATAATTGTTGCCACACATGTACATGTATGTATATATATAATTTGATAAAATGTTTTAACAGGTACCGATTCCGTCTGATGTTTTTGGGATGGCGGTACCTTCTTCTTCCTTGGGAGATGTACCTTCTTCTTCCTTGGGAGATGTACCTTCTACTTCCTTGGGAGATGAGCCACAAGTATGGACAATTTTTCACAAGTTTAAAATTTATGTTTAAAAGTTATATATATATATAGATATTCCACCTCAAAAAGTTCCATTAAAAATTGAGATATATATATATATATATATATATAGAGAGAGAGAGAGAGAGAGAGAGAGAGATCTATATTTTAGTTATTTAAAAAATTTTGAATTTAGGTTCCTATAGAAGATTTCTTTAATCCGCGGACTCTAGCGACGGAGATAGGAACATCCACAACATTTGAAAAAGTTGTCTTTAGTTCCCTTTTTTAATATTATTGAAAATAAGTTTGAATATGTACACATGCATTTTCATTTGAAAGTTTTTAATATATATATATATAACTGTACATGTACATTGTACAATTTACCGCTGCAGATGTTCCTATGGGAGAACTTGTTCATCAAATGGAGAGGGAACCTTATGAGGTATTGCATGATTTTTTTGTTATATTTTGTTTTTTACATGAAGTTATAGATATATATTCTCATTCATTTTTAAAACATCAAATTTTAATGTTCAAGTACATGTGCATTGTGTATGTAGGTTTCCCATTCACATGATAGGGCGCGGACTGAGACCCTAGTAGGGAAGACGCTAGATCCGTCTCCATTTGATGGACATGATTTACAGTAGATTTGATTTCAAAATTTAGATGGTCTTAAAATTTGTTAAACTTGATATAGTTTGATACTTGTGAGATTTACAATTTTTGGACATATTTTATTACATTGTTCATATAATTTATTTTATTTAATTTTTGAATGGTTTTAGTACTTTTGGCATGTGAATGTAAAGTAATTTTGTCATCTATAAATTAATTTTTTCATCTGAAATACATTTGGCATGTTATGTAATGACATGTGTTATAATTTGTTTTGTTTTTAAAATTTAAGTTTTGGATGCTTGGAGTACATTTGGCATGTGAAGTAATGTTGTGATCTATATTTTTTTGTTAAATGAAAAGTTAAAAGTTTTGGATGGTTTAAATCTACATTTGGCATGTGATATTTAATGTTAAATGTTTTTGTTGGATAGTTGAATTATAATTGGCATGACATGTGAAGTTTTTAAAACTCAAGTTTTGGATGGTTCCAATCTACATTTTGCATGTGATATTTAATGAACTTTAAATGTTTAATGTTTTAATGTTGCACAATATATAATCAAAAGGTTTTTAAAACTTAAAGTTTTGGATGGTTTCAATCTACAACTTAAAGTTTTGGATGGTTTCAATCTACATTTGCACATGTGGTAGATAATGTTAAATGTTTCTATTAGATCTAGTTCAACTATAATTGGCATGGCATGTGAAGTAATGATCTATATATAATTTAAAGTTTTTTAAACTCAAGTTTTGAATGGTTTCAATCTACATTTCGCATGTGATGTTTAATGTTTTAATGTTGCACGATATATTATCAAAAGTTTTTAAAATTTTAAAGTTTTGGATGGTTTCAATCTACATTTGGCACATGTGGTATATAATTTTAAATGTTTCTATTGGATAGTTGTTCACTATAATTGGCATGGCATGTCAAGTAATGTTGCACAAATCCCTTTTGGATGGTTGAAGTACATTTGGAATTTTAATATTGCTTTTGATCTCTCCATGTAGTTTTGTTTGAATGAAAAAATTTCCAATAGGAAGAACATAGCTTTTCAATGCAACTAATCATGTATCAATTGAGCTCTAATTGAAAAAAGAGTTTAAAGAAGTAGATATATGTACAAATTATCCCTTTAATTTTGATTGGAAATATAAGTCTAGTACATATATATGTTTGTTGAAATTGGGTCAATGTCGTTAATGCACTCAAATAGGTAGCCTTGTCGATTTATTTACATTGTTGAAACTTTTTACCAAAAAATCCAACTAGTTTTTCATCAATGCACATAGAAAAACAACTTGGAACAATTAATTGTGCATTCTAGAACATATCTATCCAAGACAAGTAACATTTTTCATCAATGCACGTTGAACATATCTGACCATTGGACAAGCAGATTTTGTACTAGATTTTCAATCAGGATTAGAGATGTGGGTCAAATCCCACCAAAAGTCGGAGAAGTGCTCCGAGTCTCCTGTCTAAAAGGAATTTTCGTACAAAACTATATTGCAGATGATTTATTTACATTGTTTCCATAATTTTTACCAGAAAATCCAACTAGTTTTTCATCAATGCACATAGAAAAACTAGTTCCAGTTAATTGCATTCTAGAACATATATATTGAGTACGTAAATAATTTTTCATCAATGCACATAGTAAAACTAGAACAATTAATTTCATTCTATAACATATATATATATAAATGCAATACATATAACATTTTTCATCAATGCACATGTATGGAAAAACTACTTTCATGTGATACTAGAGCACGTGCTTGTACCCAAACAATTTGTACATGTGAAAACACTTGCACAATAACATAAGCAGCTCAATTTTTAGTTGAGTACTGGAAGTTCTAAAACATATTTAATCCAAAGATAATAAATCATTGGACAATTCACTCAAAAAAATTCTAATGGAATTCCATCGTCAATAATCCATTCATGATCGGATTTTGACATTTTCCATCTCTTAATTTTTCAATTTTTTCTTTGATTGAACTTCTATCAACTTTATGCATGGTGCACACACCAAGTGACTATATTGACAACTTATGGAATCGGGTTCATAGTCTTCAAAGTAAACAAAGTCTCCATTTTGATGAGTTTGTCTGAAAGAATAACCTTTCAGTATAATAGACCCTCTGTCATATTGAAATCCGTGATCATTATAGTTTTGTAATAATTTCATTTTTTGTTCAGTGAAACGCATTAAATAATACTTCACATTTTCATCGTTGTCAATAGGTGCAATTACATCAAAAACATCTCCTGCACAATAAAATAAATTTAACAAAATTATGCATATTTAAATTTATTTCTAGATCTTTAAATCATTAGAAAGTAATTCAAATGTTACCTTCTCTAACAAGATCAGAAAATCGATCACCATCGGATGATATTGTAGTTTCCTCTGATTGCATTTCTTCAAACATTGCAACAGAAATTTTGCCCTTTGTATTTAGCTCTGTATGTTTCCAATCGTTCAGTTTTCACAAACGTCGTTGGATTTTCTGTTGTCTATGCAAACATCACAAAAACAAGAATATTTTCTTTTTTCCAATGCAAACACATTTCTGGACGACTTTGTTTGAATTGAATGCAATTTTCGAGTCCCTTTTATTGTTTCAACGTCATTTCCAATTGATCTATCTACATCTTCGATTCCAATATGCCAAAAAAAACTTTATATGGAAAATTAGAAAAGGAATTTGTAAATATGATATCAAAATACAATCAAAGATAATCATTGCATGATAAATGTACAATGTTTAAAATTAGATTTCCAATATAAATTAAATTGAATGTACCTTCTCACTTCTTTTGATGTGTTTCTCTCATGGCTTAGAGTAGCGATGCACCATTGAACAACTTCTTCAGCGTTCACAAGTCGGCTTGCAGAGTGGTTCATTTGATATCTTCGAAGTGCTCGTTTTATGCATGCTCCTACACCGTCATGTTCTCCTTTTCCATGGCCGGTTTCAAAGAAATTCCAACTATGTTTAATGTCATTTTTCTTGTGAAGACAACACAACCAAAAGAATGATCGTGCAAATTTGAATTGACCTGCGCATCTGTCTGACCATATCCAATGTTCATTGAATGTCATTCCACAATTTTTCAATGAATCATAATTTTTTCCAAAACAATGTTGTACAAAACATGTATCATGTGTACGATTGTCACTGATATAAAAGTGATATTCTTTAATGATATGTCGATTTTCACTCGTTCTTTCTATACGATCGACATTTTTTTCAGCATGTCTATATAGAATATGGATGAGCATGGAGACTTGGTCAGAATGATAGTACTCACTCTGAATTTTTTTTGTGGAACAAATGTGTAGTTTTCTGCAAAATCAGTCAGTGACAAAATGGTCCCTGGTGGAAAAAATTCACGAGATTTTTTGAATTGCAAGTCTTGCCATCGAGCTCTATGGGAATTCTTGGTGTATTTGTAGATTTCTACCTCAAACTTTCTCAAAAAGTCTATCAAAAAAATTTCGTCTTCTAGTAATTCGATTCTTTTAACACTATTTGCACCTTGAATCGATGTATCGATATATTCATATCTCTTCCATTTCACTTTCATGTTGGACAATGATTGATCATTTATATCAATACAATATTTGTTTTGAAATTTAGTCAAATTTCCACAATCATCGCATTTTTTACCACCAACACATTTATTTTTGTAAAATAGTTCATCGCTTTCTCTTTCACATAGAATTTGAGATATGAAATCATGGATAGTGGAAGGAGGAGGTGAATCCTTCCATAATGTTGTACCGAAATCAAGGAATGTGTCATAATATAACTCAAATTCCACATGGTAATGACAACAACAAGTGTCGCGTACGTTGATAGGTTTTACATACCATGGTTTTTGTTGAACAAAAGCACTGAGTGAAACATGAATTTGATGATTCTCTTCTTTGAACTGGTTGAATAACTCTATCTGAGTGGTTTCCAAGAAATATTTTTCATGTTCTTTGTACTGATTTCGTGTTATTCTTCTTCGCATCACATGCCTTGCAGTTGGCGAAACACGCGAATTGTTCTTCCAATATTCATATATATATATTTTTTAAATTTTCTCCAAGTCTATATTTGTATGGTTTCCTACAAATAGCTCTTCAAAAAGCGAGTTCATCATTTACATCTATTTGCAGCCGAAATTTCCGATGTTTGTGCAAAGTTTTTCGCGAGGTTCCTAGTGCTCGTGCCATAGATGTTACCAAATGATTCTCTTGAGTACTTTATGAAACCATTTCCATCTGTATTCCTCTACGTACAATTGAAACATCTTTCTCTCTAGATATCTTAATTGAATTTATTGCACTACTCATATTTTTTGTCACATCTTCCTTCATTTTTTTATCTTTGGTTGATTTTTGAATACCCAATAGTGTCGTAGCTTCTTTTAATTTCCTTAATGATAGGATACCTTTCAACATTTGAGCCTGAATTGTCACCCGCTCATTTAAGAAATGCTTTTCAAAAATGCAGTTAACACGATATAGTATAACATGGTCAGGTTTTTTATCTCCATATGTGTGAGTGTCAAAATTTTCTAACATCTCATTATCGATAGTGATTTCATCTGTACATATTCGAAAAAATAGTACATATTCAATAAATAACTAAATTAATAAATATATCTAAAATTTCAAATATTTTTCAAATTAGTTCATAAAATAAAAATTAAGCTTCACATTTTACATTAGGAAAATTTTAAATATATCAATAGATCATAATATTTACATTTACATACCTGCTTCAATTTCTGCTTGAGGTTGATTTTCTTCTTCAATATTTTGAGGAATATCTCTGTCTGTTTACATTAAGCAAAATATTTTTCAAATTAGTTCATCAAATAAAAATTAAGCTTCACATTTTACATTAGGAAAATTTTAAATATATCAATAGATCATAATATTTACATTTACATACCTCCTTCAATTTCTACTTGAGGTTGATTTTCTTCTTCAATATTTTGAGGAATATCTATGTCTGTTTACATTAAACAAAATATTTTTCAAACTAGTTCATCAAATAAAAATTAAGCTTCACATTTTACATTGGGAAAATTTTAAATATATCAATAGATCATAATATTTACATTTACATACCTGCTTCAATTTCTGCTTGAGGTTGATTTTCCTCTTCAATATTTGAGAGGGCTTCTAACTTTCTTTTGCGAGATTATCTCGTCTCTTCTCTACGTTCCTCAGGGTCTCTTTTTCGATCATATTTTCTCGCACAAGTTCTTCGATTTCCCATGATAATAGGGTATGAAGTTCAAAAAATTTCCTTCAAAAAATTAGACAATAACTCAATTACAAAAAATATCACAAAAGATTTAATTTAAAAAAATTCAGTGTAATTTTTTTGCAAAAAATACATACTCCAATCCAAAACACTTACTTTAAAAAATTCGAGAGAAAAATGTCTTATAAAAATGAAATGAAGCTCAAAAGATTTACTTCAACAAAAATTCGAGAGAAAAATGTCTTATAAAAATTTACTTCAACTCAAAACACGTACATACCTCCAAGAAATGTCTTTTGAATGTACATCCAAGAATTTTTTTTAAGTTCAAAACAATTTTTGCCAAAATCAGGCCGCCTCCAAGAAATGTCTTCCAAAAAAATTCTTTAAACCCAAAACAATTCTTTGTAAAATCAATTTGCTTCCAAGAAATGCTCTTAAACCCAAACTTTGAAGAAATTTTTTTGAACCCAAACCAAGATCTTTGTAAAATGAGATGAAATGTGTGAAATGTACGAAAATTGTGAATCATTTCACGAAAATTTATATTGCCGCGAAATGTGTTTTAGTAGGGGCTCCACAAAACTTTCTGCCTGACGGAGAGTTATACAATATTTCGGTCGAACTTTTGATTAAAAGTTCAGCCGAACTATTAAGACATTAGATTTAACGAGCCTTCGGCGGAAAACATAGTTCGGCCGAAATTAGATTAAAAGCTCGGCTGAACTAACGCGTCACCAATTACGCAAAAACCAGGCTCTGAATATGGTTATGCAACTTTGGACTGATTAAACTCCATGAAAGGTTGTTAATTAACTGTCGGAACCAAGACAAGCATTTTCAGAATTGAATATACTTTCAGGAAATATAACTTTTATGGAATTTCATAAAAGTTTATTAATTTTAATTATTTTTCTAATAAAATGGGTGCAAAAAATTTCTGAGGGTCATTGTGATTCAGTGAAATCAAAATTTTGTATCTCCCAAAATACATTGTAAAAAAAATTGAAAAAAGTATGGGGCATTACATTGGTCCGTCGTCTCTAATGGGTAGCTTTTAGATTTTTAGTTTATAACTTATATGTTAAGAAATTTCTTGCGACGTGAAACATATCCAAAATACGCAGTTTTTCGTATTGGACCAGTTCAAAAAATTCTAGTAATTATGATATGCATCGATTGGCTTTGTAAATATGACGAAAACAAAGTAGAATCTGTCTATATTGTTGTAACACATTTTGTTTTTTTTAAAACACAAATTTTCAATGAATACAACATTGCGTCATAACATGACTTCTTATGAATCCTTTGATTGTTAAGAAACACACACTCAAAGAAATGCTAAGTTGACATATCAAATCTGCATAAATTTTTTTTAAAAATTAAGTAATAGAAAGCTAACAAAATTTCTCACAACTTTTATTTTTATCGAAAAATAAAATTCTACACAGAAAAATTGTTATAGTTTGCAGAAAGTTGAAGAACCGAAAAAAATGAAATTTTTTTCTCAAAAAAGGGCAAAAAGTGTAACCCAGCTTCACATTTTCACCCAATACTTTTATCACTTTTTCGGGATCTTGAAAATTATGAAAAATAAAAACCCTGGAGTTCTCTTTTAGGCGCTTTTCAAACTCTCTAAACATGAAAGGATCACTGAGTACAAGACTATTCAGACTCGTTAAAGGAAATGAACATTTGTCCTTTTAGTATAAGTTTACCGCTTTTATGAACTAAAATGGACTATTTACAAAAAAGGTATATGTTGACTAATAATGGTCAATAGAGTTCTCTCTTGTATTATTTTATCCTTTTTCGGGCTTGAGAGACTAAACTTACGAAAAGCTACAACCACGGAGTTTACTGATGTTTTTCTTCTAGCTCCCTAAAACTGAAACACACCAAGTTTCTCCTATACTGGCCTCGTTAAAATTTAACATTAAAGGACCTGTCAATTACAAATAGGGATGAACCAGTCCTTCCTAGGGTTCAATTTTAATACTAAGTTTTACTCATCCAAAGGATGAGCTTCACAAAAGGAAAATGTGATCCTCCTCAAGCTTGTAAGAAATAAAGAGGTACTTGCCAGTAATGGTGGGGAAAAAAAGAAAAAAAGAATCCAGTTGTCTACCCTTGTTCTAAAAGCAGTGTACCACTCTTGAATACAACACTTTTGTCACACTTGTACCTGGGTTCGGAAAATACTTTGTCTAACAGTTAATCAAACCACATTTAAAGTCTTCAGCCAGTTTCTGGGTATTAGCTTTAGGTCAATTGTTACCAAACCATCTGTAGTGTCATTATGTGTTCAAGGGACAATTAAAATAAACCATTCATTGCAAAAAAAATTCTCCATTCGTGTTGACCATCCCTGAGTGATTCCTTGGAAAAATTTCTTTAAAACTTTATCTATTGGTTTATTGTCGTAGGCTTTCCTACGACAGGTCTGTTTCTATCGACGACAACTCATCATCTAGAAATTTGATATAGGATCCTATTAGTACCTTGTGATCTACATACCCTAATGGCAGGTTTCTCACCTTCGACGATAGGTTGCATCATTGACCTTCGATTGGAAGATTCCGGGAAGTGTTCGACTGCAAATCATTCATTCAAACTTCATGGATTGTACTAAGTACTTTGAGAGCCATTGTCATTATTGGTGGTTTCTCTCACACTTGTTAACATTTCACATCATTGATTGATAATCAAATGGTTTCTACCATGTTCGACTTCGACACAATCAATTGGATGGATAGAATCGTACTAGTTCGAGAAGCAGAAATCAAGACCCTAGATATAGTTTCCACCATCCAGACTGCGAGGAGTTTTATTATTCATGATACAATAGACTACTTATGACAGATGGTGTTTTGAAACCAGCTCCAAAAATAGAAGAAAAGAGATATCAATGCCTTATAAATAAGCCACTTCGAGGGGGAAACCTCCAATACATTACATGAATGAAAAATTCGTGGACTGATACAAATTAAAAAAACTCCTTTCTACATATAGGAGTCCATGGGGCCACAATTTAATCTTAGTGGGGCCACAATGTAATCCTATTTGACCTAACAATAATAATTTAAGGGCACAATAATAACAATATGGGGGTTACAGGGGTACAATAATAACAATAAGGGGGTTACACTAACAACAATAAGGGACTATACTAGTAATATAGAGACCTAAAATTCCCCTCTCCTTAAAAAAGTGTTGACCTCAACGCTTTAGTAGCTTTGGATGCTTCTGTATAAAATTCTCATCCTCCCATGTAGAATCTTCAGTGGGTAAGTTCTTCCACTTGATGAGATACTCTGAATTTGATCGATTTCGTAGTTGTCGAGTTATTTTTTCTGTGACAGCTTCAGGTTCCAATATGATTTTTCCTTCCTCATCAAGTTCTGGAAATATTTTTTGAGCTGGAATATTTTAATGTATAACCTTCTTTAAGCATGAAACATGGGAAAATGGATGCACTCGTGAAGAAGCAAGAATCTCCAATTTGTATTCCATAAAACCAATATTTTGCAACACCTTGTAAGGACCATAGTACTTTGGCGATAATTTATTATCCTTCTTAGCTTTATTGAGGGAATTTTTTTTGTATGGTTGTAGCCATAAAAATACCCAGTCTCCTACATCAAAACATCTCTTGCTGCGATGTTGATCTATGTGTTGTTTCATTCGATTTTGTGCCAAATTCATGTTATCCTTTAAGAGTTTGAGAACTTCTTGTTGATGCTTGATGTGATCTTCCGCTGCTTGAACCTTCGAATTTTCTCTTAAATTTGATGTGATGGATGGTGGATGATGTCCATAAAGTGCCATAAATGGGGTCATTTTTTCTGCAGTATGGAAGGAAGTGTTATACCACCATTTAGCGAGAGGTAACCACTTGAACCTTTGCGTTTTTTTATCAGATAGAAAACAATGAAGATATCCTTCCAAACATTTATTTACTATCTCAGTTTGACCATCGGATTGAGGATGATAAGACGAGCTATGAGCTAATTGAATACCCAAACAAGAAAATAACTCTGTCCAAAAATTTCCAGTAAAAATGGGATCTTTGTCACTCACAATAACCCTTGGGTTTCCATGTAGCTTTTGAATTATGTCCATAAATGTATTAGCAACTATAATTGCTATAAATGGATGAGATAATGCACAAAAGTGTGCATACTTGGTAAGTCTATCAACTACCACCATGATGACACTCTTTCCTTCAACCTTAGGTAAACCTGTGATAAAATCCTCTGAAATCGCGTCCCAATGTTGACATGGAATGGATAAAGGTTGAGAAGACCCGGGGTATCGATTTTCTCAACTTTATTCTTCTAGCAAACCAAAATTTCTGCCACAAACTTTTGAATATCAGATTTTGAGCCATCCCAAAAAAATTATTTCTTCACCTTGTGGTAAGTTTCTAAAAATCCTGAGTGTCCTCCTAAAGGAGAAGTGTGCAATTCCAAAATAATATTTTGTTTTAGTTGGGAATTCTTACAAATATATAAGATATATTTGTACCATATGGAATAATTTTTCCAACTAAATGTATCAAATGTACTAGGATCTTGCTGCAACTTTTGAATGAGTGTCCACACTTCTTTGTCCTTGTTCCATTCATATCTTGCTTCGATTATCCAATTTGTTGGATAATAGAATTGGCACAAAGCAATGCTTCCACATCTTCATTCTTTTTTGAGAGTGCATTTGCAACAACATTTAACTTCCCTTTTTTGTATATTATTTCAAAGTCATAACCCAACATCTTTTTGACCAATTTTTTCTTCTCCTCTGAAGATAGTCTTTGCTCCAAAAAGTGTTTAAGACTATCATGATCATTTTTTACCTTGAACTGTCTTCTAATTAGGTATGTTCACCATTTCTTTAGTGCGTGCAGTATTGATAACATTTCCTTCTCATCGATAGGTTTCTGTAAATAATTTCCTTTCATTGGACGATTTTCAAAAGCAATAGGTCTTCCTTCTTGCATCAAAACAACACCAATTCCATTTCCTGAGCAATCAAATTCCAAAATAAAGGTTTTTGTGAATTCTGGTGTAGCTAAGACCGATGCTAGGCACATTTCCTCTTTAAGATGTTCAAAGGCCTTAGTTGCTTCAGGAGTCCATGAAAATGCATCTTTCTTAAATAATGTTGTTAGAGGTGCTACTATTCTCCCATAATTCTTAACAAACTTGCGATAATACCATGTTTACCCAATAAATCCTCGCAACTGCTTTATGGTTGTGGGTACTTTCCATTCCTTAATGGTTTTAATTTTGTTAGGGTCTACCTTGACACCCTCGTGAGATATAATATGACCCAGATATTCCACCTCTTGTACTCCAAAGAAAAATTTGGATGTTTTTTCATATAATTGTTTCTCCTACAATAGTTTGAGCACCTTGTCACCATGTTGAACATGATCCTTCCAAGACCTGATGTAGATTAGTATATCATCAAAAAATACTAGCACAAATTTTCTAAGGAAGGGTTTGAAAATGGAACTCATCAACCCTTGAAATGTAGAAGGTTCATTGGTAAGGCCAAAAGGCATGACCAAAAATTCATAATGACCCTCATGAGTTCGAAATGTTGTTTTCAAAATATCTGCAGTCTTCATTCTAATTTGATGATATCCTGAATGAAGATCCAACTTAAATTTCTGCATGTAATTCATCCAATAATTCATTAATCATAGGAATGGGAAATTTATCTTTAATGGTGAGCTTATTGAGCTCCCTATATTCTGGACACATGTGCCATGATCCATCCTTCTTGTGTACCAATTCTACGGGAGCACAGAAATAACTTTGACTAGGTTGAATTATACCCGCCTCTAACATTTCTGCAATCATACGTTCAATTTCGCTCTTTTAGACATAAGGATATCTATAAGGCCCTATGTTTGGAGGAACACTTCCTGGAATCAAATGAATAGCATGATCATGATCACGAATAGGTGGGAATATTTTGGGAGTTTCAAACTCCTTGGAATGATTGTGCAAGACTTTATGGAGATTTGTAGAAATAGATGATTTTGATGTTGGAACTTCTAGTGAGCATAATTGTGAAATTACGCCTCGTTTTTATTTCTTTAGAAGATTTGTCATGACATTAGAGCTTATTGTCTTTCTCGGCTTCCCTGCAATACCCTGTAATTCGAATTCCTTCCCTTTTGAAAAAAAATTCAAGAAAATTTCTTGAAAATTAAAATCTACAGTACCCAAAGATTGTAAGCATTGTACTCCTAGTACAATATCAACATCTCCCATAGGAATGGAAAGCATTGGACTATTCAATACAGATTACCCCATGGTTAGCTTGATATTATGGCATTTTCTAGAGCATTTTATAGTTCCTCCACTTGCAACCATCACTTGACATTCTAGTGTTGGGTATAAGAAACAACTCAATTCCTTGGCTACCTTACAATGAATAAAATTATGGGTGCTACCCGAATCAATAAACGATAATACCTTTTTATTCTTGATATGTCCTTCTATATTGAGAGTTTGAGGAGTGGTAATTCCTACCAATGCATTACATGATATGGTCGGACTCATTTCTTCCTCTTCTAGGGCCGTTCCCAGTGTATATCCTTTTCTTTTGAACATTCTTATTCATTATCTTCTTCCTCTTCACAATATATGTAAAATAATTTCTTCTCAGCACACTTATGACCTTTAATGTATTTGCTATCACAACTGTAGCAAAGCCCTTTTTCTCTTTTTTTTTCCAATTGTTGTGGTTTCAACCTTGTAGGTTGTGGAAATATAGGAGTAGCAACACTTCCATCTTTATAGAAGTGAGTGGTAGGCTTCCTTGTCGCAATAATTTTACATTCAATTTTTCTTGCCAACTTGAATGCCTTATCCAATGAATCAAGTTCCAAAATGCGAACTTCATGTGGGATGTTATACTTTAAAGTACCTATGAAGAGATCAATCATGTATTCCTGTGGAATATAAATTACCCTTATATTCAATATTTGGAAGTCCTCAATGTGCTCCCCCACTGAACACTTTTGTTTGAGATTTATCAATTGGCTAAAGAAAGTGTTGTTGTTTGTATCCTCATAATGTGCTATCATTTCCTCCGTAAAAATTGACCAAGTGATAATTTTTTTATGGGAGCAAAGCCATCGATACCATAAAAATCTATTTTGTTCTAAATGTAAAGTTGCAATGCGTACCTTTTGTGTGTCTTGAACATTATGGAGATCAAAATACTGCTCCATCTGTAGTATCTATGTTACAGGATCCTTTCCATCAAACTTCCTCATATCCATTTTTGGAATATGGTGGTTCTTCCCTCCAACATTAGAGTTTATGAAATCACTATTAAAATTTATTTTTTTCTCATCATGAGTTTCCTCTACTATATTTTCACCATTAGGAAACATTTCTTGCATCAACTTTGTCAAACCTTCCATGTATGCTTTTAGATCGTTCTTCATATTTTCCATCTTAGTTTCCATGTCATCCATCTTAGATTCCATGCCAGCTTCCATGCCATCCATATTAGCTTCCATTCCATTCTTCAAACCATCCATCTTATATTCCATGTCTTTCCTCAAAACTTCCATGTCATTTTTTGATTCTCTTTGCGAGAGCGAAATTTCCTGCACTTGCTCTTACAATTTTGATATGTCATGTTGCCATTCTTCTTCTTCATGAGTCATAGTCGAGCCTTCTAAAGGATTAATGGGTGTTGAATTCTTTTAAGGGTCATTTGAGAATCCAATACTGATATATATTCTACAATATCCCCTTGGAGTCAATTCAACTTGATTCTTCAAACAAGACTTACGCAATTCAGAAAAAAAAATACACACTTTTTACTTGCTTTTGAGGAGCTCGATATTGAAATTGAATTATCTTTATACTTGCAGATCCTCAATATCTACAATTTGTCCCCATAGTATTCCTCTGAAGCTTCTTTCAAATTCCACAGGTCTAACTTGATTTATATTCTTCAAGGGAAAGTTATGTCCAATCTCCCACAATGACCTAATTATGGACTGGTTCAGTAGAGTGAACTTGTACGACTTGCCACGTGTCATTGTTTGCTACTTTGGCTCTAAAATTTATAGCCACAAAACTACAGTTCATGTACTTCTATTCACTTTTTACAAAATTCCAATCCAATTCTCAGAGAGGCAGTTATGAAGATTTTCCCACAATCACCTCTTTGAGATGAAATTCGGGAGCTTGAAAAAGACCTAACTTCCACAAATCGTATCTCCGAAAATGTTGTGAACCAAGCTCTGAAATTTTGCGATGATGTTCCTTCATATTTCGGCTTCACAATATAAGCATTTTAGCTTTTGACCCTTCGTAGACAAAATTTATAGCAAAAATTCCCCGATGACCTTCTTAAATGAAATTTAGGAGCCTAAAAAAATTCCTAACTTCCACATATCATATCTCCAAACATATTGCGAACCAAGCTCTAAAATTCTGTGACAATGTTCCTCAGGATTTCGTCTTTTCACTCTAAAACTTTCAGCTTCTGAACCTTCATAGAAGAAAATTTATAGCGAAAATTCCACGATGACCTATTTGGAGCAACGAAACCCTAGAATCCAAAGCTCTAATACCAAATGTTGTGGAACCAGGTCCAAAAAGAGAAGAAAAGAGATATCAATGCCTTAGAAATAAGCCACTTCGAGGGGGAAACCTCCAATACATTACATGAATGAAAAATTCTTGGATTGATACAAATTACGAAACCTCCTTTCTATATATAGGAGCCCATACGGCCACAATGTAATCGTAGTGGGGGCCATAATGTAATCCTAGCTGACCTAACAATAATAATTTAAGGGAAAAATAATAACAACATGGGGGTTACAGGGGTATAATAATAACAATAAGGGGGTTACACTAACAACAATAAGGGACTATACTAGTAATATAGGGACCTAACAGATGGATGCGTCCATACTATGTATACTATTGATGTAATTTTAAAATCATTTCTGTACCAGAACATTTAGTTAGTTTTGATATGAGTATGGGAATTAATACCTCAGCGACTATATATATCTATATATATATATATATATACTTTCATTGAATGTTTTTACAGGTTTTTGACCGGTTTGTCCACAATCCAATCCTTGGAATGATAAATCACTTCACTCTTCAAAACTACCTCAGACTTCGCACTTTAAGGGGAAATCTGTTACACATTATTTTTTCATCATGAAATTTGAATGCTTATATATGTTCATCACTACCTATATTGTACTCCCTTAGAGGTCGAAAACCCTAATGTTCCTAAACCAAGTCTTCGAATTGGAGAAAATCTCATTAAAACCCTTAAAATTCTAACTCTGCACTTTTCCTAGATCTCTCCCGTGGATTTGCAGATATTTTCTCTTTAGCCTGCGGCACATCCCAAACGTTCTACTTATAAAACCTACAGTCCCCTGTAAACAATCAAATAAAGGAAAAAGTAATTTCTACAAGGCCAACTGGATAATTATTCTCCCAACTAGAAGTTTCTAGAAGTGCCATCAGTTCGAGATTTTTCCCTCTACTCATGGAGCTCTATCCATTCACTTATGGATTTTATCCCTTGGTGTATGGAGCTCAAATCCCTTCATGAGAGGAATCCATCTCTGGCTTCATGGAACTGAAACTACCTCCATTTCTCTATAAATTGAGCTCATGTTTCAGTCTCAAGAGTAGATTGTAGAAATTTCTGAAGAAATTTTGAAGAGAGCATACTCTCTACACTAGTCATTATTGGTATGAGAATGATCAAACAATCATATCCATAAATTCATGCTAGTTTAGAGAGAGGAAGGCTTGTCAATATGAAGGAGGAATGATTGTTCAGGACCCCTGGAGGAACTTGTACGACATCAAGGCATCAAGTTGTAAATTTACTCTTTTTAGTCAAGATAATACTTATGGATCTCCTTTTCTCATTGACTTATTCTTGTGCTTATTTGAAAAATTCAATACTTAGAATCCTTGATCACTAAGTTAGATTAGTTGTTCTCAATTATTATATGTTGCAGGTGCTCTTGATTCCTTTGTTTGTCTTTGATTGCAGGTTCTACTTATTTAAGAAGCCTCTTTGGAGCGACTGGATAAAAGACTGCACCGAATGTCATATTTCAAGGTAGGGGCATGTCATCCTTCTTTGTTTATAATAATTATGAATCACATATAATATACAAAAAACAATTTACAGATGGATGTTTGTTTCTAGCTATCCTTTGGATACTAGGGAGATCTCTCTTGTCCGCAAGAGGGATTAATACGCATAACAGGGCCATTAGAAAATATTTTAATGTCATGGATCAAAGACTTATTTTCAAAACTTGGAGATTTTTTTTCAAATAGAGATATAATACATATTCCAGAGAATTTGTCAATGTGATAAATATAAAACTTATACAAAGGATATGAAAAAGGTTTTGAAGGTCATGGTAGTTTTAATACATATCAATATTTTGTGAAGATATGGAGGAGAGAATTCAAAAATGTTCTTATTCATAATAAGGCAAGGATGGGGGTTCGCAATACATGTGCTTATCTTTAATAAATAAAAAATGTCAAGGAAAAGAAATATGTAAGCATTCATAACATTATTTTTAAAAATGGTATAGTCATCAACTATGAAAATGTATTTATTAATAGGTTTATTTTATGTTATGTGTAGATTTGATTGTCAAACCACTTCAAGAGCATCACGAAGAGAAAAAAAGTGAAATAAAAAGCATGTAAAAGCATCCAAATAAGTGTTATGATAATCCAAATAAATATTTGTTTTTGATAATTGATGGTATGGACTAGAAGAAAACACTTCTCCCACATTTTGTTCGCACACCCAAAAATTTACAGGAGGAAAATCTAGTTTGAATTGGTCAGTTGTATGGTCTTAAATGGGAAAATTTCACCAAGGGTTTACTTAAGAACTCCAAATATTCATAATGATTCAAATATGACAATAAACATAATTCATGATGTTATTTCTCTATGGTTTGGTAATATTCTTGAAGTTTTGTATCTACAATTGGAAAACAATTCTTGTGAAAAAAAAAACTAGAATATTTTTGGATATCTAAACATGCTTGTTGAATTGAGAAATTTTTAGAAGGTAACAATTGGTTTCCTCCTTGTTGGGAACACTCATGACCATATTGATCAGATGTTCAGTCATTTTTCAGTAACACTCGAGAGGAATTATGTTGGGAGCTTTCCTTCATTAATTGAATGTATTAAGAAATCATACATTCCAGAGCCTATTTTTCATGTGTTGGATGAAACTGTTGACACCCGAAAGATTATTCTAGGACCGCATGGTGAGGAAAAATGCATTGAAAAACTTAATGACATTAGCTTCCAACATCAATTTTGTATAAAAAAAACTGATGGGAAACACTTATATGTGGACAAAAGTATTCAACTATTGCAAAATGGGCACTATCACTAGGGTTTTCATTTTTCAAGCTCATTTGAGATCATCCAATATTTTTGTCAAATATATTGTTATTTCAATCGATTGCTGAAGTTAATAATGCATGAAGGCAAAAGAGAGATATATATTATTTTGAATGCTTGGAATCAATTTAAAAAGCTATTAAATATACATATTAGTACTTTGATGTTTCTTATTCAGTTTGGTGGGAGTCCTTTTTCAAAAATCAGAGTGATATCATTTCAAGATAAAAAAATGAAGATATAATTGTGAAGACTCCATTTATTTGGCCCCAAATTTTTCAAATGAGCATGAGGAAAGAAACATTGATTCTTCATAGGTACATGAAAGATAAATGTATATTGGTTCCAGAAGATCTCATGCACAACATGAAGCCATGGAATACCTTTACAAGGGTTGACTATAGGATCTTAAGGAGGGTAGCATGAGCATGGTGTTAGTAGATAGAGATGTACATGGCTATGCGTTCTATGTTTCCAAGGTTATAAAGGTCATTATATAAAATGAATATGTTATAGGTGTTGAAGTACATTGTTATGTCACAAATACACACCCATTCAATGCTGTGTACAAGCCAAAGATGGTAATTAATAAAACATTTGGTGAAAATAGAAAAACGAATGGTAGAAATTTAAATCCTTGATGCACATATCTCTTAAAATTGGAGGATGTTGAGATACTTGTTTATGACTTAAATTGAACAAAGAGATGAACTCTTCCCTTTAGGACGATAAATATTTTGAAGAGGTTGCTACTAGAAGAAAAAATGTTGAGATGGGAGTCTGTTGAATCCAGTGGTAGATCTAGAAGACTTTTCAAACCTAAAATGGAAGCCATGCATGTTGACTCATATGAGCAACTTGTTGATGCAATAGAATAATATGGAACATATTCCTCTGCATCCAGTCATTCATTTGAAGATGTGAATTCTGATGGTGTGCAAGAACATATGAGTGATTTTGAATAATTTTTTAAGATAATTTATATAAATGATGTTTGCATGGGAACATGAAATAAATATTTTAACTTACATATGTTCTTACGTGAACTTTTGATTCATTTTTATTTTTGTTGGATTATATTTTTTACTTATGATGAAATCATTTTTTTAGAGTATTCAAAATGCAACAATAAAGTTGAGAAATAATTTATGTTTCATTCAATATATAAGTATTGATATTTTGAATAATTTAGTCATATATTTTTTTGATAATGCCATGGTTGAAATATGTTGAAAACTTAAATTTTTTTAATTTTATGGTTGAATTTTTTTCAAATTGTTTTTTTTTTTATCTTTAATGCTATGGTTGAAAAAAATTATAATTTTAAGGATTTTTAGTGTCATGATATTATATTTTCAGTGACATGGATGAAATTGTTGGAATCTTAATGTGTTTCATATCCCATTATTTTATATTTAAAGATTACTAAAAAATGTTGAAATTTTACCCGAAAAACAAAAATGTTATTCTAGAAACAACAACAGTGCGTTTTTTTCATTTATTTTTCACGAAAAAAAAAATTTACTACCATTTCTAAAAAATGTTGAAAATTAACCCTGAAAAAAATAAAACATCATTCTCGAATACACACTTTTCATTTTTGGGCCGTTTTTGATGTTTTTTGGGGGTTTTTTTGGCTAGAGTTCTTGTTTGGAGCTTACAGTTCTCATTTCAAAATTTACATTATTTTATTAGAGATACTTGTAAGAAAGAATATTGTAAGTAGGATAACATGATGACAAGTATCAACAGTTGAGGAAAAGGTTAGAACAAAATTTTGAAGGTGAGAGGGATGAGGAGTATCACCTCACAATAGATCGCTTGGTCAAATTCAGGAACAAAATTTATGTGTTGGAGAATAGTCAGTTCAAGAAGGTTATCGTGAGGGAGTTTCATGACAAGCCATATTTACGTCTCCTGGGATATCAAAAGCCATTAAAAAGAGTTAAGAATTTCTACCATTGGCCGAACTTGAAGAACAAAGTGGTTGAGTTTGTTGCGAGATGTTTGGAAAGTTAGCAAGTAAAAGAAGAGTATAAGCATCCAAGTGGCTTGTTGGAGCTGATTATAATTTCAAAATGGAAAGTGGAGGTAAATTCCATGGAATTCATTACAAATTTTTTGAGGACATTGAGATGACAAGATTCCATCATGGTTGTGGTTTACAGGTTAAGTAAGGTTTAAGTTTACGAATTCATCTAGAGACATATTTCTGAACTTCATTAGGGAGATAATCATATTGCGTGGTCTTCCCAAGAAGATCATATCAAATAGATATGCCAAGTTTACTTCCTATTTTTAAAAGGAGTTTTTTGTAGGCTTGGGGGAAAAGCTATCTTTCTCTACATCTTATTGTCCATAAACGGATGGAAAAATAAAGAGGGTTAATAGGAATATTGAGGACATGTTTAGGATGTATGTCATGGATCAACAGAAGAAGTGGGAGAATTATCCTACACTAATTTAGTTTGCATATAATAATGGGTATCCAGAATCCGTAAGGATGAGGCCATTTGAGGTTATTTAGGGGAATATTTGTATTTCTCCTATCAACTAGAGTGATCCATTTAATAAGGTGTTGATTGGAACGAGCATGTTGGAAAATATGGAAAATGTAATGCAGGCTATTAATAGGAATTTGAAGACAACAAAGGAAAGGAAGATGAGTTATGCAGATTGACCTAGATCATTTAAAGTGTTTCAAGTTGGGGAGCATGTGTACTTGTGCATAAAGCATAATAATAAATCCTTGAGGATTAGATCATGTTCTAAGATGACACCGTAGTATTGTGGGAATTTTGAGATCCTTGAGAGGATTGGACTAATGGGCTACAAACTTGCACTACCTCTAACAGTGAAGGTTCATTATTTTTCCATGTTTCATTACTTAAGAAGTATATACAATATGCTGAGCATGTGATTGACTAGTCTATATTGTAGGTGGAGCAAGAGGGAGAATTCCAGCCAAAACCATAATGCATATCATAGTGGAAACAAATCGTGCTCTGAAATAGTACAATCGAGCAATTTAAGGTGTAGTTGAAGCACTTTGGGCTCGATGAAGCTACATGGGAGATGGTTGATCACATGTAAGCTAGTCATCCTTCATTATTTTTTGGTTGAAGCAAATGATTTTTTAGTATATAATTTTCAATGCTAAAAAACCCTCCAAATTTGTGCCTATGCTCCATTTTTTATCCTTCCTTGGTATTGTACATTGTCTCTACAAACATTGAAACTCATTCCATGCATTTTCTTTAATTGTATTCATCCCTTTTGCAATATAGGAAAATTTTGGTCTTTTTTCATGTTAGCTATTGCATTATGTATATATGCTTATTATGGTGCTTTCAATAGGTCATATCTTTGCAAATTAGTTTTTCTAAACATGTAAACATACAACACATTCATTTCCAAAGTTTTAAGAATTGTTGCACAAGTGTCATCATGGTCATCATAAAATGTATCTTATGTGTTGCACTAGTTGTAAGTTGTCCTAAAGTTGTCACAGGAAGTTAAATTAATTTTTCATGTCTTATGGATGATATATGTTGTTTTTTTGTTAAGTATTCGAAGTGTGTGATCACAGTCGAAGTCTCATCTCTTTTCACACCAGTCTCACTAATCCCACAATTATCCTTTTCTAGAAAATCTTCATGACCAAGAAACCTAGCTTCAACTAGGCTCCTTGAACTACGCATTGCAGACTCTCAGTCCTATAGCTATGAGATTGCCTCTTGGAATTGTGCAATGCACATTTCGTACCTCCCAAGGTTGTTGTGCTGCACCACTTCAATGCTCAAGCCCTGGCCTTAGCCCCCAGAATTGTGCAATTACTCTTCCCAACCTGGCATTAACTACCCATTATACAATATATCGTATCATGCTCATCCCTTGAGATCTTGGGGTACGTAATTACACAATTTTCCAATCTCCCTTGTCTCCCAGAACTACAGAATATGTTCATGAAATTCCTATCCCTACAGCATGTCTCACTGGCCTCCAAAAGTACACAGTTTTCTTCCTCAGCCTAGCCTAAACTATGTATTGCATATTCTCAAGGCTCAAGGCTCCCCCTTGGTAGCTTGAGGTATGAAATTGTGTAGTCATTAAAGCCCTTTCCCAGCTTTCCATTCGGTTTCGACTCATTCAATGGATCAGTATGCACAATATTAGACTAGGGGGGTTTTCAAAATAATGTCACCATGTCATGAGTAAATTGTAGAAATATTTACCTTATCATGCCATGGTGAGATAAATGAAGAAGGGAAATATTCTAAGAGACATTTTTTTAACTGACTATGCAAGTTGATCACTTAGGAGAAAGCAACGAGACACTAGTTTCTGATCACCATTCAAGACTTGATATCATTTAAGACTCTTTATTACCAAGCCATGCAAAGGTGAAAAGAAAATCATTCTCAAGTAGAAACTAAACACAACAACAATGGCTTGAAATTTCCACATCATCAAATAGTTTATGTCAGAAGTGTCATGTCATGATTTTTCAAATGCCACACTACTGTGTTTAATGATTTGAAAGATGTTTAGACAATATATAGTAAAGTGGAAGTCTAAAGGACCTGTGTGGAATAGGAAGATTCATGTAAAGTTGAAAAGTCATAGGAATTCAAACATTCATGAGGGTATATGAAGAGTCATAAGGAGGGTGAAGCATCATTTACTCATTGCTATATATGCACCCTCATTGTATGAGAAAAGGAATTTTTCACCTTGCATCCTCCCACAAAGAATTAAATAGATAAGATACTGCTTTTCGCGAGGAAGGAGTGGTTCCAATGGCACATTATTGGAGCTAGTGATGTTGATTGTATACATGTTTCTTTTAACTTTTACATAATATAGAAGCCTTCAAGATCAACACATTCTTCATGAATGTATTATGAATATTTGTAAGACTATTATGTGGATGTTTTTACTTAAAGTTTTATTTCACTTGTGCTAAAGTAGTTGAACTATTTCAATTATTTTAGTACATATATTATTGAGAATGTATTGTAATGATTTTTATTGTTTTCCCATCCTTGTGAACTATTTTGTAGGATATTAGAAATATCTTTCTCATTCATTGGTTGTAATGACCATCACATATATCATTGAATATTCCATTGGATGTGTTATCACTCCACAATATTCCTAAGGCTGAAGAAGGAATCACAACACAGGTAACCACGGACCAAGCTTTTGACTTGATAGATAGCCCTATCAAGCCAAAGAGGGATCTCTCCAAAAGGGTCAAAGCCAGGAAGGTTGGAGAAATTATGGTTTTAGGCTAGATATAGAGTGCAGGAGGTTGTTTCAAATTTTTTGGTTGGGGAAATCACTTGATGAAGAAATTAGGTCAAGGAAATCTAGATCAGGGAAAATGAGTTAGGGCTGCAGGGATCAATGGGGCAAGTTAGGTATAATTATTATCACTTGAAGATAATTTTTATGGAATGGCGTTGAAGCTGTAAGAAGGCTACGAAAATCATAGAAGATGTATTCTTATCAGACAGAAGAAGATGAACAAAATATGATTAGTTACCTGAAACAAAGCATGTGCAAACATGTATTCTCTTTATATAACTTCTAAAAGATCATAACATATAAATGAAGCGAACATGAATACAATAATTTCAAACATATGATACTGAAGAAGAAACAATGATAGACATTCAATACCACAAGTATCCCATAAAAGTATCTGCAACTGCTCTTTATTAGCTTGTTCAGACTGAGTACAAAGTTTCCTTAATCAACTAGCAAACATCAAGTTGTTCCCCCCGTTGTCTATTGTGTAGTAAGGGACAAAATAGACATGAAAACAACAATCAGTGATCCTTTGGGGTCTAATAGATGATGCGAGGAAGATATTACATAAAAAACTGAACTGATAGCTAAAGTATAGGATTTTCTAAATGACTCATTTCTAACTTAAGTGAAATGATTCATTACATCTCATTTGTTTCATTTATCTAATTTATTTACTCTAGGTAATAATAAAAACATGATAATTACATTTATTTTCATCATTTACCATGATTAAAATCGAAACAGGAGTGAGACTCAGAAAATTTTAGAAGACATCCAAATGCACCATCTCCATGTCAAACACACCCTCTTTGTGTCAAACGTGCCCTTTCTGTTCAAGGCCACTTTTGGGTGTCTTCCCACTGTTTAAATTTGCTCCAAGATGGCATGCTGGAAATCCCTTCAAGTATACTTTCTATAATTTCCTTCAATTATAAAAATGAAGCTCAGTTGCCCTATCAAAAACTAATTTTCCCAAGACTGGTAAACGTGCAGCTTTAAGGCCAAAAAATGAGGCAAAAACATAGTTTTTTGGTGCTTTTTTTCCCTTTTCACTGACCATATTTTATTCAAATACTTAGAAAATGTACAGGGTGCATGTCCTCATCATTCAATTCAATTGTGGTGACCATTATCTCATTTGATGCCCCAAATAAGAGGGGAACACCCTAGCTATTGCATGTTGAAATTTGTGTTGTGCTAAAAATGTCCATAAAAACACAGAAATTTAAAATCTTGCAAAGTTTTCCAAAAACTTGTCAAAATTTGTGGGATGATTGCTGATCATGTGTTTGAGGCATGGAGTATTAACTTGAAAATATGTCTATCCTCCTTCTCTCCTCTCTCTTCGTCAAGGCTTCCATTTTTTCATTGGCTCTTTTGAGTGTGGCCCCTGCAATTTTGTTCCTCATGGCATAATTCTTTGTCATCCTTCTTTGAATATCATTTTCCTTTTGAGCCTCAGCCAAGAGAATCTCCAATTTTTGGTTTACCTTCTCAAAAAAATACTCCCAGTCTTGATTAACCATGATTTCCATTTGTACACCAACAATGAGCTCTTTAGCAAGCTCGGCTTCTCTTTTCCTCTCTAGTTCTGGAAATATTTTTAGCCCTTTATTCCTAGGTCTCTATCTTGGAGGTTAGTCATCCTCACCATTAGGTTCACCATACATATATATTGTCTCTTCAAGCAAGGTGTTAGCCTTCTCTACCTCTCTTTGTGATTTCAGGCATTTCACTTCATCGATGAAGTGTTTCGTCTTCAACTATTGGTTCTCTTGTTTGAGAAAGGTAATGAAAAACTTGGACCCTTCAAGATTAGCTTCGTGCTCTCTAATATTGGCTTCCCTCTCTTGTATGATCAAGGAAGGATCATCATCATCTATTTTTTCCAAGTCTACAAGTTCAAAATCTAACTCTTTCTCATGGAGGCCTTTCTCTTCATGTATGTCCACCTATGCCATATTTTCATTCCCTTTGTGTACCTGCTTTGTTGGTGAAGAAGGTAGGGCCCATCCCAAAATATGTGAGGAAAAAAATTGCCTATCACCTCTCTGATAGGTATGTGCCAACATGTTGAAATCAACCCTCTTAGGCTTCTTAATTTTTTGTCTACTAGGTGACCCAATCTCAATGTGAAATGGAGATGGCAGTGGTGAGGTGGGTGAAGGATATTAATCTAGTGATGATGTATGAACTGTAGGATGAGATGGAGGAATGGATGTGGAAGAAAAATATGATGAAGGTGCATCTTGGCCATGATGAATATGCAGGATAGTGAAAATATAATTGGATATGAATGTGTGCAATGCAATATTTAACTCATCAAGGTGATGGAGGACCATCATCTTTATTGGGGAGTGGTGAAAGACACTTTGCATTTGATGATCCCAATCTCTCTTTTGGGAAATAAATGTCATATTTTCAATGCTCCGATAGATATAGTAAGGTATATTGAGCATTATGACCCTTGTGAAGTGCATGAGTAGCCAGACATGATAGGAGTAGAGTCTAGAAAAACTACCCTCACAAGTAAAGTACCTCGTGATGATTTTCATCATAGGGACAGATCTGTCTAGGAGGTAAGAGAAAGGAAAAATTCTCTTTCTCTCATTCTTGTACCTTGGTTTAATAGATGGCTCATAATAGAACTGATTCAATTCTCCTTGAATGAACCATTTTTCACCAACATTTCGAATCCCAATGGCAGTTGATATGATGGCAGGGGACACAATGAAAGTCACATCAACAAGGGTTACCTGCTTTTCATGGATGTTGGAAATGAATAATATGGTCAAAATAGGATGTTTTTGAACCCTTTGTACTTTCTCACAGAACTGAAAAGAACCTACATGCTTAAAGCATGTCACAGTGATGGGACATGCCATGAGTTCTATGGTATTTTTTGGCTCACATCTAATGATTCTCCCTCATTTTCTAGATGGCCTTATCTCCCCTCTTTCTTCCTCCTCATTATGAGTTATTTTTTCTTCTTCTGCCATGATGTATTTGGTGTCAAAACCCTAGGGAGATGATGGAATGGAATGTGGGTGTAAGAAGTGTTGGTTGGTGTGAGGAAATTTGAGGAGATGGGAATAGGGATTTTTGATATGAGTGAGCTGACAGGGGGTAGTGATGATGAGGGATTTTAGAATACAAGATTTAATTATAGGTAGGGTATAGGGATCCTAGGGATGTGAATACCTAGCGCTTAGGGTTTTAAAGGAGATGAAAGCTTAGGGAAGGAGATAGTTATGTAGGGGTTATGGAAAAGTGTTTTATGATATGGGGGTTGGGATAGGGTAAATTGAAATGTGGGAATGGTATTTGGATGCTAGTAGAATGATACTAGTGTTTGGAAATTAGGATGACACCAAAAAAAAATTAAAAATCACATAAAATGATTAAGGAGAAAAGGAGTGATGAATTTGTGACCTACTTTCTTGATGGTGAGTGTAGGAAACCCTTTTTGAAGCTTGGGAGAGTTGTAGTGGTTTTTTGGGGATCCCTCAGGGTTTTCTAGCAAACACGGATCACTAAAGTTAAACACACCCTCCTCTTGATAGGTGTGTAGTGCCTTTAACCAATGCACGTCATTTTCAGCCAAATGCGCATCACGAGTGCAGAACGCACCCTCTGCACCTGTTTTGCACAATTTCACCTAAAAACTCGAAAACTTCTCCTTTTTTGAGTATGCTTGAGGGTGTAGGAAGCAAACGAACTTTGAATTGATGTCTTTGAATGGACTTGATTTATTTTTTGAAAACCCATTTTTCTAATGTTTCATTTCACCTTTCGAATTTTCACACTAATGCTCTTTGACTTCTGACCTTTTGTTTTGCAGGTTGATCATTTGATGGGGTATGACCTCTAGCACTTTAAGATGTACATTTTTTGGTATTTGGCATATGGATATGAGTTAGTAGCTTCAGAATATCAAGTACTTATTACATATAATGGACATAAAATTACAAAATAAAAAGTAAAATTACATCACTTTTTTTTTGGAATAAAAATTTCATTTTGTAATGAAACTGATACTTAAAATAAAAAATAAAACTTTGAAAACATATTTCATGTTTATAATCCTCTGTAGTTAATGATGAAATTTTTATTGAATCACTCTAACACCTTTGCTGACTTTATGAGATGTCATGGTGTATTTTTGGACCTTGAACAATGAAACCTAGTGACTTAATGTGACCTTGAATGACCTGATTTCATTGTTTACTTTGAATGAGATAATACATAGTGAAATGATATTTTCATAGGTGTTTTTATGCTTAGGAAGACTTGAAGGTGAGCTAGCAAATGAGAATTTTTTAGGGAGAGTGAGATCTTGAGACTAGGGATACCATTAGTGAATCAATTTTTACATGACCTAGTGGAATGAGTAAAAATTTTCTGAGTGGGATACCTAATGAATACGAAAAGAGTGATTTTGATCACTGATGGAAGAATCCATATTCTGACACTAAAATTGGACTTATTGGGGGTGGCATATTTGAAAGAGGTGTGAAGAACCACAGATATACGAATTTTACAAATGAGTTCCTCTTCCATTGGGCCAATATGATAAAAAAATAATTGAAACTAAAATGCAAGAATAACTATTGACAATTAATTGACAAAAAATAAATGAAACTGACTCAAATTTAACTAAACTTGACTGAAAATGAACTTGAAAATGGTAGAAAGTCAATGAAGCTCTTTTGCCTTCACTTCGGGCTCTGAACTCAAGTGCTTTTCTACTTCACACTTGTAAAAAAATGAATATTGAAATAAACTTATTGTTGAAAAAAAATCAAATCAAACTAAAATGATTCCAACCTACTGTAATCTGCTGCACAATTGCTGATTAGGTGAAATGATCTTTCCAGCGTAACCAATCCAGGAGATGGCTACTTACTGAAGTTCTACTCTCACTTTCCTTGAGAAGGAAGAACGATGTACATGTAGCAAACTCACAATAAAAACTGAAACCAAGGCTTATGTTGAAAAAGAAGAAAACATTAATCTTCTCCAATGCTTGCAAAATACTGGCACAGGGATCTTGAAACGCTTGAAGCATGACCTTGTCATGAGATCCAACAACAAAAATACAAGTACTCCCTTCATTCTGAACTAAAATAAAACTTGGTTGTTGATCGATACGAAGGCCTAGGGAAGTATAACCTTCTGCTATCTCAAGGTTGGTTGTAAATTCCTCAATCATGAGAAATTATGACTCAATCTATGGCATATTGTCTCTCTCAGGCTCATACTCCTCCAATTCATATTCTAAGTCATCCTTAAATAGAAAAAAATATTCAAGATTATCAAACATGATAGCCCTATCCTCTTCATGAATGACAACAGTCTCTGTTATATGATCTTGTAAAAAATAATCATCACAAATTGGTGCATTCATAACTTCTTCTTGTGTAGTTTCATCAATCTCATGATTGTCTTCATTTAAAATCATATTTTCATTTTCAATGACGGAATAAGTTTCACTAACACATTTTTGGCTATTTAAACACTGTGAAACGAAATTAGCTTGGGATGTAACATGAATTTTCAAGAATTTTTATATCTCATCCTCAAAGGATGAAGTACTCTTTGTTTTCTTTGGATAAAATAGTAATTATATTCTTTTCCTCCTAAATATTCACAAGCATGTTGAATATCTTCTTTAACCTTTGGTTGATCAATTTGTTGTACTATTGCAAAAATTTTCTCCTGTGGGAAGTCGTTATTAACATCAAGACAATATACATCATCTTTTTCTTCCATAATAGATAAGACTTGCTCTTTTTGGTGATGAAGAGGATTTTCATGTAAAGCCTCCAAGATCTCTTCATCCATGAACTCATTATCATATAATAATTCTCAATATTGTGAATGAAAACCTCAAAATGATCAAAAAAATTACTAACCAAAGACAAAGAAGGGCATGAATCCTTATATTCTTCATAAAATGTTAAATGGAAAACTCTAAGAGAACAAATACTAGCAGTTGTCAAACCTTCATACCAATATCGTGCTTTTCCTTCAAGAGAAGCCATGAACATATTCAAGAGACAATATTTAGGAAATTCAACCTTCAACTTGCGTGTATGCATGTGAAATATAACCATATGTAAAGTAGCATCATTCCTATCATCATCTTTAAACATAGGAAAATTTATTTGCCAATATACCTTAGGCATTTTATTTGGGAAACCTGGAATGTGATCTCTTTTCATTGTAGAATACCTTCTCGCAACATATTCTATATTGAAAATTTCTTCAAGCTATTGATTTTCATTAGTGGAATGGCCCTAAAGTGCTAATATTCCAGATCTTTCAGTCAATGGAGTCACCAGGTGAATGTTCCTATGTGTCCAACTGTTATTCACCATTAGATCTAAACTTTTTTGTTCTTTCCCAGGGAATATCTGCTCTTTCGTTTCCCCAGAAATGACACCAATATGTTATCACTCCACTAGATTCCCAAGCCTAAAGATGGAATCCCAACGGAGGTAATCACAGACTAGGATTTTGACTTGATAGCTAGCCCTATCAATCCAGAGAAGGCTCTCTCCAAAAGGGTCACAACCAGGAGGGCTAGATAAATTAGATTTTTTAGGCTATATATAGAGTGCAGAGGGTTTTTTTGAATTTTTTTGGCTAGGAAAATCACTGGATGAAGAAAATAGGTCAAGGAAATCTAGGTCAAGGAAAATGAGTTAGGGTTGAAGGGATTAATGGGGAAAGGTAGGCATAATAATTATTGCTTGATGAGAATTATTATGGAATGGTGTTAAAGCTGTAAGAAGGCTAAGAAATCATAGGAGATTTATTTTTCTCAGATAGAAGAATATGAACAAAATATCACCAGTTACCCAAAATAGAGAATGTGCAAACATGTATTCTAATTATCTAACTTGTAAAATATCATAACATAGAAATGAATTGAACATGAATACAATAGTTTCCAAAATATGATACTGAATAAGAAACAATGATATACATTCAATACCACAAGCATCCCATAAAAGTAGATGCAACTCCTCTTTATTAGCTTAGCCAGACTAACTACAATGTTTCCTTAATCAACTAGTAAACATAAAACTAATTCCCACCCTTGTCTATTATGAAGAAAGAGACTAAATACACATGAGAACAACATTCACTCATCCTGAGGGGTCGAATCCATGAGGTGAGGAATATATTATACAAAAATCTAAATTGACAGCTAAATTATAGGATGGTCCAAGTGACTCATTCCTAATTTAAGTGAATTGATTCATTAGACCTCATTTTTTTTATTTACCTAATGTATTTACTCTAGGTAATAGTAAAAACATGATAATTATATTTATTTTCATCGTTTACATAGGTAAAATAATAATTTCCCAATATGAAAATAAAAACAGGAAGGAAACTTAGAAAATTTTAGATGACTACAAAATGTGCCATCTCCTTGTCAAATGTGCCCTCTCTGTGGCAAACACGCCCTCTCTGTTCAAGGATACTTTTGGGTGCCTTCCTTATGTGTAAATTTTCTCCAAGATGGCTTTTTGGAAAGCCCCTAAATTTTAATTTCTAGACATGCCTTCAGTTTTCAAAATTAAGCTCATTTTCCCTGTCAAAAACTCATTTTCCCAAGACTGGTAAATGTGAAATGGTAAGGCCAAAAAATAAGGCAAAAACATGGGTTTTTTGTGGTTTTTTTTCCCTTTTCAATGATCAATTTTCCTCCAAATTCTTAGAAAATGTATAGGGTGCATATCCTCATCATTCTGAATTCAATGGTTGTGACCATTTTCTCATTGGATGCCCAAAAAAACAACGCAACATCCTAGTTGCTGCGCGTTTGACATTCTTGTTGTGCTAAAAATGTCACCAAAAACGTCAAAATTTATAGACTTGAAAAATTTTCCAAAAACTTCTCAAAATTTGTGTGATTATTAATTATCATGTGTTCAAGGCATGGAGTGTAAGCTCGGGATGTACTTCTAGATTGCTTTTATGGTCTTGCTTGGTCAAGGCTTCAATTTTTATATTGGCTCTTTTGACCCTGGCCCTTGTAATTTTGTTCCTCATGGCATAATGCTTTGCCATCCTTCTCTGAATATGATTGTCCTTTTGAGAATTGGCCAAGAGATTCTATAAGTGATGGTTTACCTTCTCAAACAAATAGTCCCAGTCCTTATTAACCATGATTTCCATTTGTTCATCAAAAGTGAGCTCTTTAGCAAGCTCTGCTTCTCTTTTCCTCTCTATTTCTGGAGCTCTCTTCAATCCTCTAGTCATAGGTATATATCTTGGAGGTTAACCCTCCTCATCATCAGGCTCACCATACTTCTGTTGTGTCTCTTCAAGCAAGGCTTTAGCCTTCTCTACCTGTCTTTGCACTTTGATGCATTTCACTTCATTGATGAAGTCTTTGGTCTTCAATTGCTAGTTCGCTTGCTTGAGAAAGGTAATAACAAACTTGGACCTGTCAAGATTAGCTTGGAGCTCTCTAATATTGGCTTCCCTCTCTTGTATTATCAATGAAGGATCATCTTCATCAATTATGTCCAAATCTAGAAGTTCAAAATCTATTGCTTTCTTATGGAAGCCTTTCTCTTCATGTATGTCCACCTCTGCCATATTTTCCTTGCCTTTGTGTACGTGCTTTGTTGGTGAAGAAGGTAGGGCCCCTCCCACAATCTGTGGGGAAAACACCTGCCTATGAACTCTCTGATTGGTATGTGCCAATGTGCCCAAATCAGCCCTCTTACGCTTGTTAATTTTACCTCTGCTAGGTGATCTAGTCTCAATGTGAAATGGAGATAACGGTGGTGAGGTGGGTGAAGGAGACTGATCTAGTGATGATGTATGAACTGTAGGCTGAGATGGAGGAATGGAAGTGGAAGGATGAGATGATGAATGTGCATATTAGAAATTTTAAATAGGTGGGACATCGAAAATCTCTTTGGATATGAAGGTGTCCCATGTAATGTTTAATTGATCAAGGTGATGGAGGACCATCATCTTGATGAGGGGGTGGTGAAAGACAATTTGCATTTGATGATCATAATATCTCTTTTGGGAAATAAATTCCATCTTTCCAATTCTCTAGTAGATATAGTAAGGTATATTGAGCATTCTAACCCTTGTGGAGTGCATGAGTAGCCGAACATGATAGGAGTAGAGGCTAGAAAACCTACCCTCACGACTGAAGTACCTCATGATGATTTTTAGCATGGGGAAATATTTTTCAAGGAGGTAAGAGAAAGGAAAATGTATCTTTCTCTCATTCTTTTACCTTGGTTTAATATATAGCTCATAATAGAACTGATTCAATTCTCCTTGCTTGAACCATTTTTCCCCAACATTTGTGATCCCAGCGGCAGTTGATATAATGTGAGGGGACACAATGAAAGTGATACCAGTAAGGGTTACCTAGTTGTCATGGAGGTTGGAAATGAATAATCTGGTCAACATAGGATGGTATTTGATCCTTTGTAGCTTCTTGCAGAACTCAAAACAGACTACACGCTTAAAGTATGTCATAGTGATGGGAGATGCCATGAGTTCTTTGGTATTTGTTGGCTCATGCCTTATGATTCTCCCTCCTTTTTTAGATGGCCTTATATCCTCGCTTTCTTCCTCCTCACTATTAATTTTTTTCTATTCCTCTGCCATGATTTATTTAGTGTCAAAAACCTAGGGAGATGATGGAATGGAATATGGGTCTAAGATGTGTGGGTTGGTGTGAGGAAATTTGAGGAGATGGGAATATGGATTTGTGATATGAGGGTAGTGATGATGAGGGGTTTTAGAATAGGGGATTTAATTATAGGTAGGGTATAGGGAGCCTAGGAAAATGAATACCTAGGGCTTAGGGTTTTGAAGGATATGAAAGCTTAGGTAAGGAGATAGTTATGTAGGGGTTCTAGGAAAATGTTTTATGATATGGGGGTTGGGATAGGGTAAATTGGAATGTGGGAATGGTAGTGGGATTCTAGTAGAATGATACTAGTTTTTTGAACATAATATGACACCAAAACCAAATTAAACATCACATAAACTAATTAAGGAGAAGAGGAGTGAGGCATTTGTGACCTACTTGCTTGTTAAAGAGCGTTGGCAACTCTTTTTGAAGATTGAGAGAGTTTTAGTGGTATTTTGGCAATTCTTGAGGGTTTTCAGACAAACGCGCAGCACCAAGGTTAAACGTTCCCTCCACTTCACAGGTGTGCATTTCCTTTAACAAATGCGCAAAATTTTCAAGAAAACACGCAGAACTAGTGCAGAACACAAAGTGCCAGTGTAAAACATGCCCTCTGCCCCTGTTTTGCACAATTTCATCTAAAAACTCGAAAACGTCTCCTTTGTTGACTATGCTTGAGGTTGTAGAATGAAAATGAACTTTGAATTGATGTCTTTGAGGGGCTTTATACTTGAGTCCGTTTGATTTATGTTCTATAAACCCACTTTTCTAATGTTCCATTTCACCTTTCAAATTTTCACACTAATGCTCTTTGACATCTAAATTTTTGTTTCGCAAGTTGATCAGTTGATGGGGTAGGACCTCTAGAAATTTGAGATGTACATTGTTTGGTATTTTGTTTTGCATATGGATCCGAGTTACGAGCTTCAGAATATCAAGTACTTATTACATATAATGGACATAAAATTAAAAAAATAAAAAATAAAATTACATCACTTTTTCTTTTTGAATGAAACTGATACTTAAAATAAAAATTACAACTTTAAAGACATCTTTCATGTTTATAATCCTCTGTAGCTTATGATGAAATGTTTATTGAATCACTCTCACACCTTTGCTGACCTTATGACATGTCATGGTGCATTTTTTGACATTGAGCAATGAAACCTAATGACCTAATGTGACCTTCAATGACCTAACTCCATGGTTGACTTTGAATGAGATAATACATAGTGAAAGGATATTTTCATAGGTTTTTTATGATAAAAAATACATGAAGGCGAGCCAAAAAATGAGAATTTGTGAGGGAGAGTGAGATTTTGAGACTAGGGCTACCATCAGTGAATCAATTTTTACATGACCTAGTGGAATGATTAAAAATTTTCTGAGTGGGACACCTAAAATGAATATGAAAAGAATGATTTTGATCACTGATGGAAGAATGCATATTATGACACTAACGGGATGTTAGTAAGATCATTCTTATTCATGTGTGTCTCTTGTTGGGTGGTACTATTACCTCTCTTTTAGAGGTTCACTTTCCTCACTCCATCCGTCGTAGAAGAAATTTGACACACCTGCAACTAAACACTCACCATGAAAGCCTTCTTGATTTTCTAAGGTACCACTACATCCCTCTCTCATGATAGCATTAAGAGCCAAGGAAAATATTTAATAATTCTACAACCGGGCCATATTCCGAATGGGACTCCTACACCAAATTGTGTGAGGTATAATTGGGACTTCATATTGGGGAGATCCCTTGTGTTATCAAACCAGCTCACAATATAGAAGAAAATATAGATCAATGACCTAGAAATCAACATATTCGATGGGGAAACCTTCCATACATAACATAAATGAAAAATTATTGGATGTTACAGTTGGGTGATTTAATTGTGAGTTAAGTCTCTGTCATTTCATTGTCAACCCAGGGTTTCGTAAACTGACGAGGTATATATGTAATACATGTAATAGGTGGTTATATTTCATATTAGATTAATATAATGAAGTTAAAACTAATTACAAAACAAAATAAAATAATAGAATTCAAAGAAAACCAAACCAAACATAAAGAAATTGAAATCACACTTCCATAAAGGAAATCACACTTGAAGAATTGAAATCACACTTGTTGAAATGAAATCACACCACACTTTCATAAAGGAAATCACACTTGAAGAATTCAAATCACACTTGCTGGAAATGAAATCACACTTATTGAAGGTAAAATGCACACTTGCATAAAATAAATGAAATAACAAAACTACACTATGTTACTAATGTGTACAAAGTTGTGGAAATTGTGGTTGATGAGGACCTCCATTCCTCAACAAGAAAACTGAATAAACTATCCCCTATTGGAGATCAAAATAGTAGTATGTATTTCATAAAGATGAAGTTACAAGTTATTACAAGAACTCTCTATGCCCACTTTACAAATTATATCTAGAAATTGGAACCTCCCATTGTAAACTAGCCACTAGCTACCTCTAACCTCTAAATTGTATCTAACAATTGACAACTGACTACACAATCGTTTGACTGAAGGGTGCACTCCTATTTATACAACAATTTAGGATAACTATTAAATAAATGAAAATCCTCAAATCTCTCCTAAATCCACATTTATCTCTTGTGGTTACAACCAATCATCTAAAAATATAAGATACATATCCTCTCAAAATTATTTTATCCATGATTCTTCTAATTCGAATTTCCATAGTTAATGATCCACATACTTTGTAAATATTCCACAAATATTTATGAGTTGGAATTTGAAATTCGAATTTGTGGTTGGATGGCCAAATAGGACCCTTCTAGAATCTCCAATTTGGCGTACAATATCACAAACTCATAGCACTTTTAGATATATATGAAAACATGTTAATTTCCTAATATTTAATCATAAATTCACTTGAAATAATGAAAGTTAATGATTTGGAAAATATTAATGTTAAACCATATCATAATGAAAATTGTTACTTAATGTAAGGTTATGGGGCTATAGAGTTATAGAATGAGGGAACATGATGGAAATGAAGGTGAAAATGGACGACAATTTGGAGGCCCAACGTACCCTGAAAGTGATGATATCACATGTCCTCATGTAACTATTGCACTAATTCGCTTAATCATAAGTAGATCTTCTTGAAAAAAATTCTTCTATATGACCTTTGGCTTTGTATCAAGTCTCTTTTGAATTTTCATAATCATATGATTTGACAATTTTATTCTTTTTCCAAAGTGTACTTTGAAATACATTTTATTGCAACATATATTTTTTTATGGTTGGTTCTTGTGTGACAACCAAAATTTTATGACTATTGGTTCTTGTGTAACAATACTTTTGTTACTTTTTTTGCATAAAAATACTTGAAAACATTGAGAATTATCTTTTTGTACCTCCCATAGTGACTGTGAGTCATTTAATATGATCATCAATTCATCATTTCAAATCACATAATCTTTTAGAAACAAAATGCAATAATAAAGGATTGGGGAAATATGTTGATTAGGATGAAATGTGGCATGTGGCATGAAATGTGAATATCCCTCCCCCCTAACTTAATGTTTTTTTTTTCTTGCAAATGAGAAAGGGAATATGAATGTGGTGAGGTATTTTCCAAAATCACAATTTTAGCATCTAAGGAATTGCATGATTAAAAATTAGAAAATTACATACCTTCACCTACCTAAAAATCAGAAAATATTTGTATATCGAAGAGTGTTGTTTATGATGTTGTATCATCGAATGTGAAGTAAAATACTCTGATGTCACTTCTTATTTCTCTTAGTTGTATGAATTGAGGTTTATATTGGAATATTTATTACTACAACTGCTAAATTCTGAATTTATTCTTGCTACAAACTGTTGAAATCATGTAGTCTTGCACCATTCCCACTCGATGGAAAAATTATTATCTATGTGAATAGATGTGTCGATGTCAATCATAGAAATAAATTTTTGGATTACTGTCCATTAATTAGTTCCATTAACCAACAAGATACTACTCACCATTGATTTCAATGATAGTCAAGATGCCTAAGTACATCTTACTAGGTATGAAAAGATGTGTCGTAGTCGAGTCACCCAGAAGATCTGACATATAATGGACATTGATATATTTCCATTTTTTATTGGTGAGATAACATGTCATTAATTCATACAAGCTTCAAGGTAGTCAAAATACCTAGATGATGTGTCAGAGTCGATGGGTCAAAACTTCTTAGAAGGGAGGCTCTAATGAATCCTCCATCATCTAATGTGAGTATGAAATAATAATTTTAAGTAATATATATGAAAATTTTTGTATTGAAGCAAGGTTTATTTGATAGAAAGGAAAAGGAAAATATGTGACTTAGATTTGTAAGGGATTTGTTGGAAAAATACTGAGAGGAGGGGGGGGGGGGGGGGTGGGGGGGGGGGGGGGGGTTGAATCAGTATTTAATGCAGACAATAAAAAACTTTTTACTTTTCCTTTCTAAAACCCATTCGCTACTTTGATGAAGCCAACTAGCGTATATACGTGGATATCCTTCACAGAACTCCCGTATGTCCAGAGATCTAATTATGCATTCAATTCTTAAGTCAGATCATTGCATTATTCATTCATCAGTTATTTCAGGAAATAGTAAATAGGTGCAGAAAGAATATAATAATCATCACACATAGGCAACACACATGAACACCAGGATTTTTAGGTGGAAACCCAATTCGGGAGAAAACCACCGCTGCCGTCGTCTCAGTCTTCAATATTTATTATAAAGAAAAACTTCTTACAATCATGTACTGGTGCAGACTTATACCAGCACGCAGGCACCCACCTGGAGAAGGCTACAACCTTCTCTCATTTACCAGCCTCACCTGGAAGGGAGCTACAAACCCTTGCTCTTGTTTACCAGCGTCACCTGGAAGGGAGCTACTACCCCCTGATATTAGCACCATCCTTTGCTGACAGAAAGCTTCTATTATCAGACTGAAGGCTCCAACCCTCAGATCCATTGCAGACCACATTTCATCAATTCTCAAACTGGATCAAACAACTTCAACACAACTCTTCACTTATCAACAAACATCCCTTTTCATTTCATCAGTCAGAACAGTGAAACCACTGTAACCAGAATATTAGAGATAGCCTAGACTTCAGAACAGATATGTAGAATCTCAATTGTCTTTTGTGCAATCATCAATTCAAATACCATACGCGCTTTTCTTTAAACAGACCCATCTATACATGCGCCTTTACTGAAGTGAACCCACGTATACATTTGTGCAAGTTATCAGAAAAACCCTAACAGCCCATACGCGCTTTTGTCTGAATGGAGCCGCGTATACACGCGCTTTTCACGAAACGAACTTGCGTATAGATCTATAAAAGATAAATTTTGCAGATCAAACCAGATCTATGAACTTACCCAGATTTCTTCAACTTCTTCAATAGATTTGTGCCAGGTCTTCATCACTTCTTTTCAGATCATCCAAGAGATTCACTATTTCAAGATCTAGAGATCTTGAACCTTCATTATGTTCATAGATGCTTCATAGATTTAGATCTATCAATTAAGAGCAGAGTTCAACCATGCAGATATACTTCAGAGTGAAGTATTCATTAAAGCTCAGACATATGCACACATTGCACAATGAAATTCTTCTCCTTATATATATTTATCCTTTCTCAATACCATGATTCAAAAACCACATTACCTCCGATGGTTTTCCTGGACAGGATCAAATAGACAATCCAGCGCTCAATACAATGGGTCAATACCATGGTAATGCCCCTTGGTATTCTAAATTTGGAGCGCAAAAGACCATACATGACTTGGCACGTACTTTTCCACGTGCATATGCACTTTATCCTTGACAAACCCGCGTATGACAAACCCGCGTATGCCTTGTAACACAGATTTTTCATCATTCCTTTGGCCCTCACTGATATTTCCTTCTCTGGTACTTTTGAGCTACTTGTAGAACATCAGATTTACATCATTAATAAACTCATCAAGCATCTTCATTAAGTAGGTTGCCATCATCTTCATCAAGAGGGTTTCCATCAATGACAACATTTAGCATCATATTGCCAACAATCTCCCCCTTTGGACTTGATGGCAACCATGATGGTGTTTGATCACTATATTAAGTAGAATGATATTCTCCCTTATTCAAACACCATGTCACTCTCCCCCTTTGACATCAAGGGCAAAGGGCGGATAAAAACCAACACATGGTTTTTCTATTCATGTAGATAGAAGAGTGCTGAAAATCTGATGTGCACTGAAGTTACCATGCTCCCCTTGAGTTCATGCTGAAAGTTAAAACATACTTTTCAATGTAGTACATGACTCTATGACCTTCCTATCACCAAGGACTCATACTTACATCAAAGATCCAACCAAGTGGATTTACATATGAGACTCAAAGACCCAACCAAGAGGGTTTACACATTTTGACTCAAGTACCCAACCAAGTGGGTTTACAAATTAGAACAAGTCCTTACATGACTGAATATTACAATTTTACATCATAGGGCTCATCATGACCTTTTCATCAAATTAAAAATATGATTTTTCATGACCAATATCAGAAGGACCTCAAGAGAGATCATAATTCAGAATCATAAGCCAACAATGCATAATACCCAACAAGGCTAATGCTCCCCCTGAACTTGTACATCAGTTTACTCCTTCATCTCCCCCTTAGCTTGTGCATCCTGAACAAGCATCAGAGATATCAAACAGTGTTGCAGATGTGTTTTAAAATTCTGACCCCAACCAAAATTTTTCAGCAAATGACCATACGCGGCTTTCTGTGGATAAACTTGCGTATATACGCGACTGGCTTTCAGGAAACCCGCGTATCCAATTTGATCTTCTAAATTTAAGAAGTTCTAATTTTCTTCACAGTAGAGACTACCCCCAGCTTCTGTCTGAGATATTCGAATGCTTCCCTGGGCAGAGGTTTGGTAAATATATCAGCAACTTGTTCTTTGGAGGGAGCATACTCCAACTTCACCTTTTGTTCAAGCACTTGTTCACGTAAGAAGTGATACTTGATGGGAATGTGCTTGGTCTTTGAATGCATAACTGGATTCTTTGAGATACTAATGGCACTTCTATTATCACACATAATGGAGATTAGAGATGTACATTTGATTTGAAAATCTTGTAGGGTTTGCATCATCCAAAGAAGTTGAGTGCAACAAGACCCGACAGCCACATATTCTGCTTCTGTTGTAGATAAGGCAATAGAATTTTGCTTCTTGCTGAACCAAGACACTAACCGGGGTCCCATATAGAATGCACCACCACTAGTGCTTTTCCGATCATCAACATTTCCAGCCCAATCTGCATCAGTGTAAGCATCAAGAGTAAGATCAGCATTCTTTGGATACCATAGTCCAAAGTCTTGAGTTCCTTGCAGATATTTGAATATTCTTTTAACTGCCTGAAGGTGAGACTCTTTTGGATTAGCTTGGAATCGTCCAAAAATCCCAACTGCATGCATAATGTCTGGTCTAGTCCCAGTGAGATAAAGTAGGCTTCCTATCATTGATCTGTATTCTGGTTGATTCATCGCGGGAGAATCATCATGAGAACTGAGATTACATCTGGTTATCATTGGTGTACTTACAGGTTTACATTCTTCCATGCCATACTTCTTCAGAATTTGCTTAAGATATTTTGCTTGAGATAAGAATATACCAGTTGTAGTTTGATGCACTTGCAAGCCAAGAAAAAATGTTAGTTCTCCAAGTAAGGACATTTCAAATTCTTGCTGCATGACAGAAGCAAATTTCTGACTCATAGATTCTTCATTACTTCCAAAAATGATATCATCAACATATACAACTACAATAAATAGTTTATCATTTTCAGTTTTTGTGTATAAGTTGCTATCAGCAGACCCCTTTGAGAATCCTTGTTGATGAAGATATTTGTCAAGCAGATAATACCATGCCCTTGGAGCTTGTTTAAGACCATATAAAGCCTTTTTAAGTCTATAAACAAGATTTTTGTCATTGCCCAAAATGAATCCTTCCAGTTGTTCTATATAAAATTCTTCTTCTAGATCACCATTGAGAAATGCAGATTTAACATCCATTTGATAAACTTTGATTTGTTGAAAACTTGAAAAAGTAAGAAACATTCTTATGGCTTCAAGTCTAGCTATAGGAGCAAAAGTTTCTTCAAAGTCTATACCTTCTTGTTGAGTATACCCCTTGCAAACCAGTCTATCTTTGTTTCTTATAACATCCCCATTCTCATTTAACTTGTTCTTGAATATCCATTTAGTTCCAATGACATTTTTATCATGTGGTCTTGGTACCAATTCCCAAGTGTGATTCTTTTCAATTTGATCAAGCTCTTCATTCATGGCTTGAATCCAACATTCATCTTTGGAAGCTTGATTGACATTGTGTGGTTCAATTGTGGATAGAAATGCCAGATAGCTAGAAGATCCCACAAGAGTCCTCCTTGTTTGTACACCTGATTCCTTGTCTCCCAAAATTTGAGATTCAGGGTGATTCTTTTGAACATATCTGGATGGAGCCTTTTCAGATAAATCATCTTCAGGTTCTTCATTGGATCCACTGTCTATATCATTTCCATTTGATGTAGAAGGACAAAATTCACCGTCATCTTCTTCTGTTGCTTGTTTTTCTTCTTTAGAAGCTGCAGGAGACTCATCAATAACAACATCAATACATTCAACAATCTTTCAAAGCCTTTTATTGTAACATTTGTATGCTCTGCTTGTAGATGAATAACCAAGAAGTATCCCTTCATCTGATCTAGGTTCAAACTTGCCAAGCTTTTCATCATTATTTTTGATAAAGCATTTACTTCCAAAAACTCTAAAATGCTTCACAGAGGGAGAATTACCATACCAGAGTTCATATGGAGTTTTGTCACTATTTACTCGAACATGTGCCTTGTTAAGAATATTTGCTGCTGTGTGAGCTGCTTCTCCCCAAAAAATATCAGGTGTTCCGGAATCATCAAGCATAGCTCTAGCCATTTGTTGAATTGTTCTATTCATTCTTTCTGCTACGCCATTTTTTTGTGGAGTGCCTGCTACAGAGAATTGTCTTTTTATGCCATGTTGTTCACAAAATTCAAAGAATTCATTTGATGTATATTCTCCTCCTCGATCCGATCTAAGACACTTGATTTTTAGATCTAATTCATTTTCAACTAATGCTTTGAAGATCTGAAATTTTTCAAATGCTTCATCTTTGTGTTTAATGAGCCCGATCGAACACATTCTAGAGTAATCATCAATGAATAATATATAGTATTCTTCCCCACGTGGTGACTTTTTCCTCATAGGTCCACATATGTCAGTATGAATGAGTTCAAGAGGCTCACTTGATGATCCTTCTTTGGCATTAAATCGTACTCTGGTCTGCTTACCGAATTGACAAGATTTTCATATGATACTTTCTGGTAGATTAATATTGGGAAGACCATGAACAGCTTGAAGTCTGCTTGCTTTGTTGATTTGAGAGAAGCTCAGATGCCCCAGCCTTCTATGCCATAGCCAATTTTCTGAATATTTTCTCAAGTAACATTGATCTTTGCAGTTCTTCAATACATACAGGTTGCTTGGAGTTCTTTTCCCTTTTATAATAGTTTTACATGTATCAAGATCACGAACCACACATTCTTTTGAACTAAAGACAACTTCAGCTCCTTGATCACACATTTGACTTACACTTAACAGGTTATGCCTTAATCCATCCACATACATGACATCATTAGCCTTCACCTTTTCTTTTAGAAACACTGACCCTTTTCCTTTAATTACAACAGGAGTATCATTTCCAAATGTAACTTTCTTTTCCTTTTCTAGAGCATTATATGCAAGAATTTTGCTTTTGTCACCTGTCATGTGTCTTGAGCACCCACTATAAATGTACCATTGATTTTCTTCACCTTCTGCAAATAACTCTATCCCACAATTTTCAACCTATAATTCCCTCTTTTTCCATACTTTGGAACTTGAAGGAAAATGTTGTTTTGGCTGGATTTTGCTCCTGCATTCAGATTCTTCATGGCCAAAGTTATTGCAATAAGCACATTCAACTTCATTTTTAAGAGGAGAAAAGTTGTTATAGGTGTTCTTCTTTGGTTCAATATCCATCCTTTTCTTTCTTTCTTCTCTTGTCATGATGGTTTTATATGCAACACATTGAACAACTTTATGACCAAAATTGTGACATGAGAAACATTGTCCATTGAAGTAGAAATTTCTGCGATCATGAAATCTTCTATTTGAATTTACCTGTTGATTGTTGCTTCTTTGAGAGATATCCCTGTTAGTGTTCCTTGTATTGTGATGATCATGCTTTACCTGTAAAGATTCTTTATTCCCTTGCTGAGTGGCTGAATGTAGTAAGCCAGTTGTAGCTGCTTTTAGATCATTTGGTGCTGAAACCTAAGAAGATTCTCCGGTATATCCAAGACCTGTCTTAATAAGAGGAGAACGTTGAACCTTGATAATCTCATCTAAGGTTTCAGATCCTTTAGCAAATCTAAGATTCAGAGTCTTTACTTTCTCAAGTTCTTTTCTTAGACTTACTACTTCACATTCTAATTTTTCATTATGTTTCTTTGCTTCTTCATTCTTCCTTTTCAGAGTCTCTATGATTATTTTACTTTCTTCCAAGAATATTTTGAGTTGATTGTTTTGATCAAGAAAATCATTGTCATCTAGAGCATCCATAAAAGCATCCTTATCGTCTCTAGAATTATTTTCAAATGCCATGAGAAGTCTAAGATCTTGTTCACATTCTTCCTCACTATCAGATAACCCATCATTGTCTTCATTTGTATAGTAGCTTTTCTTAGAGCTAGATCGGTTCTTATTCCTTCTTGCTACTTCTTTCTCTTTAGCAGATGTTTCTTTATAAGGACATTTTGCAACATAATGACCAACTCTTCCACAATTGAAACATTTGAAAGGAAGCTTACCTTTGAATCTTCCAGTTCCTAGTTGGAGTCTTCTCACAAAGTTTGCCTCATCTTCTTCTGAGATATATCCTGATCCTTCCGGTTTTTGAACTTCTTTCCCTTTTGTAGAAGCTTTAAAAATAGCTTCTTTGACTTTAGATGGTCCTCCTCTCCTCATTTCATATGCAGTCAATATGCCATGAAGTTGCACCACGGAAAGATTTTGAATATCCTGTTTTTCTTCAAGGGCAAAAACTTTTGATTCAAATTTTGCCGTTAGCGATCGTAAAATTTTCTCAACCAAAGTAGTGTCGGATATTGTTTCACCCAGATTTCTCATACGATTTACAACATCATCAATATGTAAAAAGAAATTGGCAATACTCTCATCACCATGCATCTTTAAATTTTCATATTCAATTATGAGAGTTTGGAGTTTTGCACTTTTTAACTTTGCGTCGCCTTCATAACTTAGAATGATTTTGTCCCATATTTCCTTTGTTGTATTCAGCTGCATGACTTTGACAAATTCTGATTCAGTTAGACTTCCTGTTATAGCATTGACCGCTTTTGCGTTTGATTCATAATTCTTCCTTTCAGTTGGATCTTTTGGTGTAGCAGCTGGATATTGATATCCTTTTTCAACAATGGCCCATATATCAGCTCCCATAGACTGAAGATAGGATCTCATCCTCACTTTCCAGAAGATTAAATTACTTCCGTTGAAGAGCGAGGGCTTAATAGATGTTGTTCCCTCATGATTGCTCATCTTGCTTGATCTTCCTTCTAGCAGCTAAGCTTTTTCAGAAGGACCTCCTCTGATACCAATTGTTGGAAAAATACTGAGGGGGGGGGGGGTGAATCAGTATTTAATGCAGACAATTAAAAATTTTTTACTTTTCCTTTCTAAAACCCATTCGCTACTTTGATGAAGCCAACTAGCATATATATGCGGATATCCTTCACAGAACTCGCATATGTCCAGAGATCTAATTATGCATTCAATTCTTAACTCAGATCATTGCATTATTCATTCATCAGTTATTTCAGGAAATAGTAAATAGGTGCAGAAAGAACAGAATAATCATCACACATAGGCAACACACATGAACACCAGGATTTTTAGGTGGAAACCCAATTCGGGAGAAAACCACCACTGCCGTCGTCTTAGTCTTCAATATTTATTATAAAGAAAAACTTCTTACAATCATGTACTAGTGCAGACTTATACCAGCACGCAGGCACCCACTTGCAGAAGGCTACAACCTTCTCTCGTTTACCAACCTCACCTGGAAGGGAGCTACTACCCCCTGATATTAGCACCAGCCTCTGCTGACAGAAAGCTTCTATTATCAGACTGAAGGTGCCAACCCTCAGATCCACTACAGACCACATTTCATCAATTCTCAAACTGGATCAAACAACTTCAACACAACTCTTCACTTATCAACAAACATCCCTTCTCATTTCATCAGTCAGAATAGTGAAACCACTGTAACCAGAATATCAGAGATAGCCTAGACTTCAAAACAGATATGCAGAATCTCAATTGTCTTTTGTGCAATCATCAATTCAAATACCATATGCGCTTTTCTTTAAACAAAACCGCGTATACATTTGTGAAACTTATCAGAAAAACCCTAACAGCCCATACGCGCTTTTGTCTGAATGGAGCCGCGTATACACGCGCTTTTCACGAAACGAACCTGCGTATAGAGCTATAAAAGATAAATTTTGTAGACCAGACCAGATCTATGAACTTACCCAGATTTCTTCAACTTATTCAATAGATTTGCGCCAGGTCTTCATCACTTCTTTTCAGATCATCCAAGAGATTCACTATTTCAAGATCTAGAGATCTTGAACCTTCATTATGTTCATAGATGCTTCATAGATTCAGATCTATCAATTAAGAGCAGATTTCAACCATGCAGATATACTTCAGAGAGAAGTATTCATTAAAGCTCAGACATATGCACACATTGCACAATGAAATTCTTCTCCTTATATAGATTTAGCCTTTTTCAATACCATGAGTCAAAAACCACATTACTTCCGATGGTTTTCCTGGACGGGATCAAATAGACAATCCAGTGCTCAATACAATGGGTCAATACCATGGTAATTCCCCTCGGTATTCTAAATTTGGAGCACAAAAGACCATACGCGACTTGGCACGTAATTTTCCGTGTGCATACGCGCTTTATCCTTGACAAACCAGCGTATGCCTTGTAACACACATTTTTCATCATTTCTTTGGCCCTCACTGATATTTCCTTCTCTAGTACTTCTAAGATACTTGTAGAACATCAGATTTACATCATTAATAAACTCATCAAGCATCTTCATTAAGTAGGTTGCCGTCATCTTCATCAAGAGGGTTGCCATCAAGGACAACATTTAGCATCATATTGCCAACAGGATTTGAATGATTTTATTTTTGGGTTGAGGGCGAGGGAAATGAGTTTTTGGTAGTAGGGAGATGTACGATTATGGATCGACTGTAGGCTTAAAATGTGTAGCAATGGTAAAATTTCTATGGCTTTAGTAGCAATGGTGTAGTGGATATTATTTTAAATTCAATGATCATACTCTTTTGAAAGAAACTTAGTCTTTGAAAAGGTACTTGTGCATACAGTGTGCTTCTTTCATCATCCTGGAACTTGCGAAAAATTTAGCAATTTTTGCAATAAAATGTAAGACTATTAAAAGAGATAGCTGATTAGTCCCTCTTCATTTGATGTATAAAAAAAAAAAATGCAGAAATAATACTAATAAAACATATTCAAGGAAGAAAAATTAAATGCACTTTTACCTAATCAGTACCCTGGATTACTTGTTATTGTCTTGTTCGCGACTTCTTCATTGTGTTTCACAAATTTTGAGCTTGAGACCTCTTCTCCATGCACCTATTTCTTCATCAATAGATCATAACATAAATTGAAACAATCTATTGAATTGTGCCTATTCTGCAGCTACGTTGATTCTACAGCTACCAAAAATTTGGATCGTTGCACTACCTTGTCGCTTTACAACCTGCAATTGGACTCAGATGGCGGCTTTCCAATTATCGCAGTTGGAATTTTAATATTTAAATGTTTTTATGAAGGTATAAGCATGTACCTATGTTTTTCCTATTTCTCTAGTGGTCCACCCTTGCCGATGATCCCATGGATCAAGAAAATGCTCAAAATTCAAAATTCTTCAATCATGTTGAGCCCAACGCCAACACCTAGATCTCATCATTATTAGTCCAGCACAATTCCTTTCACTGAAACCCAACTTTGGATGCTACTAGAATCGCGTTCTGATTGTTTTGTGAAAAAACTAGAAAAATGAATTTTGGGTTGCAGGAATGCTCAGTTAGCAGTCCTTATGATGACTGGGCCTATGACGTGCCAAGTTTGATTGTACCTTGTTCAACCAATTGATGGGTGACACTTGGCATGATTTTATTGGTGACTCAGGTATGTTTTCTGCTGGTTAATTGTTTTGTTATGGAGGGCTAATGAGTAAGTGCCACAGGGACCAAATAATGGTTGCCACATGGCATCCTCATGGTAGAAAAAAAATATTAAAGGCTGAAACTATCCTCCATGAGAATGGAACCCAAGACCTCATACCTTGCAACAAAGCACTATAACCAATCCGACTAACTTATTCCTTCTTAAATATAACAACAAAACATATATTTAAAAGTTATGGGTTGCCATTTTAGGGAGATTAGGATTAACACATGATTTTCGACACCCAGCACAGTCACATGGTTCCTATGTGACCAAGATTTTAGGAATTTGGGGCGAATTTTAACAGTCCTACGAATTTGACCATTGATCAGGAAGGCTGGATTTAGTATCGTTCCCATTTTCTGGTGGCACCAATTGTGTTTGGATCGAATTGTAGGCTTATTAACAACAAAATTCGGTAGAAACTTAAAACAGTTATATATTTCTTGATTTTTGGCCAAATGAGGTGAAAAAAGAGTTGAAAAAGGGGTTTTCAACAGTGTTGTATCCATTGGAGGCATTATGTTTGAAATATGAGCTTTATAAAAGCATATAATTATACTTTTGATTATGAATTTAGATCTCTTATCCAATTTTTATTGCACTTTTTTTAAATTAACTTTGTTCAATTTTATTTTATGATCTTCTAGATCGAAAAGAGTGCAAGAAGAGAGCATACTTAGCTATATTGAAAAACTTTATTCATTTGGAATGTGAAATTAAAAAGACAAAGTGAAATTATTTGATCTCTAAACTCAAATTGTGGATCTCAAAACTCTCATTTATTCTCCTTCCTCTAAAATATTTCTTCTCTTTCGACACCTTCCTACAATTGATTAGTGTGCCAGGTGGCTCTTACTGTGTTACTAGAAATAAAATTTCAAATAAAATGAAATCTAATCTTAAAAACAAAAACAAAATTCACATTACCAAACTTAGTTTTATTCATTGATTCTACCGTACTCTACTGTAATGGAAATAGAAAAATTGATCAAGTGTATGAATATTTCCAGTATAACCATGTGTCTAATAGAAGTAAAAAGATATTCATTCTTAGTTCTGAAAAATATGCATGAAAACACATCAAATCATGAGAAAAGAATTGTTTTGATAATCCAATTAAGCAAGGAAGAATGGAAAAGTGATGTGACTTAATGCTTGATTGGAACCATTTTTCAATAAGGTCATTACATTTCTCATTGCTTTCCTAGTTTAGATCACATTGAATATACTCCTTTATTATTCATTCCTCGATCTTAGATTCTACACATTTCTCCTCATAAAAAATATTGCATAATTCTTTGGGCTCTTCAACTGATTGACAAGAGGAATGAAAAGAAACTTGAAGATCTTCTTGTGGAGGTGGAGATATAGACAGGTTTCTGCATGCAGTTAAAAAAAACTCTTCCTCAGAGGAAAATATCCCAGCTATTGCTAAGATTCGAGAAAATTATCAGAAGAACATTCTTCAAACTCTTAATTGTATGTGAATTACTCCAACTGGTTAATAATTCCTATCGTGCACACAAATTAGAACAATTTTTTGAAAAAATGTTGAAATATAATATGCATCCTAAATTATTTTAATATGTTTTTAACATGAATCTAATAATAAATTCAACTATAATTAATTCTATAAACTTCAAAATAAACACCTACGTATACAACCCTGAAAAATGGCACTGAAATGTTGGGTAATTTCATTACGAGTTAAATCCATGTCATTTAATTTTCAACCTGGGGTTTCGTAAACTGATGAGGTATACCTGTACTATATGTACTAGGTGGTTATTTTTGAGATTATATTAATCTAATGTAGTTAAAAATAATCACAAAACATAATAAATTAATCCAATTCAAACGAAACCAAACCAAACATAAAGAAATTGAAACCACACTTGCAAAAAGGAAATCACACTTGTTTGAGATTGAAATCACATTTCCAGAATTTGAATCACACTTGCTGAAATGAAATCACAAAACACTTGCATAATTGAAATAACACTTGTTGGGAAGTAGATCACACTTACTGAAGCAAAAATGCAAACTTGCATAAAATAAAATAAATAACAAAACTATACTATGTTACCAATATGTACAAATATGTCGAAACTGTGGTTGATGGGGGCCCTCCATTCCTGAGTAAACACACTGAATCAACTATCACATATTGAATATCAGAATAGAAGTATATATTTCATAAATATGAAGTTACAATATATTAAAAGAATTCTCTATCCTCACTTTACAAACTACATCTAGAACTTGGAACCTCCAACTATCAACTAGCCACTAGCTACCTCTAACCTCTAATTTGCATCTAACAATTGGCAGGTGACTACACAAGCCTTTATATGAGGGGTGTATGACTATTTATACAAAAATTTAGGATAACTATTCAATAAATACAAATCGTCAAATCTCTCCTAAATCCACATTTATCTCTTTTGGTTATAACCAATCATCTAAAAATGTAAGATACAAATCCTCTCAAAGTTATCTTATCCATGATTCTTCTCCTTTGAATGTGCATAGTTAATGATCCAAATCCTCTAGAAATATTCCACAAATGTTTATGAGTTGGAATTTGAAATTTTAATTTGTGGTTGGATGGCCAAATAGGACCCTTTTAGAATCTCCAAGTAGGCCTACAATATCACAAAAATCCTAACACTTATAGATATATGTGAAAACATGTTAATTTCCTAATATTTAATCACAAATTCACTTAAAATAATTAAAATTAATGACTTGTTAAATATTAATGTTAAACTCATATCATAATTAAAATGGTTATTTAATGTAAGGTTATGGGGCTATAGAGTTACATAATCAGGGTAAAATAATGGAAACGAAGGTGAAAATGGATGACATTTTGGAGGGCCACAAATTACAAATGAAAAAACCTCCTTTCTATATATAGGAGTCCAAGGGACCACAACATAATCCTAGCTGACATAAGAATAGAAATGTAAGGGCACAATAATAACAGTAGTAGGCTTCTATGGGGCACAATAATAACAATATGGGGACTACATGGGCACAACAATAACAATAAGGGGACTACACTAACAATAACAATAATGGGATGCAGTAGTATTATAGGGACCTAGCATGTCCCTTTCCTTAAAAAAGTGTTGTCCTCAATGCTTGAGTAGTTTTGGATGCTTCTATATAAAATTCTCATCCTCACATGTCGAATATTCAAAAAGTAAGTTCTTCCACTTGATGAGATACTCTGAAATTGATCATTTTCGTAGTTGTCGAGTTCTTGTTTCTGTAACTTCTTTAGGTTCTAATATGATTTTCCCTTCCTCTTAAATTATGGGAAATACTATTTGAACTGGGATCTTGTCACCTATAACCTTATTTAAGCATGAAACATGGGAAAATAGGTGCACTCAGGAAGATGCAGAAATATCCAATTTGTATGCCATGGTACCAATCTTTTGCAACACCTTGTAAGGACCATAAAAATTTGCTGATTATTTATTATCCTTCTTATCTTGGGTAAGGACATTAATTTTTATGGTTGTAATCATAAAAATACCCAGCCAGATACATCTAAACTTCTTTCACTTTGATGTTGATATTCTTGTTGTTTCATTCGATTCTGCACCAAGGTGAGGTTATCCTTTAAGAGTTGGACAACTTGTTTTTGATGCTTGATGTGATATTCCACTACTTGAACCTTAGGATTTTCTCCTCAATATGATGTGAGGGAGGATGGATTATATCCATAAAGTGCCATAAATGGGGTCATTTTTGTTGCAATATGGAAGGAAGTGTTATACCACCATTGAGCTAGAGGTAACCACTTGACCCATTGTGTATGTTTATCAAATAAAAAGAAAAAAAGAAAAATTTGTTCACTATCTCATTTATCCCATCATATTAAGAGTGATATCATGAGCTATGAGCTAATTGAGTACCCAAAAAAGAAAATAATTTTATCCAAAATATTCCTGTAAAACTGGGATGGCTTTCACTTAAAATAATATTTGGATTTCCATGTAACTTCTGAATTGTTTCCATAAATGAAATAGAACATGTGTTGGCTTCAATTGGATGAGATAATGCACAAAAGTGTGCACACTTGGTAAGTCTATCAACTACTTCCACGATGACAGTCTTTTCTTCGGACTTTGGTAAAATGTGATAAAATATGTTGAAACCTCCTCACAAATTTATTTTGTTAGAATGCCAAACATTCTACCACAAAATTTTGAATATCAGATTTAATTCCATCCCAAAAAAATTCCTTCTTGAACCTATGGTATGTTTTTAAAAATCCTGAGTGCCCTCCTAAGGGAGAGGTGTGAAATTCCAAAAGAATATTTTGTTGGAGTTGGGAATTTTTACAAATATGTAAGCGATATTTGTACCATAATGAATCATTTTTCCATCTAAATTTTTCATATGTACTGGGATCTTACTGCAGCTTTTGAATGAGTGTCCACACCTCTTCATCATTCTTCCATTCATCCCTTTCTTTGATTATCCACTCACGTTGGATAATAGAAATGGCACAAAGCAATGCTTCCACATCCTCATCCTTTCTTGAGAGTGCATTTGCAACAAAATTTTTCTTCCCTTTTCTGTATATGATTTCAAAGTCATAACCCAAAATATTTGTGACCCATTTTTTTTTCTCTTTTGAAGATAATCTTTGTTCCATAAAGTTTATAAGACTATCATGATATGTTTTTACATTGAAGTGTCCTACCATTATGTAAGCTTGTGATTGCTTTATTGCACATAGTATTTCCAACATTTCCTTCTTATAAATAGGTTTTGTAAATACTTTCCTTTGATTGTATTACTTTAAAAAGAAATGGTTCTTCCTTCTTGCATTAAAACAACACCAATTTCATTTCTTGAGGCATCACATTCCACAATAAAGGTTTTTGTGAAATCTGGCATAGCTAAGACCAATGCCTGGCACACTACCTCTTTAATATGTTCAAAGGACTTAGTTTCTTCTAGAGTCCAAGAAAATGCATCGTTATTTAATAATTATGTTATAGGTGCCGATATTATCCAATAATTCTTAAAAAAATTGTGATAATACTCTATTAACATTGAAGATGCTATATGTTTGTGGGGATTTCCATTCCTTAATGGATTTAATTATATTAGGGTCTACTTTAGAACCCTCATGAGAAACAATATGACCCAAATATTCCACCTCCTGTACTCAAAAGAAACACTTGGAGGTTTTTCCATATAATTGTTTCTCCTCAAATAGTTTGAGCACCATGTCAACATGTTGAACATGATCCTTCCAAGAATGGTTGTAGATTATTATATCATCAAAAAATACTAGCACAAATTTTATAAGGGTTTGAAAATGGAATTCCTCAAACCTTTAAATGTGGAAGGTGCATTAGTAAGGACAAAAGGCATGACCAAAAATTAATATGACCTGCATGAGTTTCAAATGCTTTTTTTAATGTTTTCTTGTCTTTATTCTAATTCGATGATATTGAGAATGAAAATCCATCTTAGTGAAGTAAATTGCTCCATGTAATTCATCCAATAATTCATCAATGATGGCGATGGGAAATTTTTATTTAATAGTGAGTTTTTTGAGCTTCCTATAATCCAGACACATATGCCATGATCCATCCTTCTTGTGAAATAATACTATTGGAGCAGAGAAATAACTTTGACTAGGTTGAATTATACCAACCTCTAACATTTCATCAACCATAGGTTCAATTTCACTCTTTTGGGATTAAGTATATCTGTAAGGCTTACTGTTTGGAGGAACACTTCCTGAAATGAAATCAATATCATGATTGTGATCACGAATAGGTGGGAGTCCTTTGGGAGTTTTAAAAACCTTGGAATGATTGTCCAATATTTTTTCGAGATATAGAGAAATAGATGATTTTGATATTCCAACCCCTAGCGAGCATAATTGTGCAATTACACCTCATTGTTATTTATTGAGAAGATTTGTCATGATGTTAGATCTGATTATATTTCCTGGCTTCCCTGTGATACCTAGTAGTTCAACTTCCTTTCCTTCACAAGACAATTTCAAGAAACATTCTTCAAAATTAAAATCTATCATCCCCAAATATTATAACCATTGGAATCCTAGTACAACATCACCACCACCCATTGGAATGGAGATCATTGGACTATTCAATAGATATCCCCCCATGGTTATCTTGATATTATGGCACTTTATAGAGAAATTTATAGTTCCTCCATTTGCAACCATAACTTGACACTCTGGTGCTAGGTATATGAAGAAATTCATTTCCATGTCTACCTTACAATGAAAACAATTATAGGTACTACCCAAATCAATCAACAGTATTGAATTTTTCTTCTTCATATGTCCTTCTATCTTGAGAGTTTGAGGAGTGGTAATTCCTGGAAATTGATTACAAGATATGGTAAGATTCATTTCTTATTTATTTGGGGTTGCTTCATGGTGCATATCCTCTTCTTTTCAAGTTTATTGTTCCTTTTCTTGCTCCTATTGAAAACATATGAAGAATAATTTATTCTCAAAACACTTATGAACTTTAATTTATTTTCTTTCACCGCCGTAGTAAATCCCTTTTTCTCTTTTTCTTCCAATTTTTTGGGGGTTAACTTTGTAGGTTGTGGAAGTCTAGGAGTAGCAACATTTCCATACTTATCATTGTGAGTGGTAGGCGCCATAATTTCTCTTTCAATTTTTCTTGCCAACCTGAATGCCTTCTTCAATGAATCAGGTTCCCAAAGCTGAAACTGACGTTGGATGTTATCCTATGAAGTCCCTATGAAGACATCAATCTTGTGTTCCTATGGAATATGAGTTACCTTTATATTAAATTTTTAGAAGTCCTTAATGTGCTCCACCATTGAACCCTTTTGTTTGAGATATATATGTTGGCTAAAGAAGGTGTTGCTCTTTGTATCCTCATATTTTGCTATCATTTCATCAGTAAAAATTGACCACATCAATTTTTTTTTATGAGAGCAAATCCATTGATACCATCCAACTGTATTTGGCTCTAAATATAAATTTTAAATGCATAAATTTTGTGTGTTTGCCACATTATGGATATCGAAATATTGCTCAATCTGTAGTATCCATGTTATGGGATCCTTGCCATAAAACTTCCTCATATCAATATTTTCAGTATGGGTTGTCTTCAATCCAATGTTAGAGTCTACAAAATGATGATTAACATTTATTTTTTTCTCATCATGAGTTTCCTCTACTACCTTTTCATTATTAAGAAGCTTTTCTTGTAGCAACTTTGTCAAATATTCCTTCAAACGTTCCATTTATTTCTTCAAATCTTCCATGTTGCCTTTTGATTATGCTTCCATACCTTGCATGCATTTCTTCAACCCATCCATGTCTGATTTTAAACCATTCATGTCACCTTTTAAACCATCCATGTCACATTTTAGTTCTTATTTGCTTGCTCTTTATGAGAGTGAACTTTGTTTCACTTAGTCATATAATTTTGATATATCATGTTGCACTTCCTCCTCTTCTTGTGTCATAGTAGAGTTTTCTGAGGGATTAATTGGTGTGGAATTATTTTTGGGAGGAATTTTAGAACTAAATATTGATATCAATGCTTCAATTTTCCCTTCGAATCACTTCAAATTGATTTTTCAAACAATAATTATGAAAATTTTAAAAACATTTACACACATTTTTCTTTCTTTTGAGGAGCTCAATATTGAGACTGATGTATCTCTGTAATTTTATATCCTGAATATTTAAACTTCGGTCCTATATTATCCATATTAGTCTTATTTCCAATTTCATAGGTCTGATCTAATTTGGATTCTTCAAGATAAAGTTATTCCTGATCTCCCACAATGACCTAATTATGGACTATTTTAGTAGGGAAAGTTTGTATGGTGTGCCATGTGTCACTATTGCAATCTTTAGCTCTTAAATCGGTTCAAAATAAACTAAAGTCCATGGAATCTCTGCCACCTTTTCCAGAATTCCAATCCAATGCCTGAAATAATATTTATGACGATTTTCCTTCGTTCACTTGTTTGGGATGAAATTTGTGGAGCCTACAACAACCATAACTTATTTATATCATATATCCAAAAATATAGTTAACCAATATCCCAAATGTTTACATGAATTTCATCACGATTTATGCTCCCCGGGGTAAACATTTCAACATGTGACTCCTTGTAGAAAACAATTTATAGTGAAAATGACACAATGACCTATTTGAAGAAGTGAAGCTCTAGAATCCCAGACTCTCATACCAAATGTTATGAAACCAAATCACAAATTAGAAGAAAATATAGATCAACGACTTAGAAATCAACCTCTGTGAGGTGGAAACCTACCTTACATTACATAAATGAAAAATTCTTCAATGTTACAAATGATAAAACTTCCTTTCTATATATAGTAGTCCAAGGGGTCACAATATAATCCTAGCCGTAATAAAAATAAAAATAGTGGGATTCTATGGGGCACAATAATAACAATATGGGGACTACATGGGCACAAAAATAGCAATAATGGTGGTAAAATAACAATAAAAATAAGGGTATACACTATTATTATATGGACCGAGCATCCTGAATTGTGGAGGGTCCAACATTATCAATATTTTTGGCACTAGGAGGGCACCTAGTTTTTTATGGTTGATAATATCACCAACCCCAATATTACATCTTTCGATCAAGGCAACAAAATTCACATCACCTCCCCTAATTATATTCCATAAGTTGGTGACTCTTCTCAACTCGATCTTGTACAAACTTGTGAAATCTCTTACGACTAGATTCGAGCCATTTGTTTTGTAACCTGTCAATTTAAAAAATCTATTAGATTGATCCGAGGAGTACACAAACCTCCATATTTTCCGAAAAATAATGTAATCACCCCTACGGGGATAGTGGTTTCTATTATTGAATATTTGTTTTCTCCAACCTTGAAGAATTAGTTGATTCCATGGAGAAATCAGAACAATTTCCACGATAAAATGATGGTGCCAAAGACAACGTTGTACTCTGAGATGTTATTTTCCACAGGTTGGGCAGTGAAGAGGAAGAAGGAGAGGAACCATCAATTTTAGATAAAACGAAGGAGGAAAAATAAAAATACATTGAATACCAATATCTGGATTGGATGTCTCAGGGCTTTCTTTCACTTTTGGGTGTTCTACACAAGATGCCAAGGCATCTAGAAAATATCCTAACGAAGTATGACCCTGAAAAAGAAATAAAGGCGGAGGACCATTTATACAACTTCTACCTACATCTGCAAATGGTGGATATATGCTATGATGATGTTGCATGTATAATTTTTCTATGCACCTTACATGGTAGATAAATGGTATGGTATCATAGTCTTCCTATGAATTCCATCGTGAATTTGAGGCAGTTTAAGAATATTTTTCTTGAAAATCTTGCTGATGAAAAAACCACCACCATGTTTTTGAAAGGGTTGGGTAATCTTAGGATGGAGAACAAAGAAAAGGAGAAATATTTAAATCATAGGTTTAACTACATTTTTAATAAATTTCCAGAAAACACGAAACCTCATGACTCAATCACCATTGATTACTACAATTTTTCCTTGCCAACAAGCATTTCGTAGTTTGTAAATAAAATTGTGAAACAAACACTTACAAAAAATTATGAAGAGGCCATCGCAGTTCAAAAGGACTTGCACGTGATTTGGGTCATTGTAGATGATGAAACAATAAAATACTACAAATACACAGGCAAAAGGTCTCAGGCCTTCGTAAGTAAGGCCAAAGAGAAAGAAACTCTCGATCTTGAAAGATTGACTCGCACCATCAAAAACTTGTCAGACGAGTTTAAAGAGTTGAAAAAAAGGTCATGCAAGACAACCATGGGAAACAAGACTCCCACATTCATCGTTTTAAGAAGGACTGCAAATTCTAGCAGCAGCAGTAACCAACTAACCAAGTTTGCACAAAGCTTAAACGTTGTGCTGAATATTGAGAGTATGGGCATGGATGAGTATTAATCATTTCATCAATAATATCATTTAGAGAAAGCATTCCCACAATGGAATGACAAAATGAACGCTCTTGCTATGCACTTCATCGACACAATACTTAATGAGCATCAAAATAATCTTGTGTAATAAAATGAAGAAATTTGTGCTAACATGGAAATTCCAATCTTGGGACATGCAAGAAACACATTTACTTGCATACTCATAGCTGAAAATATCGTTAGAGATAAGAAACCTTCGAGTGATGGCCCAACCCAAGAGAAAAATAACTTGTATTTTTGTATAAGTAAAGGGCCGACCACTAAATAAGAGTTGAAAAAGAATAAATTCAAAGAAAATTTGTTAAGGAATATCAATGTTGTCGTTGACTCATAACTGAATAATCAGAGCAAGTCTCGGAATGCAACAAACCTTCTACAAATAGTAAGAGTAAGCACACTAATTTGGAATTAACTAATTAAGTTATGCCTCCAAACACTTTGGATATCTCTCGCACCTTGGATTACAACATAGTTGAAGAGATGAAGAAACCTGATGTGAATATTTCAATTTTCGAACTAATAAAGGTCACGAGCTAGCAGGACATGCTCCTACGCGCAGTTGGAAAATACGGCTCATGCAATGATACTTCTTCAGAGAAGGAATATGGTACATCCTATGGTAATCTCGAATCTGTATTTAATGCTTAAACGATAGATGTAAATACACTTTTCCCTTCGTTTTTGTTAACTTTCAAAATTTGTAATTATAATGTACGCAAGTTCTTAGTTGATTCCAGTGGGTCAGTGAATGTAATACCATTATCTGTCGCAAATAAAATCAACACAATATGGGATACAATAGATGCATAAATTATTCAACTAGACAAGAGTCGTTTCCATGAAATTAGTGAACTTATGAATGTGCTCATCCATTTATCATCCGATGAACGCATTCACCAATGTATAAACATAGTAATTGTAGATATTCCAGAAGGATATGGGGTAATTTTAAGAATAGACCTGTCCAACAAGCTACAATGGTATTTTTCTACAAACTGGTCACATTTATGGTTTCCGCACAAGGGAAAAAAAATTAGGTCGAACTGAACTCGGATCAGTACATGAAACATGCCGTCACTCCCTTAGATGGAAAAATTGTGTCAGTGGCTTTCATAGATCTTGTCTTTGACAAATTTTTTTTCGAAACTGAACTGGTGTTTTATCTTTCTCATCCATCCCCAATCCCAATAGATACATAATTGGAGCTCTTTGGTAGTCCAACTAGTGAAAATGACATTTGTACAGTTAGTAGTAGTAGTAATAATAGTACAAGTGTAGCACATAGTCCTTATACATATGATATCGGGACATTGTATTTTGATGGTTCCAAAAAATAGGAGGGCTCTAGAGCCGGTTCTACTTTAATAGACCCATGAAAGAGAAAACATATGTTCTGTAGCCATTTTGAATTTGAGTGCAAAAGAAATAATGAAGAATATGATGAACTCATCTTGGTTTTCAAAGAGCCATCGATCTCAACGTTGCAGTTCTCAAAGCAATAGGTGACTCAGAAATTGTTGCATGACATGTACGTGATACCATACACTCTATGTCACCTCATATCAAATTTACCGACCAATAGGTATGGCATTTCATTTCACACTTCCAATCTTTTAACATTATTTTTGTTCCTAGAATATGCAAGACAATTGTAGATGCATTGGAAACTGATGCTGCTAGGTCATCTCCGCTTAGGGACAATTTTTCTGTAGAAATTCTTTATAATCCATCCATCCCTGATAATATTACTAATTTACGCATTTTCAATTATGACCAACAGATACTGCACTTTATCATTAACTTCGATGTATTCAAATATGAAACTATCGACGAAGACGAGTACGAGAAAACATTGCATGATGCAGTTAGCGTAAGAAAATAGAATCCCATTTTGGAAGGCGTGGTATCATTGGAAAATTTAAATGACTTGCAGAATAATTTTTGAGTGTCATTCAATGCAAAGACCCACAACTTGACGTTGATTCACAAGAAAATAAATTTGGGAACACAAAAAGATCTGGAGTTTTTCAATAATTGTACTTGTTCTACACCACAAGAGTGGAAAGATTTTATTTTCTAATTCAAGTAGTACTAAGATATATTCATGTGGATGTATGATAAGCTCAAAACATATGACACATGAATTATCCAACATGTGATACAAATCAAAGAAGAGGCCAATCTGTTCTAGCAAAAGCTACATAAAGTACATTTGAAAATTGAGCCCCTCATTCAAAAAGAGATAAGGAAGCCATTCGATGCTTGGATCGTATATAAAGTGTGAAATTCTACTTGGGTGTCGAATTTGGCCATGGTTAGAAATAAGTTTGATGAAGTCATCTTACATTTTTATTTCCACAACTTGAATTGTTCCTTGAACAAAGGCAACTACCCTGCACCGTTTATGGAAAATATATTGTAAGAAATATTTGGGTGAAGTAGGTTTTCCTTAATGGATAGGTATTCTGGATGTAACCAGGTTCAATTCTAAGAGTCTGCCAGACTCAAAACAACATTCTACAAGAAGTGGGGTAGCTTCACACTCAAGAGAATGTTAGTTGGGTTGATCAATGCCAATGCAACATCTCAATGTGCCATGGACATCACATTCTAAAAATTGATTGGAAAGAGCATGGCATTCTAACTCGATGATTTTATGGTGTTTTGTAAGAATATATCCAACCACATATGCCATTTGAGGAAAATTTTTGAACGATGTCACAAGTACAGTATATCCCTTAATCTCAAAAAGAGTACTTTCTCAATGTTTGAGGGTAACCTTTCGGGTCATAACATTTCCAAAAGTGGGAATAATTTAGACTCAGAGAGGGTCAAATCCATTACGTAGATTCCCTTCCCGATAAATAAGAAATATATGTAGTCCTTCCAAGGGAAAATCAACTTCCTAGATAAGTTCATCTCTGATTACACTCAGATTATCAACCCAATACACGAGATGGTAAAGAAGGATGCAATCTATAGATGGGATAGAAGGGAAAGGAAGTGTTTCTCCATATCAAGCAACCTATCATAGAAGAACACACACTATAAAATCGATATTTCAGCAAAGATGTTATTCTTGGTACTTTTGCTTCTAATACTCCTCTCGCCGTCGTTTTTGCACAAAAGGATGATTAGAAAAATGAGTGACGAATATCCTTTATGAGTGATTTTATTGAAGTACCTGAACTCAATTATCCCTCCATTAATAAACAATCTTATGCAGCATACAAGGTGGTGAATAATTTCTAATCCTATCTCTTGAAAAACCACTGTATTATCTTTGTTCCACACCTAAAAACCAAATCATTGTTTTTCCAACAAGAGATGGGTGAGAGGAGAGAGAACTTGATGACTGGTTTATAGAAGTGTTATTTAGAGTTCAAACTAGTTCACAAGATTAAGGGCCGCAATCAATGTCTACGAGCAGCAAATGAAGTGGATGCAATAGAGGAAGAAGAACCATCTATATGGGAGGAGGAGACCAAAAAGTATAATGTAGAGTGAATTCCTACCACTATTATCGCAAAATCTTGGTACGCATATGTGCGCCAATACCTTAAGCATGACACTATGCCCTCCCATTTATCCGCACACTAGAAGAGGGAACTTAGTCTGAAAGAATTATCTTACGAGCTGGTGCATGAATTTCTTCTTAGAAAACACCATAATGGAATATTTATTAGGTGTTTGGAAGCACACTATTTAGAGAAAGTATTGCGCCATATGAACGATGAATGAGCCGAGGGACAATTTGCGAGTAACACAACTGCGCATAAAATAATGTGGGATGGTTTCTATTAGAATACATTATTCAAATATGCTCATGCTTATGCCCACAAGTTCCTAGTCAGTTAAAGGTGTGTCGAGCGAAACAGGAAGTCATCCACCCCACTGTAGCCTATCACAGTGGAAGAACATTTTCAGCAATGGGGCTTAGATGACATTGGAGAAATATTTCCGCATTATTCAAATCAAAATGAATATATTCTCACTGCCACATACTACCTTATGTGTTGGATAGAAGAATTTACGTTTAAACAGGTTAATGAACATGAAGTCAACAATTTTATTAAGCAGAATATCATCTCTAGGTTCGACATTCCTACTACACCTGTTTTTGATAATGCAACATACCTTTCGTCATTAAATCTATAAGATTTTGCATTAGAAAATGGAATTGTATAGAAACATTCAATTAATTACTATCCATAGGGATTGATGTTACTGAGTCTACCAATAAGAACGTCATCTATATCAGTAAAAATACGATACTCTATGAGCAAAGGAACTAGCACTCTACTTTGGTAAATTCCTTATGGGTTGATCGAATCACACCAAATCCCTCTATGAACATCTCCCCCTACTTCCTAGTGTATGGAAAAAAAGCCATCCTCCCTCCTAACATTTACTTTCCCTCTCTCCAACTTTCACAAGAATCCCAAGGTAAGGCATGCTTATTTGTTCAGTGTAGGATGGAAAATATGAAAATGTTATAAGAATAAAGGCTGAAAGAAAAAGAAAAATTTTTCCTTCATCAGAGTTGTATGAAGAGGTGGTCCGACAAGAAGTCTATAGGGAAGAATAAATTAATGTGGTCGACTTAGTATTGAAGTGGTACAAAGCCCACGTAGACAAAGGCAGACACACCATGTTTCAATCCCCCTGGATTGGACAATTCACAATTCAAGAGAAGCTTGGTCAACAAACATATCACCTTCAATCACTTTATGATAATATTGACTCTCACCCTATCAATGGCCAATACCGAAAATACAATTTTCAATAATAGTTTAGGGTTGTTCCCTATACTATCTACATAGTCCTTTTGGTTGTTTGATTTCTATTTTCGTCATGTGAATAAGTTTTCTATGTGAGCCTTTTTTCTGGCTTCTTTGTGTGTGGATGAAGTCTATAAAGTCTTGTGACACTTCAACATTTGGCTAGACATTTGGTACTTCTTCCCTGTGTTGGTTATATCTTTCGATCCATGAATTTACGATGGAAAATATGATCCGTCCTTGAGGAGAGTCTTGGTTAAACAATGGACTTGTTTCTCTCTAGGAAACCTTAAGTCTACATTTCTTTATTTATGTTTTGGTGTGCTCATGCTTATATAATTAGTAGGAGAGGAGAAGGGGAAGAATCTAAACAGTAAAACCTAAATCAGAGGTCTTTGTATACTTATTTCAAGGAACAAACTCTCCAACTCTCAATAATTTTGGATCCCTCTTCTGCCTGTTGTACCTTGGAAGACATTCTCCGGTTAAATAGAGATCATTGCCAAAGACATTTATTTAAAACTATAAAATAATTAATTTGTTGTCCCATAATTTTATAAAACCCTATAAACTTGATTAAAATCCTTTAGTCTTCAATGTGTGAACAATGCTTTCAGAGTGGTCTTCTGATGTTGAATACAAATGAAAAATGAAATAGAAAGAAGTGATTGTGGAAAGTCTTAAATAAGAAGTTGCTTCACACATAATCTTTTATCTTCAACTTTAAATGAAAATATGACTAGCATGAAATGGAATTTAGAAACGACAAGCAAATCATTAAGGATTTTTCACTTTAATTTACAAAAACTCAAACTCAGAGAACAGTAAAATCAAAGCCCAACAACTTCATTACTTTCTTTTTGATAAGAAAACTTGAACAAAATATGTGACAAAGAAAAATTATCATACCCAACAAATTGTAGAATCATTATGAAAACATTATTCAAAAGCACGTGAAGAGTGAAAGTACAACATTATGATTTCTTCTCAGTTCTAAAATTCCGGAAACCCTTCAATGTGTGATTTCTGGGATTTTATTTATGCCCCCTAACCTCACTGTTTAACTGTCCCAGAATTACTTTCAAAGTAACTCTTGAATTAATTACGAAAAAGGCTTTACACCGTGTCTTCCTCTTTCGCCTATTTAAAAGGCTTCGAAGTGGTTAGATTACAGAAGGATAATATATATATATATATATATATATATATATATATATATATATATAAAATAAAACTTTGGAAAAGAAAAACCCAAACCATTTGACATTTATGATACAAATATATATGTAAGCCCTATAATTCTGGGGGAGAATAAATACACGTGGTGAAACCTTTGTAGAATGTGAATTTTTCGTGTGGATTTTTAGATTGGAGAGAGGTGCTTCCACAGTCAATTGGGGCCGTCAAAATGTCTTAGGGCAGTTTGAGGAAAGGAAACCGCTTACGGGACCACCCACTTCATTTAAAATTGTGCACTTTGTCATCCCGATAATTCGGTTTATCTAGGCATAAATGTTTTGGACCGTCTTCTCGAGATTGCATTTGTCTTGCATTAAATATAACTTGGGAATAGTGATGCTCAAAATCTTTATATCTTGATATGGCTTATCGTTCTTACCCGTCTATACTTTCTCTATTCCCCGCACAACATCCATTCCCTTCACAACTCGTCCAAACATTGTATGCTTATTGTATAGCCATGGCGTAGCTACGATTGTGATAAAAATTTGAGAGCGATTTTTTTTTGGACCAGCATTTTCCATTAACAATCTAAAATGGGTAAATCGGTCCACAAATGCTTCCCGATTGTCATTGGCATTTGCAGCAGTCGTGGGAATTATCTTTACCTTTTTGCTGCCACTTCCCCCTTGGTATAAATCTATTCGCACAAATATTTCATTATTTTCTACCTTACCAACGATTCTTGCCACTTTATTTGTATGCATATTTACATTCTTTATACCCAAGAGAGTTGTATACATCATAAAATTACAGCTTTCATATCACCTCTTTGTAGGTCTTGTGCAACCAGAAGAGACTCGTCATATGTTCGTCTTAATTTCCCTGCAAGAAAACAAAATACTCAAATACACCAATCAGGTGATGCAGTCAGAAATTGTTTACCATCGTGACTAACCTCTAGTATGTAAATGATTGTCTTGGGTTTTTCCAAGCCATAAATTCTCGTCTATGTCTTGAACTTCAATTCTACTCCTTTATCTGGAAACTTTAGTGTTGCAGGATACCATTACTCAATCATCTCTTTAGTATCTGCAGAGATAACCATGTCAAAAGAATAGTTATACTTCATAACTTGTACTGGACCACTGTGAATATTATTTGAAACTCTAACGTCACTGGTATCAGCACGTGCATCGTAAATATAGACATCAGGTGAATTCTGATCACTGATTGGAAGATTTGGTTTAAAATCTCCTTGTCTGAATACCAATTCTATAGTGCCTGGAACAAATGGTATTTATATCATTGCCATCATCTCATAGTTGACCACGTCATAAATATTTGCAACTCCCTCATTGTAAATTGTGCAACAAAGTAAACTATATTCACTAACATCTGAACCTTCAATAGATATCAGAAATGCTTCACAAAGTCAATGCCTGATGGCTTCTTTTTCCAAAATTTCAAGCGACCGTCAAAACTGCTCGTTATAAAGAAGTATGCTGTTGATACTGCAACGTGAGCGACCGCGTCATGTTGCATGCAACTTTTCTCATGCATGCAACTCTTGCCTAAACTGCTACAACAACTTCTGACCTTTCAATTTATTCTTCATAGGAAGAAAATATTTTCCTCTATAAATTATAATGAAAAGCATATTACTCAAAAGCAGAATACCTCTTGTAAGCTTCTTGAGCTCCTCTGCCGTTATTTTACTGTTGGTATTTTGAACCCCTCGCTTCACAACATTCTTAGCAATTTCACATCTTTCCCAAATCTTTAGAATAGTAGCAGCTAATCCTTTGAGGCGCCTATTTCTCCCTAAGGAAAAATGAATAGGTAGTGGCTTTGCAAACTTACACAAATTGGTTAGCTCTTCATTGCCCAACTTCTACCTTTTTGTGCCAGAAGGAAGAAGCCTGAAAGGTTACCTGTAATTGGGAACCACTTCCAGAAGAAAGCCAGTATCTATCGGCAATGGATGATTTCCCCACCAATCAGTGAAACGAGGGCCCAACCCATCTAAGATATAATTTGTTTCTTTTTTGAGGATCCTTTTCCACTGTAGACAGAAAAATCGGTTTCTCATAAGCTGCTGATATCTCTTATTACTCAGGTTCATGGGATGGCAGTCCCCCTGGTTTGTTTGTTCTCTGGACTCGTCTTGGTCTTTTCTCGTTATATAATTTTCAGGGTTGTCAAGTCTCTTCTGAACCACTATATTTGTGGTTCCAGCTCCTTCTGTCTATGTTCATGGTTGGCAGTCTTGTCTGTTCCACCGCTAATGTTAAACCTTCTCACGACCCTTTTTCTGATTTCCGCTATCTGTTTCTGCTCTCCATGTATTCTTGGTTTTGTACAGTGCATCTTGTTTTCCCTTGCTCTATTGGGGAAATGGTCCCAGTAGTGTTTGTCGGGCTTGGTTTGATAGGCAGGCATGGCCATCATTTTATTTCAAATGGTACTGGTATGGATTTTGTTGTCTTCTTTCAAACTGCAGTTGGCTCTGTCTCAGTTCGAGGCTCTCTTGTTATCTTTTCTGGGTAGAGCATTTTTATTATGACGAGAGAATGGATTAATATTCTCTGTGATTTCGATATGGGTTGTTTCTTGGTTAATTTACATGATAGTCTTCGTTGTTCTCTCATCCTCTTCATTACTGGTATGGATATGCATGCTGGGTTCGCTGCAAAGGAGCTATCTTCAGTTTTATTACACCCTGTTTCTGACTTACTTCTGCCCACAGGCTTCCTTTCAAGTTCTACTATTTCCAGTATGGTTAAAGGGCAACCAAAGGAGGAAAATCGTGGTAGGCAGCCTCATCCAGAGGCTGGCAGGAGTAGGAAAGGTAGGAATTCTAATGCAGAAGTGTTGCAAGATATTGCTTAGGTATATGAATTAGGGAATCTACCTAACATTAAAACAAAAATTCATGGGTGGAAAATTCAGATAGACAATGAGGATGAAGACATGGAAGCTCAGCTTTCTCAAATGGATATTATAACAGATCCAAGCAGTACTCGGGGTCGAGTCTCCCTCTTTCAACAGTCATTGAAGACTTACTGGAAGATGAAGTGCCTTCTTGCCAAGGCTATGGCATGTCAAGAGGAAAAGAGTCTCAACTCTTCAATTCTGTTTGAACTGCAACAAATGAAGATGGATATGCATGCCATGTTCAAAGCTCAAATTCAGTTGAATAACAGGGTTAGTAAGATGGAAAAGTAGTTGCAAATAACTCAAAGCAGTGAGCAGGTGTTGGGTACCACTACTTATGCTTCAACTTCTGTGGATATTTCTAGTTAACTATTTTAGATTTCTATAATTTTGAACTTCGTTAGTTTAACTACTTGTTTTATTTGTAAATATTATGGACATACTGCAGTTCTTAACGCTGTGAGTAGCAGGATGAGACAATTTCATTTTTGGTCTGCATTTAACTCGATGCAGTGGCCAACAGACCTGGTTTCCTATGGGCATGTTGAGGTCACTGTATTTGTTTTTTCTTGTATGACAATTTTCCCTATATATTTTGTATAATAGAAAGGTACTACGAAGCTTTAAAAAAAGAATATTATGTACAAGCTTCTACTTATATACATGGTTGATCACAATAAAGTGAAGTATGCCTTCCAATGGTACCAAGCCAAAATTTGAGTGCTATATCTTACACCAGCTCCCTGAATTTGAAGAACAAAAATGAACACAACCAAAAGTAGAAAAATTTGGTTTACAGGAGCAAGTACATACCCTGAAAAGGAAATTGGCTACCAAGAAAACAAAGTTTTCATATAGTATGCAACAAGATCATAGAATCTATGAGAGAAGAAGTCATCTTGATTAACAATTTTATTTTCTCTCAACTCTGTAGCAAATGGCTAATGTATTTTATAAAAAAATTCCATTAAATTTTCTTTGGAACTGCTAGAGATATTGTTATGAAACCAACTCACAAAATAGAAGAAAAGAGAGATCAACGACATAAAAATCAACCACTTGGAGGGGGAAACCTACCTTATATTACATAGATGAAAAATTCTTGAATGATATAAATGAAAAAACCTCCTTTCTATATATAAGAGTCCAATGGGTCACAATATAATCCTAGACGAGATAACAATAACAATGTAAGGGCACAACAGTAACAATAGTGGGATTCTATGAGGTGCAATAATAACAATATGGGGGCTACATGGGCACAAAAATGACAATAAAGGGGCTATAATAAGAATAACAATGAGGGGATACACTAGTATTATAGGGACCTAACATGCCCCTTTCCCTCAAACAAGTGTTGTAGTCAACACTTAATTATTTCTGGATGCTTCCATATAAAATTATCCTCCTCCCATGTGGAATATTCAGCAGGTAAGTTCTTCCACTTGTTGCGATACTCTTAAATTGATCGATTTTGTAATTGTTGAGTTCTTTTTGCTATGACTGCTTCAGGTTCCAATATGATTTTTACTTCCTCTTCAAGTTCTAGAAATATTATTTGAACTGGGAATTTGTCACCTATAACCTTTTTTAAGCATGAAACATGGAAATACGAGTGCACTCGGGAAGATGTAGGAAGCTCCAATTTGTATTCCATAGTACCAATATTTTGTATCACCTTGTAATGAACATAGTACTTTAAAGACAATTTATTATACTTCTTAGCTTGCTTGAGGGACATTGGTTTGTATAGTTGTAGCTGTAAAAATGCCCAATCACCTATATCCAAACTTCTTTCATTTCGATGTTGATCTACATGTTGTTTCATTCGATTATGCACCAAAGTTAGGTCACCCTTTAATAGTTGGAGAACTTGTGTTTGATGATCGATGTCATACTGCTTGATCATTCATATTAGCTTTCATGTCATCCTTCAAACCATCGACCTTGGCTTCCATGTTTTTTTTTAAACCATCTATGTCATCTTTGGTTACTCTTTGTGAAATTAAAATTTGTTGCACTTGGTACCCTAATTTTGATATATCATACTGCAATTCCTCCTCTTCACGCATTGCAGTAGAGTTTTCTGATGGATTAATGGGTATATAATTATTTTTGGGAGGCATTATAGAACCCAATATTGATATCAATGCTTCAATAAGCCCTTGGAATCACTTCAAAGTTACTTTTTTAACAAATGTTATGCAATTAAAAAAAAAAATACACATGTTTTTCTTACTTCTTAGGAGGTTTATATTGAACTTGATTTATCTCTATGATTTCTAATCTTCAAGATCTAAAATTCAATTTTGTAGTATCCTCTCAGTCCTCTTTCCAATTCGACAAGTTAGACCTCATTAGAATTCTTCAAGGCAAAGTTATGCCCAATCTCCCACAATGACCTAATTATGGACTAGTTTATTAGAGAGAACTTGTATAGAATTCCATCTGTCATTGTTTCGTCCTTCATTTCTAAAGTTGATAAAAAGCAAACGAGAGTCCATGCACTTTCGACCACTTTTTACTGAATTTTAATGCGATGCATAGAGAGAAAGTTATGACGATTTTCCCAAGGTCACATTTTTGCAATGAAATTATGTAGCCTGAAAAACCCTAAATTTTGCATATCATATCTCCAAAAATTTAACAAACCAATATCTGAAATGTCTACATGATGTTCTGTATGATTTCGGCTCAAATGGGTTCTTTTTACAGCGTCAGAAACTTCGTAAAAAAGACGTTATAGCGGAAATTCCACAATAACATGTTTGGAGCAACGAAACCATAGAATCAAAATCTCTCATACCAAATGTTATGAAACCAATGCACAAAATAGAAGAAAAGAGAGATCAATGACTTCTAAATAGCCACTTTGAAGGGGAAACCTCCTTTACATTACATAAATGAAAAATTCTTGGATGATAATTTTGGAACTTAATCACTTCTCCTTCTTCTTAATTGTTGAGTAAAAATTCTTGATGTAGATTTTAATATTTCTTCATGTTAATGCTTTCTTCATTTTTTTGGAATAGGGTCAAGAAATTTTCTGCATGTGGGATTATTGAATAAGAGACTTTTTAAAACTTTTCAACATCATTTTTAGAAAAAGCTAGATCTTTGCATTCAGAGACCTGTTCATAATTAATTTGGTTATATCATAATTGATTGCTCGATACATTATCAACATTATAATCAATTTATTTAGTAGGATCGTCACAAGCTTTAAAAGTTTCTTCAAAAGCATAATATTTTCAACAACCTTGAAAAGAAACTCACGTGCATATAAAGTGTTGAAAAATTAATAAATGTTGCATGGAAATTGTTTAAAGAGGAAATACTTGAACAAGATAAAGATATATATCAAAATATTGCTTCCTCTTCCAAAGAAAACATGAAAAGATTCATCTTCACATATTCATGAATGATACTTTGCTGCTCCATACATTCATGAAAAAATCTAAGGTGTCGATTTGGATTTTCATCTCCATTTCCAATAAATATTGGAAGATACTTATTCCAGTACTCTGGAAATGTAGGAATATGATGAGGATAACTGGGGATCCCACTGAAATCCATTAGGGAAAACATATTGGCTAAAAATGCAGGAAGAGCCATTAAGACCCTAAAGTGAAGATCAAAGGTGAAAATATTCAGCCAACTAATGAAACTTGTCACCGTGAAAAATCAACTTAAGACTTTATAAAAACCTAGGAAAAATAAGTTTGTATCTTAGTTCCCTGAAAATGACCCCAAAAATGTTGTACCATGGGAGAAAACCTTCAAATGAATAGATATCAGTGTTGAAGACATTTATTTAAAACTATAAAAGAATTCATTTTTTGTCCCCTAATTTTATAAATCCCCAGAACCTTGATTAAAACCCTTTAGTATTAAATGTGTGAAAAATGCTTCAGAGTGGCCTTCTGATGTTGAATACAAATGAAAATGGGAATAAAAATAAGTGATGGTGGAAAGTCTTAGATACTAGGCTACTTCACACATAATATTTTAAAAATCATGTTTAGAGGAAAATATTACTAGCAAGAAATGGAATTTAGAAAAGAGGAGCACATCATTAAGGATTTTAAATTTATTTTACAGAAACTGAAACTCACAGAAATTTAAAATCAAAGCCCAAAAACTTCATTATTCTTTCCTAAGAAGAAATGATTAACAAAATATGTGACATAGAAAACTTATCATATCCAAAAAATTATGGAATCACTACGAAAACTTTATTCAAAAGCACATGAAGAGTGAAAGTACAAAATAATGATTGCTTCTGAGGTAAAAAAATTATGGAAACCCTTCAATGTCTAATTTCTGGGATTTTATTTATGCCCCCCTAACCTAACTGTTTAATTGTCCTAGAACTATTTTCAATCTAATTCTTGAACTAATTACTAAAAATGTTTTACATTGTGTCTTCCTTTTTCCCCTTTTTAAAAGAGTTTGAAGTGGTTAAATTACAAAAGAGAAATTTTAATATTATATATATATATACATATATATATATAATATCAAATAAAACATTTTAAAGAAAAACCCCATCCACTTTGACATTTATGATACAAATATATATGTCAACCCTTTAATTCAGGGCCATAATAAATACACTGGCCAAAACCTTTGTATAATGTTAGGTCCCTATATTACTAGTATAGTCCCTTATTGTTGTTAGTGTAACCCCCTTATTGCTATTATTGTACCCCTTTAACCACCATATTGTTATTATTGTGCCCTTAAATTATTATTGTTAGGTCATCTAGGATTACATTGTGGCCCCACTAGGATTAGATTGTGGCCCATTGATTGCTATATATAGAAAGGAAGTTTTGTAATTTGTATCATCCGATAATTGCTCATTCATGTAATGTATTGGAGGTTTCCACCTATAAGTGGCTTATTTATAAGGCGTTGATGTCTCTTTTCTTCTATTTTTGGAGTTGATTTCACAACATTTGGTATTAGAGCTTTGGATTCTAGGGTTTTGCTGCTCCAAGCAACTCATCGTGGAATTTTCGCTATAACTTTCTTTCTACCAAGGCTCAGAAGCTGAAATTTTTAGTGTGCGAAGAATGTATCTTGAGGAATATCATTGAAATATTTCAGAGCTTGGTTCACAATATTTTCGGAGATATAATCTTTGGAATTTAGGTCATTTTGCAGGCTCTTGAATTTAACCTAAACAAGTCATCGTGGCATTTTCGCTATAAATTTTTGTCTACGAAGGTTCAGAAGCTGAAATGTTTAATGCGCAAAGCGGAAATCCTGAGGAACATCCTAGAAAAAATTTAGATCTTAGTTCACATCATTTTTGGAGATATGATTTGTGGAAGTTAGGGATTTTCCAGGCTTTTAAATTTCATCTGAAAGAGGTGACCGTGGAACAATCTTCATAGCTCTCTCTCTGAGCAATGGATTCGAATTCTGTAAAACATGGCCATAAGCACACGGTCTATAGTTTCTTCTATATCAATTTCAAAGTGAAAGGAGGAAACAGTGACACATGGCAAGTCGTACAAGTGTGCTCTACTGAACCGATACATAATTGGGTCATTGTCGGAGATTAGACATAACTTTGCCTTGAAGAATCCAAATTGGATCAGACATGTGGCATTTGAAAGAAGATTTAGAGAGCTACTAAAAGGCTAAATTTTAGATATTCAGGATCGACAATTATAGATATAATTGAATTTCAATATCAAGCTCCTCAAAAGCAAGTAAAAGGTCTGTATTTTTTTCCGAATTGCATAAATCTTGTTTGAAGAATCAAGTTGAATTGATTCCAAGGGCATATTGTAGAATAGATATTAGTATTATATTCTAAAATGGCCCCTAAAAATAATTCAACACCCATTAAGCCTTTAGAATGCTTTACTATGACTCATGAAGACGAAGAATGGCAACATGACATATCAAAATTACAATAGCAATTGCAACAAATTTGCTCTCACAAAGAAAAACAAAAAATGAAATGGAAGTTTTGAAGAAAGGCATGGAAACTAAGATGGATGGTTTGAAGAAGGCATGGAAGCTGAGATGAATGGTTTGGAAGCTAATATGGATGGCATAGGGGTGGGCATGGAAACTAAGGTGGATGACATGGAAGCTAAGATCAATGAGAAAATGAAAGACAACATGGAAAACATGAAGAATGATCTAAAAGTAGACATATAAGGTTTGGCAAAGTTGATACAAAATTTTTTTTCCTAATGGTGAACAAATAGTGGAGGAAACTCATGATGAGAAAAAAAATATGTTAATCATGATTTCATAAACTCTAATATTGGAGGAAAGAACCACCATATTCCAAAAATGGATATGATGAAGTTTGATGGAAAGGATCTTGTAACATGGATACTACAGATTGAGCAATGTTTTGATCTCAATAATGTGAAAAACACACAAAAGGTACGCATTGCATCTTTACATTTAGAACAAAATACATTTGTATGGTATCAATGGCTTCGCTCCCATAAAAAAATTGTCACTTGGTCAATTTTTATGGAAGAAATGATAGAACATTATGAGGATACAAAGAGCAACACCTTCTTTAGCCAATTGATAAATCTCAAACAAAAGGGTTCAGTGCGGGAGTAAATTGAGGACTTCCAGAAATTGAATATAAGGGTAACTGATATTTTAGAGAAACACAAGATTTTTCTCTTCATAGGTACTTTAAAGGATAACATCCAACATGAAGTTCGCGTTTTGGAACCTAATTCATTGGAGAAGGCATTCAGGCTAGCCAGAAAAATTGAATGTAAAATTATGGCGACGAGGAATCCTTCCACTCATTTCTATAAAGAGGGAAGTATTGCTACTCCTAGATTTGCACAACCTACAAGGTTGACACCACAAAAATTGGAAGAAAAAGAGAAAAAGGGCTTTTCTACAATTTTGATAGCAAACACAGTAAAGGTCATAAGTGTGCTGAGAAGAAATTATTTTACATAGATTGTGAAAAGGAAGAAGAAAATGAACAATAATCTTCAAAAGAAGAGGGTATACACCATGAACCAACCCTAGAAGAGGAAGAAATGAGTTCGAACATATCGTGTAATGCATTGGCAGGAATTACCACTCCTCAAAATCTCAATATAGAAGGACATATCAAGAAGAAAAAGTTAATAGTGTTGATTTATTCAAGTAGTAGCCATAATTTTTGATTTATCAAGATCACGAACCACACATTCTTTTGACAAGACAACTTAAAATGTGATCACACGAACACATGAGTTGTACACCAATGTCATCCATGAGCACTGTTAGCCTTCACCTTTTCTTTTAAAAATACGGACCCTTTTCCTTTGATTACAGCAGGGGTATCATTTCCAAATGTAACTTTATTTTCCTTTTCTAGAGCATTATATGCAAGAAGTTTGCTTTTGTCACCTATCATGTGTTTTGAGCACCTATCAATGCCATTGATTTCTTCTATACATATGATAGCCTTCTTCTTTATTTCCAACTTTATAATTCTTCTTTCATACTTTGGAACTTGAAAGAAAATTGTTGTTTGTTTGCAGATTTCTGTCCTGCATTAAATTCTTCATGGCCCATTATGTGCCCAATAACACATTAACTTCATTTTGAAGAGGAGTAAAAGTTATTGTAAATTATTTTAACCTTCAGTTCAATATCAGCTCCTTTTCTTTCTTGCTTCCTCTTGTCATGATGGTTCCTGTTTTCACAACACATTGAATAGCTTTGTAGAATTGTGACATGAGAAACATTGTCATTGGAGAGGCCACAATTCTCAGTCACTGAAATCTTCTGTTTGAATTTTGTTGATTGTTTATTTGTGAGATATCTCATTAGTGTTTTGTTCCTTGTATTGTGATCATGCTTTGTAAGATTCTTTATTCTTTTATGTGAGTGGCTAAATGTAGTAAACCAGTTGTAGCTGCTTTTAGATAATTTGGTGCTGAAGCCTGAGAGGATTCTCCGGTATATCCAAGACCTGTCTTAATCAGAGGAGATCGTTGAACCTTGATAATCTCATATAAGGTTTCATATCCTTTAGCAAATCTAAGATTCAGAGTTTTTACTTTCTCAAGTTATTTTCTTAGACTTACTACTTCACATTATAATTTTTCATTATGTTTCTTTGCTTCTTCATTCTGCCTTTTCAGAGTCTCTATGATTAATTTACTTTCTTCCAAACATATTTTGAGTTGATTTTTTTGATCAAGAAAATCATTGTCATCTAGAGCATCCATAAAAGCATCCTTATCGTCTCTAGAATTATTTTCAAATTCCATGAGAAGTCTAAGATCTTGTTCACATTCTTCCTCACTGTCAGATAACTCATCACTGTCTTCATTTGTATAGTAACTTTTCTTAGTGCTAGACCGGTTCTTATTTCTTCTTGCTACTTCTTTCTCTTTAGCAGAAGTTTCTTTATAAGGACATTTTGCAGCATAATGACCAACTCTTCTACAATTAAAACATTTGAAAGGATGCTTACCTTTGAATCTTCCGGTTCCTAGTTGGAGTCTTCTCACAAAGTTTGCCTCATCTTCTTCTGAGATATATCCTGATCCTTCCGATTTTTGAACTTCTTTCCCTTTTGTAGAAGCTTTAAAAACAACTTCTTTGACTTCATATGGTCCTCCTCTCCTCATTTCATAAGCATTCAATATGCCATGAAGTTGCACCACGAAAAGATTCTGAATATCTTGTTTTTCTTCAAGGGCAGAAACTTTTGATTCAAATTTTTCCGTTAGCGATCGTAAAATTTTCTCAACCAAATTAGTGTCAGATATTGTTTCACCCAGATTTCTCATACGATTTACAACATCATCAATACGTAAAAAGAAACTGACTATACTCTCATCACCATGCATCTTTAAATTTTCATATTCAATTCTGAGAGTTTGGAGTTTTGCACTTTTTACCTTTGCGCTGCCTTCATAACTTAGAATGATTTTGTCCCATATTTCCTTTGCTGTATTCAGCTGCATGAATTTGATAAATTATGGTTCAGTTAGACTTCCTGTTATAGCATTGACCGCTTTTGCATTTGATTCATAATTCTTCCTTTCAGTAGGATCTGTTGGTGTAGCAGCTGGATATTGATATCCTTGTTCAACAATGGCCCATACCTTGACTCCTGAAATTCCTGAAGTGAAGATGGTTCTCAATATAAACTTTCAGAAGATTAAATTGCTTCGTAAAATGGGGGGCTTGATAGATGTTGTTCCCTCATGATTGCTCATCTTGCTTGATCTTCCTTCTAGCGGCTAAGCTTTTTCAGAAGGACCTGCTATGATCCCAATTGTTGGGAAATATACTGAGGGGGGGGGGGCAATGATACGATTATTTAATGCAGACAATAAAAGACTTTTTACTTTTCCTTTCTAAAACCCATTCGCTACTTTGATGAAGCCAACTAGCGTATATACGTGGATATCCTTCACAGAATTCGCGTATGTCCAGAGATCTAATTATGCATTCAATTCTTAACTCAAATCATTGCATTATTCATTCATCAGTTATTTCGGGAAATAGTAAACAGGTGCAGAAAGAACAGAATAATCATCACACATAGGCAACACACATGAACAACAAGATTTTTAGGTGGAAACCCAATTCAGGAGAAAACCACCACTGTCGTCGTCTCAGTCTTCAATATTTATTATAAAGAAAAACTTCTTACAATCATGTACTGGTGCAGACTTATACCAGCACGCAGGTACCCACCTGGAGAAGGCTACAACCTTCTCTCGTCTACCAGCCTCACCTGGAAGGGAGCTACAACCCCCTGCTCTCGTTTACCAGCCTCACCTGGAAGGGAGCTACTACCCCCTGATATTAGCACCAGCCTCTGTTGACAGAAAGCTTCTATTATCAGACTGAAGGCGCCAACCCTCAGATCCACTGCAGACCACATTTCATCAATTCTCAAACTGGATCAAACAACTTCAACACAACTCTTCACTTATCAACAAACATCCCTTTTCATTTCATCAGTCAGAACAGTGAAACCACTGTAACCAGAATATCAGAGATAGCCTAGACTTCAGAACAGATATGTAGAATCTCAATTTTCTTTTGTGCAATCATCAATTCAAATACCATATGCGCTTTTCTTTAAACAGACCCGCGTGTACACGCGCCTTTACTGAAGTGAACCCGCGTATACATTTGTGCAACTTATCAGAAAAACCCTAACAGCCCATACGCGCTTTTGTCTGAATGGAGCCGCGTATACACGCACTTTTCACGAAACGAACCTGTGTATAGATCTATAAAAGATAAATTTTGCAGATCAGACCAGATCTATGAACTTACCTAGATTTCTTCAACTTCTTCAATAGATTTGCGCTAGGTCTTCATCACTTCTTTTCAGATCATCCAAGAGATTCACTATTTCAAGATCTAGAGATCTTGAACCTTCATTATGTTCATAGATGCTTCATAGATTCAGATCTATCAATTAAGAGCAGAGTTCAACCATGCAGATATACTTCAGAGTGAAGTATTCATTAAAGCTCAGACATATGCACACATTGCACAATGAAATTCTTCTCCTTATATAGATTTAGCCTTTTTCAATACCATGAGTCAAAAACCACATTACTTCCGATGGTTTTCCTGGACGGGATCAAATAGACAATCCAGCGCTTAATATAATGGGTCAATACCATGGTAATGCCCCTTGGTATTCTAAATTTGGAGCGCAAAATACCATACGTGACTTGGCACGTAATTTTCCACGTGCATACGTGCTTTATCCTTGACAAACCTGCGTATGCCTTGTAACACACATTTTTCATCATTTCTTTGGCCCTCACTGATATTTCCTTCTGTGGTACTTCTGAGAAACTTGTAGAACATCAGATTTACATCATTAATAAACTCATCAAGCATCTTCATTAAGTAGGTTTCCATCATCTTCATCAAGAGGATTGCCATCAAGGACAACATTTAGCATCATATTGCCAACAGGATTTGAATGATTTTATTTTTGGCTTGAGGGCGAGGGAAATGAGTTTTTGGTAGTAGGGAGATGCACGATTATGGATCGACTGTAGGCTTAAAATGTGTAGCAATGGTAAAATTTCTATGGGTTTAGTAGCAATGGTGTAGTGGATATTATTTTAAATTCAATGATCGTACTCTTTTGAAAGAAACTTAGTCTTTGAAAAGGTACTTGTGCATACAGTGCTCTTGTTTCATCATCCTGGAGCTTGCGAAAAATTTAGCAATTTTTGCAATAAAATTTAAGACTATTAAAAGAGATAGCGGATTAGTCCCTCTTCATTTGATGTATACAAAAAAAAAAATGCAGAAATAATACTAATAAAACATATTCAAGGAAGAAAAATTAAATGCACTTTTACCTAATTAGTACCCTGGATTACTTGTTATTGTCTTGTTCATGACTTCTTCATTGTGTTTCTAACAAATTTTGAGCTTGAGACCTCTTCTCCATGCACCTAATTCTTCATCAATAGATCATAACATAAATTGAAACAATCTATTGAATTGTGCCTATTCTGCAGCTACGTTGATTCTACAGCTACCAAAAATTTGGATCGTTGCACTACCTTGCCGCTTTACAACCTGCAATTGGACTCAGATGGTGGCTTTCCAATTATCGCAGTTGGAATTTTAATATTTAAATGTTTTTATGAATGTATAAGCATGTACATATGTTTTTCCTGTTTCTCTAGTGGTCCACCCTTGCCGATGATCCCATGGATCAAGAAAATGCTCAAAACTCAAAATTCTTCAATCATGTTGAGCCCAACGCCAACACCTAGATCTCATCATTATTAATCCAGCACAATTCATTTCACTGAAGCCCAACTTTGGATGCTACTAGAATCGCGTTCTGATCGTTTTGTGAAAAAACTAGAAAAATGAATTTTGGGTTGCAGGAATGCTCAGTCAGCAGTCCTTATGATGACTGGGCCTATGACGTGCCAAGTTTGATTGTACCTTGTTCAACCAATTGATGGGTGACACTTGGCATGATTTTATTGGTGACTCAGGTATGTTTTCTGCTGGTTAATTGTTTTGTTATGGAGGGCTAATGAGTGGGTGCCACAGGGACCAAATAATGGTTTCCATGTGGCATCCTCATGGTAGAAAAAAATTATTAAAGGCTGAAACTATTCTCCATGAGAATGGAACCCAAGACCTCATACCTTGCAACAAAGCACTATAACCAATCCGACTAACTTATTCCTTCTTAAATATAACAACAAAACATATATTTAAAAGTTATGGGTTGCCATTTTAGGGAGATTAGGATTAACACATGATTTTCGACACCCAGCACGGTCACATGGTTCCTATGTGACCCAGATTTTAGGAATTTGGGGTGAATTTTAACAGTCCTACGAATTTGACCGTTGATCAGGAAGGCTGGATTTAGTATCGTTCCCATTTTCTGGTGGCACCAGTTGTGTTTGGATCGAATTGTAGGCTTATTAACAACAAAATTCAGTAGAAACTTAAAACAATTATATATTTCTTGATTTTTGGCCAAATGAGGTGAAAAAAGAGTTGAAAAAGGGGTTTTCAACAGTGTTGGATCCATTGGAGGCATTATTTTTGAAATATGAGCTTTATAAAAGCATATAATTATACTTTTGATTATGAATTTAGATCTCTTATCCAATTTTTATTGCACTTTTTTAAAATTAACTTTGTTCAATTTTATTTTATGATCTTCTAGATCACAAAGAGTGCAAGAAGAGAGCATACTTAGCTATATTGAAAAACTTTATTCATTTGGAATGTGAAATTAAAAAGACAAAGTGAAATTATTTGATCTCTAAACTCAAATTGTGGATCTCAAAACTCTCATTTATTCTCCTTCTTCTAAAATATTTCTTCTCTTTCTACACCTTCCTGCAATTGATTAGTGAGCCAGGTGGCTCTTACTGTGCTACTAGAAAGAAAATTGCAAATAAAATGAAATCTAATCTTAAAAACAAAAAAAAAAATCACATTACCAAACTTAGTTTTATTCATTGATTCTACCGTACTCTACTCTAATGGAAATAGAAAAATTGATCAAGTGTATGAATATTTCCAGTATAACCATGTGTCTAATAGAAGTAAAAAAATATTCATTCTTAGTTCTGAAAAATATGCATGAAAACACATCAAATCATGAGAAACGAATTGTTTTGATAATCCAATTAAGTAAGGAAGAATGGAAAAGTGATGTGACTTAATGCTTGATTGGAACCATTTTTCAATAAGTTCATTACATTCCTCATTAATTTCCTAGTTTAGATCACATTGACTATACTCCTTTATTATTCATTCCTCGATCTTAGATTCTACACATTTCTCCTCATAAAAAATATTGCATAATTCTTTAGGCTCTTCAACTGATTGACAAGAGGAATGAAAAGAAACTTGAAGATCTTCTTGTGGAGGTGGAGATATAGACAGGTTTCTGCATGCAGTTAAAACAAACTCTTCCTCAGAGGAAAATATCCCAGCTATTGCTAATATTCAAGAAAATTATCGGAAGAACATTCTTCAAACTCTTAATTGTATGTGAATTACTCCAATTGGTTAATAATTCCTATTGTCCACACAAATTAGTACAATTTTTTGAAAAAATGTTGAAATATAATATGCATCCTAAATGATTTTAATATGTTTTTAACATGAATCTAATAATAAATTCAACTATAATTAATTTTATAAAATTCAAAATAAACACCTACGTATACATCCCTGGAAATGGCACTGAAATGTTGGGTAATTTCATTACGAGTTAAATCCATGTCATTTAATTTTCAACTTGGGGTTTCGTAAACTGATGAGGTATACCTGTACTATATGTACTAGGTGGTTATTTTTTAGATTATATTAATCTAATGTAGTTAAAAATAATCACAAAACATAATAAATTAATCCAATTCAAACGAAACCAAACCAAACATAAAGAAATTGAAACCACGCTTGAAAAAAGGAAATCACACTTGTTTGAGATTGAAATCACATTTCCAGAATTTGAATCACACTTGCTGAAATGAAATCACAAAACACTTGCATAATTGAAATAACACTTGTTGGGAAGTAGATCACACTTACTGAAGCAAAAATGCAGACTTGCATAAAATAAAATAAATAACAAAACTATACTATGTTACCAATATGTACAAATATGTCGAAACTGTGGTTGATGGGGGCCCTCCATTCCTAAGTAAACACACTGAATCAACTATCACATATTGAATATCAGAATAGAAGTATATATTTCATAAATATGAAGTTACAAGATATTAAAATAATTCTCTATCCTCACTTTACAAACTACATCTAGAACTTGGAACTTCCAACTATCAACTAGCCACTAGCTACCTCTAACCTCTAATTTGCATCTAACAATTGGCAGGTGACTACACAAACCTTTATATGAGGGGTGTATGCCTATTTATACAAAAATTTAGGATAACTATTCAATAAATACAAATCGTCAAATCTCTCCTAAATCCACATTTATCTCTTTTGGTTATAACCAATCATCTAAAAATGTAAGATACAAATCCTCTCAAAGTTATCTTATCCATGATTCTTCTCCTTTGAATGTGCATAGTTAATGATCCAAATCCTGTAGAAGTATTCCACAAATGTTTATGAGTTGGAATTTGAAATTTTAATTTGTGGTTGGATGGCCAGATAGGACCCTTTTAGAATCTCCAAGTAGGCCTACAATATCACAAAAATCCTAACACTTATATATATATGTGAAAACATGTTAATTTCCTAATATTTAATCACAAATTCACTTAAAATACTTAAAATTAATGACTTGTAAAATATTAATGTTAAAATCATATCATAATTAAAATGGTTATTTAATGTAAGGTTATGGGGCTATAGAGTTACATAATCAGGGTAAAATAATGGAAATGAAGGTGAAAATGGATGACATTTTGGAGGCCCACAAATTACAAATGAAAAAACCTCCTTTCTATATATAGGAGTCCAAGGGACCGCAACATAATCCTAGCTGACATAAGAATAGAAATGTAAGGGCACAATAATAACAGTAGTAGGCTTCTATGGGGCACAATAATAACAATATGGGGACTACATGGGCACAACAATAACAATAAGGGGACGACACTAACAATAACAATAATGGGATGCAGTAGTATTATAGGGACCTAGCATGTCCCTTTCCTTAAAAAAGTGTTTTCCTCAATTCTTGAGTAGTTTTGGATGCTTCTATATAAAATTCTCATCCTCACATGTCGAATATTCAAAAAGTAAGTTCTTCCACTTGATGAGATACTCTGAAATTGATCATTTTCGTAGTTGTCGAGTTCTTGATTCTGTAACTTCTTTAGGTTCCAATATGATTTTCCCTTCCTCGTAAATTATGGGAAATACTGTTTGAACTAGGATCTTGTCACCTATAACCTTATTTAAGCATGAAACATGGGAAAATAGGTGCACTCAGGAAGATGCAGAAATATCCAATTTGTATGCCATGGTACCAATATTTTGCAACACCTTGTAAGGACCATAAAAGTTTGCTGATTATTTATTATCCTTATTATCTTGGGTAAGGGACATTAATTTTTATGGTTGTAATCATAAAAATACCCAGCCAGATACATCTAAACTTCTTTCACTTTGATGTCGACATGCTTGTTGTTTCATTCGATTCTGCACCAAGGTGAGGTTATCCTTTAAGAGTTGGACAACTTGTTGTTGATGCTTGATGTGATATTCCACTACTTGAACCTTAGGATTTTCTCCTCAATATGATGTGAGGGAGGATGGATTATATCCATAAAGTGCCATAAATGGGGTCATTTTTGCTGTAATATGGAAGGAAGTGTTATACCACCATTGAGCTAGAGGTAACCACTTGACCCATTGTGTATGTTTATCAAATAAGAAGCAACAAAGAAAAATTTGTTCACTATCTCATTTATCCCATCATATTAAGAGTGATATCATGAGCTATGAGCTAATTGAGTACCCAAAAAAGAAAATAATTTTATCCAAAATATTCCTATAAAACTGGGATGGCTTTCACTTAAAATAATATTTGGGTTTCCATGTAACTTTTGAATTGTTTCCATAAATGAAATAGAACATGTGTTGGCTTCAATTGGATGAGATAATGCACAAAAGTGTGCACACTTGGTAAGTCTATCAACTACTTCCACGATGACAGTCTTTTCTTCGGACTTTGGTAAAATGTGATAAAATATGTTGAAACCTCCTCACAAATTTGTTTTGTTAGAATGCCAAACATTCTGCCACAAACTTTTGAATATCAGATTTAAGTCCATCCCAAAAAAATTCCTTCTTGACCCTATGGTATGTTTTTAAAAATCCTGAGTGTCCTCCTAAGGGAGAGGTGTGAAATTCCAAAAGAATATTTTGTTTGAGTTGGGAATTTTTACAAATATGTAAGCGATATTTGTACCATAATGAATCATTTTTCCATCTAAATGTTTCAGATGTACTGGGATCTTACTGCAACTTTTGAATGAGTGTCCACACCTCTTCATCATTCTTCCATTCATCCCTTTCTTTGATTATACACTCACGTTGGATAATAGAAATGGCACAAAGCAATGCTTCCACATCCTCATCCTTTCTTGAGAGTGCATTTGCAACACAAAATTTCTTCCCTTTTCTCTATATGATTTCAAAGTCATAACCCAAAATCTTTGTGACCCATTTTTTTTTCTCTTTTGAAGATAATATTTGTTCCAAAAATTCTATAAGACTATCATGATATGTTTTTACATCGAAGTGTCCTACCATTATGTAAGCTTGTGATTGCTTTATTGCACGTAGTATTTCCAACATTTCCTTCTTATAAATAGGTTTTGTAAATACTTTCCTTTGATTGTATTACTTTAAAAAGAAATGGGTCTTCCTTCTTGCATTAAAACAACACCAATTTCATTTCTTGAGGAATCACATTCCACAATAAAGTTTTTTGTGAAATCTGGCATAGCTAAGACCAGTGCCTGGCACACTACCTCTTTAATATGTTCAAAGGACTTAGTTTCTTGTAGAGTCCAAGAAAATGCATCTTTCTTTAATAATGATGTTAGATGTGCCGATATTCTCCAATAATTCTTAAAAAAATTGTGATAATACTCTATTAACATTGAAGATGATATATGGTTGTGGGGATTTTCCATTCCTTAATGGATTTAATTCTATTAGGGTCTACTTTAGAACCCTCATGAGAAACAATATGACCCAAATATTCCACCTCCTGTACTCAAAAGAAACACTTGGAGGTTTTTCCATATAATTGTTTCTCCTCAAATAGTTTGAGCACCATGTCAACATGTTGAACATGATCCTTCCAAGAATGGTTGTAGATTATTATATCATCAAAAAATACTAGCACAAATTTTCTAAGGGTTTGAAAATGGAATTCCTCAAACCTTTAAATGTGGAAGGTGCATTAGTAAGGCCAAAAGGCATGACCAAAAATTAATATGACCTGCATGAGTTTCAAATGCTTTTTTTAAAGTTTTTTTGTCTTTATTCTAATTCGATGATATTGAGAATGAAAATCCATCTTAGTGAAGTAAATTGCTCCATGTAATTCATCCAATAATTCATCAATGATGGCGATGAGAAATTTTTATTTAATAGTGAGTTTTTTGAGCTCCCTAAAATCCAGACACATATGCCATGATCCATCCTTCTTGTGAAATAATACTATTGGAGCATAGAAATAACTTTGACTAGGTTGAACTATACCAACCTCTAACATTTCATCAACCATAGGTTCAATTTCAATCTTTTGGGATTAAGTATATCTGTAAGGCTTGTTGTTTGGAGGAACACTTCCTGAAATGAAATCAATATCATGATTGTGATCACGAATAGGTGGGAGTCCTTTGGGAGTTTTAAAAACCTTGGAATGATTATCCAATATTTTTTCGAGATATAGAGAAATATATGATTTGGATATTCCAACCCCTAGCGAGCATAATTGTGCAATTACACCTCATTTTTATTTATTGAGAAGATTTGTCATGATGTTAGATCTGATTATATTTCCTGGCTTCCCTGTGATACCTAGTAGTTCAACTTCCTTTCCTTCACAAAACAATTTCAAGAAACATTCTTCAAAATTAAAATCTATCATCCCCAAATATTATAACCATTGGAATCCTAGCACAACATCACCACCACCCATTGGAATGGAGAGCATTGGACTATTCAATAGATACCCCCCCATGGTTATCTTGATATTATGGCACTTTATAGAGAAATTTATAGTTCCTCCATTTGCAACCATCACTTGACACTCTGGTGCTAGGTATATGAAGAAATTCATTTCCATGTCTACCTTACAATGAAAACAATTATGGGTACTACCCAAATCAATCAACAGTATTGAATTTTTCTTCTTCATATGTCCTTCTATCTTGAGAGTTTGAGGAGTGGTAATTCCTGGAAATTGATTACAAGATCTGGTAAGATTCATTTCTTATTTATTTGGGGTTGCTTCATGGTGCATATCCTCTTCTTTTCAAGTTTATTGTTCCTTTTCTTGCTCCTATTGAAAACCTATGAAGAATAATTTCTTCTCAAAACACTTATGAACTTTACTTTATTTTCTTTCACCACCGTAGTAAATCCCTTTTTCTCTTTTTCTTCCAATTGTTTGGGTGTTAACTTTGTAGGTTGTGGAAGTCTAGGAGTAGCAACATTTCCATACTTATCATTGTGAGTGGTAGGCACCATAATTTCTCTTTCAATTTTTCTTGCCAACCTGAATGCCTTCTTCAATGAATCAGGTTCCCAAAGCTGAAACTCACGTTGGATGTTATCCTCTGAAGTCCCTATGAAGACATCAATCTTGTGTTCCTATGGAATATGAGTTACCTTTATATTAAATTTTTAGAAGTCCTTAATGTGCTCCACCATTGAACCCTTTTGTTTGAGATATATCTGTTGGCTAAAGAAGGTGTTGCTCTTTGTATCCTCATATTTTGCTATCATTTCATCAGTAAAAATTGGCCACGTGATTTTTTTTTTATGAGAGAAAATCCATTGATACCATCCAACTATATTTGGCTCTAAATATAAAGTTTAAATGCATAAATTTTGTGTGTTTACCACATTATGGATATCGAAATATTGCTCAATCTGTAGTATCCATGTTATGGGATCCTTGCCATAAAAATTCCTCATATCAATCTTCGGAGTATGGGTTGTCTTCAATCCAATGTTAGAGTCTACAAAATGATGATTAACATTTATTTTTTTCTCATCATCAGTTTCCTCTACTACCTTTTCATTATTAAGAAGCTTTTCTTGTAGCAACTTTGTCAAATCTTCCTTCAAACGTTCCATTTATTTCTTCAAATCTTCCATGTTGCCTTTTGATTATGCTTCTATACCTTGCATGCATTTCATCAACCCATCCATGTCTGATTTTAAACCATTCATGTCACCTTTTAAACCATCCATGTCACATTTTAGTTCTTATTTGCTTGCTCTTTATGAGAGTGAACTTTGTTTCACTTGGTCATATAATTTTGATATATCATGTTGCACTTCCTCCTCTTCTTGTGTCATAGTAGAGTTTTCTAAGGGATTAATTGGTGTGGAATTAATTTTGGGAGGCATTTTAGAACTAAATATTGATATCAATGCTTCAATTTTCCCTTCGAATCACTTCAAATTTATTTTTCAAACAACAATTATGAAAATTTTAAAAACATTTACACACATTTTTCTTTCTTTTGAGGAGCTCAATATTGAGACTGATGTATCTTTGTAATTTTATATCCCGAATATTTAAACTTCGGTCCTATATTATCCATGTTAGTATTATTTCCAATTTCATAGGTCTGATCTAATTTGGATTCTTCAAGATAAAGTTATTCCTGATCTCCCACAATGACCTAATTATGGACTAGTTTAGTAGAGAAAGCTTGTATGGTGTGCCATGTGTCACTATTGCAATCTTTAGCTCTTAAATCAGTTCAAAATAAACTAAAGTCCATGGAATCTCTACCACCTTTTCCGGAATTCCAATCCAATGCTTGAAATAATATTTATGATGATTTTCCTTCGTTCACTTGTTTGGGATGAAATTTGTGGAGCCTACAACAACCATAACTTATTTATATCATATCTCCAAAAATATAGTTAACCAATATCCCAAATGTTTACATGCATTTCATCACGATTTATGCTCCCCGAGGTAAACATTTCAACATGTGACTCCTTGTAGAAAACAATTTATAGTGAAAATGACACAATGACCTGTTTGAAGAAGTGAAGCTCTAGAATCCCAGACTCTCATACCAAATGTTATGAAACCAACTCACAAATTAGAATAAAATATAGATCAACGACTTAGAAATCAACCTCTGTGAGGTGGAAACCTACCTTGCATTACATAAATGAAAAATTCTTCAATGTTACAAATGATAAAACCTCCTTTCTATATATAGTAGTCCAAGGGGTCACAATATAATCCTAGCCGTAAAAAAAATAAAAATAGTGGGATTCTATGGGGCACAATAATAACAATATGGGGACTACATGGGCACAAAAATAGCAATAATGGTTGTAGAATAACAATAAAAATAATGGTATACACTAGTATTATATGGACCGAGCATCCTGAATTGTGGAGGGTCAAACATTATCAATATTTTTGGCACTAGGAGGGCACCTAGTTTTTTATGGTTGATAATATCACCAACCCAAATATTACATCTTTCGATCAAGACAACAAAATTCACATCACCTCCCCTAATTATATTCCATAAGTTGGTGACTCTTCTCAACTCGATCTTGTACAAACTTGTGAAATATCTTATGACTAGATTCGAGCCATCCGTTTTGTAACCTGTCAATTTAAAAAATATATTAGATTGATTCGAGGAATACACAAACCTCCATATTTTCCGAAAAATAATCTAACCACCCCTATGGGGATAGTGGTTTCTATTATTGAATATTTGTTTTCTCCAACCTTGAAGAATTAGTTGATTCCATGGAGAACTCAGAACAATTTCCACGATAAAATGATGGTGCCAAAGACAACGTTGTACTCTGAGATGTTATTTTCCACAGGTTGGGCAGTGAAGAGGAAGAAGGAGAGGAACCACCAATTTTAGATAAAACGAAGGAGGAAAAATAAGAATACATTGAATACCAATATCTGGATTGGATGTCTCAGGGCTTTCTTTCACTTTTGGGTGTTCTACACAAGATGCCAAGGCATCTAGAAAATATCCTAACGAAGTATGACCCTGAAAAAGAAATAAAGGCAGAGGACCATTTATACAACTTCTACCTACATCTGCAAATGGTAGATGTATGCTATGATGATGTTGCATGTATAATTTTTCTGTGCACCTTACATGGTAGATAAATGGTATGGTATCATAGTCTTTCTACGAATTCCATTGTGAATTTGAGGCAGTTTAAGAATATTTTTCTTGAAAATTTTGCTGATGAAAAAACCACCACCATGTTTTTGAAACGGTTGGGTAATCTTAGGATGGAGAACAAAGAAAAGGTGAAATATTTAAATCATAGGTTTAACTGCATTTTCAATAAATTTCCAGAAAACACGAAACCTCATGACTCAATCACCATTGATTACTACACTTTTTCCTTGCCAACACGCATTTCGTAGTTTGTAAATAAAATTGTGAAACAAACACTTACAAAAAATTATGAAGAGGTGATCGCAGTTCAAAATGACTTGCACGTGATTTGGGTCATTGTAGATGATGAAACAATAAAATACTACAAATACACGGGCAAAAGGTCTCAGGCCTTCGTAATTAAGGCCAAAGATAAAGAAACTCTCGATCTTGAAATATTGACTCACACCATCAAAACTTTGTCAAACGAGTTTAAAGAGTTGAAAGAAAGGTCATGCAAGACAACCACGGGAAACAAGCCTCCCACATTCATCGTTTTAATAAGGAATGCAAATTATAGCAGCAGCAGTAACCAACTAACCAAGTTTTCACAAAGCTTAAACGTTGTGCTGAATATTGAGAGTATGGGCATGGATGAGTATTAATCATTTCATCAATAATATCATTTAGAGAAAGCATTCCCACAATGGAATGACAAAATGAGCGCTCTTGCTATGCACTTCATCGACACAATACTTAATGAGCATCAGAATAATCTTGTGTAATAAAATGAAGAAATTTGTGTTAACATGGAAATTCCAGTCTTGGGACATCTAAGAAACACATTTACTTGCATACTCATAGCTGAAAATATCGTTAGAGATAAGAAACCTTCGAGTGATGGCCCAACCCAAGAGAAAAATAACTTGTATTGTTGTATAAGTAAAGGGCCGACCACTAAATAAGAGCTGACAAAGAATAAATTCAAAGAAAATTTGTTAAGGAATATCAATGTTGTTGTTGACTCATAACTGAATAATCAGAGCAAGTCTCGGAATGCAACAAACCTTCTAAAAATAGTAAGAGTAAGCACACCAATTTGGAAGTAACTAATTAAGTTATGCCTCCAAACACTTTCGATATCTCTCGCACCTTGGATTACAACATAGTTGAAGAGATAAAGAAACCTGATGTGAATATTTCAATTTTCGAACTAATAAAGATCACGAGCTAGCAGGACATGCTCCTACGCGCAGTTGGAAAATACAGCTCATGCAATGATACTTCTTCAGAGAAGGAATATGGTACATCCTATGGTAATCTCGAATCTGTATTTAATGCTTAAACGACAGATGTAAATACACTTTTCCCTTCGTTTTTGTTAACTTTCAAAATTTGTAATTATAATGTACGCAAGTTCTTAGTTGATTCCAGTGGGTCGGTGAATGTAATACCATTATCTGTCGCAAATAAAATCAACACAAGATGGGATACAATAGATGCATAAATTATTCAACTAGACAAGAGTCGTTTCCATGAAATTAGTGAACTTATGAATGTGCTCATCCATTTATCATCCGATGAACGCATTCACCAATGTATAAACATAGTAATTGTAGATATTCCAGAAGGATATGGGGTAATTTTAAGAATAGACCTGTCCAACAAGCTACAATGGTATTTTTCTACAAACTGGTCACATTTATGGTTTCCGCACAAGGGGAAAAAAATTAGGTCGAAGTGAACTCGGAGCAGTACATGAAACATGCCGTCACTCCCTTAGATGGAAAAATTGTGTCAGTGGCTTTCATAGATCTTGTCTTTGACAAATTTTTTTTCGAAACTGAATTGGTGTTTTATCTTTCTCAGCCATCCCCAGTCCCAATAGATACATAATTGGAGCTCTTTGGTAGTCCAACTAGTGAAAATGACATTTGTATAGTTAGTAGTAGTAGTAATAATAGTACAAGTGTAGCACATAGTACTTATACATATGATATCGGGACATTGTATTTTGATGGTTCCAAAAAATAGGAGGGCTCTAGAGTCGGTTCTACTTTAATGGACCCATGAAAGAGAAAACATATGTTCTGTAGCCATTTTGAATTTGAGTGCAAAATAAATAATGATGAATATGATGAACTCATCTTGGTTTGCAAAGAGCCATCGATCTCAACGTTGCAGTTCTCAAAGCAATAGGTGACTCAGAAATTATTGCATGACATGTACGTGATACCATACACTCTATGTCACCTCATATCAAATTTACCGACCAATAGGTATGGTGTTTCATTTCACACTTCCAATCTTTTAACATTATTTTTGTTCCTAGAATATGCAAGACAATTGTAGATGCATTGGAAACTGATGCTGCTAGGTCATCTCCGCTTAGGGACAATTTTTCTGTACAAATTCTTTGTAATCCATCCATCCCTGATAATATTACTAATTTACGCGTTTTCAATTATGACCAACAGATACTGCACTTTATCATTAACTTCGATGTATTCAATTATGAAACTATCGACGAAGACGTGTACGAGAAAGCATTACATGATGCAGTTAGCGTAAGAAAATAGAATCCCATTTTGGAAGGCGTGGTATCATTGGAAAATTTAAATGACTTGGAGAATAATTTTTGAGTGTCATTCAATGCAAAGACCCACAACTTGACGTTGATTCACAAGAAAATAAATTTGGGAACACAAAAAGATCTGAATTTTTTCAATAATTGTACTTGTTCTACACCACAAGAGCGGAAAGCTTTTATTTTCTAATTCAAGTAGTACTAAGATATATTCATGTGGATGTATGATAAGCTCAAAACATATGACACATGAATTATCCAACATGTGATACAAATCAAAGAAGAGGCCAATCTGTTCTAATAAAAGCTACATAAAGTACATTTGAAAATTGAGCCCCTCATTCAAAAAGAGATTAGGAAGCCATTCGATGCTTGGATCGTATATAAAGTGTGACATTCTACCTGGGTGTCGAATTTGGTCATGGTTAGAAATAAGTTTGATGAAGTCATCTTACGTTTTTATTTCCACAACTTGAATTGTTCCTCGAACAAAGGCAACTACCCTGCACCGTTTATGGAAAAGATATTGTAAGAAATATTTGGGTGAATTATGTTTTCCTTAATGGATAGGTATTCTGGATGTAACCAGGTTCGATTCTAAGAGTCTGCCAGACTCAAAACAACATTCTACAAGAAGTGGGGTAGGTTCACACTCAAGAGAATGTTAGTTGGGTTGATCAATGCCAATGCAACATCTCAATGTGCCATGGAAATCACATTCTAAAAATTGATTGGAAAGAGCATGGCATTCTAACTCGATGATTTTATGGTGTTCTGTAAGAATATATCCGACCACATATGCCATTTGAGGAAAAAAATTTAACGATGTCACAAGTACAGTATATCCCTTAATCGCAAAAAGAGTACTTTCTCAATGTTTGAGGGTAACCTTTCGGGCCATAAAATTTCCAAAAGTGGGAATAATGTAGACTCAGAGAGGGTCAAATCCATTATGTAGATTCCCTTCCCGATAAATAAGAGATATATGTAGTCCTTCCAAGGGAAAATCAACTTCCTAGATAAGTTCATCTCTGATTACACTCAGATTATCAACCCAATACACGAGATGGTAAAGAAGGATGCAATCTATAGATGGGATAGAAGGGAAAGGAAGTGTTTCTTCATATCAAGCAAGCTATCATAGAAGAACACACACTATAAAATCGATATTTCAGCAAAGATGTTATTCTTGGTACTTTTGCTTCTAATACTCCTCTCGCCGTCGTTTTTGCACAAAAGGATGATTAGAAAAATGAGTGACGAATATCCTTTATGAGTGATTTTATTGAAGTACCTGAACTCAATTATCCCTCCATTAATAAACAATCTTATGCAGCATACAAGGTGGTGAATAATTTCTAAGCCTATCTCTTGAAAAACTACTGTATTATCTTTGTTCCACACCTAAAAACCAAATCATTGTTTTTCCAACAAGAGATGGGTGAAAGAAGAGAGAACTTGATGACTGGTTTATAGAAGTGTTATTTAGAGTTCAAACTAGTTCACAAGATTGAGGGCCACAATCAATGTCTACTAGCAGCAAAAGCAGTGGATGCAATAGAGGAAGAAGAACCATCTATATGGGAGGAGGAGACCAAAAAGTATAATGTAGAGTGAATTCCTCCCACTATTATTGCAAAATCTTGGTACGCATATGTGCGCCAATACCTTAAGCACGACACTATGCCCTCCCAATTATCCGCACGCTAGAAGAGGGAACTTAGTCTCAAAGAATTATCTTACCAGCTGGTGCATGAATTTCTTTTCAGAAAACACCATAATGGAATATTTATTAGGTGTTTGGAAGCACACTATTTAGAGAAAGTATTGCGCCATATGAACGATGAATGAGCCGAGGGACAATTTGCGAGTAACACAACTGTGCATAAAACATGTGGGATGGTTTCTATTAGACTGCATTATTCAAATATTCTCATGCTTATGCCCACAAGTTCCTAGTCAGTTAAAGGTGTGTCGAGCGAAACAAGAAGTCATCCACCCCATTGTAGCCTATCACAGTGGAAGAACATTTTCAGCAATGGGGCTTAGATGACATTGGAGAAATATTTCCGCATTATTCAAATCAAAATGAATATATTCTCACTGCCACATACTACCTTATGTGTTGGATAGAAGAATTTACGTTTAAACAGGTTAATGAACATGAAGTTAACAATTTTATTAAGGAGAATGTCATCTCTAGGTTCGACATTCCTACTACACCTGTTTTTGATAATGCAACATACCTTTCGTCATTAAATCTATAAGATTTTGCATTAGAAAATGGAATTGTATAGAAACATTCAATTAATTACTATCCACAGGGATTGATGTTACTGAGTCTACCAATAAGAACGTCATCTATATCAGTAAAAATACGATATTCTATGAGCAAAGGAACTAGCACTCTACTTTGGTAAATTCCTTATGGGTTGATCGAATCACACCAAATCCCTCTATGAACATCTCCCCCTACTTCCTAGTGTATGGAAAAAAAGCCATCCTCCCTCCTAACATTTACTTTCCCTCTCTCCAACTTTCACAAGAATCCCAAGGTAAGGCATGCTTATTTGTTCAATGTAGGATGGAAAATATGAAAATGTTATAAGAATAAAGGCTGAAAGAAAAAGAAATTTTTTTCCTTCATCAGAGTTGTATGAAGAGGTGGTCCGACAAGAAGTCTATAGGGAAGAATAAATTAATGTGGTCGACTTAGTCTTGAAGTGGTACAAAGCCCACGTAGACAAAGGCAAACACACCATGTTTCAATCCCCCTGGATTGGACAATTCACAATTCAAGAGAAGCTTGGTCAACAAACATATCACTTTCAATCACTTTATGATAATATTGACTCTCACCCTATCAATGGCCAATACTGAAAATACAATTTTCAATAATAGTTTAGGGTTGCTCCCTATACTATCTACATAGTCCTTTTGGTTGTTTGATTTCTAATTTCTTCATGTGAATAATTTTTCTATGTGAGCCTTTTTTCTGGCTTCTTTGTGTGTGGATGAAGTCTATAAAGTCTTGTGACACTTCAACATTTGGCTAAACATTTGGTAATTCTTCCCTGTGTTGGTTATATCTTTCGATCGATGAATTTACGATGGAAAATATGATCCGTCCTTGAGGAGAGTCTTGGTTAAACCATGGACTTGTTTCTCTCTAGGAAACCTTAAGTCTGCATTTCTTTATTTATGTTTTGGTGTGCTCATACTTATATAATTAGTAGGAGAGGAGAAGGGGAAGAATCTAAACAATAAAACCTAAATCAGAGGTCTTTGTATACTTCTTTGAAGGAACAAACTCTCCAACTCTCAATAATTTTGGATTCCTGTTCTGCCGGTTGTACCTTGGGAGACATTCTCCGGTTAAATAGAGATCATTGCCAAAGACATTTATTTAAAACTATAAAATAATTAATTTGTTGTCCCATAATTTTATAAAACCCCATAAACTTGATTAAAATCCTTTAGTCTTCAATGTGTGAACAATGCTTTCAAAGTGGTCTTATGATGTTGAATACAAATGAAAAATGAAATAGAAAGAAGTGATTGTGGAAAGTCTTAAATAAGAGGTTGTTTCACACATAATCTTTTATCTTCAACTTTAAATGAAAATATGACTAGCATGAAATGGAATTTAGAAACGACAAGCAAATCATTAAGGATTTTTTACTTTAATTTACAAAAACTCAAACTCAGAGAACAGTAAAATCAAAGCCCAACAAATCAAAGCCCAACAACTTCATTACTTCCTTTTTGATAAGAAAACTTGAACAAAATATGTGACAAAGAAAAATTATCATACCCAACAAATTGTAGAATCATTATGAAAACATTATTCAAAAGCACGTGAAGAGTGAAAGTACAACATTATGATTTCTTCTCAGTTCTAAAATTCCGGAAACCCTTCAATGTGTGATTTCTGGGATTTTATTTATGCCCCCTAACCTCACTGTTTAACTGTCCCAGAATTACTTTCAAAGTAACTCTTGAATTAATTACGAAAAAGGCTTTACACCGTGTCTTCCTCTTTCGCCTATTTAAAAGGCTTCGAAGTGGTTAGATTACAGAAGGATAATATATATATATATATATATATTAAATAAAACTTTGGAAAAGAAAAACCCAAACCATTTGACATTTATGATACAAATATATATGTAAGCCCTATAATTCTGGGGGAGAATAAATACACGTGGTGAAACCTTTGTAGAATGTGAATTTTTCGTGTGGATTTTTAGATTGGAGAGAGGTGCTTCCATAGTCAATTGGGGCCGTCAAAATGTCTTAGGGCAGTTTGAGGAAAGGAAACTGCTTACGGGACCACCCACTTCATTTAAAATTGTGCACTTTGTCATCCCGATAATTCGGTTTATCTAGGCATAAATGTTTTGGACCGCCTTCATTAAATATGACTTGGGAATAGTGATGCTCAAAATCTTTATATCTTGATATGGCTTATCGTTCTTACCCGTCTATACTTTCTCTATTCCCCGCACAACATCCATTCCCTTCACAACTCGTCCAAACATTGTATGCTTATTGTATAGCCATGGCGTAGCTACGATTGTGATCAAAATTTGAGAGCGATTTTTATTTGGACCAGCATTTTCCATTAACAATCTAAAATGGGTAAATCGGTCCACAAATGCTTCCCGATTGTCATTGGCATTTGCAGCAGTCGTGGGAATTCTCTTTACCTTTTTGCTGCCACTTCCCCCTTGGTATAAATCTATTCGCACAAATATTTCATTATTTTCTACCTTACCAACGATTCTTGCCACTTTATTTGTATGCATATTTACATTCTTTATACCCAAGAGAGTTGTATACATCATAAAATTACAGCTTTCATATCACCTCTTTGTAGGTCTTGTGCAACCAGAAGAGACTCGTCATATGTTCGTCTTAATTTCCCTGCAAGAAAACAAAATACTCAAATACACCAATCAGGTGATGCAGTCAGAAATTGTTTACCATCGTGACTAACCTCTAGTATGTAAATGATTGTCTTGGGTTTTTCCAAGCCATAAATTCTCGTCTATGTCTTGAACTTCAATTCTACTCCTTTATCTGGAAACTTTAGTGTTGCAGGATACCATTACTCAATCATCTCTTTAGTATCTGCAGAGATAACCATGTCAAAAGAATAGTTATACTTCATAACTTGTACTGGACCACTGAATATTATTTGAAACTATAAGGTCACTGGTATCAGCACGTGCATCATAAATATAGACATCAGGTGAATTCTGATCACTGATTGGAAGATTTGGTTTAAAATCTCCTTGTCTGAATACCAATTCTATAGTGCCTGGAACAAATGGTATTTATATCATTACCATCATATCATAGTTGACCACGTCATAAATATTTGCAACTCCCTCATTGTAAATTGTGCAACAAAGTAAACTATATTCACTAACATCTAAACCTTCAATAGATATCAGAAATGCTTCACAAAGTCAATGCCTGATGGCTTCTTTTTCCAAAATTTCAAGCGACCGTCAAAACTGCTTGTTATAAAGAACTATGCTGTTGATACTGCAACGTGAGTGACCGCATCATGTTGCATGCAACTTTTCTCATGCATGCAACTCTTGCCTAAACTGCTACAACAACTTCTGACCTTCCAATTTATTCTTCATCTTGATGTACCTTTTTCTCTTCTGTTTTCTTTATAATACCGTAGCAACAAGTGTAGGAAGAAAATATTTTCCTCTATAAATTATAATGAAAAACATATTACTCAAAAGCAGAATACCTCTTGTAAGCTTCTTGAGCTCCTCTGCCGTTATTTTACTGTTGGTATTTTGAACCCCTCGCTTCACAACATTCTTAGCAATTTCACATCTTTCCCAAATCTTTAGAATAGTAGCAGCTAATCCTTTGAGGCGCCTATTTCTCCCTAAGGAAAAATGAATAGGTAGTGGCTTTGCAAACTTACACAAATTGGTTAGCTCTTCATTGCCCAACTTCTACCTTTTTGTGCCAGAAGGAAGAAGCCTGAAAGGTTACCTGTAATTGGGAACCACTTCCAGAAGAAAGCCAGTATCTATCGGCAATGGATGATTTCCCCACCAATCAGTGAAACGAGGGCCCAACCCATCTAAGATATAATTTGTTTCTTTCTTGAGGATCCTTTTCCACTGTAGACAGCAAAATCGGTTTCTCAGAAGCTGCTGATATCTCTTATTACTCACGAGGTTCATGGGATGGCCAATTTTTCCTTTCAAAATTCCCAATTTTAGCACTCTTAAAATTCTGTTGGATTGTTAACGTTTTCCAATACGTTTCCACTGGAAAACTCTGTTGGGCTCATAAATATTTCGAGGGATTTCCACTGGTATCAAAAAACAAGTCATGAACCTCCTCATTGTGAAGCTGAAACATTGTAACATGGAAGTCAAATTTAGAAGAATATTCATTTAAACTAATTCCGCGGGCTCCTCCATTTTAATGACCATGAGATTTCTTGGGGGACATTACTCATTCATTAACTTCCACGTTCATGGATTTTGGAGAAATTTTATCTCTACAAAGAACTCCTTCCTTGGAATTTTTGTCATTTGATAAAGTCATTGTATTCAGTGGTTCTGCAACATGTGACACTTATTCAGAAACAGATCTTGGTACAACTAAGTGATAACATATGAAAAAGTTTTCATAAATAGCCAATGTTTCATCCTGTACAGAGAATCGATCACTGTCATCCTCTGTAATTCCTTCTACCCACCGGATATTCTCCCATATTCATCATGAATCTTTTTTTTCTAAAGATTGAATTACCCATCATTTGCAAAGCCTTCATCCTTGGCATGAAAAATGGGCTACAAAATATGGCTCTAGCTAGGGACAATGCTTTGTTCATCAAGTTATAAGAACCATAAACCACTCGCATTAGTTGGGCATGGAGTCAAATTAAACTGAAAACCCTCAAATATGAAAACTAAAACCTGACATTCTTGCAATATGAAATCTATTTTCAATTGGGACTCACACCCTTATTCATCAACTGAAAATTGAAATGAGGAACTGACTGAAAATAAAATGCTCAACACTTGAGCTTATTTATGTACAAGCTTCTCCCCCGATCAGGGTGCCAGACTGAAGGTTAGGGTCGTGTGCAACCACGTGGTGGATGACTTACATTTTCTTGTGTGATTATTATGGAGGTAGTCCTCTGGTGGTAGGTCTCCACCTCTCGCATTGATTTGCATGCACCAGCCAGTTCATATCACCCACCGACTGTCACATGAGTTAATGTAGGGTTGTGTGCGGCGGTTGAGGAGCTTTATTGCTCTTTTCACTTTCATTACCATTTACTCTTCGTCTAGTTCTTGCATTGGCGTTCTTCAGTAGGCGACCAATCCAGACTTGACGTGAATTCTTCGGAGACAGGATGGACGCTCGTTGTGGTATGTCATGGCAATTCCGCCTTTCATGCCCTATTTTCGCTTTTTGTTTTTACCTCTGTTTACTTTGTATGATACATCCCTTCTTCCATTGTTAGAGAAGCACTATACTATTTTTTCAAGTTAGTTTTGCACAGGGAACATGGGATTTATACATATTGACCCTAATTCTGCAGTCCCCCTGGTTTGTTTGTTCTCTGGACTCGTCTTGGTCTTTTCTCGTTATATAATTTTCAGGGTTGTCAAGTCTCTTCTCAACCACTATATTTGCGATTCCTGCTCCTTCTATCTGTGTTCATGGTTGGCAGTCTTGCCTGTTCCACTGCCAATGTTAAACCTTCTCATGACCCTTTTTCTGATTTCGGCTATCTGTTTCTGCTCTCCATGTATTCTTGGTTTTGTACAGTGCATCTTGTTTTCCCTTGCTCTGTTGGGGCAACGGTCCCAGTAGTGTTTGTCGGGCTTGGTTTGATAGGCAGGCATGGCCATCGTTTTGTTTCAATTGGTACTGGTATGGATTCTGTTGTTGTCTTTCAAACTGCAGTTGGCTCTGTCTCAGTTAGAGGCTCTCTTGTTATCTTTTCTGGGTAGCACATTTTTATTATGACGAGAGAATGGATTAATCTTCTCTGTGATTTCGATATGGGTTGTTTCTTGGTTAATTTACATGATAGTCTTTGTTGTTCTCTCACCCTCTTCATTACTGGTATGGATATGCATGCTGGGTTCGCTGCAAAGAAGCTATATTCAGTTTTATTACACCCTATTTCTGACTTACTTCTGCCCACAGGCTTCCTTTCAAGTTCTACTATTTCCAGTATGGTTAAAGGGCAACCAAAGGAGGAAAATCGTGGGAGGCAGCCTCATCCAGAGGCTGACAGGAGTAGGAAGGGTAGGAATTCTAATGCAGAAGTGTTGCAAGATATTGCTTAGGTATATGAATCAGGGAATCTACCTAACATTAAAACAAAAATTCATGGGTGGAAAATTCAAAGAGACAGTGAGGATGAAGACATGGAAGCTCAACTTTCTCAAATGGATTTTATAACAGATCCAAGCAGTACTCGGGGTCAAGTCTCCCTCTTTCAACAGTCAGTGAAGACTTACTGGAAGATGAAATGCCTTCTTGCCAAGGCTATGGCATGTCAAGAGGAAAAGAGTCTCAACTCTTCAATTCTGTTTGAACTGCAACAAATGAAGATGGATATGCATGCCATGTTCAAAGCTCAAATTCAGTTGAATAACAGGGTTAGTAAAATAGAAAAGTAGTTGCAAATAACTCAAAACAGTGAGCAGGTGTTGGGTACCACTGCTTATGCTTCAGCTTCTGTGGATATTTCTGGTTAACTATTTTAGATTTCTATAATTTTGAACTTTGTTACTTTAACTACTTTTTTTATTTGTAAATATTATGGACATACTTCAGTTCTTAACGCTGTGAGTAGCAGGATAAGACAATTTCATTTTTGGTCTGCATTTAACTCGATGCAGTGGCCAACAGACCTGGTTTCCTATGGGCATGTTGAGGTCATTGTATTTGTTTTTTCTTGTATGAAAATCTGCCCTATATATTTTGTATAATAGAAAGGTACTACGAAGCTTTAAAAAAACAATATTATGTACAAGCTTCTACTTATATACATGGTTGATCACAATAAAGTGAATTAGGCCTTCCAATGGTACCAAGCCAAAATTTGAGTGCTATATCTTACACCAGCTCCCTGAATTTGAAGAACAAAAATGAACACAACCAAAAGTAGAAAAAATTGGTTTACAGGAGCAAGTACATACCCTGAAAAGGAAATTGGCTGCCAAGAAATCAAAGTTTTCATATAGTATGCAACAAGATCATAGAATCTATGAGAGAAGAAGTCATCTTGATTAACAATTTTATTTTCTGTCAACTCTGTAGAAAATGGCTAATGTATTTCATAAAAAAATTCCATTAAATTTTCTTTGGAACTGCTAGAGATATTGTTATGAAACCAACTCACAAAATAGAAGAAAAGAGAGATCAACGACATAAAAATCAACCACTTGGAGGGGGAAACCTACTTTATATTACATAGATGAAAAATTCTTGAATGATATAAATGAAAAAACCTCCTTTCTCTATATAAGAGTCCAATGGGTCACAATATAATCCTAGACGACATAACAATGACAATGTAAGGGCACAACAGTAACAATAGTGGGATTCTATGAGGTGCAATAATAACAATATGGGGGCTACATGGGCACAAAAATGACAATAAGGGGGCTATAATAAGAATAACAATGAGGGGATACACTAGTCTTATAGGGACCTAACATGCCCCTTTCCCTCAAACAAGTGTTGTAGTCAACACTTAATTATTTATGGATGCTTCCATATAAAATTATCCTCCTCCCATGTGGAATATTCAGCAGGTAAGTTCTTCCACTTGTTGCGATACTCTTAAATTGATTGATTTCGTAATTGTTGAGTTCTTTTTGCTATGACTGCTTCAGATTCCAATATGATTTTTACTTCCTCTTCAAGTTCTAGAAATATTATTTGAACTGGGAATTTGTCACCTATAACCTTTTTTAAGCATGAAACATGGAAATATGGGTGCACTCGGGAAGATGTAGGAAGCTCCAATTGTATTCCATAGTACCAATATTTTGTATCACCTTGTAATGAACATAGTACTTTAAAGACAATTTATTATTCTTCTTAGCTTGCTTGAGGGACATTGGTTTGTATAGTTGTAGCTGTAAAAATACCCAATCACCTATATCCAAACTTCTTTCATTTCGATGTTGATCTACATGTTGTTTCATTTGATTATGCACCAAAGTTAGGTTACCCTTTAAGAGTTGGAGAACTTGTGTTTGATGATCGATGTCATACTGCTTGATCATTCATATTAGCTTTCATGTCATCCTTCAAACCATCCACCTTGGCTTCCATGTTTGTTTTTAAACCATCTATGTCATCTTTGGTTACTCTTTGTGAAATCAAAATTTGTTGCACTTGGTACCCTAATTTTGATATATCATACTGCAATTCCTCCTCTTCACGCATTGCAGTAGAGTTTTCTGATGGATTAATGGGTATATAATTATTTTTGGGAGGCATTATAGAACCCAATATTTATATCAATGCTTCAATAAGCCCTTGGAATCACTTCAAAGTGACTTTTTTAACAAATGTTATGCAATTAAAAAAAAAATACACATGTTTTTCTTACTTCTTAGGAGGTTTATATTGAACTTGATTTATCTCTATGATTTCTGATCTTCAAGATCTAAAATTCAATTTTGTAGTATCCTCTGAGTCCTCTTTCCAATTCGACAAGTTAGACCTCATTAGAATTCTTCAAGGCAAAGTTATGCCCAATCTCCTACAATGACCTAATTATGGACTAGTTTATTAGAGAGAACTTGTATAGAATTCCATCTGTCGCTGTTTCGTCCTTCATTTCTAAAGTTGATAAAAAGAAAACGAGAGTCCATGCACTTTCGACCACTTTTTACTGAATTTTAATACGATGCATAGAGAGAAAGTTATGACGATTTTCCCAAGGTCACATTTTTGCGATGAAATTATGTAGCCTGAAAAACCCTAAATTTTGCATATCATATCTCCAAAAATTTAACAAACCAATATCTGAAATGTCTACATGATGTTCTGTATGATTTCGGCTCAAATGGGTTCTTTTTACAGCGCGAGAAACTTCATAAAAAAGACGTTATAGAGGAAATTCCACGATAACATGTTTGGAGCAACGAAACCATTGAATCAAAATCTCTCATACCAAATGTTATGAAACCAGTGCACAAAATAGAAGAAAAGAGAGATCAATGACTTCTAAATAGCCACTTTGAAGGGGAAACCTCCTTTACATTACATAAATGAAAATTTCTTGGATGATAATTTTGGAACTTAATCACTTCTCCTTCTTCTTAATTGTTGAGTAAAAATTCTTGATGTAGGTTTTAATATTTCTTCATGTTAACGCTTTCTTCATTTTTTTGGAATAGGATCAAGAAATTTTCTGCATGTGGGATTATTGAATAAGAGACTTTTTAAAACTTTTCAACATCATTTTTAGAAAAAGCTAGCTCTTTTCATTCAGAGACCTGTTCATAATTAATTTGGTTATATCATAATTGATTGCTCGATACGTTATCAACATTATAATCAATTTATTTAGTAGGATCGTCACAAGCTTTAAAAGTTTCTTCAAAATCATAATATTTTCAACAACCTTGAAAAGAAACTCGCGTGCATATAAAGTGTTGAAAAATTAATAAATGTTGCATGTAAATTGTTTAAAGAGGAAATACTTGAACAAGATAAAGATATATATCAAAATATTTCTTCCTCTTCCAAAGAAAACATGAAAAAATTCATCTTCACATATTCATGAATGATACTTTGCTGCTCCATACATTCATGAAAAAATCTAAGGTGTCGATTTGGATTTTCATCTCCATTTCCAATAAATATTGGAAGATACTTATTCCAGTACTCTGGAAATGTAGGAATATGATGAGGGTAACTGGGGATCCCACTGAAATCCATTAGGGAAAAAATATTGGCTAAAAATGTAGGAAGAGCCATTAAGACCCTAAAGTGAAGATCAAAGGTGAAAATATTCAGCCAACTAATGAAACTTGTCACTGTGAAAAATCAACTTAAGACTTTATAAAAACCTAGGAAAAATAATTTTGTATCTTAGTTCCCTGAAAATGACCCCAAAAATGTTGTACCATGGGAGACAACCTTCAAATGAATAGATATCAGTGCTGAAGACATTTATTTAAAACTATAAAAGAATTAATTTTTTGTCCCCTAATTTTATAAATCCCCAGAACCTTGATTAAAACCCTTTAGTATTAAATGTGTGAAAAATGCTTCAGAGTGGCCTTCTGATGTTGAATACAAATGAAAATGGGAATAAAAATAAGTGATGGTGGAAAGTCTTAGATAATAGACTACTTCACACATAATATTTTAAAAATCATGTTTAGAGGAAAATATTACTAGCAAGAAATGGAATTTAGAAAAGATGAGCACATCATTAAGGATTTTAAATTTATTTTACAGAAACTGAAACTCACAGAAATTTAAAATCAAAGCCCAAAAACTTCATTATTCTTTCCTAAGAAGAAATGATTAACAAAATATGTGACATAGAAAACTTATCATATCCAAAAAATTATGGAATCACTACGAAAACTTTATTCAAAAGCACATGAAGAGTGAAAGTACAAAATAATGATTGCTTCTGAGGTAAAAAAATTATGGAAACCCTTCAATGTCTAATTTCTGGGATTTTATTTATGCCCCCCTAACCTAACTGTTTAATTGTCCTAGAACTATTTTCAATCTAATTCTTGAACTAATTACTAAAAATGTTTTACATTGTGTCTTCCTTTTTCCCCTTTTTAAAAGAGTTTGAAGTGGTTAAATTACAAAAGAGAAATTTTAATATTATATATATATATACATATATATATATAATATCAAATAAAACATTTTAAAGAAAAACCCCATCCACTTTGACATTTATGATACAAATATATATGTCAACCCTTTAATTCAGGGCCATAATAAATACACTGGCCAAAACCTTTGTATAATGTTAGGTCCCTATATTACTAGTATAGTCCCTTATTGTTGTTAGTGTAACCCCCTTATTGCTATTATTGTACCCCTTTAACCACCATATTGTTATTATTGTGCCCTTAAATTATTATTGTTAGGTCATCTAGGATTACATTGTGGCCCCACTAGGATTAGATTGTGGCCCATTGATTGCTATATATAGAAAGGAAGTTTTGTAATTTGTATCATCCGATAATTGCTCATTCATGTAATGTATTGGAGGTTTCCACCTATAAGTGGCTTATTTATAAGGCGTTGATGTCTCTTTCTTCTATTTTTGGAGTTGATTTCACAACATTTGGTATCAGAGATTTGGATTCTAGGGTTTCGCTGCTCCAAGCAACTCATCATGGAATTTTCGCTACAACTTTCTTTCTACCAAGGCTCAGAAGCTAAAATTTTTAGTGTGCGAAGAAAGTGTCTTGAGGAATATCATTGAAATATTTCAGAGCTTGGTTCACAATATTTTCGGAGATATAATCTTTGGAATTTAGGTCATTTTGCAGGCTCCTAAATTTAACCTAAACAAGTCATCGTGGAATTTTCGCTATAAAGTTTTGTCTACGAAGGTTCAGAAGCTGAAATGTTTAATGCACAAAGCGGAAATCCTGAGGAACATCCTAGAAAAAATTTAGATCTTAGTTCACATCATTTTTGGAGATATGATTTGTGGAAGTTAGGGATTTTCCAGGCTTTTGAATTTCATCTGAAAGAGGTGACCGTGGAACAATCTTCATAGCTCTCTCTCTGAGCAACAGATTCAAATTCTGTAAAACATGGCCAGAAGTACACGGTCTATAGTTTCTTCTATATCAATTTCAAAGTGAAAGGAGGAAACAGTGACACGTGGCAAGTCATACAAGTGTGCTATACTGAACCAATACATAATTGGGTCATTGTCGGAGATTAGACATAACTTTGCCTTGAGGAATCCAAATTAGATCAGACATGTGGCATTTGAAAGAAGATTTAGAGAGCTACAAAAAGGCCAAATTTCAGATATTCAGGATCCACAATTATAGATATAATTGAATTTCAATATCAATCTCCTCAAAAGCAAGTAAAAGGTCTGTATTTTTTTTTCCGAATTGCATAAATCTTGTTTGAAGAATCAAGTTGAATTGATTCCAAGGGCATATTGTAGAATAGATATTAGTATTATATTCTGAAATGGCCCCTAAAAATAATTCAACACCCATTAAGCCTTTAGAATGCTTTACTATGACTCATGAAGACGAAGAATGGCAACATGACATATCAAAATTACAATAGCAAATGCAACAAATTTTGCTCTCACTAAGAACAACAAAAAATGAAATGGAAGTTTTGAAGAAAGGAATGGAAACTAATATGGATGGTTTGAAGAAGGCAAGGAAGCTAAGATGAATGGTTTGGAAGCTAATATGGATGGCATAGAGGTGGGCATGGAAACTAAGGTGGATGACATGGAAGCTAAGATCAATGAGAAAATGAAAGACAACATGGAAAACATGAAGAATGATCTAAAAGTAGACATATAAGGTTTGGCAAAGTTGATACAAGAAATTTTTCATAATGGTGAAAAAATAGTGGAGGAAACTCATGATGAGAAAAAAAAAATGTTAATCATGATTCCATAAACTCTAATATTGGAGGAAAGAACCACCATATTCCAAAAATGGATATGATGAAGTTTGATGGAAAGGATATTGTAACATGGATACTACAGATGGAGCAATGTTTTGATCTCAATAATGCGCAAAACACGCAAAAGGTATGCATTGCAACTTTACATTTAGAACAAAATACATTTGTATGGTATCGATGGCTTCGCTCCCATAAAAAAATTGTCACTTGGTCAATTTTTATGGAATAAATGATAGAACATTATGAGGATACAAAGAGCAACACCTTCTTTAGCCAATTGATAAATCTCAAACAAAAGGGTTCAGTGCGGGAGTAAATTGAGGACTTCCAGAAATTGAATATAAGGGTAACTGATATTTCAGAGAAACACAAGATTTTTCTCTTCATGGGTACTTTAAAGGATAACATCCAACATGAAGTTCGCGTTTTGGAACCTAATTCATTGGAGAAGGCATTCAGGCTAGCCAGAAAAATTGAATGTAAAATTATGGCGACAAGGAATCCTTCCACTCATTTCTATAAAGAGGGAAGTGTTGCTACTCCTAGATTTGCACAACCGACAAGGTTGACACAAAAATTGGAAGAAAAAGAGAAAAAGGGCTTTTCTACAATTTTGATAACAAACACACTAAAGGTCATAAGTGTGCTGAGAAGAAATTATTTTACATATATTGTGAAGAGGAAGAAGAAAATGAACAAGAATCTTCAAAAGAAGAGGGTATACACCACGAACCAACCCTAGAAGAGGAAGAAATGAGTCCCAACATATCGTGTAATGCATTGGCATGAATTACCACTCCTCAAAATCTCAATATAGAAGGACATATCAAGAAGAAAAAGGTAATAGTGTTGATTTATTCAAGTAGTACCCATAATTTTCTTCATTGTAAGGTAGCCAAGGAATTGAATTTTTTCCTATACCCAGCATCAGAATGTCGAGTGATGGTTGCAAATGGAGGAACTATAAATTTCTTTGGAAAATTCCATAATATAAAGCTATTGAATAGTCCAATGCTTTCCATTCCTATGGGAGGTGCTGATGTTGTACTAGGTGTACAGTGGTTACAATCTTTGGGGACGGTAACTTTTAATTTTCAAGAACTTTTCTTGAATTTTAAGTCGAATGACGGGGTATTGCAGGGAATCCAGGAAAGATAATAAGCTCTAATGTCATGACAAATCTTCTAAAGAAAGAAAAACGAGGCATAATTTCACAATTAAGCTCACTAGAAGTTCCAACATCAAATCATCTATTTTTTCAGATGTTTAAAATGTTTTGGACAATCATTTGAAGGTGTTTGAAACTCCCAAAGGACTCCCACATATTCTTTATCATTATCATGTTATTCATTTGATTCTATGAAGTGTTCCTACAAACATCAGGCCTTATAGATAACCCTATGCCCAAAAGAGAGAAGTTGAACGTATGATTGCAGAAATGTTAGAGATTGGTATAATTCAAACTAGTGAAAGTTCTTTCTCTGCTCCTATAATATTGGCACACAAGAAGGATGGATCATGGCGCATGTGTCTAGATTATAGGGAGCTCAATAATCTCACCATTAAAGATAAATTTCCCATTCTTGTGATTGATGAATTATTGGATGAATTACACGGAGAAATTTATTTGACCAAGTTGGATCTTCGTTCAGGATATCATCAAATAAGAATGAAGACTGAAGACATTCTGAAAACAACATTTCGAACTCATGCGGGTCATTATGAATTTTTGGTCATGCCTTTTAGCCTTACCAATGCACCTTCTACATTTCAAGGGTTGATGAATTCCATTTTCAAACCCTTCTTTAGAAAATTTGGGCTAGTATTTCTTGATGATATACTAATCTATAGCAGGTCTTGGAAGGATCATGTTCAACATGTCAACAGGGTGCTCAAAATATTGCAGGAGAAACAATTATATGCAAGGACATCCAATTTTTTCTTTGGAGTACAAGAGGTGGAATATCTGGGTCATATTGTATCTCATGAGGGTATTAAGGTAGACCCTAACAAAATTAAATCCATTAAGGAATGGAAAGTCCCCACAACCATAAAGCAGTTATGAGGATTTCTGGGGTTAATAGGGTATTATCGCAAGGTTTTTAAGAATTATAAAAGAATAGCAGTACCTCTAACAACATTATTGAAGAAAGATGCATTTTCATGGACTCCTGAAGAAACTAAGGCCTTTGAACATCTTAAGGAAGCAATGTAACTAGCACTGGTCTTACGTATGCCAGATTTCACAAAAAACTTTATTGGGGAATGTGATGCCTCAGGAAATGGAGTTGGTGTTGTTTTAATGCAAGAAGGAATACCCATTGCTTTTGAAAGTCGTCCAATAAAAGGAAAGTATTTACAGAAATCTATTTACGAGAAGGAAATGTTAACAATACTGCATGCACTAAATAAATGGAGAACTTACCTAATGGGAAGACACTTCAAGGTAAAAACTGATCATGATAGTCTTAAACACTTTTTGGAGCGAAGACTATCTTCAGAAGTGCAGCAAAAATGGGTCACAAAGATTTTAGGCTATGAATTTGAAATAATCTACAAAAAATGGAAGCTAAATGTTGTTGCAGATGCACTCTTAAGAAAGAATGAAGAGGTGGAAGAATTTCTTTGTGCGTTATCTATTATCCAACCAGACTGGATAACCAAAGCAAGGGATGAATGGAAGAAGGACAAAGAAGTGTGGACACTCATTCAAAAGTTACAGCAAGACCCTGTTACATCTGATACATTTAGTTGGAAAAATGATTCCTTATGGTACAAAGATCGCTTATATATTTGTAATAATTCCTTGCTAAAATATAATATTCTTTTCGAATTGCACAATTCTCCTTTAGGAGGACACTAAAGATTTTTAAAAATTTACCACAGAGTGAAGAAATATTTTTTTTTGGGATGGCCTTAAATCTAATATTCAAAATTTTGTGGTGGAATGTTCGGTTTGCCAGCTAAATAAGGTTGAGACAATTAAGACCCCGGGTCTTCTATAACCTTTATCCATTCCAAGTCAACTTTGGGAGCATATTTCAATGGATTTTATCACAGGTTTACCTAAGTCCAAAGGAAAGAGTGTCATCATGGTGGTAGTTGATAGACTTACCAAGTATGCACACTTTTGTGCATTACCTCATCCATTTAAAGCAAGTACTGTTCCTACTACATTTATGGACACAATTCAAAAGCTACATGGAAACCCAAGGGTTATTGTGAGCGACAAAGATACCGTTTTTACTTGAAATTTTTGGACAGAGTTATTTTCTTATTTGGGTGCTCAATTAGCTCATAGCTCATCCTATCATCCTCAATCTGATGGTCAAACTGAGATAGTAAATAAATGTTTGGAAGGATATCTTCGTTGTTTTGTATTTGATAAACAAACACAATGGGTCAAGTGGTTACCTCTCGCTAATTGTTGGTATAACACTTTCTTCCATATTGTAGCAAAAATGACCCCATTTATGGCACTTTATGGATATCATCCACCGTCCATCACATCATCTTTAAGAGAAAATTAGAAGGTTCAAGCAGTGGGAGATCACATCAAGCATCAACAAGAAGTTCTCCAAATCTTAAAGGATAACCTGAATTTGGCACAAAATTCAGTGAAACAACAACTAGATCAACATCGCAGTGAGAGAAGTTTTGATGTAGGATACTGGGTATTTTTATGGCTACAACCATACAAAAAAATGGCCCTCAAGCAATCTAATAAGGATAATAAATTATCGCCAAAGTACTATGGTCCTTATAAGGTCTTGAAAAATGTTGGTTTTATGGCATACAAATTGGAGCTTCCTGCTTCTTCATGGGCGCATCCAGTTTTCCATGTTTCATGCCTAAAGAAGGTTATAGGTGAAAATATTCCAGTTCAAACAATATTTCCATAATTTGACGAGGAAGGAAAAATCATATTGGAACCTGAATCAGTCATGAAAACAAGAACTCAAAGACTACGAAATTGATCAATTTCAGAGTATCTCATCAAGTGGAAGAACTTACCCACTGAAGATTATACATGGGAGGATGATAATTTTATACAGAAGCACCTAGAACCACTCAAGCATTGAGGACAATAGTTTTTGAAGGAGAGGGGCATGTTAGGTCCCTATATTACTAGTATAGTCCCTTATTGTTGTTAGTGTAAGCCCCTTATTGTTATTATTGTACCCCTGTAACCCCCATATTGTTATTATTGTGCCCTTAAATTATTATTGTTAGGTCGGCTAGGATTACATTGTGGCCCCACTAGGATTACATTGTGGCCCCACTAGGATTACATTGTGGCCCATGGACTCCTATATATAGAAAGGAGGTTTTGTAATTTGTATCATCCAAGAATTGTTCATTCATGTAATGTTTTGGAGGTCTCCCCCTAGAAGTGGCTTATTTATAAGGCGTTGATATCTCTTTTCTTCTATTTTTGGAGCTGGTTTCACAACATATAATGTGAATATTGGTGCGGGTCCCATGAAAACTATATGGTTTCTAGAAATGATAAAAATATCTACAGGGACACTCTTGGTGGTTTCTGGAATGGAGAGAGGTGTTGTCTTAGTCAATTGGGGTCATCAATCTGTTTAATCGTAGTTTGAGGAAACTTCTTACGGGACCACCCACTTCATTAAAATTTGTGCAATTTGTCCTCTCGCAAATACATTCGATATAGGAATAAACGTTTTGGACTGTTTGCTTGAGATTTCATATGTACTATGTTAGCTATGACCTGGGAATAATCACACTCAACCTTTATATATCTTGATATGGCTTATCATTCTTATCATTATTTACATTCTCTATTCCCTGTGCAACATGCATTCCCTTCACAACTTGTCCAAACATTGTATGCCTATTGTCTAGCCATGGAGTAGGTAGGTTATGATAAAAAATTGAGACCCATTGTTATTTGGACTAGCATTTTCCATTTAAAATGTGAATGGTTGATCATTTCATAAATGGACGTGGGAAGTCCCTTTACCTTTTTTCTGCCACTCCCCCCCCCCCCCACCCACCTGGTATAAATCTATTCACAAAAATCTTTCCTTGTTTTCTAACTTACCAAGGTTTCTTGGCACTTTATTTGTATGGATATTTATAATATTTATACCCAAGAGCATTGTATAAAGAATAAAATTACAACTTCCATATCACCTCTCTGTAGGTATTGTTCAACTAGAAAAGACTTATCATATGTCCATATTAATTTCTTTGTAAGAAGGAAAAAGGTGATGTAGTCACAAACTTATTACCTTTGTGACTAACCTCTAGTACATAAAAGACTGTATTGGATTTTTCCAAGTCATAAAATCTTGTCTCTGTTTTGAAATTGAATTCTACTCCTTTATCTGGAAACTTTAGTGTTGCAGGAGAGCAATACTCAATTATCCCTTTAACATCTGCAGAGATAACCATGTCAAAAGCATAGTTGTACTTTATGACTTTTACTAGACCATTGTGAATCTTATTTGGAACTACTATGAATATTATTTGAAACTATAGGCTCACTGCTATCAACATTTGCATCATAAATATGGATATCAGGTGAATTGAGATCACTGATTACAATTTTTTTTTTAACATCTCATTGCTTGAATACCCACTCTATATTGCTTGGAAAAAATGGTATTTAGTTCATTTCCATCATATAATAGCTTACCACATCATAAATATTTGCATCTCAATCATTAAAAATTGTCCAACAAAGTAAACCATCTACACTAACAACTAATCCTTCATTAGAGATCGAAAATGATTAAAAAATTCAATGCCTGATGTCCTCTTTTACCAAAATTTCAAATGACTATCATAACTTCTTGATAAAAAAGTATGGTGCTATGATTGCAACGTGAGTGACCACATCACGGTGCATGTAAATTTTCTCATACATGTGAGAAAAAGGCAGAGAGCTGAGATGTGTGTACTTGAACTAGAGTGGATGCTTGGGCTAGGTAGGAGAAACATCAAGGGCAACCCCAAACCCAATCATCCCTTCTTCTTCTTCTTGTCCTCCCCAACAAAAAAAGTATCTTCATTCTTAATCCAAGCTTATGAAACATGAATTTATCTTCATTAGTTAATGTCTCCTGATCTACTAGTTTTTCAATAGATGCCAATGATACTTTTAATTTAGCTATATATTTCTCTAATTTATGCTTCTTTAATTTTGCAATAGCCAACTTTCGTTAAAATCTCCTGAATGCCTCAACTCGGTTAGCCTCAACAACGACATCTTTCATATTTTTTTTATGTTCACTATCAATCATTCATTTATATTGGGCTTCAAAGGATTCACCTAGTGTGCCAACAATAATGGTAACCACATCAGCTCTTTCTTGAACTACTGCAACAACTTCTGACCTTGAAATTTCTCCCTCATATTGATGTACCTTTGCCTCTACTACTTTCTTGCTAATATTGTACCAACAAGTGGAGGAATAAAATATTTTTCTCTATAAATTATAGTCGAGAACTTATTTCTCAGAAGTAGGATACCTCTTGTAAGCTTCTTGAGCTCCTCTACCATTATTTTACTGTTGGTATTTTAAACCCATCGCTTCACAACAACCTTAGAAATTTCACATCTTTCCTAAATATTTAGAATAACAACAATGAATCCATGGAGGAACCTATTTCTCCCTAAGGGAAAATGAACAGGTTGTGGCTTTGTAATCTTACACAAATTGTTTATCTCTTGATTACTCAACTTTGACCTTTTTTTTCCATAAGGAAGAAGCATGAAAGTTTCCTTGTAATTGGGAACCATTTCTAGAAGCAAGTTATCATCTACGGGCAATGGAGCATTTCCCCACCAATTAATAAAATAAGGGCCCAACTGATCTAAGATATCATTTGTTTCTTTTTTGAGGAACCCTTTCCACTATAGACTGAACAATCAATGCCTCATAAGTTGGTAATATCTCTCATTGCTTAGCAGGCTCATTGGATGCTCAATTTCATCTTTCAAAAATCACAATTTTAACACTCTTAAACGTCAGTTGGATTTTCAACTTCTCCCAATATAATTCCCATAGAAAACTCTATTGGGCTCATACATAGCTTGAGGGATTTCCACTGGTGTCAAAAAAATTATCATGAACCTCCTCATTGTGAATCTCAAACATCGTAGATGAAAGTAAAATTTATAGAAATATGCTTTTGAAATAATCCCATGGAACCCTCTATTTTAATGACCATGAGATCTCTTCGGAGACATCACTCCTTCAGTAACTTTCACATTCTTGTATTTTGGAGAAATTTTCTCTCTACAAAGAACTCCTTCTTTGGAATTGTTTTTGTTTTATAACATTACTATACTCAGTGGTTCTGCAACATGTGGCACTTATTCAGAAACATCTCTTGGTAAAACTATGTGTGAAGATATGATTTTGTTTTAGAAATAGCTAATCTTGCGTCATGTAAAGAGGCTTGATCATTGTCATCTTATGTAATTATTTATACCCATTGGATATTCTCCCATATTCATCCTAAATCAGTTTTTTTGAAGATTGAATTACCCATAAATTACAAAGCCTTCATCCTTTTCATGAAAAATGGGCTACAACACTGCCCAAAATGAATAAGTGTCGATGCACAATTATATAAAAAATAAATAAATAAAGAAGAAAAAAAAGACTTCCTACACAGAGAGCTGAAGCAAGAAAATCCACCAGGGTGCTGGCCATGCTTGCTAGTAGATAAGAAATGTATTTGTTCCATAGTGAATCTGTTGGGGTACTGTCTATGGTTGCTAGTCGCAGAGGAACACGTGAGATGAAAAACTATCCTCTAAAATATGAATCTTGTGAGCCTCACTACCCTTCCCAACTCGAAATATTGTGATATTGTTGAGTTCTATGTTGTGTTCAACCGGGAAGGTATAAAGGGGACCATGTATATCCATAGGATAAGTGGGGAGGCCAATGTAATCTACATGATGGATCAATACTCCCCAAAGAACCAAGGCTCTACATGAAAGAGTTAACTAAGGAAGAGGAGCTAGAATTCTACCAGTGTGTCACCAAGTGTTGTTGTTGCTACAAAAAAATAAAAAAAAATTTCCTACAGTCAATTTCGAAACCTTCCTTGGTCTTGTAAATTATTTTCGTAAACATTGAAACTCTTTCCATGTGTTTTTTTGAAATGTTTTTGTCCATTTTGCAATATAGTAAAAATGCCATCTTTTTTCATGTTAGCTATTGCATCATGGATAAAAGCCTATTTTTGGGTGGTTTGAAGAGGTCATATTTGTGAAAATGAGTTTTCATAACAATTTAGAAATACGTTGTACTCATTTCCAAATTTGTAAGCATTGTCGCACAAGTCTCCTCGGGGTCATCACAAAGTGTATCTTAAGTGTCGGACTTGTCGTAAAGCTATCGCACAAAGGGGAATGCATTGTTAATGTGTCTTGGATGATGTTGTTTTCTAGTCAAGTATTCTAAGTGTGCAATCATAGTCAAAGTGTCATCACTACTCACATCAGTCTCATCTTTCCCACAGAACCATTTCTGGAAAATATTTTTGACCAAGAAACCTAGCTTCACCCATCCTCGCTGAATTGCACATTGCACAATATCAGTCCACTAGTTGGGACCTTGCATCTTAGCACTACGAAATGTGCAGTTCCTACATCTCATGACTACTACGGTGCATAGTTTCAGTGCCCAAACCCTGAACTTGGCTCCCAGAATTTCATAATTACTCTTCCCAATCTGGCCTTAACTACACATTGCATAGTATCTAGCCTTAAGCTTATCCCTTGAACTCTTGAGTTGTGAAACTGTACAATGGCCCAATAAAATGTTTCTCCCAAAACTTCAAAATGTGTTCATTCATTTCCTATCCCCTCATTCTATCTCACTAGCTTATATAACTGCACAGTTCTCTCCTTCAACCCATCCCAAACTACACATTGTGCAGTCTCAAGGCTCAAGGCTACCCTTTGACAACTTGAATTGTGAAAATATGTATTCATTGAGTCCCTTTCCCATATTTCCATCTGGTTTTGGCTTAGTGAATGGATGAATAAGCACAATCTTAGGCTAGGGAGTTTGTGGAATGGTGTCTTCCTGTCTTGAGTAAATTTTAGAAATAAGTACCTTATAATTTTATAGAGAGATGAATAAGAAGGAGATGAAGGAGAGGTATTCTTATAACCAAACCATGCAAAGGTGAAAAGAAAAGAATTCTCAAGAAGACACTCAACACATAGTAGAAACAATGGATTGACATTGCCACATCATCAAAAAATCTATTTTATTAGTATCATGACATGTCATATCATGGTTTGTGACATACCACACCATTGATGTGAATGATGTAAATTATGTTTTGAAAATTTATTGTAAATTGTAAGTCCAAATGACATGTGTGGAACATGAAGAGTCATGTAAATTTGGAAATTAATAATATTCCAAAAAATCATGAGGGTAGATGAAGAGTCATAAGGAAGGTGAAAAATCATTTCCTCATTGTTATATATATACCCTTTGTTACATTCCCATAATAATATTGTAGCCACTTATTGTTATTTCCGTGCCCAGTTAGTCCCCATATTTTTATTATTGTGCCCCATATAAGCCCCCAATTGTTATTGTTGTGTCCTTACATTATTATTGTTATGTCAGCTAGGATTATATTGTGACCCCTTCAACTCCTATACATAAAATGGAGGTTTAGTCATTTGAATCATCCAATAATTTTTCATTTATGTAATGTAAAGGAGGTTTCCCCCTAGAAGAAGATAATTTCTAATTTGTGATCTACCTTTTCTTCTAGTTTGTGATTTGATTACATAACATTTGGTAGTAGAGCTTTGGATTCTAGGGTTTTGCTGCTATAAAATGGTCATCGTGGAATTCTTGCTATAATTTTTTTATACGAAGGTTAAGAAGATGAACTTTTTACCATGAGAATATGAAATGTTGAGGAACTTCGTGTAAAAATTTCAGATATCAGTTTGCTATATTTCTGGAGAGATGATTTGAGGGAGTTATGGTTTTAGAAGGCTCCAAAATTTCATCGCAAACAGGTGGCCGAGGGAAAAGCGTCATGACTTTCATTTCAGACATCATATTGGAATTATGTAAGACGTGGAAAAATGTTCATGTACCGTAGTGTCTTGTGTATTAATTTAAAAGTCAAAGGTCAAAATGGTGAAACATGGAACTCCATATAGGTTTGTTGTACTGAACTAGTCCATAGTTAGGTCATTGTGGGAGATTGGGCATAAATTTACCTTAAAGAATCCAAATTAGGTCTAACCTATGGCATTGAAAATAAGACTCAGAGGGCTACCACAAGACTGAAATTCAAATCTTGGAGATCTAAAATTACAGAGTTACAATTGTTTCAAGATTGAGCTCCTAAAAGAAAGAAACATGTGTGTATTTTTCAAAACTATTTGCAGAACTTTTGTTTGAAAAATCAGTTTCAAGTGACTCCAAGGGAATATTGAAGCATAGATATCAGTATTGAGTTCTAAAATTCCCCAAATATATAATTATACGCACACTAAGCCCTCATAAAAATCTGTTATGTTGCATGAAAAGGAATAATTGCAACATGGTATATCAAAATTACGAGACCAAGTGAAACAAATTTCACTGTCACATAGAACAACCAAAAGTGAACAAAAAGGTGACATAGATGGTTTAAAAGTAGACGTGGAAACTAATATGGATGGTTTTAAGGATGGCATGAAAGGCTTAGAAGCTAAGATCGATGGTATAGAAGGTAAAATGGAAGATTTGAAGAAAGACATGGAAGGTTTGAAGGAATTTTTGGAAAAGTTTCTACAAGGAAAGCTTCTTAATTCCAAAAATATATTAGAGGAAACTCATGATGAGAACAAAATATATTTTAATCATTATTTCATAGACTTGAATGTTTGATTTAAGACCCACTATATTCCAAATATCAATAAGAGGAAGTTTGATGGTAAGGATCCGATAACATGGATACTACAAATCGAGCAATAATTTGAGCTCCATAATATGCAAAACACACAAAAGGTTCGCATTGCAACTTTATATTTAGAAAAAAATCTGTTTTTCTCGTATCGATGGATTTTGTCTAATAAACCACTGGTCACTTGGTCAATTTTTATGGAGGAAATGATAGCACATTATGAGGATAAAAGCAACAACAACTTCTTTGTCCAATTGATAAATATCAAACAGAAGGGTTCAATGATGGACCAAATTGAGGACTTCCAATAGTGAATATAAGGGTAAATAATATTTCAGGGGAACGTAGGATTTATGTCTTCATAGGGACTCCAATGAATACCTTCTAACATGATGTTCACGTTTGGGAACCTGATACATTAGAGAAGGCATTTGGGTTGGCAAGAAAAATTGAAATCAAAACTATGGCGACAAGGAATCACAGCACTCAAAACTATAAAGATGGAGATGTTGCTACTCCTACACTTCCAGAACCTACAAGGTTGACACAACAACAATTGGAAGAAAAAAAAGAAAAGGGATTTTATATAGTTGTGATAGAAAATACACTAAATGTCATAAGTGTGAAAAGAACAAATTATTTTACATGGATAATGAAGAGAAGGAAGAAAAGGAATAAGGAACTTCAAAATAAGAGGATATACACCAGGAACCAACCCTAGAGGATTTAGAAATGAATCTGACTATATCTCGTATTGCATTGGTAGGAATTACCACTCCTCAAACTCTCAAGATGGAAGGACATATCAAGAAGAAAAATGAAATAGTGCTTATTGATTTAGATAGTAGACATAATTTTATTCATTGTAAGCTTTTCAAGGAATTGAATTTCTTCCTATGTCGAGCACCAAAGTGTCAAGTGATGGTTGCAAATGGAGGAACTATAAATTTCTCTGGAAGGTGCCATAATATCAAGCTAGCAATAGAGGAATATGTATTTAATATTCCAATGATTTCTACTCCAGTTGGTGGTGTTGATGTTGTACTAGCAGTACAATGGTTAGAATATTTTTGGACAATAGCTTTTAATTTGAAGAACATTTCTTGAATTTTTTTTCGAAAGGAAAGGAAGTTGTATTACAGGGTATCATAGGGAGTTCATGAAAGGTAATACACTCTAATGTCATGAAAAATATTCCGAATAAATAAAAACAAGGAGTAATTACACAATTATGATGACTAGAGGTTGAAACATCAAAATCATCTATTTCTCCATATGTCAAAAAACTTTTGGACAATTATTCCACGGTGTTTGGGACTCTGAAAGGACTCCCACTTATTCATGATAATGATCATGCTATTCATTTGATCCCAGGAAGTGTTCCTCCAAATATCAGGCCTTACAAATATCCTTATGCTCAAAAGAGTGAGGTTGAACGTATGGTTGCAGAAATGCTAGAAGCCTGTATAATTCAACCTACTCAAGTTTTGTAATATTCCCAATTTTCCACAAGATAATCAGAATATTAGAGTTCTTAATTTCCATACTTAATTAAGTAAAAAAGATGGTGGAGGGACCCACAAATCCCATATATGAATAAAATACACTTTTGATGTGTGTATGTGGATATTTTAATCTAGATCTGCATTATGGAGTAGTGGAGAAGCTTATTAAATAAAAGAAGAGTGGAGATCATGGATCATTAATGTAAAATCATGGATTTCTTGGAGGAAGTAAATTGAGATCATGGTTCATTCAAAGTAAGATCATAGAGCACTAATGATGAGATAGTGGAGGAAGTTGTGCATCTAATGCACACATGATGGAGAGAGTGGGAATTAAATGCAGATATGGTGGAGAACATGGAGAGACAAAACAATCTTGAGGGAGGTTAGTGGCCACATGTGTAGCGCAATTATGAGGTGGGCTAGCACTATGGAAGGCTCAAAAAGAATATAAGGGAGATGAAGGTAGCAATAGAAGGCATGCTTTGTATAATTATTTCTGATCTGTTTAGAGCTAGATTTTTTATTTGACATTTCTATACATGGTTATGTTGTTTAGCTAAGTCTACAGTGTTGTTTAGTACACAGATGTTTCCGAGCGGAAATCCCACCCTCACCCATGGGGGACTTCGAGTGCCTACTTTGGGAAGTTCTCTATTGAGCTCCATTCATCATCAGGCATTGGTGCCATATTCAACCACTCTCATATGCACATTCAATCACAAGAATAACGCATTCTTTCTTGAGGGTTTGAGAGGTGGTGGTTGTTTCTAGCATTTTAGCTAGGAAACTGGTGGAGTTTTCATCCTTTCACCTTTTGCTTCATGTTCATCATTTTAGGAGTAGTAGATCTATATCTGGCATTCATTCCATCATAGTTTACCTCCATGCAGCAAGAGTCCCCTCACGGAGTGCGCAGTCTAGTCCTGTAGATCCGAAGGAGGAAGGAAGTTTCCAATATTTCTGCTACAAATATTATGAGGGACCATATCCTCACTTTTCAATCACTTCTTACACCATTATTGAGCTGATTTTAGATATTTAGCACTAGCCTTGAGAGCCTCCCTCCTTGACAGCGCAACGTTTGTCAAGCAGTTGTGTAGCAACAACTACATTCAATGGAGAAGGTTAGAGATCTTGAGCTTATAGCTTAAGGATCTAGTGACTGGATCAACCTTTCTTGCGTTGAGAAGATTTTATAACATTGCATCCATCTATTCTTCAGTTCATGAAGCATATCTGCATATGCAACAGTTTATATATGCAAGCCCTAAGAGGGTGATTTTCCTAGATTTCTAGATCTCAAAATCCCTTTCTGCGTTATCTTGGGTATTCATCATAAAGTCGAGATCTATATTTTCAGCATCATCAAAGCTATAGAAGTGAAATATATGCACCTTTATATTTTTCTCGAAATTGCAATCCCAAGATTTGGAGTAGGTACAATGCAATATTTCTTCGAGCAGTCCAGCAGTTATGTAGTCCCTATTGTGGGAGCATTTTAGGGTCATTCTAGGCCATCTCTTTGGCTTGAGTGTCTCATATTTTGAGTACTTTTGTACTTTCTATCCACCTCCTATATAATAAAATGGCTTAGCTATTATGTACATTTTGATGGTGTATTTAGATTACTTTTTTACCTTGTTAAAGTGGTATCAAAGCTTGAACTTTGGCTCAAATTGTGGGCACTTCATCTTTTGCATCAAGAGAAGAAGCAGATAGTAGAGATCTACCATGAAGGAGGATTGCATTTTTTACACTCTTCTCTTTAGATCCATGCAGGGTCTCTCCAAGGAGGTCAAGAAAATGAAGAGAGAAAGGAAAAAGGAGGATCCAAGGAGAAGATTTTATGAGGAAGGTCCAAACACCTCCTATCAGTAGAAGAAGAAACTACAGAAGCAAAGATCTTCACATCATTCGACTAGATCCAATTCCTTTTGGAAGGAAACATAATGGTGTGAATATGAAGGAGACTGTTCAGAGGTATAAATGCTAGATTTACACCCACATTTAAATGGTCAATGTGGGGTTGTAAGAATTGGAGATGTATCACAATATATGCCGGAATACAGCCTCGGGTATTTTTCAAATCAAAACCCTACAACTAATTCAGAAAGGAAATCATGTGAGAAAATAAACAAGACATTTCAAGAGAACATACTACAAATTAATAGTCTATGCAGAAAATAAAGCACGAAAAACTTCTTTATCAACTACAGCTACACTTGTGAATATGAAAACGTGAAATAAATATATATTTAAAATATGTACTTAAAATTCTTCTTTAAAATCTGTACTTAAAATGCTGCTTCCAAATGATGCAAGTATTGATGCTTGAAAGAAATCATTATGGAAAATTTCAATTCAAGTTCTTAAATATCGAGTGAGGATAAAATTATTTTTTTGACACTTAGTTATATTAATTTACTTATACAGATATTGGTATTAATCTTATGATAATATCATTCCACAATTTAAATTGTTTATAAGTGCCAAACAATGGATCAGAATTAAACCCTCATTGATTTTATACCATGATTATTCCCGTTTAAATTCCTACAAATTAATATATGTTTTTTGTGAAATAATCTGGACATGGCATGATGAGAAAAAAAATGACAAGCACTTGATAATTAATATTGTATTTTTAATCTAATCACTGGAAAAAAAAATTAACACTATCGTTAAGCTCAATACTCAAACCTGTGCAACCAAACATAAAGAATAAAGGAAATGGAAAAACTATTCAACATAAAATAAATGGAAAAATGAAATTGAAGCAAGCACACCACACTGAGGAAATGAAACACACAACTAGAAAAATGCAATCAAACACAAGTAGACCTACAACTGCAGCAAAACAAATCATTCTAGCAATGAAATGAATAAATCCTAAAGAATCTAGACAATGAGATGATTGATGGGCCTGATATCCCAGCTCAATATACCTGAAAAAAAACTACATTAGCACATAAATTTAGAAATTAAATGAGCCGGAGAAAATAATTTAAATGTGGATTCATATTATTGTAGAGATAGAATTACAAAGACACTCAATTACAAATGTTACAATGTTGGTTCTAGTTCATGATCTAGCGTTCCACAGCAAGCTCTAGCATCATTCACTATGATCCTAGCCTCTGTCTCCTATATTCTCCTATGTGTGCATGAATCCTCTTATTTTATAGCAGCATCGATCCTCCTAAATTAATGGATTAATGCTTGTAATTTAGCTTGGTTGGTTGAAGAGATTAGAATCCAGAAATAAGAAAATATATTTTGCCTATGCTCAGAAGCTAATGACTATTGACAGCTATGCACATCAATATTGGTCACATACTCCTTCACGCTAATCTTGGTATTTTTTTTGGAGTTAATGGCTTCTAGAGAAAAGAAGAGAGCATCAAGTTGCAAATCAACCGTATTTGATGAATCTTATGGAATGAAAAGCGTATAGAGCTTACATTTCCTCCCTAAAGTCACATGTTATGCTCAAACCAAACCATACTAATCTCTATTTTTATCAACATTCAGAAAGTTGTGAAATTCTCTTGAAAAATCGTATCCACCTCCTAAAATATTCATTATACTAGTCTCTAGATGGAATCCCGTGTAGTCTTTTCATTCTCTCAAATGAAGATCTTTTAGGGAAGGGACAATTACGTGAATCCATGGGGAAGTACACGAGAAATGGGAGGATGTTTCATTGGCGAGAGCATAAAACTCCTCAAATAAGCTGAAGGATTATTGTTAACTCGTATAAATAACGATGGCTTTGAGGCTCCAAATATTGTAGAGAGCGGCCTATTTCTAATGCTCACAAACTCATCCATATCCAGAGCGTGAATAGGTGAGGCTTGGAAATCGCAGATCCAATAAAAAAAAAACAAAGGAACAAGATTTAAGCAGGATGTGCATACTTAGATGTTGAATCAAATTATGTTGCTTACACATAATTAAAACTGTAAATGTGTTTGTACAACCATTTTGTATGTAAAATTTTGTGGCCCTAGTAGAAAAAAACCCTCCATAATGAAATAAAAAACCAGCTGGGAGACGATTACTTTCAAGGATGGTAGTAGTAGCATGCTTCTCATTCCCATAAATATGAATACAAGATAGGAAAAAACCATGGAAGGAAGGTTGAAACAAAAATTATATAGCAGCAGTCGAGTAATACACTTTTCTTGGGCCGCAACTTTGTTTATCTTGCTCCTAATTTTGTACTTGATTAATAAGCCTGTAGTTTCGATTTTTATAAAAGGAAACCCAGACAAGAAGAATATGCTCTCTCTCACAGATTTAGTTGAAAGAACCTTGCAATAACCTCTTCCATATTACTCATTTCTCCGAGCCAAAGTGTGGGCTTTCTAGTGGGTGAGAACATGATGAGCGCAATATCAATATCACATAGAATTGATAGCTCTTTCACCTCCTGGAAAATTCCATTCCTTCGCTTAGAGTAATTAACCTACTTTTTGTTCATATTCTCTAGCATATTCGCATTGAGAAAGAGCCTGGGGATGAATTACAACACGTCTAATATCTTCTTTCTTCACACCAGAGAGTCCAAGAAGGCAATGCTGGACAGGAAGCTGGAGTTCATCCATTATATAAAAAAATTGACAAAGTACAAAATCGTAATTGTTGTGAATGCTTCTAAAAACATAATTTTCTATGTGGAGAACCGCTTTTTCAATTTTCCAGAGTTAGACTACCTAGAATACAAATTCAAATTGTTCACAAGGAACTGCCTCGTGCCTTGGATAGGCTTCTAAAGATGAAACCTCACTATATTTTACTAGAACATCCCGATAGGCTACATGATCTTGTGAACCATGGCATGATGAAAGAACTAGATTTGTTGTGGTGTTAGATGATTCATTGTTGCAGTAGATAACTAGGAAATATAGTGCTGCACATAGATGTAGCTTAGCACGAACCTTTGCAAGATATTTTCATTCACAGGAGCGCCACCCTTGTCGATGAATTGAGCTCCCCCTCAATCCATTAGTTGCACAAAGCTTCAATGGCATCTCTTTTTATGACAAATAAATAAAACATGTAGGAGTTTTTGAAATATACAAAGGATGTGGGATAGCTCGGATCAAATTTTGGACATGAGGTTGAGATCCACAAGGATATATATTTTGAAGCTGTGCTCTATGCCTCATGTGCTACCAGGAGTGATGGACCTATATTCTTTAGTCTTGATCTCTACCAAAAATGAACAACATACACTCAGCTACATATATATACAATGGAAAAATTCTTAAACAACAATTTCTCGATTTCAAGCTCTGTCATGCAATCATGTTCTGATATATACAAGTGGATTAGCCTCCACATGAAACATTAATGTTTGTGTCCACATTTACATTTCCTATTGAAGTGGTCTTGTATTATGCCTCACACCATCTATGGTAGGATTTTTCTTACATTTTGAGGCATACATTGCTTGATTGCAATTAACATTACACATTGGCACCTGCAAACAATAAGGCATTTATTAATGAAACTTACACAAAAGTACACTTCAATTAACTAAAAATACTCTTCTATTAACTAATAATAATAATTCATAATTTAATAATTATTGCCTCTAAATACCTCTAATTAACAACATAATATGTTAATAATGATTAAAACAATAGTTATAAGCATGTAATTATTCGATAAAGATTGTTAAAATTTGGACAAAAAGGCGGCTCAACATCCCCCCATGCTGAACTTCTTGTACGTCCTCATGCAATCCAAACCTTTGAATGATAAAACTATGAAAGAAGGAAGGGAAAATGTCAGCAAAGGTTTTAGCAAGTAAGGATGGAGATGCCTAATACTATAATGCATTCATTATCCCGCAGCATCATTATTACAATACCAGCTAAAACCACGTGAAAGTATCAATTGTAGGAATGATAAAACAAGATCAGGTAATAAAAGTAGACACTACGGAGAAAAGAGTGTTGCACATACTTGTTACCTTGACCCAAATGAAATTCCATTTTTTTTTTTTGCCCAAAATATTATTATAAAAATCAAATTCTTGTTAAGAAGATGCAATTAAAAAAATAATACCATAAGTTTCATGCACCTTTTATAACAATCTTGTACCTAGTTCATGTAGAATGTATTTAGAGGCAACTACAATCAATACACATTGTTCGCAACCAACACCTTCTCAGTAGTCATCATTGAGTATTTCATCAATTCAATCAAAATGAGTTATAGTGCCAGAAAAAGGAAAATAAAAATAAAGTAATATGAAACCCTCCTAAACTAATCAACAACCTCTTTATTGAACACTCTAAATTTTGTTGTCATCTAGATTCAAACCAAATTTCCTCTTCATCAAGTACAAAGAATTACATTCACTAAGGGTACCACATCATTAAATATTCTTGATTTTTGAAAAGTAGAACTCAAAGCATTATGTTAAAATTGTCTTAAAACCATTTTCCAAGAAAAAGGATGAGTTTTTTGGGAAAGAGAAGGATAACCAAGAAAAATCATAGTATGCAATTAACTTTGATACCACAAACAAGGCCCTCCTACCCGCAGGTGTTTATAACCTCGACAGGGATATCTTTGACCCAGTGAAATGTTTGTGTTCCACTTACTATATAAAGATTCATATTTAGCTTATTTGACTTTTAGATGAAGGCCACTATCCTAGCTTGGTAACGAGATGATGGCAGTGCCACTCACAAGAATTAACATGTATGAACATGTCGACTCGAGATGAGACCTTCTGTCATCCATATTTTTGTTGTAATCCATTACTCTGCCTTGGTGACCAGCATCAGTAATGTCATGCATGTTAGGTATCATGATCGTGGTAGGTCGGATCATCACAAGACCTCCAATCCTCCCCTAAATATTTTATAGGCTCTAATTATGATTAACCTTGAAGGTTACGTAATAAGTGGGGAGATAGATCTACTTCTTAAAAGTACGGTATGTCATGAAGTTTTTTTATTGCTAATCATTACTGGCTTGTTCATCTACCATAATGAATTATTAAAAATATCTCAGATAATGACTGAAATATTCTTTGGGATAAGAATGATAGTGTTCTCATGAATAACTCATTATGATCTTTACAAAAGTGGTCCACCATAGCGATTTTTTCAATAGTACATTCTAAGGGCTGAAAACATATATCTCAGATGAAAACTCATTTGGAGTGATTAATCCTTGTCACTTTTGCAAAATCATGAGGTATTAGAGTGAATCGTACTCAACAAGATTTGCCACAAATTTGTGCACTAACAAATAATGTGGATATAAAGTAGTTTCAATGGCCATAATTTTAAAATCAAAACCCTAATAGCGTTATTATAACATCTTTAATTCATGGAATTTTATTCTTCTTCCCTACCCTACCCTAGGAAGCAGAAGAATCCCTTCTAAGTATAGGAGTACTTATAACGCATCCATGTGCACAACAGAAGGATAATTGTTCTCATGTTCAAATTTGAAAAGTACATGCAAGAAAAAACCAGAACATGTGGTACAATATCTAGTAATTTATGTGATGCTACAAATTGTTGAGTGATAAACTAGGAGTGCATACTGATTGTAATTTGGAGCCAAGATTCTATGGGATCCATATACTCTTGGTCACTGTATTCATGAGTAACATTTAGTGCATCATGCAAATCTCCACGTTTCTTTATTTGTCCTCTAAAGTGCAGGTCAGATTAGATAGATGTTCTACTTTTTATGGCTTCTCCTGATCATGCATGATCTATAGCTTCTTGGTCTCCTTAGCAATATCTTCCAGATCTTCATGAGTCTTCTCTCCCAGAGGAATAGACCTTTCCTTGATTGATGCCAAAATATGATCTTTCTGTGAAGTAGAGACTCCATCTTCTACTAGAATTTGAGATAATTCTTGGAATAACATCACACTTCCTGACATTTTCTTGTTCTCTGGAAAGAATCAAAATCGAAATATTCATTTACGGGCAACAAAAATTTGGAGACCCCAAGAAAAAGCGTATGCATGGCTCTTCACTTATGTCTTACCATCATCTCCAACCTCTACTTGCACTGTGGTGGTAAAAGAGAAAAATCAATCAAATTAAATTGTAGTAAGGAAATCAATCCACACTATGCAAAAATTAAAATCACACTTTACAAAAAATAAATAATATATATTATGGAAAATAAATTTACCTAATAAAAGAAATTACTCCTCAAAAGTCAATTGCGGTAAAAGAAACAAAACCCATTTTGCAGTAAATAAAATCACTCATTGGTGGAAAGGAAAAACTGGCTTGTGATCTTTCTGGAAATACCATCCAGTATGCTTCACCAAGCAAGGGGAATCCCATTAATCTAAAATTTTAATTGCGAAAGAAAGTATAACAAATTAGCGAGGTGTTATCATACAACGCCTCCCTGGTAATGGCGCTAAAATGTTGGGAGGTATAAATGCTAGATTTACACCCACATTTAAATTATAAATCTAGGTTCATAAGACTTGGAGACATAGAAAAATATATGCCAGAATACGGCCTCGGGGATTTGTCAAATCAACACCCTAGAACTAATTCAGAAAGGAAATCATGTGGGAAAAGGAAGAAGACATTTCAAGAGAACGCACTGCAAATTAATAATCTATGCTGGAAATAAAGGATGAAAAAATTCTTAATAAACTAAAGCTACACTTGCGAATATGAAAGCATGAAACAAATAACTATTTAAAATATGTACTTAAAATGTTTCCTTAAAATATGTACTTAAAATGTGTTTTCCAAATGATGCAAGTATTGATGCTTGAAAGAAATCATTATGGAAATGTTTAATTCAGGTTCTTAAATATCGAGCAAGGATAAAAGTATTTGTTTGACTCTTAATTATATTAATTTACTTATACGGATCTTGGTATTAATATTATGATAATGCCATTCCCAAGATCAATTTCATGCGACGATTTAAATAATTTATAAGTTCCAAAAAATGAAATTAAATGAAGCCCTCATTGATTTTATACCATGATTATTCTCATTTAAATTCCTGCAGCTTAATATATGTTTCGTTGTGAAATAATATCGACATGGAATGATGAGAAAAAAAGTGAGAAGCACTTGTTAATTAATATTATATTTGTAATATAATTGTTGGAAAAAATAATTAACACTATCCTTAAGCTCAATAATAAAACCTGTGCAACCAAACATAAAGCATAAAGGAAATGGAAGAACTATTAAACATGAAGGAAATGGAAAAATGAAATTAAAGCAAGTAGACCACACCCAGGAAATGAAACACACAAATCAGAAAATGCATTCAAACACAAGAAGACCTACAGTTGCAGCGAAACAAATCATTCTAGCAATAAACTGAATAAATCCTAAAGCATCTAGAAAATGAGTTGATTGATGGGCCTGATATCCCAGCTCAATATACCTAAAAAAAATTACATTAACACAATAATGCAGAAGTTAAAAGAGCTAGAGAAAATAATTCTAATGTGGATTCATATTATTGTAGAAATCAAATTACAAAGAAAATCAATTACAGATGTTAAAATGCTGGTTCCAGTTCATGATCCAGAGTTCCACAACAAGATCTAACATCATTCCCTACAATCCTAGCCTCCCTCTCCTATATTCCTTTATGCGTGCATGAATCCTCTACTTTTATAGAAGCATGGCTGCTCCTAAATTAATGGATCCATGCTTGTAATTTTAGCCTGGTTTGTTGAACAGATCAGAATCTAGAAACAAGAAAATATATTTTAGCTATGCTCAGAATCTAATGACTTTTGATAGCTATGTGCATAAATATTGGTCACATACTCCTTCACGCTAATCTTGATATTTTTGTTAGAGTTAAAGGATTCTATAGAAAAGAAGAGAGCATCGAGCTTCACATCTCCCATATTCAATGAATCCTCTGGAATGAAAAGCGTATAGAGCTTACATTGCCTTTGTGAAGTCACATGTTATGCTCAAACTAAACCATGCTAATCTCTATTGTTATCAACATTCAAAAAAATGTGTAATTCACTTGACAAATAGTATCCACCCCCCGAAATCTTCATTATATCAGTCTCTGGATTGAATCTTGCATAGCCTTTTCATTCTCTCAAATTAATATCTTTCATGGAAAGGACAATTACATGAATCTTTGCGAATGAAGATGAGAAATGGGAGGATGCTTTATTGGCGAGAGTATCAAGCTCCTCAAATTAGTTGAAGGAATGTTTTTAAATGGTATAAATAATGATGGCTTTGAGGCTCTAGATGTTGTAGAGAGCATCTTGTTTCCAATGCTCGCAAACTCAGCCATAGCCAGAGTGTGAATAGGTGAGGCCCAGTAGTGTCAGATCTAATAAAAAAAAACAAGGAACAATATTTGAGTAGGATGTGCATAATCATATGTCGAACCAAATGGTGCTTCTTACTCAGAATTAACATTGTGAATGTGCTTATACAACCATTTTGTATATAACATTATGTGGCCCTAGTATAAAACAAAACCCTCCATAATGAAATAAAAAACTAGCTAGGATACAATTACTTTCGAGGATGGTAGTAGTAGCATGCTTCTCATTCCCATAAATCTGAATACGAGATAGGAAAAGACAATGAATGGCAGGCTGACAAAAAATTTAAATAGCAGCAGTCGAGTATACATTTTTCCTAGGCAACAACTGTGTTTATCTTGCTTTTAATTTTTTATTTGCTAAACAAGCTTGTAGTCTCAAATATTATAAAAGTAATCCCAGAAAAGAAGAAGATGCTCTCTCTCACAGATTTAGCTGAGTGAACCTTGAAATAACCTCTTCCATATTACTCCTTTCTAGATGAATCCTTCCAACAATAGAATGTTCTATGGTAAGAACCGCTCTGTCAACTGTCGAGAGTTTGACTGCCTAGAATACAGCTTCAAACTCTTCACAAAGAACTGCCTCGTGCTATGGATAGGTTTTAAAAGCCACAACCTTACTATATGTTCCTAGAACATCCTGATAGGATATAGGAGCTTGTGAACCATGGCATGATGAAATATATAGATCTATTGTGGTGTCATGTGATTCATTGTTGCAGTGGATAACTAGGTAGTACAACACTTCACACAGATGTAGCTCAACATGACCTTTTTAAGGATATTGTCATTCACATAAGTGTCACCCTTGTCGATGAATTGTGCTCGCCTTCGATCCATTAGTTGCACCAAGATTCAATGGTATCTCTTTTTATGATCAATAAATAAAACACAGGGGAGTTTTGGCAATATAAAAATGATGTAGGATAGCTCAGATCAACTTTTGGACATGAGGTTGAGATCCACAAGGATATATAGTTTGACACTGTGCTCTATGCCTCACGCGATACCAGGAGCAATGGACGTTTGTTTATTAGTCTTGATCTATACCAAAAATTAATAAAATACACTCTTCTACATATATATACAATGGTGAAATTCTCAAACAACAATATCTCAATTTCAAGCTCTGCCATGCAATCAAAATCTGATACAGACAAGTGGCTTAACCTCGACATGAAAAATTAATATCGGTGTCCACATTTAGATTTTCTATTGAAGTTCTCTTCTATTATGCCACACACCATCCATTGCAAAAATTGGCTTACATGGTGAGGCATACATTGCATGATTTCAGTTAACATTACACATTGCCACCTGCCACTAAGAAGGCATTTATTAATGAAATTTACACAAAAACACTCTTGAACTAACTAATAAGAAGAATTCATAATTTAATAATTATTACATCTAAATACCTCTAATTAACAACATAATAGGTTAATAATGATTAAAAAAATAGGTATAAGCATGTAATTATTCGATGAAGACTATAAAACTTTGGAAAAACAGGCAGCTTAATAGAGACTTGGGGCATGAGACCCTGAGTAAATATATGTCTAAGTACAATGAGCAACCTAGAACTCTCAAGGAGAATATTACTCTCCAAAATTTTTTGCAACTCCAAGAGGAGAGGAAATCCCGCTGCAACAATAGAAGAAAGAGACATAGATTCTTCTTGCCTACATTTCATAGATCTTCCACCAGCACATTGAGGGCTTGGAGGGAAGAGTTAGCTACATTATTTCTACAATATCCTGTAGTAGAAAGAGAGGATGTGGATATTGTAGCGCGACACTTATATGGTGAAGCAGGAGATTGGTGGTTCAGTCATTTGTCACAAATGAAAGTGTCTTCTTACCATGGAAAATTTTAGGGACTACTATTCACACGTGGGATAATTTTCCATGGTTTTTCCAAAAAAAATATTGGCCAATTCCTAGATTTTTCTAAAAGTGTTTCGCCCGAATTTTATAGTATATAATTATGTTATCCTAAAAATCGACAAAAATTTATAGACACTATATAAGATAATTAAAATTTTAGATATCCTTAAGAAAATATCACCAAACATTTTATAGTCTACATATTAGGGACTCGCAATATTTTCCAAGGTTTCTGAACTTTAATATAAATTTCCATCCTTCAAATTATCCCTGTTTCTTATGTAGATTTCATTCTGAGACTGAAGAAGAATTTTGGTGGAAAGAAACAGGAGACATCTCACACAGTGACATCTCCCATCATTGAGGAGATAGTACATGAAGATCCCAAGGAAGATGTCCTCATTATAACTAATGAGGAGGAGCCTCTACCACCACCACCAGCTCCAAATGTACTTTCATCAAGAGAAGGATCACTTTCATATTTGCAATATGGTCTTAATCTCTTGAAATTTTGAGCCCCATGCATGATTGATGATTTGCATGAGGAGGAGGAGGCAGGTACCAGTGTTGGTACAGTTAAAGAAGAGAAGCCATCATCATTACCAGCAGTTGGAGAGGCCATTGAACCGGCTAGAGGAAATATTTTAGATGTGCAAGATGTTCCCGAGATTCAACTTATTCAAGGTTTTCACATAATTTCATCTCATATTATTTCAGTAACTCATATAGAGATTTGTGATACCATGCCATTAGGGAAAGTGCATAACAAAGGATTATAACACCTTGCTGATTTGGAGCACTAGATTATCACTGCATATAGGACTGTTGATTTGATCAAGGAGAAGATGTAAAGATATCCCAGTTTGTCATGGTTGAGCTACACCTAACACTTTGTGTTGAAGTGTGGAGTTGTAGAATATGGGAGGAGCACAGTCCTATTCACTACAGTACCAAACTATGAGTTTAGCATTGTGTATGGCCATGAGACAACACATGTATCACCATGTATATCTACAATGTTGTCACTTAGAAAGAGTGATGAGAATAGGGCCTCTTTATTCTTGGAGCATTATGAAGGTAGCTTCACTCATGAAGCACTAGAGGCAGAGATGATAGATGGTAGAAATCTTGTGATGGAGAGTACGTTCCATTTTGAAGATGAAGTTTTCTTGATGAGCTCGTCACAACTCAAACAAGAGATTCTACCTACAACATGTATGGAGCCTTATGGGTTTGAATGGGCCATTGATGAGAGGATCTCATGGAGAGACCTCAAAGGAGGTTCAATTCAACATTTCATGGAGTGAAAAGGTATTTAGATATAGGATGTTGGTATTCTACCTCAGGAGGATACCAAGATTGAGCTTGGAATGATTCATCATCCACATTTTGATGAATGGATCAAAATGAGGAGCAAGAGGTTTCCAACCTTCTTGCAGATCTATGATACCAGGAAACAAGAAGCAAGGCTACACTGGTTTCATTTTGGTGAGTATGGATACCACCCAACATCTCACATTTGTAGGATCCATTCTAGGTATATCAATGATGACATGCAACATTAGGAGGTATGGCTACATTGGTTAGTGATGAGAGAGTTTGGACATATCATGATATATCTTATGTCCATATATTTTGTTTTGTTTGGGATATGTATCATGTCTATAGATGTAATTTTCTTTGGGATGTATCTAATTTTCATGTATGTACTTGTGCTTATAACAAGACATAACTCTCACATGATGTGGTAGAAGGGATCTTGCTTGTATTGCTCTCATGTGATATACCACATTTAAATCATTATGTTGTTGCTCCATGACTTGCATCATGATGATGTGAGGAGGCATCAAGCATCCTTGTTCCTTTGGTTCCTCTTTGGAGAGTATGGGCTAATTTCTCCCCATACATTGCATGATGTTGATGGAGGATGGAAACAGGAGGCTTTACTGCGTTGTCTTTTGTTGGGGGATTATGGTCATTATACTTGGTATTATGATGATTTTATGGGGCAGAAAGAGGCATTTCTCGGTGGATTATCTTGAGAGAATATGATCACTATGTTTGGTACAATGATGATGTGGTGAGGCAGCAAGAAGCATTTTTGCGGTGGACTCTTTTGAGAGAGTATGCCTCTCATATTTATATTGATGCTGATTTGGCATGGCAGTAAGAAGAATTTCTATGGTGGCTTCTATTGAGAGAGTATGGCTCTCTTACTTTTTTTCAAGATGATCTAGCATGGCAGCAAAAGGCCTTGTTGCGGTGGTTGTTATTGGGAGAATATGGTTTAAAATTGTATATGTTCATCCATATTTCTATAATTCTTGTTTTTCACTACATTGGTGTTATGTTTGGATCCTACATGGCCAATAGGGCTAATGATGAGAGCATTGCTAGACGCAATCTACTCTATGTATCATGGTTTGGAGAGATATTTCATGAGTTGGGACTTTCCACTTTGGGAAGACACCACTTCATTTCATGTATCTAATGAATAGAGGTGATATTTGGACATCATATGGTTCAAACTTGCCACTTGGCGATTCACTGATGAGGAGAGGAATTTAACTTCTTAGTTGGAGGCCATTATAGACATTCTAGAGAGGGATCTTTAGAGTTGGGCATGAATTACACATTGTTGAAGATGGGGAGGCCTTCCATATGAGGATGACATTTGGATGGAGGATGTTTGTTGTAGCATCCACTTTTGCAGTTGCTTGAGGACAAGAAACATTTTGGTGAGGAGGACTATAATATTCCAAATTTTCCACAAGATAATTGGAATATTAGAGTTCTTAATTTTCAGACTTAATTAAGTAAATAAGAGGGCGGAGGGAACCTGAAATCACATATATGAATAAAATACACTTTTGATATGTGTATGTGGATATTTTAGATCTATATATGCATTATGGAGTAGTGGAGCAGCTTCTTAAGTGAAGGAAGAGTGGAGATCATGGATCATTAATGTAAAAGCATGGAGATCTTGGAGGAAGTCAATTGATATCATGGTGCATTCAAAGTAAGATCATAGAGAACTAATTATGAGATAGTGGAGGAATTTGTTCATCTAATGCACACATGATGGGGAGAGTGGGAATTAAATGATGATATGGTGGAGAACATGGAGAGACAACACAATATTCATGGAGGCTAGTGGCCACATGTGCAGTGCAGTTATGAGGTGGGCCAGGGCTATGGAAGGCTCAGGAAACATATAAGGGAGGTGAAGGAAGAAATAGAAGGAGGTTTTTGTATGATTATTTCTGATATTTTTAGATCTAGATTTGTTATTTGACATTTCTATGCACGCTTATGTTGTTTAGCTAAGTCTGCAGTGTTGTTTAGCACACAGGTGTTTCCAAGCAGAAATACAACCCATACACACAGGAGACTGCAAGTGCCCACTCTCAGAAGGTTTCTATTGAGCTCCATTCATCATCAGAAATTGGTGGCATATTCAACTACTCTCATATGTACATTCAGTCACAAGAATAACACATTCCTACTTGAGGGTTTGAGAGGTGGTGGTTGTTTCTAGAATTTCAGCTAGGAAATTGGTGGAGGATTCATCCTTTCACCTTGTGCTTCATGTTTAGCCTTTTAGGAGAAAAAAATATATATTTGGAATTCAGAACATCATATTTTACCTCCATGCAGCAATATTCCCCTTAAATATTGCGTAGTCCAGCCGTATATATCTGAAGTAAGAACGATTTTTCTAGTATTTCAGCTAGAAATTATTCGAGGGACCATCTCCTCACTTTAAATTCAATATTTCCACCATTGTTTAGCTGATTTACAATATTTAGTAGTAGGCTAGAGAGCCTCCCTCCTTGAAAACAAAGTTTTTTTCAATCATTTTTATACCAACAACTGCATTCAGTGGAGTAGGTTGGAGGAGCTAAATCTTGAGCTTCTAGCTTAAGGATCTAGTGAAGGGATCAACCCTTCTTTCATTGAGCAGATTCTATAACATTATAGCCACCTATTCTTCAGTTCATACAACAGACCTTCATACCCAATAGTTTATATGTGCAAGCCCTAAGAGGGTGGTTTTCCTATATTGTTAGATATGGAAATCCATTTCTAGCTTATCTTGGGTATTCATCACAGAGCCAAGAGCTATATTTTCAGCATCATCGAAGCTCTAGAACGGGACGATCTACACTTCTATATTTTTTCAGCAGTTGCAGTCCCAACATTTGCAGCAAGGACAACACAATATTCCTTCTAGAAGTCCTTCAGTTACACAATCCTTCTTTTGGGATCATCTAAGGGTCATTCTAGGTCATTACTTTGGCTTGAGTGTCTCATATTTTGAGCACTGTTGTACTTGCTATCAACCTCCTATATAATAAAATTTCTCATTTATTCTATGCATTTTGATGATGTATTAAGATTACTTGGTTACCTTGTTGTAGTTCCTATATTGTGTTTTTGTATTATTGCATTCTTCCTTTTGGGATATTACAAATTTCTTTATCTACTATCGTAGTATTGTTGCACAAGAAGGATGGATCATGGCGTATATGTCCATATTATAGGGAGCTCAACAAGCTCATTATTTAAGATAAATTTCCCATCCTGGTCATTGATGAATTATTGGATGAATTACATGGGGAAATTTACTTCACCAAGTCAGATATTCATTTTGGATATCATCAAATTAGAATGAACACTGAAGACATTTAAAAAACAATATTCAGAACTCATGAGGTTCATTATGAATTTTTGGTCATGGATTTTGGACCTACTAATGCATCTTCCAGATTTCAAGGTTTGATGAATTCCATTTTCAAAACCTTCCTTATAAAAATTTTGTTATCATTTTTTGATGATATTATAATCTACAACAAGTTTTGGAAGGATCATGTTCAACATGTTCACAGGGTGCTCAAACGATTAGAGGAGAAACAATTATATGAAAAAACCTCCAAATTTTTCTTCTGAGTACAGGAGGTGGAACATTTGGGTCATATTGTATCTCATGAGCGTGTTAAGGTAGACCCTAACAAAATTAAATCATTAAGGAATGGAAAATCACCCCAACCATCAAGCATCTTCAAGGATTTATTGGGTTAACGAGGTATTATCACAAGTTTGTTAAGAATTATGGGAGAATATCAACACGTCTAACATCATTACTGAAGAAAGATGAATTTTCTTGGACACTGCAAGCAACTGAAGTTTTTGAACATCTTAAAGAGGAAATGTGCCAAACATTGGTATTAGCTACACCATACTTGACAAAAAAAAATTGTGTGGAATGTGATGCCTCAGGAAATGGAATTGGTGTGGTTTTAATGCAACAAGGGAGACCCATTTCTTTTGAAAGTTGTTCAATCAAAGAAAAGTATTTAAAGTAACCTATTTATGAGAACAAAATGTTTTCAATAATACATGCAATACATCAATGGTTTCCTTTCCCAATGGGAAGAAACATCAAGGTAAAAAAATATCATGATATTCTTAAATAATTTTTGGAATAAATATTATCTTCAGAAGAGAAACAAAAATGGGTAACAAAGATATTGGGTTATGACTTTGAAATCATCTACAAAAAAAGGAAGAAATTTTTTGTTGCAAATTCACTCTCAAGAAAGTATGAGGATTTGGAAGCATTGATTTGCACCATTTATATTATCCAACCTAAGTGGATAACCAAAGCAAGGGAGAAATGGAAGAAAGATGAAGAGGTTTGGACAATCATTCAAAATTTGCAGCAATATCCTATTATCTATGAAACATTTAGTTGGAAAAATGATTCATTGTGATACAAATATCACTTATATCTTTGTAAGAATTCTAAACTCAAACACAATATTCTTTTGGAATTGCACTCCTCTCCCTTAGGAGGGAACTCAGGATTTCTATACACTTACAACAGGGTCAAGAAGGAATTTTTTTTGGATGGAATTAAATATGATATTCAAAATTTTGTGTCAGAATGTTTTGTTTTCCAACAAAATAAAGTTGAGACAATGAAGACCCCGTGTATGTTACATCATTTATCCATTCCAAGTAAATGTTGGGAAGAGGTTTCAATGGATTTGATCTTAGGTTTACCCAATCCCGAAGGAAATAATCTCATTATGGTTGTATTTGATAAACTTACCAAGTATGCACACTTTCTTCTATTATCTCATCCATTTAAAGATAGTACAGTTTCTACTGCATTTATGGAAACAATTAAAAATCTACATGGAAAGCCAAAGATTATTGTAAGTGACTGTTGGCTCGAGGGGTCTTGACCAAGGTTCGGTAAGCAAGGTTTGTCAACAAACCCCTATACTACTGGCCCTTTCAGCAGTGACTTGCTTTCGCAGGTCAAAGTCTCACCCGAAGTAGTATGGGTGGGTGCTGGAATCAGGTTTCCGCACCCTAAGAAAGGATGGGTAAGGCAAGCACACTGCGTCCTGTTTTTGTAATTCCCAGATTAATTTGTTCTGTGCATTTTTAATTATGTTTATATTCGCATTCACATGCACTAGATCTATAGTTATATGCTTATTATATCATCAACACAGCAGTATATAAACAGAACATAACAGATCTAGATCCAAGAGCACGGTACATAGATATTTCGTAGCTTAAGGATAAGAAACGCACAATACAAAAATTACCAGTAATTCATATAACAGTACTCACAGATTCAGTTCTATAATAATATTTTTCATTCATTCATTCATCAATTCTTCCTGACAATTCCAATTCCCTTCCCAACCTGCGCACACAGCAGCAAGGTCCGCACACAGCTGGACCAGGATCTTCGCGCACACAACCAGCAGGAGTCTATTCCCCGAAACCCAAAGAGATTGCTTAAATAACAGATCGCATCAATAGCTCATCATTTCCTATCCTTTACAATACAAAATGTATCTCTATTTATAAAAATCTAGCGTCGAATTTTCTATGGTCCGCAGCCCATGGTTTTTGGACCCCTAGTTTACCCTTTGACCCATTACAATGCGTTCGGGGCTTTGACCCACCCCAAAACCCCTCCCCTAGGATAAATATAATCAAAAATATCAAAACGGGACCAGTTTCGCAGCTTGTTAGGAGATCCCGTTCCAACAGTCCCCCAACACAATCTTGTGACTTGTCCTGAGTCACTGTAGTGGTGCGGCTTCGACTTGCATGTGCAAGGTAGTAAGAGTGAAAAAGAGTGGAGGAAGCACTTCCTTACTCTGGGCCGCAACATGTTGTGCAATGTTGACCATTTTCAAGGAGGCAGGGCCATCTGGAGCCGCGATGATCCATTCCAACAGCCGATGGAGGCACGCAAGGCTAGACTAAGCATCTTCGACGAGTTGGAGTGTGGTCACAACCCATGGTTTCAACCGTTTCTGAGTGACATGCTTGTTGTGGAGAAGGTTCTAAATCTTGTATAGGATGGCTAGATGTTGCGTGGAGATGGTGGAAGGTGAGGAGGATCTGACTTGGTCCAGAGCAGCTTCTCCTTGCTGCAATTCCATCTCGATATGCTGTAGCGTGGAATGGTGTTGGATGGCCATCCATAGTTAGGTAGCTGCTTCGACCAGTTGTGCGCCCTGCGTTAGCTGTTCTTGAATAATCTACATTGCCTCTATGACCACTGCAATCCACTAGTCCCATACCTCCTGAGATACATTATACTGTTTTTTCCTGGCTTGGCCATGGTGGCGATCTTCGTGCAACACTCTAGTGTGCAGTCCTTGTATCTCTATGCAAGATAGCTGTGCTAAATCAATTCGGATTTCCCCTGTAGTTGGATCAGGAGCATTGAAAAGTGAAATTCGAGGGAGGGAACACACATTGCTTCAGTTGGGCGGTGTGTTGGAGTTGCAGAGAAGCCGGAGCATGTCCCTATATCGCGGTGTTCCTGTTGTGCATGGCTCACAGACAATCTTTTTTGTCGGGAGCCAGCGTTCACCCCTATGATTGCACTCAGTACTCCCAGTCTCTTTGGTTGGGTTCATCCTAGCAACACGAAAGCAGGCAACCCAAAGAATGTCAAGGAGCATAAAAAACCAATACACAAATAGCAGGATCATGTTGTATGGTGAATAAATTTCCTGGTGTGTAATTATCCATCCATCTGCACACCGTCTGGAGCTATTTAATGGGGGAGTAGCCCATTCGTGAGACTGACCATCGATCAAGTAGATCAACCTAACCATAAATGGTTGCATTGATGATCTTCCACTGATTGTGCGTACTTGTAAGATACCTTCTTTATTAAATTGGGATGTGCTAACGGTCACCGTACGTGCCTGAGGTCATTTCCACAGAATGTCAGAGCCTAGATGATGCCTGTATGTCGTTCGCGTACCATGAGTGAAGTTCAACGCGAGGCATGTCTCCAGGTTGGCCATTAGTATTTTCAAGCCATGTGCTTCACCCATGGTTGGAACATCCATGCACCAGAGGGCTGCATCACACGTTCTCGTGCCATTTATTACTTGAGGTGTTCACAACTTCTTCAAATTACACGTGGGTCTGGGCAGGTCCGTAATTCGACGCATTCTTAGGGCAGTTGTACCCCGGCAAGCCTGACCATGCAAGGCTTGATCGCACCCTTGAGTGTGTATGTCAGCAGGTGTTCGCATAGGTCGACTAACCTCGGAGTCCATCTACAAACTGGAGTCCCTATGCGCAGGATCACCCTTCTCCAATACTTCTCTTGAGCGAAGAATATCGGTCCTTGCGTAGGTGCTTCACGTAATGTTAGTGATAGTGTCCCTAGCCTTCATTTCATGGGAATCTTAGGTTCAACCGTCTTCTGACTATCATATTCATTCTCCAGGAAGGGTAGGTTCCTTTCCTTAGTAGATATGCGCCGAGAATTATTGATAGTCTAAAGACATCAGAGCACTGAAACTTCGTGCAATCAGCATTGCTAATTTTCCAGCTCCTCATCAGATTCAAATAAAAATTCACTGTCCTTTTCCCAGAAGAGCATTCCTTCCTTCATGGGGTTAACCCGATCTTCATCCAGCACAGTTAATTTATAAATGTGATCTAATTCCTCCTCCTCATAGGCTGGCTTTGTAAACCACGCACCTTCTGCTGGATATAGTGGTACTATGACATGCATACCTTTGATTTCAAACACCATGCTACGTTTCTTGAGATTGATGACACCCCCATGTCAATTTCCCAGTCGAGTCCAAGGAGCGCAGGGTAGGGATCCACATCTTCCACGATTTCTATGACTTCAAAGTCAGCTAGGACCCTTACCCCTGCAATGTCAACCTTGACTTTTGGTAATCTCCCTAGAGGGATGATTTTTTATTGATTGGCCATTCGTAGTTGGATGGTGGACCATTCTAACTTAGGTTCCCCCATTTATTGCCATGTCTGCTTTAGTAATACATTCTCATCTGACCCCAGATCTAAGATCACCTGATTCATCTCGTAGTCACCAATCTGCGCAGTCAATTGCATCTCTCTTCTGGTGTGCTTCTTATAGCTGTATACTTTGTGTACATCCTTGGTTTCAGGTGTCAAATTGGTTCGAACTGCGTAGGTATTCAGTAGTGCTTGGAGATTACCTACAGCCTGTGGATTTCGCAACAGCTTTAGACATGCCTTTAAAAAGGGCTCAACCCCTTCCTCTATCTGAGGTTGCATTGGTGGCTCCTCTTTTGCTCCCGAGGTGAAAAACCCGATGCGTGCCATGAATTTTACACAGGGATCCACATTTCTTAGCTCAGATTTAATTCTTTTTACATTCTGCGTAGGGGTGGGCTACTTTTCCTGCATCTTGGCTATTAAAATTGGGCATTCTTCTACCTCATGGTCCAGCTGCCTACAGTATTTGCATGATGGCCTGGTGAAATTTTTGCATTCTCTGGCAAAGTGCCCTACTTCTCCATAGTTATAATAGACTAGATACCCATGTCCGCGTCCTACGCTTCCTCCCGACCTCCTCTGCCTCGGGCCGGTGATCCTCCAAAGTGCGCAGAAAATCTTGGCGACGCAGGGTCTGATTGTACCCTATATAAGTTCCCACGATCCATCATTAAGTCATAAGTATGACAATTTTTCTCATCAAGTCCCACTGATTGGTAGAAGCAGCACCATTTTTTCTTTAGCTCCAGGACATACGCACCTAACCGAGGGTAATGGTTTGTATCATCCAGTCCTGCCACTCGACAATCATTGCACCATAGTGCAGGTCCGCTTGAACCTGGTTGTAGTAGGACGGGTTCCCTACTCACCCCTCGACGTAGCGGGCTAGGTCCTCCTGCTTGCATGTAATCTATCAACGGAGGGCACTGATCCTTCATATGGCTAGACACCCGGCATCATATACACCAGACATCTGCGCAACCATAATTTCCTCGCTGTTTTCATAGGTTTCATATCTCCATATGCATAGCCCCAAGTTGTTCCTATATTTTTTGTACCCCTACTGACGTATCTTCTCGGGGGGAAGCTTCTAGTTTCATAGCGACTTCCACAGCCTTCTCCTGCGACTCAAAGGTTTGATAACTTATTGGCGTGCGCAGGTGAGGTAACAACATAACGATGAACCATTCCTTATGTTGTCTATCATCATATTCAAGTCCTCCTTCCCTGATTGCCTTCTTCAACCATTGATTAGCCTCCCATACTGACTCAGATGCACCTTGTTTGAAGTCCTTTATTTGTGCTACCAACTGGGAATAAGATTTCGACTTCCTCAACTGGTGCTTCAAATCATCCTTGATATCTTGAATAGATGCACCCCCATTCTGGGCAATATACCGCATATACCAGTCTAGGGCCCTATCCTCGAAGGTGAACAACAGTTGCGCCCTTTTTACCGTATACCTTGCCACATTCTGCGCAGTCCATACGAAGTCTACAATGAACCAAAACTAGTCCATATCCTCATTCCCTACCCCCTTAAAGGTAGGTAGTTTCAAATGAGCATCCATATCATTGTCTAGGGGGGGTGTCGGTATAGGCGAATTATTACCTTTACACGATCGAGGTGCCGATGTAGCTAGGGTAGCTGGTTCCTGGAATGGATTGTAGGTAGATCTCCCTCCATCAAGGTTGGTCCAATAGCATTTACCACTATGGGTCGTGTTTCCTTCTAGATCTGATGTCATTCAGTCAGTATGACTACACAGAATGCTCTTTTCGCATAGTAATTTCTTGATCAGTAACGACAACGTCCTCAGAAATTTGCCTCAGAATCCTTTGAAGAATTGTCGTTCAGCCTCATAGTAAGATACAACCTAATCAATGGTAAATTCTATCACAAATCCTCCCAGAAGACTATCCACCCAGTGATCCACCATGGGTGTGATAGTATTGTCAATTTTTTCCAGCTACTCAAGAAGCTCTGGTGTCCACTGAGTGACTCGCTTGTCCTTCCAGTACTTTTGGAATTCCACAAGCCTAGCCAGCCACTCCTGTAGTTCAATCACAAAGTTTACAAATAATATTTCGTAGCTTTCAATAAGAATGTACCTATTTTTCCACCTTTCCGCCGTTAATTTTTCACTATTGTTTTCTTTTACTACGAACTCCTGGAACTGTCTTTCGAACCAGTCTTCAATCTCTTTTCTTTTAGGTTTCCAGTACTCTCTTGTCATTACCTGATTCCTCTCTTAGACTTCATTTGATCTCGGAAACAAAACCATTTTTTGGCTCGAGGTATCTTGACCCAGGTTCAGTAAGCAAGGTTTTCCAACAAACCCCTATACTACTGGCCCTTTTGGCAGTGACCTGCTTTCGCAGGTCAAAGTCTCACCTGAAGTAGTATGGGTGGGTGCTGGAACCAGGTTTCTGCACCCTGAGAAAGGATGGGTAAGGCAAGCAGAGCTGTTTCTTATTTATGTAATTCCCAAATTACCTTGTTCTGCGCAGGGTTAATTATGTTTCTATTCGCATCCACGTGCACTAGATCTACAGTTATATTCTTATTATGTCATCAACACAACAATACATAAATAGAACATAAAAAATCTACATCCAAGAGCATAGTACACAGATATTTCACAACTTACGGATAGGAAACGCACAATACAACAATTACCAGTAATTCATATAACAATACTCACAGATTCAGTTCTCTAACAATCTTTCGCATTCATTCATTCATCAATTCTTCCTTACAATTCCAATTCCCTTCCCAACCTGCACACACAACAGCAGGGTCTGCACACAGCTGGACTAGGATCTCCACACACAAAACCAGTAGGATTCCATTCCCCAAAACCCAAACAGATCACTTAAACAACAGATCGCATCAATATCTCATCATTTCCTATCCTTTACAACACAAAATGTGTCTCTATTTATAACAATCTAGCCTCGATTTTCCTATGGTCTACAACCCATGGTTTTCAGACCACTAGTTTACCCTTTGACCCATTACAATCTGTTCGGGGCTTTCACCCACCCCAAAACCCCTCTGCTAGAATAAATATATTCAAAAATATCAAAATAGAACTAGTTTCACAGCTTGTTAGGAGACCTCATTCCAACAGCGACAAAGATCCCATTTTTATAGGAAATGTTGGATGCAATAATTTTCTTGTTTGGGTAATTATTTAGCTCATACCTAATCATATCATCATCAAGATGATGGGAAAACTAGGATAGTGAACAAATTTTTGGAAGGATATTTTCGTTTCTTTGAATTTGATAAAAAAATACAATGGGTTAAGTGGTTACCTCTGGCTAAATGGTGGTATAACAATTCCTTCCATACTGCAACAAAAATGACCCCATTTATGGAACTTTTGGATATCATCCACCATCCATCACATCATATTTAATGGATATTTTTAAGGTTCAAGTAGTGGAATATTACACCTAGCATCAACAACAAGTTCTCCAACTTTTAAAGGACATCCTCACTTTGACGCATAATCGAATGAAACAATAGGAAGATAAACATTGTAGTGAACCAAGTTTTTATGTAGGTGATTGGCTATTTTTATGGCTACAACCATACACACAAATTTTCATCAAGCAAGCTAATAATGATAATAAATTATCACCAAATTATTATGGTCCTTACAATGTGTTGCAAAATATTGGTACTATGGCATACAAATTGAAGCTTCCTAAATCTTCCTGAGTGCACCCAATTTTCCCTGTTTTATTCTTAAACAAGACTATAGGTGAAAACCTCCCAGTTCAAACAATATATCAGAATTTGATGAGGAAGGAAAAATATTACTGGAATTTCAATAAATCACTTAAAAAAGAACTCGACAACTACAAAAATGATCAATTTCAGAATATATCATCAAGTGGAAGAACTTAATCGCTGAAGATTTGACATGAGAGGATGAGAATTTTATATAGAATCATCTAGAACTACTCAAGCATTGAGGAAAACAACTTTTTAAAGGGGAGGGGCATGTTATGTCCCCATAATACTAGTGTAGCCCATTATCATGATTGTTGTTTCTATGTGGTCCCCATATTGTTGTTATTGTGCCCCATAGAAGCCCACTATTTTTATTTTTGTTTACTTACATTATTATTGTTATGTCAGCTAGGATTATATTGTGACCCCTTGGTCTACTATATATATAAAGGAGGTTTTTTCAATTGAATCACCCAATAATTTTTCATTTACGTAATTTCAAGGAGGTTGGCCCCTCAAAGTGGTTGATCTCTAGGTCGCGATCTATCTTTTCTTGTATTTTGTGAGCTGGTTACATAACACCATGATTGTAAGAGAAAATGAACTTTTCACCTGTGCTCCTCCCGAAAATTATTAGAGAGATAAGCTAGTTCTTTCTGGGAGCAAGGAGTGGCTCCAACGCTCCACTATTGGAGATAGTGATGTTCATTTTATACGTGTGTGTTGGAACTTTTAATTAATACAAAAGCATTCAAGGACAACATGTTATTCATGCATGGATTATGAATGTTTATAAGAAAATTGTGCAAATGTTGTATTTTATGTTTTATTTCACATGTGCTAAAGTATTTTAACTATTTTGGGTATTTTTGTACATATATTTTGAGAATGCACTATAATGGTTGTTACTTTATCCCATCCTTGTGGAATATTCTGCATGATACTAAACAAATATTTCTTATTCATTATTTGCAATGATTGTTACATCTCTTGTGGACTATTTCATTGGATGTTAAACACATTCTTCTTCTTCATGTGTGTCTCTTCTTAGGTGGTACTATCACCTATATTTTAGAGGCTCACCTTCCTCACTCCATCCATAATAGAAGAAATTTGACACACCTACAATCAAGCATCGACTAAGCACATCTTCTTGATTTTATAAGGCACCATTTCATTTCTCTCTCTTGCTAACAGCTAGAGCCAAGGAAAATATTTAAGAATTTTGAAACCGAGGCATATTCCAGATGGGACTCCTACACCAAACAGTGAGAGGTATGATTGGGACTTCATATTTGGGAGACCCACTGAATGTTGTTTGCTCGAACACCATCATCATATGTGTATATGTATATGGATATTATTGTGAATTCCACAATGATATGTGTTATAAAGCTCCAATAACCGGTATTTTCATTTTATTTTTCAACGGGATGTTATTGTAAATATTTCATCAAGATATATTATAAAGCTAAATGGGTAGTATTTGTTTTTCATCAGTTTTCTAGTCATAAATGTCATATAACACCAAGGACAATGTTCTGCTAAGGGGGGGGGGGGGGGGGTTTCTAACAAACCTTGATTTATTTTCCATGTATATAAAATAAGACCAATGTCATGGGACACATATTCCTAGCTCAATGTTGGGAAAAACATTTTAGTGCGAATCACTTGTGATTAATTTATTGATATGGAAATTGGCAAAGGCATTGGCAAGGGCGCAGTGGCAATAAATGGAATTTTAATTATGAATATAAAGGAAAATAGGAGAAAAGGAATTTGAGGAGTCACATATTTTCATGCCAAATAAATTAGAGGTAAAGTGAAGGAATATGAAGAAAATAGAGAGATAAATGATAAAAATACTTTAGAGAATTAATTGCTATCCTTTTGGCAACTTTTACTTGAGCCCTCATTCATTCTCTCATTCTCTCACAATCTTGCACAATTATAGAAATCTTGGAGCATTCTCGAAGCACTTGGGAATTCTGTTTAATTAGAGGAAGAAGGAAAAGAAAATCAAGGAAGCATAAAGAAACAATTGGATCAACATTCATAGTTGGATTTATTTGCATGTAATAGGTTTTGTGTTTGATTTCCTTGTTGATTTCGAGATGCATGGAATATGAATGTGATTCATTGTTTATGTGTTGTTATTGGCATGGATATTTTCTCGGATTAACAATACTTTTCTTCTTTCCTTTCCATTTCCTAGATAAGCATGGTGTTGGGAGTTTTACTCTTTTTTTTTTTACTGAATGGTGCTCATGTTCCCAATGGCTCTGGGTTGGAACAAACACTCTATATTCCACTTAATAACTTGGGTTGAGTTACTAGTTCTTGGAGTGATTGGTTTGGACAAACATTCTGGAGCCCTTACTGGGTTATTTTATTAGTCCTTGGAGTCATGGTTGAAAAAAATACTCTGGAACCCTGGAATGTTGTGGGTTGAGTTAGTAGTTCCTCAAGCCCTGGAAAACTTGGGTAGAGACAAATTTGGTTGATGTTAGTTATTTTTGGACCATATATATGGAATTAGTATGGTTGAGGTTTGAGGTTGCTTGGCCTATGGAATCCCTCGTTGGTTTTTTCTTGGTTTATCTCATGAGACCGTACTTCCATGTTTATAGTATGACAAGGGGATGATTGGCTAAAATATATATTTGGTTCAACCCAATATATGTTTGGGTGGTATGTGGAAGTCCTTGACTAGGTTGGATATTTTATATATTAATAAGATTTATCTTCATATGGTGATATATGAGCACTTGTATTGGATATCATTTTGACATTTTGGTTGTTGTTACATGGTTTTGATGTTGGTTATTTTTTGGTTATATTCTAGTTATATGATTTATTATATCTATGGATATTGACATGTTTTGATAATTTATTGAAAGGTTGATGAATGCATGGAATAACAAGTGTTATTGCAGCTAGCTAGAGAGGGCATAGAGCCTTCTTGGTGATTCTCATATGAAGAATACCAGTTTACAAAAATATATGCATTGATGACATGTAACTTACATGTTTCCCATATGTTTGATGAATTTTATATCTTGGATTGTAAAGCCTACTTCAAGTCATTTCTTCAATTTTGAAGGTTTGGCATTGTCACCATGCAAATTATGATTCTATAATGTTAGAGGAAATTCCAGGTAGTGGTATGAAGGTTGTCCTAAAACTATGGCATAGATCCTAGGACCACATGCTCATATCTGAGGAATTTAGGCCTTACCATAGGAAAGTAGGCTTGTGAATGTGGTTGTAGGCATATAACCATACCTTTTCCTTGTTATGCATGCAGTTGTGGTTCCAGGTCATATAAATCAGGTTCCAACTCAGGGATTGATCACCTCGGGTTGTTTCTCAATTCCTTAGTTACTTGTAGTCCCTCGAGGATGTTAGTATGTGTTCAATTTGTAGGCTTCACTTCCTAAAATAGAAATTGATGGTCATATTATTTCATAGTGACACTCATCTCATGTTTACCTTGGAGATCTTGTGAAATTGGGTGAATTTCGGACGAGGCATTACAAAATTGATTGATATGACATATGAAAAGGAAATATTGGACATATTGTAGGTATTTTAAGGAGTAGACAATAATGGAAACAATGGAGACTAGAATAAAAAAAGGAAATGAGGATAAGGTTTCTCAAAAGAAATATTCTCAGTCTGATTTGATCCATCCTGTTAGTGTGAATGATGCAAAAATTATTTGGGAGAAGAAATCATAAAATTGAGAACCAAACATGATGCATCATAAGGGATTTGGAGGTGATCCACCCATCTATGAGGATGATGGTGAATTATTTATGAGTTATGCATTAGATATTCCTGATGGTATCATTTCATATTTTACCAGTGAAGATGTTGATACTTGTGAAAGAGTAGTGATTCTTAAATATGAAATTGAATCAATCATGGTTGTAATAGAAACTCTAACTATAGAAGTGGAAAGGTTGACAACTATATGTCGATATAAAAAAAAATTGTGTGTAATTTTGATGAGAAGAAAAAAGAGTATAGGGAGTAAGTCATTTGTTTGAAGACATAGTCAAAATAGGCTAAAATAATTTAGGATGTCATGAGCATCCCAAAAAAAAGAGTGAGAGGGTTGAGATGTAATATTAGAAGTTGAATTGGTCTCCCTAAGAAAGGAGCTATAAAATAAGTACAATTAGCTCAATATGGAAAGGAGTTCAAAGTTTGTGGACATCATGCTTAATCATCAAATATTACCCTTAACCAAATTTGACATACGGTTTTGTAAGGGAGAATCTAGCTCACATGCACATGCAAACAACAATGCAACACCTAGGAAGCTTGCAGCAGAAAATGGAAGAAATGTGAGCAACAAGAAAGGATAGAATATGTGGAACCAATAGCCTATAAATGTAAAAAGAGGAGAACCTATGACTAGAATACCATTCACTCCAAAAGAAGGGTTTGGAAAACTTCAAATGAAAAGTAACAATCTATTTTCTCCTTTGATGGATGAGGCTCAATGATAAATTTTCCATAACTTTGGATAGGTTGCAACCAATTGTAGGAGAATACTTCTCATACCTAACAAGTAGAGTATGAAACCGTATGGGAAGCAACGAAAACGAATTAAATCACCAACTTTCAGGTATACAACTTTATTTTATGGTCATTGTTTTGCATGTAACATTGTTGGCCACAAATAAGTTGACTGCAAATAAAATGGCCAACAATGTTACATGAAAAATAAGTAGTGAAAATATCTGTTGTGTACACTAAAGGGCCTGATCCTTTTGCCACATATCTTAGTCATGTGAGATGCTACACTTGCGGAAATTCTGGTCACATGGGTAGAGACTATATGTTATCTACTTTCTCAAGGACAATCAAACAAAAGTATAAGCTTACCTAGAGTAGGTCTACCAGGAAGCTAGAAGACAATGAAAATAGGAGAAAGTAGCCTACCAGACCATGGAAAAGGAAATTGGAACAAAAAGTGAAGTATGACATCGCCTTATGCACATTTGATGAAGATGACCAACGTTACAAAAAAAAGGAGTGTTCACATAATATTTTAGTATTTAAGACTAGATTCCTCTGCTTGAAGATAATAAAATATGGTTTTGTTATTCTTGGAGATAATGCTCGAACTATGGTGTTGGGAAAAGGTAAGTCCAATCCAGGTGATAATAAGACAAATGTAATTGATTTGTTACTTGTTGAAGGCTTAAAGGACAATATATTGAGTGTGAGTCTAATGGTTGATGGAGGAAAATAATCCATATTCAAGTCCAAACGTTGAAACATTTCAAAATAAGGGTCAAATAGGTTGATAGCGAAAGGAATTAAGAGGACATACAAATTTTACGTGTTCAACAGAAGAGTAAGAAAAAATAAGATATTTAAGACATCATATTTCTCCTTAGATTCTAAGTACGAGAAACAATGCCCCCACAATATTCTATTATTCTCAGATTCATTCATAAGAAAGGCTACATAAGAGTTCATGGTCTTAGATGGAGTGCATGGAAGCAACATGAAAGCATGAATAAGTGTTGAAGATGCATTGTGACAACATAACCATGATATGATTAAGTGACTATATGCATAGTGAGGTATACAGGATCACCAACAGAGTTGCAAGGTAACTAAGCTCAAGGGGAGTTGTGAATGAAATTACGGTTTCACGGGTTGCATGTTAATGTTTTGTTACTCTCACTCATTCTTTTGTAGTATAACCATATTTTGTTTTCATGAGTATAAGAGCATGTAGTTTTAGCCATATATATTCCTTCTTATCATTTTTCAAGTTGGTTGTGTAATGCCTACTTTAGTCATGCATGGAAGAATTGATTGCTTCAGCCATGGATGCTCCTTTGGATGTTAATATCTAGCCTGGTATTTCATTGATTTATCTTTGTACTTCAATAATATAGCCTTGTACTTCTTTTCTTTAAGACATTTACTTTCACGTATTTCATTCATATGGCTTGTTACAATGTATTGGTTTAGAACACATAGCTTCTTTGGTGTGGCAATGATCCATGTGGATATTGGTGTCCAACTGCCTATTCCACTTTGACCCCCACCATTGTTTCTTTCAGTTTTTTAGTTTCCTTAATTGTAGCAAATTTACTATTTTTTATAGCTTTTTGGGTCTTGAACTTCAGAAGCCGTTTTGAGGCCCTACACGACGTTTTTCTGGAAAATGGGAACAGTAAGTCTTTCCATACATTTGTAGATGAAAGTTGTAGTACTCAGATATATATTTATAATGAGGTATAATGCACATAAAATGAATATCATATGCCAAAGCTACGGCCACGGGAAGTTGATGTACCAATTTACCCCAAGAAGACCCAAAGGTTTTGTGTTTCATCTCCTAGGATTAGGCTTTTGCATGTTTAATGTCTTGCATTGTTTCTCAATAATAAATAGGAATTTGAGCCTCATTGTAACATAGTTCAGAGGCATGTAGCTGCCACATATCTTATCGAATATAAACTACCATTTCCCGATCAAGTTTATATATATTTTGTATGTAAGCATATTTCTATTCTTTAATATTCATGAATTGAAGTTTTATTTTTGTTGCAATTCTGTATCTATGGTTATATATGTATTTTTTTACATTCCAGTTTAAATTTGGATAGGAAAGGAGTTACGAGTTCAAAGAAGTAAAAATAACCAAAAAAATTAAATTATTTAACAACATCCTTTATTTCATGATTTTAGGCTAGCACATGTTCAGGGGGAGCATGAGGACATGTTATCATTGTTGGCCTTGTTTCCATTAATGTCCCATTGGTTGTAGGAGATAAAAGTATGAGAAAAAATAGTTTCTTTGGTTCGTAATGAATATTTTGCAGGACTAATGTAGTTGATTATGTCATCATAAAATGATTGATATCAACATAGTCTAGGTGGTGTTAGCATGGTGTTCCAAGTGAGGTTCTGTCAGCCTTTTCTAGTAATTTAAAATGGGGAAAGAATGAAATCAACCACTAGTGGAGAATTATCCATCTAGTAAGAAGTCAATGAAGACCAGTTTGGTGATGTTTCCATGTAATGCCATCAATTCCAAAGGGGGGCATTGTTGGCATGATGGTGTTAGTACTGATGTTAGTAGTTGGGCTAGTTATGCGTTTCCATTGATGCCAATTGTATTATTATGTATGAACTTGATACATGTTGATTATGTTGTAGAGTGTTGTTTTGATATTTATAGATGTTTGGCATGAATATTACTAGTGTTGTGATGTAGGTGGTTCTAGTGTTACTGAATTGAATAGATTTACTTGAATAAAATTAAGAAAAATAATTTATACTCATTTTGTCAATGAGAAATTTTCCTATGTATGTATATTTCCCATGGGAACAAAACATACACAATGTTAGGATATTTCGACACATAGGAAATAGTTAAGAATAATTTAGTTTGCTGTAGAGTTAGGTAAAGTGTGTTTCTTTACCATGTACATTTGTAACTTATAATCCGACGGTTACAATTTGTCGTGATCCGACGGTTATCTCTCACTTCGGTATTAACGACACTTGATCTGTGGCTTAGAACTCGATTGGTCCATGATCTCTATTTAAAGAGCATGGAGGGTCATTTATTCGGTAACCGTTTATGAGAGAAACATATGTAACTTTTCTTTTTATATTATTAAATTTCCTGAAGTGGCCGCGTTGGCTCATGCCGTGGATTGTTTCCCTGTTTGAGGGTTTTAACCATGTGATTATACTGGTGTACTGAGTTTTGAATTTTTTTGTGAGTGATCACCTTTGGTTCTTGATCTACGGAAATTTCCTAGTAAATTTCTACATTGTATCAGAGCTATTTTGAGGGCCGCGTCTGTTGTTGATCAAAATCTGAAGCCGGTTTGACTGCATGTGAATGCCTTTTTGTAGATCTACTATTTCTAAACATTTTTGGGCTTGGAGAATTGCTCAACTATGTCTAGAGCGTCTCTTACAGTGAGGAACACCTTTCGTTTCATGAAAAAAGGTTTCCGGCTACCCAAGTTATGACAGTTTAGATCTGGAGGTATAAAGTATCTGTTTTGCAGTTATATTTGTTAATAGTTTTTCTTATTTCAGTTCCCTCCTTTTATTTTAAGTTTTATGTTTTATTTATTTTCCGGATCTATACCCTCTTCTCTGTGTATGCTCTTTGTTGTGTGCTGTGTGTGATCTCAGTAAATTAGAAACAAGAAGAAGGAATTTTTTTTGCTACTTATGGTCTTTCCTCGCATCTTTGTGCGACCTTGGGAAACCAAAAATAGTGAAAAAAAGGATAGTTGCCAGTAAGGCTAACAAAAAATTTAACATTATGCCAGAAGGCTTTGCATTTCATTTTTTCTTGCTCGGTTTTTGTGTTTTTTTATGCAGGAAAAGGCACACACACGGAAGAGTAAAAAGAAAAAAAAAGCCCTTCCTCCTTTCAAAAAATAACATGATCCATTTACTATCTCAGTTCATGAGGGGTTAGTTTATGAGCATAGGGGTCTTGAGTTCAACTCTCCTTCTCGAGATTTTTTTGTAAAAAGTTTTTGTTCAAAGGGGCAGATATTGTTTTTAAAAAAACCACACTTCATCCTGTTCTCGTAACTATTCGGCATCTACAACTTAGATTTTTCAAAAGGCATAAATTCTTCATACGAAAGCCATTTTTAGAGCCATTTTATTTGGAACAGCTTAATTTTTTGAGATATTTCCATTGGAGCAGTTAGTTTTAGCTATTCTCAGCTTTAGTTTTAAAAAAAAAATGGAAAGTGCATGCTTGGTTATTCTTAATAGCACCAGTTATTTCCAATGGCTACCTCACGTGGTAGATATACTTAAAATTAAAGGGCTTTATAGAATAGCCATAGGACAAGAAAATAAACCTTCTAATGATGATAAAGCTGCTAAATGGGAAAAAAAACAAGATCAAGCACGAGGGTTGATAGGAATGTCCATTGCTCAAGATCTTCGATTTCATATCCTTGACATTGACACACCTGATGAAGCCCTGGAGAAGCTAAAAAATATTTTTGGAATTCAAAATCAAATCAGGGCCAACCAGATTGAAAATGAGTTGCTTACTTTGGACCCCAATAATTTCTCCTCCATTGAAGATTTTTTGTGCAAATTTAAGACCCTCATAATTCTTTTAGAAGGTTGTAAGATCAAAAAGCATGATGGTAGCCTCATCTATTGCATTCTTGCTAAGCTTGGCCCTACATAATCTATATTTTTTCCACCTTCCATTCCATTAGAGAAGCCATCATTCTTCAGGTACCACCTACAAGAATCCCTATTTTGATTCTTTTTGTGATTCTTTGATAAGAGAACAAGAAAAAATTTTACACGTTGGCCTTATCACTGCTGGAAACACTTCTAAGAAAGCCTTAATAGCCCAACAATAACCATATCAAAAGAATACCAAGAAGTAGTATCCTAAAAAATATGGTCTTAAACCAAACAAGGGCCCTAAGCAATTTCAGCCACAAACTGATAAATCAAATCACCAAAATAATAAAGAAAATAAAAACAAAGGGAAGAGGACAGATAGACATTTGCAACTTTTGAAATCGGGATGGCCATATAAATTCCAGATGTTTTAAGAAGATATAAGCCTTAGAAGTAGCAATGAAGAACCACAACATCAATTTGGAGCACTCTTCACCTTCATCTTCAGGCATGGCACTTTCTGCTTGTGGTTGTCAAGCATCAATATCTAGTTATGCATTAAATGTATCTTCTTCTTATTGTTTTGATGAGTGGTTCATTGATTCTGGAGCTTATTACCACATGGCTAAAAATGAATCCTTTTTTTCTTCATTAAATGATTGTAACACCAAACATATTTATGTTGGTGATGACATATCTCTTAGTGTTGTAGGATCTAAAACCATTCATCTAGATAATGGTCAATTTAATGATGTACTATGTGTTCCTACCTTGTCATGCAACCTTCTATCTGTTATTAGATAACTCATTTAGGTGAAGGAAAAATAGTATAATTCTCACCTCATGATGTTGTAATGAAGGACCTCAAAGATCCTAAACATATTTTAGCTACTGGCATTGCTGATGATTCCACAAGGTTGTATAATTTTGACAACTTTTGGTCATCATGTCTTCCCTCTGTTTTTGTTGCTCATAATGATGATGTGAGAAAACTTTGGCATGAGATATTTGATCACTTAAACTATCACTCTCTTCAAACTCTATGTAAGGAAAATATGGTGACGGGCCTTCCTATGGTATCTTGCTGAGATGGTGTTTGCTCGACATGTGTACTCGGAAAACATCATTGGGATAGTTTCAACAAACATGCATCTTGGAATGTTTCAGCCCCTTTGCAGCTTGTGCACAGTGATTTATGTGATCCACTTCCTTCTGTTTCTTTCTCTGGTTGCAAGTAATTCTTAACTTTTAGTGATGATTTTTCAAGACGCAATTGGGTATACTTCTTAAAACTCAAGGGTGAATTTTTTAACATGTTCTTGGCCTTTAAGGCCTTTGTTGAGAAACAATTTGGACATCAAATTATGAAGTTAAGATTATACAATGGCGGAGAATATGTTAACAAAAAATTTATCAACTTCTGCACTGAGCATGGCATTCAATTGCAACATACCGTTCCTTATACTCCACAACAAAATGGTGTAGCTGAAAGGAAAAATCGCACAGCCTTAAAATACATGGCTAATTGTATGCTTCAATCTAAAGGACTTTGTCTCAATTTCTGGGCAGAAGCAATTAACTGTGAAAATTACATAGTAAATTGCACTCCTGCTAAGGTTTTAAAGAATATAACTCCAAAAGAAACTTGGAGCTCAATAAAACCAGATGTAAGTCACTTTCATGTTTTTGGAAGTGATGCTTGGGCTCATATTCTAGATGCAAAACATAAATCCTTAGAACCTAAGGGTGAAAAATGTATTTCTGTTAGATATTATGAAGATGTCAAAGGATATAGACTTCTTCAACCAAAATCCAAAAAATATAATTATTAGAAGAGATGTAAAATTTGATGAAAATATATTGGCCTGTGAGCCTAGTTTGGCGGGTGTGCCACCTTTGGCCTGCGAGTCTAATTCAGCATATGTGCCACCTCTCTCTCTCTCTTCTATTTTTAATATCATTCCTTCTAGTTTAGATGATGATAGTGAGGATTAAAATCCTCCTCCGCCTCTTTCAATTGTTCCTTTTACTCCATCGCTTCCAAGATGGGTCTGCTCTACTCAGGATGCAACAGGTTCTCTTCCAGGTGACCCTACCAATCGACGACAAACTGGTTCTTAGTTTGAACGAGCTTCTTCCTTATTGGCTCAAGTTCCAGAAAATCCTGATCTAGAAACCTTTGAAGAAGCCTCCAGTCATCCAGCTTTGGATGAAGTTATGAATGAAGAATATTGTTCCCTATTGGTAAATGATACTTGGGATCTTGTTCCTCTTCCAAAAGAAAGAAAACTTGTTAAATTCAGATGGGTTTACAAAAAAAATTCTGGACCAGATGGAAAAGTGGATAAACATAAATCTCATCTTGTCGCTATAGTATTTTGACAAGTTGAAGGCATTGACTACGCTGAAACCTTCTCCCTGATTTCCAAAATGAATTCTATCTTCCTTTTTCTTTCCCTTGCTGCCTCCTTTAAATGGGATTTCCATCAGATGGATGTTAAATCTGCCTTCTTACATGGAGATTTACATGAAGAAATCTACATGGAATAACCCCCTCGCTTTATTCAAAACGACTCTAGCCTTATTTGTCACCTTAGGAAGTCTCTCTATGGTCTTAAACAAGCTCCTCGGGCTTGGTATTTCAAAATGGATAGATTTCTATTAGATAATGACTTTTCTAGGTGTCATTCTGACAACACTATCTACACCAAGAAAGTGGGTAAGTCCCTCACAATCCTTGTTCTTTATGTTGATGATCTCATCCTTCTTGGTAGTGATCCAACCCATATAAACCATGTGAAGTCTAGCCTCAAAAAGAAGTTTTAAATGAGTGTCCAGACCTCTTTACCATTCTCCCAGTCATCCCTTGCTTCAGTTATCGACTTGGGTTGGATAATATAAATGGCACAAAGCAATGCTTTCACATCCTCATCCTTCCTTGAGAGTGCATCTGCAACAAAATTGTGCCTCCTAATTTTGTAGATGATTTCAAATTCATAACCCAACATCTTTGTGACCCTCTTTTGCTGCTCTTTTGAAGATAGTTTTTGTTCCAAATTTTTTTTAGGACTATGATGATATTTTTTTATCTTGAAGCGTCTTCTACAATGACCCAAAAGGGAGAATGCAACAATAATTCACATGATATAAGAACTTACAGCAAGATAAACAATAAATCTAAGTACAAATTAGAATATGAAGAAAGAGCTAAGCCATTTTATTATATTGGAGATGAATCAGTTACACAAGTACAAGATATAGGTAGATGTAGCCAAAAACATGAGCTGGGATCACCTTGAAAACATGTATCAAGCAGGTACAACGTAACTATTTAGGCTCTGTAGCAACTACTGAGCTGTCTCTTCAACAAGACATAAACATGAAGTTGTAGGCTAAAAAGAGAAATGAAAATCTACTCAAAACTGGAGCTCTAATGATGCCATGATTCAAGATCGGGCCAATGTGATGGATTCCCAAGATAACCCACAAAGGATTTTCTAGATCTGCAACTGTGGAAAAATCACCTCCCTAGGGTTTGATCCTTGATCTGCTAGGAAATACAAATCTGAAGCTAGATCTGAAGAGAATATGGATGAAATGTATGCTCAAATCATATCTATTCTTGAAGGGCTGATCCATTCCTCATATCTATTAGCTAGGAGCTCTAGATATAGCTTTCAATCCTCCAAAATATGTTTACAACCGCTGCTACACAACTGCCTCTAAAAACTGCACTGTGAGGGAAAGAGAGGCCTTATGCTTGCTGAAATATGCTACAATAAACTCCAGGCTGATCGTAAGACTGATGGTAATGTGAAGGAATGATCCTCCACTGGATTTCTAGCTGAAGTACTAGCAACTTCCTTTGTCCTTTCAGATCTGCAATATTGACCACATTATTCTTGGAGAGAATACTACCGATAGGAGTTTAATAAAATTTGTCCTGATGCCAGATCTGAAATGTGGCTATGGGAGTGCTAATATATAAGCCCAAGTGATGGGAATAATACCTCATCTTGTTCTCCAGCTGAAGTACTGAAGGCAACTTCCACCTTCCAAACTGATCTTCAGAAAACTGTATTTTACTGAATATGAATGTTCTGCAGAAAGTAGAGAAAGGAAATGGAACTTAAAGCCTAATTTATAATGAAGTACAAACCTTGTCCTTGGAGATCACTCAAAGAAAGAGGAAGGATTCTCGCTCGAGAATAACCTGTGCTAAAAATCACCCGCAATCTCTGCTAAACAACTTGAAAATGGAGTGGAATGTCACTTGACAATTCCAGATCTAAAAGATCATACATCAAAATAATCCAAGATGCATTTCACCTTTTCCTTCATCTCCTTTATAATGATTGACCCATCCGAAGCCTAGGCTCTAATCTCAACTGCATAGTCTCATGTTTACAAGATCCTCCAAGTAGGACTGTGCTGTTTGACCAAATCAACCAAATAGTCTAGGTGCAATGTACACCTCCTACATCATGTGTGATTCATTTGCACATGATCCTCCACCACTTGATCATTAATGCTCAATAACCCTTTGTTTGACATATTCAAGATCTTAGTTGACTTAATCAACCCTACATGATCTCTCTCATTAAATGAGACATGATATCCAATCTCATTCACATTAGTAGTTTCTCAACTACCTCTTTTTGCAGATCTAGACTAAATTAATCCACATTCACACACACAAAGTGGATATTTATTCTTATTGTGGATAGTGGGTCCCTCCACCCTTTTATTTACTTAATTCATTAAGAAAATCAAGGACTCTAATATTCCAAATATAATGTGAAAATTTGGGAATATTACATCTTCCCATTAGGTAAGGTCACCATTACTTTAGTGCCTGTAGTAGTGCCAACATTTCCTTCTCTTAAATAGGTTTCAGTAAATACTTTCCTTTAATTGGATGACTTTAAAAATAAATGGGTTTTCCTTCTTGCATTAAAATCACATGAATTCCAATTCTTGAGGCATCACATTCCATAATAAAGGTTTTTTTGAAGTCTGGAATAGCTAAGACTGGTGATTGACACCTTTCCTATTTAAGATTTTCAAAGGCCTTACTTTCTTTTGGATTCCAATAAAATGCATCTTTCTTCTGTAATGATGTTAAAGGTGTTAATATTCTCCCATCATTCTTAGTAAACTTGCGATAATACCCTCTTAACCCCAGAAATCCTCAAACATGATTTATGGTTGGAGGGATGTTCCATTCCTTAATGGATTTAATTTTTCTAGGGTCTACCTTAACACCCCTATGAGATACAATATGACCCAAATATTCCACCTGTTGTACTCCAAAGAAACATTTGGAAGTTTTTTCATATAACTATTTCTTCTCCAATAGTTTGAGCACCATATCAACATGTTGAACATGATCCTTCCAAGATTTGTTGTAGATTAGTGTATCATAAAAAATACATATTTGAGAAGGAGGGTTTTAAAAATTGAATTCATAAAACCGTGAAATTTGGAAGGTGCATTAGTATGTCCAAAATACATGAAAAAAAAATCATAATGACACTCATGAATTCTGAATGGTGTTTCTAGAATGTCTTTTGTCTTCATTCTAATTTGATGATATCCAAAATAAAGATCCAACTTGAAGAAGTAAATTTCTCCATGTAACTTCATCCAATAATTCATCAATGATATGGATGGGGAATTTATATTTAATAGTGAGATTTTTTAGCTTCCTATAATCAAGACATGTATGCCGTGATCCATCCTTATTGTGCACCAATAATACTGGAGCAGAGAAATAGCTTTGAGTAGGTTGAATTATACCAGCCTCAAGCATTTTTGCAACCATACGTTCAATATCTCTCTTTTGAGCATAAGGATATCTATAAGGCTTGATGTTTGGAAGAACACTTCCTAGAATCAAATGAATAGCATGATCATGATCAAGAATAGGTGGGTCTCCTTTCGAAGTCTTAAATACCTTGGAATTATTTTCCAAGTCTTTTTGGATATCTGGAGAAATACATGATTTTGATGTTTGAACCTGTAGTAAGCATAATTCTACAATTACGCCTCATTGTTCTTTGTTTACAAGATTTGTCATGACATTATAGGTAATAATGTTTCATTTCTTCCCTGCGACACCCTGTAGTTAAAATTCCTTTCCTTCTAAAAAAAAAATCAAGAAAATTTCTTGAAAATTAAAAGCTATCATCCCCAAATATTATAACCATTGTACTCCTAGTACAACATCAGCACCACCCATTGGGATGGAGAGAATTGGACCATTCAATACATATTCCACCATGGTTAGTTTTATAATATGGCACTTTATAAATCAATTTACAGTGCCTCTATTTTCAACCATCAATTGACACTCTAGTGCTGGGTATAGGAGGAAATTCAATTCCTTAGCCAGCTTACAGCGAATAAAATTATGGGTACCTCCCGAATCAATCAACACTATTACATTTTTATTGTTGATATGTCCATATACTTTGAGAGTTTGAGGAATGGTAATTCCTGCCAATGCGTTACATGATATGATCATATTCATTTATTCTTCCTCTATGGTTTGTTCCTGGTGTATATCCACTTCTTTTGAAGTTTCTTATTCCTTTTCTTCCTCCTCTTCATAATCTATGTAAAAGCATTTATTCTCAGCACACTTATGAGATTTAGTGTATTTTCTATTAAAACTTTAGAAAATCCCATTTTATCCTTTTTATTCCAATTTATGTGGTGTCAACCTTGTAGTTTGTGGAAGTCTATGAGTAGCAACACTACCATATTTATAATTGTGAGTGATCGGCTTCCTTGCCGGCATAATTTTGGTTTAATTTTTTCTTGCCAACCTGAATTCCTTCTCCAACGAATCAAGTTCCCAAAGGTGAAACTCATGTTGGATATTATCTTTTAAAGTACCTATGAAGACATCAATCTTTTTTTCTTCTAGAATACCAATTACCCTTATATCCAATTTTTTGAAGTTGTCAATGTGCTCCACCATTGAACCCTTTTGTTTGAGATTTATTAATTGGATAAAGAAGGTGTTGCTCTTTGTATCCTCATGATGTGCTATGAATTCCTCTGTAAAAATTGACCAAGTGACAATTTTTTTATGAGAGTAGACATTGATACAATACAAAGGTATTTTTTACTGAATATAAAAGGTGAAAGGCATACCTTTTGTGTCATTTTCACATTATGGAGATCAAAATATTTCTCCATCTGTAGTATCCATGTTATCGGATCCTTGCCATCAAACTTCCATATCGATCTTTGGAATATGGCAGGTCTTAAATCCAACATTAGATTGTATTAAATCATGATTAAAATTTATTTTTTTCTCATCACGAGTTTCATCTACTACCTTTTTTCCATTAGGAATAATTTCTTGTAGAAACATTTTCAAACCTTCCTTCAAACTTTCCATGCTTGCTTTTAGACCATTCTTCATGTCTTCCACGTTGCTTTTCAGTTTTTTCTTTTATACCATAGATATTAGTTTCCATGACATTATTCAAATAATCCATGTATTTCTTCAAACCATCCATCTTAGCTTCCACATGTTTCTTCAATAAATCCATGTCCTTCTTCAAAAAATCCATCTTAGCTTTCATTTACATTTTTTTTACTCTTTGCGAGAGAAAAAATTGTTGCACTTGGTCTCATAATTTTGATATACCATGTTGCATGTGTTCCTCTTCATGAGTCATAGTAGAGAATTACGAGGGCTTAATGGGTGTGGAATGTTTTTGGGGGGGGGGGGGAATTTTAGAACCCAATACATATATCTATGCTTAAATATTCCTTAGGAATCACCTCAAACAAGACTTATTCAATTAAAGAAAAAAAGGTATCCACCTTTTTCTTGCTTTTTAGGAGCTTGATATGAAACTCATGTATCTCTTTAATTTTGGATCCCCAAGATTTGAACTTTTTTTTGTAGTACACCTCGATGTCTTCTTTCAAATGTCATAGGTAAGACCTAATTTGGATTCTTCAATGCAAAGTTATGCCCAATCTCCCACAATGGCCTAGTTATGGACTTGTTCAATAGAGAAAACTTGTACGATGTGCCATGTGTAACTGTTTCATACTTCATCTTTGAAATCGATACACAAGAAACTAAATTACGTGAAATTTGGGTCACTATTTACAAAATTCCAATCCGATGCATGAAAAAAAAGTTATGAATATTTTTGCTCAACCACCTCTTTTAGATGAAATTATGGAGCCTAAAAAACCTTAACTTACTCATATAATATCTCTGAACATATATGGAACCAAGATCTCAAATTTTTACACCAAGTTCCAGAGGAGTTTTTCCCAAATGGTTTTTTTTTTCAGCATCTAATGACATGTTTGCAGTAGTGAAACACTATAATCCAAAGCACTGATACCAAATGTTATGAGACCAACTCAAAAAATAGAAGAAAAGATAGATCAACGACTTAGAAACCAAACTATTTGAGGGGGGGGAAATCCTTTACATTACATAAATGAGAAAGTATTGGATGATACAAATGAAAAAAACTCCTTTCTATATATATGATTCCAAGGGGTAACAATAAAATCTTAAACGACATAATAATAACATTGTAAGGGCACAATAATAACAATAGTGGGCTTCTATTGGGCACAATAATAACAATATGGGGAATGCATGGGCACAAAAATAACAATAAGGGGGCTACAATAAAAATAAAAATAATGGGATACAGTAGTATTATAGGGACCTAGCATTGTTCGATGGCAACAAAAATAAGGAGTGATATGTAGAAAGTGCATTAATTCTCTAATCATGTTCGATGGAAAACTTGACCTATCATTCAAACAAAATATCCTTTTGGAGGTGTGATGAAGAAAAAAAATGGGTATCATTTCTTGAGTTATATTTCTGATCGAGTGTAAAATAAATGAGGTTACCTATGCTTGAATGGATCATATTGTTTGAGTGTTTCACGTGTGTGAGTTTATGATTGAATGTAGCTTATACACAATGGAATTTGAAGTGATAAGAGGCTAAATTACTCAATAGTAGTGTGGAGTAGTTATTAAATAAAAATTCCAAAATTATTGTAATAAGAGGATCAATATAAACTTGTAAAGTAAACAAATGAGAAATGATTTTATCTCAGATGATGATGCGAGGGGTAGTGAAATTGTGCAATTTAGTGACCAGATGCAATGAGAGTGCACATAGAGAGGGTTTTGCGAGTGTTTTTCATTGGAGATCAAGAGATGAGATTTTGTGTTGAGAACATACGCCATATTGCTAAGGGTGTTCATATGCTACTGAAGCTTCCTTGTAATATCTATGTTCTGTAGAGTACAATCATAGTGACATTTTGTATGCTATTGTAATAGGTCATGTATTGCTAGTGTTGTATTTGTGAATTTCTCATGTGATAAAAGGATGATTGTATGACTACTTAGTGGGTCTATAGTCGTACTATATGGATAAGTTCTGTAAATTTCATTGAGTTTATATTTATTCCACGAATATGCTGAGTGTATCTTGGTGCAAACGTGTGTGTTCTTAGTATGGATAAGAAGTGAGTATGCTGTTGATTTATATGTTGGTTTTATGCTCTTGCTGTTAGAGTGAGTATCTTGTTTTCTAGCATATGGTGAGAGAGATTTTTATGTTGATTCATGGTCTATTGCTTGGGTTTGTAAGTGAGTTGTATGACAAAGTATGTGGAGTCTACTTATTTACTGATAATTGACTAAGTATGTTACTAGTTGGAGTTTTGAGGTGTGATGCTAGGTTTGTTGTGCAAAGATGTTATGGTTTTCATGTATATGTTGATGTATGTGTGAGATTGTGCTTTTGAGTAGAGGCTTTTTCGTAGAATTAATTTATGTATTATTTTTTATAAAGAGATAGAGAGATACACGGATAGAGTATGAGGATTGATGAATGAGTTCCATAGTGTTCTGTGAACAGTTTCATCAACCCAATTTGAAAATATGCAAAAGGTGGTCCAAGTGGATTTAAAGGTGAGTTCCTTTAATGGAAACTAGTGGATTGTTGATTTAGGGAGTGGTGGCTTCCTTCAAGTGGTGTCTTGCGAAACTCTTGGAGATTGGGACTTGCGGCATTTTTGGGCTTGCATAGTTGTGGAAGTGGCGGCTTCCATCTTATAGTGGCCTAAAGGGGATGGTTTCTCTTTTAAATCACAATTTGGAGCTTGCAGACTATTTGTAGCCAATGATTTATGTAAAATAATATTATTAATAATATGAATAAGAAGACAAAGAGTGTGGTGGTTTTTCTTCCAAAAGGTTTTCAACCTAATATTTGGTGTTCTCATGTGTATATATGTTTCAATTTTGATTTGGGTGCCTTGATATTCTATATGTTGTTCATATGGTCAGGTTTATGCTTATGTTATCTGTTGTTAGTATATTAAACTACTAGTTAATTAACTATAAATTTAGTTAATGGTTTTCTTGAAATGGGAAAAAGTGTAAATTTTTTATGCATTAGTACAATATTTATTCATATCCCCCCTCATAGTATTTTCAAGTGGGAAATATAATTGACTTCAAAAATAATTTTCTTAGTTACACTTGTCCCAAAAATCTATTGTCTCAAAGGAACGCATTTTATTTATTCATATTTCAATCTACAAAAAATATAATATTCATCGTAAAATTCAACTAAAAAAGAGTTATTAATATTTCAATTAAATATGACATGGGTGGCCTAGGTGTGTTAGAGCTTGCATGTTTATTATCATTCGTGATACCTTGAGTGAACAAATCCTTGCATTTATAGTTTTTAGAAAACTTATGTTGGTGCATTGGTGTTACTAGGTTCTCCTTTATTTATAGCACCAAGTATATTTTTTTATTTTAGTCATTTGATGCTCAAATATATTTTAAAATTGTGTCTAAACATAATAATTGATCTTATATAAATCATATATATGAATAAAATAAACACCACAAATTGTTTATTCAACAGCTTGTTAGCATCTCATAATTTGCATTATTTGGAGACCTTCTATGGCCAAAAATTCTCAACACGCTCTCCCTTTTCATTCACTATTGAACAAATCTAACAATTGGAGTGTTTTATAGTCCACTTAACCACCTCAATCCAATGGAAATAAATTCCTCTTACTATTTTTGAGTGTAACCCGAAGCGTTTGATGAATTTGAACGCTTGGTTGTCCTCTAACATGAGGTTTCCGTATTTTTTGGGCATTGACTCTAGATATCCTTGGTTTTTAAATTTGGTAAATAGGTCATTCCCTCTTGGTATATAGATGATTTTGGAAATTCTTGGCCCCATATTTCTAGACAATAGCATTTTTGTGTCCAATTTATTCATAGGAAGATGAATAATAGGTATAGTTCCATTTTTTGATATGTTTTTTCCATTCTGTAAGGTGATAATGACCCAGACCTTAGGGGAGGCTGCCAAGTTCTAAAAAATTGAAATGGATCTTCAGGGGGACATCCCCAAGATCTGAAAAAATTGAAATGCCATAAAAAATGAGCGAACACATAGTAAACAAACCACAAAGATTTTTTTATTTTATTAAAACATAGAATAACTATAAAAAATACATTTTGGTGGACAATTTTTCCTTTTACAAAATACTACTAGTTACTTACATCTTTTTTTAGTTACAATACCACAGGTAAATTCCATGGGTGGGTAAATACCATGGGTGAATGAATACCATGGGTGGATGTCAGTTACAATACCATGGGTAGATTCCAAGGGTGGATAAATACCATGGAGGATGAATACCATGGGTGGATGCCACTTACAACACCATGCGTAAATACCATGGGCTATTGTCACTTACAATACCATGGCTAAATTCCATTGGTGGATGCCACTTACAATACCGTGGGTAAATTCCATGGGTGGATGAATACCATGAGTAGATGCCATTTTCCATTCAGACCATTCCTCTCTCCTTGATAAGAAATGGTACCCATTGCATGAAGTTCCCTCCTGAGATGCCTTTGTTTAATATCAAGAACCACTAAAGAGAAGGGTTTTGTTTGGTTAAAATATAACCATGATATACAGTGACATGTGGTTTAACGATAAGCTTCGTTGGGTGAAACCCACGAGACGAAGGTTCAAATCTCATTGAGAATATGGCATGTTGTGTCTTGGCTAGAAGAGTAGGCAACCCCATAGTAGACATCTCGGCTCTTGTTAAGGCATAAGTTAATTGCTACTGTGTGGCTTGCAGGTTGTTACACCTAGCCTAGGTTTATAGAAGGTCCGAGGATAAATATAATTGTTGTAGTAATAAACAGTTGGCCATTACATTTGATAGTTGAACTAATAAATAATTGGGACCCTTTTGAATCGGTTAAAAATACCTTAGTTTAAATCAAATAAGATAATATTAGTCTTTGTTACCAAAACATAGTTGAAGGACAAAAATCACTTATGGAGTTTTCATAGTAGAGATTAGACTCATAAGGCATAATATTCCTAAATAAGAAACCATATATGCTTTCATGTATTATGAGGATAATTTAATCGAAACATCTCAATTTATTAACATGCCTCATAGGAAAATCATGATAAAATATTCACCCTATTAAAGTTTCCAATACTTTAATTCTAAATGTTATAAGCGCTACTTTGTGAATATATTAATGAAAATCCTAGCCCCACATGATTTCCATGTAACATGTCAATGCTTACAAATATAAAAACTTTTTTATAGGAGCAAAAATTTAAGTACTTTGATATCCTATGTCCTTCAATAATCAGATATCACTCATCTCTGATACTCCGATATCATTCATCTTCGATACTTCGATATCATTCACCTTCGATCCTCCAATATCATTAATCCATTGATATCCAATATTCTCATATCTCTAATCTATTGATAAAACCTTCCTTTCCATATCGAAATTTCCATATCAAAACTCCCATGTCAAGTGTCACTATTTTAAACCCTTGATATGACATCTCCAATAGAACTCCTCTGATGTCCCTTCTCTCTTATATTTATGGTCATTAATTTTATTAACAAATCTTGTCAGAGGATAAGGATATCACATGCTTTAAAGTTAAAACCATAGGATTTCTTCGATAAAATCCTCTGATATGTTAAAATGTAAAAGTCCCATGTGAATTCATGTGTTATAATTTAATGGAAAAATGTAGCGAATTTATGATTTTGAAGTTATAAAATATTTAATCATTGCAACTTGATGTCACTAGGATTTGTTGAGGAAGACATGAATTGATATGAAATTGGTTATTCACTTTAAGGAATTCTTCATCTAAGGAATTTCCGCTTATTCTCATGTTTTCCATAGCATGCAAGTCTCAATAAGCAAAGCTCAGCTGAAAATTTCTAAGGCCACTAAAAAAAATAATAAACCCACAATTCAACAAAATTAGATTCCTCCTCCACCTGAGACTACGGTAATTCCTACATTATTCTATGATATATAGATTGCACTCTAGATGTTAGAATATTTTCTTGGGAAGCTATTTACAAGCTTTTTGAAGATGAAAACCCAGGGTAACACAAAGAGTATCTATGAATGACGATTCTAACTCATTTTCTGAATCTACATGGAGTGATGTCCCCAACTCTTTCTTACATAGAATTATAGCCCAACAAAATATCCTTACATATATGGATATGGTTAAATCGATCATTGATAATGTGATATATTTAAGAAAGATTTTTCCCAACCGAAAAGAAAACAATTGTTGGATCATTTACCAGCAACGATTTGAGCCAAATGTATCAACATCCACAACCCTAGAAGAAATATGATAATAGATTTGTACAGATTTTCATGAGAGAGGATATGAATTATTCAGAGCCATTTATAGAATGGAGAAGAGATCCTAACAAAGACAAGCATGAGAAAAAGGGTATCTATGCCATTTATTCCCTTTCGGGTCCATTATGTTATATAATAGCTATGATGTGAAGAGCCTATGGTTACCCTAATATGCAGCAATGATCAGACGAATGGGTACCACATATTGATACTGCCTCGGATGGATATATTATGGATTGGGAAAATATATTGTCTCATAGTATAGGAAACAAAATCCTGAATTACAAGAAAAAAACACAATTTTTCTTAGAACATAGTTCCCCCTTTCTATATGAGTTCCTATATAATGGATGCCATATGTTTCACCTCCTATTTTACCTCTATGGGATGGAAATGGAATATATAAGACCCTAATCCTTTCCATATCTATCATGAAATAATCCAAGACTCAAAATTTCACCTTCATTTCTACAATTTTTTCCATGGAGTTATGTTACCCATCCACCAAACTGTATTTGATGAGAAGGCCTCTAGGATTTCAGCTAAAGTTAACAAATATTTGTTATCATTTGGGAAATTTCTTGGAGAATATTTATTCACTTATTTCCGGATATTTGGAATTTTTGTGAACCCTCATGCTTTACCCTTGTAGGTTCATTATAAACTCATTTCCTGAGAGATAGCCTACCATACTCTAAGGAATGGTCTTTCAAAGGTCCTAAAGGATGCTAAAATCAAAATGTGTCCTACCTTTTCTATTCAATGTGGTGTATGTTCTCTATAATATTTAAATAATGTGTGTCTTGAGATTGAAGAAATTCAATGTTAAACTTCCCATATATTCCCAATAGGAAATATGATCCCAAGGATACTGCCAAGAATGTCACTGCACAAGAAAAAATCAGACAATTTGTGCATGAGCCAAATAAATTTGATGATTTATTTGAATCAAATTCTACCTATTCATAGGTTGAGAAACAAGAAACATCACAGTTATTTCCTTAAGAATTAACTCAATTTAATCAATACAAAGATAAAATGATATCTCAATTTCCTACAAATTTGTTGGTATTTCCTCAACAAAACACAAAATAGGATAAGTCCTTGACTACTTAAACACATGATACTGATACGTCCCAGGAAAAATAGGCATGCACTTCATCCTCTTCAAAGAGTAAATAAACTCAGTCAGAAAACAAACTTGATAAACATTAGAGGAATTTAACCAAGCTATACAAATAATCAGGCTTCAAGATCTAAAGACTCCATTGCTAAAAAGGCTTACACATACTCCTGAAGATATAGAGAAGACCTCACTTACTACTAGGATTCCAATAGGAATTTTGACATTGATTATATAGAACTCATCTCGGCGTTCCCGACCTTTGAGGTCATTTTGAAAATTGAAGAGATTCTTCCTCTCGACATATTCTATAATCCACAACGCTAAGTCATGGTCAAAAGGCAGAGGGAAAGGAGAAAATTTGATCAATCAGAGGCTTTAGTAGATGCATATACTTCTTTAGAAGTGGGATGGAAATGTAAAAAATCCACCCCTGCAGAAGATCTCTATTGATCAATGAATATGCCCATTTTTCCACCATACGGTACAACAATTTCATAACCTAAATTCTAACATTTTTAACTCATTTCATACCGTAATTCTGCAACTTGTTGCCAATACATATTTTACGCCTCATGGTTGATTTTAATTACTTTTCTTAGCTTTTATATGATTAGAGATTAATTTTTCATGATTTTTTAATGATGGTTTTGGTAAGTTCATTTATTGCAGGGTTACATTACCAAAATTTTTCACAAAGCAATTAAACTAGTTGCTACAGGTTGAGCATGGAAAAATTCCTATAGGTGAAAATATTAGATAAGTTAATAGATGGAGAAAAATATAAATATTAAACAATGTGGGTTTTGTTTAGAGTACCCTCATTCAAGTAACCCAGAAACAATTTGGAAAAATTCATCAATACGAGGAATTTATAAACAGGATAATATTCCAACATATGTTAAGTACATAATTGGGGTCAAATTTGGATTTGACTATTTCATCTGCATACACTGTTTCGATAAGCCTCTTATTCTAAAATAAGGAATTATTTTTGCAACTTAGCCCAAATTAGGAGAGATCCACCTGGAGCATCATTCAAGAAATATATCATACAAATTATGATAGTTTTGATGTTTGAACTGTTTAGTTTGAATGCTTAATTAGTTAAGTTTATCTTGCATAGGTTGGCCTTTTAAGGCCCAATGTGTTTATTATCTATTCAACAAGGAAATGAATGAATTACCAAAGGATTAATGTGATTAAGTCTTTTCTTGAAAAGAACTGAAGTAATGTATGTAAGTGAACTTATGTTTTGAAATGTAATACAATTTTATTCGGCCATGAATTCTTTCTAAGTACTATGGTTTTGCTCAGTTTTTAGGGATTGATTCAACTTAAAAATTGCTCCAGGAGTGGCAAGATCCTACCACCACCTAGAAACAATTCCCTTTATTTGATTTAGTCTTACAAATTTCATTTACAGTGTGGATTATTTTTCGAAATATAGATTTGGATTCATAGTGTGAATTGTGTTTTATATTCAGAGATCTTTGTTGATGATGTGAATGTCAAATACTTATTCTTTTATGTCGAAGAGTTATTGAGATCTTGTCAAATGTTTCAATTTTGAATTAAAATAATTCCTTTTGAAGTATAAAACAATTAGAATTGTGTGTAGGGAATACCTAGGAATAATTGTTATATACCAAGAACGAGAAGATTAATACTCTGTCTCAAAATAGATGTGTTGCAATATAATTGATGAAGTAATTTGGTGAGAAACAAGATTTAGTCGAGTTTTCTCTAAAAATTTGATCTCTACTGTCAAGAATAGAACATTTGATTCCTTTTTATATGTTGTTAGTGTATGAGTGTGAGCAGTGTGTGGTATGCTAAGTTGATTGAAATATAATTCATTTGAATTTTAGCCTAGAAAACATAATTATTTTTAGTTAGAGGTTTTCTCTCTTTTCCATAGAATAATTATCTCTTTGTAGAAGCAGGCATGAACATGAGTTTGATTGTGTAAGTAGAAATCTCAATTTTATGTTGATTTATTTAGTTTATATTTACTTTCGAAATTTTTTATTATGAATTTATTGAGTGTGACAAGTAAGCTTGTATTAGAATGATTCACTTTGATTAGATTAGAGGTTTTGAATTGAAGGTTCTTAATAAATTGATTGAAAAATATGGAATCCTGTAGGTAGGAATTTCTATCATAGAAGTTTACTATTCAGAAAGTGCATGTTTTGATCCTGTAGTGATTAGAAGTTTATTCTTCAGGAAATAGAAGTTCATTTTCCAGCAAGCGAGAGTTGAATTTCATTTTTATGCTTGTTGATTTCTCAAGCCCTAGGAATTAGATTAGTTAAAAAAAAATTTGAATTGTTTATTTCCCTATCTTGAAATAATTTGAAGTGATTGAAATATAGTTTCCTTTTGAATTAATTTCAATTGATTTTAATTAGATCTTATCATTTATTTGAGCGAGAGTAGCTAATAAAATGATTTGTTTTGAGTTGTAGATTTGAATTCAATTTGTTTTGAAGTACTAAATCAGACTACCTAAGTTATGATAAAGTATGTCTAATTTCATGAGTTTGTTTGAACAGTGATTGGTATTATTTGCATAATAATAAATAGTATGAATAATTTTGTGACTCAGTTTATATTCATAATCGTAGAAACATTTATACAATAACTTATATCACCTATGATTGATTATTTACATTGTCTATATTTTAATTTTCCAGTGGATTGAAATTTAGTTGTTTGTTTTCATTACTATGAAGTGAGCTTCGAATTAGTCAGGTTATGGTCCAAATAGGGTAGTAATTAGGGTTAAAATCAAATCAAGATTTTAGTTTCATTGGAAATAGTTTGTATAACGATTCTGTACTAAAGAAGTAAATTGATTTTCTCACTCTACTTTAGGTTAGATGTTGTGATCCTGTATTAACTACACTTGTTCCTCTAAGTATTACGACCACAGATAGATAATTTAATGTTGGAATTATGACACATAATTTCCCGAACATTTTTGGCATCTTTGTAGAGGAGGTGATAAAGGGATTAGAGCATATTTTCTTTCAAATTTTTTTTGTGTGATCTTAGTTGTAGGAGAATGAAAGGGTAGAGAGTGTACAATAAGATGGGAGTGAAGAGACAAAAATATAAAATAGTGGGGTTCCTCAAAAGTTTTTCTATCCAAGTAAGCATGTTTGGTGAGTTTTATTGAAATTACTTTTAATTCATTTAGATTAAAAGTTCAAGCTCTATAAAGATATAGTAATTTTTAGGTGTTTTAAGAACTGCCAGGTAAAAATCCATGTTGCGAGACAAGGATCATAAAACAAAAGGAGAAAATCAAGGATGATTGAGAGCTTGAAGAATTTCCAACGAAGTACTTGTTGAAATCCTAGCAATAGCCGGTATATCTCCCTCTCAGGAAGAGTTCATCCTGACCACATTTAGGAAATTATCCATCTCTCCACAAACATAAAAGGATTTTGAAGTATCCCTTGATTCCTCTTGATTATCTACCAAGGATATTGAAAAATCATGTACCAAATATGATGGGGAGCATCTAGATAAACTTGAGATCGATGAAATTTAACCATGCATAGTAGAAAGCGTTATATGCATTCGAGAGACCAATTATGCAAGTTTGCCTGGTATGATTGAGGAGGAATTTCAGAGTGGTACAAATGAAGAAATAAGCCAATACCACCAGAATTACATCGAGCATTGATTCCAGATCACAATCCAGTCAAAGTAAAACTATCATCTTCAAATACTCTTTGTATCCCATATTTCAAAACTGTTGTTTTTTCATGCTCATGTACCTTCTAAAGTTTATATGTTAAATCTGTGCATGAATATATATTTGTACCTGATCAGAACATGGCTTCATTAGAAGTTCTATTTCAATTGAATGAGGGTGTACTTTCTCTAGTATAGTAGCAAATTTAGTATTGTAATAAATAAATAATTGAAAATAGTAGAGAGAAAAATAAGTCCTTTTGTGAAAACCAACTTGTCTGACGCAACTGAATAAGGAATTTGCTTGAAAACTAGGTAAATGGTGGGAAATGTTCCCAATAAAGTTTCTAAATTTGTTTGATTTCTTCAAATCATGTATCTTTCAAGTCATTATGTTTGTACTCAAGTTTGTTGATATGGAATTCCTTAAGGCCCACCTACCAACAAGCCTTGTCCTATTGATATCAACACATTATATGGGATCAAGGTTAGGGTTAGATAAGGTAGCTAGAAGCCTATATGCCTTAATGGTAGGATTCCTTGTCATATAATAAGCAAATACATCAACATTTCTTGGTGGATGAATTCTGGAGTTCATTCAACCTCGAAAAATCCATTCATGGCTAGTATAATGTACCTAGTGCCTTCATTCCCATTAACATCAAGTGTGGGATATCTTGCATTGATTAACGACATCCTCAATGCTCGCTAATCAAATAATTATTTCTTATGTTCAAAATCAACACCATTTACTCACATAAGAAATATTTCACATGGGTGTGTAGCGGTTGAAGACTATATGTTTTTGCAATCTCAACAAAGATTTGTAGTAGTTTGGATCTTTGTGTCAACATTTCCCTTTTCATTATAGCAATGGTCATCTTCCCTCAATTTTTTTGGGACATAAAAATTCTCAAGCATGGGGGAGAAGGGGACCTTCAATTTGGCTGTCATCCCAACTTGCTTCAGTAGATTCAAATCAACCTATATTGTAGCTCTAGCTCTTCTTTTGCAAGTCAGATAAGCAGTCGCATCAGCTCCATCCATTTCTTCCTTCACCTCACTTTGGAGCACTGAGCACATAAAAAACAAAGTTCAAGCCTGAGATAAATTTGGCTTAATACTCTATAATTCTTTAGAAGGTAAAAGAGAATTAATTGTTCACCACTTCTCATTCCATGCATTTCATCTCTTCAAAAATCATTAGCATTTTTTTTCCATTGATTACGCATTTACTCTAATTAAAAAACCATGGGAAAATAAAAAACCTTAGGGTGCATTAATAAAAGCAGACTCTATAATGTCTTCTTCTTACATGATAATAATCATTTTATTTAGAAGACGATGTCGTTACCACCATGAAATAATAAAGGAAAATGCATGTAAAAATTGGCCTTATAGTAATAGAGTATGCAAGAACCCACTTACCATCTCCATCACCACCTTATTTCATCCATCATCTCTTCCTCATACATCCCTTTCTTGTCCCCAATTATTATTTCTCAGTAAATGTCAAGCAGTGCTACTCCACAAGAACTAACACCTCCAAATATTCAAGCAGTGTTGTGCCACAAGAACTAGCACCTCCAAATATTCAAGCAATGTTTCTCCATAAGATCCAACATATAAAAGCAATTTGTCAATGAGAGAGGGATTTTTCGCTTGAAGACATGAAAATCCTCAGGCATGGTGGGTTATTTGGCAGAAAATATGCCCATTCTTCTTCAATATGGTACCACGATTTCGTAATCTAAATTATGAAATTTTTAACACATTCAATACCGTAATTCCACAAGTTTCCACTAATACATATACTACGCCTCGTGGTTGATTATCATTACTTTTCTTAGCTTTTCTATGATTATAGATGATTTTTTCATGATTTTCAAATGAATGTTTTGGTAAATTCATTTGTCGTAGTGTTCCATTACCAAAATTCTTCAGAAGCCAATTAAACTAGTTGCAAGAGGTTGAGTATGGAATAAATTCATGTTGGTGAAAATATCAAATTTGTGAGTAGATAGAAAATACTATCAAGCTCCCGACACATCGTTTTTTTATAATACACTCATTTAGGTAAGCCAGAAATTGTTTGGAAAAAATTGATATTATGAGGAAGTTATGATCAGGGCAATATTCTAGGATAGGTTAAGTACAAAATCAGGATAAAATTCAGATTTGAGTATTTAGGCCACAACCGCAGTTTGTATAATCCTCTTATGCTAAATAAGGAACAATTTTTGTAATTCAATCGAGCTTAGCTAAGATTCACCTAGAGAATCATTCAAGAAATTTATTGTACAAATTATGAAATTTTTGATGTTTGAACTGTTTTCTTTGTATGGTTAATTAGTTAATTTTAGCTTCCATCAGTTGCCCTATTAGGCCCAGTGTGTTTGGTATCCATTTAGCAAGGAGATTATTGATAAACCAAAGGATCAACATGATTATGTATTTTTTTGGAAATAATTAAAGGAATGTATGTAAGTGAACTTATGTTTTGAACTGTAATACAATTTGGTTCTCCCATGAATTCTCTATAAGTACTATGGTTTTGTTCAGTTTTTAGGAATTTATTTAACTTAAAATTTTCTCTAGGATTGGAAAGGTCCCACCACCACCTACAAACGAGTCCCTTAATTTGCTTGAGTCTTAGAATTTTCCTTTACAGTGTGGATTGGTTTTCTAAATATAGATATGGATTCACAGTGTGAATTATGTCTTATATTCGGAGCTCCGTTTTGATGTTTTGAAGGTCAAATAATTATTCTCTGATGTCGTCGAGTTATTGAGATCTCGTCCAAGGTTTCCATTGAAAAGTTAAAGAGTTTTTGTGGGAGTATAAAATAATCAAAAATACCTGTAGAGAATATCCTAGGAATAATTTTGATGTACTGAGAGAGAGAAGATTCATACTTTGTTTCAAGCTAGATGTGTTGTAATATAGTTGATGAAGTAATTTGTTGAGCAAAAAGATTTATTTGGGGATTCTATAAAAGTTTTATTTCTACTATCAAGAAAAAATCTTATGATTCTTTTTCGATGCTACCAGCATATGAGTGTGAGCTGTGCGAGGTATTATAAGTTGATTGAAATGGTCTTCATTTTAAGTTTTACCCAGCAAAAATAATTCTATTTAGTTAGAGGTTTTCTCGCTATTTCATAGAATAATTATCTCTTTGTAGAAGCAGGCCTGAATATGAGTTTGATTGTCTAAGTAGTAATATTAGTTTGATTTTTATTGATTTAGTTTCCATTTACTTTCAAAAATTTTGATTATGAATTTCTAGATCATGAAAAGTAAGCTTGTATTTGAATGATTCATTTCTATTAAATAAGAGGTTTTGAATTGAAGGTTATTTATAAATTGTTTGAAAAAGATGGAATCCTATAGGTAGGAATTGTTATCATAGAAGTTTACTTTTCAGCAAGTGCATGTTGTGTTCCTGTAGTGATTATAATTTTATTCTTCAAAAAATAGAAGTTCATTTTCTAACAAGAAATATTTGCATTTCACTTTTATGCTTGTTGATTTATCATGTCATGGGAATTGGATTAGTTGCAATATTTTTTAATCATTTATTTCCTTAGCTTGACATCATCTAAAGTGATTGAAATTTAGTTTCCTTTTGAATTAATTTCAATTGATTTTAACTAGATCTAATCGTTGATTTGAATGATAGTAGATATTGAAATGACTTGTTTTGAGTTATAAATTTCAATTCAAGTTGTTTTTAAGTACTAAATCTCAGTGGCTAAGTTATGGTAAAGTATGTCCTAGGTCATGAGCTTGTTTGAACAATGATTAGTACTATTTTCATATTTATTAATAGTATGACCAATGTTGTGACTCATTTGATATGAGCAATTTCTGAAATATTTATACAATAACTTATATCACCTATGCTTGATAAGTTACATTACTGAAATTTTAAATTTTGAGGCGCTTGAAGATTGGATGTTTTTTTATTTATTTAATATTAAGTGAGATTTCAATTAGTCAAGTTATGGTCCAAATAGGATAGTTATTAAGGTTCAAATCGAATAAGGATTTTAGTTTCATTGGAAATATCTTGAACAATGACTATGTACTTTAACAATAAATTGATTTTCTCACTCTAGTTTAGGTTAGATTCTCTGATCCTGCATTACTTGCGCTTGTGCCTATAAGTATTACAAACCCAGATTGATAATTTTTTGTTGGAATTATGATTTGGATCTTGGGGGGAGGCCTGCAGGATCTAAAAAATTGAAATGGTTCTGACAAGATCTGCAAAATTAGAATTCCGGAAAAAACAGAGAGCACACTACAAATAAAACCATAAAGAAACTTGTTTTATTAAAACAGAGAATAACTGTACAAGCTACATTGTGGTAGACCATCTTTCCTTTTACAAAGTGAGGCTTGTTATTTATAGCCTTTTTTTGAGTTACAATACTATGGGTAGATTCCATAGGTGGATACCATGGGTCAATACCATGGGTAAATTCCATGTGTAGATGAATACCATGGGTGAATGAATATCATGGATAGATGTCACTTACAATACTGTGGGTAAATTCCATGGGTGGATGGATAACATTAGTGGATGAACACCATGGGTGGATGCCATTTTCCATTCAGATCATTCTTTCGTCCTTAAGAAGCAATGGTCCCCATTGCATGAAGTTCCCTCCTGAGAAGCCTTTTTTGAATATGAAGAGCCACCGAAGAGAAGGGTTTTGTGTAGTTAACCCATAACCATGTGTTACACTGAAATTTGTCACCATGAAATTTTAGTACTCCCTTGGAAGTCTACAACATAAAAGTTCCTAATGTCAAGCCTTGAAATTAAGAGAAAAGCTCATAAAAGTCTTAAAATCTCTTGTACCGCACTTTCGCTTAGTATTTCCTGCGGTGCCGCACTTGATTGCTCGAAATCATGTGGAGCAAAATGAACCTTTTGTTTATTCAAGGTGCGGAACCTGTGAACGATAAGAGAAGGCGAAAGAAAAATACAAAAGCTCAGTTCGAGTCATTTTTGGAAGCTTCTAGAAACATTCCTGCGTTGGAAAGTTCGTTCCTTTCAAGTTCATGCATCCCATATATTAAGGAGCTAACCCCTTGATGTAAGGAGCTAATCCCTTTGAAGGAGGATCCTATCCCTTCTTGTTTGGAACCATAACCTCCTCTCTTTCACTATAAAAAGAGGCATAGGGCAGCCTCAAAGGGTTAGAATGGATGAGTTCAAGCTTTAGTATTGTTGGAAGTAAACTGCTTTTGCAACTTAGACCTTTTTAGCTGAGATTTTATGTGGGAAAGATTACATACCTGTATGTATCTCAATTAGAAGAGTTCAAGGCTTGTTAGAGTAAAGGAAATGCCTGTTCTGGACCCCAGGAAGGCCTGTATGACATCAAGGCAGACACGGTCATAAGGCTCTTCTTATTTAAGTTAATACAAATAAGTTTGTTTTTCTCAATAAGCTGTCAATTGATTGGTTTATTTTATGGATTCCTTGATCACCATAATAGATATGATTTATGAATATATGCTATGCAGGTGCTATTTGATATTTATTTGTTTGTGATTGCAGATCTTCGAAGGCAACTCTTTCGAGCAACTGAAGGACGACTACTACAAACAAGCATTGGATCAAAGGTATGATTGTAAAACCTTCATAACATTTAATTATGAATCATGATATATCTAGAGAAAGATAGATTTAATTTTCTGTTTGTTGCTAGTTGTCCATAGGACACTTGGGAGGTTTGTCTTGTCTCCAATAACGACTTATCCGTCCAACAAAATGGCGACTCCACTGGGGATATGGATCTTGAACTTTGATTTATTTTATTTTTGACTTGTGAATTTATTTTTTCTGATTTTGATTGATTTATACTAGCTTGGGTAGTTTATCCCTGTAGAATCCCTAAGAAATGATTGAGAGTTTTTTATTTTTTCTTTAGTTTTTGTGTCCACTCTTTTCTTTTATAGACAGTGCAGGCAGTTATGTACTTTTCCTGTACCCATAGTGCGGGACCACATTGGTTTGCACTGAATCCTGTGGACCCTGTCAAAATTTTTCAAAAATATTAAAATCCTCTTTTCTATATTAGTTTGTTAGATTCTCAGTGAATACGCAGAATTGTATCATCTTTCAGAAAGCCTTGCTTAAGAGTTTATTTCAGCATTTTTAGTTTTGAATGATTTTCTGAAAGATGTACATGTTATAATGATTTTTGCTTTGTCTTTATCCTACTCAGAGATTAGAAACCATGGTATACCTTTAGATCACTTGTATTTCCTTGCTTTATTGATGAGTCTGACATCATAGCAGAAATTGTTTTGTGAGATTTAGATCCCATTTTTCTCATTTGCAAATCTTTTTAAAAAACGTTTGTTAATAAGTTTGGAATTTCACTTAGTAAACCAAAATTGGATATTTTTTTGAGTTCTTGCTGATCCAAGCAAAGAATTTCTTAGTTAGATTACAAGCTAAGCAAGGCATCCTCAAAATATGTGAAGTTTTAATTCAGATTTAGTCTTTAGAATTTTTAGATCTCAAAATTAGTGTTTTTAGCTTTGAGTGTTATTTCTAGAAATTGTAGTGTTATTTTGAAGCAAAAACTTGGTTTTTAGTTTCGATATTGAATAAAAGGGATTTCTTATTGAGCAATAGATCATTTTGAGTTCTCAATGAAATTTGATTTCTTTTCATTTATTCTTGTTTGAAGGAAAGATTTGTTTTTAAAAGATTGCATTTCTCAACTCTTCCTCTATATACAATTCATTGAAAGAACAAGGATTGTTTCTCATAATAGATGCATTTTTAGTTTGTTTTGAGTCGGGTCACTACATATCATCTATTTCAATTTCACACCTATTTTCCTAAAGAAATAGCTCATTAAAATCAACGCTTAAATTAAAATCAATCTAGTAATTTTTATATTTCTAGGGTTCTTTTCACCAATATAGCTTAAGCTAGTGTCTTGAAGTAGGGAGTAATTAACTCTCCAAGATAATTAAAACAAACAAGTAGTTGATCTTGCAATAGGAAAAATTCCAATAGTCGCTTGTATGCTCTGGGAAGCTCCTCTTAAAGAAGTCAAGCACAAGGTCATATCTGAACCAATGGGATAATCAATTCTATCTCATTGGGAACGATAGAAGATATGCACGTATTAACAATGATAAACATCGAATAGACCATTGTCGAGGAGCCCGAGGTCACTTGTCGGTATACCTTGGATTATGTCAAGGAGCCTTCAAGGGGATTGATCTTTGTTACTCTGCCCTTACGTATATGTCGGATCGTAGACTAATCCCCCAGGTATATTAGTTCCTGTTGGTAACCATAGTGACCATAATCTTACATTTGTTTCCTAAGGTGATGGTGGATGAAAGATCCCACTGTACTTGGAGAAGATGTCAACTAGACTCACTTGGACTTTCCAAAGGGTTATCTTTACTCGATATGGTTTAAGTGGAGAAACTTGCACCGGTATGTTTCATTAAGCAGGTTGTCGGGGTAACTGTTCGAACCGCCCTTTCTACATTAAATACTACGATGTTGGATTTCATCACCAATTAGTGTTTTTAGTGTGGAAAGTTACTGTTTGTGTGTGGTTTGATCTCCTATATTTGTAGGTGTGTGATTCATTTGTTTGATTCCTTAGCGACTCTAGGAGTTTTCATTGAAATTTTATTTCATTGCGTGTGATTAATAATTTTTAATCGTGGCTAAATTACCAAGACAATCGCGTAGACTCCAGGGGAAGCCCCCTGAGTATACACAGGCCAACTTGAAGGGCTTCGAGCTCTCGTATCGCCTAGTGACTGTAGAATTAGATCAACAGAAGCAGGAGAATCATCTATAATTTTTCATCCTGATTATCAATTACAAACAACAGAGCATATTCAAGAGCCGATTTAAGTTTCAGTAGTTACTGGTAGTATTTCTCCTTCCAGTGAATTAGTTGAAGAACCTGAAGTTTATGAACCTGAAACTAAACCTGCTGTATTGGAACCATCTTCAGGATTTGTTACTCCAACTTCTAGTGATCGTGGTTCACCTAGGGTAAGATATCGCATTACTGAAAATCTTCCTTCTGACCTCATATCTATTGAAAAACTTGTCAGTCCAGAGGAAGACGTAACTCTTCCCAAAACCCAACAGAATTTGAATCTTAGGGAGCATGAATATTCTACAATAATTTTAGAAGTGATGCTTGGTATTTATCATTGACATATTTTTTAGAAAACCCAGGTCTTAGTTTTTCACCACCCCAAATTCTTTTTCATCCTACACGAAGGGATTATTATCCTTCATCAATTATGTCAGGTGAGTCATCTATGTTTTCCCAATCTCTGAAAACATTTTTATATGGTGATCCTTTTGTTCCTTCGGGGTACCAGTCACTCTCTGGTATTTTCTCAAGAGAAAATCCTCGACCAACTGAACAAGCGTTATGATCTGGTACAAATGGAACTTAAACTGAAACGCTGAACACAGAACAAATATTTATGATTTCTGGTAATATTCCAAATCCTCAACCTCAAGGTAGTCAGTTACAGCCTGGGGGAAACCTCAAGGTAGTCAGTTACTGCCTGGGGGGGAACCTCAAGGTAGTCAGTTACCGCTTGGGTGGAAACCTCAAGGTAGTCAGTTACCGCATAGGGGGCAACCTCAAGGTAATTTTTTACCAGGACAAACTGTAGGACAATATTATTTACCTGGAGAACAACCTCAAGGACAGTACATACCTCAAGGACAGTACATACCCCAAGGTTAACCCCAGACTCAGTATATTCCTCAAGGTCCTTATCAACCCTAGATTCAGTACACGCCTCAAGGTTATCAACCTCAAGGTCAGTTCCCAACTCAAGGTTTCCAACATCCTTATGGTCAATCATTTTTACAAGGAACTGGAAATATACCACTTAATTATCAACCCTACATTCAACCAGGCTATGGCCTTTCATATGCACAACCTTCTACGGGTCAATACCCCTGAATGAACATAGTGTGGAATCCATCTCAAATTCAACAGACTATGAAACCTAATGTGTAGTTACTTAATCAACCTGGACAACCTTTAGTTTCTGGTCCAATGAAACAACCTGTCCAACCTACTGTTCAAGTCCCTGCACCTGGTTTTGTTCAGTAGCCCGGGCCAAGTACACCTTAGACTCCACCTCAAACTGCTTCAGCTACTACAACTTCTGTTCAACCTACAACACCTGTTTATGGAGTATCTGTAGCTCTAGTTTCTCCTATCCCTGCATCAGTGCAAATCCCTCAAGCCTCTGTGCCACAGTTAGGACCTATAATTTAGACTACGGTCCAGATGCCTTCAGGAAAATCTGGTACTAGTAAGATTGTCTCTAATCAACCACAGTTTACTTATCAACCGTACCAGGGAGAGTATCAATTTGGAAGGGCTACAAAAAATCCAGTATATCAGTATCAGCCGTACCCTGGGTATACTTATAAAGTAGCTCAACAACCCCAGTATAGTCTGGTTAATCCTGGTTACCCAGGAGGTTTCACGATTCAAAATGCACATCCAATTCCAGGGTATCCTAGATATCCTCCTCCTGGAACTAGTTTGATCACACAAGGTTATCAAGACCCTACCCATCGGTTACCATTCATAGCAACTTTAGATTTACCGGATCTATCGCGCCTTACAAACGATTCAATTTTTTATCTTCCGTATTGGCCGCCAATGCCTAACAAGTTGCCTAGTGATATTCCGAAATTTGAAGGTAATTGAGGAGAGGACCCATCTAATGACATTATGACTTATCACCTCTATTGTGCATCCAATTCACTAGTTGATGATTGGATTCGACTACGTCTTTTTCGGAGAACTCTCATTGGTCTAGCTGTCAAATGGTACATTGAGTTACCACGTGGCTCTTTTAATAATTTTAATGCACTAGATATTTCTTTCTTAAACCATTTTTAGTTGTTTGTCAGATACGAAAACGACACAAAATTGCTGACTTCATTAAAACAGTCTACGTCTACGTACATATCTGATCACATTCATGAGTGGAGACATAGAAGACGTTTAGTGAAAGTCTATATTCTGAATCAAGTTTTGGCTTAATGGTTTATTAAATCGTTATTGCCCAAAATTACTGAAGATGTGGCTAAAGGAGGCGTTGTTACGGAAGAGAAAGTCATTGCTAAGGCTCAGTATCTTGACCTTTTATATACTCAATCAGGTACTCTCTATGATTAAATCCCTAATTTACCAAGACTTGGTCAATTAAGTGCAACTCATTCTGGCTCTCATGTCGGTGATGGTGTAGTTGGTTATGTTAGTATTGGTAAACGTAAGAAGAAGTCCTCCAAGACTACTTCTCCTATTATCACTTTACCCGAATCACCCAAAGGAGATTCTTCCCTAGAAACTTCTGCCGATATTCATGTTTTAGAGACATCTACAACAAAATCTAAACTGGTGGTAAGAATAAAGGTAGGAATAAAAATAAAAAATATTGAAAAGACAAAAATGATACAACTGAACCAACTGACGAAAAATGCAAACCTCAATATCCTTGTCTCATTTGTGACCAGGATCATTTTACAAAAGAGTGCCTGCATAGCGCCGAGGTATCAAAATTCATTAAGGGTTCACCTATACCTGCTATCTTCAAGGATCCCTTTCCCTCTAAAGATAGTAACATGGTTGGATCTTCCTCCAATACAGTTGAGGATATCTTGATGGTTGCAACACGATCGCAATATTATGGTAGTAAAAATACTGGTAAAGAAGCAGAAACATCCAATTTTGCATCGAATACATCTCCCTCAGTTTCTGATCCATTACAGATCGAGAAACAAAATCGTGACTTAGTGATTAAACTGCCTGCAAAAGGTGCACTTCATAAATCAACTTTCAATCCACATGCGAGAGCTGCTCAGAATTACAATCTCCCCTTCAACAATGCGAGAGCTGCAATCTCCCCTTCAACAATGTCGGCTTTGGAAGTATTGCAATCATGCCCTGCCCAAAGAAAATTACTTTTGTCAGCCATAGGAGCCATAGATCTCTAGGATTCAAACCTCATGATCTGAGATTTAGAGAATTTTACACCCCGCCTACCCCATCAAATGGATTTTCAGATTCCAGTAATAGTAAAAAACAAACATATCTTTCGTACTGTTGTTGATGAAGGGGATTCTACGTGTATTATGTAATTAAAATTTTGGAAATCACTTGGTTCTATGACCATTAACCAATCACCAACTATTCTCAAATCATTTTACAGAAGAGGTTTTTAGCCATATGGTATCTTACAATATCTACCAATAGAGGTCGAAGGCAAAATGGTTAATCTAGATGTGGAAGTGGTTGATGCCCCTCTGGATTACAACCTTCTCCTAGGTTGCATTTGGTATTACACCATGATTGTTATTGTATCATCGACCTTTCGTCTCATCATGTTTCCTCATATAGGAAAGATCGTTAAAATAGATAAGCTCTCATATTATTCATCTAACCCTGCCTCTACTAATAGAATCCAATATATCAGAAAATCAACTATCCCTTATAAGGATGTCAAAGTAGGTTTACTTAAAGATTCAGCTTTACTGGGAACTTTTTCCCTGCCTACTCCCAACGTACAACTTCCTATTGCTAATATCAATATGATTTCATCAAGAACTATGTCCTTTGATGATCCTTGGATAGTACCTTCAGAATCAGAATTGGATTCTTTCGATGTCCCAATGCCTTTGAGTAATTTTCAGTTAGCATATCAAAATGTACAATAATTTTCTGATACTCCAACTAAGTTTGATCCAGTGAATGTGATCAATCAAGAGTCATTTTCAATATCGAGATTAGCTTCAAAACCGATTCCGGATCCTGCTCAAGTATTGAATACTGATGAACATACTCATGAATTCTTGTCGGTAGAAAAGTTACCATGGGAAGATCTTCATCATAGGTCTTCATTTTTACCTGATCTCAATTTTTGAGAATGAATTTTCCTCCATTTTTACCACTAACTACGTCAAAGAACCCCAAAATCCTCTCTCACATATCGATTCTGAATTGAATTTAGAAAATATTTCTACAATGGTTCCTCTTGACATTTCAATAAAACCTGGAATTGTTGAAAACATTCACATAGGTGCTTCTTGTACTCCTAATGAAATTCAAGCATATAAAGCCCTATTTCAAGAATTACATGACATTTTTGCTTGGTCATATGAAGAAATTCCAGGAATCGATCCGTCGATTGGTTTTCATGAAATTAAGACATACCCATATGCTAAACCTATTAGATAGAGATTACGTCAGATACATGCAAGAAAAGCTGCCGCTATCAAAGCAGAAGTTGAAAAATTAATTCATGCAGGTTTTATTTATCCGATCCCATTAACAAACTGGGTATCTAATATTGTTTCGATCAATAAAAAACAAGGAACAATATGAGTATGTATCGATTATAGGGATATAAATTGAGCTTTTCCGAAAGACAATTATCCAACCTCTTACATCGATCAAATCATTGACGATTGTACTGGAAGTGAAATGTTCTCGTTCATGGATGGATTTTCTGGCTACAATCAAATCAACATACTCCCTGCAAATGAACCTAAAACAACTTTCATTTTTCCATGGGGAACTTTTTCTTATCACAAATTACCTTTTGGCCTTAAGAATGCTGGCACCACTTTTCAAAGTGCCATGTCTTATGCATTTCACGACATTAAGCACATTTTACAACTCTACCTCGATGATTTTCTTTCTCATTCTTCACGTAGAGTAGATCATATTACTCATTTACGAGCCATATTTATATGATGTAGGCATTATCAGATTTGTCTGAATCCTCACAAATGTGTTTTCTACGTACAATCCAGACGATTGTTGGGATTTATTGTCTCAAAGGTAGGCATTCTTATTGATCCATCGAAGGTTGAGGAAATCATCAATTTACCTCCTCCTTCTACTCTTCTCCAACTCCAAAGTATGCAAGGGAAAGCAAATTTTTTTCGTCGATTCATTCCTAACTATGCCGAGTTAACGAAAGGTTTCACTAGGTTGTTGAAATGAAATATTCCTTTCTTTTGGGAAGAGGTTGCTGATAGATCTTTTCATGCTCTGAAAAACACATTGACCCATGCACCGTTACTGCATCCTCCCAACTACAACCAAGATTACTTTTTGTACCTCGTCGCTTCCAATTCCACGATAGGGATGGTTTTAGTTCAGGAAGATGAATTCCATGGTGAACATGTGATTTACTATCTTAGTCAAAATTTGCATCCAACTGAGATCAAATATTCACATGTGGAGAAATTGGCCTTGGCAGCTTTTCAAATTGTCTAATGTTTTTGTCTTTACATACTTTTATGAAAAATGATAGTGATCTCTGATTGTAATACTCCAAACAATTGCTAGGGGGAAAATACTCCAAATGGATTGTAATCCTGCAGGAGTTTGATTTGGAGTTTGAAAAATCCAAATATAAGAAATCATTGATATTTGATGAACTTATGTGTGATCTCCCATGTACTGATATAGAAACTGTGGCGGAACAAAAAATTGTGCATGAATCCTTGTTTCTTATTATTACCATTGATCCTTGGTATGGAGATATTATTGTTTATCTTCAAACCCAATATTTTCATCCTGAGCTTTCACAGTTGTAGCGACGAAAAATATGTTTGCAGTCTCAACAATATCATATTCTTGGCGACACACTATACCGTCGTGGTGCGGACTTAGTTTTTTGACGTTGTCTAACCCATGAAGAAGCCGAAAAAGTTTTAAATGACTGTTAGTCTAGAGCATATGGAAGTCATATGTTTGGGTACGCCACAGCCAAAAATATATTGCGCACAGGTTATTTCTGGCCATCCTTGTTTAAAGATTGTATTTATGCGGTCCAAAAATGTCATAATTGTGAAATATTGGATCGAAAAATGCGTGCACCACCTACTCCTTTTCACCCTATATTTGTTGTAGGTCCTTTTTCAAAATGGGGCATTGACTTCATTACATGTAACCCTCACTCAGTAGGGGGGCATGGGTATATTATTCTAGCAGTAGATTATTTTACCAAATGGGCCAAGGCGATGCCTACATTTGTGGCAGATGGAAAAAATGCAGCTACTTTAGTATTCAATCATGTGATTGCTCATTTCGGTGTACCCCAAGAAATAATTACTGATCACGGGAGGCATTTTTGGAATATCATGATGACCGAGTTAACGGACCACCTTGGCCTTCACCATGATAGCTCTACACCATATTATCCGCAGGCCAATGGTTTAGTTGAAGCGATTAATAAAGTTTTAGTCAACATGATCAAACAAATAATTGGAATTCATAAGTCTAATTGGCATACCATGCTCTTTTCAACACTTTGGGCATATCGAATCTCAGCAAAAAAATCGACATGTTTTACCCCTTTTCAACTAGTTTATGGTTTAGAAGTGGTATTACCCATTAAATACGAGATACCGTCACTCCAACTAGCCATAGAATTACTACCAGACACTTCTGAAGAGGAGAAACATTTTTTATACTTGGCTCAATTAGATGAGAATCGATGCACCACTGCATTAGCTATCAAGACTCATGTGAAAAGAATGAAAGATCAGTATGATAGAAGTGTTACCCCTCGTAATTTTTCAGAAGGAGACCTAGTTTTGATTTATGATCAAGCCAATGATAAGCTAGGGGCTAGGAAATTTGAACCCATGTGGCATGGTACTTATATTGTCAAGCGAAAGCTTGCAAAAGTGGCTTATGAATTGATTGATTTTGACGTGGTCTCTTTAGGTAAACCCAGAAATGGACTTTATCTGAAGAGATATTACGCTTGATTTTTTGTGTGGAGATCTTCTCTGTATATTAGTTACTTTCTAGCTGGCGTGCTATAGATTAGAAACATGTGCCTAGCTTAAGTGTGCTCTTACTACTATTCCTGCTCATTTGGATACTTTTGATATTGTAGATTTCAACGTCCTTTCAAACATATATTGGTTTTTTTGATGGCGCTTGTCGTAGTACACAAAACATCTCTTCCGCAGCTTGGGTTATTTACACACCCACTGACGAGTTAGTATTGATGCATGGGGTAAGCCTCGGTAAAATAATGAACAATATTTCTAAATATAATGCAGTTATTGAATTATTATTGGAATCCATTTAATTTGGAATTCAGAGTTTGATCTTTAGGTTAGATTCTAAACTCCTTGTATTACAATTAAACCGAGTATATGCCATTAGAAACCCAGTATTATTAAGATTATTTTTAAGGGTTCGTCTATTGGAACGAGAGTTCGATTATATTGAGTATCAACACATTCCAAGAAATTTAAACACATTAGCAGATGCAATAGATTCTAGTGTTATAAACATACATTTGCAATAAAAAGTAATAAATCAACATTCCATAACATGATTGAATAGGTAACTAGAAATAATAGAATATCATAGTATAGATGTAGTGTTTAAAAAATAGTACATCGTCTTCGATCATAGGTTCAAAACGCCTTATGATCGGGAAAAATTGATACACAAAAATGAGTCTACAAGTCAATCATCCACTATCCATGGTGATGATCACGATAATACACTAATGCTTGTGCCACACTAGTCAAAAACCTCCTGAATGGTCCAGGAACACCAATGACATATCTCTATAGATGGAGTGGGATGTCATCTATGGTAGTCTCAGGAAAATCCATAGTGAGCCGCTCCAAATGGTGTCAGTTAGGATCTCTGCAGTCTGATCCTGTGGGGGTGGTGGTGGTGGTGCTACATCCTTTGCCTCCAGTCAAAGGGGCGGAGAATGGCTGGTCGACTTGGACCCACATCTTCTTTCAAAAAAATTTTTATCATTTTTTGGAAGATTTAAAAAAAAAAAAATAGAAATTAGAACACGTCAAAAAGAGATTTTTTACCTGACTCATCCCACTAAGCTCGTGGAGGAAGGGCTATATACCGGTTGCCATGTAAATCCATGCCCGCATAAGGAAAATCCTCTATCACAAAAATTTGTCGTTCCAACCAACGAAAATAAGTCGAGGGAAATTGAACAATCTCCCCACCCTCGTTGTGGTGGGCCATCAAAGCAACCCATCGAACCATCCAAGGCTCTCGAGTTCTACCAGCATCAACATGAATGTGTTGTGGGGATAACACAGGGATCCTCTCTAGATAAAAGGGCACTGCGATAGATCCATATCCAAAGTTTTTTAACTTCCCATTCTTTTCTCTGGTAAGTTGTCCTTTTACATTTTCCAACACTGCCTCGCACCAATTGAATATGGTGCCTCGGAAACAATCTACTGCAATCCGCATCTGAGATCCAGTAGCTACATGCAAAGCTGCACTTTCACACAACTTGACAACGGTAAAAGCAATCACTTTTAACTTGGGATGGATGATAGTTTCAATGTCATTCCGTTTGTCTCTGGGATTGGCTTCATCATTACAAAAATCTAATCGCAGGCTGGAAACAGACTGGCCACCTGGACTAGCCACAATTAGAGATAATGGTTCGCCTCTAATAGACAAACCAATCAAAAAATATATTTCCTCTAGCTCAATCTCGAGCCGATGATCTCCAATCATGAAACACTGGTCCTAAACATCCCATTTTATTACCATCCAAGTAAGAAGATCTACTTGAGCTCTCATGCCACAGATAGCTCAAAACTTGAATAGCCCGCATGCTTTTAAAACTTGCAAAGTAGGTTGATGAATCATTGTTGCTTCATTTACTTCTTCATACTCCCCTTCTCGCCAAATGAGTATTGTGAATATCCAACAATGAGTAAAATGAAGGACTAGAATCATTTTGAAACAAAAATTTTGGGTAATTTAGGAGGAAAATGTGTTTTTAAATTCATTACGGTGCCCCCGCACTTTATGCTCAGGGACAATGCATAGCTCCGCACAGGCTGTGTGTTAAAAGTGTGGGGCCCCGACATTTTCCTTTGTGAGAAAATATCGAGCTCCGCAAGTAGCTAGTGTTCTATCTGCAGACCCCCGAGGGCAAATTTTTGAACGTATTTTCCTCCCAAAATTGAATTTCTGACCCTAATTAAAAAAATTGAATGGATGAAAAGCAGGAGAAAGAGGTTGTGGATTACCTGGAGCAGACAGTTTCCGATTCAGAATATTCTCCAAAGCATTTTTTGCGAAAAGCTCTAAAATCTTCACTCCGAACTCAAACGGTAAAAATGAACTTGAAAAACTCCTTTTAATAAGTTTTTTCGACTAAATGAATTTTAAATTTGTTTATTTTTTCACTTTAAAAAGTCATTTTTTCAAAATATTTTTATTATTGAAACATGTATGTTTAATTGTTTCGATTTTTTGTGTAGAATACAGGATTTTTTCAGGCGAAATGATCATTTTTGACGAAGAGTATACTTTTATCACTTTTTCGGGCTCTTTAAAATTTACGAAAAAGCAGAACCATGGATTCCTCTTTTAAGCCCTTTTCAGACTCTCTAAGAATGAAAAGATTGCCGAGTACTTGACTATTCAAACTTGTTAAAGTAAATGAACGGTCGTCCCTTCAATATAAGTTTACCCCTTTTCTGGACTGAAATGGGCTATTTACGAAAAAAGTATACGTTGACTAATCATGGTCAATAGAGTTGTCTCTTGCATTATTTTATCCTTTTTTCAAGCCTGAGAGACTAAATTTATGAAAAAGTACACCCATGGAGTTTTCTTAAGTTTTTTCTTCCGACTCCCTAAAAATGAAAAACACCGAGTTTCTCCTATACTGGACTCGTTAAAATTTAATAGTAAAGGAACTATCGATTACAAACAGGAACAAACCAATCATTCTTAGGGTTCGATTTTAAACTAAGTTGGACTCATCCGAAGGATGAGCTTATAAACAAGAAAATTTTATCCTCCTCAAGCTTGTCAAAAATAAAGAGGTACTTGCCATAAATGGTGGGGGAAATGAGAGAAAATAGATTCATTTGTTACACTTTGATTTGTAAAATAATTACACCACTCTTCAACATGACACTTTTTGTCACACTTCTACCAGGGTTGGGAAATCCTTTTCCTATAAGTTAATCAAACCACATTGAAGGTCTTCAGCCAGTTTCTTGGTATTAGATTAGGGCAACTATCACCAAACCATCTGTAGTGTCATTATGTGTTCAAGAGGACAGCCAAACAAACCATTCATCTACAAACATTTGTCTCCATTCGCGTTGACTATCCCTAAGTCAGTCCTTGCAAAAAATTTCTTCAAAACTTGATCTATGGTTTCGTGTCGTGAGCTTGCTTACAACAGATCACTTTATATCGAAGACAGCTCATCATCTAGGAAGTCGATCTAGAATCCATCAGTAATTTGGAATCTGCATGCCTTAATGGCAGAATTCTTGCCTTCGATGACAAGTTGCATCATTGACCTTCGATCGAACAATTCTATGAAATGTTCGACTTCAGATCACTTATTCAGATTTCATGGATTGTACTAAGTACTTTGAGAGCCATTATCATTATTGGTGGTTTCTCTCACACATGTTAATAGTTCACATCATTGACTGGTAATCAAGTGGATTCTACCATGTTCGACTTCAACACATTTAATCGCATGGATAGAATCGTACTAGTTCGGGAAGCAGAAATCAAGACCCTGGACCTAGTTTCCACCATCCAAGCTACGAGGAGTTTTATTTTTCATTATGTAGTAGACTATTCATTATAGATGGCTGCGTCCATGCTATTTCTACAATATTGATGTAATATTAAAATCATTTTTGTATCAGAATAAGTTTAGTTAGTTTTTGATCTGAGTATGGGAATGCCTACCTCAGTGATGATATATATATATATATACATTTTGCATTGAATGTTTTTACAGGTTTCTGACTGGGGTGTCCATAGGCTAATCCTTGAAATGATAAACACATCACTCTTCGAATGCTCTCAGACTTTGCACTTTAGGGGGAAATTTTTTATACTGAAATTTGTTACCATGAAATTTTAGTACTCCCTTAGAAGTCTGCAACATCAAAGTTCCTAAAGTTAAGCCTTGAAATTAAGAGAAAATCTCATAAAAGTCTTAAAAACTCTTGTACTGCACTTTCTCTTAGTATTTCTTGCTGTGCCACACTTTATTGCTCTAAATCATGCGGAGCTAAACGCATTTTATGTTTATTAAGGGTGCAGACCATTGTAAAAGATAAGAAAAGGCGCAAGTAAAATCTATAAGCTCAGTTTCAGTCATTTTTGGAAGCTTCTAGAAACATTCCTGCGATGGAAATTTCGCTTCTTTTAGGTTCATGCATCCCATCCATTAAGCAGCTAACCGCTTGATGTAAGGAGCTAATCCCTTTGAAGGAGGATCCTATCCCTTATTTTTTGGAACCATAACCTCCTCTCTTTCACTATAAAAAGAGGCATAGGGTAGCCTCAAAGGGTTAGAATGGATGAGTTCAAGCTTTAGTATTGTTGGAAGTAAAATTCTGTTGGAACTTAGACCCTTTTAGCTGAGATTTTATGTGGGAAATATTACATACATGTATGTATCTCGGTTGGAAGAGTTAAAGACTTGTCAGAGTAAAGGAAATGCCTATTCTAGACCCTAGGAAGGCCTGTATGACTTCAAGGTAGACACAGTTGTAAGGCTCTTCTTATTTAAGTTAATACAAATAAGTTTGTTTTTCTCAATAAGCTATCAATTGATTGGTTTATTTTATGGATTCCTTTATCACCATAATAGATATGATTTATGAATATATGTTATACAGGTGCTATTTGATGTTTGTTTGTTTGTGATTGTAGATCTTCGAAGGAAACTCTTTTGAGCAGCTGAAGGATGACTACTACAAACAAGCGTCGGATCAAAGGTAAGATCGTAAAACCTTCATAACATTTAATTGTGAATCGTGATATATCTAGAGAAAGATAGATTTAATTGTCCGTTTGTTGCTAGCTGTCCATAGGACACTTGGGAGGTCTGTCTTGTCCGCTAGAATTACTTATCCATCCAACACCATGATGAACCAACATCCGAGGAGAGAGATACCATGTAATGCTTGTAGCCAACTGTGATATTGATAGTGTGCGGTCTAGCAAATGGACTTCGATGAAGTGTGGGTTTGTGGATGACCCAGAAACATAACAAACGAAGATCCGAGGATAGAGATACCCTGTAATTCTTGTGACCAACTGTGATACTAACAGTGTGCGACCTAGCAAATGGACTTTGGTGAGAAGGATTTTGTGTGTTTGACCCATAACCGTGATGATGATTGTTGATGAAGTAGCAGATGCCTACATAGATTGGGGTGGGAGGGAACATCTCTAAATAACCCAAGTCGAATACTGCTATGCTAAAACTGATGAATGTGAAGGAGGTGCCTACTAAAGAGGGGTGGGAGGGAACGTCTCCAAACCCACTCTAAATGCTACTCTATATTTAAAATGAGCATAAATCAATCAATATAACTCGAAATATTTATTATCACCTATTTTTGGAGATTTAATGATCATTCTACATCTTCTCATGTGTCTGAAATCGCTATATGGAGATTCTAGACTCTCATATTCGCGCAGGAACTGTTGTGCCATGACAAAATTTCTGAAAAAATTAGCTGATTTTAAATTAGGGATAACTCCCTCGTCCGAACTTTGATTTGTTTGAGATATTTTTTTTTTGAAATCAAGTGATTTTTCAAGGGGAGCTTAGATTAGTAGCCATTTATCTAAAATTCCACACTTAAAATGGCAATAAATGATGGGAGAGCTGCCGTCCATGTATTGTCATAAAAACATTTGCTGCAACATTGTTGATTTTGAATGATCGATATTTCCTTCATTCGGAATCCAATTCAGCCAATTTTTTTTTTTGAATTTGGGTTTTGTTTCACAAGGAATCCAAATCTGGGATTTTGTATGGAAATATTTCACTAAAATTTTTAGATCTAATTTGCACACTCACCGCCCAAAAAATTGATGGAGTTTGCTAAAGATTGTTGCAAAACATTAAAACTGAAATATGCTTCAAACCCTCATTCCCATGGATTCGTAACCTGAATCTGATACCACTGATCCAGATCTTAGGGGGAGGCACCTAAGATATAGAAAATTAAAATGGATCTGATAAGATCTGGAAAATTAGAATGCCAGAAAAAAGAGAGAACACACTGCAAATAAAACCACAAAGAAACTTTTTTTTATTAAAATAGAGAATAACTGTAGAAGCTACATTGTGGTAGACCATCTGTCCTTTTACAAAGTAACGCTTGTTATTTATAGCCTTTTTTTGAGTTACAATATTATGGGAAGATACCATAAGTGGATACTATTGGGCAACTAGTTTTTCATTATTTTTATCACTTTTTAACACCTATTTCATCCATTTCTACCATTATTTATCACGCCATTTATCATGGTTTATCATATAATTTCATTTTATAATTATTTATGCTGTTATGGATAAATATTATTTCTTCTCCTTTATTTTTAATAAATTGATGATTATTATGCATGATTTTACCAATGATTGTTTATTAATAAATTTTTTGTTACATCACTCACCATTTTATCCTCCAAGATATTTTCCAGATTGCAAATTTGATCTCCAGCTTATCATTAAATATTCTAACTCAGAAATTCGCTGGAATAAGAAGTAATAGTTTTGCATTGGACTTTTTGGGAAAATGGAGAAGAATCTAGAAAATTCGAAACATGGGTTTCGTCTAGAACGAACGAAATTAATTTTACTATGTGCAATTTTCCTAAATTTGGTTCGTGTTAAGAGAAATGGAAGGTTCTCCAAAGACGATTTTCTTAGATTCGTTGTTGCAGCCATTTTCCAAATTATCTTAGTTTCAATACCAAATTTGACCTATTCTTGTTGAATGTTGATGGAAAGATATTTCAGATATGATATTGTTGATTAGTTCATTGTGAACAATCCAATTTTGTTATGCGAATCATTTTGTAATCATTTCTGTTGTAACTTCTCTCTGCTCGCTGTGTATTTAATTAAAAAAAGAGATCAAAGGATGGGATTATGATGGGATTATTATATTAGAGATAGATAATATCAGATAAGAGGAGAGGGGATAAAGGAGAGATTTAGCTTTTTCACACGGGACCTAAATTGTAATTTTAATATACATAATTTTATTTTGAAGCAGGTCATATTGTAATGACAAGTGAATTTGATGATTAATATATAACTAGCATTGTTGTTCATCCAGATATTCTAAAGTAGCTTGACAGTATTCACTAGTGGCTAGGGCTCGGTCTCTGGTGGATCTTACTGCTATTCTCAGTTTGATACTTTTTCATTTACCATAAGTTCATTCTGCTTTATATCTTTGCATTTCCTACGATTTTATCTTGTTTTATATCTTCTGATTTCGTGTGATTTTACAGTGTAGATAGTTTAATTTCCTTTATTTTGATCTCATGTAATTTGTAACTTTTCATTTGATTTCATTTATTCTCACTGCAGATTGAATTAATTATCAGTTAAGACATTGATTCCCATTGATTACAATAAGAGTATGATTAGGATAGATCCAGTTGAAAGAGCTCGGTTATTACTACTGTGCTCTCGGTTGGTGTTATTCTCCATTGAATTGCTTGCTTAAGATTGGAATAATTTTTTGCTCAAGATTAAGTCTTGATGCTTAGATGTATTATTTCCTTTAAAAATTGTAGCTTGAGATTGATGACTGCATCATTTTACTCTTGTATTGAATTTAATATATTATCTTAAATCGTTACTCTCTACATTTATAGCTTGCACATATTGTGTCCACTCTTGAAACGAAAAGACTTACCCAGGTTGATACTTTTTTTTTAAAAGAAACGATTAGAGTGATATATTAATTTATGGCCAAAATGCCTCAAATCTGCTTACATAATACTAGACATTGCCCAGTTTTCTCCCTGACCAGAACCAATGAGGCTTTTTTCTTGTTACACAAAATATTTTTACAAAGTATTATTTGATCAACCGCCTCTATCTTCCGTAAATTGGAAATGCAGACAAACTGCTTCAGTAAAAGATAGTAAAACATATATTGCAAACAGTTAAGGTATGGATTCCCAGCTTTCTTCGCCGTCTCTGAGCAGGACTCCGAGGGGAAGAAGAACAGCTTTATTAGCTTCGATATCAACTTCCTTGTTGTTGTCTCTCTTGACATGATAAAATTTCAAGTTCCTAAAGGTTTTCAACAGGATTCTTATTCTGATAATCAACCTGGACAGTCTTAAATCCGAAGGAGAGGAGTTGTCTACAATGGATTTTATGATATAATGAGAGTCGCCCATCACTATTGCATCATTGAGCCCAAGAAATTTGAGATGTTTGAGGCCTTGGAGGAGGGCCATGGCTTCAGCTTGGATGCTGGTATTGAAGCCCACGCCCCAGGCATATCTGAGAACAGTTTTTCCATCCGCATTAATAATCACTCCTCCAGCTCTGGAATTGCCCGGGTTGCCTTTAGCAGCCCCATCAAAGAAGAGAATGTATTGCTCCTTCTTAGCGAAAAAATCCAAGAATTTTGAAGCATTGCAGCAGATTTTCCAGTCTTTATGAACGATAGGAGGTCTGACAATTTCTCTGAAGTGTAGATCGAGAGAAAAGCACCAAGCAGCGTTGTGATCACTCAGATCTGTCCCATCAAGCAGATCACCAACACAGTCTTTTAATTTACTTTTGATTTTAACCCAGACTACCCTGTAATCACTCTTTTTATCTCTGAAAATCCGTTGGTTTCTTTCCAGCCATGTTTTCCAACAAATAATTTTGGGGAGGGCGCGCCAGACAGCTTTGAGATGGACGTTCTGTGGAGTGCCACCAGGATACAAACTCAACCAATTTGAAAACAGACCTGGAATGTGATTTGGGAGAACGAAGTCAGAATTCCAAGGGCCTAAGGCCTCTTTCCATATATCAACAGCAAACTTACAATTTAGCATCATGTGAATAGCAGTTTCAGCATTATCACCACACAGCATACAACGTGAGGGGCCAAGATAGCCACGTTTCTAGAGCCTATCCTCAGTTAAAATTCACTGATGACAGAGAAGCCAACAAAAAGACTCGATTTTAGGAATTGTAGGCTGGGACCAGATCCCTTTCCAAGGTTTCGGGTCAGGAGGGACGTGAGGGTGCGATAGGAGCTGCCAATACCCCTTCGAAACTGTATAACTCCCAGGGGTCGATCCCCAGCCACGGGTGTCTTTTTTTCTGCTATCCAGAGGGGCCTTTCTGTTTAAGAATGTCATGAAGATTGAGTATTCCTTGGACAGAGTCTGGGGCACGTCAATCTTAATCCAGCTGTGCAAAAAGCCATTCTCCCAATTAGAGATATCCCACAGAGTATTAAAGCCTGCTCTAGACATCTAATTTTTTAACAAAATCAGGGATCTATCAACATCCAGGGGGTCATAGCCCATTATACGATCCTCCCATATTCTAATCTGCTTGCCATTACCAGGAATCCAATCCGCATGATGACTAATTACGGAGGATGACTTGGAACAGAGCTTGTGTATCATAGATCCAGCGATAGCTATAGGATTGTCCAGGCACCGTATCCTCTGCCCACGATAGTATTTTTTCCACAGGGAAAGTTGAGCCCAACCCGGACTAGGGGCAATTAACCTCCAAAGAAATTTTTCACCCAGCGCTATTTTTTGAGTGCTAAGACTCTTGAATCCGAATCCACCTTCCATTCTGGGCTTGGAGATTTTGTCCCAGCTAATAAGAGGGAATTTCTTGTCATTAGTTTTCCCACCTTTCCAGAAATTTTTTCTTATGTGAGCCTCCATCTCCTTCATAATGCCAGCAGGGGCCAGCATAACAGCAAATTGATAAATGGGGAGGCTGCTTAAGACAGCTTTGATAAGAACTGGCTTTCCAGCCAGGTTAAGCCAGTTGAAACCCCAAGATTCGATCTTAAACTTAAATTTATCCAACAGGGGTATCCAATCTCTGATTACAGCGGATTTTTGGAAAATAGGGAGACCCAAGTATTTGAAGGATGTCCATGTTGAGGAGGCAGCGAAGTCAAAGCTACAGGAAATGGCCTGAAGAGTGGTAGCAGGGGTATTCCAATAGAAGATATGACATTTTCTTTTATTGAGGCTGCTTCCAGAATCTTCATAGTACTCATCAATCACAGGTTTAAATTTTTTTGCAGAAGTCACAGAGGCAACGCCCAGCAAGAGGGAATCATCCGCGAATAATGCATGATTTATAAATTTCACCCCTCTTGCAATGCTCACTCCCATAATCTCATGATCCTGCTGCTTTTTATTCAGAATGAAGCTGAGCACAGAATCTTGGAGGACAAAGAGTAGCGGAGAAAGAGGACATCCTTGTCTCAGACCACGAGAAGCTTTGAAGAAATCAGTAGCCCTCCCATTAACCAATGGGGCAATCCATGGTTCACTGATACAAGCCTTAATCCAATTGATAAATTTGGGGCCAAAACCAAATTTGCGCAAGACATCCAACAGGAAGTTATGTCTCACTCTGTCAAAATTGTTTTCAAGGTCTAGTTTAACAACCATACCTTTCTCTTTTCGAGCCAAACTTGAGTGTATTTCCTCTTGAACCAGAATAAATTTATCCACTATTTGCCTTCCCTGGATGAAACCTCCCTGGTTTTCTGGGATAATGACAGGAAGAACGGTTTTTAATCTGTTGGCTATAACTTTAGTAATCAGCTTGTAACCTATATTACAAAGGGAGATAGGACGAAACCTGCTGAATGAGTTGGCGCCTTCTTCCTTAGGGATGAGGGCAATAAATGCCGAATTGGTGCTTCCCCTGATTTTATGACAGTCTTGAGATTTCCAGACCATTCTGCATAGATATTTCTCCACTATCTGCGAACAAGTCTGCAAGAATTTGGCAGTGAACCCGTCAGGGCTCGGGGTCTTGTCCGGTTCCATAGTGAAGAGGGATTTTTTTACTTCATTGTTAGTGGTTTCTGCTTCCAAGAAATGATTCTTCCTGTCGGTAATCAAATAGGGCACCTCATTCACAAGATTAGATACAGGACCCAAGGCCTCCTCTTCACTGTAGAGGTTTTTGAAGTGAGAGAAAGCAGCATATTTTATGCTGTGAATATCTCTATGCTTGATAGTATCTACATTTATTTCTGATATGGAATTGTAGCTTTTTCGGGCTTGGGCCTGTTTTTGGAAAAAAGATGTATTCATGTCACCCGCCTTAAGCCAGAGACTGTGGGATTTCATTCTCCAGTAGTCTTCCTCTGCCATACTAGCCTTAAGGAGCTTGTGTTGAAGATCTGCCTCCTTATCTAGTATGTCTTTAGTGATTTCAACATTTTCCGTTTTCAAATGGTGCATCTCAAGGCATTCCTGCACCTTTTTCCTTTCCTCTGCAGGATTAGGTAAGGTTTTCACCCAATCTTTAATCGCTGCTTTAACTCTCCTAAGTTTCTCCTCCCAGACAAAGAAGGCAGGGCCTTTGACTGGGTGTTTCCAGATTTCTTTTATAAGCTACTAGAAGGACTGTTCCTTCACCCAAAGAGGACTAAATTTAAATGGAATGGGGCCTTGATCCGAATGGGCCAGCAGGTCAAGTTTAATAGGATGGTGATCAGAGATGCTGCATGGTAGAATGTGCATTCTAGCCTCTAGACCAAGAAGAAGAAAGGAACTTTGAACTAGGAATCTATCTAACCTTGCAGCAATATGACCCAGGCCGAGTCTTTTGTTGGACCAGGAGTACTTACCAGTAGAGGGCTTAATTTTTATCAGATCCTAGTCTTGAAGCAGGTCCTCTACCCATTCCCGCGCCGGATCCCTGACGATGCTTCCTCCATGCTTTTCTGCCATTGATAAGGTGAGATTCAAATCTCCTGCAATGATGATATTTGCCAACTCTTCAGATTCTGCCATATTTCTAATGGGGTCCCAGCAAGAATTTTTCTCTCCTATGCTTACATGGACGTACACATTAAAGAGGGAGAGGGTCATATCAGATTCCACATGCTGTAATTTTTTGAACAACCAATGTGTGTTGGAAGCTTCTTCGACCAATGAGTATTTGTTGGCATTCCAAATAGTGCCCAGGGCTCCTGAAGCACCTTGAGCAGAGACTGCTTGACCATCACATTTCTTCCATAATTTCTTACTAATATGAAGGAAGGCATTTTCCTCCATTTTAGTCTCCTGGATGAGAAGGATATCAGGAATTTCAGATCTTATTAAACTTCTTATAGCATCTTCTTTTGTTCTGCTCCCCATACCCCTACAATTCTAGGAGATGATCTTCATCATTTAATTTTGGGGTGGTGAGCTCCTTTAGAGCTCTGGGACCGATTTCTGGTCATCTTCGGTGTTCTTGCCAGAGCTTCTCGAGGGTTGGTTGGCTTTCCTGAAGTTTGTCTTTGTAGGTCTCCTGCTCTCTTTTTTCTCTAGATGATTTTCGGCCTCTCAATGATCTTCTGGCTGAAGTTTGCGAGTCCCCTATTTCTCCTTCTTCTTCTGAGTCCTCTGTACCTTGCATTTCCTCGGTCTCTTCTATGGGTATCTCTTTTGATCTGTCCGCATTACTTTCGATTTTCTTTGATCCCGAAGGGGACTCTTTGTGAGGCGAATCTTCCTTCCGCTTCTCTGGTTCTTGAGTGTCTTCTTTTTCGGTGCTTAACTGTGCATATTTATTTCCTTGGACTTCCATGATAGGGGTTTGAATCCCAGGGGCTGTCTGAGGACCTTTACCATTCGCATTTCCTGTTCTAGGGGCTTTATGAGCAGTTTTGGTCCTTTTGACCTGGGTCCATCCTTCCTCCTTTCCTTTCTCAACTTCACCATTTTTTGGACAGCCTCTAGCAAAGTGTCCATAGACATGACATTTCCGACACTTAAATGGCAATTTCTCATAGTCCAGCATTTGACCATGGGTCCAGCTTCCAACCCTGATATTTATTGCCTTGGGCAGGCCAACCTTCAGATCAACTTCTACATAGATTCTAGCACAGTCGTATTGGTCTTTGCTGTTAGCTCGGTCGATGAATTTGCCCAAAGTATTGTCGATGTGCTTTAGAGATTCCCAATTCCAACAAAGAACAGGCAGATTGGGCAGCCTAACCCACACTAGAACGGTGGTGGGAACATCAACAACAGGGTCAAAATCTGGCGTCCACTTGTTGAGATACAGCCCCTGAGGGCCCATGAAGTACGGACCGTTCCAGAAAATCAGATCCTTGTCCTCCTTGTCTGTGAATTCAAACAGAAAGAAACCTTTCCCAAGAAAATACGAGGTGACTTTATTTTTAATCAGAGGAGCCCAATTCCTAGCAACCCAACTCTCCGTGGTTTTGGGAGAGGGCCAGAGGCTTGTGAACTGACCAACCAAGGCACACTCAGCCAGAGAAAAGGAGACCTTTATCAGTCCCTCAGGAGGGAGCGATATCTCTGGAATGTCGTCTAAATGCTTCACAAACTTCGTAGCCTCCAAGGTTTTCTTCTTTGGCAGAGAATCGAGAAGCTTGAGAAAAGCCTCATCGTCGACAGGGGGAGAAGGAGGAGGCACCTCCATTTGAGTAGCGGCTCCTACGCTCGAACAAATCTAAGACTCACAGCTTCCGGCGGTCAAGCCATTCAGGGGATAGAGGGACCCCAGCCAATCCAAAAGACCTGAAACAGGAGACAAAGCGCTGCGCCAAATGCCAAAGCCCTGCTCGGGGACAATGCGCCACGCAGAAGGTCAAAGCACCATGCCCGATCAAACTCAACACGTCGCGCCTACCATATGCATTGTGAATCCCTGGCTATGCACCTCGCAGAATAGCAGAGGAACAGAAGAAGACAAACCTCTGAAGGAAGGCAAAGGAGCCCTCCAGATCAGCCAGAGGGCCGAGAACGCCACCGCAAGCGCAGAGTTGCACCCAGGTTGATAATTAATGTGAGGCAATTAGGAGTTTTAAAAGGAACCTTTTAGCACCCAACATTTTGGTGTCATTGCTGGGGAGAGTGTTTCCATTTCACAGAGAGTGATGTATGTTTGATATTTGTTGCTAGGAAATAACTGGGTATTAAAAATGCAAGGTAAGAACCTATGTAACGAGCAAGTAAAGTGCTTGCTCCTCTGCCAGCTTTTCAGCACAATTGCATAGAAGTTGAAGTAGGTGTTTGTTGTTTGTCTGATGTGAAAGAATTGGGTATTAAAAATGGAAGTTAAGAACCTGCATAATCAGCAATTAAAGTGCTTGCTCCTCCTCCTGCTTTTCAGCAAAATTGCATAGAGATTGAAGTAGGAATTTTAGAGATAGAATTTTTGAAAAAACAATCTTGTAATTCCACTCGAGTGGTGATGTAAGCACAACCCATTTCACTAACTAATTGACAGGAACATTTGAAGGATGATCCTGAAAGAAACACATGAAGAACATCTTCTATTATGGTAAGAATTGGCTCACATTGCAACTTTTGAATTCCTTATCAAAGATCTAGGAGGAGTGACACAAATGCACATATTTCCCCCATCGTGTCTACCAAATTTTCATGGTTTGAAAAATGAAGATCCAGATACATTCTTAATTGAGTTTGAAATACTTTGTAGAGAATATGATTATTGTACTAATGATCGAATATTGAAAGTGTTTCCTCTTACTCTAAAAGGAACAGCTCTCCAATGGTTCATGAACCGTGGTGGGAATTGCATCCAAACTTGGGAGGACATGAAGAACATATTCTTGAAGAAGTGCCAAGACTATTGCAAGGCCGATGAAGATATTTTAAATATGATACAAGGGGAATATGAAAGCTTGGAGGACTATGTGGAGCAATTTCGATACAACCTTCAAAAATCAAAGCATAAGTATTTGGAAAAAGACATCTTAAAAACACTCCTACTCAAAGGAATCAAAGATGAATTTTTAGAACTCTTAAATCTAATAGGAAAATGTGATGTTTTTCAATTATCATATGATGATGTTTGTGAATTATGCATAACATATTGAAGGGAAATCTCCAAGGCTGGTAAGAATTCTAGAGAAACTTCTTATTTCCTTTCCAAATATACTAGAAGAAGAGGAGACATAAGAGCTGAAATCAATGTTTTATTTGCAAATTTTAAATATGATTTTATTAGTTCTCTAAAGTCACAATTGGATGTTTTACAGGCTCAGAAAAATCAAGAAATTGAAGAAGTGTTTTTCCCTCATTTCCAAAAGGAGCATCCCATAGATACTAACTCTTCCTTATCTAGGATGGAAGTAGCATATCAAAGAGATGGGGAAGCTGCAACAATGTCAAAACCATGGAAATCTTGGCCTACATGTATGTTTCAAAACACTTCCCCTCCATTTTCTTACTTGTATAATCCATTATGGAATACTCATGTGTTAGGGCAGCAATGTCAATCTCGATATAACCCCCACCAATTTTGTCTACAAGTTTGGCATGGTTCATCTTATGATTGCATGACTACTCTCCCTCATCTTGTAGCATAAACACATCCTCCATATTCTCCACCAGCTCTTCCATAACATCTTGCTTACCTATAAAAATCATCCACTCAACCCAATCAACTACATCATCAAAATGCTCCATTCCCTACACAATTTCCTGCTCAACTCATTCCACACCCTCACCATAATGAACCAGTACAACATGCTTATAGTGTTGAACTAAAAAATTTACCTACCCTTCCCATCCATTCTATCTCACATTCACCATTGGAGAAAAATTATACTGAGATTCAGAATGTATCAAATCCAAAAATTGTAGAGGTTATGAAAGAAAATGAGGTTTCTTCTAGCCTGCATCAACAAGCCATTTTAAACAATCAAGAACTTCATGATATGATGGCTATGGAAAATCAAGAAAGTAATGGATACATTGAAAATTGGTTTCAATCCATTTGTTTGCAGCATCACTCCATACTTCAACAATTTTTGGCACCATCTTTTCAAGGGAAGCTGGCTTCTCATACCCTACTATTTATTAACATCCATTTTTCAAATTTGGGTATGTATATACTGGAGGCCTTATTTCAAAAATGGTTCCACTGGAAGTACTCTTATACGTAAGCATATCTGATTTTCAAAGAAGAGTAGGTTAGTTTAGAAAATAAATAAATAAATACATTTTTATTATTATGTAAAAATAATTGTTTTTGTTGCAACACGCTGTGGAAATCAATATCGCTGATAAATATTTTAATTTATTTGTGTATGTAGATGTATTATATTGAAAATAACAGTTATAAAAACACTCATATTCATTTTTATCACCAATATGGAAAAATTTCTTCAATATCATATTTTTTGGCTTGCGGGCTTGATGAAATTTTTGAAAATAGAGTCGGGACAGTCATGTTTTGAGGGACCAAAAGTTAATATTTTAAGAACGTATTCCTTTCATAAGTAGCCTGTGATGTATAATTTCCAACCCAATTTTAATCACTCCATTTGGATTTGAAACAAAAAAATTTATAACTAAAACATTGATAGGGCATCTAGTAGGCAGCTCAGGAACAGAGTTGGGACAGTGAGTTTTTGGAGGCATAAATGACTATATTTTTAAAACATGCTTCTATGGTATATTTCTATGTGAATTTAGTTTACAAAGAAATTTGAATCACTCGATTTTGATATCATATGAGAAATATATGACCCAAATACTGACTGTCTATCCTAAATCAGCACTCTTAAAACTATGTTTTTCCAGCTGTTCATTAAAGTATTTGACCCATAAATTATTCTTGTATTTTAAACATGTTTCTATTGGGGATAAATAAATGAAAATAATTTCATTTCCAATTTAAATCAGCTTATTCCGTCATCAAATGAAAAAGATATGCTTAATATATCCATTGTTGGTGTAAGATGGGTAATCGAAAATGACTCCGTTATGCAAGTTGTTCTAAGTAAAATTGACATATCATATCATTGAATATTTAAAAAACCCATTTATATTGGTAATATATATTTTAATTAGCTCTCATTTGGCTTTTGAATCACTAAAATTGGACGAAAAACAAAGAAGTTATGATTAAAGCACCGCAGGTTAGCATGATTGGCCATTGCTCTCCCGCAGGTAATAAATTAATTTTACTTTGTCATTGAATTTTTTCTACAGAGTAACTACTTGTTAGTTTTTTTGCATAGTTCTTGGATTAGGGGAGTCTAATCACCTCTCTTTCTCCATGATTTAATGTTTTATTGCAAGTAGACACTCGTTTATTTTTGCATGTCTTAGGAGAATAAAGAAGGTCAATTTATGGACGAGCAATTATTGAAAGAAATTTTAATGAAACAAGGGAATTTAATCCAATTCATTACCTATTGGATTCATAACAGAAAAAATGAAGAATTGATTCCCATTCGAAGATTCATGTCACTACTGCCAAAACAATTTTCCAAGAGATCATTTCTTTTTCCATTGACAGATTGATATTCCCTTCGGAAATAACATCATAGCTATTCTAACTCAACTTGTTTATTTATATCCTATTTTTAAATAAAGTTTTGTTTCTTTTTTGATTTCTCTTATGTTTTTGTGTTTCAGGTGTTGCTTCCTTCAAATTGTAGTTTCTGCTCCATTGGCGATTGAACAATGAGGACCCCACCATGCAAGTTTTAGCTGCAGAAGATAATCCTTCGGTAGCTTCGTCTTTGTAAAAAATCATTTCTTTTGTAAACTGTAAATAGGATTACTGATTCAATTTGTTTTTTTGCCTATTTTTCTTTCCCATCTTCAGAATAGCTCTTTTTTTATTTTGCTATTCCATCTTCAGAACAACACTTTCTGATTTTGCTATTCCATCTTCGGAACAACACTTTTTGGTTTGTTGTCCCATCTTCGGAACAACACTTTTTGGTTTTGATGTTCCATCTTCAGAACAAAAATTCTGGGTTTTGCTATTCCATATTTGGAACAACACTTTTTGATTTTGCTGTTCCATCTTCGGAAAAACATTTTTTGGTTTTTCTATTCCATCTTCAGAACAACACTTTTTGGTTTTGTTGCTCCATCCTCAGAACATCACCTTTTGATTTTGTTGTTCCATCTTCGGAACAACACTTTCTGATTTTGTTGTTCCATCTTCGGAACAACACTTTTTGATTTTTCTGTTCCATCTTCGAAAGAACAATTTTTGGTTTTGTTGTTCCATCTTCGGAACAACACTTTTTGATTTTTTTGTTCCATATTTGGAACAACACTTTTTGGTGTTGCTGTTCCATCTTCAGAACAAAACTTTTTGATTTTGCTATTCCATCTTCGAAACAACACCTTTTCGTTTTGTTGCTCCATCTTCGAAACATCATTTTTTGGTTTTGCTATTCCATCTTCAGAACAACACTTTTTGATTTTGTTGTTCCATCTTCGGAAAATAACTTTTTGGTTTTGTTGTTCCATATTCAGAACAACACTTTTTTATTTTTTTGTTCAATCTTCGAAGCAACACTTTTTCATTTTGTTGTTCCATCTTCGAAACAACACTTTTTGATTTTGCTGTTCCATCTTTGGAACAACATTTTTTTTGTTTTTTTTCCAACTTTTGAACATCACTCTTGTTTCTTATACAATTTTTTTGTGTTCTGAACAACACTTTTTTTTTTTAATATTTCACAAGAACCTCTTTCCTCTTATGGACTTATTCTTAGCTCATTTCAACTTCATTTATTTTGATTTATTTTATGGCCTGAGTACAGTACCTTCATGCAGACAAGAATTATGGATTCTATTGAAGAAGGTGAATATCAAACATTATGATCTTTAACAGGACAACTTCTGGATGAGAGATTCTTTTAAAGAAAAGGGACATAGTTATTTATATACTACTTTACTGCATCATTTTCTACTGTACATGATAGTGATTGATCATATTAATCCCATGCTGGTTCCACCCTTCCTGGTTATAATCTTCTCTATCTGTAATAAATGAGATTATGGGTATATTTTTTTTTTTCTATTGACATGTTCAACTTCTTCCACCATCCCTACTCTTAATGAGTACTGAGCCTCCCTCTTTTTATCATAAAAATATGTAATCATAGCCAAATTTTGTTTGCATATGGAGGATAGGGGGTCTCATTACGAGCCAGCTTACCATGTTCATAAGGCTGTAACGAAGTGACATTCCCATTATGGCCACCACACCAGGGTTATGATCCATTGGATAGCCAAAATATCCTTGAACGGGAGGTCTCATCATGAGCCAACCTGATCACTTTTGCTACATCTCAGTGAATGGTAGTGTAGTTATCTGGTTACCACGCCTGCACACTAATCTCTTCTATAGAACAACACTGAAACTCTCCATTTATAAATTGAGGATCCTGGCTCATACAGGTTAAAAAGAAGCCCTGTTGAGGCTATGGAAGCCTGCTGGTAGCAGAGGCTCTGCTTATGGTATTGAAGTTATATCTTATTGTCAATTATTACTATAATACCTTTTTCTTATTATTTTTTTATCGGAGACATTATTTCCTTAATTTTCCCCCATTTTTAACCTTTACACACGAGAAATTGTTTTTCGATCAATCGCATCATTTTCGGCTAGAATATTGTCAAAAAAGCATATTTTTGGCATATTTCTATCCTTTTATTTTTCACATAACTTATCATCAATCCAAAGTGTCCTATCTCTTATTCATAACTATATTTACACACTTCGCTCTCATTATAGCCATAACTCTTGCCATCCTATCATTGATATGTGTACTCTTCTTCATTTACTATCGTATTGATCATTCTTTTACCTTCTCGTAAACACAACACCTTTCATATTCTTTATGGTCATGGAATCCCTTTTCCAATTGGAGGAGGGAATGTATGCATTATGGGATAACATGCGATATAATTACTGAACTGTGCCATAACTTGATGATTTGACAAAATATTAGTACTCCATTTATACAAAAGTTTTTCTGATTAAAATTTTTGCATGTATCTTATCTGTTGCTATTCAAAACTAAAACTGTGGATTCAAGAAATTGCATGCAAGATAGTGACTCGTTATAGGAGAAAAACAAGTATGGGGGGTATTCTATTCACAGCAAGGCCACAATATTTCCCTAACAACAGAGGTTTTGGCAACTCACGAATGCGCACAATTTTTCAGACATGATGTGCTTGCATGGCTTCCACATTTTGCATCACTTTTAGTATCTGCTCAGCATACATCAGCTTCAACAAATGCCATTCCATACATGTCATTCCACATTTTTTTCCGGAGGTAAAACTTGAGGTAAAATAGCATACTTTTCTGATTTATTACGAATTTAGGAGAATTTCATGCAAAATCCATTGAGCATTATTTATAATCATTCATTCCACATCTCTACCACTTCCCATTCTTCAAAGACAAAATATTTTAGTTTGGGGGAGTGTTCCTTTCATTTATTTATTTATTATGACCATATTATTGATTCCCAACACCTCCCTTCTTCCATGTTGTTTTACACCAAGCATAGATTTCAACAGATTGTAGCAACCACCTCTATTATTTTTCTAGCATTGCATGATGGCATGCTAATTCTTTAGTTTGGGGGAGGCATTGCTACACATGATGGTTGTTTTCTACTTTATTTCTCATTTAAGGCATACAATTTCATTTTTATACAGTGCAGAAATTGATTTGCATATATCTTTAGAGCTATGAACTGAATTCTTTTGATTTATAGATAACAAATAGGTATCATTAAAATACACCGACCCAGATAATTTCACGCTAAATTAGTTCATAAAATTCTGAAAATCGTGCACTATTACCTATAACCATTTTGTTTATAGCTCATGATCCGTGCATAAAAAAAATCTGATTTTTGGATCATAGAAGCATTAATATAGTAGAAATCTAGTTTTTGAGAAAATGGTTAGTGAAGTTTCTATTAATTATATCATATTTTGTTGCAACTTCATATACATATAGTTGAACATCAAATGTAAAAGATGTTACGCCTTCATCAAGATTGCTAAAATTGAATATTCATTATTTGAGGAAGAATTCATTTGCTCTATCCATTTCATGAGTTGGGATGAACACTTTTTCATATTATTTCTTGGTTGATAAAGAGGCTTTGGGTTGCATGAGGACATGCAATATATTCAGTTTGAGGGTATGTTAGGCCGCTAGTTTGTCATTATTATTATCACTTTTTAACACCTATTTCATCCATTTCTACCATTCTTTATCACGTCATTTATCATGGTTTATCATATAATTCCATTTTATAACTATGCATTCTCTTATGGATAAATATTATCTCTTCTCCTTTATTTTTAATAAATTGATTATTATTATGCATGATTTTATCAATGAAGTTTTATTAATAAATTTGTTGTAACATCAGTCACCATTTTAGCCTCCAAGATATTTTCCATATTGCAGATTTGATCTTGAGCTCATCCTTAAATATTCCAACTTAGAAATTCATTTGAATAAGAAGTGACAGTTTTTCATTGGACATTTTGGACAAATGGAGAAGAATATAGAAAATCCGAAACATGGGTTTTGTCCAGAACAGACTCAATTAATTTTATGAAGAGAATTTCTCCCAAATTCTATTCGTGTGAAGAGAAACGAGAGGTTCTCTGAAGATGATTTTATCAGATTCACTGTTGCAGTCGTTTTCCAAATTATCTCAGTTGCAATACCAAATTCGACCTATTCCTATTTAATGTTGATGGAAAGATATTTCAGATATGATATTGCTGATCAATTGGTTGTGAACAATCCAATTTTCTTATGGGAATCATTTTGTAATCATTTCTGTTGTAACTTCTCTTTGCTCTTTCTGTATTTAAATGAAAAACAGAGATCAAAGAATGGCATTATGATGGGATTATTAGATTAGAGATAGATAGGATAGGATAGGAGGAGAGGGGATAATGGAGAGATTTAGCTTTTCACAGGGGACCTTAATTGTAATTTCAATATACATAATGCTATTATGAAGGAAATCATATTGTAATGAAAAGTGAATTTCATGGTTAATATATAACTTGCATTTTTGTTCATTAGGATATTCTAAAGTATCTCGACAGTATTCATTGGTGGCTAAGGCCTGGTCTCTGGTGGATCTTACTGCTATTCCCTATTTGATACTTTTTCATTTCCTGTAAGTTCATTCTATTTTATATCTTTTCATTTCCTGCGATTTTATTCTGTTTGATATCTTCTAATTTCCAGTGAGTTTACATTGCAGTTAGTTTACTTTCCTTTATTCTGATCTCATGTGCTTCACAACTTTGTCGTTTGATTTCATTTATGCTCACTGTAGATTGAATTAATTATCTGTTAAGACATTGATTCCCATTGATTATAGTAAGAGTATGATTAGGATAGATCCAGCTGAAGAGCTCAGTTATGACTACTATGCTCTCAGTTGGTGTTATTATCAATTGAATTGCTTTCTTAAGATTGGATTATGGTTTTGCTCAAGATTAAGTCTTGATTCTTAGATGCATTATTTCCTTTAAAAGTTGTAGCTTGATATTTATGATTGCATCCGTTTACTCTCATATTGAATCTAATAGATTATCTTAAATCATTACTCTCTAGGTTGATAGGTTGCACATATTGTGTACACTCTTGAAACAAAAAGGCTTACCCAGGTTGATAATTAATGTGAGGCAATTAAGAGTTTTAAAAGACACCTTTTAGCACCCAACAGATACCATGGGTCAATACTGTGGGTCAAAACCATGGGTATATACCACTTACAATACCATGGGTAAATTCCATGTGTAGATGAATACCATGGGTGGATACATACAATAGGTGAATGAATATCATGGATAGATGTCACTTACAATACCATGGGTTAAATACCATGTGTGGATGAATAAAATGGGTCAATGAACACCATGGGTGGATGACATTTTCCATTCAACTCAAATTATAACACATAATTTCCCCAACATTTTTGGCGTCCTTGCTGGGGAGGTGCTAAAGGGATTAAATTATAGATTCTTTCAAAAGTTGTTTTTGTGATCTTATTTGTAGGAAAATCAGAGGAAAGAGAGTGTAGGGTAAGACATGAGTGAAGAGCCACCCATCCACTATGGTGGGGTGGCTCTATAGTTTTGTTTTCTAGGCAATCAATTTTGGTGAGTTTTATTGCAATTAATTTTAATATATTTAGATTAAAAATTCAATCTCTAGAAAGATAAAACATTTTTTCGGGTGTTGTAAGAACCCCTAGGTACTAACCCATGTTGCGAGACAGGGATCATAAAAAAAAGGAGAAATTCAAGGATTATTGAGAACTTGAAGAATCTCCCTCGATGTACTTTATCAAATTCTAGCAATACCTACGATATTTGCCTCTCAGGAAGATTTCATCCTGACCACATTTAAGAAATTATCTGCCTCTCTACAACCTAAAAAGGATTTGGAAGTCTCCCTTGTTTACTATTGCCTATCTACCAACGATATTGAGAAATAATGTACCAAATATGATTGGGAGCATCTATCTGAACTTGAGATTGAGGAAATTTCACGCTGCCCAGCAACAAACCTTGTATGCATTCTAGAGACCAATTATCCAAGTTTTCCTAGCATGATCGAGGATGAGATTTAGAGTGGTCCAACTGAATAAATGAGCTCATACCACCAATATTACATCAAGCATTGGTTATAAATCACAATCCAGTCATAGTACCACTCTCATCTTCAAATACTCTTTTTATTGCAGCTTTCAAAGCTATTGATTTTTCATGGTCATGTACCTTATAAAGTTTATATGTTAAGTCTGAGAATGAGTATACCTTTTTACCTCATCCTCACATGGATTCATTGCAACTTCTGGTTCACTTAAAGGATGATGTATTTTCTCCAGTATAGTAGGGAAGTTAATAATGTAATAAATAAATAAATGAAAATAGTAAAGAGAAAAATAAGTCCTTTTGTGAAAACCATCTTAGCTGGCACAAATGAATAGGGACTTAGCTAGAAAACTAAGTAACTAGTGGGAATTGTTCCAAATAAATTTTCTAAATTTTTATGAGTTATTCAAAGCATGTATCTTTCAATTTATTATGTTTTTACTCAAGTTGGTTCATGTGGGATTCCTTAAGGCCCACCTCCCAACAAGCCTTGTCCCATCGACATCAACACATTATCTAGGATCAGGGTTAGGGTTAGATAATGTACTTGGGAGCCTGCATGATTTAATGGTAGGTGTCCTTATCATGTACTAAGGAAATACATCAACGTTTCTTTGTGGAGTAATTCTGGAAACCATTTGACTTTGAAAAATCCATTCATGGCTAAGAATGTATCTAGTGCCTTGATTCCCATTGACATCAAAGGTATGATATCTCGCATTGGTTAATGAAATGCTCAATGTTCGGTAATCCAATTATTCTTTCTTATGTTAGAAATCAACACCATTTATTCACATAAGAAATATTGCACAAGGGTGTGTAGTGGTGGAAGACTATATGGTTTTGTGATCTCAACACAAATTTTTAGCAGTTTGGATATTTGTATTGACATTTCCATTTTCATTTATAGCAGAAAACACCTTTCCTCAGTTGTTTGGGGACATACAACTCCTCAAGCATGGCGGATAAGGGAAAATTCATGTTACTGTGAATTCTAATTGCAAGCATACGAAAACAAATCACTTTAGCTGTGCATAACAAATAAACCTAACATCAAATATGGTTGCCAATTTCCTTAGATATGTAGTAAGTTGACCAAGATAAATGCTACAAACTCATGATATATGCAATTAAATATATTAAACAACAAATAAAAGTAAGAGTGGCTCAATGCATCCAATAGACAAGACAAGAACATTTTTAAAGAATTTTTTATTTATGACACCTAGGAATTTTGTATTTTTAAGATGTTACGAGTCCCCCTCAATGGGATGGGTTCTTGTATTTCCTCAATGCTTCAGATCTAATATCTCTATCTCTTGATGGTGTAGAAAACCCAGACACAAATGGAACTCAAAGGGAGTTCACAAGAAAAAAGGTAGAAAAAATATGACAATGATGGAGGATCAAATTCAAACCAAAAGTATAGATCCAAGGCGATCTTTAGGCAACAAAAGGTAGTGAGTAAATGGAAAAAACTTTCTATTTATAACAAAATATTGAGTTAGTCTAGAGATTGGTGCACAATTAAGATATTTTTAACCAAATCTAGATCCAAATTTTATGGAATATTTTATTATTTTTGTTGGAGGGAAAAGGAATTTGAATTTGGTCAAATCCCTTTATTTGTAAATAATAGAAAAATAAGTGATTTACTTCTTATTTTAAGAATGTGGTTGAGTAATAATTAAATAAATAGTGATTTATTTAATTATTTATAAATGATTTAGTCAAATTTAACAAGGAATATTATTTTATTAAAGTTTAAATAATTATTCCTAGAAAATAATAAGATAAATAGTGATTTATCTAATTAATTTTCTTGTTTTGGGTAAAATATGACCAGGAATATTAATTAAATTATTTTTTAATTAATTATTCCTTGAGAAAACTCAAACAAATAAGGATTTATTCAATTATTCCTCATGGGGTTTCCTGTTTAGACCATAAACAACTTGATAAGTTATGGATTACTAGGTTCTTTTTCATAGTGAAAGAAATTTTACTTAGGGTAAAATTGGTCTTACACAATGTACTTTGTTCCATATAATAGTAATAGGTTAGATGACCAAAATTTGGTGTAACAAATTTCTCCTCAGTGTGTGAGCGTTAGGAGTTAATTGTATGATTGATGTACGTTGTAAGAACTCAATCACTAGAAACCGAAGGGGGAGTCAGAGAGAGAAAAATATAAGGTAGAATAAAGCACTAGAGGACAAGACCCTGAGCAGGGGAGAGTTATAGGTGTGAAAATTCTCTTTTGTGAGTGATTACATGTTGTACATGAGGCAGGGGAGGTGTACCTATGCCCGCTAAGATAAAAAAATACAAAAAAATAATGCGTCCAGTAAAGAGGGGACCGAACTACATAGTACATGCTTGCATAAACATGGGCCAGATAAACACATGATAACAGATCCCACATACACACTTTTCCTGGGACAAAATCAAGGAATTATACAATAATATTCGAGTACATGAGATATAAGTACAACCAAAGAGGCCCTGTAACACAGGAAAGGGCTCTGAAAATCTGAATAATGCATGAAAAATAAAAGGCGCTGAAAGTGGTTGAGGCTAGAACTATCAAATATATGGAGCTACAACAAAGGCTATAGTAGAGAGGTCATTCGGTGATGTGCGGGGCTACTTGAAGGGCCACCCCCTCATGAGGTTTGAAACATCTCACACACACCTGGGAATCACCGGTACAATCTGTTGCACCACTAAATCGTCAAGTATATGGATCTCGATCATGCCATAAGGAACTGGAGCTGAGAAACAATCAAGTCAAAGGGAAATAAAGGGTCCCTTTCCTAATCTGAGGCACCAAACAAGAGTGGAAGTTGGAACCAAGGTACACCACCCTCTATACCTGTCTTTTGGAATGATTAAGCTCATGTCGACAGAAGGATTTCCGCCATAGGTGAGGCATTAAGTGATCCTCAACTAAGGGATGAGAGATAATAGTAGAGTGACTGATAGAATGACAGTAGGGATAATAGTGGAATAGGTGAGGCAATGAGTAGCGGGCTGGTGACTTCCCTTGTTAGAGGATAAAGGGCATGGATGACCTGGCAACAACTAACACAATACCGGAGGGGATAGGGGGAAATACTACTGAAGGCTAAAATGTGTGGCATGAGAGAGGAACAAAGCAATGATGGATGGAGACTATAGCAAAATACAAAAGGACTCAGGATGGACTCCATGGTTGGAATAATGACTCAAATCGGATGCTCTAAACAAGGGCGACTTGATGATGATTCTACACAGAATAGGCCCATGGGGAGTATAAAAACATTAGTACAAAATGGTAACTCATGAAAAAAATTGACACGAGCATGGGAAAGTATGAAGGAAAAGTGGTGCTCCAAGTACAAGTGTTGCAAGTGAAGAAAATCATTTTTTAGGAGTGGTGCAATGACCCTTCTTAGAAAAAATGTGTCGGTGTCAAGTATCAAATCACAAAAAAAAATGATACCCATTTGAGAGCTCGGTGACAGATTTCCAACGGCTTTGATGGTTTGTCAAATCGAGTTATGATTTGGTCATAGTTGGAAAAATAAAAATCTACGGTTTCTCATATAATAAGGCATTTTCCCTCCAATTTCATTCAGTTGCAAGTGTAGTTTTGGGGAATGTAGAGAGGAGAAAAGGCCCTAAATCTTGTGGCGACCGTAGCAGACAAACTGACCATTGGAATCAAGATTTTTCAGTTGCAGGTAAGCGGCCTAACCTTGCTCTTTCATTTTAGTGGATTGAAAGTTTAGTTTGGGCATCCAGGTCTCATGAATGTACCCCTACTCTTCTTCATGGCTGGGTCACACTTTTTGGGGCAATATCTATGACCTGGGTAGTAGATTTTGGGCAGAAAATTGTGACCTATCCCAGGAATTTCCTGAAAAGTGCGACTTGTCAGAGAGGGGGATTTTGGTGTTGTTTATTGGCTAAGAGCTAGGGTTTTATGGTTGAATGTAGTCTTTTCTTTATGTACATTGACAAATATGATGGTTTTGTGTAGATATTTAAGAATTGAAGATCAACTAGAGAGAGAGAGACCTGGACACATTACAGTCGGAGATACGAGAGGATCATGGTGTCCATAGTGCATTGGACAAGTTTGGGGTCTTGAAGTTTGTGGAGAACCCTTTGAGGAGAGATGGGGAGCCTTTGTTGGCCCAGATTTCCATCTATTGGAATCTGGATCATGAGATATTTATACTGCAGGAGCATCATATCAAGTTTATTTTCTAGGATATATATTTCCTCGCTAGTCTCCCGCCACTTGGGATGATGGGGAATACGCAACCAATGTTACCGCAAGGGCAGAACATCATGGAGTTTGTAGAGCGTCATTTCCAACTAGGTATCCATGTGATCGGGACATAGATACCAATCGAGGGTCTAGAGAGGCTAGAGACCCATGCCGTGGCTATATCGGTGCTATAGATTGTGGGAAACTAGGCACTCCACCACATCACTCAAGATTAGATGATGCTTTTTGGGAGTGTGTTGAGTGGGACCTACTATGGGTGGGACCAAATAATGTTGTCGCTGTTGAAACAACAGTTGTCACTATTCAAGAAGCAAGTGAAATATCAGTGTGCATATGGCACAGTGTTGTGCTCTCTCTTCTCTGTGAAGTTCTCGAAACTCCAACCTCGTGTACAGATCCAAGATGGGGGCCAAAGAGAGCCTAGGATGCGCTGCTGGGAGTGGCTAATGTGCAGAGGGTGAGGTGGGGCAGTCAGACAAGTTTTCCAACGAGAGTTTTTTCTCATTGGGATCAGACACCACTATACATAGACGAGTATCCCTATAGTGGGATGAGTTATCATGGCGACCCGGACTTTCCATTGTCGTTTGCTTGAGTATGGGGGCCCGATTGTAAGTGACAAGTTGCTAATATTTTATGTGCATTTTAAAGTTTCAGAAGGTTGTATATGGTATTGATTCATTCAATTTTGGTGTGCAGATACAACACCTATGAAACCGGTCAGGTATATGGGACGAACTACAGTAGTAGGAGCTACAAGACTTAGTGGGTCGAGTGCACCGCAAGGTGAGGATGCAGTGGCCCTCCTTGAGGACATCTGTTGTAGACATGAGAGGCTTCTAACCGATGTTTCAGAGCGCTGCTGCAAAACATGGATGACCAGTACGTAGAGCCATGTATTTTTCTACCCTTGGAGTGGTGAGGGGTCATGTGGTGCATGGTGATGGCAGGAAAGGGGATGTGTGATCTATGAGCTGTAAGAGCAGAGCCATTAGTCCAGGATCCTCCAAATAGTAATTAAGTCTAGGGGCAGGTGGTGCCCCAAGTTTTTATGTTTTGTAACATGCTATGAGAATGTCATATGTATTAGAGTTGATGGACTCTAAAACATGTTGATTGACACATATAATGGATATGCATCATTTTATGGTTTAATGTTATTGTCTTGTGTGAAATGCGTGTGATAAATTCCAATCTAGAATATTATTTGCAATGTTATCTACATAATGATTTTTTGCTCTAGGTACATGACTGAATGTAATGATTTCAACTTCATGCATCAAAAGCTTCAGTCATAAATATCCTCTAAAAAGGATGGGATTATGCACATGATAAACACCATTCAATTACATGACAAGAAGCAGGGAATTTAAATGAACATGAAGGTGAAGGATGCGATGGAAAAGGGAACTGGCTAATAAACCTCACACTGCATCATAAGCGGCTTGTTTATTGGTGGCAGTAAAAATGCATACACCGTTACAGAGAACAAGAGAATGTAATAGGGTAAAAATGGTGCAACTTGCCGATGCTAGATTCTTGGAGTAGCGACTTGCACAATCAGCATAAGTGATATATGGTGTGGATGGGGGTCCATCTAAAAGGTGCCAGAAGACAAGAAATGACAGGATGATGAGAAATGATGGCAACATGAACGCAAGGTATAGATCAAACAAACACTGTTAAAGGGCGTGCTCTGGGTAGGATGTCTATCACCCACACATTGACAAATAGGTGGTGTGTGGGAGTTTCCTTGTGGGAAAATTGTGCTCATGTCATGAAAATCACCATAGACACGGATGGTGCCATTGCCCTTATGGGTAGGAAAGATGAATTCATGGGTTGAGAAGGCTTCCATGATGTCGTCATCACAGTGAAATATTAGGTGACTGGTGGAAGGGAAACCACATGACGCGGAAAAGGTACCTAACTCATCATGATGAGAAGAAAGGTTCACATGCACATCATCACGGGGGGGTGACAGAAGAATGAGCAGATAAGGGATCCTCTGATGTTGAGCCCACGATGATCACTGAAGGAAGGTCAAGCAAAATAGAAGGGGAAGTCTTAGAGGGATCTTCCACTGTGTATCTCATACATGATGATAGGTAGAGGATAGTGGCCGTAGAATTCATCATCTCGACATCGAGAGGGGGAATTTCAATGGGAGAAGAGGTATCCTCAAGTTGGCCTGAATCATACTGCGCGAGTATGGGAGAGGTGGACTTGTTTTGTTCAGTCTCGTACTCCTGAACTACCTCCAAAGTGGCGTGATAATGATTGTGGGGAGGAACAATATGGTTGTAATGGCAATGGAGATCAGAAAAATCACAGGGGTGGTTAGTGTGAATAGTCTTGGGGTTCTTGGCTGTAGTTGAGGAAGAAACAAAGGCTTCAGGGACCTTAGACTTAGGAAACATGACATTAACCATGGGTTTGATGCATGAAAATTGAGGACCATGATGGGTGGCATGAGCGACAACATCACACAAAGAACACGGATGGGTACACTTTGGAGGCTGACTAGGAGCAGTCGTTGTTTGGGAAACCTTTTCCTTAGGTGACTTCTTATAAGACTTTCCCCCCTTAGCTAAAGCTTTCCCAACAGGATTAGGTTTCTATTGAGGTGGCTGAGGTATAGAATCAAAGGGAGGGGTCATGGGGACCAATTCAACAAGGGTCAAAGAAGTATAGGGTTTGGGATGACGAGGCGTATAGTTGCTAGGGAATCAATGTACCAGACTGGGATAACCAAGGTCATGTCAGGAAGAGATAAGGTAGCCATAATAGGTACCAAAAATACTCTAGGAGGGGGAGCTAGAAATGGTATCTTACTAGAGGGGTAATGGCTACATGGGACAACTTCGAGATGGTTAGTGCTAGGAGGAACCATTCCAGGAGGGTCGATAAGCTCATGGATAATAGCTGCAGATGAGGGGCCTTGAGGAGGAGGCCTTGAAGGATGAGTTGAGGTGGTTTTGGAGGGTGGGGCTGCTTACTTGTCAAACCAGTCTGTTTGTGGTCGGACTGAGACAGTTGCATCATGAAAATGTTTGACGAGATGGGATCAGATATAGGAGGAGAAAGACCAGGGAATTAACCAAGAAAAGAGGAGTCTATGTATACTCGGGGTAAACGCTTTTCAGAGGTTTGACAATTTGTTTATTGGCCAGTAAAGAGATGATGGACTCAGGGGAGGTCTGAGACTTTAATTCATAATATGTGAACTGGTCAATGGTGACAATATTTCTGTGAAGTGGAAAGAACATCTTACGGTGAACCACAGATGGGACAACAGAAATCGCATAAATATTGCTATGACACAATAGAAAATTGTAGTCTAAGGGGGCATCAATGACTTCAAAATCAACACAAAAAGTCTTACCCATAAGAATAATGGGACAATTGTAGAAAATGCCAAGGGGCTAGGAAGAGTAACCATCCCATGCTTGGAGGGTGATAGTGGATGGGGCCAACTATCCTTCCAAACCGAAGTGGACATCACAAAGGTGGATTCCCCCTCCTCAGTGATACAATGAGAGATGTTGTCATTATGGAGCTAGACAGGGATTTGGAAGGTGAGGGAAGCAAGAAGGGAAGGATGTTCTGATCGGTCAACATCGAAGACAATTAAACTTGTTGCTACAAGTTGAGTATGAAATGAATTCCTCTAGGTGAAAATATTGAATTTGTGAGCCCATGGAGAAGAATATCAAGCTCCGAACAGGTAGGTTTTGTTCAGAGTACGCTCGTTCAGGTAACCTAGATATTTTTTGGAAAATTTTGTCATTATGAGGAAATTATGATTAGGGGAATATTCCAGCATAGTTTAAGCACATAATCAGGGTGAAATTAGTATTTGAATGTTTCGGCCACATCCACAGTCTGGATAGGCCCCTTATGTTCAAATAAAGAACGATTTTTGCAAATCACCCCAACTTACCTATGATCCACCTAGAGAATCATTCACAAAAGATATCATACAACTTATGATAGTTTTAATGTTTGAACTATTTACATTGTATGGTTAATTATTTAAGTTTAGCTTCCATCGGTTGACCTTTTAAGGCCCGATGAATTTGGTATCTTCTCAACAAGGAGATGAATACCAAATGATTTATGCGATTATGTATTTTCTTGGAAATAATTGAACGAATGTATGCCAAGTGAGCTAAAATTTTGAACCAAATACAATTTGATTCCGCCATAAATTCTCTGTAAGTAATATGGTTTTCTCATTTTTTTTCCATTGATTTAACTTGAAACTTTCTCCAGGAGTGGAAAGGCCTAACACCACATGGAAGCAAATCCCTTCATTTTCTTGAGTCTTATAATTTTCCTTTATAGTGTGCATTGGTTTTCGAAATATAGATTTGGATTCATGGTACGAAATATTCAAAGCTATGTGTTGATGGTCTGAAGGTAAATTTCTTCTCATTTTATGTCATATATTTATTGATATCTCGTTAAAGGTTTCCATTATGAATTCGAATAATTATTCTAAAAGTATAAAAAAATTGGAAATACCTGTAGAGAATACCCTAGGACTAGTTTTTATATACCAAGAGCGAGAAGATTAATACTCTATTTCAAAATAGATATACTGTAATATAATTGATGAAGTAATTTGGTGAGAAGCAAGATTTAGATGAGGATTCTCTCAAAGTTTGATTGCTACTGTCAAGGACAAAAATTGCGACTTCTTTTTCGATGCTGTTGGTGTATGAGTGTGAGTGGTGTGAGGTATGCTAAGTTGATTGAAATATTCTTCATTTGAATTTTAGTCTAGAAAACATAATTACTTTTAGTTAGAGTTTTTCTCGCTTTTCCATAGCATAATTATATCTTTCTAGAAGCAAGGCCTAAACATGACTTCTATTGTGTAAGTATAAATCTTAGTTTTATGTTGATTGATTTAGTTTCCATTTACTTTCGAAAGTTTTGACTATGAACTTCTTGAATGCTACAAGTAATCTTTTATTTGAATGATTCATTTTGATTAGATTATAGGTTTTGAATTGAAGTTTATTTATAAATTGGCTGAAAAATATGGAATCTTGTACATAGGAATTTCTATCATAGAATTTTACTTTTCAACAAGTGCATGTTGTGTTCCTGTAGTGATTAGAAGATTATTCTTCAACAAATAGAAGTTCATTTTCCTATAAGTGATAGTTGCATTTCATTTTTATTCTTGCTGATTTCTGATGTCCCATGAATTAGATTAGCTACCACTTTTGTTTGATTGTTTATTGCATTAGCTTTACATCATTTGAAGTGATTGAAATTTAGTTTCCTTTTGAATTAATTTCAATTGATTTTAAGTAGATCTTATTATTTATTTGAGCGAGAGTAGATAATAAAATTATTTGTTTTGAGTTGTAGATTTCAATTCAAGTTGTTTTTAAGTACTGAATCATAGTGCCTAAGTTATGATAAAGTGTGTCTTAGGTCATTATTTTGTTTGAACAATGATTAGTACTAATTTCATAGTAATTAATATTATGGGTAATGTTGTGACTCATTTTATATGCACAATTTCAGAAACATTTATACAATGACATATAGCACCTATGATTGATGAGTTACATTATTTATATTCTAACATTTGAGGGGCTTGAAGGTTAGTTGTTTGTTTTATATACTACTAAGTGAGCTTTGAATTATTCAGGTTATGATGCAAAAAGGGTAGTGATTAAGGTTCGAATCGAATAAGGACTTCAGTTTCATTGGAAATAGTTTGAATAATGATTCTGTAGTTAAACAATAAATTAATTTTCTCACTCTAGTTTATGTTGTTTCTCTGATACTGCATTACCTGCACTTGTGCCTATAAGTCTTACGACCCTGGATTGATAATTTAATGTTATAATTATACCACATATAATTTCCTCAACAATATCGGTAGGCTCTGATACTTTGCAAGAGCATATGCTACTACCACCATTAATAAAGCCTTTGAAGTACAACAACTTCGAAAGCAGAAAGATGAAAGAATTAATCATTTACAAGAAGTTTTGGCTAATGAAAAACAAAAATTTTCTCTAAAACAACAAGAATAACTTTCCTAACTTCAAAATAATTTTAGTGAGGTAAATATTAAACATGAATCTCTTTTGAAAATCCAGGATACTAAAATCTAAGAAGTTTAATAGAAGATTGAACCGTTAAGGGTAAATCCTGAAATAGCTGAATTTAAGAAGGAAAAAGAAGAACTAAATAGTCTCCTTGATTAAAAAATAAAATATATGTTCTATCACTAATTAGTTATTATTCATAAATTATGTCAATCAACCGATAAATTGGTGAATCAATTGTCCAATACAAGGGCATAATATGAGGAGGTTGAGGAGAAAATATTAGATTGTATATTACGAAAAGATAGTATTGTAGGGAGATCAATTGATCTCCCTGCAATTGAAGAATCATATAAGAATATTGTATTCTGAGAGTGAAAAAATAATCTCAAACATGCAGAAATGGTGATATTCAGTGCTAGGATCATCTCAAACAATATCACTAAATCTATCAATGACAGTTTACTGCAGGCCATCCTAATTTAATATTTCCCCAGGGAGACATTGCCCAATGTTAATTTCTTAACTAAAACATGGCAAGATTCATCAAAGAAGAAGGCTTAAAATATCAAGAAACTATCAAAGTTTGTCTTAGAATGCCATTGGCATTTCTTAGTTACACCTCATAACTAATGAGTAATGCCATGGTGTCTCTCCAACAAGGTTACTCATATGATTCAATCAATCAACAATGTGATATTCACAGGTTATATGTGCATACAACCTCATTCTCCAATACAATTAAAGTCAATGACAGATATGCCTGACCTTTAGAAGCATATGGGAGGCCAACCTTCATTGCATCCATAGCCAAGTTGTTACAACATAATCTATTATTTTCTTGTTACTTTATTTTAAGTGTGGTTTGTTAAAACTAGTTAAGACTTTTATGATTGTAATATATTTGTATATCAATAGAAACTATAAATCTCATTCATTGATATGAAGAAGGGGTTCTGAATTTTTGGAAGAAATCTTATGGTTTTCACGACTATAGCTTGAAGTGATCTTAATAGAAATCTGAACCATTACTGTTTTTCTCATGAGGAGAGTCAACATATATCAATTACTACTATCTGTGTATTATTATTATGATTAAGAGTTGAATGGTTCTCTTAATTATGATTATCATATATGTTTTTGAAAGAAATCACGGATTTATCACTATTGATTTGTGTGATTGAAATCTTATAACTATATGTATGAACAACAAAATCCTATATGTGCAATGAATTTTATTAACTAATTTAATTTAATATTTAATTAAATTAGTTATCAACATTTTTTTTAACCTTATAAACATTTTGATGATATATATTTCATGTTAAATATGAGATCTTTCTAAAGTCACATATATAGAAAAATATTTCCCACAATAGATATTTAAAGTTAATTTATACTTTGATTCTTAGTTATATTAACACCATTAGCCATAAATTTATATATACAATCCATATTTCATTATTCTTTTTAAGGGAAACTAGTCCCATAATCCTAGTAGGATCCACCATTCGAAATGGAAAAAGAGTTGCTTTAAGTTCTCGACTAGGTGGTTTTCCCTGATGTTGAGGAAGATTATTCTAGACCCTCAACAATACCCTTTAATTATTGTGACCCAATGTGATACTGACAGTGTGTAGCCTAGAAAATGGACTTTAATGAAGCATGGGTTTGTGGATGACCCATAACTGTGGAAAATGAAGATACGAGGGTAGAGATAACATGTAATTATTTTTCCCAATTGTGATACTAGAAATGTGCCAGCTAGTAAATAGACTTCAATGACATGGATTTTGTGTGGTTGACGCATAATTTTGATGCTGAAATTTGATGAAGTAGTAGGTGCGTACACAACCTGGGTTGAGAGGGAACATATCCAAAGAACCCAAGACGGATGCTTCTATGCTGAAACTGATGAATATCGGGCAAGTGCCTACTAAAGCGGGGTGGGGGGCATGTTTCCAAAGGGAACGCACTCTTAATGTTTCTCTAGATATAAAAACTAATTTAAAATGTTTATAACTCATTCAAAGAACTCATAATATATATTATAACCCATTTTTGGAAAAATAGTGACCATTCTGCATCTTCCCATGTGATCTAAATCCCTATATGGAATGTTTGGAAACTCATATTCACGCTTCAACTATGTCTCCATCACAAAATTCCTGAAAAAATAACTAATTTTAAGTCAACGATATCTTCCTTATCTGAACTTTGATTTGACCAATTCGTTTTTTGAAATTGGATGATTTTTCTATTGGAGCTTAGATCTGCATTCATTTTTCTAAAATTATGCATAAAAACTACAAAAAAATATAAGATATTAGTCGTCCACAAATTTTCTTCAACAAAATTTCTGCAACAGAACTACTTTTAAATTAGTGATATCTCCATCATTTGGCCTCTGATTCAACCAATTTTATTTTTTAATATGGGTGTTGTTTTGCAAGGAATCCAGATATGTTATTTTTTTTAAATTTTGCACCAAAAGTTTCAAATATGATCTTCAAAATCACCGGCAACAACATTCATGAAAAAAAGTGAAACACAAATTCTTCCCACTTTGCCCAAGAAAATGCTTTGTGGAGGTCGTAGATCATGAATAAAGTTTTTTGATGATTTTTATTTTAAAAATTGAGAGTTATGGTGAAAATTTCTAATGAAATGATTAGGGTTTTTAAACACTTATGTCAATTTCATTAACACATTAATATATTTTAAAACTTAGTTTTTTAGAAAATAAAGAAGACTTTAGTACCATAACAATATACATAAGACAAATAATGATGAAGGAGTTTACCCATCTTGGGATACATCTACTGGTCCAACTTCTAATGTTGGGCCTCTTCCATGATGCTCAAAAATGTGTATTAAATTCAAGTTAAAATGGTTATAATGCTAAAAAAATGCCTTCAATGGCTCCAGAACAGTAAAAAAACCCTAGTTGGGATATTTATTCTCTCGAAAAGGTAAAAAATAGATTGATTTATGGGTGAAAATGCGAATATGGGTAACACTTTTGTGAGAATTCGGGGCGGAAATTTTTTTTCCTCCATAGTTCGGCCGAACTCTTATCATAGTTCGGCCAAACTATTCAGGAGTTCGGCCGAACTATTGAATTTAGTCCGGCCGAACTTCATTTTCCATTTACATTGATGGCGTACTAACGGCAATGGAAAACAAATTTTTCGCCTAAGTTTGGAAAACCGGAAAACAAAGTTCGATCGAACTATTATTTTATAAATATATCGCTCGCAAATTGTTCCGGGTTTCTGTTCACATTTATCTTGCACGCTCATTTTTGTCCCATTGATTCATTGTTGTCGCACACAAATTTATTTGATTCGATGTTGTTTTGCACGAATTTAGCTCATTTTCTGTTGCACCGCGGGAGTTTGGTTGATTTGTGCTACAATGAGGAGGTAAGTTAATCCAAATTTTAAATTTCTATAATTTTTTTCTTATTTTTTTTTTAAAATTTGGTTTTAATCTATTTCTTTTGGTTGCAGAGGTCTTCCACGACAACTTTAGGGATCATTGTCTTCAGTGTCTTCAGCGTCCTCTGCTGCGAATTTCCAGGTACGTTTAACATTCTCCCTATTATCATGTAGGGAATTAATGCAGAAGAGAAATAATGTTATGAAAAAACACATATACTATAGTTTGTATTGGTTACCTCTCTATACAACAACTAACCTAAAAAAGGAATGGCTTTGCTTTCAACAATTTTTTTTTTTTTGTCAGTGTTTCTTTTGTGTGGCTCTGTTTTTTCATTTTTCCCCTAGCATATAAATTTTTGTTTTTCATGTACCTTCTACATATCTTTGAAACAAATACATCATAACTCATTGATGTTTAACAACATATTTGACTTCTACCTCAAGGGTTACCCCATTCTAGTGTCACATAGTTTGTGAACCATTATTTTATAAAATTTTGTAATAACAATTGTGGCCGATTCTAAATTAAATTAAAATTACCCCAAAAATCCCCAAAAGCATAAATTTTTTGGTTTTGTTCACATATCAATGAATTAAGGAACATGCAAAGAATCAATGAATCCGTCTAACTATTTACACGTTTTTGGCTCTCTGCTTTTTGGAGATGTGTTGATAAGACTGTCAGTTACTACAGTTTTTTAATAGAGTTTGATAAGGATAATACTGTCAATTACTACAACTTTGTAATAGAGTTTAAAAAGGATAAGACTATCTATTACTGCCATCTCTTTAAACGGTATACGATTTTTTGGCTCTCTGCTTTTTGGAAATGTGTTGATAAGACTGTCAATTACTAGAGCTTTGTAATAGAGTTTAATAAGGATAAGACTGTCAATTACTACAACTTTGTAATAGAGTTTAATAGGGATAATACTATCTATTACTACTATCTCTTTAAATTGTATAGGATTTTTTGGCTCTTTGCTTTTTGGAAGTGTGTTGATAAGACTGTCAATTACAACAACTTTGTAATAGAGTTTAATGAGCATAAGACTATCAATTACTACAGCTTTGTAATAGAGTTCAGTAAGGATAAGACTGTCAATTACTACTATCTCTTTGAATCTAATATTCCATAATAAGCTAATAAAACACAATCCATGGGAATCATACTAGCATTGAGTATGAGTAAGAACCATGTTTGGAATGAAGAAGTGGTAATAGCTCTTGTATTAAGAGTAACATATTCGTAAGGTATAAGAAGAACCATAAGCACTGGTGTGAATATTAGCTCTATAAGGGGAATAACTCTATATATGAAGTAGTACTAACACATACCATATTCTATAAGATCGTAAGCTTTTATATATAATAGTAATGGTAATAGCTCTTGTATTATGAGTAACATATCCGTAAGGTGTAAGAAGAACAATAATCACTGGTGTGAAGATTAGCTCTATAAGGGGAATAGCTCTATGTATGAACTAGTACTAATACATACCATATTCTATAGCTCTTCATGATTAATGCTTCTAGAAACCAAACATAATAATGTATTAGGACATGCTCCTTTAACTTGCAAATAGTATGGTCGATATGTGGATCTCATGACTCTTCATGATTAATGCTTCTCGAAACCAAAAAGATTTTAATGTATTAGGACATAATTTAATGTATTAGGACATGCTCCTTTAGGCTTGGTGGAATTTCCTTTGCTTTTTATTTCTCTCTCTCTCTCTCTCTCTCACACACACACACAAACACACATATATACATGAAGAGATACCACTTTCTTTTTTATTCATAGATCAAATGTCATTTAAATACAAGATTTATCATAATTTACAATGATTCATTCAATATTATTCATAGATAAAATGTCATTTGAATACCATATTTATCATAATATACAATGATTCATTCCATATTATTCATAGATCAAATGGCATTTAAATACAAGATTTATCATAATTTACAATGACTCATTCCATATTCATTTTTAGTTTCAGGAGGAGATTTTGAGAATGTTATGATAATGCCAATAATGAATGAGCTAGAATCATCTTCAACATATATTAATTATATATGAAAATTTATAATACTATTGTGTACATTTGAGAATATTTTGAAACATGTTTATATAAATTATATATACATATGTACCATTTTTTTTCATAAATATTTTCATTAAAAAATGAACCCTTTAAATGATGAACCTAGTTAATGTTGCTTCTTCATGAAGAAGACTACTTGATATTTCAATTTTAATTTGATGATGGTCCTTTGTTATACTTCTTGAATAATTCAAATTATTGACACAATCATATGCTTCTTGTTACTATTTTTATTTCTTCCTTAGATTGTATTCTCCCCCTTAGATATTGTGTACTCTCCCACATAGATATTGCACTCAATTTCATAGGCTCTTCTTTTGAATTCAAATAAGTGACAATAATTTACAAGAACTATCCCTAATTTGTTTCTCACATATTTAGATGCTTCTCTAACAAGAGGCTTTGTGTGTATGTATTCCATCTTCACTATTTTCTAAAAGACTTGTTGTGTGAGGAAGTGGTACTTTATGATGATATGTTTACTGATTGAAGGAAGTAGAATATTTTATTTTTGAAATTATTATTATGCTTGTATTGAAACACTTAATAGATTTATAGGTTCACTGAAATTTACCTTAATATCTTGTAGAGCCCATTTCATGCAAAACACTCAAAAATAAGTATCTACTATTTATTCCACTTTTACTCTAAATAGAGAAAGAAATGAATCTTTCTTGCTTAACCATTAAACCAAAGACTCTTCCTAAGTAGAATTGTACTTTTCATGTCATCCACACAAGCCTATTTGAATCTCGATATGTTGTCAATGTAAATTTCTCACCTTTTGGGTACTACAGTCCATTGTTTGCAGTCTCTTTCAAGTATCTTAATATCTGTTTGTTGGTAATAGATGAATTTCTCACCTTTTTGGTACTATATTTCATTGTTTGTAGTATCTTTTAGGTATATTAATATTTGTTTGTTGGTAATAGATGACTCAGTTTAGTTGTTGATTGAAATATTCCAACTAATATAAATTCCAAAATTATATCTAGTCTAAACCTTATTATGTGTATCAAGATTCCTATCATATAGATGTAAAGGTTATGGTCAAAAAATCACCTCATTCATCATCCATCATCTGTACATAACTTTCATCCAATTGATATGGAGATTCACTTAGGTCATTCATAATCCTTCATTTGCACATAACTTGAATTCCAAAATTATATCTAGTGTAAACCTTGTTATGTATATCAAGCTTCCTATCATAAATATGTAAAGGTTATGATCAACATCACCTCATTCATCATCCATCATCTACACATAACTTGCATCCAATTAATATGGAGATTCAGTTATGTCATTCATCATCCATTATTTTCACATAACTTGCATTTTATGTGCATCCAATTGATATTCAACATGTATATAGTATTTAGAAACAAAAAGTAATTTGATACAAAACATAGGTTTTAACCAATTATATAGTTTTTCATTTTCATATCCATGGTCTCAAACAATGAGAGAGAAAAAAACTTTTATATTCAATATGTAAAACACAAATTAGCCATAGAAGTTTCCCATTGAAACCAAAAGTGATTTGATACAAAACATAGGTTTTAACCTAATCTAGTAAATTCCCCTACATTCAATTTCTGTAATAGATCTAATTAGAAGTTTTTCATTTTAATATCCATGGTATTTCTATAGGAAAATTCTGTAAAGGGAAAAGTAGCCTCTGGATCTCATCTTTTATGAAAGGTGACATATCTAGTAAATTCCCCTACAGTCAATCTCTGGAATAGATCTAAATGCTCCTATAGTAAATGCCCCTACAGTCAACATGTATATAGTATTTAGAAACAAAAAGTAATTTGATACAAAACATAGGTTTTAACCAAGTATATAGTTTTTCATTTTCATATCCATGGTCTCAAACAATGAGAGAGAAAAAACCTTTTATATTCAATGTATGTAAAAAAAAAATTAGCCATATCTTTAGAATAGATCTAAATAGAAGTTTTTTGTTTTCATATCCATGGTCTCAAATAATGAGAGAGAAAAACACCTTTTATATTCAACATGTAAAACAAAAATTAGCCATAAATTTTTCCCATTGAAACCATAAGTGATTTGATGCAAAACATAGGTTTTAACCTAAGAGTAAATGCCCCTACAAGTCAATCAATCTCTCGAATAGTTTTAAATATAGAAGTTTCTCATTTTCGTATCCATGGTCTCGAACAATGAGAGAAAAAACCTTTTATATTAAATGTATGTAAAACACAAATTAGCCATATCTCTAGAATAGATATAAATAGAAGTTTTTCATTTTCATATCCACGGTCTCAAACAATGAGAGAGAAAAAAAAAACATTTTATATTCAACATGTATATAGTATTTAGAAACAAAAAGTAATTTGATACAAAACATAGGTTTTAACCAATTATATAGTTTTTCATTTTCATATCCATGGTCTCAAACAATGAGAGATAAAAAAACCTTTTATATTCAACATGTAAAACACAAATTAGCCATAAACGTTTCCCATTGAAAGAAAAAGTATTTTGATACAAAATATAGGATTTAACCTAATATAGTAATTTCCCCTACATTCAATTTCTCAAATAGATCTAATTAGAAGTTTTTCATTTTCATATCCATGGTAGTTCTATAGGCAGATTCTGTAAAGGGCCAGGTAGCCTCTTGATCTCATCTTTTATGAAAGGTGACATATCTAGTAAATACCCCTACAGCCAACATGTATATAGTATTTAGAAACAAAAAGTAATTTGATACAAAACATAGGTTTTAACCAGGTATATAGTTTTTCATTTTCATATCCACGGTCTCAAACAATGAGAGAGAGAAAAACCTTTTATATTCAACATGTAAAACACAAATTGGCCATGAAAGTTTCCCATTGAAGCCAAAAGTGATTTGATATAAAACATAGGTTATAACCTATGAGTAAATTCCCCTACATTCAATCTCTAGAATAGATCTAATTAGAAGTTTTTTATTTTCATATTCATGGTAGTTCTATAGGCAGAGTCTGTAAAGGTACAGGTAGCCTCTGAATCTCATTTGCTATGAAAGGTGACATATCTAGTAAATGCCCCTATAGTCAATCTCTGGAATAGATCTAAATACAAGTTTTTCATTTCTCCCATGCATTTTCAATAAATGTAAATATAATACATATATTTTTCTTGAATTTGTTTTTTTCTAGGGATAATAAAACCATTAAATATGGTTGAAAAATGGAAATTATGGATAGAAGTTTCTTGCAATCCCAATCCAGGGAATGTAGTGATTACATATGTGCTTTCCAATATTGCGACTAGCAAAGTCGTCCAAAGGAAAATGAATATACTGGGAAGAACAACAAACAATGAGGCATATTATATTGGATTGATAGAAGGCTTGGGAACATTGATGGAGTATGGATCAAATGGAATTGTATTTTCACCAATTATGAACTTGTGTGCAACCAGATGAATGGCGTATACCAAATTAAGAAGGAGAGGCTAAAAGAATTGCATTTAATAGCAAACAATATTGTTATCCAATTTCATTTTTTTAGTATAAGGAATTTTACAAATGTGAATAAAATTTCTGCTGATTTATTGCGTGGGGCAATGCAGATTCCAGATTCATCTATCAAAGATGAATTAATAGATGAATTAGAATTATATGGGGCAATGCCAATGCAAGATTCATCTCTCAAAGATGATTAGTTTTGAGACACTCTTCTTCAAAAATTCAAGATTCATCTCTCAAAGATGAATTAGTTTTGAGACGCTCTTCTTCAAAAATTCAAGATTCATCTCTCAAAGATGAATTAGTGTTGAGACGCTCTCCTTCAAAATTTATTGATCGACACTGTAACATATCTTGGATATGTGTGTGTTGTGTACTTATAAATGTGTCTTTTTTAATGACCATGTGTTTTTTTCAATTATATACCAAGTGTGCCCCCACCACACCATGTAAAGCGCAACTTGTTGAACTTCACATTTGCAAAAAGTGTTGAACTTCACATTTTTATGATATAAAAATGCGGAGACTTGAATTTTTTTTTTTTAAAATGGAGTTTCATTTCTTTTTTAATGACAATATGTCTTTTTCAATTTTATACCAAGTGTGCTCCCACCATGTAAAACACAATTTGGTGAACTTATCATTTTTATAACTTTTTTTTTCTTAAAATGAGTTTCACACATCAATTAGTGCATTGAAAGGTGTGTTTTACATAGTTTGTTTACACTAAATTACATTAATTTTCTAAAATTTATTTTGAATTTAATTTAAATTAGTTATTTAAGAAAAATATTGTAAATGTCCACCGTAGATATATATACCATGGAGGATGAACAATGAAGATCAACAAAATCGCATATCTCTACGAGAGGGGGGGATTAGGGATCGGGATCAGGATCGAGAGCTATTCATGGTAAATTTAAATATAATCTTAAATCTCCATACATGTATGTACATATGGAATTGATTTTTTATCAACTTTGTGAGTTAAATTAGTTGTTAATAAGTTTCATTTTTTATTTTTTAAGAGCTAATAAGAAGAGAAGGGTCTCTACTCCAGCCATGGATGCCCATGTTTCATCTAGTCGTGGTATGGTTTTAACACAATTTAATCAATGAATATGTACACATGTATTTATATGTATGCATCTATTTTTCAATTGATTATAAATTCGTATTTTTTTATGAAGCTTCTCTCTCCTCTCGAGAGGGTGGTGGTGGTTCAAATCCCCTTAGAGGGTCATAAATGACTTGTAGAAGGTTGCGTGAAGGTGGTGATATTTATTCTCCTGGAGGCCAACCAATGGCTGGTGGTGTTGGTTATCAGCAGGGTCATTCTGATTCTCAATAGTTTCAGGGTGGAGAAAATGCTACGTAACCACGTCGAGGTTTCCATCAATTTTAATATTTTTTTCATTTAATTTGTACAAATTTTTTTACATGTATTTTTTCTAATATACAAAATTTTATATATATTGATGCAGAGGCTGAAAATGTTCCAAATATTGGTCAAAATAGATGCAGGGCAGAACACTACATTCAAGAAGAAGGTTGTCTACCCACCAAAACTTATCCAACCAACATTTCTGATATACCATGGGAAATAAACATGGTGCAATGCACCTTATAAAGGTGTCAACAAATTCATGTAAAATTGCCGAGATATCTCAAGGCTTTGACTCTACCCGCTGAGAGTTGACAAAGCCTTGAAATAGTTACACATTCATTGGGAAAAATAGTAAATGTTGTTGGAAATTGTGTTCAACACTCCTTGTGTGTTTCATGATGTGGACTAACCACCTCTTGTGGATCCTAACTCAGGTTATTGTAGCGGAGACTAATGCCTGCAGGTTTTTGTTGATCAGCGGTTGTCATTGATGTCAACCCAAGCAGCACCAGTGGCTAACCCAATATTGAATGGGAATTTTGACCTATGAAATTAATATATTCTCGGTCAATAATGGTTTTTATGGTTTCTACTTGTCAAGATGTTTCCATTAATATATGGCACGCCATGTAATTCTTCACGGTTTGAGAGATATTCATGTCTGAAGTTTGTAACCCCCTTTAGTGGGCTAAAACCCCATGGGGTTGGGGCATGGGTCATTAAAAAGTCATAATTAATATTTTTTTATGCTCACAAAATCCCTCCCAGGTTCACTTGTTGAAGCCCCTCTCAAATTAAGCATTCATATAAATTGTGATCTTCATTTCCTCCTTATGCAAGGGATTCGACCATCTGAAACAGGTCATCGTGGAATTTTCGTTCTAAATTTTTTTCTACGAATATTCAGAAGCTGAAATTTTTATGTGGTAAAGTTGAAATCCTGAGGAAGCTTCAATAGATATTTCAGATCAAGGAGCGCAATATTTTTGGAGATATGATCTGTGGAAGTCAGGGTTTTTGCAGGCTCCTCAAATTCTTCTCAAAGGAGTGACCTTGGTAAAATCATCATAACACTCTCTCTGAGTATCATATTGAAATTCTGTAAAATGTGGTAGATAGTGCACAGTCTATAATTTTTTGCTCCATCAATTTTAGAGCCAAATAAAGAAACAGTTACACATGGCACGCCGTACAAGTGTGCTCTTCTAAAACAGTCCATAATTAGGGCATTGTGAAAGATTGGGCATATCTCTTTCTTGAAGAATCCAAATTGTGTCAGACCTATGGAATTGGAAAGAAGACTCAAAGGAATACTACAGAACCAAAAATCAGATATTGAGGATCTGAAATAACATAGATACAACAGATTCAATATCGAGGTCCTAGAAGGCAAGAAAAATCTAGATCATATGTTGTCAAGGGTTGCAAAGGACCAGAATTTGTACGGAAGCAAAGCAAAGCAAGGTGTAGTAGAAGGTAGCATGAAAAGAGTAGCAAGGAAGGTGCATAACAGCAGCAATAATTTCATCATATGAAGTCTTCAAGTGGGTAGCACTACAGACAATCATTGTAAAGGTATCATTGTACTTAGTCATTGTAAATACATTATTGTACAAATTGTACTATTATCTATCTGCCAAGGGTTGAAGAGGCAGTGTTTGAAGGTCTAGTATCATCATTAGGTGGTTGTTTCAAAGTTGGGGTTATGGTCTAGTATATCTTCTTCTTCTACATCTTTCTATATCATAGTAAAGTGGACCATTTTCCTTGGTATGAGAGTCCATTATTCTTTTATTCTTCTAGAGGGTGGTAGGGTGGTGCTAGGGTGAGTTGTAGCTCACTGGGTGTTGGGGCATCCATTCATTTTACTACTGAAGAATCTCGGGCCTTGGAGCGTCAATCCAGTGGGAACTAGAGAAGAATGCTTTTCTAGATTCTAGGAAGTTGGAGCTTTATTTTCAATTGGAGGTGAATATTAAAGAATTATTAGAAAAGCATTAGGAGGTTTTTGTCCCAGAGTGGGTTTCCACCTTAAAAATTGTGTGAATTTGTGTTCTTGTTTTTTGCTGCTATCATTGTACAAACACTGATAATAATTGAAGATTAACTAATGCTCTAATTGAAAGGAATACTGATTCACCCCCCCCCCCCCACCCCGTCTCAGTATTTCCAACAATTGGTATTAGATCTTGGTTCCTTCAATAGCAGTTTAATAGCTGGAAGGAGGTCATGGAGCATACCAAGAATGGTGTACCTCTATTCAATGAAAATAATTATGCACTTTGGAAAGGAAGAATGGAGGTCTATCTCTTGGCGCAAGGTTACGAAGTATGGGACACTATTCAAAATGAATTTACATCAACCGTGGATGAACAAGGTAAGAAGAATTTGGTAAATGATGCAAAAGAAAAGAATATTATTATCAGTGGACTTATTTAATCTGCTTATCATAAGGTTTTGGGTTGTAAAACCCCCAAAAATGCATGGGACAAGCTTGAGAATATATATGCAGGTGACTCAAATGTCAAAGAAGCAAAGCTTCAAATCTATAGAGCGAAATGTGAGCAACTTAGAATGAAAGAAGATTGCAACATTGCTACATACTTCTAATACCTTGATGAAATAACCAATACTCTGGAAGGATTGGGAGAGCCATTTGACTAGAAGACTATTATATGGAATATTCTTAGAACATTACCAGGGAGATTCAACCCAAAGGTATCGAACTTAGAATACAATGAAAATCTGGACAAACTGAGCAAGGAAGAATTACATGGAGTTCTCATAGCATATGAAATGAGACTTGATGAAGAAAAGGGTACTTCAAATATAGAAATTACATTCATTGCATCTAACCAAACCAATAAGGACAAACAACCTTCAATTGAAATGACATGCACCTGCAAGTGTGAAGAAAAGGGAGATGATGGAGAAGGTCTTTCAGATGAAGAATATGCTTACTTTACGAGAAAACTAAAACCTTCTAAGGGTAAAATCGAAGGTAAAATTCCATTGATATGTTTCATTTGTGGTGATGTTGGGCATTTCGTATCAAAATTTCCGAACAAAAGTGATGGAAACTCAAAAGGAAAGAAAGGCTTTAAGAAATTCAACAAGCAAGGCAAAAAGAAAGGATCCAAAAGGAACTTTCTCTCTAAATAAAATAGCTCATCATCCGATGAAGAAAGTGACAGCAAAGAAGAAGCCAATGAGAAAGTATTGTTTATGGCCAAGCAAAATAAACAAGAAGTATCAAACAATGAAGAAGAAGGGTTGACCATAGAATAATTTTATGAGGAGGTAGTCAAGCTTATAAAAGAGCTCAATACTGAGAAGATCCGTTCCAATACTCTTGAAGAACAAGTTCAAGGTCTCAAAATTGAGGTTTAAGAGCACAAATGTATTGAAGATTCACTTCAAAATAAGTTGAAAGAAAGCAATCAAGAAAGGGAAGCATTAGAAGCCGAAGTAGTCTCGTTGTGTAAGGAAGTGAAGAAGGGAAAAATTGTCCAAAAGTATGCCAAAATCTCAAGGGCATTGGAAGAACTCATCAACAATCAACGATCTTACAACGACAGAACTGGCCTCGGTTACAAAGAAGAAGAAGCAAGACCTTATACAACATAATACAATGAACCTATGAGATCTGACATACATGAAGACTTAATTGTACAAGATTCGCAAGCACATCCTTGGAAGATGATTCCTCGATGAATATTTTCATCCAGGTACCAACATATTTTTCATGGCTATTGTTATTCATGTGGAAAATTTGGTCATAAAGCTGTAGAATGTCACACGTACCCTAGGTACCAATACAATTCCAAGAGATTCTTCAAATATATACCTCCCAGGGCTCAACGAAACATCAATAGATTTGAACATTTAAGAAATAATATGGAATGTTAGACATGTTAGAACTTTGGACACATAGCTAGAGACTCCAGACTTGAAAATCCTCCAGAAGAATCTTTGAAGCCATAGAATGAATGAACATGGAAGAAGAAGAAGACTGATCATTGTGCTCTCACTCTGAAGGCTCAAAAAAATAAATATGTGTGATATGTTGACAACGGTTGCTCAATGCATATGACTGGAGATAGAAAGAAATTTGTATCTCTGAAAGAGAAGAAGGATGGAACCATGTCCTTTGGAAATGATGGATCTTCAAATGTTATAGGATCAGGTACCGTCACTCTCGGAAGCAAATATGTTATAGCCAAGAATGTACTATTAGTTGAAAACATGAATCACAATCTTCTCAATGTTGGACAAATGTGTGATCAAGGACACACAATGCTATTCAACTCCACAAAATGTGAAATCAGGAAAGGCAGGTATGATAAAATTGTGGCTATAGCAAGTCGAGCTCCAAAGGACATATATGTTCTAGATGAAGCAAGTAAAGCATGTCTACTAGCTAAAGAAGATGAAAGTTGGTTATGGCACAAACAGATGGGTCACATAAACTTTGACAATCTTGTCAGGATAAGTAAAAAGGAAGCAGTACGAGAAATTCCAAAAATCTCAAAACCTTCCAACACACTATGTGAGCCATGTCGGCATGGCAAGAAGACAAAAGTCCAATTTAAAACAAAAGAACACTTTTCATCACATCCATTGGAATTGATAGATACTGATCTATGTGTTCCTGTGAGAACAAAAGGCTTAGACGGAGAATTATATTTCATGTTAATGATAGATGACTATACCAGGATGACAGTCGTTAGTTTCCTAAAGAAAAAATCTGAAGAATTTGAGTGCTTTAAGATCTACAAGGAGTTGGTTGAAAATGAAACTAATTTGAAAATAAGGTGTTTAAGATCAGATAATGGTGGAGAATTCACTTCCAAATTATTTCAGAAATACTCTGACGAAAATGGAATAAAAAGACAATTTTCAATAGCACGAACACCTCAGAAAAATGGAGTTGCTGAAAGAAATAATAGAACTGTATAGGAAATGGGTAGAATAATGTTTAAGGACTCAAAATTGGATGAAAAATTATGGTTCAAGCAATTGATGCGGAAATATTCATTATCAACTGAAGTCTTCTCAGAAATAATTGCAACAAGACTCCATATGAATTATGGAAAGGAAAACCAGCTAATGTAAAATATTTTAGAATCTTCGGAAGCAAATGTTATATCAAAAGAGAAGATCAAAATTTGGGTAAGTTTGAATCACGTGTTGATGAAGGTATCTTTGTTGGTTACTCACGCAAAAGAAAGGCTTATAAATGGTATAATCTAAGACGAAAACAGATAGTGGAGAGCATAAATGTTACATTTGACAAAGATGGTGCTCTAGCGAGTAATGATGAGAATCTAGAATCTTTGAAACTTGAGACAGAGGCTAAAAAAGACACAGATAAAATTCAGTAGAACAAGAAGCAACTATCAACGAGGAAGAAGTAAACAATGATCATGAAGATATACCAGATCAACAACAAGAAGCTCCTGCAAGGAGAAAAAAAGAGTGAATTCAAAAGAACCATCCATCAAATCAAATCATTGTTGACATAAATGAAGGTCGACAGCTTCGTTCATCACAATAATCTCACGTTGCTTTTCTAGCAACCTTTGACCCTAGTAGCTTTGAGGAAGCCAGCCAGAATGAACATTGGGTAGCAGCTATGAATGAAGAATTGGATCAAATTGAGAATAACAACAACAGGGAATTAGTTCCACGACCAAAAGATAAAAATGTCATTGGGGCTAAATGGGTGTTCAGGAACAAATTGAATGAAGATGAGCAGGTTACCAGAAAAAAAGAAAGATTGGTTTTCAAACGCTATGCACAAGTGGAAGCAATTGATTTCGACGAAACATTTGCACCAGTTGCCAGAATGGAAACCATCCAAATGTTTCTCACCTATTCATGTTCAAGAAAAATCAAAGTCTACCAAATGGATGTTAAGTCAACAATTCTGAATGGAGAATTAGAAGAAGAAGTTTACATCCAACAACCTGAAGGTTTTTTACTATCATGAAAAGAAGACTATGTCTGCAGGCTAAAGAAGGCTCTATATGGTCTGAAGCAGGCTCCTAGAGCATGGTATGCTCGTCTTGATGGATATTTACATCAACAAGGGTTCAGGAAAGGTACTATTGATAGAAATCTTTATGTACAAATATATAAAGATAATTTAACAATCGTTGAGGTATATGTGGATGATATAGTATTTGGTAGCAATGATGATCAAGTAAGTAAGAAATTTTCTACAAAGATGAAAAGTGAGTTTGAGATGTCTTTACTTGGTGAGTTGACATACTTCTTAGGGCTTCAAATATCTCAACAAGAGAAAGGAATATTTACATGTCAAGCCAAGTACATCAAGGAAATGCTCAAGAAATTCAAAATGGAAGATTGCAAACCCATCCTTACTTCGATGGTAATAGGTTGCAAATTTAGCATAAACGACTCATCTAAGGATGTGGATCAGAGGTTGTACAGATCTATGATTGGTAGTATTCTATATGTAACAACTTCTCGGCCAGATGTTATGCAAGCAGTTGGACAAGTAGCAGGATTCCAAGCAGCACCAAAAGAATCACATATTATTGCTATCAAAATAAATCTTCGATATCTAAAGGGCATAGAAGAATATGGCTTATGGTATCCCAAGGGTAAAAATCTCATTACTCAATCCTTTACAGATGTAGATTGGGCAAGAAGCGTTGATGATCATAAAAGTACTAGTGGAGCAACATTCTATCTAGGTGGTTGTCTCGTATCATGGTTGAGCAAAAAGAAAACTTCAATCTCGTTATCTACATCGGAAGAAGAATACATTGCAGCATCATCATGTTGTACTCAAGTCCTTTGGATGAAACAAACTTTGCAAGATATTCAATTACAATTCAGTGAGCCTATTCCCATATTCTGTGACAACACTAGTGCCATCAACATCTCCAAGAATCATGTCATGCATTCAAAAAATAAACACATTCTGATCAAATATCATTTTGTTAGAGAACAAGTCGCTGAAAAGAATATCAAACTTGACAATGTTTGTACAAAAGAACAAATTGCTAATATATTCACTAAACCTTTACCTCGTGAAGCATTTGAATATCTTCATAAAAAGCTTGGGATACTCCCAAGTTCTCCTTAGATTATAGGTTTGCAGGATCGTTGTGTGTCAGGGGGAGTGGAAATGTGTATAGGTCTTCAGGACGGTTGTGTGTCAGCGGGAGTGGAAGTGTGTACAGGTCTGCATGATGGTTGTTCTTCAGGGGCAGTTACCCTTTGCCATTGATGTCAAAGGGGGAGAGAATGTTGTAGGAAGAGGTGACATGATCACAGGGGGAGTACTTGTGTTGCCATGAATGCCAAAGGGGGAGATTCTTGATTAGCGGTTGTCATTGATATCAACCCAAGCAGCACCAGGAGCTAACCCAATATTGCATGGGAATTTTAACTTACCAAATTAATATATTCTGGGTCAATAATTATTTTTATGGTTTCTACTTGTCGAGATGTTTCCATTGATATATGGCATGCCATGTAATTCTTCACGGTTTGAGAGATATTCATGTTTGAAGTTTGTAACCCCCGTTAGTGGGCTAAAACCCCATGGGGTTGGGGCATGGGTCATTGAAAAGTCATAATTAATATTTTTTTTATGCTCCTAAAATCCCTCCCTCATTCACTTGTTGAATCCCCTCTTAGCTTAAGCATTCATATAAACTGTGATCTTCATTTCCTCCTTATGCAAGGGATTCGGCCATCTAAAACAGGTCATCGTGGCATTTTCGCTCTAACTTTGTTTCTACGAAGGTTAAGAAGCTGAAATTTTGATGAGGCGAAGCCAAAATCCTGAGGAAGCTGCAGTAAAAATTGCAGATCATGGTGGGAAACATTTTGGGAGATATGATCTATGGAAGTCAGGGTTTTTGCAGGATCCTGAAATTCATCTCAAAGAAGTGACCTTGGTAAAATCGTCATAACTATCTCTCTGAGTATCAAATTGGAATTCCGTAATAGGTGCTATATATTGCACAGTATATAATTTTCTCTCTATTAATTATAGAGTCAAATGAAGAAACAGTGACACATGGCATGCCGTACAAGTGTGCTCTATTGAAAGAGTCCATAATTAGGGAATTGTGAGAGATTTGGTATAAATATTTCTTGAAGAATCCAAATTGGGTCAGACCTGTGGCATTGGAAAGAAGACTCAGAGGACTACTACAGGACTAAAAATCAGATATTGAGGATTTTGGGTGTGGAGCCTTATTATCTTGTTTACTTTGTATCACAGCATTGGACCCCTGTACCTTAAAAGGGGCGGCAATGCTGCCCGTAATTAATCACTGCCGTGGGAGGTCCAGGGGGGGATGGTGGTGCTTTTCAAAGACCCCCCCTGGTAGGGGGTTTCGGAGGCAATGCCCCCAAAGCTAAAAACAGATGTAAAATTGCGTTGTAAAAGTATAGTAATTTCTAGTCAATCTGGGTCGTTCATAGGCAGATGATCTGACGGTAGAAGTTATGTTTAGTTTAGGGTTTTTTTCCCTAGAAGGCAACCCCCTTGTATATATGATGGTATTTTATTGCGGCTGTGTATTACATGTGTATTCTTAGAGCGAGAAACAGATAGGGAGACTGTGAGAGAGAATAAAGGATATTAGAGCAGATCTGTTGTAGGTTTTGTCTCTTCAATTTTTGTTGGATAATAGAAAGGAAGGACTGGCTGTTCAGGGTGGATGTAGCCCAAACTGGGTGAACCACGTATATCTGTGTCTCTCTGGTTTTATGTGTTTTGTGTGCTTGTATTTTTCGCATATTTTATGTGTTTGATTGCTCCATAATATATAATTTTCTAACAACTGGTATAATTGTTAGGTAAACATGACTCGGGGTAGAGTCAATGTTGACTAGGGTAAATAGTAGTGGTTTTGGAGCACATGGTTTTGACGCATGGTATTACATGTAATGGAGCCTATAAAAAGCCTAGGAAGACTTCATTGTAAGGTAGGGCCTGGAGGTGAGCGGTGAAGGCTCACTTGGCCGCATTGGCCAGGGTTTTGGCCAATGTTTAATGAAATTTCATTGGTTGGGTTTTTCCCCGGAGTTTGGGGTTTTCCCGGTTAAATATTTGTGTTATTTTTTATGATTTGTTGCTGGCTCTTTCATGGTTATGTTTATTTATTTTTCTCAGTAAAATTCTTTATTTTCCCTCCGGTAAATTTCTAGCAAATGGTATCAGAGCCATTTTGGCTTGAAAGGGATGCTTATGTTGCCAAGGGTTTATGGCTTGATGGTTCAAGGAGATTTCAGTGGCTAAGGGTTTAGGGCTTGATGAATGCTACTATGTGCAAGGTCCAAGAACATCGAACATGGGATTAAATTTATGAATTCACTGTATTTTTGCATGGGCTGTGGATCTTGTGATAGCAGAAACCACAGCATATCCCCTCGAGGGTTTTGATGGTGGAAGAAGACACAAATATGTTCTCAATTTTAGCAAAAGGACTATGGTGTTGCTACAAAAGATGCAACACATGTTTGATGGTATGATGCTCAAGCCATCAAGTGGAAATTGGTTGAATGGAACAATGGATCCCTGTGGAAAATACAATGGGGTTTTTGTTAGAAATATATTGTGGCATTTTCAGGTTGTCGATGTGAATATTCACAGAGAACATGATCATGAAAAATAAACGATATTTGTTTGAGACTGGTTGGCATGGCGGTTCCAGTGGATGAGTTGGTAGGCACACTGGAGGCATAGTAGAATTATCACATTCATGGTGGAATGGAAATGAAATATTTTTATGCTTCATAATATTTTAGATCTGGTTGTACAGGATAATGTCCATGTTTTGGGTAAAGTCACGATGCCTGGCAGATATGGCATTGTGCTCGGTGCCTTCGACGCTATGGAAAGAGGATGCGAATGAGATTGAACAAGCTTGTGATGAAACTAACATTTCTTTTGTATGGCTTCATGGAGAATGTGCAGATGGTGCCCTTTCAAATCTGATACAGCATCACCACATTATTTATGTTTTGCATGCAGACAAGGATGGAGAACTATTGACCAAACCCTCAAACAAGACATGCTCAGATTTAGTCGATTGGTTTTTTGATTGACTAGGAGAATTTTCGAGTTCCAACTGAAGCTAGCAAATGTGGATGGTTACTAGCTAGTGGTGTTAATCCAGAAAATGTTAGCCAAATGATATCAATTCTTAGACCAGAGGCGGTGGATGTATCTAGTGGGATTTGTGCACTGGATGGTATTCGGAAGGATCCTGCTAGTATTGCTTCATTTATGAATGCAACAGTTTTACTACCGGTGAAAAATTACATTCGTGAGCCAGCTACAAGATTTTCGAAGCTCGGCGTAGTAAGTTTTGGCTGGAAGAAGTAAAAAACATCAAAGATATTTCCAAGTGTCAATGATAAGACAATATGTATGCATTTACATGTTGGTAGATATTATTCAATAGGCATGTTTTCTTCACTAGACTCGGCTGTAGATTTTGATGAATCTGGTAAAGATGTGTGGGATTACCACTGTCCATGATGTATTTCTTGCCACCGAAGTAGGTGCCAAGTTCATAGGGATGATTTTAGTGGGCCATGTCAAAGAGGAAAATTGTGGTCGAGGGTGGAGAAGAGGAGCTTCACCAAGCAACCAAGTAGAAAATTAGAATGGACCAGCAAAAGCGTAGAGGGCAGATTTATGTACAACTATGATGTCCTCTTTGGAGAGGACATCATGTAGAAAATGAGAGAGGATACGAGCATGTGGATAGATTAATTGACGAACCATGTATCTGAAGAGAACTCCTAGAAGACTGGCAGTTACAAAGGCTGGTGACCCATGTAATCCGTTAGATAGGTTCTTTTTATATGGACATTGATATCATATGTACAAACACGACAACAATGAAACAATATATATATATATATATATATATATATATATATATATATATATATATATATATATATATATATTATTATATTATTATAATGGAGTTAGTTTATTACATGTAAATGGGCATACTGCTGTAAGACCTGGTATGGCATGTGTACCCTTGGGTAATCACTAGTAAATTTTGTGTTAGACCTAGGTGATAGGGTGGATGTCAAGTTAACAATTACCCTGGGTAAAAATTTGAGGGGGGGAAGAGCTAGAGTGAGCGGGGTTGTCTCACTTAGTAGGTTTGGCTGGATTTAGTCAATAATCCCCAAGTCAAGTTTAAGGGGGGAATTTTTAGGTAAACATGACTCGGGGTAGAGTCAATGTTGACTAGGGTAAATAGTAGTGATTTTGGGGCACATGTTTTTGTGCACCCATGGTTTTGACCCATGGTATTGCATGTAATGGAGCCTATAAAAAGGCTGGGAATATTTCATTGTAAGTTAGGGCCTGGAGGTGAGCGGTGAAGGCTCACTTGGATGAATTGGCCAGGGTTTTGGCCAATGTTTAATGAAATTTGATTGGTTGGGTCTTTCCCAGGAGTTTGGGTTTTCCCGGTTAAATATTTGTGTTATTTTTTATGATTTGTTGCTAGCTCTTTCATGGTTATGTTTATTTATTTCTCTCAGTAAAATTCTTTATTTGCCCTATGATAAATTTCTAACAGAGGATCTGAAATAACAGAGATACACCAAATTCAATATCGAGCTCCTAGAAGGCAAGAAAAATCTAGCTCATGTGTTGTCAAGGGTTGAAAAGGACCAGAATTTCTATGGCAACAAAGCAAAGAAAGGTGCAACAAAGGGCAGCATGAAAAGAGAAGCAACCAAGGTGCATAACAGCAACAAGAAGTTCATCATATGAAGTCTTCAAGTGGGCAGCATTGCATACAATCATTGTAAAGGTATCATTGTACATAGTCATTGTCAATACATTATTGTACAAATTGTACTAGTATCTATCTACAAAGGGTTGAAGAGGCAGTGTTGGGAGGTCTAGGATCATCATTAGGTGGTTGTGTCAAAGTTGGGTTTATGGTCTAGTATATCTTCTTCTTCTACACTTTCATTCTATATCAGCCAAAGCAGGACCGCTCAGTATGGAGTCCATTCTCTTTTTATTCACTCATACTAGTATTGCGGGTGATTATGTGAGTTGTAGTCTATCATGTTGGGTATCCATTCAACACTATCGAAATCATGCCAGGAGTATTCATTTTAATGGGAGCTAGAGAAAAATGCTTTTCTATATTATAGGAAGTTGGAGATTTATTTTCAATTGGAGGTGAATATTAAAGAATTGTTAGAAAAGCATTAGGTGGTTTTTGTTCCGGAGTGGTTTTCCACCTTAAAAACTGTGTGCATTTGTGTTCCTCTTGTTTGCTGCTATCATTGTACAAAAACTGATAATAATTGAAGATTAACTAATACTCTAATTGAAAGGAATACTGATTCACCCACCCCCCCGAGTGTTTCCAACAGTTTTGGTCTAATGATAATCATGATTCCCAACAAGTGGTATCAGAGCGATAGGTCTCGAATTCAAAACTCACTCAGCTCGTGTTGAAGGTGAGATTGTTGGACATTGTGTTCAATGCTCCTCATGTGTTTCGTGACATGGACTAACTGTCTCTTGTGGATCCTAACTCTGGTGATTGTAGTGGAGAATAATGCCTGTGGGTTTTGGTCTAACGACAATTGTGATTCCCAACAAATTTGTACAAAAATCTTGGTCCAACAACTAATACATTTGTAGAAGTCATGAGAAAGAGAAATGAAACAGTAATGGGTCCCGATAAATGGGAGGATGTAAAAAAAGAGTTAAAAAATAAATGGCGAAGTCAATATTTAATTTCAAGGAAGGGAAAGAAAGAAAAATGCTGAAGGTGCCATATTTCAAGAACCCTGATATAGCTCACTATTTGTATGATAGGAACCTTGTGGCCTATGGAAGGCTCCCATGGAATGAAAAGGTTCCTGTTTATTTTCAAAAATTGTTTCACACAGAATTTTTTTTGAAAATGAAACCCAATTACAATGACCTTTCGTCAGAATTTTTTGGTCAGGGGAAAGGTCAATTGCGTGACCGTAGGGGCAATAGGCGAGATGTGGAGTTGCCTTGCCCCAAGCTGCCATTGGTGAGTCAACCTTTTCGGGTTGAAACTCTGCGGTCAGAGATGGATGCGACTTCTCAAATAAGTCAAGAAGTTAGGGATGTCATGATCGACAATGTTTACAGTGGATTGGGTGGAGTCGATGTTTGTCTAAATTGACAAAGAGCACATCGAATGCACATGCCAATTTTTTGTATTGTACAAATGAAGATATTGACAACATGAATGTTGAATATCTCTGAATATATGCAAAGAATTGTCACAATGGTTGGCAAGACCTAATTCCTCATGAGGAAGAGGGCACTGGAACGATATGTGTTAATGACCTTAGGGTTCAATTATTTTAACACATACATGTGTACAATTTGTAAGAAATACATGTATATGTACATGTATACATTTATTTGTATATACATTAATCTAAAAAAAATGTATCATTATATGTTAAAACACCATTTGTAGTTGTCACGCATGATGAATGACCAAAATGTTAATATCATGTTTGGGGCCTCTGTTTAAAAAATGAAGATGGGTTTCACCATGAAGATATGTTGACAAATGTTAGTGTTTTTTAAGTGATATTTTTAAAATAAATAATTGTGCACACATGTGCATGTACAGATATAATAATAAAATGTTTTAACATATTCTGATTTCGTCCAACGATTTTGGGATGGTTGTATCTTCTTCTTCCTTGCGAGATGGACCTTCTACTTCCCTAGGAGATGTGCCACATCCACAACAAGTATGGAAAATTTTTCACTTTAAAATTTATGTTTAGGTTATATATATATTCCACGTCAAAAAGTTCCATTAAAAATTGAGATATATATATATCTATATATTGAGTTTTTTTTTTTTTTTTTTAAATTTTAGGTTTTCGGAGATTTTATTTTGGAGCCTCTCTTAGGAGATGTCCCAAACTCAGCTCCAGAAGTATTCAATTTTTCACTTTTATATATATATATATATGTGTGTGTGTGTGTGTGTGTGTGTTGTTTTAAAAGTTATAATTTATAAATTGAAGTTTATTTAAGTTTTATTATAAATTGAGATCTTGATCTTTAGTTATTTTATACTTTTAAAATTTTGAATTTTAGGTTTCTATAGAAGATTTCTTTAATCCACAGACTCTAGCGACAGAGATAGGAACATCCACACCATTTCAACTATTTGAACAAGTTGTCTAACTTTTTTTTTAATATTATTGAAAATAAGTTTATATGTGTACACATGTGCATTTTCATCTGAATTTTTTTAATATATATATATATTTAGCTATACATGTGTATTGTATAGTTTACTGTTGGAGATGTTCCCATGGGGGAGCTTTTAGCAGGAAAACAAATGGAGAGGGAACCTCATGAGGTATTGCATGATTTTTTTTTTACATGAAGTTCTATATATTCTCACTCATTTTTAAAACATCAAATTTTAATGTTTGTATGTGCATTGTGTACAGGTTCACCATGCTTCGCAAGATAGCGCACGAATTGAGACTCTGATAGGAGAGATACAAACATCCATATATATTTGATGGACATTATTTGTAGATTTGATTTCAAGATTTCTAGTGTTAAATTTACTTTTTTTTATATATTATATAGATGCACAGTCATATATATATATATAACTTGATACTTGATACAGTTTGCGAGATCTACATTTTTTGGACATATTTTATTACAGTGTTAATGTAATTTGTTTTGTTCCAAAAAGTTAAGATTTGGATGGTTTTAGTACTTTTGGCATGTGAATGTGAATTAATGTTGTTATATAATTTGTTGGTTTTTAAAACTTTTAAGTTTTGGATAGTTGAACTACTAGTAGTGTTGTCATCTATAAATTAATGTTTTTCTTCTAAACTACATTTTGCATGTGAAGTAATGTTGTGATCTATAATTTTTTGTTAAATTAAAATTTAAGTTTTGGATGGTTTCAATCTACATTTGGCATGTGATATAATGTTAAATGTTTTCATTGGATAGTTGAACTATAATTGTAATGGCATGTGAAGTAATGTTGTAATATAATCAAAAAAATTTTAAAACTAAAGTTTTGGATGCTTTCAATCTACATTTGGCATGTGATATAATGTTAAATGTTAAATTTTTTTATTGGATAATTAAACTACAATTGGCATGGCATGTGAAGTAATCTTGCGATATAATAAAAAAAAATTTAAAACTCAAGTTTTGGATGGTTGAAGTACATTTGGCATGTGAAGTAATGTTGTGATCTATAAATTTTTGTTAAATTAAAGGTTAAGTTTTGGATGGTTTCAATCTACATTTGGCATGTGATATAATGTTAAATGTTTTTATTGGATAGTTGAACTATAATTGGCATAGCATGTGAAGTAATGTTTCACGCTATATAATCAAAAATATTTTAAAACTTAGGTTCTGTATGGTTTCAATCTACATTTGGCATGTGATATAATGTTAAATGTTTTTTTATTGGATTGTTGAACTGCAATTGGCGTGGCATGTGAAGTAATGCTGTGATATATAATCAAAAAGTTTTTAAAACTCAAGTTTTGGATGGTTGAAGTACATTAGGCATGTGAAGTAATGTGGTCATATAATAAAAAAAAAATTAAAACTAAGTTTTGGATACCATTTCAATCTACATTTGGCATGTGATATAATGTTAGATGTTTAATGTTTTTATTGGATAGTTGAACTACAATTGGCATGACATGTGAAGTAATTTGTTTTGATATAATAAAAAAGTTTTTAAAATTCAAGTTTTGGATTGTTGAAGTACATTTGGTAGGTTTTAAAAAAAAAATCACTCAAACACTAGTATGTAATATGTAAAGATCAAAAACAATCTTAATATTACTTTTCAGTACGATCAAGTGTTCTTGAAACATTTTCCCACATGATGATACCTTAATTGACCTATGAAATAAAGTAGTTAATAGGCTATATGTTATGCGTCTTTCCCATATAAATCCCTTTAATTTTAATTGGAAATATAAGAAGTAGATATATGTTTGTTGAATTGGGGTCAATGTCATTAATGCACTCAACTAGGTAGCCTTGTTGATTTATAAATTGGTAAATTGATGGTCCATTCAGTATTAATTGCATTCTAGAACACACACACACACACACACACATATATCCAATACATGCAACATTTTTCATAAATGCATATATAGAAAAGCTACTTTTAGTTGATACTAGAGTGTGCATGTACCAAAACAATTTGTACATGTGGAAACACTTGAACATATAACATAACAAGGCATCTCAATTTTTAATTGAGTACTGGAAATTCTATAACATATAATCCAAAGAGAATAAATTGTTGGGAAATTCAATCAAAAAAATTCCAGTGGAATGTCATTTTCAATAATCTGTTCATGATCGGATTTTGACATTTTCTATTTCTTCATTTTCATTTTTTTCTTTGATTGAACCTCGATCAAATTTATGCGTGTTGCACACATCAAGTGACTATATTGACAACTTATGAAATTAGGTTCATAGTATTCAAAGTAAACAAAATTCCCGGTTTGATTAGTTTTTCTGAAAAATAACTTTTCAGTATAATAGATCCTCTTTCATATGGAAAATTGGGATCATTATACTCTTCTAATAATTTCATTTTTCGTTCAATGCAACACATCAAATAATACTTCACATTTTCATCATTTTCAGTACATGGAATTACAATGAAAACATCTCCTTCACAATAAAACAAGCTTAAAAAAATTATACATATTCAAATTTATTTCTAGATGTTTATCATTAGAAAGAAATTCAAATATTACCTTCTCTAACAAGATCAGAAACTCAATCACCATCGGATGATATTGTAGTCTCCTCTGATTGCATTTCTTCAAAAATTGCAACGGACATTTTTCCCTTTGCATTTATATCTGTATGTTTCAAATATTTTACATACATTTTGTTTTCACAAACATCATTGGATTTTGTGTCGTCTATGCAAACATGACAAAAACAAGAATATTTTCTTTTATCCAATGCAAACACATTTTTGGACAAATTTTCTTTAATTGAATGAAATTTTTGAGTCCCTTTTATTGTTTCAATGTCATTTCCAATTGATCTATCTACGTCTTCGATCCCAATATGCCAAAAAAACCTTTTTATGGAAAATTTAAAGAAGAATGTAAATATGATATCAAAATACAATCAAATATAATCATTGTGATAAGTGTACACTGTTTAAAATTAGATATGCAATAAAAATTAAATTGAATGTACCTTCACACTTCCCTTGATCAATTAGTCACATGGCTTAGAGTAGAAATGCACCATTGAACAACTTCTTTCACATTCACAAGTCAGCTTGCAGAGGGGTTCATTTGATATCTTCGAAGTGCTCACTTTATGCATGCCCATGCACTGTCATGTTCTCCTTTCCCATGGCCAGTCTCAAAGAATTCCAACAATTTTTAATGCAGGTTTCCTTATGAACACAACACAACTAAAAGAATGATCGTGAAGATTTGAATAGTCCTATGCATCCATCTGACCATATCCAATCTTCATTGAATGTTGTTCCATGATTTTTCAAGGAATCATAAATTTTTCCAAAACAATGTTGTACAAAATATTTATCATGTGTACGATCGTCACTAATATAAAAGTGATATTCTTTAATAATATGTCGATTTTCAGTGGTGATTTCTATATGATTGACATTTTTTTTAGCATGTCTATATAGAATATGCACGAGCATCGAGACTTGTCAGAATTATAGTATTCACTCTGAATTTCTTTTTGTGAAACAAATGTGTATTTTTCTGCAAAATCAATTACTGAAAAAATGCTCCCTAGTGGAAAACATTCACAGGATTTTTTGAATTGCAAGTATTGCCATCAAGCTCTATGGGAATGCTTGGTGTATTTGTAAATTTCTGCCTCAAACTTTCTCAAAAAGTATATCACAAAAATTTCTTCTTCTCGTAATTCAATTCTTTTAACACTATTTTCACCTTGAATCGATGTATGGATATATTCATATAACTTCCATTTCACATTCATGTTGGACAATGATTGATAATTTATATCAGTACGATATTTGTTTTGAAATTTAGTCAAATTTCCACAATCATCGCATTTTTTACCACCAACACATTTCTTTTCGTAAAATAGTTCATCGCTTTCTCTGTCACATAGAATTCAAGATATGAAATCATGGTTAGTGGAAGGAGGAGGTGAATCCTTCCAAAATGTTCCACCAAAATCAAGGAATGTGTCATAATATAACTCAAATTCCACATGATAACAACAACAACAAGTGTCGTGTATGGTGATAGGTTTTACATACCATGGTTTTTGTTGAACAAAAGCACTGAATGAAACATGAATTTCACAATTCTCTTCTTTGAACTTGTTGAACAACTCTATCTAAGTGGTTTCCAAGAAATGCTTTTCATGTTCTTCGTACTGATTTTGTGCTATTCTTCTTCGCATCACATGCCTTACAGTTGGAAAAACACGTTCATGTTTTTTCCAATATTCATATATTATTTTTTTAACATTTTCTCCAAGTCTATCTTTGTATGGTTTCCTACAAATAGCTCTCCAACAAGTAAGTTCATCATTTACATCTATTTGCAATAGGAATTTCCGATGTTTGTGCAAATTTTTTCGCGAGGTTACTAATGCTCGTGCCATAGATTTTACCAAATGATTATCTTTAGTACTTGATGAAACCACTGCCATATGTATTACTCTATGTACAATTGAAACATTTTTCTGTCTAGATCTTCTAATTGAATTTATAGCACTATTTATATTTTGTATCACATTTTCCTTCATTTTTTTTTTATCTTTGGTAGATTTTTGAACACCCTATAAAGTCATAGCTTCTTTTAATTTCCTTAATGATAGTAGACCTTTCAACATTTGGGCTTGAACTATAACATTTTCCTTTATGAAATACTTCTCAAAAATGGGGTTAACACGATATCGTATATAATGGTCAGCTGTTTTATCTCCATATGTGTGGGTGTCAACATTTTCTAACATCTCATCATTGACATTGATTTCATCTGTACATATTCGAATGAGTAGTACATAATAAGTTTACATATTCAATAAATAACTAAATTAATAAATATATGTATAATTTCAATAATACGTGCATGTGTTAAGTATATATATATATATATATATATATATATACCTTGTGATTCAATTTCTTCACTTGAATTTCTTTCATAATTTTCACTATCTTCAAAAAATTGGTTCAATATCTCTTTCACATTCTCTTTCAAAATTTTGTATCTCATCATCAATGTTTTGAGGAATATCTCTGTCTGTTTACATTGCAAAATATTTTTCAAATTAGTTCATCAAATAAAAATTAAGCTTCACATTTTACACTAGGAAAATTTTAAATATATCAAAATCATAATATTTACATTTGCATGCCTGCTTCAACTTCTAGTTGAGGTTGATTTTCCTCATCAATATTTGAGAGTGCTTCTATCATTATTTTGTGAGATTGTCTCACCTCTTCTCTACGTTCCTCAGGGTGTCTTTTTCGATCATATTTTCTCATACAATTTATTCGATTTCCAATGATAATAGAGTATGAAGTTAAAAAATTTTCCTTCAAAAATTTAGACAAAAACTTGATTAAAAAAAACATCACAAAAGATTTAATTTTAAAAAAACTCATTTTAAAAATTTTGCAAAAAATACATACTTCAATTCAAAACACTTACTTTAAAAAATTCAAGAAAAAAATGTCTTATAAAAATGAAACGAAGTTCAAAATATTTCCTTCCAAGTCCTATAAAAAAATTTCATTTAAAAAGTTACACAAAAACTCATTAAGATTTACTTCAACCCAAAACCAAAAAATGTCCTTTCGAAATTAAGCCGAAATCCATACTTAAAAAAAAAATGAAGCCCAACAAATTGTATCACATACCTCCAGGAAATTTCTTTTGAATGTACCTCCAAGAAAAGTCTTTAAAAATGTTTTTTTAATGTACTTCCAAGAAAATTCTTTAAACCCAAAAAAATTCCTTGCAAAATCAGATCAAATGTACGAAAATAATGTGTCTCAAAGAAAATTCCTTTCAATGTACTTCCAAGAAAACTCATTAAACCCAAAACAATTCTTTGCAAAATCAGATCAATTATTTTGTAAAATTAGACCAAACGTGCGAAAATATGCGAAAATAATGAATGGTTTCGCGACAATTTATATTGCTACGAAATGTTTTTTTGGAGGGGCTCGACGGTACTTTCCGGCTAACGGAAAGTTAAGTAGAAGTTAGGCTGAAATTTTAAGAAATAGTTTGGCCAAACTACCTTTTTGTTTGACTTAATGGGCCATCGGTGCAAAAAGCAGTTTGGCCAAACTTTGTTTAAGATTTCGGCCAAACTAACGCATCACCAGTTATGCAGAGCCAAGCCTTGAATACGTTTTTGCAACTTTGGACTAATTAAAATCCATGAAACATTATGAATTAACTGTTGGAACCAAGATAAGGATTTTCAGAATTGAATCTACTTTCAGGAAATATAACTTTCATGGAATTTCATAAATATTTACTAATTTTAATTAATTTTGTAATAAAATGGATGTAAACAATTTCTAAAGGTCATTGTGATTCAGTGAAATCAAAGTTTTGTATCTTCCAAAATACGTTGTAAAAAACATTGAAAAAATTATGGTACATTACATTATTCCGTTGTCTCTAATGGGTAGCTTTTATATTTTTAGTTTATAAAATATATGTTAAAAAATTTCTGGTGTCGCGAAACATATTCAAAATATGCAGTTTTTCATATCGGACTAGCTCAAAAAATTCTAGTAATTATGATATGCATCCATTGGCTTTGTAAATATGACAAAACCGAAGTAGGCTCTATCTAGATTGTTGTAACACATTTTTTTTCTCAAAAACACAAATTTTCAAAGAATACAAGATTGCACATTAACATGACTTCTTATGAATCTGTTGATTGTTAAAAAACACACACTCAAAGAAACGCTAAGTTGACATATAAAATGTGTATAAAAAAATTCCAAAAAATAAGTAGTAGAAAGCTAACAAAATTTCTGACAACTTTTATTTTTATCACAAAATGAAATTCTAAATAAAAAAATTGTTTTAGCTTGCAGAAAGTTGATGAAATGAAAAAAGAAATGAAATTTTTTTCTCGAAAAAGGGCAAAGAGTGTAACCCAACTTCACATTTTCTACAACTTTCCTACAATTCACACTTTTCTACAATATGTTCTAAAATTTTTGCCTTTTGCAGCCACATGGAGTGACAAATTTGCCAGGCGCAGACCATATTCCTACTTTACCAAGTGAAATTTATCAAACCGTTAATCACGCTTGGTCGCCCTTTATCTGGCTAAAAAGGCATGAAGTGGAAATTTCAGGTCTGTCAGATTCAGAGTAAGGTTAATGTTTTTCCCATAAATTTTTTACAGTGGGTTTGAATTCTATCATTTAATGTTGGTTTCTTTCGCTGTCAATTAGGGTTGGCAGAACCTTGCCCAAGGTAGGTTCCAATACCTATCTGTTTGACTTAAATTTGACATTAAATGTTTTTACATGTCATGAATCATAGCCATAATCACCCACATAACCTTAGGTTCCATACTCTAACCAAACCTTGGATAAAGGTTTTTTTAAATGGTTTTTGTGGTGTATGGAATATAGTCCATCGGTTCAATGGTTATGGTTCAAAAATTTTGGTTTAACACATAATATAAAGTTGCGGGTCAAGGTCTACCCCTGACCCTGATTGGTTGACTAGGGTTGGGGTTTATCCTCGATACCCACCTCTGAACCCGCAAAAATTAGGTCTCAAATAGAACCTTGGAACTATATAGGCTAAAAACTAATGCGACAGAGTTGGCATAGGACTTGGATGTTGTGTGTGAGGTCCAGTGCCTAATTTCCATAGGGTTTTTCGGTCTCCATAAAAAATTTTGGTTACCCCTGAGGAGGCCACGTGGAAGTCACTGATTGGCCCACATGGCTCTATCTCATTGGTCCACCACACCAAACATTGAATGGATAGAAATTCACCATGCTACAACCAATAAACTGACGCAAAATGTTGATGACCCATTGGTCGATGGAGGACCTAGTTAACCTTCCAATTCATCCATGCAACCCATACAGATTACTGACTAGGCATCCCTAAAACCAATATAGATTGCTGACTAGGAATCCCTGCAACCCAATCTTTTGTTATGGTTATTTCCCAAATTGAACAAAATGTGATATTAGGAGAATATGATGTCATATTTTAGTGAGACAAGTTACGTTGGATTCAGGGAGATGATATCTAAGATTTGATGCTATTTCTTAGCCAGGTTGAGCACTTTGAATTTTGAGAAGTTTCTTGATCCATTGGATCATTCCTACCCACTAGAAGCTTTGGGACCCCTGAATATCACTTTTATTTAACAAAAAAATGATGGTACAGTTCCCTCAACCTTCCAATCTCAATTAATTTGGCTTTTTTTGGATTTTTTCTCGTGAGCCCCACACGAAGGTATGCCATGTTCCCTAATTTTGAAGTCCTTGTTTTTTTGTAAAGGATGGTGTCTTGCTACAATTATTCAAGATATTGAGAAGAGAAATATTTAGTTTGAAGGAATATGAATATTCTCTCCTTGATTTTCAATCAACGAAGGCTCATACAATGTTAAATTCGCAACATTAAAAACAACATATATTTTCATAAATGAAGGCAAATCAAACTTGAAGGAATTATTATCAATCTTTTCCAGTATTATTAATGGAAAATATCATATTGGTTTTAGATTTTCACCTTCTCCATGGAGTATATATTTTCTAATGTGAAGCCAAACTTTGTCACGGACATGGAAAATGTGATCCACATGATGCTTATCGTGTCTTGTCTTGTACTTGAATTGGCTCTTCTCCAACTGTTCTTGAATTTTTTGATGTACCAATTGAGATTTTTCAATCAATATTTTGGATTTTTCTATGTCACTATGAAAATCAATTGAAAAATCCTTCCCAAAGATAAAATATAAAGAACATTTTAGCGAGTATCGCAAGCATGCCTCACATGGCGATGTTTGAGTCGATGAATGCTTGGCCTGGTTGGAAGAATGTTGAATATAGTGCAAATTTTCATCCCACATCTTATGATGCTTGCTACAATACCCATGATGAATATGTATCATCGTTCTGTTCAGCACCTCTGTTTGGACATCTGTTTGCGGATGAAATTTTGTACTCTTTTTCAATTTGGTGTTCATGAGTCCCCACAAGATTGACCAAAATTTCTTGAAAAAGCGAGGATATCAATCACTAACAATGGATGTGGGAAATACAAAATGCACCCATACATTATGAAATAATAACTGAGTATATTTTTCAGCTGTAACCTGATTTTTACAAGACATTAAAACACCCATTTTGTTGAACCTATCAACAAATACATAAAGGTAATCATAAAATCCCCTAGACATAGGTAGGCCTCCTACAAAATCCATAGAAACACTCTCCCATAGACGAGAAGGTATTGGAAGTGGTGTTTTGAATCCCAACTTTATATTGCTAGGCTTACTAACAACACAAATGAACATCCTCTTAAAAATTGTGACACACTTTCAAGCATACAAGGCTAGTAAAAATAACTATGTAATTTTGCCACTATATTACCTACATCAAGATAACCAATAATAATATAAGTATGAGAGATTCGTTATGATGTTGACTCTCTCTCAGCGTGGACTAAGAATATTTCCAAGATGGGACAAGAAGTAATTGTAACATCCTCTTCCCACATGTACCCAACTAACTAACCAATTAGGGTAAACATGTTACAAGAGGCTACTAGTATGAGATTCAACCTCCTAGATGACCTTAAGGAAGTGGAACTAATGGAAACACAAAAAGCAAACCTTACAGTGCATGATTGACATCCCCGGGAGGTAACCCACCCTTCGAGGGCCATGTTCCTTGATGGGGGATGTATTTTGTGCCCCTTTTAGGTTGAGTTTCAGGCTTCTAAGGGAAAGGGAACGTATCTTGACCATATATTCGTGGTCTATCCTTGGAAAGGTAGCGACTTAGGCCCAAACAACAAAGTTTCCACCTATAACTCGGAAATTTATGCCACATTTTCATCCTGTGAGCCCAGGTCACTACCCAAAACTTCATGTAACTTCAAGAGATGGAACATAACATTGAAAAAAACATACGAAACCAATCACATCATCAGGAACTCAGCTAACCCCAACCAAACATTACAGGATTTTCGTCAAACATGTCAAGAACATAGCATCTACAAGTATAAACAACAAATTTAAATAAATGGTTTTCTTTCTTATCTGACAATGGAAAAGAATCATTGATCCCCTATATTATAAGTTAGCACTTAATAAAATTAATAATAGATACATTATGCATTCATTTACAAGTAAAAATGTGGACAGAGGCATACCTCATCACTATAAAAATACCTGCTTATAACCAATGTAATACCAACATAAGTACCATGGATACATTAACAATAGAATCCATATTTATACTAGTGCATATACACATCAAATACCAAGGCAATGAACCTTTCATTAATGAATGAGAGAGAGAGAGAGAGAAAGAGAGAGAGAGAGAGAGAGAGAGAGAGAGAGAGAGAGAGAAAGAGAGAGAGAGGGTGAGAGAGAGAGAGAGAATAATGATTAATCTAAAGCTAGACTGATGAAACCTTTCCCACAAATCCTGAGAAACATTTTAATTAATGAGGCCTCTAATTTCTTCATTTTCCACTATTTTCCTTCAATTTGTTCCTCACATACAACTTGTGACCTTTCACCTTCGTTTTCTCCTAATTTCCATTTTTTTCATAAATAAAATGCCAATTAATGCCTCATTCTTTTCCAAAGCCTTTTCCTTTTCGTTTTCCAATTTCCAATGTTATAATAACCGAAATGAACACCCAATAGGATATTTTACCCACCATTTAGCTTGGAATACGTGTCCCATCACCATGGTCTTATATATATTTTCACATGTATTTTTACTGAGGCTAGTATAGAACCGTACCCCTTGGGGGAACACTATCCTTGTTGTTCAATGACACGTACAAACTAGCAAACCACTGAAAACAGAAGATATTTTCAATGGAGCTTTATAACAAATATCGTTGCAATATTTACAATGAATAACCTGCTAAAACATGATAATCATATTGTCTATTTGAGATGTATAACACATATCATTGCATTATTTACAATCACAACAACATATAATTACGCACATTTTCTTCAAACAACAAATAAACATACTATTTATGGAGCTTTATAAACCAAATTGATACAATATTTAAAATAAGATACATATATACACATATACACATTTTATTAGCCATCAAATAGAAGGATATAATTCTTGTATCAACAACAAGGAAATCCAAAGGCTTGTACCTACACTCTCAAAGTAGTACCAGAATTCACCTCCTTCCTAGGAAGTGGAAAATCCATTGTCAAAGTCAAATGTGCGTCCAATGTAGAATGCTACAATTGTGTGTGATTTTTCAACTCATTGACCAATTTCCAGTTCATTGTTCCAGGGCACACTCCCAATGTGCATTTAATTCCATTTGGAAATGCTAATGATAAAAAAAAATCCATCGCGACCTTCCCTTCTCAACTACACAGTCCCTCAGGTAAACTAGTAACCCCTTACGTGCAGTCACTCACCTTCTAAGTTCTACTAGCATCCCCGTCTCGATTATTCCATCCCCTGGAAAGACTTCCTCGCATTTAAATTTCAAAAAAACAAGGCATATAACATCCTCAAAACTATAATATTGGTCATATAATGCTCATGGAAATTAATGGACACTCTTGGGCACCAATGTCCCACAATTGCACTACTCATAAATTCCTTTACCAACATTATCCACTACCTTTTTCAATTCCTTTTAATGAAATAGATAGTTCTTGCAGTAGGTTTCAACCACCCAATTGGGAATTTTTGTACCTCCTGTATGAAACACATAATGGACAATAGATTCTAAAAATATTGAAATAAATTAACATCATACCTCATTGGTAGCTTGTCAATAACGTACACTAGCAATTATGTTCACTTCCTGTCACACAAGTCACGCCAACTGTCTGATCAAATCATCATATATAAACGTATCATATCTAGTCATCTCAAAATGAAACCATCATAGATAAAAATGATAGATCACATGCAATCATCATAAACCATTATCGTAGATCACATGTAACTATCATAAGTCATAATCACATATCACATGCATAATAGAATATCTATACTTATGTTTCATCAGTCCTTAATTCTACCTTTGTTCTTTCCTTAAACATACCAGATTAGTTTCCAAACTTGAAAAGCACTCATAAACCATAGGTTTTAACCTTGTAGAATGATTATCTGCAAATGGATTCTTAAAAAATAAAAATAAACAATAGCGAGAGCATAAGACATAAAAGAAATATACACAAATTTTTTCCCCCTGGATCCCAAATTGGGACTACCAAATTGATTTTTTATTATATTCATGTTAGTGTTACAACATATATATATATTAACATGCCAATTCATTCATAAAACCTAATCCATTAAGCCTGGATTAGAACATAGTCGTAGTTCCCTGGACAGGATCTACAAAATAACAGGGGTCCAAAACGATCATGCCAAAAATCCATGTGAAAACCCATGCATAAAACCATAGGCAGGTTCACCCACCTAAGGGGGGATTTTTGCCCCCCCTATGGCCCCCCTGCTACACCTGGTGCAAAGAACAGGGAGGGATTTTCACGCCCCCTGTGACTCCTCCACACGTGCGACTATTCGTGGAAATAATATAACACACACCCAACATTATCCCACCTTTTGTTTTATTTATGCAGTGGGTCAAAGGAGAGCTTAGTTATTAGTTGAGACCTGCAAAACTCATTGTTTCTCTACACCAAGAAAACTTTTGAGTGCTCAAAAATTTTGTCAGTGCATCTGCAAAATTATTCAAAGTGTCCACCTTTACCAACAACACCTTTTTATCCTCAACCATATCTCTCACAAAGTGATATTGAAAATCAATGTGATTTTTCTTTGAATGATAAGTAGGGTTATTAGCCTGGAAATTTTCACTTTGGCTATCACAGTCTATCCTTATAGCTCGGTGCACCAACCCCATACTTGAACACAATCTGTGCAACCAAACTACTTCCTTGCTTGCATGATTGGTTGCCATGTATTCTACCTCTATAGTTGAAAGAGCCACTATTGAATGTATTTTACTCATCTAACCAACTGCACCTCCAAATAGCCTAAAAACATACCACTTGTAGATATTCTTTGGTATATATCTCGAACCTAGTCCGCATCAACAAAAACACTGATGTCCAGAATTCTATCCAATTCCAGTCTTCCATGGTAGCACAAACCATAATCACAAGTGCCACGCAAATATCTGAAAACCTGCTTCACTGTTGTATAATTCTCCTTCCATAGTTTTGACATAAACCAGATCAATACTCCCACTACATGTGCAATGTCTGGTCTAGTACAAACCATTTCATACATTAGGCTACCCACTGCACTTGCATATGTAACATGAGACATATATTCCTCTTCTTATTTTTTCTTGGGACACTGTTCAATAGATAACTTTACAGACATAGGAATTGGAACCTTCACTTGTTTACTATCGTGCATTTGAACCTCTACAATATTGTCTCGATACAATTCCTATGGTTTAACTTGAGCTTCCTCTTTGCCCGATCTATCTTAATTTCCATGCCCAAAATATAGTTTCCAAAAGAAAGATTCTTAATGTCGAATTTGGAGAACAATTAGGTCAAATCTTGTATAATTTCTTTTTCATTTCCAATCAAAAAAATATCATCCACATACAATACCTAATAAATAACACAGTCACCAATTAATTTAAAATACACACATTGATCCTCTTTCCTTCTGGTGAAGCCAAGTCCTCATATATAGGTATCAATTTTCTGATACCTCATCCTTGGTGACTGTTTTATCCCATACAAAGACTTTTTAAACCTGCATTCCAGTTATTTATTACCCTTCATGGTAAATACCTTAGGTTTCTTCATGTAGACATCCTATTCCATATCTCGGTGAAGAAATGATGTCTTCAAATCTATCTGTTCTACCTCAAAATCGAATGTAGCAGCAACAAATAAAATTAATCTAATTGAAGTAACCTTGGAAAAAAGAGAAAAAAATATCACCAAAATAAATTTCGAGCACTTGGGAATAACCATTTTCTACCAATCGGGCTTTGAATTTCACCACCTTGCCTTCCACATTCATCTTCTTCTTAAAAACTCATTTTCACCCTATGGGCTTCCTACCAGCTGACAACTCCACTAGATACCATGCCTCATTTTTTAGCAAGGATGCCATCTCATCAACCATGGCCTCCTTGTAGAGTTTTCCATCCTCTACATCCACTACCTCTCTAACAGTTCTGGGATTATAATCAGTGATAGTTAAATAAAAATTTAAACAAAATGTAGATGGACTATACCTTTTTGGTGGACTTCTTTCCCGAGCTGGTCTTCTCACAAATGGAGTTTGTGGTTCTTCCTCTTCTGAATATTTTTCTATTGTAGATTATAATTCATCCTACTTTAGCTCAAACTCTATCTTCTCAGGTTACTTTGGTAGGACTTCATGTTTAACAACATATTTCACCTCTCTAGACACCATATGTTGACTATACACAACCTTCCTTGTTTCTAGGTTCCAAAGCTTGTAACCATTTAAACCATCCTTACACCCATTAAAGATGCACCTTTTAGATTTATCATCCAAATTGGTCCTTTTCTCCTTTGGAACATGTACATATGCATCATATATAAATACCCTTAGATGTAAAATATAGGGTTTATTACCAGTCGATAACTCATGTGGAGTTTTATCCTCCAATGATGATGAAGGTGATCTATTAACCAGGTAACATGCAGTCTCTACTGTCTCTGCCCAGAATTCCTATCCTAATCAGGTACCAGTGAGCATGCTTCTTGCCTTTTCCATCAGTTTTATGTTCATTCTTTCCGCAATTCCATTTTGGTGAAGTGTGTATGGATTAGACTTCTATCGTGATATACCACACTTCTTATAGAACTCTTCAAATTACTTCTTGCAAAACTCTCCACCATTATCTGTCCTCAACAACCTTATCTTCTTCTCTGTTTTGTTTTCGAACATAGCCTTAAATTATTTAAACCTATCAAAGAGTTTAGATTTCTTCATCACTAAATATATCCATGTATTCCTTTAGAAGTCATCTATGAATGCAACATAGTACACAGTGTTTCCTAGTGATGGAACTGACACAGGTCCAAACACATCAGTGTGCACAAGCTATAATATATTGTTTTCCCTCTTAGCACTAGACAGAAAACTCACCCAATTATGCTGCCCATATACAAAATGTTCACAGAAATTGAAATCTAGAGAGAAATTAGACATACCTTATATCATAGAATTACCATGCAGTATACGAAGGGCTTTCTCTCCAATATTTACAAGCCTTTGGTGCCATAACATGGTTCTTTCTCCAGAGATTGCTAGGCTTTCCACTCTACTTTCAGGAACCGCATAACTGTTGCACCCATCAAAAAATGTGCTACCCTAAAGCTTGTATAGAGTTCCAGTTCTAACTCCCCACATTAATACCATTTCTCCCCGAACCGTCTTGCAGGTATCTTTCTCAAACATTATTTTTACATGTGCATCATCCACCTTTCTTACAAAAATAATATTTTTGGCCAACACTGGGATATGGAGAAGACCAGGAAGTGTTCTAATCCTTCCACCTTGTAGCTTCAGCTTGAATTTTCCATGTGTGACGATTCAGGGCTTCCTATCATCCCCTAAGAAGACATCACCACCATCATACTTCTCATATTCGTAGAACCACTCCCTATGGGGAGTGAAGTGAAAATATGGACATGAGTCAATAAACCATGCCTTATTATCTACATATGTATTTGAAGAAGAAGAAAAATATACATCCCCACCTTCATCTGAGGTGGTTTTATCCTCTATATAAGGAGCATCATCAGATCCATTTCATTTCCCAAGAGCTTTAGATTTGAAATCATTTTTTAAGTGCCCTTCCTTTCTGCATTTCTAGCACACCTTTACAGGTTTTCATAGAGATTTAGATCTCCCACTCAAAAAATTATTTTTGTTTCTATTGTGGGACATTCCTCATATGTATAAGGAATCTTCATTCTTCTCCTCCATATTTCTCCCTCTCATTTCCTCCGGCAGCAAGACTGAGACAATTTAATCAAAATTCAAGGTAGTTGTATTGCTACCTATTGTAATAACCAGACTATCCCATGAATCTGGTAGAGGAAACAAAAAAATGATGCATGTATATTCATATGATATTTTAATATCCACAGATGAAAAATAACTTACCACAATACTGAAGGCGCTAAGATGCTCTGTCACCGAGTCGCCATCCTTCATCCTGAGGTTATACAAATTTTTCCGTAGGAACAATCTATTTACCAGATACTTATATTGGTACAAAGTCCCTAGCTTGACCCACAACGTCTTCACCATATCTTCCCCAGATACATTCAACAATATTGAATCTAAGGTACACAACCATATTCTTCTCTTTCCCTTCTGATCCAACTTCGCACAGTATTCATCTGACATTGTCATTTGTTTAGTACCCGGATCTACCACAATCCACTGATATTTATCCACCAAAAGATCCTCCATGTTGATCTTCCAAAATTAAAAACTCTCACCATTAAATTTCTTGATATCTACCTTTCCACTGCTTTCCATCTTCTTTCACCGCAACAATCAATCCCACAGATCTCCCACTTATCATGGTATACCACAGGTGAGAGTAATAAATCCCCGAGCAGCAAAGGCGTTCCATTAAATCCAAAACAACTCTGATACCAAATGTAGGTTTTAAAATTTCAAATAAATTATCTGCAAACTAATTCTTAAAAACAGAAAATAATCAACAATAAGAGCATAAAACATAAAACAGTTATATAGAAATATTTTTCCACTAGATCCCAAATCGGAACTACCACCTTGATTTTTCATTATATTCCTTTTAGTGTTACAACAAATATATATACATGTCGAAGAATTCATAAACCCCAATCCATTAACCCTGGTTTAGAACATAAATGTAGTTCCCTTCACCAGATGTAGAAAATACCAGGGGTTGAAAACCATCATGCCACAAAAAAATGTGCAAACCCATGCACAAAATCATAGGTAGGTATGGCCTCCTAAAATATGGTGTAAATATTTTTTCCTGGGGCAATTCCCTGTACCCCACCTAGGGGCCTACTCGCCCGTTGTGACCCCCTCGTGCGTGAGACTATTCGTGGAAATAATATAACACACACCCAACAGACACAATTTTCAACACGTACGTCCACAAAGGAATGAAATACCACACAATACATACACCCACATCTAGTGTAAAAGACAACCCAATACATATACATATATAGATTACAACACAATGAATACATATGTCACGATACCATGACTACACCATGCACATACATAGTACCGAATGCCTACAACACAACATATACGAAATGCACACAATACGACATCTATACGAGTAACAAATTCATAAAATGTACACAACACCGCCTTTACACACACTACCTGCACAACATGTGCACAACATCACATGTACATGACACCACCTACAGGATATCTACACATTGCCAAATGTACACTGTACAAAATTTAAAATGTGTACACAATACCACATGTACACCTCACTACTTGCATATAATACCACATGTACAACCTCTACATAACACCACATGCACATAACACCATGTGTAGAATCATTCACACAACAAAAAATGCACATAACACCATAGCTACATCACACACGCAACAGCATATGTATATAACACTACATATTTAGCATGGACATAGCACCACACATACACAACACCGTATCTCCAACATGTACATAACACCATGTATACCTAGCACTGTATTTTCAACATCATATATACACAATACTACATATGCAACATTATGCATCACCATGGGTACAATATTTGAATATACAACATGCACAACTTATACACAACAATAGCACTGCACATCGATAGACCACATTTTGACCCCACAAGCAACATTTATTCTAGTGTCTTTCCCTTATCCATGCTCACTTGATCATGTCACATATCACACTACTTTCTCTTCGTTGATGTACCCGTCAGCATTACCTGGATGTAGCATAAACATAGGCATAGTAAAAGCATGTAATATCAATTCATGTCCACATGATACTGACCTCATGGATTTTCATAGTTAGTCTTCCCACTTTATTCCTCATAAGACAAAGAACCTATTCCTTCCATTCACCTACATAAGAAATTATTCATCCACAAGAATGATAATTGAAAGCCATGTCGTATAGTGACATAGACACACACACACACACACACACACACATCATTAGCATAAAACAATCATGATCTTGTAAGACAATGACATACATTCTCACATAAATGTATACATATATAAACATCAAAAAAATCATGATCACAGTGCCATTGCTAGATATCAGAAAGTCTAGGTTAAGAGAACTTCCTTATTTTTGAACAACGTGAAAAAAATTGAGAACAACAGTTCCCAGCATAGCCAAGGCATATAACACCTTCATTTTACCTTTTCTATTTCTTTTCTCATGTTTTTACTACCAGTATCCATTTACCACAGTGGACCCAAATGGTCTAGCTGACTATCATACTCTTACCTTATGCTGCGCTTACTCATTCACCAAAATTCATCGAATTATTTTAGTACCTATTTGGTACCATAAATCTCTCCCAGAGCTCCATCAATTTTTCTATTTCCTAACCAATCCCAAAGACTCTCAAACAAAATCCAAGAACAAGAAGGAATCCATGAAAAACAAAATAAATACAGCATCGAAACAAAGTGGCAAGGCCTTACAGCAGGCATAAGAAAAACTGAAAATTAAGTGCAAGAAAAACATAAAATACCAGAAACACAAGGCTAACAACAATAAAAATGACTCAATCCCCATGGTCCCAAAGGAAATCTCAACCTGAGCCTTCTTGAATATTTCATAATAGTATCTCTTGCCATGTAATCCCTGCATCATACTATGATAAACACATAACTCTTACTGCATAAATAAACATACAACATGCTATTTACCTTACCTTGTTGTGCCAAGCACGCTAACATATAAATAAACACACATGTCAAGCATATGTACCAAACATCAAGACAACATATCTATCAATTAGAAATAAAACTTTGCCATGACTAAAAACAATCTCATAAACAATAATAAACTCACATTCATCAGTCATATATAATGCTACAACTATCACCTAGTTACACTCAAGTATATACTAACTCTCTCAGCACATGTATGTTAGCACGACGATCTTAAAGAAAGATCATTCCTTCATTCAATATTATAGATAAAAACTCATATCATGAAATTAATAAAAAATTCAAATAAATTTCAAATGTACCATGATAAATAGATCAACTATCTGATATAATCAAACACTCAAAATAATCAAGTGCCAAGTATACGACATGAGAAAACTCATACCTCAATTTCTCTCAGGGGAGGCTATCTTGTTTGTACAATCAATCTATATTAGCACAATAAAACCTCACAACACCTCAATGAGTCAACATAAATAAGATCAATATATCCATAAAAGTAACCAACCAACATGTTCACATCATAAACTCATAATCAATTGCCATTCATAAATAAAAATCACCTATGCATAGTGAGCCTAAATTAGTACAATAAAATATCACAATTATATCGATTCATACATGAATGTAATAACCCTAACCATCTACATAATCTTAATGAAATAACCCTGAACATCAAGGTACTAGCATATACCAACAACAAGCTATATATCATGCTCATCAACATCATGTAATGTAATCTTCAAGCTAACTAGCATACCGTAACAATAAATTAGTATATAACATGCTCGTAAAAAACATATAACACAGTCGTTGAGATAAATACAAGTTACCATATTCATCAGTGACATATGAAATAATCATCAAGTTAATACCATGCATGACTAACTGATACATGTACATATTATCATATTAATTAACTAGCTTCTATCCTGTATTGAACCATAACATCCATAGATTGAAAGGAATACACATAACTATAGTAATAATAGAATGATAAACATATAATTAACCCTAATTCTGACGACAACCATGAATCACATACCTACATGCAAAGCATACAACTTGTATCACGATATGCTCTTACCTCGTGGTCCAATGTTGCAACTTCACTTCCATGATATGCATCTCCTACTCTATCTCATCCAGCACATTAGAATCATAGCATACCAATATTATCATGATGTTCTATTTATCTATAGTAACCTTATTCAGAACAACATCAACCAAACTAATGCAAGCTTGACCAGATGCACCCACCTGACATGTATAACCAATCCTAAAAAAACAATGCATATTCAACATATAACCTCACACAAGCAACAATACATGCAAAACATGAAATCATGAAAAGTATGTGACCTCTAATAAATAATAAATTCATCTACAATATAGAAACCTATAAAAAAGCATGCACAAACAATACATAAGTGAGAACAACACACAATCAGTCATACATCCATGATATTGACGACAACACCATAAGGAATTCCATCGTGACACCACTATCACCATGGTAAACAAAACATGTATGAAACAATAACATAAAACATGAGCATAAGGAACATATATAAAATATAAATATATGCATGAAAAACACACACAGCCTAGGAACAGCGCTATCGTGCTCTGATACCACTCTGTAACACCCACTTCCCACATCTACCCAAGTAACCAACGAACTAGGGTAAACATGTGACGAGATGCTACCAATATAATATTAAACCTCCTAGATGACCTTAAGGAAGTGGAACAAATGGAAACACAAAAAACATGCCTTACAATACATTATTGACATCCGTAGGAGGTAACCCAACCTTCCAAAGCCCTATTCCCTGGGGTGGCTAATGTTTAGCTAGTTAGAGGCTGAGCCACCAGATTTTAAGGGAAAGGAAGTGACTTTATACCCTACAGACGCAGGCTAGCCTTGTAAAGGTAGTGACTCAGTTCCAAACAACAAATTTTCCTCCCACATCTCTGAGATTCACGCCACATTTTCATCCCCTTAGCCCATGTCACTACCCATAACTTCTTGTAACATCAGGAGAGTGTAAATAACATTGAAAGAAACATATGGAACAAATCACATCACCAGGAACTCATTTGACCCCACCCATACATGACAATAATTTTTGCAAACATGTCACAAAAATTGCATGTACAGGTATAAATAATAGATTTAAAAAAAGGGGTCTCTTTATTATCTGAGAAAGGCTAAGAAGAATTTCCCCCATACATTATAAGCTATAATTTAATCAATATAACCATAAAAACATTGTAGATTCATTTACAAGTAAAAACATGGAGAGATCCATACCTCATCACTATCACAATACGTTCTTATAACCAGCGTAATACCAAAAAAAGTGCCATGGATACATCAATAGTAGAATCCATATATAGACTAGTACACATACGAATCAAATACCAAGTAAATGAACCTTTCATTAATGAATGTAAAAACCAACTCAAAATGGGACTCCCACCTTCCACCTGACCATTGACATGGGTACGCCAAATATCACTTCAGCTAGTGACCCCCATGCCATATTCCAAGGATGAGTGTGGGACTCTATAAAACACATCAATCAACACCAAACCAGTGCTTCAGAGACCACACCGTCTCAACCCTAAACCTTTAATTCCACCTCATGGCCAGACATCGCTAATCATAATGTATTGGGCTCTATCCAAGATGCTCTAGGGCTTGAGATTGTTTGTTCCAACCAAGGATGTAGGAACTAATAACTCAACCCAACAGCTAAAGGAATAATGAGAACAAAATAGAAAATAATCAATCGAAATAAACCCACAATCACCATGACTATCCAGGAAATGGAAAGGCTAGGAAAATCCAAATTCATGCCCATGCATGCCAAAATTAGTGAGGAAAACATACATGCAACTCGGTACTTGCACTCAAAACCTGTTGTAGATGGTGATTCTGATGTCCTCTTCCGATTTCCCTTTTTTCCTTTGCTTTCTTGATCCAAATATCCAAGTATGCCTCACTTTACAAGAGTGCTCCAAGAATACACTAAGTGCTCAATAGTATGACAAACACAGAGATAATAATGAGAAACCCAAAACTGGACTAACTAAACCTTTCACATTGATCCTCATAAGCCTTTTTATTAATAAGGCCTCTAATTTCTTCATTTTCCATTATTTTCCTCCAATTTCGTCCTCACATGCAACCTGTGAACTTTCACCTTCCTTTTCTCCTAATTTCAATTATTTTCATAAAAAAAATGCTAATTAATACCTCATTCATTTCCTAATCCTGTTCCTTTTCCTTTTCCTTTGCCAATTTCCTTAGCCATAATAACCGAAATGAACATCCACTGGGATGTTTTTTCCACCATTCATCTTGGAATATGTGTCCCATCATTATGCTATCTATCTATCTATATATATATATATATATATATATATATATATATATATATATATACATGTATATATATATATATATATATATATATATATATACATGTATTTTTATTGGGGTTTTTACATTGTTATGCACATGAAAATCGAATTCCTCTACTTGGTTATATTTACACAAAGTCGCATATACATGTTTGAAATCATTATCTAAAGTATATTTCTCAATATATATCTCATGCATGATATAATTATGCTTAAAAATAATGGATGCACTAAAATTTTCTCTAGAAAGTGTTATGAAACCATATGGGGACCTAACATAAAGCATATCACCAACCTTGTTATACATAGATTTCATATAACGTTTCACGAAGTGTAATTGTTGAAGAAATCCCATCCATCGAAAGTGCCTCGCTTGCTAATAATTTGTTTTTTATTGCAAGTATAGTAATGGTTGATGATCCATGTGAATGATTGATTCCTTACCCATCAAGTAGTGTTTCCATGTTTTCACACTTTTCACCAATGCATAAAATTCCTTGTCATATGTAGGATAGTTAATTGCTACACCATTAAAATTTTCTAAATGAAAACAGATGGGATTACCATGTTGAATTAGGTATACGCCCATGGAATAGTCGCTTGCATTAGTAAGTAACTCAAATTACTATCTCAAGTCAATAAGTGCAAGTACATGAGTTGAACTAATATTTTCCATCAATGTATCAAATGATTTTTGTTATTTACCTCCACACTGAAAAACTTGTTTCACACTTGTCAATGCATGCAATGGAACCATGATAGAAGAAAATTTAGCAATAAACTTTCTCCAATATTGGGATGCTCACAAAAAAAGTCTAACCTTTGTCACTATTTTTGGCCTTGACCAATTCAAAATGACATCAACCTTAGAGGGATCTATTTTCAACTCATCTCCTTCGACAATATGACCCAATTAGACTAAAGAAGTTTTTTCAAATTCACATTTTGACATCTTAAAAAAAAATCATTCTTTATTCAAGACATCTAACACTTGATTGACATGCATGACATGTTCTTCACGTGACTTGAAAAAAATTAATATGTCATCTATGTAGAATAATCCTAAATACATAATTCATCACACACATGAAAGTAGCAGGAGAATTACAAAGCACAAAGGGAATAACCAACCATTCAAGCAAACCTTTCTTTCTTTTGAATTTTCTATTCCATATGTCTCCTTAAGAGATTGTAATTTTATGGTAGCCACTCAAGTCCAAGTCACTAGAATAGAAAAAATATTTCAATTAATCAAGTAAATAATCAATTCTCGGAACAGGGTAATGATTCTTTACTGTAATCTTGTTCAGTGCATGATAGTCCACACACATGCGCCATGCTCCATATTTCTTTGGAACTAAAACAATAGTTGAACCACATGGTTAAGTACATGTCCAGATGATAACCTTGTCAAGAAACTTTTAGATTTATTTTTAATTTCTTCTTTTTCCATCACTAATATCTTTTACATGATAATGTTAGGAAGAAGAAAATATTTCTCCAATTCGATTTCATGTTGGATTCCTCTTTTGGGAGGCAATCCATTAGGCTCCTGAAACAATTCATCATATTGGTTAAAAACCTTAACCAATTCATATTTCAACTTCTAATCACATTGTTGAAAGGGTTCATTATCAACACCATCCTTTTTTTTTATCATTACAAGTACAAAATTATAGCTAGAGTTAACAAGTCTCTTCAGTTCTCTGGCATTCACAAGCGAAAGACTTAATTTATTTTAGTGTTCTCTAAAAATGTACTCAATACCATATTTTAACAAGTGATATTTGTTTTCATGGCAATGAAATATAGATTTATTGTCATAAATATATGGGCTTCCCAAATTAATACCACATATGTGTAATTTCACTACATCAAGTTCTACCTCATCAATGAAATTTGTAGTAATGGCGATTTTCAATTTTCATTTTCTAGTTACTTGAAACTTTGAATTTTCACACACTGAACCTAAATGATGTGGTTTATGAAGTGGAATGGTTTCCAAATTCGAATTTTTTAAAATGTTTTTGAAAATGATATTTTCTTGTGCAACACTTTCAAATAGAGTGTCATTCATGTTATGTATTGAGATGACTCTAATATGGAAAATCTCTATTCTTTATTTTTCACATGGATTTTCATTGTGACTATTTGAGGAACTAGTGCTAGTAATGGATTCTTTACCTTTCAATCCCATAGTTATGGCCTTTGTTTCATCTCCAAAATAGGATCCTAAATCATGTTGTGTAGTTTTAGATGTCTTTTTCCTTACTTTGCTGTTAAACGTTTTTGGTCTCATCTCAGGATGAAATTTCCAATAGTGATATTCATCATGACCGTCCTTCGAACAATTCTTGCACGTTATTTTTTCTCCCTCTTTCCTGATGGAAGAATTATTTTTCCCGTTTCATTCGAATATACCCTTTCCTTTGTCTTCACTTTTAAATTACTTTTTGTTTACCTCTTGTGGAAATGTTTTCCCTCTTGCTTATAGATGTGTTTCCCATACAAAAACCTCATCTAACATTATAGGGTTAAACATGAGAATTGTATGTATGAAATAGATATAAAAACATCCAATGTATTTCATGAAATTATCTCGAGATGAAAAAACTACACCCAATATCAATTCTCCTCCTCTAAACTTTTGGGTATAACTTTGAAAAGTTTTTTCCTTTAATTGCCTAAATTTTTTCCAATCCATGGACCATGATAGCTTTTTGCATGTATGCTAATGGATAAAATTGTCTTCTCAATGCAACAACAAAATAAGTGTTGCAATATCCAGCATTAATGAATCAATATAAATTTTGGTCTCATCATCCTTGATACTTTTTGTGCTACAATAAACTTCAAGTTGATGAACCCAATTATCTAATCTCTCAACATTTACCTCTCCATTATGCATAGGAAATTCAAATTTTATGTCAATTTTTAACAGTGGATTTTTACCATGTCCCTTTAGAGAATGTGGAGGCGATTGTGATGAGGTTGATGTAGAAGTTGATGATGGTGAAGATGGTGGTGAGGATGGAGGTGAAGAGAATGGTGGATTCAAATATTGTTTTTCACCATTCCCTCCATTAAATTTTGGATTCTTGTCCCCATATCCTCCATTTCCTTTTGAACGCTTATCTCCCTTTGGAGGATTGTAGCTTTCACCCTGGAACCTTGTGTTTCTCTATTCATAGAGAAATTTCACCATTTGTGTCAGGTAAAAGAATTGTTTTCTGAAATATTTTTCATCCTCTTAGATATTTTAAGGCTCTCCTTCATGTGCCATGATAGTTGAAGCTTCATCTGCAACTTAAGGTGAAATTTTTGGTGGATATTATGGGAAATTTTCTTTCCTTGTCCTTGATCTAACTTGAGGACTTGCAACCACAACATTTCCTTCCTTTGTCTTGAGATTCAATTTGTAGGCATCAGAAACACTTGGAACAAAATTTAGCCTTAAAAGAAACAAAGAACCAAAGCTCTGATACCAAATCGATCTATATTTTAAATCTTGAGTGTTTATGGTGAAATTTTTAAGTGAAATGATTAGGGTTGTTAAAAACTTATGTCAATTTCATTTACACATTAACGTGTTTTAAAACTCAGTTTTGCAGAAAATAAATAAGACACCAGTACCATAATAGTATACATATGACATCAAATGAGGAAGGAGATCACCCCTCCTGGGCTACATCTCCTGTACAAGCTTATAATGTCGGCCTCTTTCATTATGCTAAAATATGTGTATTTACATCAAGTTACAGTGCTCAGAATGCTAACACAATGTCTAGACTGGCTCTAGAAATGTCAAAACTCTAGTTGGGATCTTTCTTCTCTCAAAAATGTTAAAAACTGACTAAATCATGCTCCCGTGATTTTTTCTACTAACGATCCTACAATTCACACTTCACTCAAATATGTTTGACAATTTTCTCCTTTTATGGTCACGTGGAGCAACAAATTTTCCTGGCATATGTGAGATTCCTGTCGCACTGAGTGAAAATTTTCGAACCATTTATTGTGCTAAATCAGCCTTTATCCAACTAAAAAGGCTCCAAGGGGAAATGTTGGGGTCGTCAAATTCAGAGTACGGTTAATGTTTTTCCCATAAGTTTCAGATTGTGGGTTTGAATTCTGTGGTTGAATGATAGTTTAATTCACTGTGAGTTGGGGTCCATTGATCCTTGTCTAAGGAAGGTTCTACTCCCCACCTATTTGAGTTAACTATGGCATTAAACATTGTTACATGTCATGGCTCATAGTTGTAACTGGCAACATAACCACCGGTTCCTTACTTTCTCATATCTTGGATGAAGGTTTTGTGATATGGTTTTTGTGGTGTATGGCATATAGTCTTACAATTCAATCGATATGGTTTAAAATTTTTTGTTTAACACAAATTAGATTTTTTAAGCTAAGGTTGGCCATTGATGCTGGTTGATGGACAGGGATCAGGGGTTAACCACGATCCCAAACTTCAAACCCACAACAATAAACTCCAAATATAACCTTGGAACTATATAAGTTAAGATCTAATGCAATGGAGTTGGCAGAGGTCTTGTATCACCTATGTGAGGTTTAGTGTTCAATTACCTTGGAGTTTTTTGACGTCCATAAAAAAATTTGGTTGGCCATGAGGAGGCCGTGTGGCAGCCATTGGTTGTCCCACGTTGTTGTCCCTCATTGGGCCACCACTCCAAACAATGAACCAATAGAAATTCAACATGCCACAAAAAATCATCTGATGCCAAATATTGACCACCCATTCGAGGATGGAGGACCCATTAAACCTACCAATTCATAGCCCAGTTAGAATACATACTGCTCACTGCACATCACTGCAACCCAAATTTCATTTTTTTCGTTATTTTCCAAAACGAACATAACGTGATATCACGAGCATACGATGTCATATTTGAGTGAAATGAGTTGCACTAGATTCAGGGTGATGAGATCTACAGTTTGGATTTTGTTTCGATCCAATTTGATGACTTTTAATTTTGAGCACTTTTTTTATCCATTAGATTAGTTTAATATTGCTGAAAAACATTGAAACTGAAATATGCACAAACCTTAATTCCCATGGAGTCGTAAGATGAATCTTATACCATTAATGTGGATCTTTGGGGGAGTCCCCCATTATCTAAAAATTGAAATGGATCTTGGGGGGGAGGCCCAGAAGATATGAAAAATTGAAAGGATAGGAAAAAAAAGGAGAGAACACACAGTAAACAAAACCACTAAGATTTTTTTTTATTAAAATAGAGAATCATTATAAAAGCTAAATTGTGGTGGAGTCTTTTTCCTTTTATAAAATAAGGCTTGTTACTTATATCATTTTTTAGGTACAATACCATAGGTAGATTCCAACGGTGGGTAAATACCATGGGAGGATGTCACTTACAATACAATGGGTAAATTCCATTGGTGGATAACTACCATTGGAAGATGAATACCATGGGTGGATGCCACTTAAAATACCATCCGTAAATACCATGGATGAATGAATACCATGGGTGGATGTCACTTACAATGCAATGGGTTGATGGATACCATGGGTGGATGCTACTTACAATACCATGGGTAAATTCCATCGGTGGATAAATACCATGGGTTGATGAAAACCATTGGTAGATGGCACTTTCCATTCAGATCAATTAATACTATATTTTTAAACTAATTCTTTTCCCTTTCCCTATGATTTATTCAGTGTCTTGTGAATAGGACTTTTCATCAAATTCATTTCACCTCCAACTCTAAAGTTTATTAATAATCAACCAATGGACTTGGGAGAGTAATGGCTTAATAGAAGGGAGCCAAAAAAGACTACCTAAATTTAAGTGTATTGATATAAAAAAACAAGATATTGGGTTTTTTTTGTGACTAACGCAATGGTTTGACAAATTTCCCATATACCAATATTCTAGCTACTCAACACCTTAAACCACTATGTAACTAATTCATTTTTCTCAAATGCAAATAAAAATATTGCATGGATGTTAATTTATATCAATTGAATAGGGGTCTGGGATTCAAATCAAGTATTAAATTATAATTATGATAGTTAAATACTTGAAATTATAAAAATTTCTATTCAATTTGTGATTAATGGATGATTTGATGTGTAGGGAGTAATTTCTCTTCATCAGTTTTTGAAATCTTTCATTGGTGTGGTTTACTATATTGACTAATACTTGGAGAAAAGTTAGAATTATTTATCTTTTGGAAAATGGGAATGAATTACAAAGGAATATTCTAGAAAATATTCCTTACAGAGCTCAATGCACTTTACTCTTTCCACCAATTCTCATTAGATTTCATGAGGGTGAATGTTAAGAACTTCACTGCTCACCAATCATCAAACTTCTGGAAGATATTTTAAGATAAAATAAGATCCACAAATATCATAATGTGGAGTTGACATTTATAATGAGGTGTAGAAAGTATACAATGAGGACTTCATGATTTCTAATCGAGAATTTTAAAGACGACACTGATGTGTAATTGTCAACAAATGAGATATTGTTTCTATTTCCTAAATGGATGATGAGGATGTCTTTTCGGCATTTCAGTAGAGGATGTATCATCATTTATGAAATAAAATTTATTCATATCTTGGTAATCATGAAAATATTCTAAATGATGATAGACTCATCATCAATGAAGGCTTCTAGTTTGACATTATTTTGAACTCTTATGATATTTTCTAACCAATGACTCTCTCATTTTCAAGTGATTTTTTTTCCCATATGCATGTTGTATCACTCTAAAAATTCCATTAAAATATAATGAATCGATAGTATATAAATGATCCTTTAAATTTATTCTATTGCACTTATAAAGGTTTTTTCATCACCAATGGTTTCATTAAAAAAAAAAAAAAAACTAATTTTGTACCAAGTAAGTAATTTTGTTGCACATTGTTCTTGTTAATTAAGAAGGGAAAGAGATATTTTGTTATATTTATAACTTAAAAGGTAAAAAAAATAGGAAATAACTAGAAAATTTATCAATAATTAGTATGCTACCTATTTTAATAGTCCAACATTTAACAAAATAAGGTGGTGCCCTAAATTCTAAGAAAAAAATGAAGGGTGTGTCGAGCACTTGAAAAATGGTGATTCATCGAGAGAAACTAATATATCCAACTTGATTCACTCTAAGACATGATATGGGGATATATTTGGAATTTATTCATATATATAGATTTATATAGTTACAAACATAACATCTTTCCTCACTATGAGATACATTTCAATTATTCAACCTCCAAACCATTTTCCAATGACCAATATCACCAAACATAAGCCTCATTGAAACCTTCTCTTACTAATATGACATTTATTTGTTAATTGTAGATTTACTAATAATCTTTGTCACATTTTTCCACTACCATTGAGCATCCATAGCCCCAATGGTGATCCTAATATTGTATACCTTACTTCATTACTAGTGAGTGTCCATGTACATACATACATATCTATATATATACATACATATACATATATATATATATATATATATATATATATCTCTGTGTGTGTGTCTTCCTCCCTCCTTTTAATTTTTTGAGAGTCATATGCTATGTATCTAACGGTGATACCAGTTATCGAAAGAAGAAGGATACATTTAAGTCTTTAAGTTTCATAAAATTCACAAAAGAGATAGGCATATTATTTGCCTTCCTTGGATATAAAATTCATGTTCTCCTAATTTTATTATTCCTTTTTGATAATTTTCATCCACAAATAATACAATTACTTTTGATAAACCATACATATAAGGAGCCATGAATATATTTTCTCTATAGATTTTTTTTTGAAAGTCACCACCCCTAATTTCATTATTGAATAAATATAAAGAGAATGTTTCTATTTTTTTGCAAAATTTGAACATTAAAAATTATTATTAAGTAAATATTTCTTTTTTTAATGAAAAAATTATAAACGGGAAAATAAAAATAAAAAATAAAAAATAAAATAAATTTATATGACATATACTAGCTACATGAAAAAGGTATATGAAATATTTTTTTAGAACTTATCCATTGGTAGGAAGGGAACCCATCTCACCTCCTAAGCTTCACACCTAATAAGTGCTAGCTTCAATTTTCTCAACTACATAGTAAGGGCTGATCCATAAGTTTTGCAATATATATTATTTTTCTTTATATTCACTAGATTTATCTCACTTTAGGGATATATCATCTATTTAATTTTTTTGTCATAAAATTTATGTTTTTAACCATAACTTGACCAAGCAGTAGTGAAAGGTCGGTTTCTTATTATATTTCTCATTTTCTTCCTCTACGATGAGAAGTGTATTAAACCAGTTTTAGAGGAGTTGACCCCTTGAAGCTTGAGATAGCTACTAATATGGGAGAGATATGTCACTGTATAAATTTTCATCTTAACCATCGACAAGAAAAAATGGGAAGCTCTTAAGTATTCCTTGAGGTCCCCTAATAAACCTAATGTGCATTATGTAAAACATTTCTCCTTTTTATATGGTTTTCAATGAAATTTTTCTTAAGAATAAAAATTAAGTTATTATTGGAAAAATTAGCTACCATGTTTCCTTAAGGATAATTATTGATATATAATTTTAGGATGATATCTTTGTCAACAAAAAATTCTATCCAAAGAAAAGAAGAAAATTAGATTGTGTTATTAAAGACAATCATTAATAGGACTCCAAACAAGGTCATCATTTGTTTCTCAAGGATTTGGATGACTTCATTATCATTTAACTTCATTATGGGAATTGCCTGAGACCATCTAGTGAAATGATTTTTTATTGTTAAGATATATCTATGTTGTTTTGAGGAACACGAGATAATACCTCCTACATATTATCCCCATTTCTCAAAGACTTATATTATGCTCATAGGTTGTAAAGGTATAAAGGATTTACTTTCCATTCATACATGAAATTAATATATTTTACATTTATTTACATGTTCATGAGTTCCTTTGAGCAAGGTTTTGGAATAATATCCCGACCCTAGGATTTATGAGCCATGGTTTCCCTTGTAAAATTTCCCCTTGTAGATCAGTCATAAAGCTTCTCTAATAGGGTTTTAACATCATCCCTCTCTAAGAGCCTATATAATACTCCATCATAATTCTTATAGAATAATACTAAATGTATTAAATTACAATGAGAAAAATTCAAGTGTAAGGCCTATTTCCTCTAGAATTCATATGGTTAGGGAAGATCTCATAATGTAGTAGATAATAAAGATAAAACTACCAGGAGTTGGTACCATTGAACATATCATATCATTTGAATATATAAATATTTGATTTTACCAAGATTCCTCCAATGAATTTATAGAGTTGTGTACTTCAATATCCAACTTACAGAGCCCTTGGTCCCTTACTAAGTGGGAAAATTCAATCTTGAGATAAAGCTCTTGAAATACAATCATCTAGTCCAACCTCATTTCTCCCAACTCTGTTGGGTAAAAATGGAGTGTAGTGCTATGTGGGGAACTATAAATATTGTTTCATTATTTAGAATGTATGGTTTAAAATTCTTAATTATTTTGTATACATAATAAGCTTCTTTATCAATCATTTGATAGTTTAGTTCTTCTCCCTATAAGTTGGTTCACACAAAATAAAAATGAAGCTTCATCCCCTCAAATATATTTTTGAGCCAAGATAACATCCAAATATTTATCCAAAGAAAATCAATAATGATGAAATTCATATTTAAAATTTGGATTTTTTAGGATGGGAGCTTGACATATTTCCATACCAAAAGACTCTTTAAATTTTTCAATTTTAAAATAACATCTTCATGGATAATATTCTAAAAAATGTTTATTATAATTCAGAGGTATGGAATGAATATCTCGAAAAGGTTTATTTTATTGAAGAATACTTACATTTTCTTTTTTTATTGTGAGGATAACAGAGTCTAATATCACTATAATTCATTCATGATTGATGTTTATTCCTTCTTTGATGTGATGTAGAAACATTATTTTTGTCACACTATTTTTTTTTGGTTTAAGGAGATTTCATATTTCCTATATTCTTTGAAGATATTTTTGAGATCCAAAATGTAATAAATCTATCTATGACACAAATTATTTTTTTTCTTGTCTGGGACCTCCTACAAATATCTTTTACTATGCACACCATAATATTTAATTCTAATTATATGACTCTTGAGATGTTTCTTATACTCATATCTTGATGGAATTTATATTTATGGGATTATTTTTGTAAATCCTCATCTTCTTCTTCTTGTAAATGTTCATCCTCTTCTTCCTCCTTATCTTTAGGTCCTTCGAGTTTGTATATATATCACCATCAAAATGTGATTTCTCCTAAGATTTTGTTTTATGGTGTACATATTCATCCACTATAAAATCTGTGAATTCTTCAATACTCTTAGTTTGTTTTTTATAGCATTTGTAGCCTTTGCCTCTGATTGTTTACCAAAGGAAAACTCTTTCATATACATGAAAAATAGAATTACTACGATTTTTTTCATTCCTCCTGATATAACACTTCCTCCCAAATACGTTGAGCTGATTCACTAATTCTTCTAGGCTTCCATTCCATAGTTCATATGGGGTCTTATTAATATTTGGTCTCAACTAAGTTTTATTTTCCAATTAGACCACAATGTGAGTGGCTTCACCCGAGAATGTGTCTACCACTTTTCCTTCATCCATAATGGAATTGGCCATATCCTGAATGGTTCTTCTCTTCTATTAAATAACTCCATTATGTTGAGGGTTCTCACAACCAAGTGTTTCATTATAATTACACCATATTGAAGGTTTTAGAAATCCATTAATGAAGGGGGTCTCACCAATGTGAATTCCCAATTAGACCTCACACTATTTGGAGTAGGAACCCCATCGAGAGTATCAATGTAGCCACCATAAATTAAAGTTTACCTTAGCTGAAATGGATAACATAAGAGACTATGTGCATAACCTTTTAAATTAACAAGTAAGATGACACTCTGAAACACCAATTACAATGTGTACATGAAGACTTTCACAAGAGGGAAATAAGATCGTGTCTCTAGAAGGAAAGTAATAGTACCATCCTAAGAGCGGAACATGAGAGCCTGAAAATATTTTTGAGTTATCTAGCGAAGTAGTTCACATAAAAACAATTATTGTTAAAGAAAATACAACACACATTCAACAAGGTAAGTATTGAATCCACCAAAATAGTCCAAATTCCTTAGTTCATGTGAACAAAAAACATACCGCAAACATATAAAGAATAGTCTTAATACATTAATGATACATGGATGAACATGTGTTGGCTCATCGAGATTTGGATTAATAGGTGAGAGATCCAAGTACATAGTTACAATGCTAAGGCACTAGCTATAATAGTGAAACATTAAGTCACTTATTACTTCTCCATAACAACCAGCTCAGAAAATAGAAGAAAATAAAAATCAACAACTTAGAAATAAGCCTCTTCTAGGGGAAACCTCCTTTACAATACATAAATTGGATAATACAAATAAAAAAGAATTGATATATATAGGAGTATAAGGGGTTACAATATAATTGAAGCCTACATAACAATAATAAGGGCATAACAATAACAGTAGTGGGATTTTATGGGGTCCAATAATAATAATATGGTGACTACATGGGCACAAAAACATGAATAAATGGGCTACACTAACAATAAAAATAACAATAACGTGATACACTAGTATTATAGGGAGCTAACATTCCATGCTCCTTCAAAACAAAATTGTCCTCAATGCTTGACTAGTTTTGGAAGATTTTGTAAAAAACCTCAACCTCCCATGTGGAATATTAAGTGGGTAAGTTCTTCTAGTTGATGAGATACTCTGAAATTGATTGATTTCATAGCTATCGACTTCTTGTTTCCATGGCTACTTTAGGTTACAATATGATTTTTCCTTCCTTGTCAAGTTTTGGCAATATTGATTAAACTGGGAGTTTGTCGGCTATAACGTTCTTTAAGCATGAAATGTGCAAAACTAGGTGCACTTAACAAGATGTGGTAAGCTCCAATTTTCATGCCATAGCACCAATATTTTGCAACATTTTGTAAGGACCATAGTACTTTGGGGATAATTTATTATCCTTCTTATGTTCCTTGAGGGACATTTGTTTGTATGGTTGTAGCCATGAAAATATCCAGTTGACAACATAAAAATTCTTTCACTGCGATGTTGATCTACATCTTGTTTCATTCGATTTTGCACCAATTTTAGGTCCTTTAAGAGCTTTGGAACTTTTTGTTGATGCTCGATGTGATCTTCCACTGCTTGAACTTCACAATTTTCTCTTAAATATGATCTGATGGTATGTGGATGGTATCCATAAGGTGCCATAAATAGGTTCATTTTTGTTGCAGTGTGGAACGAAGTCTTATAACACCATTAAGTTACAGGTAACCTCTTGTACCATTGTTTTGTTTTATCATATACAAAGAAACAGAGGTATCATTCCAATCATTTTTTTTCACTATATCAGTTTGTGCATCATATGGAGGATGATAAGATGAGCTATGAGCTATTTTAGTACCCAATCAAGAAAATAATTCCATGCAAAAATTTCCAGTGAAAATGGGATCTTAGTCGCTTACAATAATTTTTTGGTTTCCATGTATCTTTTGAATTATTTCCATAAATGGGGTAGCAGTTGTACTAGATTTAAATGGATGAGATAATGCAGAAAAGTGTGCATGCTTGGTCGGTATATCAAATACCATCATGATGACACCCTTTCCTTCGGTCTTGGGTAAACTTGTGATAAAATCCATTGAAACCTCCTCCCAGTGTTTACTTGTAATTGATAAAGGTTGTAAGTGGCCCGTGTTCTTAATTGTCTCAAATTTATTTTGTTGGAAGACCAAACATTCCACCACAAAATTTTAAATATCATATTTAAGGCCATCCCAAAAAAAATTCTTTTTTGACCTTGTGGCAAGTTTTTAAAAATCCTGAGTGTCCTCCTAAGGGAGAGGTGTGAAATTCCAAAATGATATTTTGTTTTTCTTGGGAATTCTTACAATGACATAAGCGATATTTGTACTATAAGGAATCATTTTTCCAGCTAAATTTATTACATGTACTAGTATCTTGCTTGAACTTTTGAATGAGTGTCCACACTTCTTCATCATTATTCCATTCCTCCCTTTCTTCGGTTATCAAATTTTGATGGATAATATAAATGGCATAAATAAATTCTTCCACATCCTTTCTTGAGAGTGCATTTGCAACAAATTTTAGCTTCCCTTTTTTTTAGATTATTTGAAATTCATAACCCAAAATCTTTGTGACCCTTTCTTTATGCTCTTCTAGAGATAGTCTTTTTTTGAAAAAGTATTTAATATTATCACGATATGTTTTTACCTTGAAATGTCTTCCCATTAGGTAAGATCATAATTTATTTTGTGCATGTAGTATTGCCAACATTTAACTCTCCTAATTAGCTTCATGTAAATACTTTCCTTTGATTGAATAACTTTCAGAATAAATGGGTCTTCCTTCTTGCATTAAAACAACATCAATTCCATTTCCCTAGGCATTGCATTCCACAATAAAGGTTTTGTGAATTCTGGCGTAGCTAATACTGGTCCTTTGCACATTTCCTCTTTAAGATGTTCAAAGGCCTTAGTCACTTTTGGAGTCTAAGAAAATTCATCTTTCATTAGTAGTTTTTTTAGAGGCGCTACTATTCTCCCACAATTCTTAACAAACTTGTGATAATACCCTGTTAAACTAAGAAAACCTAGCATATGCTTCATGGTTGTGGGGATTTTCCATTCCTTAATGGGTTTAATTTTCTTAGGGTTTACCTTAACACCCTCATGAGGTACAATATGACCCACATATTCCACCTCCTCTACTCCACAGAAACATTTGGAGGATTTTTCATATAATTCTTTCTCCTCCAATAACTTGAGCACCCTATCAAGATGTTGACCATGATCTTTCCAATAATTTTTGTAGATTAGTATATCATAAAAAAATACTAACACGCGTTACCTACGGAAGGGTTTGCAAATGGAATTCCTCGACCCTTGAAATTTGAAATGTAGAAGGTGCATTGGTAAGGATGAAAGGCATGACCAAAAATTCATAATGACCCTCATGATTTCTAAATGTTGTTTTCAGAAAGTGTTCAATCTTCATTCTAATTTGATGATATCCTAAAAGGAGATCCAAATTAGTGAAGTAAATTGCTCCATGTAATTCATCCAATAATTCATCAATGACATGAATGGGAAATTTATATTTACTGGTTACCTTGCTGAGCTCCCTATAATCATGACACATACGCCATTATCCATCCTTCTTTTGCACCAATACTACTCCAACAAAGAAATAACTTTGACTAGGTTGAATTGTATCAGCCTATCGCATTTTTGGAATCATACGTTCAATTTCTCTCCTTTGGGCATAGGGATATCTGTAAGGCCTGATGCTTGGAGGAACACTTCCTCAAATCAAATGAATAACATGATCATGAGCACGAATAGGTCGGAGGCATTTGGGACTCTCAAATACCTTGGAATGATTGTCCAAGACATTTTGGAGATCTGGAGAAATAAATCATTTCAATGTTTGAAACTGTGGTGAGAATAATTGTGCAATTATGTTTCGTCATTATTTATTTAGGATATTTATCATGCCGTTGGAGCTGATTATATTTCATGGTTTCCCTACAATACCCCTTAATTTAACTTCCTTTGCTTCACAAAAAAAATTCAAGAAAATTTCTTGAAAATTGAAAGCTATCATAACAAAAGATTGTAAACATTGAACTCATACTACAACATCAACAAAACCCATTGGAAGGGAAAGAATTGGGCTATTCAATACATATAACCCCTTGCTTATCTTGATATTGTGGCATTTTCTAGAGAAATTTATAGTTCCTGCATTTGCAACCATCTTTGAAACTCTAGTTCTAGATATAGCAAGTAATTCAATTCCTTGGCTATCTTACAATGAATAAAATTATGGGTACTACCTAAATCAATCAACATTATTACCTTTTTCTTCTTGTATTTCCTTCTATATTGAGAGCTTGAGGAGTGGTAATTCCTGCCAATGCATTATAAGATATAGTTAGATTCATTACATGTTTCTCTAAGGTTGGTTCCTCATGTATATCTACTTATTTTGAAGCTTCTTGTTCCTTTTCTTCCTCATCTTCACAATCTATGTAAAATAATTTCTTCTTAGCGCACTTATGACCTTTTGTGTATTTTCTATCACAACTTTAACAAAGACCTTTTACTATTTTTTCTTCCAATTGTTGTTGTGTCAACCTTCTAGGTTCTGGAAGGCTAGGAGCAAAAAAACTTCCATCTTTATGGTTGTAACTAGTAGGATTCCTTATTGCCATAATTTTTCTTTCAATTTTTCTTGCCAACCTGAATGCTTTCTCCAATGAATCAGAATCTCAAAGGCGAACCTCATGTTCGATGGTATCATTTAAATTTCTTATGAAGACATCAATCCGATATTCCTCTGGAGTATCATTTACCCTTATATTCAAATTATTAAAGTCCTCAATGTGTTCCACCATTGAACTCGTTGGTTTGAGATTTATGAATTGGCTAAAGACGGTGCTAATTTTTGTATCCTCGGAATGTGTTATCATTTCCTCCATAAATATTGACCAAGTGACAAGTGGTTTACAATAAGAAAGCCACTAATATGATAAAAATTTATTGGGTTTTAAATATAAATTCACAATGCATACCTTTTATGTGTTTTTCATAATATGGAGATACAAATATTGCTCCATCTGTAGTATCCATGTTACCGGATCCTTTCCATAAAATTTCCACATATCGAGCTTTGGAATATGGTGGGTCTTAAATATAACATTAGATTCTATAAAATTGTGATTAACTTTCATTTTTTTCTCGTAATGAGTTTGATCAACTACAATTTCACCATGACAAATCATTCTTGTAGCAACTTTGTGAAGCCTTCCTTCAAACCTTCCATGTCTGATTTTAGACCATTATTCATGCCTTCTGTGTTTCCTTTAATTTTTTCTTATGTAGCATCGATCTTAGCTTCCATGTCATTATTCAAACCATCCATCTTAGCTTCCATTTCATTTTTTGTTACTCTTTTCAAGAGAGAATTTTTTTTCACTTGTCTTGTAATTTTGATATATCATGTTGCAGTTCTCCATATTCATGAGTCATAGTAGATATTTTTGAGGGCTTAATGGGCGTGGATGTTTTTCCTTGATTTTTAGGAACATGATATTGAACCTGATGTACCTATATGGTTTTGGATCCCTAATATTTGAATTGTCATCCTATAATATCCCTCTCAGTCTTGTTTCCTATTCCATAGGTCATACCTAATTTTAATTCTTCAAGATAAATTTGTGCCCAAACTCCCACAATGACCTAATGATGGACTAGTTCAGTAGGGTGAACTTGTAAGGGGTTTCGCATGTCACTATTTTTATCTTTGGCCCTAAAATTTATATCGAAGAAACTAATGTCTGTGAGATTTTGGACACTTTTACAAAATTCAAATCCAATACCTGAAACTAAAGTGATGACAGTTTTCCCTCGATTTCTTGTGTGAGATGAAATTATGGATCCTGCAGAAATGCTAACTTTCTCAGATGATATCTCCAAACATATAGCGAAACAAGATCTGAATTCCATATAGGAGCTTTAGCTGTGTTTCGATTCCATGTGGTTTCAATTTCAGCTTTTCAAGATTCATAGAAAAATTGTTATAGAAAAAGTTACAAGGTGTCCTGCCTGAAGAAGTGAAACCCTCGAATCCAAAGCTCTCATACCAAATATTATGCAACCAACTCACAGAATAGAAGAATATATAGATCAATGACTTAGAAATCGCCCTCTCTAATGGAAAAACCTCATTTAAATAAAATAAATGAAAAACTCTTGCATGATACAAATGGAAAAACCTACTTTCAATATATAGGAGTCTAAGGGGTCAAAATATAATTGGGGCCTAGATGACAATAATAATGTAGTGGCACAACAATAACAATAGTCTGCTTCTACAAGGAACAATAATAACAATATGGGGACTACATGGGCACAATAATAACAATAAGGGGGATACACTAAAAATAGAAATAAAGGGTTACACTAGTATTATATGGACCTAAAATATCCAAAGACTGAACTTCTTTCCTATGCTAACCTATAGGAGATAAGGCTAGCTCTCCAAAGGCTTGGCCTCTGAATTCCATTTGCTTGAGTCATGACGTTTATTTTATAATAAGAGGAATGAAATTCCATATACCCTATGACTCTTAAGTTGTCCTCATGACTCTCGGACTTCTAATGTGACTTTTTGTAACAACCTTGGTGAAAATTCCATGTAGAATGTAATAAAGGTAAAAACAATAACCATGGTTGATGGGAAAATTGTTCCAAGTTCAATGCTGGGAAAATCATAAAAGTGGGTGTTCATTTTGGTTATTATGGCTAGAGGGAATTTTCAAAGGAAATGGAAAAGGATTTCGAAAGGAAAAGAGACATTTGATGAAATTTATTTATGAAAATGGAAATTACGAGTAAAGGGAGATGGAAGGTCACTGATTGGATGTTAGGAGGAAATTAAAGGAAAAAAATGGAAAATACAGAAAATAGAGGGCTCATACATAAAAAGGCTTCTAAGGATGAGTGAGTAACCTTTTTTCATTGTATTTTTGGAGTTGTCTCATTATTCTCTCTCTCTCTCTCTCTCTCTCTCTCTCTCTCTCTCTCTCTCACACACACACACACACACACACACACACACACACACACGCTTGGACACTTGGATTTTCTGGAGAATTTGGGAATTGGAGAAAGAATGTAAAGAAAGAGGGAAAAAGGAGGAAGCAAGAAAGGATTAGCAGGAATCAAGTAGCTACAACAATATTCTTTGTAGTGATTGATTTTCATGTATGATTTCCTTGCTATATTTGGCATGCATGGTATTGCATGTGGTTTCTTGCTATCTTGGCATGGGTTTTCTGAAGTTTGATAGTGTTTTTAGTCAAGCCCTGCCATTTCCCGTTAAGCATGGTGTTGTAGAGATCTTGTGTTTTGGTTTAGCTGGATTGTCAGATGGATTCAAAGCTAAGTGGGGTGGATCTCTAAATTGATATAGCACATGTCGTGGTGGTCGTTGAACACGATTGTGGATCACGGTAAATCCACTAGCCTAGTAACCCCTAATCCAGTCTATGGGTAGCACTAGAGCCAGGACTGTGTTTCCTCGGTGGGCCTACGAATCCCCGACCAGTGAATGACAAGATATACGGTAATTCCTAGAGGTGGTTTTGTCTCTAGTAGGCCAAGGAATCTCGATTTTAGGATATATGGTAAAGCTTGGAGAGCATGTTTCAGCTGAGGGCCTACTGACCCATGATTCAGACTGTGAGTTGCGGTAAAGCATGAGAGAGTATGAGAGCGGAAAATTCCTCACAGACTATGTGAAGAGAATCCAATGATATCCATGCTTGTGCTTTCCTAGTGATCATGAGTAGATTACGGTAGAGTTTGTTTTATGATTGATGAGGGTGAGGCTATTTAGTTTTTCGGTTTGAGTCCAACATTCATCCTTGGAATATGGAATGTGGGTTATTGGATGAAGAGATATTTGGCTCACCCAATATATGGTCGGGTGGAATGTGAAAGGCCCATCTTCGGTTTGTTTTTACACTCATTAATGAGAAGCTCAATCCTTTGGTGTTTTTTAGGAAAATATACTGGTTATTAGGTGGAATTCATTGATTGTATATCCATTGTATTTTTGTTGCTATTGTGCTCGTTATAAGATTTTATTTTATTAGTGATGATGTATGGCTCTATCTATACTTTTTCCTATAAATGAATATACAATGTATCTATTGTAAAATAGATTATATTGCATCTTATGATGTAAGAGAGAAATGATTCTTAATTATTCTCAGATAAGTATTAGAACCCCATGTTTAATTATTATATTTTCACCTGTAGATGCAATTTTTGTGACATGTTTGACAAAATTATTGTCATGGCTGGGTGGGGTCAGATGTGTTCCTGACCATGTGATTTATTCCATGTATTTTTTTAATTTTATTTATCCTCTATTTAATTTACATGAAGTTCTAGGCGGTGAACTCATCTCAGGGGCTGAAAATGTCGCATGAATCTAGGAGGTGCATGCATAATATTGACCTTTTAGGGCCTTGAGTGTGGTCTTGAATAGGATACCCCATGGCTAAGGGGCTATAACCACCGACTCGACCTTAAATTCCCATGGATATGACTCAAATGGGTTAAAAATAAGTTCCCCCTCAAGGAACACCACCGTGAAAGGTTGGGTTACCTCCTCGGGATGTCAATCATGCATTGTAAGGTCTATTTGTCATGTTTCCATCATTTCCACTTCGTAAAAGAAATCTAGGAAGTTGAATTACATATTAATAGCCTCTCGTCACACGTTTACCTCGGTTGGAAGTTTACTTGGGTAGATGTGGGAATAGGGTGTCACAGAGTCATATGAGAGCATGGTTCAACTATGAGACTGAATGGGTGGTGTGTTGCTCATGCTTTTATGTTGATTTACTATGTGTTTTAATACCTATGTTGTATGTGGATTTTTCATTTGTGTTGTGATGGACATGGTTGTATTGGTGTCACCATTAAAGTGTTGATGATTTTATTTTCGACATGTTGTCATGATTCTACGACTCATTCTATTTTTTTCTTGGTTATTTATTGGTCATGCATGTTTTATTACATGTCGCTATATGTTGTGTATGCATTGATTGTTTACGCTAGGTCACATATTATTCATGCTTGTGTATGTTTCATGTATTCTTCGTTATGTGATGCTAAATGTGGGACATGCATTGGTCATTCATGATTAGTTAGATGTGTCAAGTGGGTGCATATGGTCAAGTTTCCATCGGTGTTGTCAAAGGTTGTTGTGCATAAGGTCATTATATGCAATTAGGTAATCATGATAATATTGGTATGTTATTATGATAATGTTTTCCTAATATAGATCAGGATATGCAGACCATCAAAGTGATGTTGCATAATTGGACTTCGAGGCAAGATAATTTTGTCATACATGTTTAGATGTTTGGTACGCAGGTATGTCATTAATTTTTGTTCTAAGCATTAGGGTTAAATATATGTTTATGGTTCTATTGTTATGGTTACATATGTGATAAATACTAGTTCATTATTTTATTTATAATCATAGTGGATATGTGTATTCCTTCTATTATATTGATGTTACGGTTACATAATTATAGATGCTAATTGATTATTGTAGTTATATGCACATGTGTTAGGTAGTCTTGGATTATAGTAACATCTGGTTGTATGAATTTATATTGTTGTTTTATTTTAGATAACTTTATGATTATGCAACATGTTATTGATGAGTATGTTATAGGTTAAATTGTTGTTCGTGTATGATAGTTAGCTTGATGTGTAGGTTACATGTTGTTGATGAGGAGGATATATGAACTTGTTGTTGTTATATTCTAGTAACTTGTTGGTTAAGGCTACTACATTATTAAATTGATGGTATAGGTATCATGTTAATTAGGATTATCCTATGCAAATGGTTAGGGTTGCGACATTCAAGTATGAGTCGATGGTTTTGTGTTATTGTGTTGTATTAATCTAGACTCATTATGCAGATGTGATTGTTATTCATGAATGAAAATTATGTGTTTATGATGTGAACTTGTTAGATAGTTACTGTTATGGATATCACAACCTTATTTATGAGTGAGTTTATATGTTGTGAATTTATGTCATGGTAATCTATATTTATTGTGCATGAAATATAGCCTCCCCTGAGATGCATTAAGGTATGAGTTTTCTTATGTCGTTTACTTGGTGCATGATTTTATGATTAGGCAATTTATCTGGTACTGAGATTTTGGTGTCTATTTTGTAATCTAGTTGATTTATCCAATACGGTATGTTTATATTTATTTTAATTTTTGATTAATCACATGGTATGAGTATATGTCTATAAGATTACATGAAGAAATTATTTGGTATTAAGATGGATGTACTAACACAATACGTGTCGAGATAGTTGATGTGTTCTTGAGTATAAGCAGGTGATAGTTGTATTGTTGTGATTTTGACTACTAATTGATTATGACATGGTTGTTAGTCTTGGTAAATGTTGATTTTGAATTGATAGATATGTTGTCTTGATGTTTTGAACATATGGATGACATGTGTGTTCAATTGCAGATAAGTATTCTTGGCACAATAAGGTAATGTAAATACCATATTGTATTTTTATTCATGTACTAAACTTTATGTGGTTATGGAAGTACGATGCATGGGATTACATGGAAAGAGACCACCATGAAAGCTTGAATAAGGCTCGGGTTTAGGTTTCCTTTAAAAGTATTAGGAACCATGGGGATTGAGTCATGGTGTTTGTTCCTAGTCTTGTTCTTTTGATATTATGTTATTTGTTGAGCTCGATTTACGATTTTGTTTATGTTTGGTGCAAGGAATTTACATTTTTTTGTGTTGTCATATTTCTTTTGGTTTTAATGGCTTTCTTCTTGTTATTTTATTATTCTTTCCTTTTATTTGAGAGCCTGGGAGTTCGTTGGGAAAGAGGAAATTTAATGGAGCTCATGGAGAGATGTGTGATACCCAACAGGTAATGAAAGACTTAGATGAAGCTCAACACATGAGTAAGTGTTGTGGAGGGTAAGAATGTGTCAGTTGGATGGACTGGTTGGGTCCATTGTTATAAGTGGATGGTGGTATTCCACACATGAGAAAGGCAACAAAAATGTAAATAAAATGGATATGTGGCATTAGATGCCTTGGCTATGTGGTGAGCTAATGTTATCAACGTTGGTACATGTTGTGCATGAATGAATGAAGCTCTCTTAACCTAGAACTTATGATATCTAGTAATTATGTTTTGATCATGATTATGATGATTGTTATATATGTATACATGTATGTATGTATGTATGTTCATTGTGATAGGTTCGTCATGGATCAAGATTATTTAATGTTGATGTTTATATCTGCATGTAAGTCATTGTGTGACAATATCATGATGGTATTATGCTAATTATTATACATGTATGTATGTATGTCACTATATGATAGGATTTTCAAGGATAATTATTGTTGAGGAATGATTTGTTATGTAGGTGAATAGCATGAAGAGGTTCTTGGCTATGAGGAATCAAGTGAAAGAGTAACCTTAATAGACCTATAAGATTAGTATCATGTGGATATGATTTAATGTTATATGATTCTACTATGCCTATGTTTATATTAAGGACATGAAATGTTGAGGGGTACATGAGCGAGTTGAAAGTAGTGTGATATGCGGCATTCTATGATAAACATGGATAGTAGAAACACATTAGAAGCAACTTTGCGTGTGGGGTCAGTGTGTGGTCTATGGATGGACAATGCTATTGTTGTTATATATTATGCATGTTGTATATTCAGTGATTGTACCTATGGCGATGTGTAATGTTTCATATGTAGTATTGTGTACATATTATGATTGTATGCATGTTGTATGTATATGTTGTTGTGTGTATATTACATATGTAGTGCTAGGTATAAATGGTTATATGAACACGTTTGATATGCGGTGTTGTGTACGTATGGGTGTTACGTACATATTTTATATGTAGTGCTACCTACATATGGTGTTATATGCGTGTTGTACATATGGTGTTGTATGCATCCTTGTACATGTCGTGTTATGTGCATGTGGTGTTGTGTACACGTTGTGCAAGTGATGTTGTGTGTAGGTGGTGTCTTTTATATTTCATGCATGTAGCATTGTGTACATCTGGTGTCGTGTACATGTCATGGATGTGGTGATGTTTACATGTGGTATTGTGTATACGTGTTACAAGCAGTGCAGTGTACATTTGGTATTGTGTACACATTGTGCAGGTGGTGCCATGTATATTTGATGTTTTGCACACATTGTGTAGATAGTTTTGTGTACATGTGGTACATTGTACATAATGTGCATATGGTACTAGTATACATGTGGTATTGTGTGCATGTCGTACATGTTACATTTCAGGCATGCAATACTATGCATGTGTATGGTGTAGTCATGGTATCGTGACATGTGTATTCATTGTGTTGTACTCTGTATAGGTGTATGTATTGTGTTGTATCGTACACTGGGTGTAGGTGTATGAATTGTGTTATTGTACATCGAGTGTAGGTGTATGTGTTTCATTGTACACTCGATGTATGTGTATGTACATGTATTGTGTTCTACACCTAGTGTGGGTGTATGTGTTATGTGGTGTTGTACGCATTGTGTGGATGTAAGTGTTGTACACTATGTGTATGTGTATGTGAGTGCAGAGGAGAAAGGGGACTCGGTGCTCTTCTGGTGTCGAAATTTGTATGATGCATGTACAGAAAGAACAAATAAAATTGTAAGGACTGATGAAGGATAAGTATCGATATTTTATTTTAGTTTTATTATGGATGTGATCTATGATTCTGAATTATTATGGTTGCATATGATTTAATATTATGGTTTATGGCGATTTCATGAAAATCATGATTTTAATTTATGATGGTTGTGTTTTGAGATAACCAGATGTGATATTTTTATACATGATTATTTGATCAAACAACTAGTTTGACTAGTGTGACAGGAAGTAAAAAAAAGTGCAAGTGTACCTATTGACAAGCTACCGATGAGGTATGATTTGAGTTTATTTCAATATATTTTGAATCTAATGGTCATTATGCGCTTGTTATAACAAGCCTGGAAATTTCCCATTGCCTGATTATAATTGAATACCATAATTATCAGCTTCACCAAAATGTATTGGAACACACAACAATATGGTGGTAAAGCATTGTAGGAGTAGGGCCATTATGGGACACTAGTACCAAATATTGTCCATTGACTACATGAGCATACTATGACTAGTAGCATGATTTTAAGGTAGGTATATGGCTTGGTTTTTATATATTTGGATGCAAGGAAGCCTTGCCAATTGATGGATCACCCGAGATAGGGGATTCCAGACCTCTTGGAGGGTGAGTGAATACAAAGAAGGGGATGGCCGAATTTCCAAAATGACTGTGTATCAGAGAAGGGAAGGCTGGAGTGGAATTTATTTTGTCATTAGCATTACAAAATGGAACCAGATGCACATTGTGAGTGTGCCCTGGAACAATGAGTCGGTAATTCTTCATTGAGAGTAAAATAGAGAAATATTGTAGCACTTGACGTTGGATGTAAATTTCACTATGATAATATATTATAGACTTCTTGAGAAGGAAGTGAATCATGTTTCAACTTTAAGGGCGGTGATATGAGCCTCTGGATTCCCTTGTTGTTGATATGGGCATTGTATCCTTTTACTTGGTGGTTAAGAAAATGTGTATATGAATATGGATGTAAGTACCACTATGAGCTATGTTATAAATATCCAATAGGAGGTATGGTACCATATCAATATAGTTGTCATGTTGTAATGATGTCATGTTGGTTTTCTTTTAAGTAGGGTGATCACTCTAAATAACACAATGAGCTATATTATAAATCTCCAGCAGAATTATGGTTTCTTTTCAGCGGTTTTGCTAAGGTATATGTGTGGTTGAACACCGATTACAGTGTCACCCAAGGGGGACGGTTCTATAACAACCCTCATGAAAATTCCATGTAAAATGTAATAAAGGTAAAAACAATAACCACTGTTGATGGCACACTTATTCCAAGTTTAATGGTGGAGAAAAAATGCTAGTGGGTGTTCATTATAGTTATTTGGCTAAAGGTAATTGGAAAAGGAAATTGCGAATGCTTTAAAAAGGAAAAGGGGCATTTGTTATCATTTATTTATGAAAATAACAGAAATTAGGAAATAATGGGGATGAAAGGTTAGAGGTTGCATGTGAGGAGGAAATTGAAGGAAAATAATTTAAAATGAAGAAACTAAAGGCCTCATTAATAGGAAGGATTTTGAGGATTAGTGGGTAACCTTTTCTGAATGAGTTTTTGGAGGTCTCTCATTATTATCTCTCTCTCTCTCTCTCTCCGTCTCTCTCTCTCTCTCTCTCTCTCTCTCTCTCTCTCTCTCTCTCTCTCTCTCTCTCTTAGAAACTTTGAGTTTTTGTAGAATTTTGGCGTTAGAGAAAGAAAGGAAAGAAATCATGGAAAATAAGGAAGAAAGCAAGAAGGATCAGGAATAAAGTGGCTAAAACAGGATTCCTTGTAGGTATTCATTTTCATGTATGATTTTTTTTATAGATTTGGTATGCATGGTAGTGCATGTGGTTTCTTGTTGTCTTGGAATGGGTTTTTCCAAGTGTGATAGTGTTTTCATCCTAGCTTTTCCATTTCTGGATAGCCATGGTGTTTTGGAGTTCTCATGTTTGTTTTAGTTGGATTTCTAGAAGGATTTGAAGCTGGGTGGGGTGGATCTCTAAATTGATATATCACATGGCCTAGTGGTCTCTAAAGTAGACTATGGATTATGGTATATACATTGGCCTAGTAACCCCACAACTATACTATGGGTTGTTATAAATCCATTATTGTGTTTCCTTGATGGGCCTAGGAATCCTCAACCCGTGAATGACAAGATATACGCTAAATCCTAGAGGTGGTTTTCTCTCCATCAAGCCTGATAATCCTAGTTTTGGGATATAACGTAAAGCCTAGAGAGTATGTCTCAATTTAGGGACTAATAACCCCGAACTCATACTGTGGGTTGTGGGAAATCGTGAGAGATTAGGAGACAGGAAAATTCCTCATGGTTTAAGCATAAAGAATCTGGTGATATCCATGCTTGTGTTGGCCTAGTGATTAGGTGCAGATCATATTGGTAGAGCCTATTTTATGATATATGAGGGTGAGGTGGTTTAGCCTTGGGATGCCTTGGTCTATTTTTGTTTGAGTACCACACTCATGCTTGGAATATGGCATGAGGATGTTTTCTTGAAGAAAGATTTGGATCAACCAATCTATGGTCAGGTAGAACATGGAAGTCCCATCTCCGGTTGGTTTTTACATTTATTAATGAGAAGCTAAATTCTTTGGTATTTGGTATGTAAATTTATTGGTTATTACCTGGAATTCATTAGTGTTATATCCATGGTAATTTTGTTGCTATTATGTTGGTTATAAAATTGTATTTTATCAATGATGAAGTATGGCTCTATTTATGTTTTTTCTTGTAAATGAATATACGATGTATCTATGGTAAAATAGATTGTATTGCAACTTATGATGTAATGGAGCAATGCTTATTAGTGATTCTATGATATGTATGAGACCGCCATGTTTAATTCTGTTGTTTACACCTATAGATGGAATGTTTGTGACTTAATTGATCAAATGATTGTGATGTTTTGGATGGATAAGATTAGTTACCAACATGTGATTTCCTCGACGTACTTATTTTAATGCTATTTATCCTCCTAAAGTTACATGAAGTGATGGGAAGTGACCTCAGCTAAGGGGCTGAAAATGTGGCATGAATCTCAAAGTTGCAGTCATAGTATTGACCTTTTAGTGCCTTGACCTCATCCTTGACAAGAAAATCCCATGAAAAAGGGTCTATAACCACTCCCTTTACCTTACATGCCCCCCGCTAAGCTTAAAATGGGTTAAAACGTTATCCCCCCTCAAGGAATAGGGACCTCGAAGGCTGGGTTACCTCGTGGGGATGCCAATGCTGCAGTGTAAGGCCTGCTTCTTATGTTTCCATCGGTTTCACTTCCTCAAAGTCATCTAGGAGGTTGAATCTCATATTATTAGCCTATGTTCATATGTATACCTTGGATTGTTGGTTACTTGGGTAGATGTTGGAATAGGATGTTATAGAGTGGTATCAAAGCATGGTTCAACTCTCAGAATAGATGGGTAGTGTGTTGGTCATGCTTTTGTGATGATTTCTTATGTGTTTTCATACCTATGTTGTATGTGGTTTTTGTGTATACATTGTCGTGGCCATGGTGTTAGTGGTGTGTCTATGGAAGTGGTGAGGATTTTGTTGTCGATATGTTGTCATGATTTTATGGCTAAAAATGTGTTGTTCTTGCTTATGTATTGTACGTGCACGCTTGCTTACATGTTGTTATATGTTGTGTATGCATTGCTTGTTTATCCATTGCTTGTTTATGATAGATCACGTATTATTCATGCTTGTGTATTTTCCGTGTATGCTTGCTTATGTGATGTTAAATGTGGGACATGCATTACTTGTTCATGATTCGTTATACATGTCAAGTGGGTGCATATGGTAAAGTTTGTATTGGTATGTTCAAAGGTTTTTTTTCATAAGGTCATTATATGAAATTAGGTCATCATGATGATATTGGTATGTTATGATGCTAATTTTTTCCTAAGATAGAGTAGGAGATTCATACCATCAAAGTGAAGTTGTAGAATTGGACGTTTAGGCAAGAGCATACCATCATACATGTTGGGTTATTTGTCATGCAAGTATGTGATTTATGGTTGTTGTAAGCATTAGGGTTACATATATGTTTTTCATTCTATTATTGTTGTTACATATGTGATAAATACTAATTGATCAGTGTAGTTATATTCATTATCGTTATGAGTATTCCCTCCATTATATTGATTTTATGGTTACATATATGATAGATGCTAGTTTATTAGTGTAGTAATATGCACGTATCAGATATTCATGAATGATAGTAACATGTTGTTATATGCATTGCTATATTTTAATTTATTTTTAGATAGCTTGGTGATTATGCGACACGTTGTTGATGAGTATGTTATAAGTTAAATTGTTCTTGTTGTACGATAGTTATCTTGATGAGAAAGTTACATGTTGTTGATGAAGATGATATATGAACTTCTTGATGTTATATGGTAGTTACTTTTTGATTAATATTATTGCATTAAGAACTTGATGGTATATGTATCATGTTAATTATGATTGTCTTATGAGAATGGTTAGGGTTATGAAATTTAAGTATGATTCGACATATTTGTGCTATTGTGTTTTACTAATCTAGCCTCATTGTGTAGATGTGATTGTTATGCATGAATGGAAATTACAAGTTTATTATGTGAAATTTTTAGCTAGGTACTTCTATGGATATCATGACATTATTTATGATTGAGTTTATATGTTGTGAATTTATATTGTGCTAATCTATATTGATTGTGCATGAATGATAGCCTCCCCAAATATGCATTGAGGTATGAGTTTTCTTAAGTCGTTTACTTGGTGCATGATTGTCTGATTAGGTTATTTATCTCGTACTAGGTGTCTGGTGTCTATTATGTTGTCTAGTTCATTTACCTAAAATGGTATGTTTTTATTCATTTGAATGTGTTATTAATGACATGATATGAGTATGTCTCTATAAGACGACATGAATAAATGATTTTGTATTAAGAAGGTTGTATTAACACATTACGTGTCGAGATAATTGATGTGTACTTGAGTATAAGTATGTGATAGTTGTAGTGTTGTAATTTTGACTACTAATTGATTATGACATCATTGTTAGTCTTGGTAAATGCTGATTGAGAATTGATAGGTATGTTGTCTTGATGTTTGGTACATATGGCAGACTTATGTGTTTGGATTTAGATCAATGTGTTTGGAACAACAATATAATGTAATAGCATATTATATGTTTATTTATGCAATGAAAATTATTTGTTTATGGAAGTATGAGGTAGGGGATTACTTGGTATAATATCTCCATGAAAGTTTGAAGAAGTTTCAAGTTGAGCCTTCCTTTGGAAATATTAAGAACCATGGGAATTGAGTAATGGTGTTTGTTGCTAGTTTTGTGCTTTTGTTCCTCTGTTTTTTATAGCTTTATTTGTAGTTTTCTTTATGTATGGTGCAAGGCATTGCCATTTTTTTGGTGTCTTATTTATTTTTTTTTTCATGTTTTTTTTCTTGTTTGTTTATTGTTCTTTCCTTTTGATTAAGAGTATTGGGAATTGGTTGGGAAAGAGGAAAGTTAATAGAGCTTGGGGAGACTTTTGTGGCACCAAATAGGCAATGAAAGACTCGAATGAATCTTGGTGCATGAGTAAGTACACAAGAAGGTAAGAATATGACAGTCGGATAGACTGGTTGGGTCCGTTATGGTAAATGGACGGTGGGAGTACAAACATGAGAAGGGAAACAAGAATGGTAAAGAAAATGGATTTCAGGGGTTAGATGCCATGGCTCTGTTGGGAACTACTATCCTCAGTGTTCTACATGTTGTGCAAGAATAAAGGAATTTCTCTTAACCTAGACCTTATGATATCTTGTAATTATGTTGCGATCATGATTATGCTAGTGGTTATAGACGTATAAGTGTATGTATGAATGTTTTTTGGGTTTGAAAGGGTCATCATTCATCATGATTGTTTAATTCTAATGTTTATATGTATATATGTGTGTATGAACATCATTCTCTAAAGGGATCATCATTAGGGGAATTTTGAGGTCTACAATGGGCCTCCTAAGGAAATAATAAGATAATAGAAAAACCAATAAAATAATATTTACAAATTTACAATTCACTTTTTGCACCAAAATCCATGTAACCATGGTTAAATTCAATTGAAAATTTGTACCAAAATAAAATTAATATAAAAAATTGTATTGATATTACTATAAATAAAAATGAACTTTTCGAGAAAAAATCATTATCGTTGAACAACTAATGCATTTTTACTTTGTACTTAAATAACTTAAAATATATTATAAATGTAAATTCATAAATTTTTAGTTGTACAACATATCATTAATTAAAATTTATATTATTTAATTTATATAAGAACATGTAATTAATATACTAGATAAAAATTAAATAATATAATAAAATAAATGTAATATATTATTTTGTATGTTAATTTTATATTACATATTGAATTGATTTGATTTATAACATAAGCAGAAATAATATGTAATTTAAAAATTAATATGACATATGAAAGGTGTGTAAAGACATGAAGATTGTATAGGGATATGCATTGTTTCTTTAAAACAATATTAAATGACAATAATTATATTTTATTCAAAAAGTGTGAAATGACATTTATTATGAGTACTTACTTTGTGAATTTAAAAGTACTTAGAATACTACCATAGTTAACCATGAGCTTTTATCCACCATTGAGAATGTGACAAGTAAGTACATTTAACTCAAGAAATGCCACCTCAACCATGGGGGATGATGTCATCCCCAAAAATATGATTGGTTCTCATAAAGTAAATTTTGATTGTACATTTTCCTTAGGAGGCCCATTTTTACTTCAAAATTCCCCTAATGGATGGTTTTATGCTAATGTTTATATATGTATATAATATATGTCACTATATGACAATATTTTCAAGGATTATTCTTGTCGAGTAATGATTTCTTATGCAGGTGAATGGCATGAAGAGGTTCCTGCATATGAAAAATTAAGAGCTAGAGTAGCCTTGAGAGATCTATGAGGTCAGTATAATGTGGATATGATTTAATTTTATATGCTTGTACTATTCCTATGTTTATATTATGAACAGGTCATGTTGAGGGGTACATCAACGAAGTGAAAGTAGTGTGATTAGAAACATGCTAGGATAAGCATGGATAGTGGAACGAAAATAGAAGCAAGGTTTCTTGTATGATTAGTGTGTTGTAAATGGATTTATAGTGCTATTGTTGTGTATATGTTGTGCATGTTGTATATTCAGTTATTATAACTATGGTGTTTTGTAATGTTGCATATGTACTATTATTTGCATATGATGAATGTATGCATGTTGTATATATGGTTTTGCGTGTGTATTTCATATGCAATGCTATGTATAGATGGTGTTATGTACATGTTGAATATGTGGTGCTATGTACATGCTTTATATGCAGTACTATGTACATATGGTGTTGTGTGCGTGTTGTAGATATGGTGTTATGTACATATGGTGTTGCATGCATTCTTGTACATGTGGTGTTGTGTGCCTGTGGTGTTGTGTACATGTTGTACAAGTGGTATTATGTGCAAGTAGTTCTGTTTATATGCCGTAAATGTAGTGTTGTGTACATGTGGTGTCATGTACATGTCTTGCATGTGGTGTTGTGTACATGTTGCACAAGTGGTGCGGTGTACATTTGGAGTTCTATACACATTATGAAAATGGTGTTATGCAAATTTTATGCTGTGCACATGTTGTACAAATAATGGTGTGTACATGTGGTATTTTGTACATGTTGTGCATATGATACTAGTATACATGTGATATTGTGATCATGTCGTACATATTGTTTTACAAGAATATGGTACTATGTATGTGCATGATGTAGTCGTGGTATCATGACATCTACATGTATTGTGTTGTATCTTACACTAAGTGTAGGCTAATGCATTTTGTTTTACTGTACAATGGGTGTAGGTGTATGTGTTGTGTTGTAAAATGGATGTATGTGTATGTACATGTATTGTGTTGTACATTAGGTGTGGGTGTATATATTATGTGGTACTGTACACATTGTGTGGATGTACGTGTTGTAAAATTTGTGTATGTCTACGTGAGTACAAAGGAGCAAGGGAGCTAAGTGCTTTCCAAGTGTGGCAATCGATTTGATGTGTGTACAGAAATAACAAAGGCAGAAATTAAGGATGATGAAGGATAAGTATTGATACTTTATTTCAGTTTTATTATGCACATGATCTATGATTCTAATTTATGTTGGTTATATATGATTTATTATTATGATTTATGGGGATTTCATATGAATCATGATTTAATTTATGATGGTTTCATTTTGAGATAACTAGATGTGATATGTTTATACATGAAGACTTGATCAAACAACTAGTTTGAATTGTGTGATAGGAAGTAAACAAAAGTGCAAATTTACTGGTTACCAATGAGGTACGATTTGAGTTTCTTTCAATTTATTTTGAATCTAATTCCTATTATCTGATTGGTATAGGAAGCAAGAAAATTCCCGGTTGGCTGATTGCAATTGACTGCAAGAGTTAGCACCCTCATCAAAAGGGAATGGAACATGTAGCAATATGGTGGTAAAGGATATTAGGAGGAGGTCCATTATGCGATACTAGTAGCCAATAGTGTCCATTGATTTTCATGAGCATGCTATGACTAGTATGATTATTTTGAGGTAGGTAATTGCATTGGTTTTTATATCTTCCAATGTGAGGAAGCCTTGTGAAGGGATGGATCGCTCGGGATAGGGGATGCCAAAGAACTTGGAAGGTGGGTGTCTACAAAAAAGGGGATGGGAGGATTTCCCAAGGGGCTATGTATCAGAGAAGGGAAGTTTGGGGTGGAATTTGTTTTGTCATTAACATTTCTATATGGAATCAAATGCACAATGGGAGTGTGCCTTGGAACAATGAGCCGATAATTTTTCATTGAGAGTACAATATCACATGATTGTAGCTCTAAATATTGGATGCAGATTTGACTATGACCATGGAATCTAAACTTCGTTGGAAGGAAGGGAATCCTGGTACTAATTTCATGATGGAGATGTGAGCCTATGGATTTCCTTTTTGTTGATACGGTTATCTACCCTTTTATTTGTTGGTTGAGAAAATGTGTATATGTATGTGGATGTAAATACCACCATGAGCTATGCTATATATCTCCAATCAGTGGTATGGTGTCATTTCATTATAGTTTTCATGTTGTTATGATGCCATGTTGGTTTGAATTTCAGCAGGGTGATCCCTTTAAATAGTGCAACGAGCTATGTTATAAATCTCCATGGGAAGTATTGTTGCTTTTCAGCATTTTTTCTTAGGTATATGTGTGGTTGAACACCGAGGAAGGTGTCCCCCAACGGGGAGGGTTCTGTAATAGTCGTAGTGAAAATTATATGTAAAATGTAATAAAGGTAAAAACAAAAGCCCCGATTAATGGGAAAAAAATATAAGTTGAATTGTGGTAAAAACATTCTAGTGGGTGTTTATTTCGGTTATTATGGCTAAAGGGATTTGGAAAAGGAAATGGAAAAGGCTTTAGAAAGGTAAAGGGGCATTTATTGGCATTTTTTTATGAAAATAATGGAAATTAGGAGAAAAGGGAGATGAAAGGTCATATGTTGCATGTGAGGAGGAAATTTAGAAAAAATAATGGAAAATGAAGAAAATATAGGCCTCGTTAATAAAAAAGGCTTTTGAGGACCAATGGGTAAAATTTTGCAACTGCATTTTTGAAGCTCTCTCATTATTCTCTCTCTCTCACTCTCTCTCTCTATTTCTCTCTATTTCTTGGACACTTGGAGTTTTTGGAGAATTTTGGCATCGGAGCAAGAAAGGAAAGAAAGCAACAAAAAGGACGAAGCAAGCAAGAAGGAGCAGGAATAAAGAAACTACAACATGATACTTTGCAACTATTTATTTTCAGTATGATCCCCTTTCTAGATTTGGAATGCATGGTATTTTATGTGGTTTCTTGTTTTCTTGGCATGGGTTATTCTAGGTGTGATAGTGTTTTCGGCCTAGCCTTTCCATTTCTAGATAGCCATGTTATTTTGGAGTTCTCATGTTTTTGTCGAAACAAAGTAAACTTTGAAATGGGAACTATAAACTCAAAATGAGAACTCTAGCCAAAAAACTCCAAAAAAACATGAAAACCAACCTAAAAATAAAAAATGTTGATTCTGGAATACTGATATGCTGGAAAAATTTTAAATTTTGACACTCTTTCAACCATTACATTATGGAAAATATTTTGACCAAAAAAACTTTAAAAATTTAAACCTGAAAGAGTCAACATTCTAGGAGTTGTTTCTTTTTTAAAGGCTCAAAATATGATGAATTTAAAATCTTATCCTAAGAAAACCTGACACATTGCAACAAAAATTTAAAAGACAACAATAAAATTAATACACAGTGCAGGCAAACTCAACCCATTGAAATGAAAACTTTAATACCAACCATGAAATTGACACATTGTGCGGGTTGCCTTGATCTTTTACAATGAAAATTTAAAAATCAACAAGCAAATTGACACATAATGGGATTGGGCTTCTAGTCGAGGATCAACATAGGCCATCTAGGAAAAAATAAAATAAAACAACATTAAATTTAAATATATAAAAATATAGAATAAAAAAGAAAATAAAAATGAAAAAAATGAAAAAAATGTATAAAAATACAAAAATTTTAAAAATTATATATATATATATATATATATATATATATATATATATATATATATATATATATATATATATATATATATATATATATATTAAAACATAAAGAAAAAAAAACATGAAAAATAAAAACAAAAAAACAATATGGAGTAAAATAAAAATAAAAAACACACAAAATTTAAAAAAAATAACAAGTAGATAATAATAAATATTAGAACATAAAAATAATAAAAAACATGGAAAAAAAATACAAATGTAAGAACATATATTAAAATGACAAAAAACAAATCTAACATAAAAATGTAACGAAAACACAAAATTAAATTATATATATATATATATATATATATATATATATATATATATATATATATATATATATATATATAAACTACAAAAAATACAAAAAAAGTATTTAAAAAAACATAATTAAAAAAATAATTTGAAGATTAACATCAAAAAACAAAAAAATATAACCAATTTTAGATAATTAAAAAATAAAAATTATAATTGTTCTTTAAAAAACCATTAAAATTAAATTAATTTCATTATCACCAAAAAAAATATTTAAAAAAAAAAAAAAATTGTTAAAAAATAAATTAAAAATAGTAGAAAAAAAAATTAAAAAGAAAACATACCAAGAAGAAAAATTTAAAAATTTCTGAAAACATATGTTAAAATAAAAAACGTTATAATATAAATTAAAAACACAAAAAAAAAAAAATTGAAAAAAAAAGAAACATAGTTAAACAAATAAATAAATAATAGTAGAAACAATATAAATAAAAAAATATATAATAAAAAAAATTGAATAGTTAATTAAAAAAAATATTAGTAAAAGATAAATTTAAAAAAATAAAATTAAGGTCGTTGATCCCAGCGATCAAGCGACCGTGGGTTGGTAGGCCGATTCTGAGCTACTCAACCACTGGGCTAGGTGGTAGTGGAAGTTGCGCACGGGGCTCCCATAGTTTCACACCCCTATACCTTGGTAGCCTTTCAACCATGCTATAGACAGGTGCAGCACCACCGTAATTTTTCTTCTTGTAATGCTTAAGTATGTGGACTATGCCTTAATCAACACCTTTTTATTTAAACTGTTAAAGTGTTCTTATGAAGAATTAAAACATCACAAACATCAATATGAAATCGACATGAAGCCCATAATGTCTAAGGGATGGGAAACTCCCTGATTATAATTCTGCCTAATATTATGTTTCATAAAATGTATAAGAATAATACAATCCAATCCAGAAAAATCCCCTTTTTCTCCTTGGAAAGGTAAGTTTACCTTTTGACCAAGCTTAAAATGCTTGTCAATCATCAAATGAGCCCAAAACAGTCATTTACAACATTCAATTTAGCCTTCAGAAATTTCTGTGCAAATCTGCCCAATTGTGGTGCTGCTGGGTCACTTGGGTCACCTGCTTCCCATCACGTTCAGACTTGCCCAGAGCTCACAGTGTGTCCAAATCACTTCCCACCTATCTAGTTCACTTTGGCCCATCAAGGCGCACATGTTTCACTTCGTTGCATTCAAATCTAATCAATGGTCGTTTCAAAACATGTCCTAAACTCATGCTCAGACCTGTTGTAGACACCCTGCCCGATCCATCCCGACTTGTGGATGCCCTGTGGTATTGTTTTGCATGCAAATCTTGCACACTGCCTAATTTTACCTGCTCACTACCTTCCTTTCACGACTTCAGCTTTCAAAAATGAGTTGTTGGTGAATCTCATCTCTTTTCTAATGCCCTATAGTCAAATTCCTTGTATGCCCTTCGAACTCTTGTGCTTCGATGATTTAAAAAACTCATCTGCACATCATATTTATACATTATCTATGTATGGGCGTGGGTCACTTGACTGACCCGAGCCTACCCACCCATCTCAGTTTTAGTACGTTTTGCCCGTGTAATGTCGGCTCCCAACTCCAATACGTCATATGGATCATCTCGGCTACGGTGTGACATTTTTGCTATAACGTCGCATTACCAATGACCATCGTCAGTTACGTACGACACAGTCTTTATGCCACTCACCTATCTCTACCCATTGTTACATGGTTGTGCCTCCATGGTTATAGTGCGACGATACACCCATAACATTGCAAGGCACTCGAACTCTCTCCAAACGTCTAGTGGGCGCGCACGTCATCATGAACGTGCCTCATGAAGTGCGATCCCTACATTCTCCCCCAATTAAAGCAATAATATTGTCCGCGATAGTTATACGAACATTTTCGCATCATATTGTGACAATATATCATCGCAACTTTCGTCGCAAAGTATCATCCCACAATATTGTCGCAACATCGTCGCACAAACCATCAAGGTTCGTGTCTAACATATCGATGAAATATCACCTCAACCCATGATCATCAACACCTCTGCCACAGTCAGCACATGTTATACTGTTGTGGGAAGTCAATCTTCTCATCAAGGTCACATGTTGTTGCAACATATATCATGTCAAACTGTCATATACCATCAATGTCATGTGAATCTCTGAATGAAGCACTCCTACCAACTCAACATAGCAAACGTTGTCATGTATCCAGCATAAATCTGGACACTATCAACCCCCATAGCTTTAACTAGTTGGGTGATCAATCCAACCATAGATTATCATCATGAGAATGCACATCCTCATACCATGCATTAGTTGTTCCTTCTGCATTATTTCACATCCATCAACTCAATCAAGAATCAATCTCATCCTAAATAGGTCGTGTTTGGGTCCATGAACTGACCTCCATCTCATCCACAACATGTTTTCCATGATACTAATCCATGTGCTACCTATATTCCAAGTATTCACATACTCTAAGCATCATAAAAGGTAAGAGGTCTCCCTCTCATCAAATCAATGAAAGTTCCATATCCAGGTCTATGAAGTAATGTTCATCCTATCCTCAATATGCATTCATCAAGTAAAACGTGTGGCTAAGTCAAGAGTCAACACATCCCCAAGTGTATACCAACAAGAAATCTCCATCACTTCATCTCCATCAACTCCAAAGTTTCCTGGCTCAATCATCTCCATCAAGTAACTCCTCCTAAACAAACCCCATAAATGTGCTCAAAGGTATGCATCCCATAATGCATCAAAGTCAATACCATTCCTGACCTCAGCTCATTAATGAATCAAATACTGCAAGATCACCATAATATGAAGCCTCTAACGAATGCAACTCCATCATGAATTGTCATGCATCATCATATCCAAAGTGTTGGAAATAATACTTGTATTGGCCATGAGTGCCATCACAAGTTCTCACCCTGCAAATAATATGAATGCTCTCATAGGCTGCTCATCCAACTGATGTCTTGTTTCTCATCGTGAACAACATTTTTTCAGTCCATCTGTCAAGATATCCATGTAGCATCAAAAAATCCATCCTGATCCCAACAACTTGATTTACACTCCCTCATAATGCTCATAAGTGGGATACATGTAGGTGTACTTGCATAATGAATCCACTAAAATGTTCTACCATGCCCTCATGTCAATTTCCATGACTTTGGCTGCCCATGTGTTCATCAAAGTGAACTCAACTTAACTCTAGTCATCATGAATAAAGTGTAGTGGTGAAGTGCCCTCAGTCACTTCTACCATAATTCATAAATATGAGTACTTCCTTCAAGGCTTCTCCCCTACTACAGGTGCACCAAGAGTTCCTTCTTGGTTGTAGGCCATGATGAATTCTACTCCACCAATGCGCCCTACCAACAAGGTAGTCCATAGTTCATGCTGGGCACTAGCCATTCCATGTGGCTAAGCATGACCCTTCCCATAACAAAGGTCATCAAGTTCCACACTTGTCCAGAACATTTGAACCATCTAGAGTACGGTTCCAAATTTCCCTTTAAAGTTCTCCAAAAATCAATGCTCCTTGTTCCTTCAATGTACAAGGTCTCATCATAGGCATCCAAGGATATATCACCCATTGTGTTGGAAAAGAAGCCATATATTTTCTTGTCCCCATATGCGATCCATCTTCCTTATGCTTCCATGAAACACAAGCCATATCTGCATGAGGACTCTCAGAGTGAGTGTCCTCCATCCTCATCAATTTCTTCGATGTGTTTGATCCTAGTAGCACCTTCTCATTAAGTTCCTCCTTGATTATGATCACACTTTCCACATCTCCATGTGGTTCATCCACCAATGCTTTCAATTTGTATTTTCTTATTTCAACTTGTTCCACAACTTCTTCCTTCATCTCTTCCATATCTACAACATCCTCATGAGAATCATGCATCACTTATTCTTGCAATGTTCTTAGCCCATATCCAACCTATTCACCAAGTTCATCCTTCACATCTACCACATATGCAACATCCTTGTGTATATCATCAACCATTGATGCTTGTAATGTGCTTGGTCTTGGTCCAACTTGTTCATCAAGTTCCTCCTGGAACTCAGTCACTTCTACAACATCCTTGTGTGAAAAAACATCCAATGTTTTTAATGTGCTTGGTTTGCGTCCAACCTGTTCCATAAGTTCTTCCTTTACCTCAACATCATTCAGAACATCCTTGGGTTCGGCCATAGTGGGCTTCATGCCACCATGCATCTTTTCAAGTCTCTTAAGCTCAATATACTTCCATAGAAGCACCCCTCATTGTTCACTAAACTCATCAAATTTGGTTTCCAAATCATCTTCTTCTCCCATGAGTAGAACGAACTTATATAGCTCCTCTTCAGATCTTTGCTTCCAAACCAATGGTTGGTAAGCCTCTCTTACTTCATAGAGTCTATTCCTCAATATATTACTCTTATTTATAGAATTCGGTATCCTTTCTTTAAGTCCTTCAAGGTCCATTTTATTTCAAATGAACACTTCCATCAAACTTCAATACCTCTGCAACACTACAGCTTGTATCCCTGCTCAATAATATAATTTCAGCTTCAACACCACTTGCAACCGTGCAACTGTGCTCCTGCTTCCTTCAATGATAAGGAACCCCTGAAACCTTCTTCAATAAATTCTGGGATCAGTAGGCTCTGATACCATCTGTCACGCTCCTATACCTTGGAAGTCATTCAACCATGCTATAGATGGGTATGGCACCACCGTACTTTTTCTTTTCATAATACTTAAGTATGTGGACTACACCTTACTCAACACCTTTTTATTTAAACTGTAAAATTTTTCTGATGTGGAATTAAAATAGCACAAACATCAATATCAAATACACATTAAGGACACAAAATTCAAGGGAGGGGCAACACCCTGATTATAAATATGCCTCATATTATGTTTCATAAAATGTATAAGTATGATACAATCAAATCTAGAAAAATCCCCTATTTCTCCTTGGAAAGGCAAGTTTACATTTTGACCAAGATTACAATGCTTTTCAATCATCAAACTATCCCAAAACGGTTATTTACAACACTCAATTCAGCCTTCGAAAATTTCTACACAAATCTTCCCAAGTGCTGTGCGGGTCACTCCAGTCACTCGAGTCACCTGTTGCCCGTCACATTCAGAATTTCCCTGAGGTCACAGTGTGTCAAAATCACTTCACACATATTTTTTAATATTCGCTCTATCAATATGCAATTTGTGCACTTCGTCGCACATAAATCTGATCAACGGTCTCTTCAGAATGCGTCCTGAACTCATGTTAAGACTTGCTATAGACGCCTTGCCTGACTCAACCTAACATACAGACAGCCCATGGTACTGTTCTGCATGCAAATCCTATACGCTGCCAGACTTGAACCACACCGTATTTTAAGTTCACGATTGAAGCTTTCACCAATGAGCTGTTGCTGAGCCTTAGCTCTTCTCCAACACCCTATGCTCGAATTCCTTGTATGTTCTTAGAATTCTTATGCTTGGATGATTTTAAAAACTCATATGCATGCAATATTTATACATGGTCCGTGTATGGGTGTGGATCACTCTGCGGACATGAGCCAACCCACTTGTCTTCGTTATAGCACATTATGCCAGTGTAACATCGGCTCCCAACTCCAATATGTCAGTTGCCTCATCTCGGCTACGGTGCGATGTTTCGGCTATAACTTCGCATTTCCAATGACCACTGCCGATTATGTGTGATGCTCCTATTATGTCGCTCGCATGTGTCTGCCTTTTATCACATGGTCATGCCTCTGCAGTTATGGTGCAACAATATACCTATAATGTTGCAAGGCGCCTGAACTCTCTCTCAACATCCGATCTACGTGCTCGTCATCCAAAATGTGCCTCATGAAGTGTAGGCCTTACACACAACCACTAAGCCCAGTGCCTGAGTGGAAAACCGACTCTCGGATTCAGGCTTGCCACCCATGGCCACCCACCCTAGCAACTGAGTGGGCATTGGTGGCACGCCACACTCTAAGAGTCGGCCTACTGCTCAGGGACGCTTAGCTACAAACCTGGGCGGTCGTGGAAGCCCCATGCAGAGCTCCCAATACTACCTAACCCATTGGTCAAGTGGCCCTGGATAGTAGGCCAATTCTCAGAATCGACCTACTATCGAGGGCCCCTCTGTTGGAATCACTATTGTCGTTAGACCAAAACCCGTAGGCCTTAGTCTCTCGTACAATTGTTAGAGTTAGGATCGATGAGAGTTGGTTATTCCATGTTGCAAAACACACGGGGAGCATTGAACCCAATACCCAACACCCTCAGCTTCTTGGCTTGGGTGGAATTAATTTTATTTTTTCTTAAAAAAAAATAATTAATGTTTATGCATTTTTAATTACTTTTTTTTTAATATTTTTATTATTTTTTATTTTTAAATAATATTCTCTTAATTTTTTAATTTATCTTTGAACTATGTTTTTTTTTTAATTGTTTTTAAAAAATTTCTTATGTTTTTAATTTTTATGATAATCCATTACATTTTAATTATGTTATCTATTTTTTTTTTTTTTTTTTTTTTTAATTATGTTTTGTTTTTAGTGATGTTTTTTTGTTATTTTTAGTTTGTTTTTAACTATGTTTTTCTTTTATTTATTTTTTCATAATATTTTTCATTTTCAAGCTCATGTGGTTATCAATTATGGAAGAGGTCTGCAGATTTTGCACAGTGATATAGAACATTTTTCGACGTTTCGAATCCCAACAGGTATCCATCCTCATGACAAGTTGTTTTGATTTTTTTATGTTTATAATTTAATTTTATTTTTATTTTAATTTTTCTTGTGGTTATTTTTTTTTAATTGTCAAAAATAGGTTCTATTTTTTTGTTTTTTTTGGGTTATTGTTCAAAACAAAATTTATTATGTTTGTTTTGATATTTTTTTTTATAGCTTTTTAATATTTTTTGTTTTGTTTTGTTTCCTATTTATTTATTTTTTTTACATTTTTTTAAGTTATTTTTTTTTTCGGACATTTTTATTTTAGATTTGATTTTTTTGTAGTTTGCATATATGTTTTTATATTTTTGTTTCTTTTGCCATATATTTATATTCGTTTTTTGTTTTGCCCATTTTTTTTTATGTTCTAATATATATTATTATCTACTTATTATTTTTTAAAATTTTGTTTCTTTATATTTTTATTTTGCTCAAAATTTTCTTTAGTCGTGTTTTTTATTTTATTTTCTATGTTTTAATATATACATTTATTTAATTGTTATTATTTTTTAAGTTTTTTGTTTTTTTCTTATAATGTTTTAATTTTTGTTTTCTTTTATATTCTTCATTTTTATATATTCATTTATTATTTTGTTTTATTTTATTTTTTCTCATAGGGTCTTTCTCAACTAGCAACCCAATCTCATTATGTGTGAACTTGATTGTGGTTTTTTAATTTTTCATTGTAAATGATCAGATATGCCCTCACAATGTGTAAATTTCATGGTTGATATTAAAGATTTCATTTCAGTGGGTTGAGTTGTCCTACACCGTGTCAATTTGATGGTTGTATCTTAAATTTTTGTGTCACTATGTTACGCTGTCTTAGGCTGAGATTTTAAAGTCATTATATTTTTAGCATTTGCAAAGAAAAAAAAAATTGTTTGAAAAACCATTAAAAAACTAATATCCTAGGACGAAAAACAATATGAGACAAGACACTTGAGAAATTGTTAAATAATCAAGATTTAAAAAAAAATGTGTATACTTGGGACATAAGAACATTTGAAGTGTCAAAATTGTCTTTACAATAATAAAGGTTGATTTTTTTCAAAATGTGCATGAAAATCATCAAAATTTAAAAAAATATCGACATCTAATAGATTAGAAAACCTAAAGTGTAAAAATAAGCCCTCTAAAAATAGGAGTTGATCCTGCATCAACACTTTTCAAAATCACCATGAAAATAATTAACATTTAAAAAACAAATAACACTTGATACATTAAGATAATTTAAAATGTGAAAAATATGCTCCCAAAAAAAATGTGTATTCTGGATTAGCACTTTTCGAAATCACATTACTTTTTTTCTACCTCGGAAAAGCGGGTACTCATTTCAATTGTTGTTTCAAATATTACATTGTTTTTAGCTGGATTTCTAGATGGATTCGAAACTAAATGGGGTGGACCTTCGAATTGATATAGAAAAATTCCTAGTAGTCCGTAAACTAGACTATGGTTCATGGTAAAGGCACTGGCCTAGTAACCCTTGAGCAAGAATGTGGGTTGTGGTAAATCTAGGATTGTGTTGCCTCGGTGCATGTAGGAATCCTATACCGTTGAATGGCAAGATATACGGTAAATCCTAAAGGTTGTTTTCTCTCCATTAGTCCTATGAATTCCATTTTTTGAGATATATGGTAAATCCTGGAGAGTATGTCATCGTTTAGGGCCTAGTGACCCATGATTCAGATTGTGGGTTTCCATAAATCTTGAGAGACTAGGAGATATGAAAATTCCTCATGTTTTAGGTAGAGATAATCCGATGATATCCTTGCTTGTTTTGGCCTAGTGATTAAATGCAGATTAAGATAGAGCCTGGTTTATGATTGAAGAGGGTGAGGTGGTTCAACCTTCAGATGCCTTGATTGGTTTTTTGGTTTCAGTCACACATTCATGCTTGGAATATGGGATGGGGGTGATTGACTGAAGAGAGATTTGGCTTAACCAATCTATGGTGAGGTGGAAGATGGAAGTACCATCACTGGCTTGTTTTTACACTAATTAATGAGAATCTCAATCCTTTGGTACTTGGTATGCAAATTTATTGGTTATTATGTGGAATTCATTCATGTTATATCCATGGTATTTTTGTTGCTATTATGTTGGTTATAAGGTTTGATTTTATTATTCATGATGTATGACTCTATCTATGTTTCTTCTTGTAAGGAATATACAATTTATCTATGGTAAAATATATTGTATTGCAGCTTATGATGTAAGTTACCAATGTTTCTTAGCGATTCTCAGATAATTATTAGACCCCCATGTTTCATTCTGTTGTTTACAATTGTAGATGCAATTTTTGTGATATGTTTGAGGAAATTCTTGTCATGGTTGGTTGGGTCGGATGAGTTCCTGATGATGTGAATATTTTCATGCCCTTTTCTTAATGTTTTTTATCCTCTGCTAAAGTTACACGAAGTTCTGTGAAGTGACATAGTTTCAGTGGATGAAAACATGGCACAAATCTCGAACCTGTAGGCACATTATTGACCTTTTTGGGCCTTGACCATGGCCTTAAAAAAGAAATCCCTTCGATAAGGGTATATAACTGGTCCCTTGCCCTTATATTCCCATGGTTAAGACTCAAATGTGTTAAAAATCAGTTCCCCCTCAGGGAACAGGGCCCTGTAAGGTTGGGTTACCTCCTCGAGATGTCAGTGATGCATTTTAAGGTCTATTTTTCACATTTACATAGGTTCCACTTCCTCAAAGTAATCTATGATTTTGAATCGCGTATAATTATCCTCACATCACATGTTTACCTCGGTTGGTCGATTACTTGGGTAGATGTGAGAAGAGGGTGTTACATAGTGGATTAGAGCATGGTTCAACTTTGGGACTGGATAGGTAGTGTGTTGGTTATGATTTTATGTCCATTGCTTCTGTGTTTTCATATCTATGTTGTATGTGGTAGTTTCCTCCATTTTGTGATGGAAACGGTGGTAATGGTGTCACCATGGAAGTACTAATGATGATGTTGTTGACATGTTGTCATGATTCTAGGACTAGTTATGTTTTTTTCTTTCCTTTGTATTGTTCATGAAAATTTTCTTACATGTTGCTATATGTTGTCTATGCATTTCTTGTTTATGCTAGGTCACATATTAGTCATTCTTGGGAATTTTCCATGTATTATTTCTTATGTGGTGCTCGATGTGTGACATGCATTGGTCGTTCATGTTTTTTTATACATGTTGAGTGGGTGCATATGGTCAAGTTTCCAATGGTACGGTCAAAGGTTGTTGTGCACAAGGTCACTATATGTAATTAGGTCATCTTGATGATATTGGTATGTTATGATTCAATTTTTTTCCCAAGATATAATAGGAGATGTAGACCATCAAAGTGAAGTAGCAACATTGGACATTGAGGCAAGAGCATGTCATCATACAATTTTGGATGTCTGTCATGCAGGTATGTGATTCATGGTTGTTGTAAGAATGAGGGTTACATATAAGTTTTTCATTCTATTATTATGGTTACATATGTGATAAATAGTAGTTGATCAATGTATATATATGAATTATCGTTATGATTATTCCTTCCATTATATTTATTTTATAGTTACATACATTATAGATGCTAGTTGATTAGTGTACTTATATGCACATGTGTCAGATAGTCGTGAATGATAGTAATATGTGGTTGTATGCATTGCTATTGTTTTTTGCGTTATATGACTTGGTGATTATGCAACATTTTGTCGATGAGTATATTATAGGTTAAATTCTTGTTTTTGTATGATAGTAAGCTTGTTGGGTAGGTCACATGTTGTTGATGAGCATGATATATGAACTTCTTGTTGTCATATGCTTGTAACTTTTTTATTAGTTTTATTGCATTAAGAACTTGATTGTGTATATATAGCATGTTAATTAGGATTGGACTATGCAAATGGATAGGGTTATGGAATTCAAGTATAATTTGACATATTTGTGCTATTGTGTTGTACTAATCTATAATCACTGTGTAGATGTGATTGTTATCCATGAATAACAATTATGATTTTATGATATATGGACTTGTTAGCTAGTTAATTTTAGGGATATCATGACATTATTTATGATTGAGTTGATATGTTGTGAATTTATGTCGTGCTAATCTAGATTTATTCTACAGGAAAGATAGCCTCCCCTTAGATGCATTAAGGTATCAGTTTGCTTATGTTGTGTACTTCGTGCATGATTATCTTATTACGTCCTTTATCTGGTACTAAGTGTTTGGTGTCTATTACGTCATCTAGTTCATATATCTAAGATGGTACGTTTATAGTTATTTGAATTTTTTGTTAATGACATGATCTGAGTATGTGTATATAACATTGCATGCATAAATGATTTAGTGTCACTATTGTTGTACTAACGCAATATGTCTCGAGATATTTGATATGTACTTGAATATAAGTATGTGATATTTGTGTTGTGATTTTGACAATTAATTGATTTTTACATGTTTTTTAGTCTTGGTAAATGTTTATTTCGAATTGATAGATATGTTGTCTTGGAGTTTGGTCATATGGATGAGATGTGTGTTCAGTTGTAGATCAACATGCTTGCCACAACAAGGTAAGGTAAATAACATATTATATGTTTATTGATGCATTGAAAGTTACATGTTTATGGTAGTATGATGCAAGGGATTACATGGCAAGAGACCGCCATGAAATATTGAAGAATGCTCGGGTTTAGATTTCCTTTGGAAGTATCACGAAACATGGGGACTGAGTCATGATATTTTTTGCTAGTGTCATGATTTTGGTCTTATGTGATTTGTTGAGCTCGATTTGCACGTTTTTTATGTCCAGTGCAAGGTGTTGGCACTTTTTTATGGTGTCACATTTCCTTTCGTTTTCATGGTTTTCTTCTTATTAGTTTCTTGTTATTTCCTTTTGTTTGAAAGCCTTGGGAATTGTTTGGGAAAGAGTAAAGTTAATGGAGCTCAAGGAGAGCTATGTGGTACCTGACAAGTAATTAAAGACTTAGATAAAGCTCGGCGCATGAGTAAGTGCATCTGAAATTAAGAATATGACAATCAGATAGACTGATTGAGTCCATTGTGGTGAATTTATTGTGGCAATACAGACATGACAAAGGAAAAAAAAGGGTAAAGACAATGTATTTGAGGCGTTAGATGCCTTGGATATGTTGGTACTAGTGTTCTTAGTGTTCTGCATGTTGTGCATGAATAAAGGAAGTTCTCTTAACCTAGACTTGATGATATCTAGTAATTATGTTGTGATCATGATTATGTTGATGGTTATATATGCATAAATATGTGTATGTATGTATGTAAGGCCTGACAGGTTCGTCATGGATCATGATTTTTTAATGCTACTATTTATATGTATATATGTGTGTATGTACATCATTATCTGATGGGATCATGATGGTTTTATGTGAATGTTTATATATGTATGTTTCTATCTCTATGTGTATGTCACTGTATGACAATATTTTCAAGGATAATTCTTGTGGAGGAATGATTGCTTATTCATGTTAATGGAATGAAGAGGTTATTAGCTATAAGGAATCAAGTGCCAGAGCTACATTGACAGACATATGAGGCCAGTATCATGCAGATATGATTTAATGTTATGTGCATGTACTATGCCTATTTTTGTATTATGGACATGTAATGCTGAGGGGTACATCAACGAAGAGAAAGTAGTGTTATTTGTGGAATTCCATGATAAACATGGATAGTGGAAATACATTAGAAGAAGTTTTTTTTGCGGGGTCAGTATGTGGTCTATGGATGTGCAAGAATATTGTTCTGTATATGTTACAGATGTTGTATATTTAGTGATTGTACCTATGGTGATGTGTACATGTAACATAGATAGTATTTTGTGCATATGATGTTGTATTCTTGTTGTATATATGTTATTTTGTGTATATTTAATATGCAATGCTCGATATATATAGCGTTATATACATGTTGGATATGCATTGTTGTGTACATATCATATTGTGTGCATGTTGGAAATGTGGTTTTGTGTGCATATGGTGTTGTGCACATGTTGGATATGTAGTGTTATTCATGTATGGTGCTATGTAATGTTGAATATGGAGTTCTATGTACATATGGTGTTATGTGGCTGATGTACATATGGTGCTATGTACATTAGTTTTGTGTGCATGATTTTATATGTGGTGTTGTGTACATTTTATACAAGTGATGTTGTGTGCAAGTTGTGGCATGTACATGGCGTGCATATAAAACTATGTACATGTGGTGTCGAGTACATGTCATGCATGTGGTGTTGTGTACATGTGGTATTGTGTACACATTGTATAGGTGGTACTAGTACATTTGGTCAAAATTGCGACACCTTAGTTCCCACACTTTTGTCGTATTATCAAAAATTTCCCCATTTTTTATCGATTTTTCAAATATTGCCAACAACCATCTCTATACTGACATTCACAAGGCCACAAAAATGTATTTTATTTTATTGCAGAGTTGTGCCCATATCAAGCAACCAAAATTCCATCACTAGATTTTTCTCTCTGGCCTCAAATGTTAGGAGGGGTTTAGCTGATCAACACCACATTGCTCCTCCCATGATGCCTTGGCTAAATCTTCAGTGTGAGGCATTCTATATAGGAAATTATTGTTGGCCTTTGCATTGATACCTTGGTGATGGAGATGAGGATGGCTCTGCTCCCTCCTCTACATGTTACCTCTATATTTGGTATGGAGTATTGATTTCTACAATTTAACTTTTTCCTTCTAGATTCACCTTTTCTTTCAGTATCACTTGTATCTCTTTATCTTTTAGCTTTCAAGAATCAAGGGTAATATAGGCAATTCCATAGTATTTATATGTCTCATTGTATTTTCTAGTCCCGTTGGCTTACTATTTACTGTATCTTATCTTCCCCCTAGAAATGTTTTTAACAAAACAATTATGGTTCAAGTTTGATATGATGCTAATTGTGTTCTTAGTCACTGCATTTGTTTTTTTTTTTTGGATAGGGGTGCGGGGGGGTGGGGGGGGGGGGGGGTGGGTGTGGATTAAGAAAAAAAAATTCATTGAATCTCATGCACTAGTGAATTTAATGGAAAATTAAATCAGCCAAGCAAGTTTTTATATAAAATTTGTGAAAAAAATCATCAAGATTAATTTTTATTTGTTTAAAAAAATATATAGTAATATATGAATATATTTATGTGTGTGTGTGCATTTATGTATGTATCTATGAGCACGTTTTTGAACTATATATGATGGTTAAAATGTTTTAGTATTGAGAAATTTTTGGATCAAAGTTGAAGTTACAAAAAATATTTGTCTCTTTTGTTTGAATATATGGAGTTTATCAAAATATGCTTAATTCATTTTCCAAATGAAATGGGAAATGATATCATATTTTTTGTCCCTAGTCCCTCATCTAACACTTCGTTGGCCCTCACACAACTTGAGAAGTCTGATATCTGAAGGTTGAATAGTCTCTTTTAAAATGAACAACACATGTTTGCAATGATTCTTCCTCCTTTCTTCCTTGAGAGACCTTCCTTAAATAGATTCATGAAGGAGGCTAGAGGATGGTTGTAGATCTCTCGAACTTAAGGAACTTGAGTCTAATAAGTTCAAAATCTGCTAGTGTAAGAGAATTGATTCATTTAGTGTTGATTTCATCAGCTCATTCAATGTTGGTCTATGAAATGGGTTGTTAGTGAGATTCAAGGGTGGAAAATAGATTTGTAACAACACCCCCTAATGTGTGAGGTAAGAAGAGGAAAAAATGGTAGGAACACATTATAATAAAAATAAGTCATGAGGAATTCCAAGGAAAGAGCTAAATATCAAGGAAATAGTGAGTACTTGCAATTGATTTTCAACAAATAGATAGGCATACCGATGCTTAGAAGAGAAAAAAAGCATGGATGCCAACATAATACACTGTTAATCCATGTAATAATATGCAAGACCATGGACATGAAAAAAGTACAAAACGGGTCCATGTCATGAAAATGATCATAGCCATGAGCAAATGCAATGTGGATATGTCATAGTATACATCATGAAGGCAACTAATACCAATGAGAAGACATAGTAATCGTAAGATAGTGATATACTCCATCACAACTTAGGAGAGGTAGCATGAGTGACATGCCTCCAAAGCCCAATGTCTTTTCTCCAACCCCGATGGTATGATTCTACATCATGTTAATGGATAAAATATTGGCATACAACAATGTATCAAGTATCAACACTTAGTGCTATTATTGCTTCTCCAAAATGGGAACTAAACATGTGTTGATCCACATTTAGAAGCTGAGAAAGCTCAGCTTGAGATCCTAAATATTGGGGATAAAAAACATGAATGGAATCCCCATAAAAATATGCACCAAGTAGCCACCATATTAGAGGGTTAATAATCATTGTAGAGCCCAGATGTACGTATGATTATGATCCATGTAATGAATATTTGTGGACACTTGCAGGACCATTAATCAAAACAAAATCCTTATCATGCAAATCTATTTAAGCTAATCTCTAGGAAAAGTTTTCCTCCCTTGGAACATTTCAAGCCCTAAGAAGGCAAGTTGTTGAACCACTTTCTTAGTAGATCTTGCATTTCCACTATCATTTCCTAGCTCATTCATAAATACATTTCTTTGAGAATCACAACAAGCAAGAACCAAATCATCCAAACATGCACTAAAATCATCTAAGGATAAAAATTCAATAAAAAAAGGTTCAAATGAATTCAATCACTTCACTGTAAGTTTAGAAATTATTTTATTTTTCATTTTGTGTTTTCAAGTTAGATATTGTTTTCAAGTTTTCACAATTCTAATTTTATTGCAATCTGGAAGACTGATCGTGGAAGTATAGGAACAACCCTGAGACAGGATGATCACAGAAAGGGGCCAGCCGAAGAACATGTAAAGTGCCAGCATTTCTCTATCTTCAGGTATTTTAGTTATCTACATAATTGAAATAATCTTAATTTTGTTCAAATCTATAGATGTCTGGCCATGGTGCGCCTGATGATTCCCTCAACGAGGAAGAGTTTTCTTCATCCCCTTGTCCTTTGTTGTTTCTTCAAAATAAGGCGTGAAAGAAAAGTTGAAACTCGAGTGTTGGCTAGATGTTATGCCTCAAAAACCTGAATTAGAAATGAGGATAACAAAACTTATGACCTAGCTAGAAACATATAAGGTAATAATAAAAAATCAAAAGGATATTTTTTTTGTTCTGCATGAGATCAATTGTGATAGTTTGGTTTTTTATTTTTACATTAACTAAACTAACAAAAAAAATATTTTGTATGTAGTGTTATCTGACACCTGCTGCCCCAGGTGTTGGTGGTAGTGGGACACAAAGGCAATAGATTGTAGAGCGACCCTCTCGTACACCTTCTATGCCTTTAGGTGGCAGCCAAGAAATGCACCCTACCCAAGAAGACACCCATCCAACCACTGAATGTGTTGGCAGTGATGAGGCTGGTATGGCTGACTATATTATTGTGTTTCTTGGAGCTACATGTGTCACCTCCACGGGGACCATTGATAGCACTTTTTTGGTGAATGATGAAGGTGTTCCTATAAAGCACGTACAAATCCTAGGTAAATTTTAATATTTTAACTATTTCATGTACTCTATCTAAAACATATTTTATCATGATTTTTATTTTTAAATTAATGATAATATCTTTTTTCTGTGTATGAAAAAATGAGTTATACAGGTTTTTAGAGAACAAGGTGTTCATAATTTTTGGCCCAACCATATGCAGAAGGTGGAATTCCTAGAATTCTAACCTGAAAAAGAACTTCTATATTATTTAGAAGCCCTTTTTTGGGTGGGCACATTTGATAGAACAACGGTGACTCGAGTAGTTGGAAAATATCTTAAATATACCAGGGACACCTATAGGACATAATTGCAAATTAACTCTACATATGAGCATCCTCTCACAATTCTAGAGAGGGAGTGGAGAGCACTCATCAATAACGGAAAAGAGAAAAGAGCCAAAAAAGAAGGAAAAATGCTAACTAGACCCGCAAGGTAAATTACAACTTTAATTCAATAGCTTTAATTTTCTGTATGTCTCAAATAAAAGTGTGCTACGTCATATCTAACTTCAAGATTTTCATGATAGGTTGTGTGACACCTAGAAGGCAACCAAAGATAGGATTGAGAAAAAGGGCCACCACAAGCTAGGCTAGGGCAGCTATTTGAAATTAGCCGCAAGAATTGTAAGTAGCTAAACATCTTATAATTAATTGTATCACCTCCCAACATTTTTTAATCTAATCAAATAACATTAAAAATACACAACCATATGTAATGTAGGGTGATGACTTTGGAACGAAAACCATAGAGGAAGACAGAGATATCACTTTCCATTCTGGCTATCAAGCCGTAGTTTAACATCGTAGAAGCTTGGGACAGGTCCCAAGATCCAGAATGTCTGATAAGATAAAATGTTAACCTTTCAATATGCTTGTTTTCATCGATAAATTTAATATCTAACAAATTTTTTTAAATCAGGGGAGCAACAATTTGAACAAGCCAAATAACCTAGTTGTCGAGCAGTGTGTTGAGAGTGAAATATTTCCAGAAGTACATGGTCCTCACATGCAACCTGATCATTGTAGTGGGGACTAGGCCGATAATGCTACTATCAGTGAGGGCCATGATGGTAATTAATTTCCACTTATAATTTTTTCTAATTCTACCTTCATGGTTGTGTCTTTATAATGTTTTTTGTCTAAATGATAGAGAATGTTGTACTTGAGCATCCTACAACCAGAGAGGAACACAGGGCAGCAACTCCAACGATGACAACTTGCGCACTAGGTAAATAATCTCATTACAATTTTTTTAATTAATATTACCGAAATAGTTCAATGATATTTAAAAACTAACAATTAAAATTTAATATTATCTGCTTTTGTAGGTGATGCCCCATCATAGTATGAGACAAGACATCGTGAGTACGTAACTAGGTCAGCTCTATGGGAAAGGCACGAAACAAGAGTAGAGAACAATGATGTTGATGATGTAGTTAGGAGCTTTAGAAGTAGGAATAAGAAAAATAAAATTTGATAACGTAAAATATTGTATTATTATAATAAAAATGTTACCTTACTTGGAATGTTTTTGCGTTATATTAAAAACTCATTTATCATACTATTTTCATGTTGAGCACTTTCAATGTTTTCTTGTGTACTTTTTGTTGCATTGATTTTTTATTAGTTATTGAATTTTATTTTATTTATGCTCATAAAAGTAAAAAATTAAATATAGATTGGGTATTGGGGAATTGAGAGTGATGTGAGGGGGGGGGGAGCATAAGAGCTTCCACCTTCACGTGGTTGGCCCTGTTTAGTAGAAAATAATTTATTGGAGTGATTTAATCTTGGAGCAAACCTCCCTCGATCCAACATAGCAACAAAAAGGTCACTGTTGACTTAGTTGGTACTCTTTCAGATTGTGGAAGGCTTGTTCCAAGTTCAGGCGACTCCAATAAATTGTTATTCAAATGAATAGGAGCTTATTTAGGTATGTTTTGACATTCTCAACATATGTTCTAACATTATCTTAAGAATGCATCTTAGAGTAAAAAATAACACATCAATTACTTGTATTTATTGTATAGATAATTATGGATTTTGAATGACTTGGCAGCACACGTACAATTCCTCTTGCATCATGAGAAATGCAACTTTTCAACCAGGCCCATGTCTAGGATATTTTTGCACGTGCACTTTAACAAGTTCGTAGTTTCACATTTTGTAAGTTCCTTTACAGTTCATAATTCAATATGACGCTTGTTCATGATTATTATCTGGTTTTTTGTATGTGTTTTTTCATCTATTTGATTGTAAGTTTGAACATGCTTTTAAACATTGAATTTCTTTTTTTTTTTAATATTATTTTTATACTTAATTGTTTTAGTTATGGTGATATAACCACCATTGTATCATATCCATATTATCACATTTCCATAGGCTGTAGTTAGGTTCAAATGAACTCCAACCAGTTCCAATTCCCTCACATTCCTTGTTACACCATTTTTTGGTCATCTAACCCACTATCACTAGATGGACCAAAGTACACCATGTAAGACCAATTTTACCCTAAGTAAAATTGCCTTCACTATGTAAAATAACTTAATAAAACACATTTATTAGGTTGTTTATGGTCTAAACAGAAAACCCCAAAAGGAAATATTAAACAAACCTATATTTGTTTGATTTTCCTGGTCATGTTTAACCCAAAACAAAGAAATTAATTAGATAAATCTTTATTTATCTTACTATTTTCTAGGAATAATTATTTAAACCTTATTTAAATAATATTCCTTGTTAAATATGACTAAATCACCCATAAATAATTAAATAAATCATTATTTATTTGATTATCATCCAACCACTTCCTTAAAATGATAAATAAATCATTTATTTATTTATTACTTACAAATAAAGGGACTTGACCCAAGTCAAATACCTTTTCCCTCCAACAAATATAATAGAATATTCCATAAAAGGTGGATCTAGATTTGGTTAATGTTATTTTAATCATGCACCAAGATCTAGAATGACCCAATATTTTGTTATAAATAGGAGGGTTTTTCCTACCATTCTTCACCTTTTGTTGCCTATTAGATCACTCTGGATCTATACACTTAGTCACATTCTACATTATTTGATGTGTGAGCTCCCTTTGAGCTCTATCTTTGTCTGGGTTTTCTACACCAACAAGAGAGAGAGATTCTAGATCTGAAGTGCTGAGGACTTCCAAGAACCCATCCCATTGAGGAGAATTGGATACACCTTCTTGTTTTTCTCCCAGGTGCCCTTAATACAAAAATTCTTTCAAAAAAAACATTGTTCTTGTCTTATCTATTGGATGTATGGAGCAAACTCTTGATTTTACTGCTTAATGTCTTTCTATGCATAGATCTGGTTTTTTGCAGCACTTGTCTTGATCAACTAACTGCAGATCTGAAGATGTTAGCAGCCACATTTAATGTTAGGGCTATAAGTTATGTGTAGCTAAAGTGGTCTTTTTTCGTATGCTTCGACAAAATATTCATACTAACAATTGGCGACTCCACACGGGTTTTCAATTACGACCGCTGTCGTTTTTCCTATTCCTGCATATCCAGCTACTTCAGACCCTAGGGTTTCTTTTCAGCTTTTTGTTTTTCCTATTTTTATGTTGTTTTTCTCACATAAAACCCTAAAACATTAAAATTTCTAACTTTCGCGTGTTTCTGGCCCTATTGCGCAGGTGACATACATCAGCCGCAACTGAGACGGCAACTTTTCCGCAAATCTGCCGCCGGGACAACCGGAGTTGGAGGTCGCACTTTTCAGCCCAAAAATTGCGACCTGGACTCCAGGTCGCACTTTTTAGCCCCTTTTCCGCGACCTGTGCTTTTTTCTGCTATTTTTCTGCAATTTTTCTGGGTTTTGCTGAAGCTTCTGTCAGGGTTTTCCAGCCTCTGTCTCCACCCGTTTGGACCTGTTTCTGATTTTTTTTTCTCATCTAAAGTGGGAACCTAGCCCCCTAGGGCTTCAGTACCCTCCACTTTTGGTGGAAGAGTTTTAGCTTTTTCAGGTGTCTGATTTTTCAGAGTTTCAGCCTTCCCTTTTTCAGATCTGATACCTCATTCTCAGATCCTTTTAAATCAGCTCTTCTTCCTTTCAAACCACCTCTTGTAGCTTTGTTTGGACCTCCCTATAGGACCTCCTCCCTGTCCTCTCTGCTTTTTGCTGATTTCCTCCTTTTTTCCAGCCACCTTGCCTCTGCCTCTTGGCTGTGATCTGCACCTCTTTTCAGCAGCTTTCTCCTTTAGATCTCGTCCCTTTCTAATTCTAGATCTATTGGCCTCTTTTTAGTGTGTTTTGACTAGATTTTTTCCCTCTGTTAGACTAGTTTTGAGAGACCCGCATTTTTGGGTTAGATCGATGCATTGTTAGCTGTTAATTTTCTGTTATTTCAGCATTATATACTGTTCTCTGCAGATTTATTTTCAGTTACACAACACACTTTTTCTTTTGCTCTCAAAACGTCAGGGTTTAAAAATTAAAATTAACGCACACCACACACTCACCCTAAGCGAAGAAGAGCCTCTGGTTTACACCGCCAGGCAAAGACTTTAAAATCAATTGACACTGCACCTCTTTTCCCTTGTTTCAACATTGTAATCACTTGATTCTACACCTCCCTGCCCTTGTCGGTCATTCTTCTTCCCCTCGTGTCATGTTTGTGTTGTCACCATTGCACCCCCAAAGCGCGCCTCCCAGAGACTTCTTGGCCTTCACCCTCAGTTTCCGGTCGGTCGACCTACTCCGTCCCACCGTCGTCGAGCCAGTCCTCCTCCGAGTCCGCATTCCGACTCCTCTTCTGACTCATTGGGTTCTCCTTTACTTCGGTTCTCCCCGTCATTACCTTCACGTGTCCCCCGTCCAGTGCTCCACTGAACGGTAATCCCCGACCCTACGTTAGAACTACTAATATAGCAAACTACCTCACAGTTCTACTCTCACTAAGATCTTGGCATCTTTCATACATCGCAGTCTCAGCCTCCCCGGGCTTCAACTGGGCCAGATCAATGACCCTATCCGCCATGATATTGGTTGGCCTGCTATGCCAACCAAGCTCCCCTCCAACATCCCTAAGTTCGAAGGCCTTTCTGGAGAAGATCCAACCAACCATGTCCGATCTTTCCACATGTGGTGTTCCTCCAATTCCATTACCGATGATTCCATCCGTCTTCGGTTGTTCCAATGCACGCTTACCGGTGAAGCTTCTAAATGGTATGTTGACCAAGCCACTTCTTCCCATACCACCTTTGCGACCATTTCCCAAGCCTTTTTATCCTATTTCCAGCTCCCTCTCCGATATGATACTGGTATGGAGCTTTTGACCTCTTTGAAGCAGACCTCTTCAACCCGCCTTTCCACTCATGTCTAGGAATGGCGACGAAGACGAAGCTTATGTCGAGCTCCCCCCTTCGAAGATCGGGTTTATATGGACTGGTTCCTTCGCACTCTCTTAGCTCCCATTGGCAAAGATGTCGCCTCCCATTTCCCTCAAACCAAAGAAGCCGCCCTCCAAATAGCCTTGAAATATGACCTGATCTATGCTCAGTCTGGTTATGTTTATACCATCCTTCCTGACCTCCCCAGGCCCGGTGGCACTAACGCCCCGTGTGCATCTCATTCCGCCGACGGTATCGTTGGAGCCCTTTCCCATTCGTATGCTCAACCTCCTATGGGCTACGGTCTCCCTCACGGAGGGGCCAGCACCTCCAGCACTCTTCCCCCTCCCGGTAGCATGTACCCAGGATACGGCATGCCTCCTCCTTTTGCCCAACCTCCTGCTTACCTCAATGTTGCCCAACCTAACCATTACCCTTATCCACAGCCTGGTGTGCCAGCTCCTCCAGCATATGCGCTTCCACCTCCCTTGCCTCCTCCAACCCCGCAACAGCACCTACAGCCCCCTCCAGGGCAAGTATTTGCACAGCAGGGCGCGACTAATCCCCCTTCTTCTCAAAGAAGGCAGAGAGGCAATCCAAACCAATCTGCCCCTGGTACTCGTGGACCCAATCCTCAAGGTATTGACCCTAACACTGCTAACCAGCAACAGGGCACTCAGCCCAAGCCGGACAGGCCTCTTCGGACAAATAAGCCTTGTTCGTGTTGTGGTTTTTATGGTCATTACACCCACAATTGTCCCCTCTTACCAAAGATGCGGTAGATGTGGGAGTCTCAAGCCACATTGCGAGGACAACATGCCTCCCCTCATGCTCCCCCTAATGTGGCCACTACTCAACCAGCTGTGTTTACTGATCCTTTCCCTCAGCAAGGATTCGTGGCTGCCCAACCCCCTGACCGATAGGTCGCCACTCAACCTTCCCCTTCTAGTTACTCCAATTACCAGATCCTCATGATGAACTCTGATCCATCCCCAACCGTCGACCTTCACCTTCAAACTCGGTCTCGCCAGTACCCCAAGCCTCCTGCTCTGTCTGCCCCCGATTCCCCTTCTTCTGGTTCTACAGAGCCTCTTTCGACATCCAATGGCCCCTTACATATCCCTCAACCCAACGTTGAGGTTCATACCAAGATTCCTAAGGAACCATTACGTCGAAATGCTGCTTCTGGTCGAGCTACTCATTCGTATAGCATAGTAGATGATTTGGCGCAATCTCCTGCTGCCATTTCCACATTGGAACTCCTCTAGTCGTGCCCTTCCCAAAAGAAGGCTCTGTTATCTGCCGTGGGCACTATAGATCCTGCTGATGACCAAATGATTGTTTTCGATGCCCATCAATCAGAACATCCTCCTCTTCCTGCTTTCGTCGCCTTCCAAATCCCGGTCAAAATCCAGAATGCCAATGTTTCTTGGTGTATAATTGATGAGGGGGCATCCACCTGTGTGATGTCCACCTCGGTTTGGAAGCAACTCGGATCTCCTAACTTGGCCCCTTCCATGATCACCCTTTGAGCGTGGGACGGCCACGCCTCCCAGCCCATTGGCCTTTTTCGTAACTGTCTTATCACCCTTGCCGGTAAGACTGTTTGCGTCGAAATCGAAGTCATCGATGCCCCTCTAGACTACAACATTCTATTGAGGCGAAGCTACACCTATGCCATGTCTGCTATCCCATCCGCGGTTTTTCGCAAGATGTCTTTTCCTCACAATGGAAAGATAGTCACCATCGACCAGTTGACTTATCATGAGCCAAAGTCTCAGACCTCCCCTGAGACAACCATCTCTTCTGTAGCCAATAAGAAAGCCGTCGATTCCTTGACCAGTGTCTCTCCCGGCATCTATAAAGACTCCTCTTTGCTTGGAAATTTTCCTGGTCTCCCTCCTCCTCCTATCTCTGATCCCAGCTTATCGAATGTCTGCATGATGCAATCGTCTCGGGCTGCCCTTAAGTGACCCACCTCGGCTAGTCAGCAACCTCAGCCACAACCTCGCCCACTGCATCCCACTCCTAGCCCTTCATCTCTGCCAGCCGGACCTCCTCCTTCTAGCCCTTCTCCTACAGCTGGTATCCCTGAACCCCTTTATCCCCCTGGATCGGTTCCCCCAGGCCTTAACCATCTCGGAGCCATACCTCCTGGTCATTACCCCACTGGTCAAATACCTTTTCTGGCTCCCCCTCCTGGAATCTATTCAATCCCCGTCATGGCCACCCTCTCTCTCCCTAACCTGACCCTAGGTATACCCGTCTGGTACCTTGACCCTCTAGCCGCTACCCCTCCTCGTCACCCCAAACCCTATCTTGCTTTGACACCGGTTCAACCGGTCCCCCTCACTTCCTCCATTGCTATCATGCCCCTTACACCTCCCCAGGACCCTACCCCTGTGGTGACAGCTCTAGGAAAGAAAGGCAAAGCTCGCAAGGGGGCATCCAAAGACAAGGTCACCCCGACTGACCCGGTTCCTCCTCCGCCCGCAAAGCCTTGCACCTTGTGTGATGTCATCGGTCACGCCACCCATAATTGTCCTGAATTGCCCCACATTCAACCCATGGTTAAAGTCGTGTTCCCTGAGTCTACGGTCCCTGACCCCTCTCTCCCGTCTTCGTTCGTAACCAAGAACCCAAAAACTATTCACACCAGCAAACCCTATGCTTTGTGTGGTGTCCATGGCCATTATTCCCACCATTTTCCTCACCTGACGCATTACCGCACCTCTTTAGAAGTAGTTCGAGAGTATGAGGTTGAACAAAATCAGTCTGCCTCTCCCATACTTGCGCAGTATGCTTCAGGATAGCTTGAGGATCCCCCCGCTCCTATTGACATCCCCCCCCCTGATGTCCAGATGATGGAGTCTACTACCACCATCCTCTGCCTATCATCCTCTGTGAAACCCTTGGAGCACATTCCCCTTGAATCCTCCCCTATTGTTTCGGTTGAACCCCCTTCAGCGACCACCCTGGGCTCCCCATCTTTTAACCATTTGTTTCCCTCTTTTTCTGTCATTCCCTGTGACGATCCGTATGCAAGCCTTTTGTCCCCCTACGGGTGATTTAGGTAAATTTGCCACGTCATGTGGTGTCTTTTCCACCTTTGACCCCCTCTTTTCTGTTCATACACGAGATAACTCCATCTGTATCTCTGTTGACCTCTGCAGCCTGAGTCCCCGCCATACCTCCCATAGTCCTCATATACCACCCTCTAGTTTGCATATGAGTCATAGCCATCCTGCTCATTGCACTCCCTGTCGCAGTTGCCGCTCGATGTCTTCTGTACACTCACGCTGCCGTCATTGTCCCTCCTCCCCCCATTTGTTGTCTTGTAACACTATTCCGCAGGACCTCCCGTCCTCACCCTATATCGGTTACGCCGATGGTGCAAGTCGTTACTCCCGGAATCTAGCTTCGGCAGGTTGGGCCATTTTCACCCCCTTGCATGCCCTTGTTCTCTCCAACGGGGTATGCATTGGTCCTGTCACCAATAATCAGGCCGAATATGATGCAGTGCGTGGTCTCTTAGTCGATGCCCTCTCTCATCGCATCCTCCATATGCATGTTCATTTAGATTCCATACTTCTTGTCATGCAACTAAATGGTGTCTATCGTGTGCATAATCATGTGCTGTTTAGACAATATTTATGAGTGAAACTCTTGATACGTGAGTTTGAAACCATAACTTTTACCCGTGTACCTCGAGAACAAAATCACTATGTAGATAGCATTGCAAATCATGTTCTAGATTGGCATTTATCACACGCCTTTTATACAAGACAATAACATTGATAATCATTAAACAAGATGCATATCCATAATATGTGTCCCAAAACATGTGTTTAGAGTCCATCTACTATGATACATATGACATGCCCATTGCATGTTACAAAAAACTCAAAACTGGGGGCACCACCTGCCCCTACATACACACTAGGGGGCACCACATGCCCCACACCTAATCACTATCTGGCGGATCCCGAGCCAATGGCTCTACTCCTGCAGCCTGTAGATCCCGTATCCCCTGACCGGCCATCGCCATGAGCCGCATGACGCCTCGCCATTCCGAGGGTAGACCAATACATGGCTCTATGTACTGGTTGTCTAAGTCTTGCCACCCGTGCTCTGACACTCCGGTCAACAACCTCTCCAATCTACGATGGATGTCCTCCAGAAGAGCAGCCGCATCCTCATTATGCGCTTCTCTTGACCCACTCGGACTTGCAACTCCAGATGCTGCCGGTCGTCCCATATATCTGGCTGGTTTTACCGGAGCTATATCTGCATACCAAAAGTACATGAATCAGTACCCTATCTACTATTCACTAACTTTAACATGCCCAAAAAATAATAGTTACTTATCACTTACCATCGGGTCCCCATACTTGACCAGGTGGAAGTGGTAGGTCCGGATCCCCACAATAACTCATCCCACTATAGGGATAGTTGTCTATGTATAACGGCATCTGATCCCAATGGGCAAAGAAATCAGGTTGAAACACTCGTTCGACCGCCCCTCCTCCTCCTCTGCACAGTAGCTGCCCCCACCAGCGCATCCTGGGCTCTCTAGGGCCCCCATCTAGGAGCTATATACGAGGTCGTAAGGTCGGGATCTTCTCAAAAAATAAGGAACAGAATAAAGTCCCATATGAGCAATCGTGGTTCACTTGCCGCTTGCAAAGTGACAGTTGTCGTTTTAACGACACCAACATCATTTGGGCCCACCCATAGTAGGTCCCCCTCAACACATTCTCTATTATCATCATCTGCCCCCTAGTGATGTGATGGAACGCCTGGTTGCCCAGGATCCGCAACACCGCTGCGGCCACTGCCCGGGTCTCTAGTCTCTCTAGGTCCCCGATCGGTATCCGTGTCCCTTTGACTTGGAGACCCGTTCGACAATGGTGCTCCACAAACTCCATGATGTTCTGCCCCCGCGGTAACATTGACTGCGTATTTCCCACCATCCCAAGTGGCGGGAGACCTGTCATAAAATACACATCCTGGACTGTCAGTTCCATCCTGTGCCCCTGCACTACAAAGACCTCATGCTTTGGATCCCAATAACTGATAATCCGGGCCAACAAGGGCTCTCCATCTCTCATCAAAGGGTTCTCCAAAAACTTCAGAACCCCAAACCTGGCCAACACACGACGGACACCCTGATCTGTCTGGATCTCTGCCCGTAATGTACCCAGGTCTCTCTCTCTCCAGTTCACCCATATATCTGCAATATCTGCACAAAAACACTATCTTTTTCAGCCTATAGATAGGTAATACTGTAACCAAACACAAAAACCCAACTCTCAGCCATCAAACAACACTAAAACCCCCTCATCTTCTAGCACTTTTCTGCCAAATCCTGAGACAGGTCGCACCTTTTTGCCCAAAACCTGCATCCCAGGTTGCAGATTTTGGCCCAAAAAGTGCGGCCATCTAATATCACGAGGGTCTATTCCGAAGGATCGGAGGCCCTAATGTTGAACTTTCAATCACATGAAAATGAAAGAGTAAGGTTAGGCCTCTTACTACAACTAACGGATCCTAGAGATTCAACGGTCGGTTTGTCCGCTACGCTCGCACTTAGATTTAGGGCCTTCTCTCCTCTCTACATTCACCACAGCAACACTAGCAAATGAGTAGATTTGGAGGGAAAACTGCCTTATTAAAAGAGAACCCTTGTTTCTTCTTTCGCCTGCTGCGACCATACCGTAGCTCCGTTTGACGAACCGTCTACACCGTTGGAAAGATCTCACCGAGCCCTAAAATGGGTATCTGTTAGTTTTTTGTGATTTTATACATCACCTAGACACATTTTTTCCAAGATGGGTCACTTCACCTCTCCTTAAAATCGCATTTCTTCACTTACGACACTTATACTTGGGGCACCATTTTGCCTCCTTACTTGTCTTTATTCGTGTTGATTTTTGTCGTGATTTACCATCTTATACTCATGTTTTCATGGTCCACCATTGGAACTTTACTATGTGGTAGCACCATTGAGTCACCCTTGTTTAGAGCATCCGAGTGGAGTCATCATCGCATTCATGGATTCTATCCCGCGTCCCTTTGTACCCCGCTATAATCCTCCATCCTTCATTGCTTGGTCTCTCCCTTGTGTCGCACATTATGGCCTCTAGTCCCACTGTCCCTTATCCCTGATGATATTTTGTCAGTCGCTGCCATGTCATTCATGCCCTTTATGCTCTAGCAAGGGAAGTCGTACATTCGCTACTCCGTCCCCTCCATTCCACCATCAACATTGGTATTAGTCTGTCCGTCGCTCTACTATTTTCTCTCATGCCTTAGTTGGGGATCTCTTATTGCCTCACCTATGGCAGACCTCCTTCTGTCGACATCAGCTCCTTCATTCCTGAAGACAGGTCTAGAGGGCAATGTACCTTGGTTCCAGCTTCCATTCCTGTTCGGTGCCTCGGATTCGGCAAAGGGATCTCTCATTTCCCTTTGACTTGATTGTTTCTCCACTCCAGCTCCTTTCAGCATGATCGAGATCCATATACTTGATGGTTCAGTGATGCAGAAACAACTCTTGGTGATTCCTGGGTGTGTGCGAGATGTCTCAGCCCTCATGAGGGGGTGGCCCTGCAGGTATCCCCCGACATGCCCGGATGACCTCTTCATTGTAGCCTTCGATGCAGCTCCATATATTTGATGATGTCGGCCTTAGCTGCTTGCAGCGCCTCTTTGATTTTCATGTATCATTCAGATTTTGTGAGCCCTTCCCTGCTTATAGGGGGAATTTGGGTTGTATTTTTATCTCATGTACTCAGATATTATTGTATAAGTCCTGGCTATTATCTCAGGCACAACATGTATGTGGGATTCCTCATTGTATTCTTATCTGGCTCATGTTTATGCCGGTTGTACTTTATGGTTCGGTCCCTTGTTTACTGGACACACTATTCGTTTGTACTTTGTCTCGGTGGGCATAGGTATGCCTCCCCCGCCGCCTTCAGCACAGGTACCCTCTCATAAAAATAGACTTGTTGCACCTGTAAGTCTCGTCTCCTCAGGGTCTAGTTCTTCAGCACATTAGTCTACCTTACATTTCTCTCTCTGACTTCCCTTTTGATGTCTGGTGATTGAGTTCTTACAACATACTTCGGTCATACGATTTGCTCCTAACACTCGCACGCTAGGGGGCAATTTGTTACACCATTTTTTGGTCATCTAACCCACTATCACTAGATGGACCAAAGTACACCATGTAAGATCAATTTTACCCTAAGTAAAATTGCCTTCACTATGTAAAATAACTTAATAAAACACATTTATTAGGTTGTTTATGGTCTAAATAGGAAACCCCAAAAGGAAATATTAAACAAACCTATATCTATTTGATTTTCCTGGTCATGTTTAACCCAAAACAAAGAAATTAATTAGATAAATCTTTATTTATCTTCTTATTTTCTAGGAATAATTATTTAAACCTTATTTAAATAATATTCCTTGTTAAATATGACTAAATCACCCATAAATGATTAAATAAATCATTATTTATTTGATTATCATCCAACCACTTCCTTAAAATGATAAATAAATCATTTATTTATTTATTACTTACAAATAAAGGGATTTGACCCAAGTCAAATACCTTTTCCCTCCAACAAATATAATAGAATATTCCATAAAAGGTGGATCTAGATTTGGTTAATGTTATTTTAATCATGCACCAAGATCTAGAATGACCCAATATTTTGTTATAAATAGGAGGGTTTTTCCTACCATTCTTCACCTTTTGTTTCCTATTAGATCACTCTGGATCTATACACTTGGTCACATTCTACATTATTTGCTGTGTGAGCTCCCTTTGAGTTCTAACTTTGTCTAGGTTTTCTACACCAACAAGAGAGAGAGATTCTAGATCTGAAGTGCTGAGGACTTCCAAGAACCCACCCCATTGAGGAGAATTGGATACACCTTCTTTTTTTCCTCCCAGGTGCCCTTAATACAAAAATTCTTTCAAAAAAAACATTGTTCTTGTCTTGTTTATTGGATGTATGGAGCAAACTCTTGATTTTACTGCTTAGTGTCTTTCTATGCATAGATCTGGTTTTTTGCAGCACTTGTCTTAATCAACTAACTACATATCTGAAGATGTTAGCAGCCACATTTGATGTTAGGGCTATAAGTTATGCGTAGCTAAAGTGGTCTTTTTTCATACGCTTTGACAAAAGATTCATACTAACATTCCTCTTGGCCAACAACATAAATATAATATATTTGGGTTCCCTAGTCCAATGACCTCTTTTGTAGTAGAATGAGCACCCCTATTCTGGTAATTGCATATCTGTTATATTAGCCTAGGAGTGGACCTAGAGTATTTGCAGCCACAATTGTTCCCTACCACAATTTTATGGAAGTCTATTCTATTAGGTCATAAACTATCCCAGTATAAGTCTATTCTCTTAGCTTATAGGCTATCCTAGTTGGGCATGATGTCAAGGTGTTTCCATGGTGTAATCATGCTTGGGCATGATGTCAAGTATTAGTCTAAATTTAACATTAAACACGATTTATTTTTTAATGCACATAAATCTTTGGTGGATACCCTAGATTCTTCTTGAATGAGAGGAATTAAAACCCAAAAAATTAATCCTAATCTCTTCTTCTTGATATGATGAAGGAGCAAGGTTCCCAAGAATGCTTCAAGTGTAGAATGATTCAAGAGATATTCTCAATATGACTAACTGTAGCTTTTTTTGAATATGAATTTAGATGTCGCTACAATGTTTCAAGCTATTAGCTTCAAAATTTTCTTCTTCTCAAATCAACAGGTCTGGAGCCTATTTCTTTAGATATTTGAAGCCCTCTTAGAGATGTCATACTCTGTAGGACTTCTTCTTCCATTTGTTCACTTCTGAAGTAGATCAAGCTCAACATTGAACATTTGAATAGGGATTAACGTAGTCACTAGAGACAAGGGATAAACTTCACATCTAGTGCGTCAACACTATTACCATCACTAACTTATCGCCCATTGACCACCAAACTAGTGGACTTATCCAACTTTGGCGTTTGTGTTAACCAATTGAAATTAGTTGTGCACTTTTCCTTTAAATATTTGCAAAAGATAGTTGAGTCATGGAGTATTTTACAGTGTAATGGTAGCATAAGACTAATTGGTATAATTTGTGTGATTATCATATATAGTTGGTCTTTATATGAGATATTTCCATCACTTGAGTGTGTAACCATGTTAATCACTAGTACAAAGACATTCCATTCTTGATATGGCAAGATTCTTGGACATGTTAATTCCTTTGTGACTTGGCATTTCCATGGTGCTTTTGATGTTTATTTCACAAAGAAAGCTTCATGGATGGCAGATCATAATAGGAATGTCAATTATGTGTACACTTGGATACGGGATTAACATTGTCATGTTATTATTTTTTTTCTATTATAATACCTCTCTTGTATGTACTACAAGAGTAATCACCCTATTTAATGGTTTATAATTGGGTATATACTTGATGACCCTTCCCGCATGCACCATGTATTAAATGAATGCAGGTATAGCAACGCATAGAGGCCTCCCTTTGAGAAAAAAAATAGGAATTCTTTAGAGGTAGTCGTACGAAATGATAGTTGTAAGTTTCATTTCCCTCTTTACAATCCTCTTGTGTTGACTCCCTTGGAGGAATTTCAAGCATAGCCTTCGAATATTGTAAATGAAACCAACGGGTTTCAAACATATAGAAAACATCTAATAGAAAAATGTTGTGGTCCTTTTCATTGGGTTGAAAAATATGTATAAGGACTAGTCTTATTCATGCATGGATAAATCTTGGATCCTTATGTTATCGCTAAGTAGGGTGCCATTGTAGGTAGATCAAACTTGAGGTGATAAAATAAGTTCTTTGACATATGAAAAAGTATCTAGCACCCATCAAGCACAACTGAATATCACAACCATCAAGTACTATAAAGTGACATATCGCTGATGTATGATACTCTATTGAGTATGAGTTATTACCCTGGAGCAATGCCACATTGTACTATAGAAGGATTGCATTTATCCAACATTCTTTACTCCAATATCCTTTCCATAACCATCTATCAGATTTGCAAAGTCTTCTTTAGCACTATGATCTATATGAATAGAGAAAGGTACATCACATCACTATGATTTAACTTATAGGCTCAAACGAACTGGTAAATAATTTCTTTGGCATAAAAGATTCTCTGAAATTACTACTCTTGGCCTTGTGGTGGAATATTAAATCAAACAAGAGATATTTTAGAATTATTTATATCTGTTTTGGCTCGTTGAAATTTGTTTCGTTAATATTTCTTCTATAAAAAGCACTCTTCAACCTCTTTGGTGAATGATATTCCTTTCTTTGCAAACTATGTGGCTAGCCATGTTAGACCTAAGGAAAAAATCAATGAATGTTTTGATGTTTTGGAAATTAGGGGATCCTTGTTGGGCTAATACTCTAGTCTAAAATTGGCACCATTTTTATTTGACGAATAGAGAGTATGTTTTTAATGGATGTCTAGAGTGTGTCTACTAATTTTTCCAACCTTTCTTTTGATAATCCAAATACATTTCTTGAAAATTTGTTAACTGCCTTATTGATGCCTATGAAGCTGGCCCCGAGAAGCCAATTTGTGAAGAAGGTAATGATCCCATCTCTGTTTATCTAGACCTCAGAAACTTAATGTAAAGTTTCCATCCTCACAGGATGAGCATTGACATGTAAATTCACTGGGTTGTTTCATAGTCCCATTGCAGTAGATATATGGATCTCAGATTGTTGGGCTCCAAATATGTAATGAAAAATCTTTGTTTTTACACTTTGAAGAGGTGTATTTTACTTCCTTGTTCATATCTGAAGAATATTAGGATTTAATATTTTGACCTTCAAATATTTTTAATGACTTTAATTTCTTCGAGGACTGTGACTATCCTCCTTATGCAGGGAATCTTGGTAACTCAACCAGCTTATAGATCTCCCTGCAAAACAAAGTCATGTTACCAAATTTAATTATAGAATAAAATATACTTACTTGACAAGTGAAGATTCTTCAGTTTGATTGCTTTAATGGTGGTTGATAAAATATGTATCAGTGCTTTCCTTTTGGATGATGTTGTCTAGGGATAAGGAAGTGGTTCTTGTTTCAATGAGAGGAAACTTGTCTTATAATCTTTGAAGACAGTGAAAATACCTTTAGTTGTAATAGCACTGAGAGTGAATGTATTTTTACCGAACTGTGGTCTTCATCATATCACCGAATTGTATCTTGATGTATCTTTTGTTCAAACTGTGTTTTCACTTGAAAACAATAGAGATACAATCGAGACATAGAGTATTTTGTTTCAAAGCTTCAGTTAGTGAAATTGCACCGAATCTAAAATGACGTTTGAGCTGTATGTAAGTGATCCGAGTATGTATCCCCGAGAATGCAATTTTTGAACTGTATTCTTAGGACTGTAATTGATCTCTGAAAATTTTAGGGAATTCGATCTATATTAACCCATCTGAACTATACCAAGAAAACTTCACTGTGTTATAGTGCTTAAATAGTGAGGATATTTCACTGTGATGTCGAAATTCGCCTAGTTTCTAAGCTTCAACTAGCACTGAGATCTACAGTAGAGAATGGCACCATACGTTCTCTTTGAAGATATCTGAATTGTAGCCGAACTCAGTGATCAGAAAATTTGATGCTTGTTTCTTTGACACCCTTTAACCTGCTTAAATGCCATTCTTGAAAACTGATCCTTGAGTGTCTATTTGATTAGATCCCCTTCTTTAGCACCATAGCTCTGAACCCGTGTTGAGAATTTGAAGGGGTTATAAATTCTCTTCTTGATAATTACTTGTGAGCTTGCTTATGTCTTCTTAGTTAATCCTTCATGAAGTCAATTATAAAAGCACTTATACAAATGTAGAGACAGAGTTGATTTTACTTATAACTGAATATTTTGTGATGAAGTTAGGAAGGTAAATCTCTGATTTACCTTCCTTTCTTTCTATTACCTTTAGATCACAAACTTGACCTTGAAAAATTCTTACAATAGAGAATTTAGAACTCAATGATATTTGCACTTGTATCCTCCTGCGCCCATCCACAAACTGTTATTTTCTAATCTACAAATATGTTCTCTTGTTGTACCTATCCTTCTTGTTTCTTCCACAATGTTGTGCCCTTCAATGTATATTAGCCTATTTCCTTAGATCCACACTTTATATGCTACCAAAAACCTTAGATGGATGCGCAATAATTTCTCCCTGTTCCACATTGTCTAACCTCAGTCTTGTCCGCAAAAACTTGTATGTATACCATAGCATATGTTGGGGTATTTATAGTTGTTCTAGCCAGATATTAAGCCAACCTTTTAGCAATCATGTAGGCTGACCTTAATACCATTTGTAGGCCAACTTCATAACAAAAAATAGGCTTATCTTCAACGATGAATAAGGGCAGTCTTGAAGGCCACTCTTCTGCAATGTCTTGGAGGATATTATTCACACCATTTACATGAATCTTGATTACACTTATGTTCCTAATAGACATCAAGAAGAAGTATATATACCTGTACTAAGAACATTTCTCATGAAACCCATGAAGCAAGTAAACCAAAAATACATTTTATTAATTTTTATTTCCTCTTTACATAAGTACATAATTACATTGTCATCATGAAGACCGATCTATTTACACTTTCAAAATTGATCCATTCAGTTTCTATCCAAGATCCCCTTAATGTTATCTACCTCTCCGTTATCAACAATCTGGAAACTACTTGCAATGGAAAATGATTGATTTACCCTAGGGTTAAAACCCAAAAAATTATGTCAGCAATAAAATATACTTTCTAATAGTTGAAAAATGTATATTTTTACCCCAGAAAACTAATGATAAAGATTCCTGAAGATGCTTATAAAATATTACGATTAATTGTTGGCATGATTTTGCCTACTATAAATGCCAAAAATGTTTCTATTTCTACATATTCAAATTATTGCAGCTTTAGCTACATTATGACTGTTTATTCTCTGCTACTCTTGTGCATATTACTATGTGTGTAATATAAATAGAATTTTCTTAAAAATATGCCTAAAATTTTTCTTGACCTTCGCATGCAGGAACATCAAGATGTAGGCAATCCAATCCTAGAAGTTGAATGCAATGGTGTGAACTTCAAAATACCCAAGGATAGTAGAGTCTCAAAAAATTTGAAAGCTGCTGAGGTATGATATTTTCCATTATTGTAGTTAGTATGAGGTCTGAAAATTCATTGAATTTATAGATGAGAGAATGTAACATTGTTCTTAATTTTAGTTAACCAACTGAAATTAGTTGTACATTTTTCCTTTAAAAGTTTGCAAAATACTAATTGGTATAATTTGTGTGATTATCATATATAGTCGGTCCTTATATGAGATATTTCCATCACTTAAGTGTGTAACCATGCTAAGCACCAGTACAAAGACATTCCATTCATGGTATGGTAAGATTCTTGGAAAAGAAGGCTAAAATGATAGTGGACTACTACCTTCATTTGTTGTTGCTACTTCTCCTGATGAATAGGCCAACACCAACATGTCTTTGGTTTTACAGAATGGTCTTGATGGTGATGGGCCTTTCCATTTTTCCATCAAAGTCTAATCCATTATGATTGGCCTTTGTGTAGCTATAATGGATTTTATAATTCCTTTAATCTCCAAATCCTTGTTCATCATAGCCCATTTGCTTTAGGATCTTGGAACTAATGTCTCGGGCATGATTTTTCAAAGTCACCAATCTACAGTACATAAATTTTTACAGAAAGTGAGGTTAAAAAGGTCGTTTTAGTCATGGTGTTGGCATTAGAAATGGAAAGGAAGGTGGTATTACTTCCTCGTAGTCTTGGACAGTTGGTTGGAGCCTTTCCAAGGCCACCTCCTTCTCCACTAACTCTTGTTGCAGTTGTACCATCATTTGAGTGAACCCACTTTCTTGCCAACTATCCATCTAGATGACCACCTCACCAAGGCATACAAGCTTCACTCTGTGCTTATCCCAATCGATGATGACTGTAATGAGAGAATATTGACATTCATCAAAACTTCTTCTTTAGTAATGGAAATAGTTTGGTAGAGGTCTCAAAGTGCTTCTCCATGTTTTCCATCCTCTGATTGAACATTTGGACCCTCTCTTTCAAGTGTTTGTTCTCTTCTCGAGTCTCAACATCGTTGTCTCTTAATTCTTCCAATATTTTTGTGCCTGCTTTGCCCATGTTCAGGCCTGCAATGTTCTCTTCATATTTTTAGTAGTTGAGTCACTACAGTTTCTCCTATACGTTATGATCCCTAAATGGACTTGTAGTACACTTACCAACACAGATTCATTGCGGAAGTTGTAAATCTGTTCTTTTTCTCAATGCTGGATAGAGGAATTTGTATTTAGAGAGGCTATTGGGTCTTTTCCCTCTTCATTGTACAAGGATATCCACTGTCTTTTCCGTCTGATAGTTAGTGACTATCATCAAGGAGGCTAAAGAAATAAATTTCACATCACCTAGCTGAGATTTGGGGTCCAACACATTCATAGCAAGTAGTATTAAATTATCCATATAAAATTCTACCATCTTATCCCTATCTTGAATGTCACACCTAAGGAAAAAATCAATGAATGTTTTAATGTTTTGGAAGGAAGGGGATCCTTTTTGGGCTAATACTCTAGTCTAAAATTGGCACCATTAGTATTTGACAAATAAAGAGTATTTTTTTAATGGATGTCTAGAGTGTGTCTACTAATTTGTCCAAGCTTTCTTTTGGTCATCCAAATACATTTCTTGAAAATTTGTTAGTTGCCTTATTGGTGCCTGTGAAGATGCCCCCAACAAGCCAATTTATGAAGAAGGTGATGATCCCATCTCTGTTGATCTAGGCCTCAGAAACTTGATGGAAAGTGTCCATCCTCATAGGATTAGCATTGATATTTAAATTCACTGGGTTGCATCATAGTCTGATTGCAGTAGATATATGGATCTCAAATTTTTTGGCTCCAAATGTGTAGGGTCAACTCTATGTAGGAAAAATCTCTGTAGGGACAACTCTCTGATAGGATTGGTAGAATTGGACTCATCCTCCCCACTGAGGATAAATATCCTTGTCTTGTAGTTCATTTTACGTTTCATCTTATTTTATAATAACACTGACCATTCTTTTTCCTTATGCTTCAAAATTGAGTCTTCACAGATAAATAGGATGGGCCAATGGGATTTCTAATTTCGTCAATGTTGATATAAAGTAGAGGTGTGAAGGTTGACCCTGATAGAGGATATTACAAGTAGAGGAAGGTTCTCAACTTGGAATTACAAAGTGATTACATCAATCTAGAGGCTACTTCAATGGACTACTAAGGCTACTTCATTTGGACTACTTCAATGGATTACGAAAATGAAGTAGGCTACTTCAATGGACTACTAAGGCTACTTCATTTGGACTACTTCAATGGATTACGAAAATGAAGTAGGCTACTTCAATGGACTACTTAAAGTTTTCTCAAATGAGGCTTCTTCAATATCGCTTCAAGTCTTCAACAAGATCTTCAGCAATGCTTCAAACAAGGTCTTCTATGAATGCTCGAAGAATGTCTACTCTTATAAAAATATATTTCACTCATCAAATCACTTAGTATCCAATCTCCAATGGAACAACTCATAAGATCCTTTGTTCAACTAGTTATTCACTTTATCCCCTATCTATCACTCATGTTCATAATCTAAAACTCGACCCTCTTTGGGATCATATAATACCAATCTGAATTATTGAGGCTATGCTTCCCGAAAACAAAGAATAAATAGAAATAACAGCCCCTTCTCAACATCATGACAATCTTAAGAAAACAAATAAATTTTTTTCCGTCTTCCACAAGTGATGCAATACGTTTTCACACCTAAGTTCAACCTTAGGATTTGAGCTCTTTTTCACAAATTTTTGGTCTACTTTCTCAAAGATAATCCATAGGGTCTTGGCCACTTAGAGATACCTTTACCTCCATGCAAAAAATTGTTTAGCTTAATTTTCACAAAAATTACTTGATACTTTTGGCCTTATACCTCAGAGATGAATCACAAAGTCTTCAGTCTTTTTAGTACAGATATGGATCACAGATAATTTCGATCTCTTAGGACATATGACACAAAATAATATTTTTTCTAATCTTAGTCCTTATTCATGGTCTTCTTTTCACTTTATTTTCTTCTCTTCTTCTTAATTTTTGTACGCGTTATGGCTGAAATGGAGGAAAGTTCTACCTCTATTTATACTCGTTCGAACCTATTGAACTATCATGTCTTTTTGAGGAGGCGAATATATCTTTAGTGGAGGAGCCAACCTGTCTATGTTGGAGCTAACCTATACAGGTCTGAAATAGGCTTCAAATTTGGTTCTTTGATCTGGCTTATTCCATCCTTAACAAATTGTAAGAGAAAGTAAACCGTTAGGTGGGAAAAAGTACCCAATGAATTTGTTTGCCATCACATTCCACATTTTTTATTTTTTGACATATGTGAGCTCCAAGCAATGTGTTGGTATTTATAACAAAAAATTTCATAAAATATTGTTATAGTGCATCCAAAATATACTTTTATGTTTCAATAACATCTCTTTAAGTCTTTGTACAAATTTTTATTCAAAAAAAGTTACAAATTTCCCTAATTTTACTTGATAATCCTTTTGTTTGGCTTGTTAGGGGTGTTATGGTTCCATACATAATGTTGGATCTAGGTGGAAACCTCACTGCATGTAAGCTTTACTTCTACAAATTCTTCTATAGGTGGTATAGATTGCCTCCAAGATACTTCGAATAAGCTTCAATGGTTTTATTCAGAAGTATTCAATGGTATGTTTGACATATCTTCCAATGTACTTAGATTAAGAATCTAATCTATTTCAATTAGTCTCCAAAGTCTGATTAAAAAAAAAATTCTGCTATAGATCCTATCCTAGTTTCTGTCTCAGATTGTCATAAGTCAGGTTTCTCATCATCAAGAGATTTATCATAGATACATTTTATTGCTCCAAAAAGGGTTATCAAGATCTGTTACCAAGAGGCTACTTCAATGGATTTCAATTCTGCTTAAATGAGGCTTCTTCAACAGGGCTTCAAGTATTCAACAATATGTTCATCAATGCTTCAAACAAGGTCTTCTATGAATGCTCCAAGAATTTCTGCTCATATAAAAACATATTTCACTCAAATCACTTAGTATCCAATCTCAAATTTAGCAGCTCCTAACTTCCTTCGTTGAACTAGCTCTTCACTCTGTCCCCTACCTTGAACTTGTTTTCATAAACTGACATTCGACAATCTTTGGGAACATATAACACTAGTGCACATTAATGAGGCTCTACTACCTTAGCAAAAAGAGTAAATAAACTAGTAGTCCCTTCTTAATATGGTGACAATATTAAGAAAACATAGAATGTAGAATAATCTTCCATAAATTTAGATTCATTTCATATATGTGTCTATGATGTCGCTAGTTTATGAGGTGCAAATTGTGGTGCTCATATATCTTAATTGCTAGGGGCCAGATCTGATCGGTAACTACTGTGTCAAGGATTCTCAAACTTGCTGAAAGTTTCATGTCCGCATCCTAGATAGTTTATTTATTGGTGTGTAGCTCCTAGCCACTCTTCAGATTAAGAATGCTTTGTTTTATATCATAAAATTGTTTATGAGAGTTTTAGATCACTAATCTCAAGTGATGAGGTTGGAAATATAATGTGGTAGAAATCGGTTTTAGTGTAACGGTGTGGGTTTACATGAGATATCTTAGTGAAGGTTAATTTGTGAAGGTTGGGTTGAGATCTTGCGTTTTAAAAATTGAGTTTCATTTATGTTTTTGGTTGCATCATGTGTATTTCTAGGCTGGCTACAATGAATTTATTTTAGAATATATAGATTGCACTGCTTTTGATGCCTTTTGATTCATCGAGATCATAGGAGTGCTAAATTGTTTGGGCATGTTTCCAAGGTTATTTGGATGCTTTGAACCGCTGTGAAATTAGGTCAGGGGATGAATAGTGTTTTTGTTATAGTATTTATACTATTTGATTTGTGGGTTTTCATGAATTTGATTATGTCTTTCTTCTCTTTTCTTGCAGTTTGATAACTTATATGGATGTAGATCCTCTCCCACAGATGGTATTATGTGAGCCACAGATGTCATGAGTGTTGGTAAGGTTACTGTTGCGTGTGGATATGGAGATGTTGGAAATCCATTCTGTGCCATGCAACCTCTTATGGAAGCCCTTACTAAGGATTTACTTGGCACTGATGATATTTTTGTGAAGAATAATGCCATTGTTTGCAACATTGGTTTTTTGACAACAACTTTTACATGAAAGGTTTTGAAAAATTCGCTCTTGTTGAGAAGAGTAAGCCATCACAGTACCTATCAAGGTCATCTTCCATCATAGTACACATTCCTTGAGATGATTTGATATCATTGGACGTATTATTGGAGTTGGAAGACTGCACCCTCGTGAAGCTGGAAGACTACACCCATTTTTTTTCCATATACATTTTTTCCATCGGTATTTCGACACTTGGTATCCACTTACAACCGTTAGAATTGCGACAACAACTGCAGAACATTGAAATTTTGACATAGTCTGCAAGAAATTGGTAGAGTGACAGCAAGTCAAACACGTCGGAATAGCGACAGGAATTTGGAGGAAGTCTGACCCGTCAAACTTGCGACACACTCTGCAGGATGTCAAACTTCCGACAAATTTTGTAAGATGTCAGAATAGCAATGAACAGTCACAATCGTTGGACTACCGAAATTATTTTGAAAACCTAACAAATGTCAAAAGACTAAAATTTATGGATCGTTGGTAGAGCGACGGTTAGAACATCGGTAGAGAGACATTTTGGAATGTTTGCTAATGTTGCTCTTTTGACACACTGCTAACATCGCAATAGCAACACATTGCTAATATCGCTCTTCTGACACAGCGCTAACATCGCTATAGCGACACATTGCTAATGTCGCTCTTCTGACACATTGCTAACGTCACAATAGGGACGGTCTGGCTAAAGTCAGAAGAGCGAAGACAGTCTCGAGACGTCAAAAAATTTGTTGCTCTTCCGACACTTTATTGAAATGTCGGAATTTTGACTCTAAGGCAAACCATGTTTTTCCCCGCCTCAAAGTGTCGCTCTTGGGATGCCTATGTGTCACAAGAGAGACATTTTGGCCGTCGGAAATTGGGCCAAATGTGCTAGTGTGGCACGATGTACATTTGGTGTATTGTACATATTGTGCAGATGGTGTCATGTACATGTGATGTTGTTCACATGTTGTGTAGCTACTGTCATGTACAAGTGGTATTGTGTACATGTTGTGCTTATGGTACTGTTATACATGTGGTATTGTGTGCATGTCATGCTGGTATACATTACTATTGTTTTGTATCTGTTGTTCATGTTGTATAATCAATTATTATACCTATGATGATGTGTAATGTTTCATATGTCATTTTTTGTACATATGATGATTGTATGCATGTTTTATATGTGGTAGTGTGTGTGTATTGCATATGCATTGCTAGGTATAAATGGTGCTATGTGCATGTTGGATATCTGGTGCTATGTGCATATGGTATGTGTACATGTTTTATATGGATTTCTACATACATATGGTGTTGTTTCCATGTTGTACATATGGTTCTATGTACATGTGGTGTTGTATGCATGCTTGTACATGTAGAGTTGTGTGCATGTGATTTTTTGTACATGTTTTATGAGTGGTGATGTGTGCAGGTGGTGTTGTTTACATGTCATTCATGTAGCGTTGTGTACATGTGGTTTTGTGTAGATGTCATGCATATGGTGTTGTGCGCATGTGGTCTGTTGTACACATTATACAAGTGGTGCGGTATACATTTGGCATTGTGTACATGTTTTATAGGTGGTCCCCTATACATTTTATGTTGTGCACACGTTGTATAGATAGTGTTTTGTATAGGTCATACTTTTTAGATGTTGCGCATATGGTAGTGGCATAAATATGGCATTGTGTCCATGTCGTATAGGTTGTGTTGCAAGAATCTGGTACTATGTATGTGGATGGTTTATTCGTGGCATCATGACATTTTTATTTTCTTTGTTGTACTTTGTATTAGTGTATTTATTATGTTGTATCATACATTGGTTGTAGGTGTACACATTGTGTTGTATTGTAAATTGGGTGTAGGTGTATGTGTTGTGTTCTACACTGGATGTATGTGTATGTACATGTATTGTGTTTTACAACAGATGTGGGTGTTTGTAAAATATGTCGTTGTATGCATTGTGTGGATGTATGAGTTGTACATTAAGTGTATGTGTACGTGAGTGAAGAGAAGCAAGGGAATTGGGTTCTTTCTATGTGTGGAAATTTATTTGATGCGTGTACATAAAGAAAAAAGGAATAATTAAGGACTGATGAGGGATATGTATCGTTATTTTATTTTAGTCTTATTATGTACGTGATATATGATTCTAATTTATGATGGTTACATATGATTTATGATTATGGTTTATGGTGATTTCATGCAAATCACAATTTTAATTTATGATATTTGTGTTTTGATGTAACCAAATTATGTTTATACATGATGATTTGATTAAAGAACCAACTTGACTTGTGTGACCAGAAGTAGAAAAAAGAGAAAGTGTACATGTTGATGCGCTACCAATGAGGTATTATTTGATTTGATTTTAATTTATTTTGAATCTAATGGCCATTATCTTCTTGGTATAGGAAGCACGAAAATTCTCAGTTGGGTGATTGGAATTGAAAGCAAGAATTAGTAGTGTCAGCAAAAGGGATTGGAACATGAAACAATATATTGGTAAAGAATTTTAGTAGAACGACCATTATGGGAAACTAGTTCCCCATAGTGTCCATTGATTGTCATAAGCATGCTATGACTTATATGGTGATTTTGAGGGAGGAATGTGCCTTGATTTTTATATCTTTGGATGCAAGGGATGATTTCTAAGGGATGGATATCCCATGAAATGAGATGCAAGAGAAATTTTAAGGTGAGTGACTGCACATAAGGGGATGGCTGGATTGCATAAAGGGACTGTGTATCAGATAAGGGATGTTCGGAATTTTGTTCATTAGCATTTCTAGATGGAATCAAATGCACATCCATGGAGTGTGCCATGGATCAATGAGATGAAAAATGTTCACAAAGAAATCCAACGTTGGATTGTAGTAGTGGACATTTGGTGAAAATTTTATTATGACATCAGATTCTAGACTTCCTCGGAAGGAAGTGAATATTTATACTACTTTGAGGGTGTAGGTGTGATCCTTGGGGTTCACCTTTTGTTGATACATGCATCGTACCATTTTATTTTCCGATTGAGAAAATGTATATATGTATATGGATGTAAATACCACCATGAGCTATGTTATAAAAATAAAATAAGCGGTATGATTTTATGCCATTATAGTTGTCAAGTTTTTATGATGTCAAGTTCGTTTTCTTTTTAGTTGGGTAATCACTATAAATACTGCAACGAGCTATGTTATAGATATGCATGGGGAGTATGGTTTATCATTAGTAATTTTGCTAAGGTATATGTGTGGTTGAACAACGAGGACGGTGTCCCCCAAGGGGGACGGTTCTATAACAAACCTGGTGAAAAATCCATGTAAAATGTAATAAAGGTAAAAAATATAACCATGGTTGATGGGACACTTATTCCAGGTTCACTGATGGGCAAAGCATCCTAGTGGGTGTTAATTTTGGTTATTATGGCTAAAGGGAATTGGAAAAGGAAATTTAAAAGGCTTTAGAGAGGAAAAGTGGCAGTTATTGACATTTAATTATGAAAATAATTGTAATTAGGAGAAAAGGGAGATGAAAGGCCATAGGTTACATGTGATGAGAAATTTAAGGAAAGTAATGAAAAATGAAGAAAATAGAGGCATCATTAATAAAAAGGCTTTTTAGGATCAGTGGGTAACCTTTTGTCAGTGGATTTTTTCAAGTCTCTCATTATTCTCTCTCTCTCTTTCTCTCACTCTCTCTCGCTCTCTCTCTTGGAAATTTAGAGTTTTTATAGCATTTTTTCATTGGAGAACGAAAAAGAAAGAAAGCAAGGAGGAGCAAAATTCAAGCATCTACAACACGATTCTTTACAAGTATTGATTTTAATGTACGATTTCCTTGCTCGATTTGGCGTGAATGGTATTTCATGTGGTTTCGTGTTGCATTGGCATGGGTTTTTCCAGGTGTGATAGTGTTTTCATCATAGCCTTTCCATTTCTGAAGAGCCATGGTGTTATGTAGTTCTCATGTTTTGATTTAGCTATATTTCTAGATGGATTTGAAAATGAGTGGGATGGATATCCAAATTGATATAGCACATGGTCTAGTGGTCCTTGAACCAGACTATGGATCATGGTAAAGCCACCAGCCTAGTAACCCCTTAGCCAAACTATCGGTTGTGGTAAAGCCAATATTGTGTTGCCTTTGTCGGCCTGGGAATCCTCTACTGATGAATGACAAGATGTATGGTGAATCCTAGAGGTGGTTTTAGCTCCATCAGGACTAAGAATCCTATTTTTGAGATATATGGTAAATCCTGCAGAATATGTCTTGTTTTAGGGTCTAGTGACCCCTGATTTGGACTGTGGGTTGTGGTAAAGCCTAAGAGACTAGGAGATAGGAAAAATCCTCATGATTTAGGAAGAGAGAATCTAATGATATCCATGATTGTGTTGGCCTAGTGATTATGTGTAGATCACGGTAGATCCTAGTTTATGATTAATGAGGGTGACATGGTTCAACATAGTGATGCCCCATTTGGTTTTTTGGTTTGATTTCCACATTCATGCTTGCAATATGGTGTGGGGGTGATTAAATGAAGAGAGATTTGGCTTAGCCAACCTATCATCAGGTGGAACATCTAAGTCCCATATTCCATTGATTTCTACATTAATTAATGGGAAGATGAATTATTTGGTATTTGGTATGAAAATAACTGGTTATTATTTGGAATTCATTGATTTTATATCCATGGTATTTATGTTTCTATAATACTAGTTACAAGGTTGTATTTTATTATTGATGATGTATGGCTCTATATATGTTTTCTCATGTAAATGAATATAAAATGTATCTATGGTCAAATAGATTATATTAAAAGTTATGATTTAAGGGAGCAACGCTTCTTAGTGATTCTCAGATATGTATGAGACCTCCATGTCTAATTCTATTGTTTACACTTGTAGACGAATTTTTTATGACAAGTTTTACAAAATGCTTGTCATGGCTGGATGGGGTCGGTTGAGTTCTTAATGATGCGATTCCTTCCATATCTGTGTTTTAATGTTATTTATCCTCTCCTAAAGTTACAGAAATTTTTGGGCAGTGACCTAGGCTCAGAGGTTGAAAATGTGGCACAAATACCAAAGTTGCAGGCACAATATTGACCTTTCATTAGACAAATTTTGAGGTCTAAAATGGGCCTCCTAAGAAAAATTTATGACCAAACGAAATTTTGTAAGAAATAATACAATTCAATATGATGTTGTCACCCATGGAAGATGATTCACCACTTTTGGGTAAAAAAGTAAAAAGATTAAAAATAATAAAATAATAAAACTAATTTTTCAAGTTGCATTTTCAAATTATCCTCCTAAGATTTTACTGAAATTTCGAGTGTGAGTAATCACTGGACGAAAATTTTAATTCCTCATCCAAGGAGTACCCATGTTGCATACTTTCAATGGACCCTACTACAAAAAAAAAATGATAAATATATGAAAAATGTGATGGCAATCATAATTTTCATATATTTCTCATTTTTCGTGTAGCAGCCTCCATCAAAAGTATGAAACATGGGTATTTCTTACATGAGGAATCAATTTTTTCATCCAACGATTGCTCCCTCGCAAAATTTAATTAAACCCATACGGAGATAAGTTGAAAATATGAGTTGAAATGTAGTTTTTATTTTTTGTAAGTTTTTTAGGATGACATCATTACATCCACAAATTACGTGGCAAGAAACATAGACATACATGACATTGTGATGACACTTTCATAAGTCACAAATTGAAAATGATGACATGGAATTCATAATGAGGTGGAAATGACAAGTTCTTCCTCTTGCTGCATTGTCTTTAATATTCGATAGAGATATTTTTACTACTTCACCTTGATGAAATATATGTTATTTTATTGATCTTCACCCTCTAGAGGGTCTTGAATCAATATTGAGTCTGCATACAATCTGTGTCTTTGATATTCTGTCATAAGCTAATGTCCCTTCATCTTCTTCCTTGATGTCTTCGTCATGGTTCCCACTTCACAAGTGTCACTTGTATGTTCTCCTTCACATCCTCCTTGAACATCATCATATCATGTTAAGATATAATAATAGTAGATGAAATTCACTCATGAAAATATTCCATAAATACAAAAATATCATTGTATAACTCTGTCCATGCAATGCACTAGCTAATCTGTGGCAAGGTATTGGGCTTGGGAGGAGCCTTAGGGATTGCGCAGTTCCAAGAGGAAAGAGTGAGGCTCTTTTGACTGTGACTACCCTATGTGTAACATCTGGAGGTCAGAAAAAGAATATTTTCTAGTTGAGGGAGGGATGGAGATAGTAGTGATGAATTTCTCACTAAAACTGCATAATGTGCAGTTTTGGGAGACAGATGAAAAGTAATACACAGTTGGTAAAATTAGTGAGATAGTGAGGAAGGATATCCACTATGATTATGAAATTAATAGTGCAAGGATGCCATTTCCTAAATATTATGTAGTTGAGCAAGTCAAAGAGGTAGATGTGGGTTGTGGAGCCTAATTATCTTCTAGATTGTTTAGATTTTTATTTTTGTTTTCAGTCATGTTGTATCCCTGTTCCTATAGGGGTAGAAACATCGAACATTTAATGATCATCAGGGAGGGTGACGGTGAATTTTATGATCCCCGCTGGTGTAGGTTCAGGCGCAGTGCCTCCGAAGATAAACTCCAAAGATAAAAATAGATGAAAAATTTCCTTGTAAAATATTGGAATTTCATAGTCAATTTGGCCCATTCATTAGGAAAATGATTTCACGGTAGAATTTATGTTAATTTAGGGTTATTTTCTATGGAAGGCACCCTGTTGGTTTATATGAGGGAATTTTATTGTGGCTATGGATGATTATTCTGATCAAGAAAGGGAGACAATACTATGTGAGACCGAAGAGGAAATTACAATGGATATGTTGTTGGTTGTATCTCTTCATTTTGTTGGATAATACAAAAGGAAGGATTGGATTTCTCTCCATGGATGTTGCCCAAATTGGGTGAACAATGTATATCTGTGTCTCTCCTATTTTATGTATTTATGTATTTGTGTTTTTTCAATATTTTATGTATTTCATTGCTCCCTTAATTAGTTTTTTTATAGTAGACAAGAAGGGCTTTCTCATTGAGATTTGAAAATGCACAATTCAATAGGGAGTTTGAGCCTCTAGATTAGGCAGTTGATAAAGTAAAAGAGGTATCAAATAAGGGCTTTCTCATTCATATTGTGTAAGGCACAATTCAAAGGAGATATTGAGCCACTAAATTTCACAGTTGTGTAGTTTAGAGTGACAAAGAGATTAACTACTAACTGAAATTGTGTAATGCATAATGAAAGAATAACTAGAGGAAAAGATTGAAAAATTTTGAGGGGAAAGAGGAAACAATTGAGAGTTGGGAGTGTGCAATGGGAATTCCATGGAATCAATGACTATGCTTTGCAAAGTTAAAATAGGTAGGGATGCATTACTAAATCTTACTAATACACAATGCACAATTCAGAGTGGATGAGAGGGTCCAAGTAGTTCAGGTAGAAAATATTATGGAATTTGAATAAGTGTGGGAGTAGTGAGGCAGAGGTGGAAATACGGTAGGACTTGAATATGATCACACACATATAAAAATATGTGACACAAAATTAATCATTCAACACTCAAAATCAACATAATCGTCTTAATGGGACAACATAACAACATCGTCCTCCAAGTCGGACACAAATGATACACTTTTCCATGACGGTGATGACACCAGTACTAAAATACATAAAACTTTCAGAATTTGTATAATGCATGTCATTATGATAGATGGAACACATTATTGCGGGAGAATGCCTCAGAATTTCTCTTCAATAATGTACAAATGAATCCCTTTGACTAGATGCGAAACTTCTGCAACCATAATAGGACACTTGTGAAAGTAAGATAAAAGTACAAAATGACACTTGAAAAGGCTAAAAAAAGTGAAAGAAAAAAATTATAGAGAGAATATAAATTGAAAATGATTCTTCTTTAAGTTAAGCAAGAAAAAATATAGTCGTAAATTTATAAGCGAAAATTGAGAAAACAATGGTGCGCCCAAATGAGAGTGGAGAAACCTCACAAAAATAGAAGTACAATTGCAATAAAAATGAGGGAAAATATCCATAGAGAGTGTGCAATGACTACTAAAAGGTGTCACATAGGACATTGCACTTATGGATTAGGTAGTCATTGTCACTAGTGATTTCACAAGCCTTACCTTCAAGAGATTCACAATTCTTATCGGAGCTTCAATAGAAAGATGTGTGTTTTTGAATTCATCAAAGACCAAACCTGTGTGAGAAAGAAAAATTGACACTTAGAATAAAATTCAATACTTTAAAAAACATTATATGACCCTAAAGTGACCATGGAATGACATATCGCAAGATTCTTAGTAGGCTCCAACATTCAAGTGCAAGAAAAAATTTGGAGGGTGTTTTTCGCATCAACAATACTTGGTGACACATTGCTAGAACTCCAAATTTCTGTTCAAATTTCATATTTAAGTGGAAGATAAAAATATTTCAAAAATTATTTGTTGACCATTTGTATTTCCTTATCTTTTCCACTTATCTCGATTAAACATATGGTCGCTTCTATTCCTTGCTCAGTTTGAATCACATGAACCTAAAACTAGTCATACTTCAACCTTTCGAAAGGGGAGATGGATAATAAGTATTTCAAGATTTAATAAGCAGATTCCTTGGTGTTTATCCACTACCAATGAGCCTGGATGGTACCCCGATGTAGTCACCTCAAGGATACATAAGCATTTATTTTCTTTATCCAAGCTTTTTTAGTACCTCGACAAAGTTGTTTTCTTCAGCCCTCTACACACAAAGCCTTTTCCTTCTTCAGCCTTTATTTTATTTTCTTAAAGATATGCCTAAATAACTTATTAAATATTTATAGAAAGGGTGGAAGAGGGATCCATACTTATATATATCACGAGAGGTTGTTCCTTTTTTAAGGAAATTAAAAGATAACAAAAGCTAGTATGCTTGTTTTGAAGTTTTCACCTTTCCATTTTCTATTTGGTTGAGTCGACATGCTAAAAAACCATTGAATTCAAGGCTGATTTATAATGAATATCCTATGAAAGTTACATGCTTTTTAGTTTGACCAAATGATTTTCATCTAGAACGAACTATATTTTCTATTCAGACATCAATGAATTCAAATATAAGTAAACCCAAATGGAGAAGAGGTAACAAATTAGCCAAGCATTGTGTGTCATCACAATTCCCTTTTGAAATTTGACCACATTGTCTTTTGAGCCAAAATAATAATATCTTATGGAAAGTGTTATTAAGGAAAATATGGAAGAATAGTTACAATAAAATAACAACACAAGATAAAAAAAGGTAAATAAAATGGAAAATTGGACTAAAATAAACATGCGAGATAAAAATAAGAAAATAAAAACAATGTGGAGACTATATGGAGACAATCTACATGATGAGTATACATGGGTAAATAGAATGAAACTAGACCTACTGCTAATATCTTCAATTAGAAATTTATGGCTAAGTGTATTGATATTTCCAATGTAACGAGCGTAACTTCTCTTGACATGCAATCACAAAGTTTCAGACGATTAAAAATGATATGAAGAAATGTGGAACATAAAAGATAAGACCTTGAATAATTTTCATAACAAATTGAATATCTTTCTTGTTAGCAGAAATATGTGTTAGATCAATTAGTTGTAAACAACTTTGAATTTTAATTTTTCGGCGAAAACCATAATCAAACAAACCTCCAAATGTTATCGTGAACACACCCTGATCTGTATTTTTCTTCTTAGAAAGAATCAAGAAAGATCAAAGCTTACTATTAGGAAAATGGCTTGGCATGTATGATGATTCCAATTTATCATAGATTGGATATTAGAATTCCCAACCATCCTCTCAAAAAAACCAGAATCTTTGAAAAGATAAATTTTCAATTAATGACATATAATCATGATGAGAACCTTGCAAGGGAAACTGAATCTGATCATATTTAGAAGCCTTGTCAAGAGAGCGAGGATCTAACATAACCATCAATGAAGGCTAAAGTTCCTTAGCTACTTGAAACATATCCGAGTAGTGTAATGATAAACTATAAATATCACATGATGTGAAACAAATGTCATCAAACATAATAGTGGGAAAATTATTAGTTGGTGATGATAGTTATTAGGAAAAAATAAATGATCATATGGACCAATTAAGGAACAATTTTCTTGGTTACAAGTAATCAAAGATAAGCCAGTTTGAATTTTTTTACAAATGATTTTATTTGTAGAATCATATTCGTCACACAATGAATCTGACGGACCATTTCCTTTTAACTACTTTCAAATTAAAATATGACCACAATCATTGACAAAGTTGAAAAGGAATGCTTGTATAACAAACACATGAAACCAATCAGGATAAAATGAATGGAGAGTAATTTGATCCACTAAGTAAATGAATCATTTAATTACACTGAAGAGGAGATATTGTGTCATAAATAAAATTATTAGCATCAAAACATTCACAAGGAAAAATAGGATTTGATTATTCTCAAAAGAGTCTGACAGGTATGAACCTTTCTGCCAATGATAATATTTAAAATGACCAGCTTCATATTGTTGTGCTTCCATGAGATACATACATTCCCAACCCAAGTTTGATATAATAATTTTTCATGAATAACCATCAATCCTATCAGAAACTCAATCTTTAGAGTTAAAATATCTAGATACACAATACCAAAATAATTTTAAGATAAAATATGTGTTCAGTGAAACCATGCAAAGAAAATAATTTTGGGATAAATATAGATCTAATTTCATTGGGGGATTTCATGTGGATTGTGAGATCCTAACATAACCATCAACAGAATTTGAAGTGCCTCGACCTCCTGACAAGTATTGAAACTTTCAAGGATTGAAGATTAACGTTTTAAAGATTGTATCACATAATGCATAATGTGTGGATAGCTACTACATGTAATTTTCATAAGATCACTACTATATAGATGGAAACCCTCTATGTCACTTATTTTATTAGATTTTAAAATTCCAACAAACATTTTACTCAAGTGACAAGATTTTGTAATTGAACATATAAATATGTATAGATTGGATCAATCTCATGAGTAACCTAAGAAAATTATTTTTCTACATGCAAGACTTGAAATGACAAGCGATATAATGGATGCTCAATTATTTGATTGTTTCCTTTTTCATCATGGATAAGATCATCGCATTGTGTAAATTAAATATCCAACTCATTATATTACAAACTTGAAGATTGTGAACTGTCTTCTTCAGAATTCATTGCATTAAAAAGAATAGGGCATAAGGGATAGTGATATGAAGAGGAATTTTCCATAAGAACATTTTATTTGAACAAATTAGATTCTAGATATGATTCTTTCAAATAAAAATATTATAGAGAAACCGAACACCAATTGTTGCACTTTGGAATTCGTCATCATACACATCATCAGAGCCATCATCATTAGAATGATGGTTCCCCAAGACTATATATTGATCAAAAAAATTAACTTGATTTTATGGACTATCGAGATCAATAAATCTAAAATCATCCAATAATGAAGGAAAAATATCTTGACATAGAGGGTTTTGAAAGAGGGGAGAGATATCAAAATTATGTTCACCTTTTTTCTCATATCCCTGTCTAATATTACCACCTTGTACTTGATGACAATTTGAGCCAACAACTTGAAAATCAAGGGAGTTAGAAGAACTAGCTAGTGGGGTAGATTGATCAATAAGATCAAAGTACAAGAGTTATGACATGCGGATTATAGAGCATGACAGGGGTGCCTTCAAGAAGTAATACTTTTAGTGGAACTAGATTCAATATTGATGTTAAGAGTGTTAATATCATCATGAGGAATGGATGTACTAGTCTTCACCCTAGGCTCCATGAACCATTCCAAGGTTTCCTCCATTTAATCTAAATCATGGGAAGTGGAATAAGATTGAAGGGATGAATCAACAATCCGATTTTCATATTTTCCGATTTGAATAAGTCCAACACAAGGAACATAAAATGGAAGAGGACGAGTGGAAGGAATAGTAGGTTCCTCTTATGAAATTAGTTGCATCTCATCTATTTGAAAAGTTGGGAGAGAAGAATCACTAGGTGGTTAAGACTCACCATATAAAGAGATATGAACCAAACACTCATGCTTTTGTTTAAAGAAATATCACTCTGTATCTTCTTCAATAAATTCATAAAATAGGTGAAGAAATCAATTAGAAAAATACTCAATTGATTTACTGGGGTTCATTATTAGTTGATTAGTCCTTTTAAGTATATTTTGTTTATCATATTTATCAAATTCTAAGTGAATCTCCTTGATGAAGTGTTCAGAATAATGGATGGAAGAATATGTAAGGTATGACAACATCCCGGTTAATTAGAACTTCAAGGGTGAGGAAGAAAAGTATAAGAGCAACAACTGCAGAATAGATTTCATAAACACCACAAAAATAGAGAAAATTTTATATATGATCGGTTATGGATATTTCACCCTCGCCATCAAACTTAAATTGGGAAAATTTATAGAGAGATTCATGTAGGATTAATATTTAACCATTGCATCTACTAGAAAAAAAATCCAAGAGTATGAAACAGGAATGGGCCATTTAAGATAGGAGATTCAAAAATAATTAAATGGGATTAACTTATCATATATTTCACCTTCTAGCTCCAACTGTTAACGGTGTTGTCAAAATTTTAACCAAGGGGGTATCCCCAATGTGAATTTCCGATTAGATCTCATATCGTTTGGATTAGGATCCCCATCAAGGGTATTGACCCAAAAACCATAACTTAAGGTTTACCTTGGCTACAATTGATAACATAAGAGAGTATGCACATAAGCTCTCAAATAAATAAGCAATATTTCACTGTAAAACAATAATTTCAATGCGTAGAAGGAAAATTTCATGAGAGGGAAGTAAGAGTGAGTCTGTAGAAGGAAATTAATAGTACTATCCTAAGAGAGGCACACGAGACCATCAAAATATTTGTTAGTTATCTATAGAAGTAGTTAACATAGACACAATGATAATTAAAGAAAATACACCTCAAATTAAATAATATAAGTGTCAAATCCACCAAAATTGTTCAATTTTATTCGTACATGTGAGAAAAACATATATTGAAAACATATAAATAATATTCTTAGTACATTCATGATACATGCATAAAAATGTGTTTCCTCATCGATTTTTTGACTATTAGGTGAGAGATCCAAGTACATAGTTACAATAGTGAGCCACAAGCTCTAATAATGGAATATGAAGTCACTTCTTGATTCCCCAAAGAATGATATTATCTCCTATGCTAAGTTAGAGAATCCAAGGTTAGCTCTCGAAAGGCTAGGCCTCCAAAAGCCATTTGTTTGAGTCATGAGGTTTCTTTTATAAAATTAGGAATTCCATTTCATATCCCATATGATTCTTTAGTTACTTTGATGACTCTTGGACTTCTAATGTGACCTTTGGACTTCTATATGAATTTTGGAATTTTCATAAAGACTCTTTTGTCCATATATAACTATGTCAATTTTAATATTCGACATATGAATCTTTGACTTCCACACATTACATTTTTTCCTTTCCTTTTTATAATTATGTGATTACATCTACAAATGATGTGGAAAGGTACATGGACACACATGACACTGTGATGACACTTTCATAAGTCACAAATTGAAAATGATGACATAGACTTCATGATGAGGTGGCAATGCAAAGTTGTTCATATTTCTGCATTGTGTTCAATATTCAAGAGAGATTTGTTTGTTACTACATATTCATGAAAGATATTATTTTTTATTTATATTCACCGCCCAAAGGGTCTTGAGTCAGTATCGTGTCTTAAGTAAATCTTGATCTTTAGTATTCTTTCGTAAGATAATGTCCCTTCATATTATTTCTTGATGAATCCTTCATGGTTCCTACTTCATAGGTGTCTTCTCGTATGTTATAATTTTCATCCTCCTTGAACGTAATCTCGTTATGTTAAGATAAAATACTTGTAGATTAAATTCACTCATGAAAAGGCATTATCAGTCCACAAATTTCCTGGTCTAACTGTCTTCCTGCAATACAATGGATGATCTGAAATGAGGTATTGGGCCGAGGAGGAGACTTAGGGATTGTGTATTACATAGTTCCAAGAGGAAAAAGTGAGGCTCTGGTGACTATGGCTGCACAATGTGCAACATCTAAGGGTCATAGAAGGAATATCGCATTGTTGAGGGAGTGAGGGAGACAACCAGTGATGGATTTCTCACTAAAAGTGTGCAATTTTCAGTTCTATGAGAAAAATACATGGGGTTGTGCAGTTGGTGAACTCAGTGGGATAGTGAGGAAGGCTTTCTCACCATGATTATGAAATGTGTAGTGTAGGGAGGCCAATGACTAAATATTGTGAATTTCAGAAATTCAAAGAGGCATATAGGAAGGGATTTCTCAATGAGATTGTGCAATGAACAATTAAAAGGAGAGACTGAGCCAATGGATTGTGTAGTTTCACAGTTCAGAGAGATAGAGATACTGACCATTGATTTAAATTATACAATGCATAGTAAAATAATGACTGGAAGGAAAGATTGCACAATTCGCAGTGGTAGGAGGTAGTAGTTGAGCATTGTGACTACAAAATCCATATTCCTTAGAAGTAGTGACTATGCATTATGCATTTCTAAGAGGTAGGGATGCATGAATGCAACTTACAAATTCACAATTCTTAGTTCATAGGGTTTGAGAGGGTGCATTTTGGCTGGGAAGAAAATATTCTAGAATTTGAATAAGTGTGGGATCATTTAGGTTGAGGTGAAACCAAGGTAGGAATTGAAAATGATCAGACAAAAAAAAAATGACAAAACATTAAGAACTTGGCAATCATAATGAGCATGATACCCTGAATGTGACGATAAAAAAACATACTCCTCCAAGTGTGACACTTAGGATACACTTTGCAACGACAATGATGACACCAGTACAACAATGCATAAAACTTGGGAATGTGTTTAATGTGTGTCATTATGATATATGGAACACAATAGTGTCTGAGAATGCATTATAAATTACCTTCAAGAATGTGCAAATGACCACCTTTCACTAGATGTGCCAACTTCCCCAACCATAATAAGACACTTGCGAAAGTAAGATATGTAATAGATCTGGGTTAAAATTTCATGTAATAAAAGTTAATAAAGGAAAAACTAAGAAAACGGTTAAGAGACACTTATTCGAAGTTGAATGGTGGGTAAGACATCCTAGTGGGTGTTCATTTTGGTTATTATGGCTAAGTAAATTGGCAGAGGGAATGGTTAAGGCATTTAGAGGAAAAACATATTTTTAGTACATTTATTTATGAATATAATGGAAAATAGGAGAAATACAAGGTGAAAGGTCACGGGTTGCATGTGAGAAGGAAAATGAAGCAAAATAATGGAAAATGAATAAAATATAGGGCTCATTGATGAAAATTGTTATGAGGATCAGTTGGTAAGTTTTTTGGCTGAATATTTGGTCAGTTTAGTTTTGGAGCTCTCTCATTATTCTCTCTCTCTCACACACTCTTCAACACTTAAAATTTTCTTAGAAATATTTAATATTGTGACAAGAAGGAGGAAAGGATAGAAAGGAATGACATGGAAATGAAAGTAAAGAAAGGATCAAGTAAGGAAGAAATGGTTCTAGAAACTTCCACAGGAATACTTGGAGGTAACATATTGCATGTGTGATTTCCTAACTGGTTTGGACATGTGAGGCTTATGAATGTTGGTTTTTGGTTCTCTTCTTTCCAGTGGCATCATTTTTTGAGGATATTAAAGTGATTTAAAACCCGACCTTTACTTTTTCCATATTCCATGGTTTGTTTGGATTTTGTTCTCGGTTTTGGGCTTTGGAATTGCCAGATAAATTTCAAAATATGGGGTTGTAACACCCTCTTTGCACATCTACGCAAGTAACCAGAAAACTAGGGTAAACGTGTGATGAGGCGCTACTATATGTCATTGTACCTCCTAGGTGACCTTAAGGAATTGGAACTGATGGAAACACAACATATAGACCTTGTACAACAACAAAAAAAACACCCCCAAGAGGTAACCCAACCTTTTAGGCCTCTTACCCCTAGGTCACATTGATATTTTACTATTTTAGCCGTACTCACATGAATAACACTAAATTAAAGAGATAGAAGGCTATATGCCCATGCATAACACTGCATGCCTACAGCTAGTGCACCAAAAATTTACTTCTGTGCTTGCATCTCTGTGATCTGAGTGACCTTTTCAACCCTAGAACCTAGTGATTTTCCCAAAACTTCTTCAAATTTTTAGAGATGATAAATAGAAATAGGACAATGATAATGAAGAAATCATATAATTACAAACTCATTTAGACCCCTCCTATCCATGAAATTAATTTTTCCAAACATGTCATAAACATTGAATATACTCATGTAGATAAAAGAACAAAGAAAAGGGGTCTCATAATTATGTGAGAATTGCTAAGAAGGATTTCACCCCTTCATCATTAGCTTCAATACAATATATTTTACCATAGATAAGTTTGATATTCATTTACAGGTAAAAACATGGGAAAATAAATACATAATCAGTGTAAAAATGCATGCTCATAACCAACATAATAACAACGTAAATATTATGGATACAATAGAAATAGAATCCACATATAATTAAGTACATTTGAATAGAAAACGCCAAAGGAATGAATTTTTCATTAATGGATGTAGAAACCAACTCATTATGGGATTTCTCCATTCCACCCGAAAATAGATTTGCTGAGCCAAATCTTTCTTCAGCCAATCACCCCCGTGCCATATTCTAGACATGAATGTCAGATCTCATCAAACACATCAATCAAAACCAATCCACAACTTCTAGAGTCCAAACCACCTCAACCCTTAGCCAATGATTCTACCTCTTGGTTGGATATCAGAAGCATCATGGATTTTTCTCTATCCAAGTTTCTTCAGGGTTGCAGAGTGTATAATCAAACCAAGACTCCATAACTAGCACCTCAACCCTAGTTGTTTCTAGGCTCCAGAGCATTTGTCCAGCCAAGGATCCATGACTAGTAAATCAACCCACCTATGGCTCCAGAGAATTTTTCCAACCAAGGATCCAAGACTAGTAACTCAACCCAACAACTTCTCATCGGGCTCAAAATCATTTATCCAACTATGGCTCTAGGAGATACTAACTCAACCTAACATCTAAAGGAATCATGAGAACCAACTAGAAAAAAATCAATGTAAATAAACCCATAACACCATGGGTATCCAGGAAATGGAAAGGATAGGAAAATCCACATGCAAACACCATGCATGCCAAAAATAGTGGGGAAAAAATACATGCAACTTGGTACCTACATTCAAAACCCATTGTAGATGTTGATCCTGATGTTCGCTTGCACTTTCATTCTCTTACTTTTTCGTCTTGCTCCAAATCACCAAGTATCAACACTCTCCAAGAGTTCTCCAAGAGATCTCTAAGTATCCAAGAGTATGAGAGAGAAAGAGAGAGAATAATTGGAGAGCTCCAAAAATGTACTGACAAAAGGTACCAACTAATCCTCAGAATCCTTTTTATAGATGAGGCCTCTATTTTCTTCATTTTCCATTATTTTTCTTTGTTTTCCTCCTCACATGAAACCTGTGATATTTTACCTTCCTTTTCTCCTAATTTCCATTATTTTCATAAATAAATGTGCCAAAAATACCTTTTTCCTCTTTAATGCATTGTCCATAGGCTTTTCCAATTTATTTAGCCATAATAAACCATGTGAACATCTACACTAGAATTTTTTGTTTAACATTGATCTTGGAATACGTGTACGATCAACCGTGGTTATTATTTTAATTTTATTACATGGATTTTTCACCAGGTTTGTTATAGAACCCTCCCCCTTGGGGGACATTGTCCTCTCATTAAATCACACATATACCTCAACAAACCCAGTGAAAATAAAACATACTTCTCATAGACCTGTAGACTATAGCTCGATGCAGTAATTACAATGATGACCTTGCTGAAAAGAAAACCAACATGAATTCACAACAATGTGAAAAATATAATGAAATGAAACCCATAATACTTATTGGAGCTTTATAACATAGATCATGGTGGTATTTACATCCATATACATGTGTACATATACCAAAACATCGTATCAAATAATATATCAAACATCACCAAAACGTATGCCAAACATATACCAACATCACACCAAAATTTGTTTTTCTCAATCGAAAAATAGGGAAGGATACATAGCCTGCATCAGATTCACCGTCTCCCATGTAGCTTCATCAGGCCCTATGTGCTTCTGTTGCACTTTATTTTGGTCGATTTCCCAATTCCATAGCATGAGTGTATTTTTATCGATAATGCACTCCTGTTTTGGCTGGAACTTTCCTTCTGGCTACACATGCAATACAGACCAGTCAATCACATGATAAAAATATTTAACATATTTATTAAAAAATTATATGCGAAAAACATCATGGAATTTCACTGTGGAAGGCACTGAAATTCAATAGGCCACTGGTCCGATCCTCACAATGATCCTGAAGGGTCCAAGAACCATTGGTGCTATCTTCCCACATGCTCTAATCCGCAAGGAGCTCCTCTTGGGATTGATGCGGAAGTACACTTGTTCACAAACCTAAAACCCCTTGAACAACTTGTTCCTATCTACATAACTCTTCCACATATCATGCACTGATTTTAAGTTATTCTTGATCACCTGCATTTCCTATTCCATTTATTCCAACATATCTCGTCCAATCAATACCCTGTTAACTGGATCACTCCAACTAATGGGAGTGTTTCAACCTCGCCCATACAATGCTTCAAATGGAATAATTGTCAATGACTCCTTATACACCTTTTTGTAGGAGAACTCTACGAGTGGAAGATAATCATAACACTTGCAATGCTGATGTGTTGCATACATCCTCAACATATCCTCTAATATCATATTGACCCTCTTATTGTATCAAAGTATTTGTGGATGATATGTAGTGTTGAAGGCCTAGTCGATGTCCAAACATGTAGACAACACCTTCCAAAACATAGAAGTGATCTTCACATCCCTGCCTGACATAATGTTAATTGGAATACCATGCAATATCACTATGTACCTGATGAGTACCTATGCTACATCAATAGTTGATTATGTAGTTTTCACTTGAATTAAATGTCCAACAATTTTCAACATGTGCACCATAACCATGATGGAATCAAGTTGTCTAGCTGTCCTAAGAAAACCTGTGATGAAATCCATGGAAATGACCTTCGATTTCCACATTGGAATCATAATCAATTGTAGCAATCAACCTAGATTCCTACACTCTCTCTTAACCATATAACAATTGAAACGTTTGGCTATAAACTCCACCACATTCTTCTTTAGATTCAACCAATAACAAAACCTATTTAGTGTATTCAATGTTTTCCAGTAGCCTGGGTGACCAGAATATGGTTTCAGATGAAACTCCCTCAAGATCCCCTTCCTGAGCTCACTATTGTCTAACACATATATCCTATCTGTAAATATAACCAATCCATTTTCCTTGAGATGGTAGTCTAAATCCTGTACAGCTACACCTGTACCGATACCTGTACCTATACTTGCACCTGTAATGCCACATGTACCTGTACCTGTATTATCACTTGTATGAACACTTTACTTATAACAAAACTTGTAATTGTACATGGTCCAGCACTTGTAGTTGTACTCTACTTCAGCTTATGCATAATATCCATATACCTATGATCTAGTTGACCTACCTACATGATCCTACTCTGTAAATATATCCCATATGAGCTCATAGATGCAATGTGATTTACCTCTACCATCCTGCTAAGAGCATATATGATATTGCTATCCTTTCCCTTGATGTATATGATATGGAATTCAAACTCGATGATCATGGTACCTCATATAGCTTTCCTAGAATTGAGAACTGGTTAAACAAGTATCTCAACCCAATGTGATCACTCATCAGTTCAAACATCCCGCAAAGAAGATAATGCCTCCACATCTTCAGTTCAGCTATGATCGCTGCTAGCTCAAGATCATGTGTAGGGTAGTTATTTTGATGCACATTTAGTATTTGTGACTAATAGAATACCACTTGTCCATCCTCGATAAAGAATCCACCAATTCCTTTCTTGGAAGAATTTGTACATACTACAAACTCCATGTTCGAATATGCAATATTTAACACTGGAGCATGTGTCAACAATTTATTAAGCTACTCAAAACTATCCACACACTATTATGTCCAATTAAAATTATTACCTTTCCTCTCTAATGATGTAATTGGATAATAAATCTGTGAGAAGATCTTGATGAACCTACTACAATAACCTATCAATATAATGAATGATCTCACCTCATATACATTCTTAGGAGCTACCCACTCCATGATGTCCCTTATCTTTTCTGGATCTACTCCAATGCCCTATATGGAGACAAAATGTCCCAAGTAGTTTACCTCAGCCTGGAATAAACTACATTTATTAAGTTTAGGATACAATTGATACTCTCTCAACAACCTCAATATTTCCTCCAAATTCACGGCACGCTCTTCCACATTTTTAGAATACACCGATACATTATCAATAAAAACAATCTCAAACTAATAAAAATAAGGACACAACACATTTTTCATCAAAAAAATAAATGTAGCTAGGGCATTAGCCAAACTGAATAAAAATACAAAAAAACTCATAATTCGTGTACCTAATATTCAATGAGGTCTAGCAGATGTCTTTCCCTTTGATGCATACCTAATGATAGCCCAATCTCATGTCAATCTTAGAGAACACTGCTGCTCACTTCAGTTGATAGAAAAAATCATAAATCCTCGATAGTGGGGACATGTTCATTATGGTCACTTTGTTCAATTTCCTATAGTTAATGAAAAATATAAGTGTCGTATTTCTTCTTCACGAAGAACATCGGTGCACTCCATTAGCCTAATGTACCCTTTGTCAATCATCTCTTTTAGTTTCAACTTTAATTCTACGAACTCATATGTGCTCATCCTATACAGTTCCTTTGATGATCGAGATACCCCTAACATCAACTCAATAGAAAATTCTACATCCTTGTGCAGTCGCAAATCTAAAATACCTACTTGAAACACATCTTGAAACTACTGTCAAATTGGATACCTACTCAAAAATTCTACATCCCCAACTTCCTTACCTTTGTCAATAGAGATATGAACTACAAATAGTACACACCCTTTCCTACGACTTGGCTTGGCCTGCCATTAGAGAACTTTTGACATCTAAAATGGTCCCCCTAAGAAAAATGTACAACCAAAATAAAATTTATAAAAACCAATAGGATTAAATATGATGATGTCAACCCTGGGGATGATTCACCATTTTTGGGGTAAAGAGGTAAAATAACTTAGAATTAATAAAATAATAAAACTACTTTTTTCAACTTGTATTTTGAACTTATCTCCCTACATTTTTTATGAAATTTCAAGGAGTACTTGTTGAATGCAAAACTTAATTCCTCATGCAAGGAGAACTCATGTTACATGCTTTTGATGGACCCTACTACATGAGAAATGGGAAATACATGAAAAATCATGATTACAATCACGTTTTCCATGTATTTCTCATTTTTGTTGCAACACAGTCCATCGAAAGTATGCAAAATTGGTATTTCTTGGATGAGGAGTCAAATTATTCGTCGAACGAGTGTTCCCGCTCGAAATTTGAGGAAACCCATATAGAGATAATTTTTAAATAAGAGTTGAAAAAGTAGTTTTTTTCTTTTTTCTCTCTTAAATATGATTATGTAATATAATATTATTTTATTGTTTCCACTATTATTTTATAATTTCCTTACAAGGCCCATTTAGACCTCAAAATTCCCCTAATGATGGATGTCACAATCCTAATTGTTCTGCCTTTCTTATTTCCCTATAGGACTCTTGGTTCCCCATTGTAATCCAAGCACTCAATGGATTTTTCATATCAATATCCCTTGGTCATGCTAAGATATAACCAATCCATACCAAATATCATACTTTATGATCCCAATGGCAATATGTTCAAGTGAGCTATTTTAGGCATACCATTTAACTCAAATGCACAAGCTCTTACCCAATGGTGAACTATTTTCTTCATACATGGGGCCAATTTCACTAACCAATTTTATGCATGCAGTTCCTTAATAAAACAACACTTATCTCCCAGATCAGGATTAACATAATTGTAGTAATATCTAGGGTCAATAAAAATCGAAACAACTTGATCACAAACCTTATCATCCTTCTGAATGATAGAAGCTCCGTGATTTTCCTTCATGTTGTATACATATGCATAAATTTCAGTAATGTTATTCCCAACATCTACCACTGTTTCTGCCTCTTGCACATTGTAGATATTTGGCCTACCACCTTGATTTTGTGGAAAATATCTCCTACAATGATCTCCCCCACAAGTCTAACATTGCACAACCTCCCTATTCTCATTCTTATTTTTCTCGTCCGACCAAAATCCTTGTCCTTTGCTTGATGTATTGAACTTATCAGGCGGTGAAATATTCTTTTTGGTACCTATAGCTTGTGTAATTTCTCCCTTCTTCTCCCATTTTCCTTTGTTCTTGTGGTTACCTTTCCAGTATGGCTTTTCCTCCAATATGCACTTCGCTTACTCATAGCAATTCTTGAGTTTCCGGATGGCCTCCTCTAATGACATAGGCTCATCAAACATAATCCTATTTCTCAATGCTATCAAAAACCTACTAATAAATCTATGGATCTTGGCCTTCTCCTCCTTGAGGTAAGCAATATATCTCAATAACTCTAAGAATCTGCTACTATACTCCTCATTTGTCATGGAACCGATCTTTAGCTCATAATTTTTTTTTTTTCCTATCATTGTAGTATCTCTCTGATAGATAATTATTTTGTAATAATGTTTCAAACTCACTCCAAGTCAACTCCTACTCAGAAATATCTCTATCATTCTTCACAACTTCCCATAAAATATTTGTTTGACCTTTGAGGCTGAATGTAGCTAGCCAATGTTTCATATTTTTAGAATAATCGTAGCATCTAAAAAATTATTCATCCCTAGCAACCATGGCACCTCTGTATCCTGTGGTTTCTTAATCTCTCCATAAAATGTATGTGGTTTTTCCTTTTTAAATTCATCCGAAATTAGCCACTGGCACTCCTCCTGCAAGGATGATAATGATGATGATCATGATTCCTATCAAAAGAAGAAATAGAATGACACACATGTCTGTCACCTCTCCTATCTGAAGTGTCAAAAAATCTTCCATCTCTAACCATCTAATCTCTATCCAACCTATGACTGGGAGAACTACTGCTATATGCTCCATTGGTCCCATCCTCCTGCCTATATATGATCTTAAGTTGCCCTTGTTTTTGCAACACTAAAAAACTTTAAAGGATTGTTGCATTAACCTCTACTTGATTTTCTCATGCATGTATAAGTCTGTCATTATCTGCCTTACAAATCCTTATTTCTTCCTTTATACTTCTAATTGTATCTTCCAAACCACACCATGTTTTTCGTATGACTCATACTGAGAATATCTGCATTCTACCATTCTGCTATTCATCTTTTATTACTTATTGCAATGTGCAATATATTAGCTAAAACAACTCATAATTAAACTAACAAAACTTAGTGTAATTTGGGTAGGATACATCCTAAAATATCAATCAATAAATGAAATATATGTATATACATAACCACAACAACGTATAGACTCATAACACATGGTCTATGAGCACATAAACATCAGTCTAGTTGGATTTTGGCTAGCAATGCATAATCATACCAAATACACAGCATGACCTAATGCATGACAACCTCAACCATGCCAACACTAAATTGATCACATGCACCCATATGACATGCTTAAACAAACATGAACGACCAATGCATGATCATCATATAGCATCATGTAAGAAATCATACACAGACAAGACAAAAGCATAGCCAATGTGTGACCTAGCATGAACAAGCAATGCATATACAACATATACCAACAAGTAAGAAAGTGTGCACTAACAATACACAAGAATTAACTACACATAGAAAGTCATACACTAATTACAACATATTGATGACAACACCACGAGTCCTTCCATAGAGACACCACTCCCACCATCGCCAACACAACACAAATGCAACAAGCACATACACCCTAGGTATGAGAAGCACATATGCAACCAATAGAAAAGCATGACCAACGCACTGCCATCAAGTCAACGGGTTGAACCATGCTCTGATACCACTCTGTAACACCCTCTTCCCACATATACCCAAGTAGCCAACCAATTGTGGTAGACATGTGACGACATAGTACTATATGGGAATGAAGCTCCTAGGTGACCTTAAGGAAGTGGATCTGGAAGAAACAGAACATAAAGACCTTGTACAACAACAAAAACACCCCCATTAGGTAAAAAAACATTTCAGGCTTCTTAGCCTTGGTCACACTGAATTTTTTACCTATTTTAGCCATAGTAATAGGAATAACACTACATGTCTATGGCCAGGGACCATGAAATTTAGTTTTGTGCCCCCATATTTGCGATTTGAGCCACCTTTTTATGCCTAGAACTTGGTGATTTTCCCAGAAATTCATGAAAAGTTTAGATATGATAAATAAAATCAAGACAGTGATAAGGAACCAATCACATCATTAATAACTCATCTAGAATCCTCCTATCCATGGCGGGAATTGTTTCAAACATGTCACAAACATTGAATCTATAGATGTAAAAAGGATAACAAATAAAAAGGGTCTCATACTTATTTGAGAATTGTTAACCAATACATCATTAACTACAATACAATCTATTTTTCCATAGAGACATTGGGTATTCATTTACAAATAAAAACATGGGTAAATCCATACATCATCGTTGTAAAAATACATGTTCATAACAAACATAATAAAAACAAAAATTCTACGGATATAACAACAATATAATCCACATATAAATCAATACATTTTCATACTAGATACCAACGGAATGAAATTCTCATAAAATTTCGACATTCCACCCAACCATAGATTGGTTGAGCCAAATATCTCTTTAGACAATCACCCCCATGCAATATTCCAAACATGAATATTGGATAACATTAAACACATAGTCAAAACCAATCTAGGGATTCCAGAGAAAAAACCACCTAAATGTTTAACCAATGATCCCACCTCATAGTTGGACATCTCAAACATCATGGATTAGTCTCTATCCAAGCTACACCAGGACTCTCGAGTTTTTTTTCCAACCAAGACCCTAGTACTAGTAAGTCAACCCCAGTTGTTTCCAAGCTCTAGAGAATTTGTCTAGCCAAGGCTTCAGGACTAGTAACTCATCCCAAAAAATGTATGTCAGGCTCCAGAGAGTTTTTCCAACAAAGTGATCCAGATTTATGTAAGAACATAGAAAAATAGAAATATAACCATAACATAAAAATGCAATGGAAATAACACTTCATTTCATTAATATCAAGGAACTGAAATTTGTTTACAGATAGAATGGAAATAAACTAGTGTGGGCACTGGTAGCTTATATATGAGAAGAGATGTGGTGGCTACAGACTTATGAAATTTGAGTTACAATGAGGATAAAAAGCCTATATATTATTGGGAAACAATGGAAAACCCTAAACATCAAAAAACCTAACCCTAGGATTTGAAACGGTGGAAGATGGTCCCTGTCGGGGTAAATTGCTACATCAATTTCCCAGGGTCGTAAATTTGGCATACTATCCCTATTGTATGCACATGATACATCGTTAGAAATATTTATTGAAGGACTATAAATTTTTATTGAAAATATTGAGTCTAAAACATATTCTTATTTTCCGGAGGTTTGATGCCCAAAAAACGTCGTTGAGGGACTCAAAATGGCTCCGGAAGTTCAGGATCCAAAAAAGTGGTAAAAATAGGAAATTGAGCTATAATTAAGGAAAATGAAAAACTAAAAGAAACAATGATGGGGCCCCAAGTGGAATAGGCAGGTGGCCACCAATATCCACCTTGATGACAAAGGCTCCAACAACTAATAAATTAACCCCATATCTAAAGGAATCATGAGAATGAACCATACAACAATAAATGAAAATAAACCCACAATACCATGAGTATCCAGGAAATGAAAATACTAGGAAAATCCACATGTATACACCATGCATGCCTGAACTACTGAGGAAAACATACATGCAACTCGATACGTGCAATGAAAACTTGATTTTGTTGTTGATTCTGATGTGCACTTGCACTTTCATGGTATTAATTTTCCTTCTTTCTCCAAATTACCAAGTATCGACACTCTCTAAGAGTGATCCATGAAAAATCTAAGTATCCGAGAGTATGAGAGAGAGAGAGAAAATAATGAGAAATCTCCAAAAAATCACTGATAAAAGGTACCAACTGATCTTTAGAATCCTTTTTATAAACGAGGCCTCTATTTTCTTCATTTTCCATTATTTTCCTTCACTTTCCTCCTGATTTCTTTCTTTTTCATAGATAAATGTGCCAAAAATACTTATTTCCTCTTTAATGCATTCGCCATATCCATTTCTAATTTCTTTAGCCATAATAAACCATGTGAACACCCACACTAGGATGTTTTTACCAAAATTCAACTTGGAATACATGTCCCATCGTCCATGGTTATTATTTGAGATTCATTATATTGGAATTTTGATGAGGGTTGTTACATGTGAAGAAGTGGTCTCAGGTTCATTCCAAAGGCCTAGGAATATCTTGACCAGTTTTTGTGGGCTACATGGTAAATCCTATGGGAGGTGTCTCGATTTAGGGCCTAGTGATCTGGGAATGGATTTTGCTAAAGCCCGAGAGATGAGGACATGGAAAATTTCTCAAGGATAGTGATGGATTTAGGATGGCATTCCATGTTCAGTTTGGTTTTTTGATTGGATCATAGGTTTGGTGTGGTCACAGTATCATGAGTGTGGAGGTTTATTAACCTCTACATTTATGTTGGCTTAAGGGGTTCTAAACCAAGTTCAATTTATTTTCACAACCAATAAAACCATCCAAATACTGGACCATTCGATAGTTATCTTCTTGTGGAGACTAAATTCTCACCCGAAGCAGTATAATGGGGTGCTAGATCCATGTTGTCGCACCCTAGGGGATATTTTGACGTGGTAGATCTAATTAGATTAACTGCAAATTATATAACATATTTTCACACATAGAGTCAATGGTAAATATATATAACCCTTCCAGAGATGATAATTAAATACCTTGATATATTTCACGCACATAGTTAACTATACTTCATTCAGATCTAACTATTTATCATAGATTAGTATTTACACAGAGATGTTATTAACTGATTCACTGAAGTAAATACAGAACAATATAAAAAATCTAAATCTACAATAGATGAAAGATAATATAATACAGTAAATCACATAAGAGTATGAGTTCGCCAAAAATGACTTCTTCATTAATAGATTTACAATTCAGTACAATGTATCTTTCTGTCCATATAGCAACAGATTCCACACACAGCTAAGGACTTAGGTTTCTACGCACACAACCAGCAAGAGCCTTTCTACTCGGAAAAAACCCACACTAAGAAAGAGGCATAAAAAAAATGATGCATGTTTTTCTTCTACAATATCCTTCTTTACTTGACTATTACATATTTATATTATAAAAAAATGCACACGTACCATGGTTTGGGACCCATGGTTTTCCGTTTATCCCTTTACAATAGTTAATGGCATTTGACCCACCCCAAATCCCCTTTTACCATCTGCACACAACATGTACAAAAAACTTAACCAAAAGTAAACTAAAAGTAACCCGAGGGAAGATTGCTCCAACAAGCCCCCGACAAAATCTCCTGACTCGTCCCAAGTCACTGTGGGGTGGTCGCCTACATATTCACCATCAATGCTTCCACAATGATCTTGAGTGGTAGTATGATGGCATTTGTGGTGGGTTTAGGATTTCTCTGTGTCCTTGCCTTTCTATTCGGTGTCATTATGTGATTCCTTGGTCATTTGTTGATTGGTAGGTGTCTTCTGCATAGAAGAGGTGGCAACCTCAGTGGTGAGCAGCTATACCCATGTAGGCGACCACTCTGTTGTTTTACGCACTAGTTCATTTTCCGTGACCATGTATGGAAGTTCATACCATGCTCCTTCCAAAATTCCCTTCGCGTGGATCTGCATGTTATGAAATGTGGCTTTAAAATCCCTGACATTCTTGTATTTTTCATAGAGTCGAACAACACCCAAAAATGTTATTCTCCTCAATTCTGGAGGGGATATTGGAGTTCCATAATGTAGCATAGCACGTGGTTCCATAATTCTGGAGGTCCAACTCAAAGTCAGGGAACAAGGTGTCCTTCTTCATCTTACAATCAATCAGTGTGATGATTAGTAACAACAAAGCACAATAGAAAGGTTTTCCTTCTACCTAGACCTCTCTAAAATTCGTAAAAAATTTAGTGTAGAGGTATTTGGACTAGTTGAACTGCATGCCCTTCTCACACTTTTTGGCTAACACAATTACATGGGTTAGGACTTCCTTCGACTAGCACTTCCACCATGGAAACTTTTAGGGGCTAATATTCACAGGTGGGCTAATTTTCCATGGTTTTTCCAAAAAAAAGATTCGCCAATTTCCATTTTTTTATAAAACTAATTCGCCCAAATTTTAAAATATAAAACTATTTTATGTTAAAAATCGCCAAAATTATATAGAAAATATATATAATATCATTATAAATTTGAATAATTTTACAAATACATCAATAAACATTTTATAGTTTGCATATTAGGGACTAGTGAGATTCACCGATTTTTTAAACTTCAAGATAATTTTCCATCCTTAAAATTATCCCTTGTCTTCCACATAGTCTTGCATGCGAAGATCGGCTTGCCAAATTCTACTTTTGGATCATTGATATTTGGATCAAGAACCCCTAGATATTGTGCGAGACCTTGACTTTTTCCTTGACATCCTCAACAACTTTTCGCTGTTGGATTTTTCTCAAAAATCTGTCGCAGGGTCCTCCCCATGGTGAGGTAGGTTTGTGATATAGTGTATTATCACATTATCATTTAGAATAGACCTCCATAGTCACAAGTAGTAGTTGTGCACTAGAGAAAGCAACTGGCACACACATATGTCATTGATAGGGCTGCACCAAAAATGAGGAACATGCAAGAGGTTCAACAACCCTGATTTATGCAGGCCCACTACCCAAGACTTTGGCTCAACCCTCATCACCCCACTGTCAGAGACGATCTTTTGTAGGTACATGAATGACGTGAGCTCAAGGAATTTCTCCTAGTCAGCTAGCTCCTAGTCTTCCATATTTAACAAAGGGATATTTGTGAACATATCTCCTTCGCCCGACACGTCTTGAGGGATCATCAACATGTTGAGATGCAACCACAATTTGTCTAAGCCTTTTGGGACCTTCACAGAGGATTTGCATGTGGCTATGTCTGCGGGCAAACACGATATGGGATTGACCACATCCACAAAATCCTCCTCCATAATTCTTTTGGGAAATTCACCCATAGGTCTCTTTTGGTACTAAAAAATGGTTGACTGACACTTTAGGGTATTATGGTGTGGTGATTTTTGAGACCCTGAGGACTTCCCATTCTTATTTTTTGGTGGCTGGGGTGTAGGCGCAGGGGTTTCAGTGACCAATGTAGGGGTATCAGTGGCCTACGCAGGGTTTTCCTCAGCCTGTGATGGAGAAGGGGTAGGTTTAATGGTGGTCATACTTGGAGGAATTAGGTACCCCAATCCTTGGTGGCACAACTCCTCCTCAAAAAGTGGATCGAGTCCAGACATAAGCTTCATACAACACTGAGACAGATAAAATAACAAATCACATGGAAAGCATAGGGAACTAATGTGACCCTTTGTTTTATATTTATAGCATAGGTAGGGCCTAAATGGTCTGACATGCATTAATGTAGCACCATAAATGCTAAAACAGCTCCAAATGTGGCATAATATCCTCATAAAATGTTAGGTCTCTATATTACCAGTATAGTCCCTTATTGTTGTTAGTGTAACCCCCATATTGTTATTATTGTGCCCTTAAATTATTATTGTTAGGTCAGCTAGGATTACTTTGTGGCCCCACTAAGATTACATTGTGGCCCCATGGACTCCTATATATAGAAAGGAGGTATTGTAATTTGTATCATCCAAGAATTGTTCATTCATGTAATATATTGAAGGTTTCTCCCTCGAAATGTCTTATTTATAGGGCGTTGATATCTCTTTTCATCTCTTTTTGGAGCTAGCTTCACAACATTTGGTATCAGAGCTTTGGATTCTAGGGTTTCACTGCCCCAAACAGGTCATAGTGGCATTTTCGCTATATTTTTTTTTCTACGAAGGTTCAGAAGCTGAAATTTGTAGAGTGCGAAGCCGAACTCCTTAGGAACATCTTCACAAACTTTCAGATCCTGGTTCATAATATTTTCATAGATATGATCTATGGAAGTTAGGTCTTTATGCAGACTCCTGAATTTAACCTAAAGAGGTCATCGTGGAATTTTTTCTTTAAATTTTTTTCTAAAAAAGTTTAGAAGCTGAATTTTTAGTGAGCGAAGAAGAACACCTGAGGAAGAGTTTTGCAAAATTTTAGAGCTTGGTTCACAATATTTTCGGATATATGGTCTGTGGAAGTTAGGTCTTTTGTAGGCTCCCAAATTTCATCTATAAGAGGTGATCGTGGGAAAATATTCATAACTCTCTCTCTGAGCATAGGATTGGAATTATGTAAAAGGTGTCTGCAAGTACATCGACTATATTTTTCACTATATTAATTTCAAATCCGAAGGAGGAAACAATGACACATGGCAGGTCATACAAGTTTGCTCTACCGAACCAGTCCATAATTAGGTCATCATAGGAGATTGGGCATAACTTTGTCTTCAAGAATCCAAATCAAGTCAGACCTATGGTATTAGAAAGGAGATTCGTAGGGCTACTCCAGGGCCAAATATATTATATTGAAGATATAAAATCACAAAGATAAATTAGTTTCAATATCGAGCTCCTCAAAATCAAGAAAAAGGTGTGTATTTTTTTTCAAATTCCATAAGTCATTTTTGAAAAATCAGTTCTAGGTGATTCCAAAGGCCTATTGAACATAGATATCAGTATTGGGTTCTAGAATTCCTCCTAAAATGAATTAAACACCCATTAAGCCTTTATAAGGCTCTACTACGACTTATTAAGACAAAGAAATGCAACATGAGGTATCAAAAGTCCATGAGAAAGTGCACCAAATTTTGCTATCGCAAAGAGCAACAAAAAATGAAATGGATGGTTTGAAGAAAACCGTGGAAACTAAGATGAATGGTTTGGAAGCTAATATGGATGGCATGGAAGTTGGAATGGAAGCTAAGGTTGATGAAAAAAAGGAAAACATGAAGAATGATCTAAAAGTAGACATTGAAGGTTTGACAAAGCTGATACAACAAATGTTTCCTAATGGTGAAAAGATAGTAGAGGAAAATCATGATGAGAACAAAATAAATGTTAATTGTGATTTCATAAACTCTAATGTTGGCAGGAAGAGCTACCATATTCCAAAAATGGATATGAGGAAGTTTGATGGAAAGGATCCTATAACATGGATACTACAGATGGAGCAATATTTTGATCTCAATAATGTGCAAAACACACAAAAGGTAGACATTGAAACTTACATTTAGAAAAAAATACATTTGTATGGTATCGATGGCTTGGTCCCATAAAAAAATTGTCACTTTCTCAATTTTTACGGAGGAAATGATAACACATTATGAGGATACAAAGAGAAACACCTTCTTTAGCCAATTGATAAATCTCAAACAAAAGGGTTTAGTGGGGGAGCACATTGAGGACTACCAAAAATTGAATTTAAGGGTAAATGATATTCCAAAGGAACACAAGATTGATCTCTTCATAGGGAATTTAAAGGATAACATCTAACATGAATTTCGAATTTTGGAACCTGAGTCATTGGAGAAGGCATTCAAGTTGGCAAGAAAAATTGAATGTAAAATTCTGGCAACAAGGAAGCCTACCACTCACTTTTATAAAAAGGGAAGTGTTGCTACTCCTAGATTTCCAAAACCTACAAGGTTGACACCACAAAAATTGGAAGGAAAAATATCAAAAGGGATTTGCTACAATTGTGATAGAAAATACATTAAAGGTCATAAGTGTGATGAGAAGAAATTATTTTACATAGATTATGAAGAGGAAGAAGAAAATGAACAAGAATAGGATAAACACCAAGAACCAACCCTAGAAGAGGAAGAAATGAGTCTAACCATATCGTGTAACGCATTGGAAGTAATTACCACTCCTCAAACTCTCAAGGCAGAAGGACATATCAAGAAGAAAAAGGTAATAGTGTTGATTGATTCAGGTAGTACCCATAATTTTATTCATTGTAAGGTAGACAAGGAATTGAATAGTTTCCTATACCCAGCACTAGAATTTCAAGTGATGGTTGCAAATGGAGGAACTATAAATTGCTATGGAAAATGCAATAATATCAAGCTAACCATGGGGGAATATATATTGAATAGTCCAATTCTTTCCATTCCTATGGGAGGTGCTGATGTTGTACTAGGAGTACAATGGTTATAACCTTTGGGGATGATAGCTTTTAATTTTCAAGAACTTTTCTTGAATTTTTTTTCAAAAGGAAAGGAAGTCGAATTATGGGGTATTTCAGGGAAGTTGGGAAATAAAAGAAGCTATAATGTCATGACAAATCTTCTACAGAAAGAACAACAAGGATTAATTGCACAATTATGCTCACTAGAAGTTCCAACATCAAAATCATCTATTTCTACAAATCTCCAAAAAGTCTTGGACAATCATTTCAAGGTTTTTGAAACTCCCAAAGGACTCCCACCTATGAATGATCATGATCATGCTATTCATTTGATTCCAGGAAGTGTTCCTCCAAACAGTAGGCCTTATAGATATCCTTATGTCCAAAAGAGCGAAATTGAACGTATGACTGTAGAAATGTTAGAGGCTGATATAATTCAACCTAGTCAAAGTTCTTTCTCTGCTCCTATAGTATTGGTACACAAGAAGGATGGATAATGGCGCATGTGTCTGGATTATAGGGAGCTCAATAAGCTCACCATTAAATATAAATTTCCCATTCCCGTGATTGATGAATTATTGGATGAATTACATGGAGTAATTTATTTTACCAAGTTGGATCTTCGTTCAGAATATCAACAAATTAGAATGAATACTGAAGGTATTCTGAAAACAACATTTCAAACTCATGAGGGTCATTATGAATTTTTGGTTATGCCTTTTGGCCTTACCAATGCACCCTCCACATTTCAAGGCTTGGTGAATTCCATTTTCAAACCCTTCCTTAGAAAATTTGTGCTAGTATTTTTTGATGATATACTAATCTACGGGAGGTCTTGGAAGGATCATGTTGAACATGTTGACAGGGTGCTCAAGCTATTGCAAGAGAAACAATTATATGAAAAAACATCCAAATGTTTCTTTGGAGTACAAGAGGTGGAATATCTGGGTTATATTGTATCTCACGAGGGTGTTAAGGTAGACCCTAACAAAATTAAATCCATTAAAGAATGGAAAGTCCCCACAACCATAAAGTAGTTTCCAGGATTTCTCCATTTAACACGGTATTATCACAAGTTTGTTAAGAATTATGGGAGAATAGCAACACCTCTAACAACATTATTGAAGAAAGATGCATTTCCATGGACACCTGAAGCAATTAAGGCCTTTGAACATCTTAAAGTGTCAATGTGCCTAGCACCAGTCTTAGCTACACCATACTTCAAAAAAATATTTATTGTGGAATGTGATGCCTCAGGAAATGGAATTGGTGTTGTTTTAATGCATGAAGGAAGACCCATTTCTTTTCAAAGTCATCCAATCGAACAAAACTATTTACAGAAATCTATTTATGAGAAATAAATGTTACCAATACTGCATGCACTCAAGAAATGGAGAACTTAGGTAATGGGAAGACACTTCAAGGTAAAAACTTATCATGAGAGTCTTAAACACTTTTTGAAACAAAGACTATCTTCAGAAAAGTAGCAAAAATGGGTCACAAAGACGTTGGGTTATGACTTTGAAATAATCTACAAAAAATGGAAGCTAAATGTTGTTGCAGCTGCACTCTCAAGAAATAATGAAGAGGTGGAAGCATTGCTTTGTTCCATTTCTATTATCCAACCAAATTAGATAACCAAAGTAAGGGATGAATGGAAGAAGGAAAAGGAAGTGTGGACACTCATTCAAAATCTGCAGCAAGATCCTAGTACATCTGATACATTTAGTTGGGAAAATGATTCCTTATGGTACAAAGATCGCTTATATCTTTGTATTAATTCCCAACTAAAACAAAAGATTCTTCTAGAATTTCACACTTCTCCTTTAGGAGGACACTCAGGATTTTTAAAAACTTACCACAAGGTGAAGAAAGATTTTTTTTGGAATGGCCTTAAATCTGATATTCAAAAATTTGTGGTGGAATGTTTGATTTGCCAGTAGAATAAAGTTGAAACAATTAAGACCCCGGGTCTTCTACAACATTTATCCATTCCAAGTCAATGTTGGGGGGAGATTTCAATATATTTTATCACAGGTTTACCTAAGACTCAAAGAAAGAGTGTCATCATGGTGGTATTTGATAGACTTACCAAGTATGCACACGTTTGTGCATTATCTCATCCATTTAAAGGAAGTACATGTTCTACTACATTTATGGACACAATTCAAAAGCTACATTGAAACCCAAGGGTTATTGTGAGCGACAGAGATCCCATTTTTACTGGAAATGTTTGGATGAAGTTATTTTCTTGTTTGGGTACTCAATTAGCTCATAGATCATCTTATCATCCTCAATCTGATGGTCAAAATGAGATAGTAAATAAATTTTCGGAAGGATACCTTCGTTGTTTTGTATCTTATAAACAAACACAATGGGTCAAGTGGTTTCCTCTCCCTGAATGGTGGTATAACACCTTCCATACTTCAGCAAAAATGACCCCATTTATGGCACTTTATGGATATCATCCATTGTCCTTCACATCATATTTAAGAGAATATTTGAAGGTTCAAGCAGTGGAAGATCACATCGAGAATCAACAAGAAGTTCTCTAGCTCTTAAAGGATAACCTAAATTTGGCACAAAATCGAATGAAACAATAGGAATATCAACATCACAGCGAGAGAAATTTTGATGTAGGAGACTGGGTTATTTTACGGCTACAACCATACAAACAAATGTCCCTCAAGCAAGCTAAGAAGGACAATACATTATCGCCAAAGTACTATGGTCCTTACAAGGTGTTGCAAAATATTGGTACTACGGCATACAAATTGGAGCTTCCTACTTCTTCACAAGTCCATCCAGTTTTCCATGTTTCATGTTTAAAGAAGGTTATAGGTGAAAATATTCTTGTTCAAACAATATTGCTAGAACTTGAAAAGGAAGGAAAAATCATATTGGAACCTGAAGTGGTCACGGAAACAAGAACACAATAGCTACGAAATCGATAAATTTTAGAGTATCTCATCAAGTGGAGGAGCTTACCCACTGAAGATTCTACATGGGAGGATGAGAATTTTATACAGAAGTACACAGAGCTACTCAAGCCTTTAGGACAACACTTTTTTGAAGGAGAGGGGCATGTTAGGTCCCTATATTACTAGTATAGTCCCTTATTGTTGTTAGTGTAACCCCCTTATTTCTATTATTGTACCCTTGTAACCCCCATATTGTAATTATTATGCCCTTAAAGTATTATTGTTTGGTCGGCTAGGATTACATTGTGGCCCCACTAAGATTACATGGTGGCCCCATGGACTCCTATATATAGGAAGGAGGTTTTGTAATTTTTATCATCCAAGAATTGTTCATTCATGTAATGTACTTGAGGTTGGCCCCTCGAAGTGGTTTATTTATAAGGTGTTGATATCTCATTTCTTCTATTTTTGGAGTTGGTTTCAAAACATAAAATGTATTTTAGTAGCTCCCCCAAATGGTAATAAATTTTTCCTATCCATATTTACTATTCCAATGGATATATTATGGCACCTCTGTGACTGATTCAACCTTCTAGGGCAGATGCTCATCACACCCGTCTAGGGATCTGCCATTTTAGTTGTGAATATTCATACTTCTGTCCATATATTTATTTGTTGTGTGCAAGGAAAGGGTCATCCCTGCATGGTTTCAGTAGAATTCCATTTACAAACCCTGGAAGGTCTTCTCCACTTAATTTGGCTAGTCATACTACACCTCTCTTTGGGATGTCCTTTACAATATACGGTCCGAGCCAATGAATTTTTATTTCTAAGGCATTGATATATATTTTCTTCTATTTTTGGATTTCATTTCAGAACATAAAATGTATTTTAGTAGCTCCCCCAAATGGAAATAAATTTTTCCTATCCATATTTACTATTCCAATGGATATATTATGGCACCTCTACAACTGATTCAACCTTTTAGGGCAGATGCTCATCACACCTATCTAGGTATCTGGCATTTAATTTGTGAATACTCATACTTCTAGCCATATAGTCATTTTTTGTGTGCAAGGAAAGGGTCATCCCTGCATGGTTTAAACAGACTTCCATTTACAAACCCTGGAAGGTCTTCTCCACTTAATGTGGTTAGACATACTACACTTCCATTTGGGATGTCCTTTACAATAGATGGTCCGAGCCAATGAATTTTTATCTTCCTTGGGTGGTGCAAAAACTTCAGTTCCTATAAAATAACCAAATCCTATTTTTTAAAGACCTTTTGTCTAATTTTCCTGTCATGCGAAACCTTTCCGCATTCCTTTTTCACTCGTTTATGGAAACCTACAATGAATCGGTCCTCGAAAAACTGTGACAATGGTTCTTCCATAATATCCTACTCAATGATATTACTAATAATTTCAATGAACAAACTTCGGACAATATAATCCATAGGCATAAAAGCTTCCTACCAATACACCATTCTGAAAGGTGTTTTCCCTGTCAACTTCTTGCACGTGGTCATGTATGCCCACAAAAACACAGGTAATTATACATCCCAATTATTTCGATTAGAATTTCAAATCTTACTGAGAATGGTCTAAAATATCTTATAAAATATTCCACCGCACCATTTTCCTATGGAAGATACTGAGTACTCTTATGATAATGAATCTGGAATTCTTCAATCAGAGCTTGAAGAGTTTCATTTACAAAGCCTGTACCCTTATCAGTGACCAAAATATTAGGGCACCCAAACTGAGAAAATATGTTCTCAATAATGAAGTGCACAACTATTTTTGCACTATGATCCTTCACAGGCTTAGCCTCATCCCATCTTGTCACATAGTCTGTTGTAGTGATTATGTTTTGTGCACTTGTGTTCTTTGTTAGAGGGTTGATAGGTAAAAAAAAATTAATGGCCCATTTTTCAAAACCTTGCAGAGTCACTTGTGGCTATAGGGGAATCTCATATTTACGCAACGGTCTTCGTGTCCTTTGACTTACATCACAAGCATGACAATACTCATGTGTGTGACTGTGCAATGTGGGCCACCAAAACCCAACTCGTAAAATATTTTGTGTAGTTCCTTTCCCTACATAGTCACCTCCTGCAACTCCTCCATGACCCTTGAATAATATATCTCACCTTTCGAATTCCAACACATACCTTCTTAGTACTTCATATGCACCTACTTTTTATAGCTGGCCAACAATAAAGGTAAAATCATCTACATGCATGACCAACTCTTTCTTTTGTTTCAACGTATATTCCATGGATGAACTTAGAGTTGTCAAAAAATGAATAATATATAAAAATTGATCATTGATTACTTTTATTTCAAGTAGCTATGCATTTGGTAAATCGTCTTCCAAGCTAGTTGTCTCTTCTACACTTTCAATGCATGACAAATGGTCTCGCCCAACATTTAGTCTTCTAGGTTTCAAAATTACTTCAAATTCATAATCCTAAAATATTGACATCCATCTGTAGATCTTCCCTCCTAACATAGGCTTTTGACCAGGTACTTCAGGTTAGAGTGGTCAGTAAGCATATTAAAATGACCTTCGAACAGATAGTGGGGGAACTGCTGCAGTGCATAGACCATAGCTAGTCCTTCCCTCTCTGTGGTTGTGTAGTTTCACTCCGCACTTGACAATTTCCCACTCACAAATTCAATAGGGTGGTCAATATCCCCGGCTCCTGCCTGTGTTAACATAAATCCAAATACGATGCAGGAGGCATCGACATGTACATGGAATTCCTTTGTCTAGTATGGAAAGATAAATATGGGATCAGTGACCATATTCTCCGTAAGAAATACAAAGCTATTCTAGCATTCCAGGTCCTAGAAAAAGGAGGCATCCTTCTTTAGTAAGTTCCCCATGGGTGCACTGATCATTGTGTAGCCTTGAAAAAACATTTGGTAATACCCTATATGCCCCAAAAATGACTGTAGTTGTTTTAAATTTGCGGAAACTTCCATGTTAAAAATAACAATGATATTCATTAAATCCACCATCAATTCTTGCTAACAAACAATATGACCTTGCAAGATCCTGAAGGGGATGCATAATATAAACTTTTTCATATTGAGCAAGATTTGATACTTTCAACAAGTATCCAGCATTAGGCGTAGGCTTGACACATGCTTCTTCAATAATCAAAATACAGTCCAGTGATTAAATTATACTTGTAAGAAATTATGGATGTGTTCTTTGAACGTAGCTACTACAATGTGCAAGAATATAGCTGGCACATTCTTCAAACCAAATGGCATGACAGTGTACTGAAAGGATCCCCACTCTATCGCAAAGGTTTTCTTGGTTCTATCTTTTGGCGTGATTCTTATCTAGTGGTATCCTAAGAAACCATCCTTAAATAAGTAGGCCCCTTGCCCTCCCACATTGTCCAGTATTTCACCAGAAAATGGGGTTAGGAATGGGTCATTTATGCAAGCGTCATTAAATTTGTGTATATCCAAGGAAATCCTTATTTCTCCCTTGGTTTTCTTGTCCTACACCACCATAGGGCTTACCTAATATCATTCTTCCACTCGTTCTATGATCCATGGAACAACCATTTTCTCCAATTCCTCTTTCTATATGTATTTAGGATTCAGCCTCTATGGGTGCCGCTTCACAGGTTTTGGATCCTGTTTCAAGGTGATACTCATTACCCCGAGATCTCTTATAATCCCCTTCAGCTCAAAACATTTCGTAGGAAACAACTAATGATATTCAGTCAATAGCTCGATGACCTTACCTGTCATGCCATCATCCCAAAAGCACCCTATATTTTCTAATTTTGGCTATTCCTCTGAGCCAATATTGACTTACTGAATCTTTAGAGTCTTAGTTACATCTAGTGACTCAATCATAGGCCTAGAAATTGCATGTTGTCCTTCTGACTCATGGATCGTAATGTTCCTTGGGTCTTCTTCGTTATCTTCAATGGAAAAATTTTGATAGTCAACGACGTCCTCCATCTGCACAACCCTTTTTGGCAAGGCACATTTAATCGACAAGTTTTTGGTGCCAAGTATGATTTCCTCCATATCATGCAGTGCCTCACCAAGGCATTTGAACCCACCTTAGAAACTAAAGGCTAGGATAAAAATTTCTGTCAGCGTAGTCCATTTAGTGGTTCCTTTCCGAAACTTAGTTTCGAGGCACGAGTTTGTAGCCACCTTCCCCAACGTGTGGATGAATATATGCACCCATTCTGGCATCAATTATTCACCCAAATCGTCATTCCATCTAGCCACATGTTTTCATGGGTTTCCATATCTATCATAGGTCTCTCTCATTCTGGTATTTAGATGCTCAAATCGCAGACACATCATGTGGACGCATTATTCCCAATTAGCCAAGTTACCTTTGTGTGTCCCCCTCTAGCGCGCGAGGGTTAAGCGTAGAGATATATCAAGTGCATGTAATCGTTGTGCTTCTAGAATTTTTTTTTCAACTTTTAAAATCAAATTAACATTACTCATGCCATTATAATAAGACAAATCTTGTACCTCTAAGGATATGCACAGTCGGGTTTTTTTCAGCGAATTGCAGTGCAATGCAGAGACTTCATGCAACTGGTTTTTCCAGTTCGCCAATTCCTAATCTGAATTTGAAAAGTAGGAGCTATCATTCTCCCAATTAATTCTTCCATCCACTCTCAGGTTGATCCAGAATTCATTCCATGCAGTCAAATTATAGATATGATGAACATCATTATATGTGTGCATCAACTCTCTATATCTTTGTCATTCTTGAGGGTTTAGGGGGATCACAACCCTCATTCCATTACTTTCAAACACCATACTACTGCACTTAAGCTTGACGATGTCACCCATGTCAATATCCCAATCCAAACCCAATAACACATGATAAGGGTCAATATCATAAACAATCTAGATAACTTCAAAGTTTTTGATTACCCTTACTCCTTCGATATCCACTACTACTTGCGAGAGCCTTCATAATGGGATAATATTTTGCTAATTCTCCATGCACAACTAGATGGTGGACCACTCCAACTTAGGTTTTCCCATTCATTTCCAATTCATATTTGGTAAAACATTCTCATCATCTCCTAGATCCAAAATGGCTTGATCCATATCATATGCACTGATCTGAGAAGTCAAGCACATTTCCCATCCAGTTGTTATTTTATTCTTATAAATTTTATTAACAACCTTTTAATCCATCTAGGATTGTTATTTCCTTGTACATTTGTCTATTAACGCTTGCATGTTCTCAACTACCTTCTTATTGCGCAAAAAAAATGATACAAGGATTTAGCTCTTCATCTCCTTCGACCACGTCCATAGGCTTTCTTGATGGTTTAGACGTTGAGGTGCTCACCTAATCGAAATGCTTCTTCACTTCTACAAAATTTTCCTTTTCTCTCTATAAGTTGAATCCTTCCTTATTTTCAGGTGCTTTTCGGATCTAGATTTTAGTATCAGGCTTTATCCCTTTGTCTTCACTGATTGTTACACCTCTCCTAATAATCATATTCACACTTGGTTCTTCTTAACATAGCTCAACTCTTACAATTCGAATATTTTGACTAGGATTTTGTGGTTTCTCTCCTTAAATTTCACCAATCAAGATAAAGAAATATTCAATAACATGATTAAAGTGTCTACAATACCTGCAAGAATGATGTGTTGGGTTCAAAATTTACATGCATAATGACCCACATTTTCAAAATTATAACAAATAAGCTACCCCTTTCCTTGACCATCTCCTCCTACACTTCCTTTTCCTTTTCTTTGGAATCCACCACACCCACACGGGGATGTTGGTAAGCCTACTTATGTGCGCATCCTATATAGATAAGTTCATTCAATCATCAATGTGAAGTTGCGACACTACTGCTCATCATGTCCCACCGATGTGACAATTTGCAGAAAGGTTGCCTAAGCTCAGGGATATATTTACCGATCCTAGGGCTGAATTTTGTCGTGTGCATACCTATTTCCTGAAAAATCATGCACCATAATGTAGGAGTTCCACTTTCTCCTATCACACTCTTTAGTGTGCTTGGTCCTCCAACTGCTATATAGTCATTAACTACGGGGCACTGATCGTTGTGATGTTCGATGACATTACAATGTATACACCATACATTTGCACATACCTCCTTTCCTTTATATTTGTGCAGAATTTATATTTCTATGTGCCTTGCCTTTAACTAAATTTGGATCTACTGGGCCACGATCTGCACAACTGGTACAGGTGAATATTCTAGCTTCATTGCAATCTCTACAGCTTCAGCCCGTGTTGCAATATTTTGTTGGCTCAAGGGTTGGCGCATATGCGACAGTAGCATGGAAATGAACCATTCTTCATGTTGCATATCATCAATAGTAAATTTCCCATCTTTAATAGTTTTCTTCAACCATTGATCCACCTCCCACATGGATTCGTTTAATTTTTGGTGAATCTCCTTCAACTGAGTTATTCATTGAGCATACAATTTCACCTTTTTAAATTGTTCCTTCAATGCAACCTTCAAATTATCAATTATTGAATTAGGTTTCATCGCCACATACCTGATGTACTAATCCAATGCATGATATTGAAAAGAAGTAGTGATTTGTTCTTTCTTAGCACCCTCATTATTAATTTTCTTTGTTCTCCATACAATTTTTGTTAAAAACTAGAATTGATCCACATTTTCATTCCCAATACCACAAAAATTAGGTAAATTCATGGAAGCGGCCATATCGGCATCTCATGGTGGTGGAGGAGGATGGCTTGTTAGAGAAATACGAGTTTGGGACCTGAGTGGATGGGATCTAAACTTTGGCCAACAAACCAAGGTTGTCGTGATCTTACAATTTCTCTTCTTTCGAGTGCACAACTTCACAAGAAGTATTGACTTCATATTCCTCATCGTTGTCAGATTTAATTTTGAAGGGCTATAAATAAAACCTTATTCTAGATCCACTCTGTAATTTCTTCCACTACGCCTAGTCGGGACTGTATGGGACATTCACTCAATATGACTGCACATAATACCTTGTCCACACAATAGCATTTTGATCCACAGTTTCATAGAGCACAGGATATTACCTCTAACACCCTTGAAAAATCTCCTTCAGCTTCAGAATATGATACTAATTAATCAATAGAGAATTCAATCATAAATCCTACTAGAACACTATCAATCTAGTGATCCACTGCATGGGTGATCTTGTTGCTAGATTTCTCCAATTGATGTACTAACTCTGGGGTCCACTTAGCAATGATGTCATCATTTCCATAGTTATGGAATTGAATAAGCTAATACAACCACTCGTGCAATTCAGTCACAAAGTAAGCAAAGAAAATTCATGGACCTCTGTGTATATATGCCTTTGTGTGCAATCTTTGACAAACAATTTAGAGCTTATTTTTTCTTGAATCAAAAATTCATGTATCTTGTTGTCAATCCAATGTTGCAGTTTTATATTTGTCAGGTGCCACATCAAATATCCCTCAAAATGATCATGATCATGAAAAAATAACCATTTTTCGGCTTATTGGGTCCTGACCTAGGTTCAGATTATTTGCGTAACCAACAAAACCCTCCAAATAGTGGCCCTCTTGGAGATGCTCTGCTTCCATAGACCAAAGTCTTACTCGAAGCTATACGGGGGGGTGTTGGAACTAGGGTTCTGCTCCTTGAGGGAGATTCTGATGTGTTAGATATAATAATACTTAATGAAGATAATATAGCATATTTTTGCACACACAATCAATAGTAAATAGATCTAACCCTCTCATAGATTATCACAGATTATATCAATATATTTCATGCACATTAGTAAATTGTAGCTCACTCAAATCTAACTATTTATCATAGGCTAATATTTGCACACATATGTAATTAACCCATGCAATAAATTAAATACAGAACAATAGAACATATATAGATCTACAAAAGATAACAGATAATCTAAGACAGTAAATCACATAAGAGTCTGAGTTCTCCAAAAATTCCTTCCTTATTAAGAGATTTGCAATTTCATAGAATCTATCTTTTTGCACATAGAGTAGCATAATATGCATATAGCTCAGGACTTAGGTCTCTAGGCACATAGGCAACATGAGCCTTTCTACCCAAACAAAACCCAAACTAAGAAAGACACCTAACCAAAATTAATCCAAGGTTTTCTTCTATGATATCCTTCTTTTTACAACTCTTACATATTTATATTATCAAAAATGCACACAGACCATGGCCTCAAACCATGGTTTGTGACTCATGGTTTTGAATTTAACCCTTTACAATAATTAGAGGACTTTGACACACCCCAAATCCGCTCCGACCATCTGTGCATAATGCGTAGAACAAAACTTAACCAAAAGTAAACCAAAATGTACGCTAGGGGACCTTGCTCCAACAATTCCCTCAGTTGTTTTTGGATTTTTTTATTCATGTGATACCACATTCATGCTTGGGACATGGAACAAGGGTGAATTTCTAAATAGATATTTGGCTTAGCCATGTCTATGTTCGGGTTGTACGTGGAAGTCTAGAACCTGGTCAATTGTTTCCTATGTTTAAGGGAAGCTAAGTTCTATTGATTTTGTACCTATTAATGTGTGGATTTATTGGTTGTTATATCATTTTTATTTCATGTTTTTATGTTGGTTATAAGCATTCTTAAATGACTGGTTCATGTCATGTTTATTTCATATATTTACCTCTAACTGTTAAAATAATGGATAAAATATGTAAGTGATGTAATATTTGTTTAAGGAATACGGTGGTGGTCCTTCTTGTAATGTTTCATAATATTTTTCAGTCATTCATGAAATGTCTCTTATCCTAGACCTATAGATTTTGTTCATGCCAAGTGTTTGATAGAATTTAAGTCTTGGTTGGGGATGGTCAGGCTGAGTTTTGGACTCAGTCTTTTGGTTATTTGGCATTTTCATCATGTTTTTAATGATTTCTAAAAGATACACGAAGTTCAGGTCATTATCCAAGATTATGGGCTTAAAAATTTCCGTAGATCTTGTTGACACAGGAAAATGTTTGGGAAACTGAGTCCCTGAATGCACACATTCCTATGTCATGGGAGTGTCCATAGCCTCCCATAGGCATTTCTTCCCATATCAAGGTAGTGTCTGAGGGTTTGAAGACATAAAAGTTAGTGGGAAACAATGATAAGTCAATGTGATGGCTCAGATATCCTCTGTGATTCTTGTAGCAGGTGTAGGGAGTCTGTTTTATAGTTTTCCACTTTGATTCCACTTCCTTACAATCACCAAGGAGGTTGATTATTCTCTTAACTTCCTTTAGCTCATGTTTACCTTGGTTGGTAGGCTACTTGGGTAGATGTGAGGGGAGGTGTAGGTTCTTGGTGGTACCAGAGAGGGTTGCGTTCTCTTTGGGAAATGTCAGATTTTGTCATGGTTAAGGTTATGATGCATGAAGTCATTGCATGTATTCTATGTCATAATTATTCTATTGGTATGTTATATGGTTGATGTGTTGGCTGAGGTAGAAGAGGAGATGGAGATCATCAAAGTGAGGTTTCAACATTGGACCTCGGGGTAATATTAGATTGTCATCCAAGTTCTATGTTTGGCATGCGTGTATGTGGTTAAAGGTTGTTATAATAGTTAGGGTTACTTATATACATGTTTGTCATTTTATTGTTGTTGTGGTTACATGCATAATAGATTCTAGTGAGTTAGTGTGGTCATATGCACATGTTTTGAGTTGTCATGAATGATGGAAATTAGGGTAATTTTGAGGTCTAAAATAGGCCTCATAAGGAAATTATAAAATAATAATGAAAATCATAAAACAATATTTTGTTACACCATGAAATTTTAGAGGGAAAAAAGAAAAAAATAGTTTTTCAACTCATATTTTGAACTTATCTCCGTAAGGTTTTACTCAAATTTTGAGAGGGAATACTCGTTGGATGTAAAAATTAATTCCTCATCCAAGGAGTAACCATGTTGCATACTTTTGATGGACTCCTCTACACGAAAAATGAGAAATACATGAAAAATGTGATTGCAATCACATTTTTTCATGTATTTATGATTTTTCGTGTAGAAAGGTCCATCAAAAGTATGAAGCATGGGTATTCCTTGGATAGGGAATAAAATTTTGCATCCAATGAGTATTCTCGTTTGAAATTAGAGTAAAACCTTATGGAGATAATTTGAAAATATGAGTTGAAAAAGCAGTTTTATTGTTGTATTGTCTTTTAATATTTTTATCTTTTTACTCCAAAAATGTTGAATCACCCCCAATGGTTGACATCATCATCTTGAATCCTATTGGTTATTATAACGTTTATTTTTCTTTTACATTTTTCTTGACAGGCCCATTTTAGACCTCAAAATTCCCATAATGAGCATCTTATTATATGCATTGTTGTTGTTGTTTTATGCTAGTTAACCTGGTGATTATGTTATATTTTGTTGATAGGTATGTTATATGTTAACTTTTTCTTGTTATATGTTATTTCACTTGATGATTAGGGTTATTGTGATGTTATACATATTGTGTTGATCTAGATTTTTCCGTGTAGATGATTATGGCTATGAAATTTGGTTATGAGTTTATATATTGTGATATTATGTCATACTAATCTAGGTTTACTCTACATATGTGATTTTTATGCGGGAATGAATTTTTTTTATGAGTTTAGTATGTGAAAATGTTATCTAGTTACTATTATGGATTTCATGACCTTATTTATGTTTGAGTTGATATGTTGTGAATTTATGTCATGCTAATCTAGACTGGTTCTCCATACAAGATAGCCTCCATTGAGGTACAATAAGGTATGATATTTATTATGTCATCTATTTGGTTTATCTAACATGTTATGTTTACAATTTATCTGAATGTGTGATTAATAGCTGCATGATATTAATATGTGACTGAAATATTTCATGACTTATGCTCTTGTTTTAAGATAGTTGTACTAATGTAATATGTGCTAATATAATTGTTATGTACTTGAGTGTAAGTGTGTGCTAGTTCTAGTATTGTTATTTTGACCATTATTTTATTATAACATGGTTGTTTGTCTTGGAAAAGTTTGATTTCAATTTTGTAGATATGATGTATTAATATTTGGAACATGTGATCGCCATGTGTGAGCAGTTGCAGGGAAACATGCTTGCAATTAGCCTAAAAAGGAGATAGTTGGTTTGTTTATATAAATAAAAGTTGGGTGATGTGGCAATGCATAGTCAGATTCATGTGTGGTAAAGTAAGGGTAAAGGAATTGGGTTAGAATTCCTCTTTCTATGTTTGAAAACTGAAACTCCAAACGAATGAGTGCTAGGCATACAGGAAGTCTTCTTAACCTTGACTTTGTCTCACATTATGTGGATATATGTTATATTAATAAACATGTATGTTACATGCTTAACAACTGGTTTCGATATATGGATATATTCATCAATGAATTAGAGCTCCCTTAGAGGTGTATGTTTTCAGTGACAAGGCAATGTGCTTGACACAATAAGGTAAGATAGAATTTATAATGTTATATCAATTTATGCATTGAAATTTCTTTTCTTATGACCCAAGTATGATGGAGGGGATTGTATGTAAAGAGATTTCCATGAAATCTTGACGAAGGCTTGCGATGAGCTTTCCTTTGGAAGTATTGGGAACCATGGGGATTGAGTATTGGTTTTTTTTTTGCTAGTTTTGTGTTTAAAACCCTTTGTGGTTTTATTTTTCTTGATTTGTAGTCTTATTCATGTTTGGTGCAAGGAATTTCAACTTTATTTGTGGTTTCATGTTACTATTGGTATTTAATGACTTTATTCTTGGTTTATTTTGGTTCTTTCCTTTTACGTTTTGAGAGTATTTGGAATTGGTTTGGAAAGAGGAAATTTAATGGAGCTCGAGGAGAGTTGTCTGGTACCCAAAATTTAATGCATCACCCCAGATGAAGCTTGGTTCATGAGCAAGGGGAAAATAAAGGAAACAATATGAGAACTCGTTGTAATGGTTAGGGCCATTGTGGTAAATGGACGATAGAAGTATAAACATGAGAAAGGTAGTCAGGTAAGGTAAAGGAAATGGATTACGGACATCATATGCCTTGACTAGGGCTGGGAACTATTCTTCTAAATGTTATGAATGTTGTCCATGGATAGGGGAGTTATATTAACCTTGACATTATGTTATCTCATAAGTATGTTGTAATTATGGTGATGATAATGTCTATATGTGTATATATGCAGTTCTCTAAAAGGGTCGTTAGAGATTATGGTTGTTTAATGATAAATGTTTATATGTATATATGTGTGTATGTATGTTGTTGTCTAACATGATCATGATTGTTTTATGATAATGATTATATATATATATATATATATATATATATATATATATATATATATATATATATATATATATATATATATATATACATATATGTATGTATGTATATATATATATATATATATATATATATATATATATATATATATATATATATATATATATATACATATATGTATGTATGTATTTATATGTATCTATGTCACTCTATGACAGGGTTTTCAAGGATCATTCTTGTGGAGGAATGATTTCTTATGCACATGAATGGAATTAAGAGGTTCTTGGTCTTAGGAGGAATCAGGTGGGAAGAGAGGTCCTAACGTATCTTTGAGGTCAGTATCATGTGGACATGAATTTATATTGTATGATTTTACTAAGCCCATGTTTATTTTAGAGACACGTAATGTTGAGGGGTACATCAACGAAGTGAAAGCAGTGAGATCTGCAGCATGTTAGGATAACTATGGATAGTGGAAAGATTCTAGAAGCTTGATGTTGATTCTGGGATTAATGTGTGGTCTATGGATGTGCAATACTATTATTATGTATATGTTGTGCATGTTGTATATTCAATGATTGTACCTAGGGTGATGCGTACACGTAAAATATTTAGTATTGTGTACATATGACCTTGTATGCTTGTTGTATATATGTTTTTGTGTGTATATTTCATATGCAGTGCTAGTTATATATGGTGTTACGTAAATGTTAGATATGCATGGTTGTGTACATACCATATTACACGCACACTGGATATGAGGTGTTGTGTGCATATGGTGTTGTACACATGTTGGATATGCAATGTTGTGGACATATAATGCTATGTACATGTTGTATATGAAATTTTATGTACATATGTTGTTGTTTGCATGTTTTACATATGGTGCTATGTACATATGGTGTTGTGTGCATTATTGTACATGTTGTGATGTGTGCGTGTGTTGATGTGTACATGTTGTACATGTGGTGTTGTGTGCATATGGTGTCACGTACATGTCGTGCAAGTGGCGCTATGTACATGTGGTGTCGTGTACATATCGTGCATGTGGAGCTATGAAAAATTGGTATTCTGTAAACATTGTACAGGTGGCGTAATGTACATTTGGTGTTGTCTACATGTTGTGCAGGCAGTTTGGTGTAAATGTGATGTTGTGCACACATTTTCCAGGTGGTGCTAGGTAGAGGTGGTACTGTGTACATGTTGTGCATATGGTACTATTATACATGTGGCATTGTGTTCATATTGTACATGTTGTGTTGTGGGCATGAATTACTATGTATGTTCATTGTATGGTCATCGTATCATGACAAGTGTATTCGTTGTGTTGTTATCTGTATATGTATATGTATTGTGTTGTGTCATACACTAGATGCAGTTGTATGTTTTATGTAGGTGTTTGTGTTGTATACTGGTGTTGGTGTATGTATTATTTTTTATAGTAGACCTGGTGTAGGTGTGTGTGTTGTATGTCAGGTGCAGGTGCATGTATTTTATGGTTTTGTATGTCGTGTGTGGTTGTATATGTGCAGTGCACACTATGTTATATGTGCATTATAAAAGAGAAGTAAAGGAATTGGGTGTTTTTCAAGTGTGGAAACTGATCTTGCGTGTGTACAAAAGAACAAGGCATAAAGTAAAGACGGATGAAGGGTAAGTATAAATATTTTTTTTCATATTTATTATGCATGTGAACTATGATTCTAATTTATGATGGTTACATATGATTTTTGATTATGGTTTTTGATGATTTCATGTGGTTCGCTATTTTTATTTATGATGGTTGGATTTTGAGCTAAATAGATGTGATATGTTTATTCATGATTATTTGGTCAAAGATTTGATTTGACTTGTTATGATAGGAAGTAAACTGGATTGCAACTGTACCTTATTTAAGAGCTACGAATGAGGTATGGTTTGAGGTTTTTTTCAATTTATTTTGAGTCTAATGGGGATTATGTGCTTGGTACAAGAAAGCATGGAAATTCCTTGTTAGATGGTTGAAACTGAATGCGGGCATTAGAAAAAAAAAGCAATTGAAATAGGCAATAGTGTGCTAGTAAAGAACTTCAATAGAAGGTCCATTGCAGACACTGGTATTGAATAGTTTCAATTGATTTCCATGAGCATGCTATGATCGGTATGGTGGTTTTGAGGCAGATATATTCCTTATTGTTTTTACATTCTACGAGGAAGCCTTCCCAAGGCATGGATCTCCATGGATATGGGATGTCGAGGAAATTGGAAGGTCAGTGACTGCATAGAAGTTAATGACCAGATTTCGCCAAGGCTGTTGATCAGCGGTTGTCATTGATGTCAACTCAAGCAGTAACAGGGGCTAACCCAATATTTCATAGGAATTTTGACCTACGAAATTAATATATTCTGGGTCAAGCTTTTGATGTTTTCTAATTATCGAGATTTTTCCGTTGATATATGGCACACCATGTAATTCTTCACGGTTTGAGAGATATTCATGTTTGAAGTTTGTACCCCCAGTTAGTGGGCTAAAACCCCATGGGGTTGGGGCATGGATAATTGAAAATTCATAATTAATATGTTTTAAGATCCTAAAATCCCTCCCACATTCACTTGTTGAAGCTCCTATCAACTTAAGCATTTATGTAAATTGTGATCATCATTTCCTCCTTAGGTAAGGGATTTCGGCATCTAAAACAGGTCATTGTGGAATTTTTGCTCTACCTTTTTTTATACGAAGGTTCAAAAGCTGAAATTTTTATTAGGTGAAGCTAAATTCCCGAGGAAGCGGCTGTAAAGATTTCAAGTCAATATGCGCAACAGTTTTTGCGATATGATTCGTGGAATTCAGGGTTTTTGCAGGCTCCTCAAACTCATCATAAGAAGTGACCTTGGTAAAATTGTCATAACTCTCTCTCTGAGTACCGGATTGAAATTCTGTAAAAAGTGACAGATATTGCAAAGTATTTAGTTTTCTCTCTATCAATTTCAGGGCCAAATCAAGAAATAGTGACACGCGGCACGCCTTACAAGTGTGCTTTGCCGAAACAATCCATAATTAGAGAATTGAGAGAGATTGGGTATAGCTCTCTCTTGAAGAATCCAAATTGGTTCAGACCTGTGGCACTGGAAATATGACTCAGAGTAATACTACAAGACTGAAAATAAGATATTCAGGATCTAAAATAACATAGATACACCAGATTGAATATTGAGCTCCTAGAAGGCAAAGAAAAAGCTATATCATGTGTTGTCAAGGGTTGCAAAGAACCAGACTTTCTAGGGCAGAAAATCGAAGCAAGGTGTAGCAGAGGGTAGCATAAAAATAACATCAACCAAGGTGCATAATAGTAGCAAGAAGTTCATCCTATGAAGTCTTCAAGTGGGCAGCACTGCATACAATCATTGTAAAGGTATCATTGTACTAAGTCATTGTAAATACATTATTGTAAAAATTGTACTAGTGTCTATCTGCCAAGGGTTGAAGAGGCAATGTTGGGAGGTCTAGGATCATCTTTAGGTGGTTGTGTCAAATTTGGGGTTATGGTCTAGTATATATTCTTCTTCTACATCATTCTATATCATTGTAAAGTGGACCATTTTCCCTGGTACGAGAGTCCATTCTTATTTTATTCTTTTATAGGGTGGTAGGGTGGTGCTAGGGTGAGTTGTAGCTCATTGGGTGTTGGGGCATCCATTCAGTTGACTACTAAAGAATCTTGGGCATTGGAGCATTCATCCAGTGAGAGCTGGAGAAGAATGCTTTTCTAGATTCTAGGAATTTGGAGCTTTATTTTCAATTGGAGTTGAATATTAAAGAATTATTAGAAAAGCATTAGGTGGTTTTTGTCCCGGAGTGGGTTTCCACCTTAAAAATTGTGTGCATTTGTGTTCCTCTTGTTTGCTGCTATCATTATACAAACACTGATAATAATTGAAGATTAACTAATGCTCTAATTGAAAGAAATATTGATTCACCCCCCCTCTCAGTATTTCCAACAATTGGAATCAGAGCTTGGTTCCTTCAATAGCAGTTTAACAGCTGGAAGGAGGTCATGGAGTATACCAAGAATGGTGTACCTCTATTCAATGAAAATAATTATGCACTTTGGAAAGGAAGAATGGAGGTCTATCTCTTGGCGCAAGGTTATGAAGTATGGGACACTATTCAAAATGGATTTACATCAACCACGGATGAACAAGGTAAGAAGAATTTGGTAAATGATGCAAAAGCAAAGAATATTATTATCAGTGGACTTATTGAATCTGCTTATCATAAGGTGTTGAGTTGTAAAATTGCCAAAAATGTATGGGACAAGCTTGAGAATATATATGCAGGTGACTCAAATGTCAAAGAAGCAAAGCTTCAAATCTATAGAGAAAAATTTGAGCAACTCACAATGAAAGAAGATTGCAACATTGTTGCATAATTCCAATACATTGATGAAATAACCAACACTTTGGAATGATTGGGAGAGCCAGTTGACGAGAAGACTATTATACGGAAGATTCAACCGAAAGGTATTGGTCTTAGAATATAGTGCAAATCTGGACAAACTCAGCAAAGATGAATTACATGGAGTTCTCATAGAATATGAAATGAGACTTGATGAAGAAGAGGGTACTTCGCATATAGAAAATGCGTTCGTTGCATATAAGAAAACCAATAAGGATAAACAACCTTCAATTGAAAATACATGCACCTGCAAGTATGAAGAAAAAAGAGATGATGAAGAAGATCTTTTAGATGAAGAATATGCTTACTTCATGAGAAAACTAAAAATTGGTAAGGGAAAATTCAAAGGTAAAATTCCATTGATATGTTTCATCTGTAATGAGGTTGGGCATTTTGTAGAAAAATATCCAAATAGAAGTAATGGAAACTCAAAAGGAAAGAAAGGATTCAAGAAATTCAACAAGCAAGGATCCAAAAGGAACTTTCTCTCTAAATAATATAGCTCATCATCCGATGAAGACAATGACAGTGAAGAAGAAGCAAATGAGAGAGTATTGTTTATGGCCAAGAACAATAAACAAGAGGTATCAAACAACAAAGAAGAGGGATGGACCATAGAATAATTTTATGAGGAAGCAATCAAGCTTATAAAAGATCTCAAGGTGGAGAAGAGTCATTCTAATACTCTTGAAGAACAAGTTCAAGTTCTCAAAATTGAAGTTGAAGAACACAAATACATTGAAGAGTGACTTCAAAATAAGTTGAAATAAAGCAACCAAGAGAGGGAAGAATTAGAAGCCGAATTAGTCTCGCTGTGTGAGGAAGTGAAGAAAGGAAAAACAATCCAAAACTATGCCAACAACTCAAGGGCATTGGAAGAACTCATCAAAAATCAACCATCTTACAATGAAAAAACTGGCATTGGTTACAAAGGAGAAGAAGCATGACCTTCTACAAAAAAACACAATGAACCTATGAGATCTGACATGCATGTAGACTTCATTGGACAAGATTCGCAAGAATAGCCTTGGAAGACAATTCCTCGATGAAAATTTCCATCCAAGTACCAACATATTTTTATGGCTACTATTATTCATGTGGAAAATTTGGTCATAAAGCTGTAGAATGTCAGACGTACCCTAGGAACGAATAAAATTCCAGGAGATCTGTCAAATATGAACCTACCAAGGATCAGCGAAACATCAATAGATTTGAACATTTAAGAAATAATATTGAATGTTACAAATGTCGAAAATTTGGACACATAGTCGAAGGCTGTAGAATTGAAAATCCTCCAGAGGAATCTTTAAACCCACAGAATGAACGAACATGGAAGAAGAAGAAGAATGATAATTATGCTCTCGGTTTCAAAGCTCAAAAGAACAAAGATGTGTGGTATGTTGATAGCAGTTGCTCAACGCATATGACTAGAGATAGAAATAAATTTCTATCTCTGAAAGAGAAGAAGGATGGAAACGTGTCCTTTGGAAATGATGGATCTTCAAATGTTATAGGTTCAGGTACTGTCACTCTTAGAAGAAAAAATGCTCTAGCCAAGAATGTTCTATTGATTGAGAACATGAATTACAATCTGCTCAGTGTTGGAAAAATGTGTTTTCAAGGACACACAATACTATTCAACTCCACGAAATGTGAAATCAGGAAAGGCGTGTATGGTGAAATTGTTGGTACAGCAAGTGGAGCTCCGAACGACATATATTTTGTGGATGAAGCAACTAAAGCATGTATAATAGCTAAAGAGGATGATACAATAATTGGTAGCAATGATGATCGACTAAGTAAGAAGTTTGCTACAAAGGTGGAAATTGATTTTGAGATGTCTTTACTTGGTGAGCTGACATACTTCTTAGGGATTCAAATATCTCAACAATATAAAGAAATATTTATATGTCAAGCCATGTACATCAAGGAAATGCTCAAAAAATTCAAAATGGAAGATTGTGAACCCATCCTTACTCCAATGGTAACAGGTTGCAAATTGAGCAAAGACGACTCATCCAAGGATGTGGATCAAAGGTTGCATAGATCTATCATTAGTAGTCTTCTATGTGTAACAGCCTCCCGAGCAGACATTATGCAAGTAGTTGGACAAGTAGAAAGATTACAAGCAGCACAAAAAGAATCACATATTAAATATTCACCAACATTGGAAAATCTTCGCCAGAAGCTTGGGATTCTCCCAAGTTCTCATTAGATTTTCCTTTTTCAGAATATAAAGGGGGAGTGGAAGTAGATTACAAGTCTGCAGGAAGGTTGTGTGTTAGGGGGAGTGGAAGTGTGTACAGGTCAGCAGGATGGTTGTGTTTCACTGGGAGTTACCCTTTTCCATTGATGTCAAAGGGGGGTAGAACGTTTTAGGAATAGGTGTCATGATTGCATGGGGAGTACTTGTGTTGCCATCAATGCCAAAGGGGGAAATTGTTGATCAGCGGTTGTCATTGATGTCAACCCAAGTAGCACCAGGGGCTAACCCAATATTGCATGGGAAATTTTACCTAAAAAATTAATATATTCTAGGTCAATAATGCTTTTGATGGTTTCTACTTATCGAGATGTTTCCGTTGATATATGGAACACCATGTAATTCTTCACGGTTTGAGAGATATTCGTGTTTGAAGTTTGTACCCCCAGTTAGTGGGCTAAAACCCCATGGGGTTGGGGAATGGGTCACTAAAAAGTCATAATTACTATTTTTTAAGCTCCTAAAATCCCTCCCACGTTCACTTGTTGAATTCCCTCTCAACTTAATAATTTATATAAATTGTGATCTTCATTTCCTCCTTAGGTAAGGGATTTCGCTATCTGAAATATGTCATCGTGGCATGTTCGCTCTAATATTTTTTATAAGAAATTTCAGAAGCTGAATTTTTTATGAGGTGAACCCAAAATCCTAAGGAAGCTTCTGTAAAAATTTCAGATCAAGGTGCGTGACAGGTTTGGAGATATGATCTATGGAATTTAGGGTTTTTGCAGGTTCCTGAAATTCACATCAAAGAAGTGACCTTGGTAAGATCATCATAACTCTCTCTTTGAGTATCGGATTGAAATTTCATAAAAATTGGCATATAGTGCACTGTCTTTAGTTTTCTCTCTATCAATTTCAAATCCAAATGAATAAACAGTGACACTTGGCATGCCATACAAGTGCACTATGCTGAAACAGCCCATAATTAGGGCATTAAGAGAGACTGGGTATAAATCTCTCTTGAAGAATCAAAATTCGGTCAGACATGTGGCACTAGAAAAATGACTTAGAGTAATACTACAGGACTAAAAATTAGATATTGAGGATCTGAAATAATATAGATACACCAGATTAAATATCGAGCTCCTAGAAGGCAAAGAAAAAGCTAGATCATGTGTTGTCAAGGGTTGCAAAGCACCAGAATTTCTAGGGAAGAAAAGCAAAGAAAGGTGCAATAGAGGGTAGCATGAAAATAGCATCAACCAACGTGCATAACAGTAGCAAGAAGTTCATCCTATGAAGTCTTCAAGTGGGTAGCACTGCATACAATCATTGTACTAAGTCATTGTAAATACATTATTGTAAAAATTGTACTAGCGTCTATCTGCCAATGGTTGAAGAGGCAGTGTTGGGAGGTCTAGGATCATCATTAGGTGGTTGTGTAAAATTTTGGGTTATGGTCTAGTATATATTCTTCTTCGACATCATTCTATATCATTGTAAAGTTGATCATTTTCCTTGGTACGAGAGTCCATTCTTATTTTATTCTTCTATAGGGTGGTAGGGTGGTGCTAGGGTGAGTTGTAGCTCATTGGGTGTTGGGGCATCCATTCAGTTGACTATTGAAGAATATTGGTCATTGGAGCGTCCATCCAGTGGGAGCTAGAGAAGAATTCTTTTGTAGATTCTAGGAATTTGGAGCTTTATTTTCAATTGATGTTGAATATTAAAGGATTATTAGAAAAGCATTAGGTGGTTTTTGTCCCGTAGTGGGCTTCCACCTTAAAGCGTTCCTCTTGTTTACTAATATCATTGTACAAACAATGATAATAATTGAAGATTAACTAATGCTCAAATTGAAGGGAATATTGATTCACGCCCCCCCCCCCCCCCAGGATTTCGAACAATTGGTATCAGGGCTTCGTTCCTTCAATAACAGTTTAACATCTGGAAGGAGGTCATGGAGCATACCAAGAATGGTGTAACTCTATTCAATGAAAATAATTATGCACTTTGGAAAGGAAGAATGGAGGTCTATCTCCTGGCGCAATTTTACGAAGTATGGGACACTGTTCAAAATGGATTTACATCAACTACAGATGAACAAGGTAAGAAGAATTTGGTAAATGATGCAAAAGAAAATAATATTATTATCAGTGGAATTATTGAATCTGCTTATCATAAGGTGTTGGGTTGTACAACTGCCAAAAACGTATGGGACAAGCTTGAGAATATATATGCAGGTGACTCAAATGTCAAAGAAGCAAAGCTTCAAATCTATAGAGAAAAATTTGAGAAACTCACAATGAAAGAAGATTGCAACATTGTTGCATACTTACAATAGGTTGATGAAATAACCAATACTCTGGAAGGATTGGGAGAGCCAGTTGACGAGAAGACTATTATACGGAAGATTCTTAGAACATTACCAGGGAGATTCAACCCAAAGGTATTGGTCTTAGAATATAGTGCAAATCTGGACAAACTCAGCAAAGAGGAATTACATGGAGTTCTCATAGCACATGAAATGAGACTTGATGAACAAGAGGGTACTTCACATCTAGAAACTGCGTTCGTTGCATCTAAGAAAACCAATAAGGATAAACAACCTTCAATTGAAAAGACATGCACCTGCAAGTGTGAAGAAAAGAGAGATGATGAAGAAGGTCTTTCAAATGAAGAATATGCTTACTTCATGAGAAAACTAAAAATTGGTAAGGGAAAATTCAAAGGTAAACTTCCATTGATATGTTTTAGCTGTAATGAGGTTGGGAATTTTGTAGCAAAATATCCAAAAAAAAGTAATGGCAACTCAAAAGGAAAGAAAGGCTTCAAGAAATTCAACAAGCAAGGATCCAAAAGGAACTTTCTCTCTAAAGAAGATAGCTCATCATCCGATGAAGACAATGACAGTGAAGAAGAAGCCAATGAGAGAGTATTGTTTATGGCCAAGAACAATAAACAAGAGGTATCAAACAACAAAGAAGAGGGATGGACCATAGAATAATTTTATGAGGAAGTAATAAAGCTTATAAAAGATCTCAAGGCGGAGAAGAGTTGTTCCAATACTCTTGAATAACAAGTTCAAGGTCTCAAAATTGATGTTGAAGAACACAAATACATTGAAGAGTCACTTCAAAAGAAGTTGAAAGAAAGAAACCAAGAAAGGGAAGAATTAGAAGCCGAATTAGTCTCATTGTGTGAGGAAGTGAAGAAAGGAAAAACAATCCAAAACTATGCCAACAACTCAAGGGAATTGGAAGAACTCATCAACAATCAATTATCTTACAACGAAAAAACTGGCATCGGTTACAAAGAAGAAGAAGTAGGACCTTCTACAACAAAATACAACGAACCTATGAGATCTGACATGCATGTAGACTTCATTGGACAATATTCGCAAGAATAGCCTTGGAAGACAATTCCTAGATGAAAATTTCCATCCAGGTACAACCATATTTTTTATGGCTACTATTATTCATGTGGAAAATTTGGTCATAAAGCTATAGAATGTCGCACGTACCCTAGGAACGAATACAATTACAGGAGATCTGTCAAATATGAAATTACCAGGGCTGAGCGAAACATCAATAGATTTGAACATTTAAGAAATAATATTGAATGTTACAAATGTCGAAACTTTGGACACATAGTCGAAGACTGCAGACTTGAAAATCCTCCAGAGGAATCTTCAATCCCATAGAACGAACAAACATTGAAGAAGAAAAATAATGATAATTATGCTCTCGGTTTCAAAGCTCAAAAGAACAAATATGTGTGGTATGTTGATAGCAGTTGCTCAAGGCATATGACTAGAGATATAAATAAATTTGTATCTCTGAAAGAGAATAAGGATGGAAATGTGTCGTTTGGAAATGATGGATTTTCAAATGTTATAGGATCAGGTATTATCACTCTCAGAAGCAAAAATGCTCTAGCCAAGAATGTTCTATTGATTGAAAACATGAATCACAATCTGCTCAGTGTTGGACAAATGTGTTCTCAAGGACACACAATACTATTTAGCTCCACGAAATGTGAAATCAGGAAAGTCGTGTATTGTGAAATTGAATTTTTTATGAGGCGAAGCTGAAATCCTACGGAAGCTTCTGTAAAAATTTTAGATCAAGGTGCGTAATAGTTTTGGAGATATGATCTATGGAAGTCAGGGTTTTTGTAGGCTCCTGAAATTCACATCAAAGAAGTGACCTTGGGAAGATTGTCATAACTCTCTCTCTGAGTATCAGATTGAAATTTCGTAAAAATTCACAGATAGTGCACAGTATTTATTTTTTTCTCTATCAATTTCAGAGCCAAATGAAGAAAAAGTGACATGTGGCATGCCGTACAAGTGCACTTTTCTGAAACAGTCCATAATTAGAGCATTGTGAGAGATTGGGTATAACTCTCTCTTGAAGAATCCAAATTGGGTAAGACCTGTGGCACTGGAAATATGACTCAGAGTAATACTACAAGACTGAAAATTAGATATTGAGGATCTAAAATACTATAGATACACCGGATTAAATATCGAGCTCTAGAAGGCAAAGAAAAAGCTAGATCATCTGTTGTCAAGGGTTGCAAAGCACCAGAATTTCTAGGGCAGAAATGAAAAGCAAGGTGTAGCAGAGTGTAGCATGAAAATAGCATCAACCAAGGTGCATAACAGTAGTAAGAAGTTCATCCTATGAAGTATTCAAGTGGGCATCACTGCATACAATCATTGTAAAGGTATCGTTGTACTAAGTCATTGTAAATACATTATTGTAAAGATTGTACTAGTGTCTATCTACCAAGGGTTGAAGAGGCAGTGTTGGGAGGTCTAGGATCATCATTAGGTGGTTGTGTCAAATTTGGGGTTATTGTCTAGTATATATTCTTCTTCTACATCATTCTATATCATTGTAAAGTGAACCATTTTCCTTGGTACAAGATTCCATTCTTATTTTATTCTTTTATAGGGTGGTAGGGTGGTGCTAGGGTGAGTTGTAGCTCATTGGGTGTTGGGGCATCCATTCATTTGACTACTGAATAATATTCGGCATTCGAGCATCCATCCAGTGGGAGCTGGGGAAGAATTCTTTTGTAGATTATAGGAAGTTGGAGCTTTATTTTCAATTGGAGTTGAATATTAAAGAATTATTAGAAAAGCATTAGGTGGTTTTTCTCCCGGAGTGGGTTTCCACCTTAAAAACTATGTGCATTTATGTTCCTCTTGTTTGCTGCTATCATTGTAAAAACACTGATAATAATTGAAGATTAACTAATTCTCTAATTGAAAGAAATACTGATTCACCCCCCCTCTTAGATGTATAACAAAGAAGGGAAGGTCGGAGATGGAATTATTTTTTTCATTACCATTTCCATATGTGATTAGATGCACATTGGGAGTGTTCCCTGGAAGGAAAACATACATATGATTATAGCGTTGGACAATGGATGCAACTTTAGCTCTAACAGTGGATTTTGTAATTCCTAGGAAGAAAGTTAATCCTGGTACTACTTTGAGGGTGGAGGTGTCTGGATTCCCTTGTTGCAGATGTAGGCATGGTATCCTTTTATTTTTTGGTTGATGAAATTTGCATATGTGTATATTATTGTAAATATTATATCCTTTTGCATCGATAAAGATGCATAGACAATATGGTTGTATATATGGATGTCATTTTAAATACCGCAACACATTGTGTTATAAATATCCAGAAGCAGTATGTTTTATTTTAAGTGGTTTGTTGTTTCTTAGCTGTCATTAACACTGATGATGGTGTTCCCCCAAGGGGGAGGGTTCTGTAATTGGTGTGGGTTAAAATTTCATGTAATGAAATTCAATAAATGAAAAAATAAGGTCATGCTTAATAGACACTTATTCCAAGCTCAATGGTGGGAAAGATATCCTAGTGGGTGTTCATTTTGGCTATTATGGCTAAGGAAATTGGAAAAGGAAATGGCTAAGGAATTAAGGAGGAAAAAAATATTTTTGGCACATTTATTTATGGAACTAGTAGAAAATAGGAGAAAAGGTGGAAGGTCACATGTTGCATGTGAGGATGAAAATGAAGAAAATAGAGGTGTCACTAATAAAAATTCCTTTGAGGATCAATTGGAAATATTTTTGGTTCAAGGTTTTTTTAGTTAAGTTTTTTAGCTCTGTCATTATTCTCTCTCTCACACTCGATGACATAGGGTTTTCTTTGAGCATTTCAGCATTGTGCGAAGGAGGAGGAAAGAAAGCAACGAAAGGACGGGGAAAGGAATGGAAAGCAAGGATCAAGCAAGGAATATTTGGGTCTAATAGATTTAGTAGGTGCAGCTAACATATTGTATGTGTGATTTCCTAGTTTATTTTGACATGCATGGCTTATGCATGTTGGTATTTGGTTCTCTTGTTGTCGATGGCATGGTTTTTTCAGGTTATGGTAGTGTTTTTCAGACTTGCCTTGCCTTATGGTGTGTTAGTATTTTTAGCTTGGTTTTAATATTTGAAATGGTTGGATGGATTTCAAAATTTGTGGGGGACATGGTCTTGGGTTCACTCCCAAATTCCTAGGAATCCCTTGATCGGTTTTGGCACCAAACATGGTAAAGCATGAGGGAGGTGTCTCGGGTTAGGTCCTAGTTAGTCGCAACTGGATTGCAGTAAATCTTGAGAGACAAGGAGATAGAAAATTCCTCAAGGATAATGATGCATTCTGAATCACATTTGAATTTTGGTTCAATTTGTGATCAGAGCACCAGTTTGGTGTGATCATGATATGGTGAGGGTGGAGGTGGATTAACATATGGATTCAATTCATTCTTTTTGGATTGGTTTATCCATGAGATACCACATTCATGACTGGAATATGGCATGAGGGTGGTGACACAAGAGATATTTTTCTCAACCATGTCTATGGTCAGGTGGTATGTGGATGTCCCAAACCTGGATGATTATTTCCTCTATTTAATGGAAGGTAAGCACTCTTGATCTTGTAGCTATTAATGTGTGTATTTAGTGGGTTTTATCTCACTGTTATTTCCCTGGTTTGGTTCTAGTTATAATAATTCTTAAATGAATGGCTCATGTCATGGTTATTTCATGTATTTACCTGTAATTGTTAAAATAATGGATGAAAAACCTAATTTATGTCATATATTTTCAAGGAAGAAGGTAGTGATACTTCTTATACAGTTTCCTAAGAGTTTTTAGTCATTCATGCTCTTCCTTGTATCGTAGACCTACAGATTTCATTCATTCCAAGTGTTTGAGAGAATGTCAGTCCTGGTTGGGGATGGTCATGAAGAGTCCTTGAGTCATTTTTTGGTTATTTGGCTTTGTGATCATTGGTTTAATGATTTCTGAAAGATATAGGATGATCTGGACAATGTATGGGATTATGAGCTTAAAACGTACGTTAAATCCAACTAACGCAGGAACAATTTTAGGTAATTTAGTCTCTGGACGCACATATGCTTATCTCATGGGAGAGTCCAGAGCCTCCCAGACTCACCCTTTCCCATTTGGAGGGATAATTGGAGGGTTTGAAGTCCTAAAAGTTAGTGGGGCCTATGGATAAGTGAGTCTAATGGTTGGGATAGCCTCTAGGGGTCCTATAGTAGGTGTGGGGATTTTGTGTTATGGTTTTCCATGTCAATTCCACTTGTGTGTTGTGTCTGCTCTTAACTACCCTCAAATCATGTTTACCCCAGTTGGTCAATTACTTGGGTAGATGTGAGGGGAGGTATACATTACAAGAGAAAAGTGAAAAAGATCCTTGCAAAGGCTAAATAGAGTGAAAGTGACATATGCTAGAGTGAAGCTAACATGAAAACGACACTTGTTGAAGTGAAAGCAAGAAAAAATTAAAATCAAGAATGTGAAAGCGACACTTGAAAAAAAAAAGGTGCACCAAATAAACAACTGAGAAAAATCACCAAAATAGATGTAGCATTGCAATCAAATTGAGGAAGATTGTCATGAAATATTTCATACTTAATTCCAACACATTTTGCGCAATACACTATGCTTATGGATTGTGTAGCCATTGTCGCTAGTGATTGTGCAAGCCCTACCTTCATGATTTGTGCAATATTTATCTCAACTTGCATAAAAAGATGATTGATTTGTAATTCATCGAAGATCGAATATGTGTGACAAAGTGACTTTGACACAAAAAATAATAATTACTAATTTAAAAAACATTAGATGACCATGAAGTGACCATGGAACAAAAAATTAGAAGATCTTTTATAGGCGTGAAAATTCATAGGCAAGAAAAATTTTGGAAGTTTTTTGTCGCAAGGATAACACATGTTCTTAGAAAAAATATTCAATCTATTTTAAAGTGAAATCACCTCCTCTGGCTAATATGAGTAATTTGATCTTCATATATTTTCAATTCCCAATCTATCCCTTAAATATTTTCAATTTTCTCAAGGACTCGTATTTTTCTTTTAATATCATGATCCATGTGGCTCTAGTGAAATCATCAATGAAAGAATTAAAATACCTTTTACCTCTCACAAGTCATGCTTAGGTTGGGCCAAATATGTAATTATGAACCAACTCTAGAGGTCTGTATTTGGAACAATCCTTTGATCTTAATTGCACCATTGTCTATTTACCACAGTAACAGGACTTACATATTAAGCTATTTGGTTGTTAAAGTTTTGATAACCCCCATACTACCTCTTTTTTTATGACCTTCAACCAAACTATTAAAGTTAACATGAATGATCCCTCTATGCCAAATCCATGTCCCATGATATTTTTTCAAATAAAATTTTTCTCTGGAATCATCAAAGACATAAACATTGTTTGGAGTGCTGAGTTATTTTCAAACTAGCTTTCCCTTCTCTACCATTTTGATTTGAAAATCAATTTTCGAAAAATGGTATTATAGGCATGTTGTAGGGAAAACCAAACACCCACCCAATTACATCAAATAATGGGGACCCTTTCCATTAATTTTTGACTAAGCATATTTCATGATTTTCACTTAAGTTAATTGTGTTAAAATTTTGTCATTTTCATTTTTATCGGTTTTCTATTTTAATTGTTTTAATGACTCTGACTTTTCACGAGCTTTCCAAATGTAATTCTTATGCCTCATTTTGTCAACCAATTTGTAAATGCCACTTCTGTCAAGTTTAATCATTTTTTTGCAAGGGTTAAGGAAATGTATAAAAATGTATATTATTTCAATTTTTGCAATTAAAATTCACTAGAAATATTAAATTTTTCTTAATCCCTAAAATGTCAAAATCCATAAATACCGAAATATTGAAATAGAAAAATGGCGAAATCCCAAAATGATGTATCTATATATATATATATATATATATATATATATATATTAATTAATTGAAATTAATAGCATAATTAGATTTAATTAGTATTAATTAATTAATATTTTCAATCTATTTTAGGATTAAAAATTTTGATTTTTAGCTGAGGCAACATAATTTACATAATTCTGGAAATTTTAGTACTATAACTTTAGAAGATTATAAATGGTATTTTACTTGGCCAAATGAGGTCCTAGATGGCTCATTGGAAAGTAAAATCACGAAGATTTTTTTGGTGTAATTTCATTACTATATTTTATCAGTTATTGGGTATAAATTCCAGTAAAAGATTAATCTACTAATTTTATAATAAAATTAATTTTATGAGTTTCATTTAGTGCATTCTCATTTTCCACGACTTCTTCAAAGTAGAGATACATTTTTCAATAACCTCGCTGACCAATTAGACCCTTACAAGCATCAATAGAAAGCTATAATTTCATTCTAAATTATTAATGTAATTAAATTTCATTAGATATGTTTTAGTTTCTCATTTAGAATTTTGATTTTATTTTTGCATTTAATTTTTCTTTGATTTGTTTTTGCATGAAAAAAATTGAAGATATGAGGAGAAGAATATCTTGATCAACGAGAATGCTCAACCAATAGAAGAATGGAATTTTGGGTCAATGAAAATTGATGGAGAAAATTTATTCTTCAACAGACTTTCTTATTGATAATTATTTTGTAAATATTATAAATAGTTGGTTGTAGAATGTATAAGCGGGGCTTCTCCTCCCTGCAATTATAAGTTCTTTAAAACACTATTTTGATAGGGATTTGGAGTTGTAGGTGAGAGGAGAGAAAGTCTCAATTCTTCAGATTATTTAGGATTTTTCTTTTATATTCCAAATTACATATGAAAGATAGAGTTTTCACTACTACATCTCTTGTTGTAATAACAAAAGTTCAAATATTGTAGAGGACTATTGGAGACCAAATATTTAGAAATAAATTTAATAAATTGGTATTTGTAATACTATTATTTTAAAAACTAATTTCATTTGAAGATGGCAGGAATGTGTCATTTTATCCATATTTTTGCACTAATTTCAATATGAATAATGTTTCTCAATCATATGTTATCATGTATCTCTTCTCTTCTGGCTTGAATTATGATTTTTGAGGAACTATTTACTCAGAAATCTGTCTTTTAATACTGATTTTAAAAATAGTGATATTTTGTGAATTATTTCCTCATATTATTGTTTAATTATCCGAATTATTTATTTAAAAATCAATATAATCTTATCAAATACTTCTCGAATGTTGTTGGCGGATTATTTAAGTTAAGAGGTGTCTGAATAGAATGTTTTTTGGTATACATAATGTTAGTTAATTGAACTACTTTGTTAACTATATATTCATTGTAAGCGAGAAATATTTCCAATCATTTAAATATCTTGCTCTCAATTGGGTTAGATATATATCTTCCTAATTGAGATAGGATTAGTCCTTAGTTCCTTCTACTTGCATTTTAGAGAAATTTTTCATTTATATTTAATTCTATATCCTAGAAGTCTTCTTCACAAAGATGAAAATTCTAGTTGTGGCTTGGCTGAGCCCCATATTAGCTTAATCATCGCTTTCTTGCCTGATGAACAGGAAGGCTGATATGATGTCTCCTATAAAATGGTAACTGAAAATCATATTTTAATCCATGAGATATTAATAAAATTTAACTAGACCTAGTTTAACTAGTCAGAACCACCATCCCAAACTTAAAAGGAGCTTATTTGAGGTTAGTATTGGGTGGTCAACCCCCTATGTCATTGCAGATAATTTCGAGGCTTCAAAATTTTTGGTGCTAGAAGGAGGGCTAAAACTTGTTGTCTATTGGATTCTTCGTATTATAACATTCTATTTTTCACAATGGCTCCTCCCACACATTCAATATGGAGTAGTATTTTTAGAGGTGCATCTTCCAATACTCCACCAAAATTGGTAAGACTCTTGTCTTAGGTAAATTTTAATGGTAAGAGCGATATTCATGCATTTAATAATGCTTTACATCTCATTAAAAATTTATTAGATTATACTGTTCAAGTAATTCATGAAGGTATTTTATGTAGGATTTTTAGTGTTACATTCTTGGCAAAAGATAAAAGTTGGTGTTAATCACTTCCAGTTTCCTCAATTCACATCTGGGATCAGTTTATCACAATGTTCCTTTGTAAATTTTATGGCTATGATTACAAACAAGGACGTGGTGAAATTCAAGATATATGAAGGTTTGAAAGCGAGTCTTTAATTAATTATACCATTATATTTCATTTAAATTGTTTAAAAAATAAAATTAAATATAAACATTTCAAAGAGTAGTTAATAGAATGGTTTGAACATATTTTCCCTCTTCATCCCATTCATAATCCATGTGAAAATGTTTCAATATTTTCTTAATATACTTCTAGTTTCATTAATATAATTGAAAATTATAATGTGGAGGTACAAAAAAAATGGCGATGAAGTGGCCTTTATTGTGTATGATAACTTTTTTCATTTAGTGCACACTTCATACAATATTGAGAATGATCATGGTGCACCTTCACATGTGTTATGCAGAATAATCCCTCTTGCAGACAAGAGAAATTGCCCTAGTATTATACAGATACCTAGAAACAAACATCCATTTGTAAATCATTTTCTCTAGATTATTTTCAATTCATAATTATTATAAAGAATGAAAGAGGACATGCCCCTACCTTGAGATCCAACGTTCGATGCAGTATTTTTTCTAGTTGCTCGAAAGAGCCTCCTTCAATAAGTAGAACCTGTAATCAAAGATAGAAAAAGGAATCAAAGAACCTACAACATATAATAATTAAGAAAATATAATCCAATTTACTGATCAAGAAGTCTAAGTATTGAATTATTCAAATAAGAACACAAACAACTCGATGGGAAAAAGAGATCCATATGTATTATCTTGAATGAAAAGAGTAACTTTAAAACATGATCCATTGATGTTGTACAAGCTTCTCCCGGGGTCATGAAAAATCGTTCTTCCTTCAGTTTGACAAGCCTTCCTCTCTTTGAACCAGCATGGAGTTATGGACATAAGGGTGTGATCATTCTCATGCCAAAAACAAATATTGTAGAGAGTATGCTCTCTTGATAATTTCTTCAACAACTAACATGTACAAGTTACCCTTAAGACTGAACATGAGCTCAATTTATAGGGAAATGGAGGTATTTTCAGTTCCATGAAGAGGGGGATGGATTCCTCTCATGAAGGGATTTAATCTCCATAGATCAAGGGATAAGCTACATGAGTGGAAGGATAGAGCTCCATGAGTGGAGGGATAAATCTCGAACTGATCACACTTCGAAAAGCTTCTAGTTGGGAGAATATTCGACCAGTTGGGCTTCAAGAATTTAATTTTTCCATTATTTTAATTTTTATGGGGGTATTCATGCTTTAATAGAAGAAAGTGCGGGAGCTGCCCCTGGCTATAGAACAAGTATCCACGAACCCACGGGAAAAGGCTAGAAAAGGTGCGGAGGTAGAATTTTAAGGGTTCTAATGAGATTTTCTCTAATCCCAAGGCTTGGTTTAGGAACACTAGGTTTTTTTACTTCTAAGGGAGCACAATATAGGTAGTGATTGACCTATATCGATAGTAAAATTTCATGGTGAAAAAATAACGTGTAACAACATGTCAATCAATCTCAATTACAAAGCTTGAAAAAATTCGTTAATCAACCACTAAAAGGTACTAGCAACAATCTTAAAGAATATACCACTTTGGAATCTGAAAATCAATGTCCGTTAGAATAATAAAATAAAAACATATGTCGGAAAGTACAAGAATGATTAAAGTTTTCAATAATACACAATTTGTTGTATGAATTTCTACATTCTTTTATGATGAGCAATTGCCAAAGTCAAGACAACAAAGCAACATTCTTCAAGAAAGCACAATTAACTAAGTAAATGATCTTAAATCTGAAATTTGTAATGAAGAAAATGCACAAGAGTTCTCAAATAGAGATATTTTCAAATGCATTATTTTGGATTTACATTTTTCCCTTTATCTTGATATTTTTGTTGATATAAATTTATCCTTTCTTTACTTTAAAAAAATATTTGAGAAAATAGAGAGGTTGATCTAATGAATTTATTATCAATTTTTATCAAGGTATAAAATTAGTTATTGATCATTCTCCTCGCATTAGTGAACATGAGCTCAATATTTCTTATTTTTTTGATACATTAGGTGATATTGAAGGGAATTATAATGAATGTGGTGGGGTCATTTATGATAGTTACCTTGACATTCAAGATATTGATTTATCTTCTACACAAGTAAATCCTCACGATGAAACTCAAATCAAATGTGAATATGAAGAACAATGTAATTAAGAAATTGTTTCAAATAGATCCCATTTTCAAACACATAATCATACTCATTATTTCAGCATTAAAGAAACCATTCCAACCTATGGTTTATATGACGATGAAGCTCATATTCCTATTCATAGTCATAAACCTCTCTAGAATTCCCATGTTGGTATCAACAATAATTCTAATTGCATTATTCTTCCTAACTCTTGTGAAAGGAAAACATTTTAAATCATTCCCAATTGTGTTGTAACACTAGTTTTAACAATTATGATTTAATTTTAATATTTTCCCTTCATTTATTTTTTTTGACTTCAGATTTTTTTTATGTTTTTAGTTTTCAATTTTTAGATACATTGTGCAGGCATATTGAGCAGCTCAATATTAAAAATGAAATTGAAGAATTTCCTATATGGGTGAATGAAGAGTCAAATTATAATCATGAACATCAAGATCTATTTGTATTCCAATTCCATTTGATGTTCATTTCTTATCAATTACTTCTTTGTTCTCAAAAGCAGGGCCAACAAGAGATTGTATTTTCACAATATGTCCTACAATATAATCCAATTTATAATATTCCATTTTATCTAATATATTTTTGTTATGTAACCAGCTCCAAAAATAGAAGAAAAGAGATATCAACGCCTTATAAATAAGCCACTTCGAGGGGGAAACCTCCAATACATTACATAAATGAACAATTCTTGGATGATACAATTTACAAAACCTCCTTTCTATATATAGGAGTCCATGTGGCCATAATGTAATCTTAGTGGGCCACAATGTGATCCTAGTTGACCTAACAATAATAATTTAAGGGCGCAATAGTAACAAAATGGGGGTTATAAGGGTACAATAATAATAATAAGGGGGTTACACTAATAACAATAAGGGACTATGCTAGTAATATAGGGACCTAACATGCCCCTCTCCTTCAAAAAAGTGTTGTCCTCAACACTTGAGTAGCTCTGGGTGCTTCTGTATAAACTTCTCATCCTCCCATGTAGAATCTTCAGTGGGTAATTTCTTTCACTTGATGAGATACTCTGAAATTGATCTATTCCGTAGCTGTCGAGTTTTTGTTTCCATGACTACTTCAGGTTCCAATATGATTTTTCCTTCCTCATCAAGTTCTGGAAATATTGTTTGAACTAGAAGATTTTCACCTATTGCCTTCTTTAAGCATGAAACATGGAAAATTGGATGCACTCACGAAGAAGCATGAAGCTCCAATTTGTATGCCATAGTACCAATCTTTTGCAACACCTTGTAAGGACCATAGTACTTTGGCGATAATTTATTATCCTTATTAGCTTGCTTAGGGGACATTTTTTTGTATGGTTGTAGCTGTAAAAATACCCAATCTCCTACATCAAAACTTCTCTCGCTGTGATGTTGATCTGCCTGTTGTTTCATTCGATTTTGGGCCAAATTTAGGTTATCCTTTAAGAGTTGGAGAACTTCTTGCCGATGCTCGATGTGATCTTCCACTGCTTGAACCTTCAAATTTTGCCTTAAAGATGATGTGATGGATGGTGGATGATATCCATAAAGTGCCATAAATGGGGTCATTTTTGCTGCAGTATGGAAGGAAGTGTTATACCACCATTCAGCGAGAGGTAACCACTTGACCCATTGTGTTTGCTTATCAGATACAAAACAACGAAGATATCCTTCCAAACACTTATTTACTATCTCAGTTTGACCATCAGATTGAGGATGATAAGATGAGCTATGAGCTAATTGAGTACCCAAACAAGAAAATAACTCCATCTAAAAATTTCCAGTAAAAATGGGATCTCTGTCGCTCACAATAACCCTTGGGTTTCCATGTAGCTTTTGAATTGTGTCCATAAATGTAGTAGCAACTGTACTTGCTTTAAATGGATGAGATAATGCAAAAAAAGTGTGCATACTTGGTAAGTCTATCAACTACCACCATGATGACACTCTTTCCTTCGGACTTAGGTAAACCTGTGATAAAATCCATTGAAATCTCCTCCCAACGTTGACTTGGAATGGATAAAGGTTGTAGAAGTCCTGGGGTCTTAATTGTTTCCACTTTATTCTGATGGAAAACCAAACATTCCACCACAAAATTTTGAATATCAGATTTAAGGCCATCCCAAAAAAATTCTTTCTTCACCCTGTGGTAAGTTTTTAAAAATCCGGAGTGTCCTCCTCAAGGAGAAGTGTGCAATTCCAGAAGAATCTTTTGTTTTAGTTGGGAATTCTTACAAAGATATAAGCGATCTTTGTACCATAAGGAATCATTTTTCCAACTAAATGTATCAGATGTACTAGGATCTTGCTGCAACTTTTGAATGAGTATCCATACATCTTTGTCCTTGTTCCATTCATCTCTTGCTTCAGTTATCCAATCTGGTTGGATAATAGAAATGGCACAAAGCAATGCTTCCACCTCTTCATTCTTTCTTGAGAGTGCATCTGCAACAACATTAAGCTTTCTTTTTTTGTAGATTATTTCAAAGTCATAACCCAACATCTTTGTGACCCATTTTTGCTGCTCTTCTGAAGATATTCTTTGCTCCAAAAAGTGTTTAAGACTATCATGATTAGTTTTTACCTTGAAGTGTCTTCCCATTAGGTAAGTTCTCCATTTCTTTAGTGCATGCAGTATTGCTAACATTTCCTTCTCATAAATAGGTTTTTGTAAATACTTTCCTTTGATTGGATGACTTTCAAAAGTAATGGGTCTTCCTTCCTACATTAAAACAACACCAATTCCATTTCTTAAGGAATCACATTCCACAATAAAGGTTTTTGTGAAGTCTGGAGTAGCTAGGACTAGTGCTAGGCACATTGCCTCTTTAAGATGTTCAAAGGCCTTAGTTGCTTTAGGAGTCCATGAAACTACATCTTTCTTCAATAATTTTGTTAGAGGTGTTGCTATTCTCCCGTAATTCTTAACAAACTTGCGATAATACCCTGTTAACCCGAGAAATCATCGCAATTTATTTATGGTTGCGGGGACTTTCCATTCCTTAATGGCTTTATTTTGTTAGGGTCTACTTTAACACCCTTGTGAGATAGAATATGACCCAGATATTCCACCTCTTGTACTCCAAAGAAACATTTGGATGTGTTTGCATATAATTGTTTCTCCTGCAATAGTTTGAGCACCCTGTCAACATGTTCAACATGATCCTTCCAAGACATGTTATAGATTAGTATATCATCAAAAAATACCAACACAAATTTTCTAAGGAAGGGTTTGAAAATGGAATTCATCAACCCTTGAAATGTAGAAGGTGCATTGGTAAGGCCAAAAGGCATGACCAAAAATTCATAATGAACCTCATGAGTTTGAAATGCTATTTTTGGAATATCTTCAGTCTTCATTCTAATTTGATGATATCCTGAATAAAGATCCAACTTGGTAAAATAAATTTCTCCATGTAATTCATCCAATAATTCATCAATCACAAGAATGGGAAATTTATCTTTAATGGTGAGCTTATTGAGCTCCCTATAATCGTGACACATTTTCCATGATCCATCCTTCTTGTGTACCAATACTATAGGAGCATGTTGAAAATGGCAACAAGAAACAGTGAAGGAGGCCTCCTAAAGCATCTTTCCTGATCCTAGTTGGAAAGTGATCACCTAAACTAGGTGGGGACCACACATGTGATTTCTGGCGCAAAGTCTATTTTTAGACTATGTCTATTTTTAGACATATGGAGCATGGTTCAGGGATTGCATGTATGAGATTCTTGGAGTATGTGTCATGTTGGTAAAAATAGATGGGACTCTATTTTTTAGGTCAAAGAGGTCAAAGGCTATTTTTAGACTGCCTCTCCTAAAAATATGGAAGTCAAATATTATTTACCCTTAATAATATTTAGACTATAAACAACAGTTTACTCTCTTGGAGCACTTCAGTTCGAGCCCTGGAAGTGGGGCATGCAGCTGACATAAGGAAATTAAAATTTCCTATGATTTAAGTGAGCTATTGCATGTTAGACTTCAGTTAGACTCATGTGGCAGAGTTTTGGTGGAGTTGATTGAGGAGTTAATGGAGGTGGTGTTCTGGTTAACTAGTTGAACTAGTTGTATTTAGTTTAACTGGCTAATACACTAGAGATGAGTTGGGTGAATTAAATATTATTTAATTCACTAATTATTAACTCATTATTCAACTAAAGAACACATCGTATTGAACTTTACACATGGATGGGCCTGAAGGAGACTCGTTGAAAGAGGTAGATGAAAGGGTGAGTATAGCTAATGGAATTCCTAAAAGGGATTTACCACAAGATCACAATTGGAGGAGATTACCAATGATGATTGCGCAGTGAAGCCAAGGATATTCGAACCTTGGATCTCTATTTAGACCAGCCTTGATTGCGCAATAGAGGCAGAGAAGTAGTGGGTGTGTTTTGAACCTGTGACTTGTTCAAAACCAAGCTAGTTTTTGTGCAGCTTTGGGAGATAGTACTGAGTACTTGAGAGGAGTTTGTACTATGTATTTGTTGCATGTTCTCTCCATTTATAATATACTATAGCTGGGGGTTTTCAGCTATAAGCTTTCCCCATACATACTGTGTTAATGTGTGTGATTGATTTGATGTGAGATCGCTTCTATTCTTTTCCGCATGTGACAATTAATTGTAGAAGAAGGTTATGTGTTATGCATGCAATTCGAAATTGATGTATGATCGGGTTAATCTTCATTGAATAACTGATTTATTCAGAAAATTTCTACATGGTATCAGAGCAATATTAATTGTCGAGATCTATTACGGTGATTGTTTATTATTTCCTCGGACAGAGCCTGCATGCGGGCCAGGTAGCCTCCGGAATATTCATCCTTCTTTGTAAGGTGAAAGATATGGTGAATGCCCATGCAGTCAATCTCTGATTTGGAAATAATTAGCTCTCAAGTATAGATCGGAAGCGATTGAGTTATCAGCTGGTGGTGGTGAAATTCGAGTTTGCAGATTTGTGTTCTTGGTGCCGAGGTGAAAATGTCTTTCATCGGTTTGCGACTAGAATATGCCTTGGAAGGCAGTTCGAATTATGTTGCATGGAAGGACCGCATGGAGGCTGTACTGGATGATCATGGGCTGTTGGAATTCATGGAGAAAGAGATTCCAAAGCCTACTTCTAATGATGCTGCTATTGTGGAAGCATAGCAAAAGAAACAAGCAAAATGTCGAAGGATCCTGTTGGAGGGTGTAAAGGATAACATTGTATCCAGTTTACACGGGAAGGCCTCTCCATATTTGATGTGGAAATCCTTGACGGATCTATACCAAAGCAAGAGCGATCAGAGGAAGCTGGCGCTCAAAGATAGACTCAGGAACATCAAGTGTGAGAAGGGGGAAAGTATGCCGAAGTACCTCACGAGGTTCACCCAATGTCGGGATGAGCTCGGAAGTGTTGGTGTGCCGGTGGAGGATGAGGATCTGGTGAGTTTGGCGCTTCTTGGTTTGCCGAAGAGTTGGCATGCATATCAAGATAGTGTCAATGGTCGGGAAAAGTTGCCGGGATGGGAAAGACTGTGGTTTGATCTCGTGCAAGAGGAGATCCGGCGAAATACCAGAGATGGTTCTTCGTCAAAGGGAGTTGATGAAGAAGACTGCGCTTTGGCTGCCAAAGCAAGGAAGGGGAAGGGCAAGGAGAAGGCTTCTCAATCCGGTGCGGATGGTAAAGAGCATGACATGTCCAAAGTGAAGTGTTTTCACTGTCACGATCATGGACATTACGCCACGAATTTCCCAAAGAAGAAGAAGAACAAGCAGGCTGCTGGAGCTGCAGCTGGTGAGGCTCTTGCCTCGCAATTTGAGCTGGACTTCTCATTGATTGCATGCATGTTTTCTAGTGCATTGGGATCGGGGTGGTATATTGATAGTGGCGCTTCCTTTCACATGACGGGAGATGCAAATCTTTTTAGTGACTTGGTGGAGAAAGGTCTCCAGATGCATGTTGAGTTGGGCGACGGTGGACGATACAATGCGACCGGAATTGGTACCATAACCTTTCAGAGGGAGTCAGGTAAACTCATTCTTTTACAATATGTATTGCATGTACCAGGTCTAACAAAGAATCTGATCTCAGTCGCAATGTTAGAGGATAAAGGGTATGAAGTTGTCTTTAGAGAAGGGAAAGTTTTCCTTCGGCACAAGGCAATGGGACAAGTCAAGAAGGTTGGGATTCGAGCAAAGAATCTCTACAGACTTGAAGTAGATGGGATGTCTACGGAGCTTCCTATTTTTGGGAAGCAGGAGAAAGACATGCAACTGAAGCTTGAGAGGGAGCAAGTGTTGCATGCAGGCGAGAAAGACATGCAATTGAAGCTTGAGAGGGAGCAAGTTTTGCATGCAGGTGAAAGTGAACCTCGGGGTGTGGAGCAACCACAAGAGGATCATGGAGTGGAAGAGACCACTCATGCAGAGAAATTTCGTGCCAGACGGGCAGAGGAACTGCATGTAGCTATACCACCAGGTATGAGGTGGGGCGACATGCATGAGTAATCCCATGAGGAGATTTCTGGGCAGATTCATGAGATGGTGTGGATCTCATGAATTGAAACTGGCTACGAGGTGCCCACAGCGCAGCAGTAGCAAGATCAGTTGGAGTGATGCAGGCAGATCAAAGTGACAGTGTCGGATACTGGAGCGCGGATCAGAGTTGACAACAAGTGCAAGAGTGCATGGGTGCAAGAGTTCAACAGCGCAGTGGTTCCTGATGACATGTGCAGTTGGTACCAGCAGAAGTCGAAGACTTTGATGATAGATGCTAGATGCAATTTGATGATAGATGCTAGATGCATCAAGACTGATTGAGTTGTTTGGAGCCTATTCAGTTTCGAGTTGCGAGCGGTCGTAGGTGTGGCGCTTGTGGGGGAGTTGAGGGCGAATGCATGAGTTGCATGTCGCATGCAAAGACGATCCCCTTCTTTTGAGAGGAGTGTTGAAAAAGGCAACAAAACGATGAAGGAGGCCTCTGACATCTTTCCTGCGATCCTAGTTGGAAAGTGTTCACCTAAACTAGGTGGGGACCACATGATTTAAACAGTCTATTTTTAGACTATGTCTATTTAGACATATGGACCATGGTTCAGGGATTGCATGTATGAGATTCTTGGAGTATGTGTCATGTTGGTAAAAATAGATGGGACTCCATTTTTTAGGTCAAAGAGGTCAAAGGCTATTTTTAGACTGCCTCTCCTAAAAATATGGAAGTCGAATATTATTAGCTCTTAATAATATTTGGACTATAAACATTATCTTATTCTCTTGAAGCACTTCAGTTTGATGCCTGGATGTGGCACATGCAGCTGACATAAGGAAATTCGAATTTCCTATGAGTTAAGTGAGCTATTGCATGTTAGACTTCAGTTAGATTCATGTGGCAGAGTTTTGGTGGAGTTGATTGAGGAGTTAATGGAGGTGGTGTTCTGGTTAACTAGTTGAACTAGTTGTATTTAGTTTAACTGGCTAATACACTAGAGATGAGTTGTGTAAATTAAATATTATTTAATTCACTAATTATTAACTCATTATTCAACTAAAGAACACATCAGTTTAACTCGAGTGCATGAACTTGATGCGGTGAGACCGATGAAAGAGGTAGATGAAAGGGTGAGTATAGCTATCGGTTGGAGGATCGGTTTTGCATGGGATTTGCATCACACGCGGAAATTACCCATGATGATTGCGCGGTGAAGCCAAGGAGATTCGAACCTTGGATCTATTTAGACCAGCCTTGATTGCGCAATAGAAGTAGGGAAAGTAGTGGGTGTGTTTTGAACCTGTGACTTGTTCAAAACCAAGCTAGTTTTTGTGTAGCTTTGGGATATAGTACTGAGTACTTGTGAGGAGTTTGTACTATGTATTTTCTGCATGTTATCTCCATTTATAATATACTATAGCTGGGGGTTTTCAGCTATAAGCTTTCCCCATACATACTGTGTTAATGTGTGTGATTGATTTGATGTGCGATCGCTTCTATTTTTTCCGCATGTGACAATTAATTGTAGAAGAAGGTTATGTGTTATGCATGCAATTCGAAATTGATGTATGATAGGGTTAATATTCATTGAATAAGTGATTTATTCAAATTCCTGAGTAAGAAAGGCTTTGACTAGAGTTTGAATTATACCGCCTCTAACTTTTCGTCATACATTGATTTTGTTCTTTGGATGTAAGGATATCTATAAGAGGCGATGTTTGGAGGAACACTTCATGAATCAAATGAAATAGCATGATCTGATCATGAATAAGGTGGGAATCCTTTGGGAGTTCAAACCACTTTGGAATGATTGTCAAGATTTAATTTGGAGATTTGCGAGAGATAGATGATTTTGATGTTGGAACTTCTAGTGAGCGTAATTGTGAAGTACACCTCATTTTTTTTCTTTAAACTTTGTCATGGTCAAACTTATTATCTTTCACAAACTACCTGTGCCATGGTGTTCCTTCCTTAGAAAAGGCCAAAGAAAATTTCTTGAAAATTAAAAGCTACCCTCCCCAAAGATTGTAACCATTTTACTCCTAGTACAACATCATCACTTCCCATTGGAATGGAAAGCATTGCACTATTCAATACATATTCCCCATAGTTAGCTTGATATTATGACATTTTTCCAGAGAAATTTAAAGTTCCTCCATTTGCAACCATCACTTGACATTCTGGTGTTGGGTATAGGAAACAATTCAATTCCTTGGCTGCCTTACAATGAATAAATTATGGGTACTACCCGAATCAATCAACACTATTACCTTTTTCTTCTTGATATGTCCTTCTATCTTAAGAGTTTGAGGAATGGTAATACCTGCCAATGCATTACACGATATGGTTGGACTCATTTCTTCTTCTTCTAGGGTTGGTTCACAGTGTATATCCTCTTCTTGTTCATTTTATTCTTCCTCTTCACAATCTATGTAAAATAATTTCTTCTCATCACACTTATGACCTTTAGTGTATTTTCTATCACAACTGTAGCAAAGCCCTTTTGCTATTTTTTCTTCCAATTGTTGTGGTGTCAACCTTGTAGGTTATGGAAATCTAGGCGTAGAAACACTTCCTTCTTTATAGAAGTGAGTGGTAGGCTTCCTTGTCACCATAATTTTACGTTCAATTTTTCTTGCCAACCTGAATGCCATCACCAATGAATCAGGTTCCAAAACATGAACTTCATGTTGGATGTTATCCTTTAAAGTGCCTATGAAGAGATCAATCATGTGTTCCTTTGGAATATCAGTTACCCTTATATTCAATTTTTGGAAGTCCTCAATTTGCTCCCCCACTAAACCCTTTTGTTTCAGATTTATCAATTGGCTAAAGAAGGTGTTGCTCTTTGTATCCACATAATGTGCTATCATTTCCTTCATAAAAATTTACCAAGTGACAGTTTGTTTACAGGAAAAAAGCCATCGATACCATACAAATGTATTTTTTTCTAAATGTAAAGTTGCAATGCGTACCTTTTGTCTATTTTTCACATTATGGAGATCAAAATATTGCTCCATCTATAGTATCCATGTGATAGGATCATTTCCATCAAACTTCCTCATATCCACTTTTGGAATATGGTGGTTCTTCCTGCCAACATTAGAGTTTATGAAATCATGATTAACACTTATTTTTTTCTCATCATGAATTTCCTCTACTATCTTTTCACCATTAGGAAAAATTTGTTGTATCAAGTTTGTCAAACCTTCTATGTCTACTTTTAGATCATTCTTCCTTTTTTCCATTTTAGCTTCCATGTCATCCATCTTAGATTCCATGCCAGCTTCCATGCCATCTATCTTTGATTCCATGCCTTTCTTCAAACCATCCATATTATTCTTCACACCATCCATCTTTGCTTCCATGCCTTTCTTCAAAACTTCGATTTCATTTTTTAATTCTCTTTGCGAGAGCGAAATTTGGTGCACTTGCTCTTGTAATTTTGATAGATCATGCTGCAATTCTTCATCTTCATGAGTCATAGTAGAGCCTTCTGAAGGCTTAATGGGTGTTGAATTATTTTTACAGGGCATTTTTTAGAACCTAATATTGATATCTATTCTACAATATACCCTTGGAATCAATTCAAATTGATTTTTCAAACAAGACTTATGCAATTTGGAAAAAAAAAAATACACACATTTTTCTTGCTTTTGAGGAGCTTGATATAGAAATTGGATTATCTCTATTATTGCGGCTCTTTAATTTCTGAAATTCAGCACTAAAGTAGCCCTCTTAATTCTCTTTTGAATGCCACAGGTTTGACCTGATTTTGATTCTCCAAGACAAATTTATGTCCAATCTCCCACAATGACCTAATTATGGACTAGTTCAGTAGAGTGAATTTGTACGACTTGCCACGTGTCATTGTTTCCTCCTTCGCCTCTAAAATTGATAGCCAAGAAACTAAAATCTTTTTAATTGTGACCAATTTTTACGACACTCCAATTTGATGCTCAGAGAGAGAGTTATTGAAATTTTCCCACGGTCACCTCTTTGAGATGAAATTCAGGAGCCTGAAAAAGCACTACCTTCCACAGATCATATCTCCAAAAATATTGTGAACCAAGCTTTGAAATTTTTGCGACGTGTTTCCTCAGGATTTCAGCTTCGCACCATCAAAATTTCAGATTTTGAACATTCGTAGAAAAAAATTTATAGCGAACATTCCACGATGACCTGTTTAGGAGCCTGAAAAAAGACCTAACTTCCACAGATCATATCTATGAAAATATTGCGAACCAAGCTCTAAATTTTTTAGACGATCTTGCTCAGGATTTCTGCTTTGCACGATAAAAATTTCAGCTTCTGAAACTTTGTAGAAAAAAAATTATAGCAAAAATTCCGCGATGCCCTATTTGTAGCAGTGAAACCCTAGAATCCAAACCTCTGATACCAAATGTTGTGTAACCAGCTCCAAAAATAGAAGAAAAGAGATATAAACGTCTTAGAAATAAGCCACTTCGAGGATTAAACCTCCAATACATTACATAAATGAACAATTCCTGGATGATACAATTTACAAAACCTCCTTTCTATATATAAGAGTCCATGTGGCGATAATGTAATCCTAGTGGGCCACAATGTAATCCTAGCCGACCTAACAATAATAATTTAAGGGCACAATAATAACAAAATATGGGTTACAAGGGTACAATAATAACAATAAGGGGGTTACACTAATAACAATAAGGGACTATACTAGTAATATATGGACCTAACAATTTTCATCCATTTTTCATTGACCCATTTGAAAAATATATGGAGAATTTTCATATATCGAAGTTTGTTAATAATTTATCATATGTATATAGCACTGACATATTTTTCTAGGCCATCGAATCTAAAATTTCATATACAGAAGCTGACTTGTCATCTTCACTTTTGAACCTCTCCAAATCAATCAAGGAAATCTGACCAGATTTCTATGATCCAATTAAATTTCAGCTAGAAGAGACATTTAAATATAAGGTAATTGTAAATAATCTAATCTCTTTATTTAGATTAGAAAATTGTGTACCTACTAGATTCAAATTTATTTTTATACATGTAATCATATTTTTACTAATGTTTGACATGTATATACACACATGAAACAAAATTCTTGCACGATTACATTGGAAGTATGATTATACATAGTAATATTTCCTTTTGCTTAGTTATTAATAGGAATAGATTAATTTCGATTCCACGTTTTATGTTTTAATTTTTCTATTATTATTCAAATTTTTAATAGGAAAGTAATAAATCTAGGTTTTCTTCGCATCCCTTTAATTTGCTAGAAAGGTGGCTTAAAAAATATTAGAAACTTATGAACCACATGATTGTATTTATTTTGCAACAAACTCTTTCACAATGACAATATTGTTTTAAAATTAGATATGAATAAATTCTAGGAATTCACTACACCTTGATAATCTTTGATTCACTAGTATTTCTAAAGACCTCATTTTCACCAATTTTTCCCTCTAACGTAAATTTGAAATGAATGCAATAAAAAAACTCATTACTTGTCAATTTTTACTAAATAAATAGATGATATTGAACATGGGAGAACTTGAAGATTCATGAGGTAAAGTTAAAATCAAAATTCTTCCAGGTATGTGTTCATAGGTTCATTGTTATCTATAGTTAGTTTTAATTTTTCAAAAGTTATTCCTTATTTTTTTTTTTTTTTCTTTTACTGGTCTTAATCGACTTGATTATGGAGACCTAAGACAAGCAAGAGGCCACCCCTTTTTCAGTTCTACGACTTGTTCAGGGAAGTGTTATTTTTTTTCATCAAAATCTAACCATTCTTTAATTTTTTCTTATAGTTATTGAAACTCCAATGAAATTTTAATACACTATCAGAAGATTCATATCCTATTATTACAATATCACAACTCTGCTCATAAGGAAATTTCGATGACATATTCTGCTAGTTGAATACTTCTGATGGTTAATTAAACTATCAAAAGGAGTTTTTTTTGTTAAAATATAATGTTAAGTTTGTATTTATTTTGAATTGAATACTTTAAAAGGATTGAGCCCTCAGGAATGCCACTTTCCTCTACTCATATTGCAATTTTCATATCATGAATTCTAGTCTGTTGTTCTACTTTTGAGCACCCGATATTGAAATTTCGATAAGCGACCTATGATATTCATATATACTCATATCTTTAATCGACGCATATTGGAAGGTCATAATATCGCATGTTTCAAAGGTACATCCACAATTTTTTTTCGATATTTTTACTAGCATTATGGGTAATTGATCATACTATGTATCTCATTGGTGCAGCTAGAACCAAATTCTTATGCTTATTATCACTCTAATTTTCTAGAAAGGAGGAAATTTTTGCACAAAATGCTTATAGTGAATGATCATATCCATGAATTTATATATTATGGTTGTAAATATTACAATCACAAATATGATTTGAACTAGTTCATAACACTTGCTGATTTTTTTTACCTTTAGTTATATTCATTTCTTCTAAAGAGAGTCAAAGCCTCTAATTGGTGAATTTTGGAATCCCGATCCTCTGTTTTTCATTTTTTAATATTTTCTTCAGAATTTCAAAATCATTCGCTTAACAGGCTCTTAGGTTTTTACTATATCAGAAGCATTTAAAACGAATTCTAAAGATTTACCTCTCCAAGATTAACATTTCCTTTTCTAATACTATCTTATTTATTATATTCACAAAAAAAAAACTCCTTTTGATAGTTTAATTAACCATCGGATGTATTTCACTATATTCACTAGAATTTTGTGGAATTAGATTTTTGTAAAATTGATTTCAGCTTTAGAAAAGGTTTATGAGATATTAACACTTGACTTATTATTATATTTATTTAATCTTGAATTCCTCTCCTAGAAACTTATTTTACAAGTAAATGTAAATGTTCTTGCAATCATTTTTACAAATGTTAAAATTATTAGAATGAAAGTCATGCTAGGTAATTTATAAACTCTTAAAAATTTTTTACCTCTCATACATGAATGTTTGATATATTAGAAAGGAAATATTTCTACGTTATACAATTATCAAGCATTCATTATCACGAATGATCAAATTTGTAACTTTTTTTGTTAAAGTTACACAAAATGTTTTGTTCCAAGACCTTGTTGCCCTTACTATTTTAAATACTGAGAGTTGTATGTAAAGTGAATTTTCATTAAACTTATCAATACAAATCTTATCGAAACATTATAAAGAAAGATTTTTATTTATTGAGGTTTTGTCCATTGAGACTTTGGGAAAACTTGAGTTCTTGCCCTTGCCTTGATTCTCTCGGAAACATACAACTTCATAATATCAGATTAATAATATTGGGAGGTCTCTCATCACTACATTATGATATCTAATTATGTGTAAAAAAAAATTCGATGAAAATCACATAGGAGAAAATTTGTGTCGACGCATTTCGAACCAGCTAGTGTGGTTCATCATCAGGACAAGATGAGAAATCTGATCAGGAAACTAGCTTAAGTAGAATAGGACTTCTCCAACTAGCCGTTGGAAAAACGGCTAGTTTGACTAGAATAGGAAAAACATTATTATTATTATTATTATTATTATTTATTTATTTTAATTTTGATTATGTTGTTATTATAAATTCTATATAAATAAAATATAAAATCAAATCAAATAAATAAGTAAGAAAGTAATAATAATAATAATAAATCAAATAATTTAATATTCCTAAAGAGGTAAGATTTAAAAAATATAAAATATAAAAAATAAATAAAAATATTAATATATATATATATATATATATATATTAAAAAAAAATTGAAAATTTAAAAATAAATAAATAAATAAATAATAAAAATAAAAATACAATAATTTAAAAATATAAAATATAAAAATAAATAAATAAATTATATATATATATAATAAAATAAAATAAAATACAAACAAAACAAAAATACTAATCAAAACCAAATTAGAAAAATAAAAGGAGCACATCAGGATAGAGGAATCAAGATCGACTAAGAGTGAAGAGCAGGAATCCAACATCTTCTAACATTCCACCCATCATCCCTATTAAGGTTAACCGACCTCTTTTCTATTTCCAAGGCTTCCCTTAACTTTCGGTGGTGGAAGTGGTCAATAGTTGCAATAACCTTAGTATCTTCAATACAAATATGGTGATTAGTTTTTTCAGCATGCTCTGCCAAGGCAAAGGACCGAGATCTACCATGTCTAAGGTCAGCGACATGTTCATGAATTCTTTGGTTAATAGATCGACCAGTTTCACCAATGTAAGGGGTCCCAGAGGAACAAGGAATCAAATAAACACCCTTACCATCCATCAGGCAAATCGGGTCTTTAACCGATCTAAGAGAACCACGGATGGTGTGGAGAGGCTTGAAAGTTGAAGAGACATTGTGTTTCTTCAATATCCTTGTAATTTTATCAGTAGTACCTTGGATAAAAGGAAGGTGAACTCCAGATAACCGATCGTAGGGATCTTTCTTAACCTTTGGACCTTTCACAACTTTTTGAAAAGTTCTAAGACACTGAGCCCTGCTATAACCGTTCTTACAGAAGACCTTAAGGAGATGCGATTTTTCACCTTCAAAGTGGTTCAGATCAGAGATTCTAAAGGCTCTGGTTGCTAGGGTACTGAGAACCCCAAGCTTCTGAGCCAGGAAATGATGAGAACTAGCATGAAAATACTGTTCAGTATGGGTCTTCTTTCTAAAAACTTGATGAGAGAAGGAACCATCATCATTTCTCGAGAGAAGGACATCCAGAAAGGGCAGGCTACCATCAACTTCGAATTCCATGGTAAACTTAATGAAGTCAGATTGATCATTAAGATGTTGGAAGAAAAGGTCTAATTTCTCTTTACCATGGGGCCACAATACACAGGTGTCATCAACAAACCTTTTCCAAAGATTCGGTTGAAAAAGGGAAGAGGAAAGGGCCAAATTCCAGATATCTAATTATGTTTACATGATGTCTTGCTTGGTTATATTATGAATATTTATGAGACTATCATGTTATCATGGTGGTCGAAAACTTAGATGTGATTCAATCATAATTTTTTCAAATCCAAGTATTCATTCATAGAGATGAATTTCTGACTAAAGGGATATACATTCTTCATGTTGTATGTGCATCGACTTATCTTACTCTTCTTAGGAATCCTCTTCACTAATAAGGAATTTCAAACAAGTAAAGGTAATTTACCAATGGTTAATTCGTATTTTAATTCTCTCTTATTCTCAATTTCGCTCCATATTTATCTTATAAAGATTCAAGTTCTCTTCATATAAATAATATCTATATTATTTTGGATTTTGAATCAATTTCAATATTTTGAGGCTGGTATAAAATTTAGAATTAAAGAACAAAAGAGAACATTTATCGTAGTAATTTATCAAGAATCATATCTTCATTATCATTTCCTATGAATTCGATTAATTTCCGGTTACTTGAACATGAAACATTGATTTATTTTAGCTTTCTTCTTGATTTACTTTAGATTTTATAAATAATGATTTTGGGTCAAAAATATTTCAGTCAACTAAACTTCTTCATAATTATAATTGTAATTAAACGAAGAAGTTATATTTTGTTGGAGAAAATGATACATTGGACGTAATATTAAATACAATTATCCAATGGTAACTTCCATGTGCCCACTTTAATTTATTTTCATTATTTCACTTTTTTTTCAATTTTTCTTTTAATTTTTGTTGACCTTCAACTATTTTTTTACATGGGGTCTTCATGAACCTTTCGCACCTCTACCGAATCAGTTTTGAAAATTCATTCTCTTTTGATCACTTTGTTTTGAGATTCTTGAAAGTAGTAATGACCCTCATCAAATAAGCTAAATTGGGGAGTTTTTGGATCTCTAGTATATTTCTTTAAATCATTACTTTTATTATAAAATGGCTAAGATGTTTTTGTAGGGTTTTTCTTCGAAACAAGAAATTTTGTGGCAAACAAAGAATTCTCATTTAACATATTATCTATCATATATACTATTCACCCTCTACATTTTGAGAGCCTCATTTTTATAACTCTACAAGATTAAAAAAAAAATCTCAACATAGGAAGGAACGTACATATACTTATTTTCTTTTATATCCTTTCTTGAGAAATTTACATAAGTAGTCTTGTGGGAGTTTATCTTTTAAATTTGGATTTTTTACCTATTTCCTTTTTCATTTTTTCTTTTGTTTGCTGATTTATTTTCTTACTTTAGTTTAGTAATTATTTTCCTTGTTCTTTCGATTTTTATTTCGGTTTCAGTGACTCTGCCATGATTTATGTGAAATAGATTTTGCTCACCCAATAATGATTAGAGTACATGGGAAATATTTTACTCTATCTATTTCATTGAATCTTATTTATCATTAAATGAATATACCTATGGAACCATAATACCTTTAAATATTATTCATGGAGGAACACACCAACTGTTTGAGTTTAATTTTTCAAGGAAATAACTTATTTGAGTTCCATACAATGAATTCCTCCCACCCCTCCACATAAAAGCCCCTGATTGATAGTTCTAGGTAAATAATTTTGACTAAACATTATGAAAGTATTATGTCTAATAAAAATAAAATCTCTATTACCATCCCACCTCTTTCACTAAAATATATTATAAATTAAAATCTTGCAAAATTCTCTTATCAAAAGGGTGATTAAAAGAGGAAGCATGGGAAATAAAAGTAAACTCATCAGGGCTATGGATGCTCACTGGCATTGGGACTAGGCCTTTATGACATAAAATACAAATTCTTTGGGGTACTATCCAGGCTTGTTGGCAATGAAGTGATGTGAGAGATAATTACAAAATAGATATATGCTTTATTAAAGAAGAAACTCCTATCTCTACCTTATTCTATTTTTCATATGAGGTAGTTTTAAAATATTTTTTCGTAAATTTTGAATCATGAATTTTACTCAAGTATCCTTTGAGTACTTATCCTTACAAAATAATGATAATATCTTTATGTCGAAACTATGAAAATATTTCACTGTTAGACGATTTATGATTTTCATTATTTTTAACCTTTTGGTAAATCAAAGTTCTTTATATTTAACCAAAGATAATTTTTCTTCCCAATGTGATGCCATTGTTGTACGAAAAACCCAACACACCCCCATTACCTCAAATAATGGAGACCCTTTCCATTAATTTTTTACTATGAATTATTTATGATTTTCATTTAGTTAATTGTATTACAATTTTGTCATTTTTTTGTTTTTATAATAATTCTACATTGATTGTTTCATTGAATCTACATTTTCACGAGCCTTGTCCCCCGATGTAGGTGATTAACAAGGACGATTCGGGCTGCCACTTACCCTCACAAAGCGGGGGAACTTAGCCTCTCCTTGTGGCCGCACCTAGCCCCCATGTGAAGATTTTAAATGTGTAAAGGACACCTGCACTTGAAGAATTTATGCCTCCCCTTCTACCTCTTCTCCTACAACTTGCCTCTTGGCCATTTATTTCTCATAGATCTTTTCTTCATTCTAATCTATGCATCCATTTCTCATTATCTGATTCCTTCCTCTGTCACAAATCTGTTTGCTGCAATTATCCTCCTCTATCTCACTTTGAGTCTTCTTCTCTAGGCCATCATAACCCCCATCCGGCAGAGACAATGCCTAGAAGAAACTGGATGTGGTTTCATCGAGGACAGGGCAGAGGCTCTCCCTCCTACCCTCCAGTTTCTAGAATGCATGCGATCTCCTTGTCCATATCGATTTTCGTGGAAGAACCTGAGGTTCTTAACCCACATTTTCTCTCTTCCTAGTTCTCGAGTCACCTCTCACAGGAGGAGCTCCACATTTCTGGATCCAGTAGAAGAAAACGCTTTACTAAGTCTCATAAACACATCGGCTTCTCAGTCAAGAAATTATTTAAAGACTCAGACAGTGGTGGGAGTATCCCAACGAAGGACTCGCCACAAAAAAATGTAGAAGAAAATCATGCATCTCACTAACTTTCAGCAAAGAAAATCGATATGGTCTCCACATCAAATCCGGAGAGGGCCCCCCAGCTCTCAAAGAAGGAAATCAAGACCATGTCTGCTTATGGATGCTTAATAATTGAGGAGAATCCTCATAAGGAGAACCATGATGTGTAGAACCATTAGTTGCAGCTCCTTGGAGGTCCTCCTCTTCAATTTACATATGCTCCTTTATAGTTTTTATATCTATTTTTATCTTTGTCTGCATAATTTGTCACTTATGCTTATGCTAATGGTTGGTTTCCCTTGCAAAGGAGGCCTATATTTTGAATCTCAAAACCCATCAACGCTTTGTATCCCCATGGAGGGCAGCTTATTTTTTGACTACTTCCATTATCTTCATCCAACAGGGGTTGGCTTATCCAAAAACCCCTATAATGAAGTTTTATTGTAATTTTTGTACACTATAATAGAAATTAACATTACTTAGAAAAAAAATGAATCACGAGCCTTCTAGCAATACTTGTTCCACCTCATTTGGTCAACCAATTTGTAAGCAACACTCCTTTGAAGTTTGATAATTTTTGTTGACAGGGTTAAATAAATGTATAAAATGTATAATATTTCATTTTTGCAATTAAAACTCATTATAAATAATAAATTTTTCTTAATCGTGAAAATGTCGAAATGTCGAAATCCAAAATGGTGAAATGTTGATATCTTGAAATGTAGAAATCCCGAAATGGTGAAATGTCAGAATCTTGAAATTATATAATATTATAAAATTATATATTTTTTAATTTTTTTTGTTTTTTTTTAATTAATGTTGTAATTAATTAAAATTTATAACACAATTAAAATTAATTATTACTAATTATTTAATATTTTCAATCTAATTTATGATTATATTTTTAATTATAAATTCCGATTTCTAGTCGAGGCAACAAAATTTCCACAATTTAGACAATTTTAGTACTCTAACTTTAGAAGATCATAAATAGAGTTTTTCTTTTTCAAATGAGGCCCAAGATGGCTCATTCGAAATATAAAATAATGGATAATATTTTAGTAGTAGTTTCATTATTAGATTTTATCGTTTATTATGTCTAAAATCCATCAAAACATCAAGCTACGGTTTTTATAATAAAATTAAATTTCTGTGCTTATTTTTCTGCAGTCTCATTTTCCCACGACTTCTTTTGAGTGCAGATGCATTTGTCAATAATATCCTTGAACAAATAAATGATGATGATGATGATGATGATGATAATGATGGTTAACGTCCACTGAGAGCAAAAATTTGATCTATCGGACCTATAATTTTCTCAGTTCTTAATTTTCTGGCTTCTCGTCTTTCTTGGTGAGATTGGTGTTGTAGCTTTATTTTTCTTCTCTACAATCTTCCAACTTCCTTTATCTTGCACCTCCTTCATCTCTTCTGATTCTTGGGACACTGGTGTTTTATCTTCGGGATCTGGGAGATCTGCTTTGCTGCTAAATGAAGATTTCTTTTGCACCTTATTTGAATCCTCACTAGAGAGGTTGTCGAGTTTGTTTTCTCCTGAAAACAATTGAAGAGATGAGGATAAGAAGATCTAAATAAATGAGAATCCTCCAATAATAGAATAATGGAATTTTGGGCCAATGAAAATTTATGGAGCAAATTTATTCTTGAACAAACTTTCTTGTTGAGAATTATTTTGTAAATATTATAAATAATAGATTGTATAATGGATTAGGGGGGCTTCTATTATTTGCAATTATAAATTGTTAAAAGCACTATTGTAATATGGATTTGGAGTTGTAGGTGAGAGGAAAATAAATTTCATATATGGGGATTATTCAGGATTTTCTTTTTCATTTAGAATTATGTATGAAGGAAATATTTTGCACTATTTTAGCTCTTTTTATAACAACAAAAGAGCAAATATTGTAGAGGACTATTGGAGACCAAGGCTAGAGAAATGGATTTAATAAATTGGTATTTCTAATACTATTATTTAAAATACTAGTTTCATTTTATGATGGCATGAATGTGTCATTTTATTAATATTTGTAAACTATTGTGAACATGAGTAACTAGGTGTTGTAGCTTTCTTTTTCTTCTCTACGGTCTTCAAAATTCCTTTATCTTGCACCTCCTTCATCTCTTCTAATTCTTGGGACACTGGTGTTTTATCTTCAGGATATTGGAGATTTGCTTTGTTGCTAAATGAATATTTATTTTACACATTATTTGAATCCTCATACTTGTTGATTCTTGAGAGTTTGTCGAGTTCGTTTTTGCATGAAAACAATTGGAGAGATGAGGATAAGAAGATATAAATAAATGAGAATCGTCGAATAATAGAATAATTATTTTTTTAAATATTATAAATAATAGATTGTATAATGGATTAGGGGGGCTTCTATTCTTTGCAATTCTAAATTTTTAAAAGCACTATTGTAACATGGATTTGGAGTTGTAGGTTAGAGGAGATAAAATCTCATATATGGGGATTATTGAGGATTTTTCTTTTTCATTTAGAATTATGTATGAAGGAAATATTTTGCAGTAATTTAGCTCTTGTTATAAAAACAAAAGTTCAAATATTGTAGAGGACTACTGCAGACCAAGGCTAGAGAAATGGATTTAATAAATTGGTATTTCTAATACTATTATTTTAAATACTAGTTTCATTTTATGATGGCATAAATGTGTCATTTTATTAATATTTGTAAACTATTGTGAATATGAGTAATGTGTGTCGATTATATGTTATTATTTATCTCTGCTCTTATGGGTTTAATTCTGATTTTTGAGTAACTATTTACTCAAAAAATTGTATTTTAATACTTATTTAATAGATAGTGATATGTTGTTTAATATTTCCTCATATTATTGTATAATTATTTGAATTATTGATTAACAATCAATTTCATTTTATGAACTACTTCTCAAATTTTGTTTGTTGATTATTTCGATTAAGAGGTCTCTGAATAGAATGTGTTTTGGTATAGATAATTTCAGTTAACTCAATTACTTCATTAGCTACATATTCATTATAAGCGAGACATATATAAATCCCAACCATTTAAATATCTTTCTCTCAGTTGCGATAGATCTATATCTGCCTAATTGAGATAGGATTAGGATTTAGAATAATTTTTCATTTAGATTTAATTCTACATTCCTAGAAGTATTCTTCACAAAGAATTAAACTTTATTTTTTGCTTGGATGAGCCCCATATCAGCTTAAGGATCGCTTTCTTAGCTGGTCAACAAGAGAGCTGATCTGACGTCTCCTCTTAACTAGTAAATAAAAGTAATATTTTAAGTCATCGGACATTAAAAAAAGGTAACTAGACCTAGTTGAACTAGTCAATACCACCATCCCAAGTGGAAATGGAACTGCCTTAAGGTCTCAACCAGTTGATCAACCCAATATGTTGTTGCTGCGAATTTCAATGGTTCAACATGACATAATAAAAAATTTGGATAATGCTAAGAAGATTTTATTTTAGGCTATGCACATATAGTAAATTTGAAGCATTAGTCTTCTTATCTAGACTGGATGTTCCTTTCCCTTTCATTTTTGACGGGGCATTATTTCCAAACTTAACAACACCTTTTCCTTATTTCTTTAAAAATAATAAATTTCCCTTTTCTAGATTCATCTTATTCGAGAGACCACTATTCACATACAAATTATCGTCTATCACATAAAAGATATACTATGTTTGTATTTTCTTGATGCTCTTTTATGTTTCCTTTTAAACTAAACAATCCCCTCATATGAATCATAATGTAATATCCATAGCTTAAGCCACCTTAAAAACTCTCATAAAATGAGGGTTGTTAAATAATTAAATATTATTAATTATTATATTTATATTACATGAACAATATTCTTGTAATTTTTAATTAGAAGAATATTGGAAAAATTATTTCTTAATTATTTTATTTAGAAGAATTTATATTCTTCTATAGAAATCAATTATATTTCCAAGTTAGTATCTTTTATGAGTTTTAGAAATAATGAGTAATATTTGTGGAAAAACTATGGATAAGTGATATTTTTCTCATAAGGAAAAAGCAAATCTACCTTTAAAAGAAAAGCATGAGAGATTTATGGAGTACTTTAGCAATTTAGGAAAACTCAGATTTATGGTTGCTTTATGGAATGCTTTTACGATTTAGAAACGCTATTCCATTTTATTAATTCTATTTATTATAAGCCTATGAGAAAAATAGGAGAGGAGAATGAGAGAATTCATGGAGAATGGAGCCAAGGAAGAGGAAGAAGGAATTCCAATCATGCATCAAAAGATAATTAACTCTATTCTTTGAAAATTATTTTGTTTTCATATGAAGCATGATGATATAATAATTGAATTTATTTGGTAGGAAAAATTCATATGATAAACAATGAAGATTAATTCTTGAGAAAAGCTCTATATAATTTGTGCATAGAGGAATAAGTTTTTTATTCATTTAATTATGAGAATATTTCATGTGTTGTGAATTCATAAAAGCTTTTCATGGCTAAATAATTGTTTGAATTGCATGAGTTATTCGAAAATAGGGTCGAAATATGCCTTTTGTATATCCCAAACCTGGATAGATATGTAAAACATGAATGACGTTTTTGCAAAGGAGGATGTTATGACAAAAAGACTCTTTCAGATTTTAAAAATGTGTTTCCCATGTCTCGAAAATCATGTCCATAATTGATGACAAAAAGAGGGGATTATTTAATATTTAATTCTAGAAAACTGAAGTCCAAAGATTTGTTTGAAACTTCCAAACCCTAACACCTGTGTAAACACTAAGATAGGTTATTTTTAATGAAGACGTTAGCAACAAAAAAATCTTTGCAGTTTCCAAAAATAGTTTCCATTTGGTTGGAAATCGTGTCCAAATTTGATGACAAAAAAAGGAAATTATTTAATATTTAAATATGGAAAAATGGGCAACAAATATTCATTTGAATTTTAAACACACTGACACCTGTGAAGAAAAGGAGAGAGGTTATTTTTAACAAGTCTATTCCAAACAAACACCTTCTTTTGTTTTCTGAAATTCGTTTTCATATGTTCGTAATATGCGTCCGAAGTTGATGGCTAAAAGAGAAACAAAACAGAGAAAAATAGAGTGCTTCTATTTGATATTTCAACCGAATAAAAATAATTGTTTATGTACATACAGACATAATGATTATGTTGATAATTATTTAAAAGGAATTAAGTTATTTATTTCAAGAGATTACCAAGTACATTCTCATGATGCATATGCATTAAAAGTTAAAGAGAAATATTGGACTCTTGAAATGAGTATGTGCTTAGGGGCACATGAATAGTTATCTAGTATATTTGATCTACTAGAAATTATTATGTGATTTTACATGCATGAGGAGCTTGAGTCAGGTAAAAAGATATAAATCGCTTATCTGAGGGGTAGCTCATATAAAACCTTTGTGTTAAAGGAATTTTTTTGTGCTATTTGAGAAGGATTTGTTATTCATGTTATTTCTTGAGTAAATATTACAAATCTCTGTAATATGTGAAATGATAAGAATTTTTTTTTTATGCATAATAGCTAGTTAGTTAGCTATATTTTGGAAAAAGAATAATTAAGGTGTTAAATTCCTTGGAAAATAAATATATATATTTGTCTGCAAGGAAGTAATTATTGGGTTAGAAATCTTCAAAAAGACTAGAAGAGAAATATATATCCTTGTATGCATTATTGGATTAGATCCTTAGAGAGGAAAAATAGTAATCACATTCTTTATTATGTAAGATTATTTAGACGAATATATATGCTTTCATGCATGGAAAAAGTAAAGTTTTGGGATTAGATCTTTTGCATGAGAGGTAAATGTCCCTTTGCATGCATGAAAGAATAAGTGGTATGTGTTTGACCACTTAGAAAAGAAACATGTTTATTTTTCCATGAAATATTTATTTAGTCTCTTTTGGAAAGAAATATATGTTTTACATGCAAGAATAAAAAGGCTCTATTATTGCATGCACAAAATTATAACTACTATGTTAACTTTGTTTGAAATTGTTGAGATTTTCTGTTCTAAATAAAATAGGCAAAAATCTCAGTAGGTGACAACAATAGAAATTTTTTTTGCTAGATTAACTCCAGGTTGTTGGGAGGGAGTTAATGCATCCTAAATTTGATGTGAGAGGATTTATGAGGCAGTTAGATTCTCTTTGCTATATAACAGGTATCCATACGGATTGTTTTGAGGGTGTGAGAGTTTGTAATCTCCTGTTTGATAATAAAGATTGCCGATGCCTATGTTTGGTGGACGTAGCCCAGAATGGTTGGGTGAACCACGTTAAACTATGTGTTTCCTGTGCATGATTTATTTGTTGAGTATTTGTTTTATAATTTACTGTGCATCTGATCTCCTTGACACAAATGGATATAAAACTGTAATTCAAGGTGGAGTAATGAAAATTTACAAAGGTATTTTACTAGTAATGAAAGTTAAGAAAGTAGGAAATCTATTTCAGTTAGAAGGAGGTACAGGGTCAGATTTTGTGTCTACTATGTCTGAACATGACAGTAGTTCCATTCACTTATGGCATCAAAGATTGGGGCATATGAGTGAAAGAGGGTTCAAAATTTTGGATGATCGCAAGTTACTTCCAAATCTAAAGTCTGGAAAGTTAGATTTCTGTAAACATTGTCTGTTTGGCAAACAAAGTAAGCAAAAGTTTAAAACAGGAAAACATACTAGTAAAGGCATACTTGATTATATTCATTCAGATGTTTGGGGACCAGCCCCTACAACCTCATATGGTGGTTCGTCTTATTTTGTATCATTTATTGATGACTTTTCTAGGAAGGTCTGGGTCTACATGTTGAAAAGGAAGTCTGATGTTTTTACAGTTTTCAAGCAGTTTAGAGCATTGGTAGAAAACAGCACTGGTAGAACTATAAAATGTTTAAGAACTGACAATGGTGGTGAGTTTACTTCCCAGGAGTTTGAAAACTATTGCAAGGATGCAGGGATCGAGAGACATAAGACCACTGTTTATACTCCTCATCAAAATGGAGTTGCTGAACGCATGAACAGGAATCTTTTGGAGAGAGCAAGGAGTATGCTTAGTAATGCCGGTTTGCAGAAGGAATTGTGGACAGAAGCAGTGGCTACAACTTGTTATGTGATAAATCGGTCACCATCAACAGCAATAGGTTGCAAGATTCCTCAAGAGGTATGGAAAGGTCACCCTTGTGATTATTCTAAACTCAGAGTGTTTGGTTGTGATGCATATGCTCTAGTGCCTAAACATCAGCGAACTAAATTAGATCTGAAATCAAAAAGGTATATCTTTGTTGGGTATGGTGATGGAACAAAGGGATTTAGATTGTGGGATCCTACTACCCGCAAAATCGTCATCAACAGAGATGTAAGGTTTAATGAATCCTCTCTTGTACAGTTAGATGTAGATAGTAGATTGAAACAGGATGATGTATCTGATTTACAACACATTCAGTTTGAAAACTCTTCTAATGATAGTCATGATGAACATAGTTCAGATTCTAGTCATGAACAGGTTTCAGAATCAGATTATGAACATGGTTCAGATGTAGGTCATGAACAGGTCTCAGATGATGATCATGAAGAAGTTCCTACAGATGGTAGTCAGCCAATTGTGGAAGCGCCAGAAACATCCTTAAGGAGGTCTACAAGGATCAAACGCCCTCCGAGAAGGTATGATGATTATGTTACTTCAGTTGCTTTGACCGCTAACGATGCTGAACCTCTGTGCTATCAGGAAGCTATAGAAGGTTCGAAAAGTGATAAGTGGAAAGCAGCTATGAAGGAAGAAATGATGGCCTTAGGTAAGAATGGCACATGGGATCTGGTTGAACTTCCAAAAGACAGGAAAACTGTGGGATGTAAATGGGTTTTCAAGGTAAAACGGGGTGTGAATGATTCGGAGGACAGATACAAAGCAAGGCTGGTTGCAAAAGGGTTTTCTCAAAAAGCAGGCATAGATTTTCATGAGATTTTTTCACCAGTTGTTAAAATAGTTTCAATCAGAATTGTGTTAGCGTTAGTTTCTTTGCTTGATTTAGAATTACAGCAACTAGATGTTAAGACTGCGTTTTTACATGGTGATTTAGATGAGGAAATTTATATGGAACAACCGGAAGGGTTTGTTCAGCATCGCAATAATAAATTTGTCTGCAGGCTCAAGAAGTCATTGTATGGTTTGAAGCAGTCGCCTCGACAGTGGTACAAGAAATTTGATTCTTTCATGTTGAGTCAAAAATATATAAGAAGTGAATATGATCATTGTGTTTACTTTAAGCAGTTAAGTAATGGCATGTTCATTATCTTAGTGTTGTATGTTGACGATATGCTTTTAGCAAGCAAAAGCATTAAAGAAATCAATAGGTTGAAGACTCAGATGGCAAGGACATTTGATATGAAAGATCTAGGAGCAGCAAGACAAATTTTGGGCATGGAGATTTTCAGAGACAGGAGCAATGGTAAGCTGTGGCTATCACAACAGAAGTATATTGAGAAAATACTTGTGAGGTTTGGTATGAACAATGTGAAGCATGTGTCAGTCCCTTTAGCTTCCCATTTTAAGCTTTCTTCGAGTTTATGTCCTAATACAGATGAAGAAAAGGATTATATGTCTCGAATTCCATATGCTAATGTAGTAGGATGTTTAATGTATGTGATGGTTTGTACTCGACCAGATATTTCACATGCAGTTGGGGTTGTCAGCAGGTATATGGAAAATCCGGGTAAAGAACACTGGTCAGCAGTGAAATGGGTGCTTCTGTACTTGAGAGGCACAAGTAGTTATTGTATCACTTACAATAAGAGTAGTGAATTTGTTTGCGGATATGTTGATTCCAATTTTGCAGGTGATTTGGATAAGAGAAGGTCAACTTCAGGGTACGTATTTACTCTTGCAGGTAGAGCTATTAGCTAGATTTCAAAGCTACAGAACATTGTTGCTTTATCCACTACTGAAGCAGAATACATTGCTGCTTCTCATGCTTGCAAAGAGGCGGTTTGGTTGAAAGGTTTGCTTGGTGAGTTTGGTAGGTTACAAGACAACATCAGGTTACTTTGTGATAGTCAAAGTGCAATACATTTGGCTAAGAATCTGGCCTATCATAGTAAATCAAAGCATATTCCAATTAAGTACCATTTTGTAAGACAGGTTATTACTGAAAGGGGAGTCTCTCTTGAAAAGGTGCATACAAAGAAGAATTGTGCAGACATGTTCACGAAACCAGTTTTGTTAGAGAAGCTACGCTGGTGTTTGGCTTCTCTTGGCTTGCAGAAGAGATAAAATAATAATAACAGGGCATCAGGCTAATTGTTGTCAAGGTGGAGATTGTTGAGATTTTCTGTTCTGAATAAAATAGGCAAAAATCTCAGTAGGTGACAACAATAGAAATTTTTGTTGCTAGATTAACTCCAGGTTGTTGGGAGGGAGTTAATGCATCCTAAATTTGATGTGAGAGGATTTATGAGGCAGTTAGATTCTCTTTTCTATATAACAGGTATCCATACGGATTGTTTTGAGGGTGTGAGAGTTTGTAATCTCCTGTTTGATAATAAAGATTGCCGATGCCTATGTTTGGTGGACGTAGCCCAGAATGGTTGGGTGAACCACGTTAAACTATGTGTTTCCTGTGCATGATTTATTTGCTGAGTATTTGTTTTATAATTTGCTGTGCATATGATCTCCAACAGAAATAAAGCTGGCATTGTTATACATAATAGCCAATTTGAATAGCTCTTGTGTGGAAAATATGTCTTTGGAAAAGAACGCACATTCAAATGAATAAGTATAGAATCTATTGTGTTAATCCCTTTGGAAATGAAAACATAAGAGTAGGAAAAAATGAAATTTCTTATTGGGATAGTTATCTTGAAAGCTTGTTATGCATTTTCATGCACAATATTATTATATATTATGTTATCTTTCCTTTGGAAATAATATGAATGTACATGTAAGATTTTGTTAGCGGTTGTTAGAAAGATGACACTTGATAATGATTTATTTGTTACTAATGCATGTAAAATGATGTTAAAGAAGGAATTTCATGTCAAATTGGTTATGTTTTATACATGCATACAAATATTTGTTTAAGTGTCACAAATAGAGATTTAGTATTCGCTTATTAATAATGTATCTTATCATGATATCAAGTGTACTGATGACTACAATTTATTATTCTATGTAATTTTTATGAAAATGGTCAAGGGATGGACTCCCTTATAACCATTGAGTGCAGGGTGACAACCCTTGCGAGCATTTAATAATAAAATTAAACATTTGTTGGTTTTCACCCTACGAGGTTTCCAGGGTATATCGGTGTCTAATGATGTGATTGTTCATGGTGTCATTTTCATGATGTTAATTTATTTCATGATTTTATGTTTATATTATCAACTATGTGATATAATAATTGAGTTAAAATGATCATTGGATTGATGCATAGTTATAGCAGGAAATTTAAGTTAATAAGCTACAACAAGGAGATTTAATGGTTGTGTAAATAACTATGTTTTTTACTAAATATTTCTCACTGATGATGATGGGTATTGAAATGGTTAATGCGGAAATGTAGAAAGTGATTTATAGGGTTACACCTTCGTAAATGTTGAAAAAAAATCCTAACTCCATGCATTTTCCTGCGAGGTTATCAGGGTTTGTTACAAATGGTATCAGAGAAAAAGGTTGCAACACCGACACTTTTTTGGAATCATTATGAAAAGAATAAATACAGATATGATGCTAGTGGGCATCATCTCAAGTATGATTTTAATTAAACTTGTAGTATACTGCAATTGACATGAGATGCATGATGCATGATTAATGACTTCATGGAGGAGTAGAAAGTCACAATGTTTCTTTAAAAGTTGTATTCATAAAATTTGAATATGGGTTCAGATAAAAGATAATAAAACCTCTATTGTAGCTATGAACCATCCTGAGCTCACTTTTTATAGTGCGGATTACTTACCAACCTTTGCATGCATAATATTAGAACAATGATTATGGTGCATAAAAGAAAGGGGGGGGGGGGGGGACATGACTAAGTTTACCATTCACTTATTATAAAGAATAAATGTGTCTATGGTTGGTGTGATAAATAAATAATATAGAAGTTAGGGTTGACACTGAAGAGGACAATGGAATGTTGTGAAAAAAAAAAATACGAACCTCTTTAGTTGTTAAAAATATGCAATGAGTGAAGTGGAGCAACTCACAGAGTGAACAAAAAGTCAATGAGAAAATCATAGTAGCATAATTGTGGGTTATCTTTCTTCATTTAGAGCTGTAAAGGAAAGTTTACATTCCATGTGTTCCACAAAAAGTGGTAATTGAGATCCACAATTTTGTTGTTTTAATTAATTACATCCGTGGAAGTTTTGGATGTGATTCATATTAACATAAATGGGTATTAATACCTTGAGATCATGTAACCCCCATGCTGAGTCCAAAAAAAAAAGTTATGTTTAGACTTGGATCCATAATTAGACATTCATGTAGGGATTGTTGGTTGTGTTGTTTGGCATAAATTTTACTATTGATGATATTAATATGATTCATGCTATTCTATGAAACATATTTATGATAGTTTAAACATATTTATGGAAATTTATTCATTTTCGCTAACTAGTCCCTCAATGGCGGTATATTGTATGCTTTCAAATATTTGGTAGAATGTCTCATTGACCATATATTGCATGCTTGTAAATTGTTGTTAAAATTCCTCAATGGATGTAGATTGCATTCTTGAAAATTGTTTTTCGGAATTTCAAATTGGTTGTAGCTTGCATGCTTGGACAATATTTGATAAAAGTCTATAGTGGTTGTAGATTTCATGATTGCAAATTATTTTCCAAAATTTCTCAATGGTTTTCACTTACATTGCCGCAAGCTAATGGTAAGGAAAGAAAAAAAATCGCATTTTATGTCCTAGGGTTGAATGGGATTATTATTTCTCTACAATATTTATGGTTGCTAAGGTGAGACCTTAAATAAAGTATAATGCTATGGTATGCAACATATGTTAATGTATTTTTTCTAAGCTACATGATTATTATTATGTGGAAATTTGGAATGTATATCACCTGTTAGTGTCAGTCTAGTCATACTGCCATCAGTGATCAAAACTGCTCTTTTGCATTTGCATATTAGGCGTCTCATACCGAATAAATTTCACCATTCCGCTAGGTCATGGACTCATTAATGGTAGTAATTTTTCATCAGTTTTCCCTCATGAGGTACTTGCTAATTCTCCTCTCTATGGTATTCAGTCATTAGACACTTTCATTATCAAAACCATGTCAGTAGGCCATAGGACGAGTCTCATTAGTTCAGGGTCTCACCATGGTCAAGTTAATGAGTCAAATGTCAATAATATCAGCGAGGTCATGAGGAATCCAAATAAACTCAAAGTCACAGCACCAGGAAGGTCAGAGATATCATTTATTCAGTTTGATGCAAGTTTCAGCTCAAAACCATGTTTTGAGGAGAAAACATAATACTTTGCCTTTCAGTCACAATTCAGATGCTGTCATCTCTGACAAGATCATCACCCTGGCTTTCAGATAATTTTTTCATAGCACGTTTAGTATCAAAACACTTTCCAAGTAGATCCAGCAGAAAGAGCCCGAAAAGTGCTTTCCAACGGTATATTTCACTCTCAAAACTGACTTCTGGATTGAAATTTATGCTTCAGTGAAGTAAAAGCCCTTATATCCTCATATACCCCCTATTTCCCATTTTTCCCTTTAAACTTTACATTATTAAAGTTTTATATTTCTTTAATAAAATACCCCCCCCCCCCCCCCCCCACTTTCCAAAATACATAGTTGCATGATTAAAATTGCATTATAAATACAAATGCGATTATGCCAGACCACTTCCCCACCATGCTTCATAATAGAACGTTATAATAAAGTTTTACTTTGTAAACCCCCCACTTTCCATCACAATCGCAAACATTTCAATTACAAATCACAACATGTAATGTGTACCCCTCGATCACCCCAATCACAAAAAGTTCCGATGCGATTGATCACAAGTCTCCCTTCCGACTCCTGATCCGCTCCTCTGATTAATGACTCCTGATTATCCCTTAGCCGTTGATCTCACCATCCAATCCGACATTCCTCCACCAATCGGAACGTTCCAATCACACCATCAAAACCTCTGATGCGATTGATCGCATTTCCTCCCCCGATCTGTTGATCGCAGCCCCTCCCCCAATCTACCGATCGCAGGCCCTTTCCGATTACTCCGATGGGATTGATCGCGCCCCCTACTCTGATCGCATCGCAAATCCCTTCTTTCCGATGTGATTGACCTCAGGCCCACCATATAGTACTTCCACCCCATTCAAATAAAACCCCTTTTTCCCTTTGTAAAAGTAATAAAATGATTTTCAAAGGTTTTCAAAGTAGTCCATCGCATCGGAACTTTTGTATGGTGCTTTCAAACACGTCCCACCTCCCGATTCCTGATTACGATCACCTCTATGTATTGAAATACATTCCACATCATATTGTAAGTTTCTTTGTATGTTATACCCATCCGCCGTCCATTCCGATCGTGATTAAGATGTGGGTCTCGCCTACTCCCCTTCCCTTTTCCCATGCAAAATAATTTTTTCCCTTCACGAAAGCATAATTTCATTTTAGTTCAACAGCATGTTATAAAGGTCGGTCTTCTTCAGAGTAATGACAGAAAGCAAAGTGACAGTCAGAGGCCAAGACCCAAATTCATAACAGTCACATCTGCAATTACGTTGTAAAGAGATCTACATTACAATTTTTCGCCTTCTCACTGACCAGAAGTAACGCAACTCTTCCTTTATGGAGAGATTATTGGCTCTTGGTTTTCCATCTTCGGTTATGATTTATCCTCTTCCCATCGATTTTTATTCCCACAAAATCTATCTATTTATTGCAAATGTTAATCATTTGTAAAGGCCTGAGGTATGAAAACTCAAAAGTAGGGGAAACAGTGTGGTGGTGAGCTCTGCACTCCATTGTACAGTTTGACAGGGAATTAATAAAGTGATGCAACTCTGATTTGTGGGATTCATGTGGCATGAGTTTTAGCATATGTTTCTCCTTTATGTTTCATATGTAAATTGTTATGTTTCACCATTCATCCATAAACATTTCCAGTTGAATGTTTTCAAGTCAGAAAGGTAGAATCCATTTTATATGCTCTGCCTTGGGGAACCATTCATACTCTATGTATTTTCTTCTTTTTGAAAAGGATTCATTTATTATGCCTACCTTGCCCCATGAAATACCCTGTATCCTAATTTAATTCCTCAGTTCATACTATCCTCTTATCCCATACATCCCAGAAATTTCAGTCATGCATCAAAACTCCTTTTCCCTTTTATATATCTAGCCTAAAATCAGTTCATTATCATGTTATTGAATATCTATTCTACAGAGAGAGCCCTCTCCCGCCCTTGTAGGGATAGCTACAAGGCTGAGCATGGTTTAGTTGTTACCCTGATTTTCCTTTACTAGCCCGAGGTTCAGATTGGGTGCTAACATCTCTCGCGACTCCACTGGGGAACACTACAAAAAATTTTCATAGAAGATTCATCACTCCAGTAATATCTTTCTTGTAAATTCTTGATGATGATATTTTAGAGTTTTCTAGGCTGATATAAATATTGTACAGTAGAAATTTGACCACACTGGCTTCAAGAAGATACATAAGGGCTAATCCTGATCCAAATCCTCCTCCTGTGTTTGAAAATCCAAATCTTATCCCAAGAATAGTCAGAAGAAAGGAGGGATCGCTAAGTCCTACACCTATTTTCAGGTCCCATGCTTGGCCGAGTGAGTGGTTTTTTGTAGAAGAGCATTCTTTTGACAAGATTTTTGAGCTCTCTTTGTTTATAAATAAGTCTAAAACTGTGCTCGAAGACACAGTTTTAGATCCAGAGTTCCTTGTGGATAATGACGTTCAAAGAGAGAATTCCTCCATTGATGACTACATTTTGAATTCTCCCCAGTCCATCACTACAATTTATATTCCCGAGCCTTCAGAATCATCAGGATCAGCATTGCCTCCTCCTAATTCATCAGCATCCCCTTCAATCAACTCCCAATTATCATCTCCTCCAACAACACCTCCCCCAAATCTTGAAAATCCTGTTGTAAATCCACCCAGAGTCATGGATGCCCTGTATGCACCCTTGGCTTTACCTCAGGTTCTCAATGATATGCCTGCTGATTATCAGAGTAAAATTCCTATATTTGATGCCACTCAGGGCATTACATCCCAACAGCATGTTGATAAGATGAATGACTTTTTTGACTTGCATGAAGTAGAAGAAGAGAATGTAGCTACCAGGTTGTTTGTTCAAAGCTTTGGAGGTGAAGTTAGAAAGTGGTTTAGAGCTTTACCAGCTGGCTCAATTTGCACTTTATAGGAGTTACACACATATTTCTTCGACCGATGGGAGGTGAAAAGGAATCCACACCAAATTCTATCTGAATATGAGAATATTAAAAGAAATGTGGGTGAAACTGTGCAAGACTATTGTTTAAGATTCAATGTTGTATACAACGCTATTCCAGCTAACCTCAAACCTCCTGTGGATTCAGCTATGCTGAAGTTTTTGGATGGTTTTGATGCTGATATGGCATATGAACTGCGTGAAAGAGATCCACCGTGACTGGAAGACATGCAGAGGATAGTAGTAAGCGTCGAAGCTAATATGTTGGCTAGAAGAGCTCGAGCCTGGGCTGAAAAGAAAGTCATGGTGAAAGAGGAAGCCTCCCCTTCAGACAACAAAATGGACACACTAATTCGTACAATGGAAAGGATGTTTGATCAATTAAGTGTTTCGGATAGACCAGAAAATCAAATAAGAAATCCAAATTTTAGAGGACAACAATAGCCACAATTCAGAATTAGACAGAGAGTACAGAGGGCATAGGACCAAGTGGCACCACAGCAGTAGATTAAAATGCCATTGCAGTAGAACTACGTGCAAGGGATAGTCTCAGATGATGATAACCCTACATTTAAGGCCAATCAATTTTTCACAGCTGATGGTGCACCCATTTTCCTCACAGAAGACAAAGAATACACAGTGGTGACTCCAGACATTCGAGGGGACGAAAATTTCATCTTGGAAAATGACGTAGTGTTAGAAGAAGAATCTGATGACTACCAGAGAGGGTATATGAATGCTCTATCAGCCCAGCAAAGGCAGTATTCCTTGAGGAACAGAAACGTCACAATCAGTCCCATTCAAAAGAGAAAATAACTCCAAATGAAGGACGAGGCACAAAAGAAGGAAAATAGCTGGCCAATCCTTCATCCAGCAAAGCACCCACAGCTACTAACACGGAAAATGAAAAAATCCAGCAGAGCATAGCGAAGGAGAAAACAGAGAAGAAATACCCTCCCATTAAAAAGGTAGAAAAAGCTCCTTCCTTTAATTTAGAAAATGAAATTTCTAAACTCAAAGTGTCTGTGCCCCTGACTGAGTTGGTGAAGAATAGTGTATATAAAAATCAGGTGTCTAAAGTCTTGCAAATTGACCCTCTTTCTGATATGGTTAATGTGGAAGATGACCACCCTAAACTTATTTTTGGTCCAGCCACAGGAGAATCTGAAGAAAATGAAGTCCCTCCCTTTTACCTAAGTCTTAGGTTGCATGAGCTTATCTTGTATAACACCATGTTGGACTTCGGGACCTCACATAATTTGATGCCCAAAGCTGTCATGGAGAAGCTAGGCCTTGATATTAATAGAAAATACCATGATTTGTATTATTTTGACTTGAGTAGGGTCCATTGTATTGGTCTTATCAAAGACCTGGTAGTGTCTTTAGATCAAATCCCAACTAAAAATGTCTTGATGGATGTAGCTGTTACTAATGTCCCACTGAGGTTTGGAATGCTTCTATCTAGGTCTTGGGTGAAAAAATTAAAGGGACCATATAGCTTGACTTCTCTTATGCCACAATCCCTGTATTTGGCTAGTTGAGAAAGTTATATAGGGAAAAGAAAATGAAATATATGATCACTAGCAAATACAAGACAGTAAACCATCCCATCAATGCATTTCACACATATTTAGAGTATTTTGTCTTATATTCAGATGGTGATTTAAATGATGAGGATGTTGAGTTAGTACAAGTATACGAGATACCTGAGATTTCAGATAATTTTAGAGAAGTCCTCGAGTAGGAAAAAAAGAAAACAACCAGCACTTCTAAGTCTCCTACCTACCAGCAGCAAAAAGACAATGAACAACCAGAAATCAGCCAAGGCGAAGAGAAGGAAGAAACTAAATTTCAACATCTACAAGAAGAAGAAGGCCTATGGGGTATGGATTTTGATGGAGCTGTTAGTAAGGATGGAGCAGGTATTGGAATATGGATTCAGAGCCCTATTTTCTAGCCTGAAAAGGTCCCTAGTAATGTTAGAGTATGTGCTTATAAGTTGGCTTTTGACTGCTCTAACAATGAAGCAGAGTATGAAGCTCTGATTGCAAGCCTCAAAATCTTGAAGAAGTTGAAGGGAAAAAGGAATTCTGTGTATGGTGACTCTGAGTTAATAATCAAGGAGGTGAAAGGAGAATACCAAGCTAAACATCCAAGATTGAGGGCCTACAGAAAAGCAGTTCTGGACATTTTGAAGACATTCCCAGAGTACACCTTGACAGTAGTGCCCAGGATGCAGAATCTTATTGTTGATTCTCTTGCCACTACTGCAAGTAACCTGAGGATTCCGATGAACTCGAGAAACAAGTTTGAGATCCATGTCAAGCATAGGCCTGCTATTCCGGAAAATTCAAAGTATTGGAAATTATTTTGAGATGATAATGAGATCAATGCATTTTTGCAGGGTGATGGAAAATTCAAGGACACTCCCATAGAAGGTGAGTATGTGGTTGATGATCAAGAATTGGAAACAAACCAGATCGATATATTGCAGCTGAAAGATAATGTAATTCCTAAAGGTCTCATACCTTTAGAGGAGTTGTTTGATCAGGACGATGTGACCAAGAAGCCAAGCTTGGTGCCCACAGAGAAAGGAGTTGAAGATGTGACCTTGGAACATCTGATCAGCCCAAGTTCATGAAATTGTCAAAGGCATTGTCCCTTGAAGCAAAGGATAAGTATGTGAAGTTGCTTTATGAATTTTCTGATGTATTTGCATGGGATTATTCAGATTTGAACGTGCATGATAAGAACATGATCTAGCATACTATTCCTATCAAGCCGGATCAAAATCCATTCAGACAGAAGCTGAGAAGAATCAATCTGAAGTTGCTGTCATCCATCGAAAAAGAGGTAAACAGATTGTACAAAGCTGGTATCATAGTCCCCATTAGATTTTCTGACTGGATTTCAAATTTGGTCCTGGTACATAAGAATAATGAAGAAATAAGATTGTGAACAGATTTTCAGAACATGAATAAGGCTTCCTTAAAGGATAATTATCCACTTGCGAAAATGGACTATATTCTGCAGAGAGTAGTTGGAGCATCTAGGATGTCAGTACTTGATGGCTGCTCAGGCTACAACCAAATCTTGGTGCATGAGAAGGACCAAGATAAAACTGCCTTCACAACACCCTTGGGAACCTTCCAGTACAACAAAATGCCTTTCGGATTGAAGAATGCAGGAGCTACTTTCTAGCGTGCAATGGACATCACTTTTGCCAATGAAAAAGATGTTTTTATGGTTATTTATTTGGATGATTTGACAGTTTTTTCAGGATCAGATGATGAGCATTTGCACCATTTGAGAGTTGTTTTTCAGCGATGCAGAAAGTTTGGAATTTCTCTCAATCCCAAGAAGTGTCTCTTTGCCATGGATGAAGGCAAGATGCTGGGGCATATCATCCCCAAAGATGGTATTCGTATCGATCCAGCTAGAGTGGAGGCAATTCAGCTCATAGGACTGCCACGAAATAAGAAGGAGATTTAGGCTTTTAATGGTAAAATGAACTTTTTCCGCCAATTTATACCCAATCTAGCTGAACATCTGAGGGAAATGACTAATATGTTGAAGAAGGACAACACTGTTAAATGGAGTGAGGAGGCTATCAAATCATTCAATCTGGTAAAGTTTTCTTTGTCCAATGCCCCAGTTTTGATCAGTCCCGACTACACTCAAGACTTTATTATATTTTCATTTGCATCGGAGCATACTACGACTCCTGTTTTAATGCAAAAGAGAGATGAAGTAGAAAAGCCAATTGCCTTCTTCAGTAGGACTATTAGAGACGCTTCTTTGACGTATAATATTATTGAAAAATAGGCATTGGATCTTATCAAAGCATTGAAGGATTTTAGGATCTATATTCTGCATTCACATACTGTAGCATATGTCCCTAACGCAGCGGTGAAGGATGTGTTGATGCAAACTTATCCAGAAGTTCGAAGAGGTAAATGGATAGTGGCTATGTTAGTGTATGATCTAGAGATCAAGCCCATGAAGTTGATCAAAGGCTAAGGCTTGGTGAAATTGATGGCCCAATCAAATCTGCGCGCTTCAGATATAAACCTCATAACTACAGTGGCAGAAGCCGAAGACGAAGGTTTGCTAGTTCCAATTTCAGATATTTTTCTGCAATCCCCGTGGTATTTAGATATTGTCTATGTCCTTCAGCATTTGTCACCTCCTACGGGCATGTCTAAGTGTAAGGGTAGATCGCTGAAGCTTAAGTCTGCAAAATACTACATTTTAGACAAAACTCGGTATTGGAAAGATCCAGGAGACTTTCTGCTCAATTGTTTGGTTGAAGAAGAGGTGCAGAAGGTAATGCACGATTTTCATAAAGGCGACTGTGGCGGGCACTTATTCTGGAAGACTACAGCTAAAAAAGTATTGAGAGCAGGATATTATTGGCCCACATTATTTTCTGATTTATATAAGACAGTGATGAAATTTCATGAATGCCAAATCTTCCAAGGGAAGAAGAAATTTCTTCCACTCCCTTTGAAACCAGTTTCATTGAATGCACCCTTTCAGCAATGGGGGCTCGATTTCGTAGGAGAAATTCATCCTGTGTCCTCAGCACAACACCGATGGATATTGACAGGGACAGATTACTTTACGAAATGGATCGAGGCTGTCCCAGCCGGGAAAGCAATAGACATGGTAATCATTCAATTCCTGGAATCGAATATTTTATCTCGTTTTGGCTGCCCATGCAAAATCGTAATAGAAAACGCAACAATGTTCCGATCCAAGAAGATTATAGATTTTTGTAACAAATAAAACATCGCGTTGGTCCATTTGACAGTGTATTATCCATAGGGCAATGACCTGGCCGAGTCATCTAACAAATCGCTGGTGAATATAATTAAGAAAATGCTGGAGGCAAACAAAAGAAATTGGCACCGAAAGCTCATCAACGCACTGTGGGCAGACAGAGTTAGCAGTAAAATATCAATAGGTATGTCACCATTTGAGCTACTTTATGGTACTGAAACTGTATTTCCTACATCCCTTACAGTCCCAGTTGTGAGATTATTGCAAGAAGTTGGCAGCGAGGACAATGACAATCAACGGAGGATCAATCAAATGATCCACCTTCAGCAAACAAGAGAGGAAGTGTCACAGAATGCTATTCAGTTGTAGGAGAAGATTAAGAAGATCTATGACAGGAATGCAAAAGCAGAAAAGTTTCAGCTGGAAGATATAATGTTGAAATTGGATGCCAGAAATGAAGAGAAAGGGAAGCATGGTAAGTTTGAGAATCTGTGGAAAGGACCATACAGGATTTCAGCATACAGAGGATAGAATGCCTTCTTGATCTCAAAAATGGATGGCCAGGATTTCCCTTGAGGAGCAGTGAATGGCAGGATTTTGAAGCACTACCATGGTTGAAGAGGACGGATCAGGATCTATATCATCATCATTGTATATACCATGTTACTTTTGATCAAAGTTCAAATACACAGTCATTCTAGTTTGGGGCCCGAGGTGAAGGCTATAAAGCTTGGATGATATGTGTATGGTGTAGGTTTATTTCAGTTTTCAGTCTTAGTCATGAAGTTAGTGTCAGTCTGCATTGTGTCAGTTCTTAACATTTTTTGACTCCATGCCCAATGGGTAAGGCTACTTGGTCTACGGTGTTCTTATCACCTCCAAAGGAGCTACCATCCCCATTGGAGCCAATGTTAGTGTCAGTCTAGTCATACTTCCATCAGTGATCAAAACTGCGATTTTGCATTTGCATATTAGGTGTCTCATACCGAATAAATTTCACCATTCCTCTAGGTCATGGAATCATTGATGGTAGTAATTTTTCATCAGTTATCCCTCATGAGGTACTTGCTGATTCTCCTCTCTATGGTCTTCATTCATTAGACACTTTCATTCTCAAAACCATGTCAGTAGGCCATAGGACAAGTCTCATTAGTTCAGGGTCTCACCATGGTCAAGTTAATGAGTCAAATGTCAATAATATCATCAAGGTCATGAGGAAGCCAAATAAACTCAAATTCGCAGCACCAGGAAGGTCAGAGATATCATTTATTCATTTTGATGTAAATTTCACCTCAAAACCATGTTTTGAAGAGAAAACATAATACTTTTCCTTTCAGTCACAATTCAGAAGTTGTCATCTCCGACAAGATCATCACCCTGCCTTTTAAAGAATTTTTTCACAGCATGTTCAGTATCAAAACATTTTCCAAGAAGATGCAGCAGAAAGAGCTCGGAAATATCTTTCCAATGGTATATTGCACTCTCAAAACTGACTTCTGGATTGAAATTTACGCTTAAGTGAAGTAAAAGCCCTTATATCCTCATATACACCCTATTTCCCATTTTTCCCTTCAAACTTTATATTATTAAAGTTTTATATTTCTTTAATAAAATACTTCCCCCCCCCCCCCCTTTTAAAAAATACATAGTCGCATGATTAAAATCGCATTATAAATACAAATGCGATTATGCCAGACCACTTCCCCACCATGCTTCATAATAAAATTTTATAATAAAGTTTTACATTGTTAACCCCCTTCTTCCCATCGAAATCACAAACATTTCAATCGCAAATCGCAAAAAAATCCGATGCAATTGATCGCAAGTCTCCCTTCCGATTCCCGATCCGCTCCTCAAATTAATCGCTCCCGATTATCCCTTAGCCATCGATCTCACCATTCAATCCAACGGTCCTTCACCAATCCGAATGTTCCAATCACACCATCAAAACCTCCGATGTGATTGATCACATTTCCTCCCCTGATCAGTCGATCGTAGCCCCTCCCCCGATCTGTCGATCGCAGCCCCTTTCTGATTACTCCGATGTGATTGATCGCACCCCCTACTCCGATCGCATCAGAAATCCCTTCTTTCCAATGCGACTGAACCCTGGCCCACCATACAGGACTTTTTCCCCATTCAAATAAAAACCCTTTTTCACTTTGTAAAAGTAATAAAAGGATTTTCAAAGGTTTTCAAAGTAGTCCATCACGTCAGAACTTTTGTATGGTGCTTTCAAACACATCCCACCTCTTGATTCCCGATTTTGATCACCTCTGTGTATTGAGATACATTCCATAGCATATTGTAAGTTTCGATGTATGTTATACCCCTCCGCTGTCCATTCTGATTGCGATTAAGATGTGGGTCCCACTTACTCCCCTTCCCTTCTCTCATGCAAAAGAATTTTTTCCCTTCACAAAAGCATAATTTCATTTCAGTTCAACAGCATATTATAAAGGTCAGTCTTCTTTAGAGTAATGACGGAAATAAAAGCGACAGTCAGAGGCCGAGACCCAAATTTGTAACAGTCACATCTGCAATTACATTGTAAAGAGATCTACGTTACAATGTTTCGCCTTCTCACTGACCGGATGTAACGCAACTCTTCCTTTACGGAGAGATTATTGGCTCTTGTTTTTCCTTCTTCGGTTATGATTTCTCCTCTTCCCATCGATTTTTATTCCCACAATTTTTTTCTATTTATTGTAAATGCTAATCATTTGTAAATGCCTGAGGTCTGAAAACTCAAAAGTAGGGGAAACAGTGTGGTGGTGAGCTCTGCACTCCATTCTACAGTTTGGTAGGGAATTAATAAAGTGATGCAGCCCTGATTTGTGGGATTCATGTGGCATGACTTTTAGCATATGTCCCTCCTTTATGTTTCACATGTACATTGTTATGTTTCACCATTCATCCATAAAAATTTCCAGTTGAATGTTTTCAAGTGAGAAAGGTAGAATCCATTTTATATGCTCTGCCTTGGGGAACCATTCATACTCTGTGTATTTTATTATGTTTGAAAAAGATTCATTTATTATGCCCTTTTCAGCTTCTCAACAGTCTTTCCACTCCATCTTATTTCAACTTGATTGCTAAATCTCCTGCCTATCTTGCCCCATGAAATAGCCTATATCCTGATTTAATTCCTCGATTCATACTGTCCTCTTGTCCCATACATCCATGAAATTTCAGTCATGTATCAAAACTCCTTTTCCATTTTATATATCCAGCCTAAAATCAGTTCATTATTGTGTTATTGAATATATATTCTACGGAGAGAGCTCTCTCCCGCCCTTGTAGGGCTAGCTACAAGGCTGAGCGTGGTATAGTTGTTACCCTGATTTGCCTTTTCTAGCCTGAGGTTCAGATTGGGTGCTAACACCACCTATACTACATGTGATGAATTTTTGTCAATGTACTTTGAAAAATTGTGGGACCCATGTCGAGGGTCAAGTATAGATGCGTGGTCTATATAAATATTCCTTTTCTTTAATGGTAATATAAAAATGGAAAATTATGTAAATTACAATGGATTTTTAGACATTGACTATTTTTAGACATTGAAGTTTTATTGGATTCAATGGCTATGGAAGCCATGATGAGACTGATGTAATGAGGTAATATTTTATTTTATTATTGAGTTAATGAATACATTGGTTTGGGTATTCATGAAATAACTCTAGAGTCTTAGAAAACTTCTTGCTCGCTTATGAAAAGCTATTGGTGGTTAAGTTCAACATGGACCTTCCCTAAAAGTCTCCTAAAAATCCCTAGGAGAAAATAATAAAGAGGAAAATATTAACATAATGGGAGAGAAAGATTATGTTAATAAATTAGTTGGAGATAAATACTAAGTGGGGTAAAATAAAGCATAGCGGGAGACAAAGGCATGGTTTAAAGAAAAATAAGAGTATCTTTTTCGAAAAATATAAAACAAAAAGGCCTAGGAAAAAGGGTTGGCAAACCCCAAAGTAGGATGCTGCTAAAAATATGTTGGGAAGAAAGCACCAAGGAATTAATGATGTTGTTGATTCTAGTGCCAAGTAAATCTTAACTCATTGGGGATCTATTGGAGATATCTCATGGTTGGTTGGAATATGCTCGAGTCCTCAATAATAGCCAGAAATTAACTACGGTTAGTTCAAATTATTTTTATGTTCAAACTTATGTAAAGATGTTGGATGTTACAATAGACAGTAAATTTCATATCTCAAAGTTGTTGCATGTGTTATAGTTTTTCATGCATGACATATAAAATTATATTAGAAATTTTTTTGATGAAATGGGTTGTGGTTGTAGGTTTTTATGAGAAAATTAACATGTCATAAATGACTTATATATATGCATGCATAAAGGAAATTAATTGAGATATTTAGGAAAATGAAATAACCCATGTTAGATAAAATAATGAGTTATTGAAATTTAAATTCTTGACACACTAGAGGAAAAGTGGCTAGAGATTAATGCCATGAGTTTGAATTTGATTGAAATTACTATGGGAGAGAAGGACAATAATTTGCAAGGGAAATGGCTGGGGATAAATCAAATGAGTTTGAGTTTGATTGAAACTATTGTTGCAGATAAAGAGACAATCATTTTCAAACAACACTAGTGGGAGAGAAAGACTAGTGTAACTCCTAAATAAAATGCAACATGCACTTGATAGATTTATTCTTATAATTTTGATGATTAAAGGCTAACTGTTCCTTGAGATTTTATGGAAGTATTATGATTTAAGTATTATTTTACATTGCCTAAATACTTGGTAATGAAAATTAAAGGTTAATTTTCCTGCAAGAGAAGAACATCGAGGACGATGTTCTCTTTAAGCGGGTGATTTTGTAATATCCCTAGCTTAAGACATCGTAAAAACTCCCATAAAATGAGGGTTGTTAAATAATTAAATATTATTAATTATTATATTAATATTACATCAAAAGTATTCTTGTAATTTTTAATTATAAGAATATTGGAAGAATTATTTCTTAATTATTTTATTTAGAAGAATTTATATTCTTCTATAGAAATAAATTATATTTCCAAGTTAGTATCTTTTATGAGTTTTAGAAATAATGACTAATAGTTTTGGAAAAACTATGGATAAGTGATATTTTCTCATAAGGAAAAAGAAAATATACCATTAAAATAGAAACGTGAGAGATTTATGGAGTGCTTTTGTAATTTAGTAAAAATCAGATATATGGATCTTTTATGGAATGATTTTATGATTTAGAAAAGCTATTTCATTTTCTTAATTATATTTATTGTAAGCTTATGAGAAAAATAGGAGAGGAGAATGAGAGAATGCATGGAGAATGGAGCCACGGAAGAGGAAGAAGGAATTCCAAGCATGCATCAAAAGTTAAGTAACTATATTCTTTGAGAGTTTTTTTTGTTTGCATATGGGGCATGATGATATAATAATTGAATTTTTTTTCTAGGAAAAAGTTATATGATAAACAATCAAGATTAATTCTTGAGAAAATCTCTACATAATTTTGTGCATAGAGGAATAAGTGTTTTATTCATTGAATTATGAGAATATTTCATGTGTTGTAAATTCATAAAAGCTTTTCATGGAAAAATAACTTAGTGAATTGCATGAGTTATTCGAAAATAAGGTCCAAATATTCCATTATATATCCCAAACCTGGATATATATGTAAAAAGTGAATGAGGTTTTTCTAAGAGGATGTTATGACAAAAAGTCTCTTTCATATTTTAAAATGTCGTTTCCAATGTCTAGAAAATCGTGTCCATAATTGATGATCAAAACAGGGGATTATTTAATATTTAATTCTGGAAAAATGAGCTCCAAATATTTGTTCGAATCTTCGAAACCGTAACACCTCTGTAAAAAATGAGATAGGTTATTATTAATGAACTCGTTAGCAACAAAAAAATCTTTGCGTTTTCCAAAAATGGTTTCCATTTGGTTGGAAACCGTGTCCAAATTTGATAACAAAAACATGAAATTATTTAATATTTAAATCTGGAAAAATGGGCAGCAAATATTCATTCTAACCTTAAGAAATATGACAACTGTGAAAAAAAAGAGAGAGGTTATTTTTAATAAGTCTGTTCCAAACAAAAATATCCTTTTTTTTTCTAAAATTCATTTCCATATGTTCGTAATATGCATTCAAAGTTGATGGATAAAACAAAAACATAATAGAGTAAAATAGAGTGCTTCTATTTGATATTTCAACTGGATAAAAATAATGGCTTATGTACATATAGACATAATAATTATGTTGATATTTCTTTAAAAGGAATTAAGTTATTTATTTTGAGATATTACCAAGTATGTTCTCATGATGCATATGCATTAAAAGTTAAAGAGGAATATCGGACTCTTGAAAAGGGTATGTGCGTAGGGGCAAATGAATAATTATCTAGTATATTTGATCTACTAGAAAGTATTATGTGATTTTGTATGCATGAGGAGCTTGAGTCAAGTAAAAATATATAAACTTATGTGAGGGGTAGCTCACGGAAAACATTTTTGTTAAAAGAAATTGGTTGTGCTATTTATGAAGGATTTATTATTCACGTTATTTCTTGAGGAAATATTACAAATCTCTCTAATATGTGAAATGATAAGAAAATATTTTCTATTTCATGCATAATAGCTAGTTATTTAACAATATTTTGGAAGAAGAATAATTAAGGTGTTAAATTCCTTTGAAAATAAATATATATATTTGTATGCAAGGAAGCAATTATTGGGTTAGAACTCTCCAAAAAGAGCAGAAGAGAAAAATATATCCTTGTATGCGTTATTGGATTAGATTCTTAGGGAGGAAAAATAGTAATCACATGCTTTATTATGTAAGATTATTTAGAGAAACATGTATTCTTGCATGCATGGAAAAAGTATAGTTTTAGGATTAGATCTTTTGGATGAGAGGGCACTGTCCCTTTACATGCTTGAAAGAATAAGTGGTATGTCTTTGACCCCTTGGAAAAGAAATGTGTTTATTTTTCCATGAAATATTTATTTATATTCTGTTGGAAAGAAATATGTGTTCTACATGCAAGAATAAAAAGGCTATGTTATTGCATGCACAAAATTATAACTAGTATGTTAACTTGGTTTGAAATAAAGGTGGTACTGTTATACGTAATAGCCAACGTGAATAGGTCTTGTGTGGAAAAGATGTATTTAAAAAATAACATGCATTCAAATTTGTAAGTATAGAATCTATTGTCTTAATCCCTTTGGGTAAGAAAATGTAAGAGTTGGAAAAAAGGAAATTTCTTGTTGGGATATCTTGAAATCTTGTTATGCATTTTCATGTACAATATTATTATATATTATGTTATCTTTCCTTTCGAAATAATATGAAAGTGCATGCAAGATTTTGTTAGCGGTTGTTAGAAAGATGGCGCTTGATAGTGATTTATTTGCTACTAATTCTTGTGAAATGATGTTAAAGAAGGAATTTCATGTCAAATTTGTTATGTTTTATACATGCATACAAATAGTTGTTGAAGTGTCACAAATAGAGATTGATTATTGGTTTATTAATATTGTATCTAATCATGATATCAAGTGTGTTGATGACAAAAATGCCAGGAAAGAAGGATGACTTGAGAAAATTATTTATCAAGTTTAAAAGTGTGGATAATAAAGATTTGTTAGTCCATGCAGGTTTAGTAGTTCCAACTGCACGATGACCCACTGAAGGAAACAACCTGACTAAAAAGACAGAGATTGAGGATTCATGACTAAATGGTATCATGATTATTGTAATAGCTTATAGCTAGTTATGTTTCACTTGAGATTTTTTTTCTATGTAATTTTTATGACTATGGTCAAGGGATGAACTCCCTTATAACCATTGAGTGGGGGGTGACAACCATCATGAGCATTTAATAATAAAATTAAATTTTTGTTGGTCTTCACCCTATGGGGTTTCCAGGGTATATCGGTGTCTAATGATGTGATTGTTCATTATGTCATTTTCATGATGCTAATTTATTTCAGGATTTGATGTTTCTATTATCAATTATTTGATATACTAATTAAGTTAAAATGATCATTGGATTGATGCATAGGTATAGCAGGAAATTTAAGTTAATATGCTACAACAAGGAGAGTTAATGTTTGTGTAACTCACTATGATTTTTACTAAATATTTCTCTAGTTGATGATGACAGGTATTGAAATGGTTAATGAGGAAATATAAAAATTAATTTATAAGGGTACACATTCGTAAATGTTGAAAAAAAAATCATAACTCCATGTATTTTCCTGTGAGGTTATTAGGGTATGTTACACATAATTGGAGTAATATATGTGTATTTTGGGCTTGGCTGAATTATTTAAGTCTTTAAACATTTATTCCCCTTTTTTTTACTTCTCTCCTCCAATTTTCATCTCATACGAAATGAGAGTTCCATGTAACTGATCCATTGTTGGAGTCTTTAATTCTATCATCTCTTCTATGGATGAAATCTTGGCATTAAATCTTATTGGGAGTGATATTAAAATATTTTGGACAACTAATACTTATTTAAGGTCTTTAAAAATCCCTCTAATTATATTTCCTACTTCATCAACCCTAAGGAAATATTCAACAATGATTTCTTCTTCATTCATTTGAAGGCTTTCAAATTTCATTTTATAGGTTTGAAGTTTAGCTTTTTTTACCTTTTCATCTCCTTCACGAAAATTAATGAGATTGTAATAGGTTTCTTTTATTCATTTGTAGTGCATCACCTTGACCAACTCGGATTCGTTAATACTAGCTACAATTACGTTCTTAGCATTTGGATTATTGTGATGCACTATCCTTTCATCATGATTGACTATAGGTAGAGTTGTTGGAACTGTATATCTAGACTCTATTACATGAAATACATCCATTTCTAGATAAATTATGTATGATTTGATTTTGACTCTCTAGAATAAATATTTAACTCCATGAAATAATGGTTCTGTACTAGTGAATTTATAGTGATTTTCCTAATTTCCATGATTCTTGAGGATATAACTTCTAGCAATTAAACTATTCGTGAAGGAACCTGCTCTGATAGGAATTGTTGGGAATTATGAATTCTTGAGTGGGGGAGTGAATGACTAATTATAAATATTTTATTATTTAAACAAATTACACAAAAAATTTCATTCACAATTGTAAATTATAGTTTCAACATGGAGACCCTTCCGAACGAAAAAACACCAAAGATTGTTTTGAATATCTTGTAAATTCAAAGCACCCACTCTATTTAAATCAATTATGTTGTGATCACCCAATTAGAGGAGGTTCCAATGGCCTTATATCATCAACTTCCAACTTTCTTAGAGGCAGTAACCTGAGGTTTCTATAGGCACCAACCTACTATTGTAAGTTATATCTACTATTTCATAGGATTTTGAAATTGAGACCTACTGTAAGGTTTTTTTTTACTAATTAGAATATACTACCAGTGCTTACATAGAAGCAATTCAATCTCTATATCTCATATATGACTTATCGATCTCTTCACTCTTTTATAGGCACACACACAAATGGAATCTTCAACATTTCTCTTCTATAACTAACTTGGTATAAGATTTTGTTACTTTCAATATGCATTCTCTTCACATTTTACGCTTACTATAGTTGTTTCACATACCTCGTTAACTTCTCCACTACTCTTCCATTTCATTCTAGTTACACATTGCTAAATAACAAGTACCTCAATTATTTTTTATTTGGCTCAAGAAGTTTCTTCAGTTCTCTGAAGCCATAGTTTGTTGTATGCTTCCTCTCACACTTTTTTCCTTCAAATTGAATGTCAAGAAACTTGATATTAAATTCCACCAAAAAATTGCTTCATTTAAATATTCTCTATCTTTAGTTGTGGTAATGCCAAGTACAAAAATCAATATTGTGTTACATTATTTATGGGGGGTTATCCATTTCTTCACATGAACAAGTTGAATCTTCTAGTTTGCACCTTTAATCAATATTCAATTATGAAATAAAATATTTTCACTCATAACTGATCTTAGTGTCGAATTCTTAATGGTCGAGGCTCCGAACAATTTGAGCTCATTTTTATATAAGACGACTGTGAGGAAGTCTTATCCAAAAATGTGCTTCTTCTAATATTTAGGTTCAGGCCTTATTTGGTACTATGATTAAACAATCTTTCCCGAAAACCAAACATCCAAATGAAATATTCTTTTTGGGCCCATCATATAATATTGATTTAATTAAAAGAATTCTAAAACATAGAAAATCATCTGCGATCACCAGCTGCTAGCATAACTTCCAATGCAGTGCCACATCGTCAACTAATGACACATTTTATGTCATGTTAACATCATCCTACCACATGGAATCCTGTAAGTGATGTCACGTGTCACATAGATTTTCCCACTTAGCCATCCAAAAAAATCAAAACTATCTTCCACGTATCACTTGCACATGGTGCCAAATAATCATCATGGCTAGTTACTGACCACTCATTGGTCATTCCTTTCTTCCATGTCATTAAAATGTACATATTTCTAGTTACAGTTGTTGTATAATTGTTATATTTCCCTTGAAACAAAGTCTTAACATTGAATGCCTTGTCTACACTGTAACTATGCCATCACATGGAAAACCATGGATGAATTTAGGTTTGGACCCTTATGCACATGCACCTACACCTGCACCCCTGAAAAACTCATCTTCTAGAATTCTCCAACACTTACACCGTAATATTCCTCATCTAGCCCAAATATATAAATACTCTAATCTAGTGTGGAGTTCATTGTTGTTTCCACGAAATTCCTTACTTTCTTCACCAATAGCTTGAACCTCCAAACTTTTTCAACAAATGTTGAATACCTAACTTCAACCTGCAATATCTCTTCAACTCTTAGGATATATTTGAAGTTTGATATATCATTTATAAGGTATTCTAGAAGGATATCCATCTAGGCACTTTGTGGGGGAACTTGACTTGATCTTCTCACATTAAATGTCAGCAAAAACATGGCCTCTTGAACCATGCAACCACAATTCATAGTCATATTTTTCTTGATGATTCTTAAATTATTTTGCTACTATCATGGTTCTCTACCAATGACCTAGAAAACCAACTTGATGTTTCCCTTCACATCAATGACTACACAACATCAATCTCCAACATCAAACATAGATACCAATTAATGAAAACAATGTGTCAAATAATATCCAACAGTATGTCCAACATAATTTACATATTATGAAATGCGTCCTAAAATGAAGAAAATATTAACGAACATGTTTATTATAATTATCCTTACTTGAATAACATACATATATGTTTTATGAACACATAATTAACATTTAAAATGGAAATAAATAGATAAAATAATAGTCATATTTTGATTTTCCAATTGGCTCTAGAATTTTGATGATCTAGCCAACAATAGGCTATGTTGTACCTTTTTTCAATAATGAATCATCGTCGACCAATGGCTTTGAATCCATTGGGATCAAGATCAAGCTTCCTAATAACCAAGTACATATCTAGTACCAACAACCATTGGCCAAGGTATTAATCCCAACAACGTGCGACCAATAGCCCTAAGGATTTTAAGAGTTCCAATTCCCTCATAGGCCTTCCAAGTACCCTTCTGAGCCTCATACAAGTAAGGTACCATGCCTATCTACTTCCAACTAGTAGTCCTCTACCTTAGAGGAGTGTAACTCCCTTAATAGACCTTCCAGATACACTTCTAAGCCTCAATTTTGTTACTCTCAATATGCTTGCTTGTCCATATTTACTAAATCCTTCATGAGAGTCCTCTATACTTATCTTATGCATCCCCCTCTACATTGCTAAACATGCCTCTTTTTATATTTCTGCCCCATTTTTCCACTTGGAATTCACCCAAGCAATCTCATGGTCCTTATTTATTTTGCATATGCACTTTTATCATTATTTAACCATATGTGCCTCTTTCTGATCCATGGAGTCTTAAGCCCCCATAACTAGTCATGTTTTTTTGGTCTGCAACTTTTCATTTTATTAATATGCATGTGTTACATAATTACATTACCAACCCTTCTAGCCTCAAAATATTAAACATGTGCTTACAATAGTACATAGCCCCATAATACATATACACAAATACCCACGGGTGTTATGGCCATAAAGCAAATTCCTATGCTCAGTAGCCTAGTTCTCCATATACATGTTATTTACATTCCACAGATCGAATAGATTTATTATATTACTAAAATTTTTAGCAACCTAAAAAATCAAATTTAAATAAAAATGTTATTTATTTTAATAGATAGGCAAGCCTCAAGTGGTACAAAATGTTTTTTTTTTTTTTTCTAAAGCTCAAGGATTAGAAGGTAGGGTTTCATATAGTGAGCAAATGATTGCCAATTGTTTAAGTGAATGCCATTAATTTTCCATAATATGAATAAAAATTTTTTGTTGGATAAAAAAACTTATGAATGACTAAGAATTAATATTTTTACATCAAAACAATAAAATGTTGAAATTTTATAATTTTTTCATGTCAATAAAAAAATGACAAACATTTCGCACTTAAACTATATGGAAGTATATAATTGTTATAGTAAGTATATAAATGTTATATTAAAATTAAACCTAAATCCAAATACCACACTAGAAAACACATCATATTGTTTTTCATAGAAAACAAAATATCATAATATAAGAAATGAAAAGGGAGAAACTAATCATAGATCAGGAAGACATGTCAGAGTTCCTAGTCATATAACCATGTAGAGACATTAATGATAATTTCCTTCCATTCTCAATTAGACATTAGCTTATGGTAATTCAACACACACTTGATGTTTTCCGATTCAAAAATAGGAAAAAAAACACTATATGAGAATCTTGATCACAAGCTACCATGTATGTTAAATAACATAGTTTTCATTTTATAATTTTTGTTAAATAACACAATTTTCCTTTTGTTATTGTATATTATAAGTGTGTTTTATTACTCGGAGAGATAATCCAAAATATAAAATTCACAAAATCTATTAAGAAAAAAATAATAAAATACCATATTTAAATATTTTACTCTAAGAATGATCATAAATTGTTGGAGAAATTATATATATATATATATATATATATATATATATATATATATATATATATATATATATATATATATATGATCCAAAAATTTAAAAGAGAAAAATCACACTGATTAAAAAAAAATCAAAATAAAACTCATATATACTGTATATAAGAGTATCTTCATGAATTATAAAAATGTATGATTAGTAAATTGAATCTCATAAGAATTATGGATGAAATTGTTCTCGGTAAACATTTCCTAACCAATTTTAAACCATTCATATATTAATCAACTTTTTTTGAAAAACCCTTAAATGAAATTCATATTGAACTTAAAAATTACCAAAAGACAAAATTTTAAAACAAGGGCATGCAAATAATCAATAGTAATTTATAAATAAATTAAATGGGGATGGGTAATACTATTGCTGAAAAACAAAAGAAATATAAGAAAAAATGGTAGGAATTCCATTATTTATGAAACACCATACCATAAAACACGGTACCATAAAGGAAATTTATTTTGTATATACTACATCACTTAACCCTAGATTCTAGTAAGGTTTTAGAGTTTATAGAATTATTTTAGAAGTCTAGTCATACATGTGTAAGCCATGGTGGGTTAACTTGGCATCCAGCCATACCAACAATCTAGGCCTCATGAAAAATTTTGATTTAAGAGTTTCTATTGATGTTATTTTCGTATTATTAGAAAAGTCTTGGTATGCATATAAGTGTTGAGCTTTGTCCATAAGTTTATAAAGTTAGTAAAACATCATTTATTGTCTCAAAATTGGTTTGGAAGATTTTGTACCTATCTTTTCAAATTAATATGTACCATAGTAAAAGTTCTATGCCAATTTCTCCAAATTTTGCATCCAAAAATATCAAAATAGATTAAAAAAAAATGATATAATAATCTAATTTAAATTATGAATATTTTTTTTACTTTCAAAATAAATACAATTAACTACTAATACTTCTTTTTTGGTTTTCAAGCTTATGTTGTTTTCCATTAATGAAGAGATTTCCAGATTTTTCAAGATTGTTCATTGTGACCTAAACCATTATTTTATCACACTATGGAAAATCAAGAAATGTCTTCATTACTAACATATCATTATTCCAAAAAACATTATTAGATACTTAAACTAATGTTGATAATAAAAAATACCATAATCACTCTTCATAAATCTATGTACAATATTGAATTCAATTAAAAAAAACAATTATATTGGATATTCAATTCAATAGAGAAAAACGCCTTTGAAACAGAATATAAGCGAGCTGTTTGATACATATAATGTTAATCCACATGACTCTGGTGCGTTTGTGCACAAGTACCTCTATAAAAATTTGTTTTCCAACAGATGATCTAGCTAAAAAAAGATGTTCCATTGAATCATTCAAGTGTTTGTGCATGTATCATTGATTCATTCAAAGATGTGTGTTTTGTGCACAAGTAGCTCTATACAATTGGTTTTTCCTCAAAGTATCTTACTAAACACAGATGTTCCATTCGTTCATCCAAACCTTTTATTCTCCCACAAAGTATCTAGCTAAAAGAAGATATTTCATTGGTTGATTCAAAGATTTTATTCTCTGCTTATATTATTGACACCGTCTCCATGCTTTAAAATTAGTTTTCGACAAATGTTACATTAACCATCTTCCATTTCGTATCCATGCCTTTGGCAGTTGAAATCGACTTCAATATCATTAAATTGAACTCTTCACCTTATAAAAGGTTGATACGGGATTTTCTTAAAATATATATTTAATAATAATTTATATATTTTGATAACGAGCCTGCGAGATTGAGCTTTCAAGTGAATGGATATGGAACAGAGACAAATAACATAAATTAATCACAAAATCTGCAGTGTGCCGGCCATGCTTTCAACCCGTCCATGGTGTAGAATCTGTTTAGTGCTTGACTTTTGCTGTCCATCCATTATGGACTCTGTACCAGCGGAAAAGGATACTCGCCAACCAGGCATGGTCCCATTTATTTATCAGAAAATAAAAAATCGTTTATTAAAATTATGTACACTTTCTGTGTAGGACAGCACGATTTTATGGTCCTTTTTGTGCAGAAAACGAATTCTTTTATCAATATTTTATACCACTGCTGAGAAAGATGGCAAAATTGTGGTGAGAGATGGAAAACCCCATTATTTTTATGTTAGGTTTTGGAGATATTTTAGTGATAGGGATTAGCAATAATAAACGCACATCATATACACTGTTGGTGCCGGTCGGATCGATTAGAAAAACATCATAGTTGGTACGATTAATGAGATTTTGGAGATTTTTTTGCTGATAGAGATGACCAATATTATGATTCCTCCCTGTACCGGCCTATCCTGAGATATTCGTTGAAGATTGAAAATTATGACATATATATTTTTTTAATTAATGACTTTTTGAAGATCTTTAATTGATTTAAATGATAAAGATGAGCAATAATATGATTGCCAATTGCACCCGTCTAATATGAGATATTCATGAAATGCGATGAGTTCGCTCTGCACTAGACAGACGGCAAATTGTACTAAAGAAAATTGAATGCTTTACACAGATTGCAAATTCCATAAATGTTTTGAAATATAACTAACATCAGAAATGATCCAATTAAATATATTAAACATTAAAATTTCAATGTTACAAATCAGATGCGTCATAAATGGTTATAATACACTTGCCACTGCTAGGTATTTGGCCTTGAAGGGTGGATAAAGGATGGGCAGGTCTATCTATAAATATAGAGACCAAACTGCCAGCCTGGTAATCTTGTTTCTTCTCTTCATTCATTTCATTGGCATGGTTGTTATCTTTGTTTTCTATTAAGATGTTTGAAAACATTCTTGTTTCCAAGGTAAGGTGTTTTTTTCTTGCTATGACTACTTAGAATCACATTTCGGGGTGTTGTAAAAGTTCATCTAATTAGTTAAAATTATCTAGGAGTGGCTCAACAACCCACTCAATTTTTATCTGTTCAAAAAAATTTCGATAATTCTCATCCATCCAAGGCCAGAACAGGTGGACAACCTGCTTATGATTGAGTCCAGCAAAATGAACGTTTCAAATCTCCCATTATCAGTTGGTAGGAAGTTATTAGCTTCTCTTCCAGCACCTTCTCCAAAAGCAGAGGAGCACACTGTTTGGTCTAGTACTTGCATCAACGAGGGCACTCTCAACTATAATCTCTTTGTCCTTGTCGCAGCTATAGTCGGCGCTCTTCTCTGTGCGCTCGGCCTCAATTCGCTGTTCAAATGTGCCAGTCGCTACAGCGGACGCATGGCTGTGGAATCGTCCAACGGGGTGGGTATTCCAGTGGCCAATACTGGATTGAAGAAATCGGCCATCAAAGCACTGCCAATTGTTTTGTACACATCTGTGTCTAAGCTGCCACCGGGCTTGGCCACTGACTGCGCCATTTGCTTAGCCGAATTGAGGGAAGGGGAAAAAGTGCGAGTGTTGCCCGAGTGCAATCATGGCTTCCACATGGAATGCATTGATAAATGGCTCGTTTCTCAATCTTCGTGCCCCATGTGTAGACATTCTGTGGATCAGCTTGACCGAAACAAGAAGCCCGGGGGTGCCACAATTTCTGAGGACATCGAATCAAACAACGCGACGCAGGTGTTCATAGAGTTCACAGTTTCGACTCAGGCGATTCCTCCGCGCATCCAAATGTTGGAGAGAATTCCAGAGGAAGCGACAGAGGTTATGGTTTCTTCAATGTTGTCTCCGTTTTGAGTGTTTAAAAATCAAAGCTCATGTATTAACAATTTCGACTAGTTACCTGTACGGGCCGAATTAGTGTTACACAGTTTTACTCACAGGGGTTGAATTTGTACTGAAAAATCATCGCAGGTATCTGATATACGGAGTCCCAATTTCTGAATGCGTGGAGCAGTAATTGCAGCTGGTGCTAAGCTTTAAGATTTCGGGTCTTTTATGTGTTTTTATGGTGCTGAAATTTTATAGCAGGTATCTGAGATACGGAGTCCCAATCTCTGAATGAGTGAGCAGTAATTGCAGTTAGTGTTAAGCTTCAAGATTTCCGAAGTGTTTTATGTGTTTTTTTAAGAATGTAGTCTAAAAACTCTACAGAATAATTTAGAAATTCGTTTAAGATTATGAAAAAAAAGGGGCAGATTTTTTTTTAAATTATAGTTACAGTTTTCAAACTTCATGATTTTAGGTGCTTCAGGGAATTTTTGATGGTGCTGAATTCATTTCCATTCTAAAAAAAAAAATTCAAATACTTCAACTATCACATTTTTTGAATTTTTTTACGTAATTCCCTAAAAAAAACTTTCCTAACCATATTGAATCAGCAAACGACTCATTTTCATAGTGATCAATCTATTTCAATATCCAAACATTCTTACTATCAATTTTTTTAATTTTTTAACCAAACAGTATTATTTTTTACCATATTCTCGCAATTTTTGGCTATCCTGACAAATATGCCACTCTGTTGACAACTCTCCTTTAACAGCTTTCCCTCTTTTATTTGTGGATACGGCATGTTGGAAGGGCCAAGTGTAGATATTTTTTTTGCTTTATACAAAGATGGAAGTTGGATGTATAGATTTTAGTCAGATAGTTACTTTATGGCATTCGAAATATATTTTCATATATTTAAATTTTGAATGTTTTTTTGAAATATAACTTATATAAAGTTAATTACTGCAACATTTTTTTATTATTTTCAAATAAAATTTATCAAAATATTATTAAAAATAAAAAATATCTAAATTACGCTTTGAAGAAACCTTTGTCAATATAAGCACGTCCGCACTAAACTATGGATCACCTTCAAAAGATAACATTCTTGCACATTGAAAAGGAGTTGAGACGTCATACATCAGTTTTTATTTTCATTTCATATGTATTTTAATTCTTTCAGCCTTTTTCTAACGAAATATTCAAAGATGCTCGACATCAATTTTTCATTCTTTTACATCATGTATTTTAATTCTCTCAGTCATTTTTGGATTTTTGGAAAAGCATTGAAAGATTATTATATGCGTAAGAATTTTTCCTTTATTCACCTTTTGTAATTAACTTTTTAAATTTTTTATATATTAAAATAGAGTTATATCATGTATTTTATTTCTCAATCTTTTACGAAAGTAAATTGAAAGGTTTATTTGATGAATAAGTATTTTCCGTTATTCACACTTCTAATTAATTGGTTTATATTTTTTATATATTAAAATAAGTTTTTTTCTATGGAGAAAATAAATTTGTTATAATTTAATTATTGATTAAGAAGAACTATGATTCTCCCTCATCATTTTTATTTTAAAAATGTATATTACCTTAAATGATTAAATGGGGTTTTTAAGAGGATTTTTATACATGGTCTAAACTTTTAGTTATTATATTATATAAAATGATTGGATAGTAATATGTAAGGAAATACACTTCCATTTTTACTAGATGTCTTTAAATTTATTATTAACAATTTTTTTATATTTAAAAATGATAAAATATTTACCAATCAAAAAAAATTTTATTTTATTTATTAAAATTATTTAGTAAAAAGTAATGACATATTTTAAAATGATAATGTATGAAGAAGTATTACATAAACGGAAACACTCATACTTGAGATTTCATATTTTTTTTTATAGTGGACAATATTTCACATTATTATTAAAAATAATCTTAAAATTTTCAAACCAAACAAAGCATCACACCCACTTTGTTAATGCAAACTACAGTATTGATACAAAGTAGATGTACTCAATATTGATCTATAGTAGATACATTCATAGTGGTGGGTAACACATGCAAGAAGGATTCTAGATAGGTGCACAGTGTCCCTAACCAACAAAAATAATAACAATGGATACAAGGATTATTGTCTGAAATCACATAATAGTGAACCAAACTATATATTTTTTTAACTTCATTTGAAATGAATAAGAGAAATTAGAAAAGTGGAAATCCTAAATCTGTTCAATAGATACTTAGTTAATTAGCTGAAAATCATGTAATCTGGGGTGAGAAGGAAAAGTATGAAAAAATGTGGTATGTATGGAGTGACAAAAAATTATCAACATGAATGCTCTCTACTATAAGCTGCTAGCACAAAGATGATGTCCTTAAAAGTGGCAATGGAGTCACCATGAATGTGCTCATGCAAGGATGAATGTGTTTTCTTAAAAACATGCATGTATTCCTTATCCTATAGATTTGGTGCTCCTTGAAGTGCCGCACGTGCTTTCCAATTTTGATGTTTTAGGAGCATTTTCATGTTGTTAAAACCACATGTGCATTTCAAAAGCATGCATGAACATTTGAATGTGTTTCCATACTTTCAAAAGTGTGTGTGCACTTTTGAAAGCGTGTATGGATTCCTCAAATTATTTGCATACTTTTATCTCTATAATCTTTGAGAAACAATGAGGGAGGGAGGCAGTTTGGAATTGTCAAAGAGAGGAAGAGAGAAGGAGGGTGGAAAAAGAGGCAAATCCATAGAAAGAGTTTGAGTGAAGGAGAGAGGGGTCTATGAAAGGTTACAATGAAGGAGTGGCGAAATAAAGATAAATAAAGAAGGAATGGTGATAATGGGGAAGGGAGAGAGAGGGAGGGTGAGGAAGATAGAGGAATAGGGAGAGGAGGAGAGAGAGTGTGAGAATCCAAGAAAGAAGTTGATGGACGAAGAGCAAGAGAGAGTGAGATTGGTGGGAGATATAAGGGAGAGAGAAATATAGGGAAAGTTGGTGAGAGGTTGTGGTAGGGAGAGAGATGGAGGGACACAATGAGAGAAAGTAATTGGGGAAGGAATAGAATGTGATAGAAATGAAGAGACCTAGTTTTTTTGGAGAGAGAGTGAAGTGGGTTGGTATTGAGGGAGGGAAGGAGGGAGAGTAAAGAGAATTAAGGAGAAGCACAAATATTTCTAGATAATGGGGAAATGCAGGGGAAAGGGAGAGAGAGGGGGGGGGGGATAAGAGATCGGACGATGTAGAGAGATAGATAGGGGCTAAGAGATAAATATTTTTTCTTCCTTCATCATAGGTAATTAATTTGTTTATTTTTTTGTAAATTAAAATAGTTTGTATCACACTCCTCCTACATTTACCCAAGCTACCCAATACACTGGGGTAAACATGTGAAAAGAGGCTATTATGATGAGATTCAACTCTCAATGTAAAGTTAAGGAAGTGGAGCAGATTGAAGCAAACCAAACTGACCTTCCATACATGCTACGAAACCTTTAGGAGCCAACCAACCCTTCCTAGTGACCAACCCCTGAGGAAACCTAAAATTTGATTGTTCTAGACCCTCAATAGCTCCTTTGAAAAACTAATAATGTTATCGTAGGCCTCCAAACAATTCTATAGCAAGGAAATCCAACGACTCAGAAAATTTTCTGCTAGTTCTAGGTTTGTGACCTTGGATTCTATGCCAATTTTTCAGGTGGATGACTCAGGCCACTTGCGAGAACCCCATGAGACTTTCATAAATGATAAATAATAGTGAGAAAAAGGTACTAGAGAAAATATTTGATCAATGACATGGATTTCGTCAAGAATCTCACAATTTTGTAATCAACAAGTAATAAAAATAGATCCGACCATATGAGTCTCGTACATAACTAAGATTCGTAGAGAAGCATGTATGCCTTATCACATTAGTTTTGTATAACCTATTAGGTCATATATGCATTTTTCATTCATTTATCAACCAAAACATGATGAGAACCATATATCACAACTATCATAAAACATGCTCATAACCAACATATAACCAACATATAACCAACAAAATTAACAACGATACAACAACCATAATCTCCCCATATGAACCAATAGATTTTCATACGAAATACGAAGGAGAAGAAACCCTTAGTAATGAATGCATAAACCAACCAGGTTTGGGACTTCTAGGTACCACCCAACCATAGCTTAGCTGAACCAAATATTTTTTTAATCTACACACCTGCATGCTATAAGATCTCAAACCTTAATAATTTAGTCAGATCTAACACATTTCTAATGTTCTCAATAAAAATTACATTGAGTAAAAACCATGAACATATATGGGATCTCGAAATGCAGCCTTTTATTTATATTATTAGCTGAAAATGGAATACATTCGCATACAATAAAATTGATCTCCTCTTAATGGCATGTCTGGCTGCTCCTTAAAACATAAAATAAACAGTGAAGCACAATCGTGGACCTTGGATGGATCCAGTAGACAAATTCACCATGGGGTTTTCGTCCCGTGATCAATGTTAGAACTCGTGAGGCCAAGTTCTCAACCAAAACACAATAATATAGATAAAACTACAATGCTCCTAAATGCCTAGCTTCTCTCCACTTTTATAGGCTTGATGGACTTTCTAGAGACCTTATTTTATTATTTTTTTCGAAAAACAACAACAAGTACCATGGGTCAATACCATGGGAAAATACCACGGTAAGTACCATGGATCGATTCTATCCACTTTGAGTGGATCAAGAAAGGGAATATTACAAATCCTCCTGCCGAAAGTTTTCTTGTCCTCAAGCGATCCACTTCTATCCACAACAGAAGCATTTGTACATTGAGACCAAGATCCCATACAATTCAATGTGCCCTCCATGTTGAATGATCCTGAATGGATCCTTCGATACCTAGATCCCAAACAATCCTATGACCAATTCTTTCCCTAATGGATTCTCCTATATCCCAATACCACCTAAATCCTGGGACCTGTGGGTTATGGTACCATTAAAACTCTCCATCGTTGCCTACACCAAATGGTCAAAGTTGTAATTTTCCCTTGGATATGGGTATCCTCCAAATAATCAACCCATCAATAGAATATCGACTCATAATCTCTCGCCAATCCATACTTGGGAAAGAATGAATATCTGCAAATCTACTCTATTGATGTTGTTCAATGCTCGATTCATGCTGCTCTACCTGGCTACCCAACATGATATATTTCGAGAACTCTGCCCTACTCTTCCCAATGTATAAAGGTGGGTTGTTGTTGTTGCAAGATTTATCTATGTATTCCTGTAGAGGGCTGGTATGGAACTCCCAATCGTAATCCTCTTGCTACCTTATGATGGATTTGAGTCGTTCCTCAACACTAGACAACTTGGTCTTTGATTTGGCACATACCCCTATGAGTTCCTCAATTTTTTTGTTCTCCTATAAGGTAGTGTCTCGCATTGTGCAGACTTTATACTTCAACAACATAGGATCTGTCTTGAAATGCTTGATCCTTTCCCAAAAGTATTCTACTAGATGTTCTAGTGTCGTGCTGACTGTCTCTATATCTGTTTGTACCCAATGCCCAATGACCACATCTTCATCTTGAGCAGGGAAAATTTTAAGGATGGAAAATTATTTTGAAGTTTAAAAAATTGGCGAATCTCACTACTCTCTAATGTAAAAAATATAAAAATTTTATTGATGTATTTGTAAAATTATTAAAATTTTTGCTGATATTATATATATTGTCTATATAATTTTGGCGATTTTTAAGGTAAAATAATTTTATATTGTAAAATTTGGGCAAATCACTTTTATAAAAAAATGGAAATTGGCGAATCTTTTTTTTGGAAAAACCATGGAAAATTAGCCGACCTGCGAATATTAGCCCCTAAAATTTTCCATGATCTTGAGCCTTTGACCAACTCTCTAGTAATGGTCCATTTTGCACATTATGTTTGTCATGTTGCTTTTCATGATCATACTCATCATGTTGGTTCACTATGGCTGGATCCTTACTCAAACCTCATAGGTCTCCTTCATCTATGGAGACAATATGTTCATCCCTTTCAACTGTCAAACATAGATGCATTGGTGGAATTTTATGTGTACTTGATTGTTCATATTCTTCATGGATATTCCCCTGGGGATCTACGAACTCCATTGTCTAGTAATCAACCTCATCAATGGCATCAAGTAGAATTTCCTCATGCACTTCCAAATGTTTGTCATCCTGCAAGCCTCCTTGAATAATATCACGTTGTTGCTCACCATCCTAAAGATAGATAGACCCATCTACAAAATATTTCCCATGATTCGAAGTAATATCCTCTTGTTCTATCTTTGTTGCCTTCTTCTTATCACCTGGACAAGAATGATTGAGGGCCCAAGGTCCCTTGTAGATAAAGCATAGTTCTCTCCTCCTTAGTTCATTCTTGCTACATATTTTGTTCTTTCTTTGATTATAATTTTGGTCTATGGAGATATGGCTACTTAAAGGACCATATAACCTCACTAGTACATCAAATATTTTCTTGTTGTTTTTCAAAATTTCTTCAAGATGATCCATCTTCACATAGAAAGACAAAAAAATATACAAAAATGTATTCTTCCTTCTCACATTTTGATTTTGGCCCTAATGAAACTAGGTTATGTTGGTGCCAACAAAAGTATATAAATAACACAACGTATTGAAATAATATTTTAGAACTTGATTTGGAGATACGCTACCCAAATACATGTTCCCTTTTGCACAAGACTGTATCAAATATTTTTTTATGTTTTATTTTTTTAATTAAATCCTTATAGGTCCCAAACTAAACTCAAGTTTTTGTTCCTTCCCTTTCCTTTATAAATCAAACCCCTAAAAAAATATCAACCCATGTCATAATTTTCAAAACTATAAACATGGCTTAAAACTATAATTCAAATCCATTTACCCACTTTCACGCTCCAAATACATCTCTTGATTAAGAAAAATTCAACTTCGTTATCAATGTTGTTGGTTGAACCAATCCTCCTCCTTGATTGTCCAGAAGATCAGATCAGGTTAGATCAATTTCTACTCCTTTTGAAACACACAAATCCTTCTTTCAATCAACTTAAAAATAAAACCAACTAGGGTGATACTTAATACCACCGAAGATCGGGATGTCTACTAGGGTGAGAATAAATCCCACCAAAGTTTCCTACATAAAAACCTGAGGCTGGCAAGATGCACAGCTCTGATACCACTGTAAGATCCCAAACCTTAATAATTTAGTCAGATCTGGCACATTTCTAATGTTCTCAATAAAAATTACATTCAATAAAAACCATGAACATAGACGAGATCTGGAAATGCATCCTTTTATTTATATTATTAGCTGAAAATATAATACATGCCCATACAATAAAATTGAGCTCCTGTCGATGGCATGCTTGACTTCTCCTTAAAATATAAAATAAACACTGAAGCACAATCGTGGACCCTGGATGGATCCACTAGACAAATTCACCATGGGGTTTTTGTCTCAGGATCAATGTTAGAACTAGCCAGGCCAATTTCTAAACCCAAACGCAATAAGATAGATAAAACCAGAATGATCCTAAATACCTAGCTTCTCTCCCCTTTTATAGGCTTGATGGAATTTCTAGAGACCTTATTTCATTATTTTTCTAGGAAACCAACAACAAATACCATGGGAAAATACCATTGGAAAGTAGCATGGTAAGTACCATGGATCGATTCTATCCACTTTGACTGGATCAAGAAAGGGAATATTACACATGCCATATTCCTAACATAAATGTGGGAATCATAACCAGGGAATCCTAAGGCTAAACCACGTCATGCTAATCAATAGAACTAGGGTTCTCCACAATTTCCACTAGATCACGAGGCCCTAAATAAGAATTGATGCCATTGGATTTCCGTAGTTACACCATGAGGAATTTTGCTATCTCCAAGTCTCTAGGATTTACCATACATTCCTCAATACAATTGTTGAGGAGCCCTAGGCCTAATCAAGACTCCACCCTCCATAATTTACCATATATCCTGTCATTCACCGGATAGGGATTCCTAGTTTTTACCGGGGGCATCCACCTCTATTCTTTACCACATATCCGTCCATTCACAGGTCGAGGATTCCTAGATCCACCGAGGCATACACTATCTTGATTCACCACATCCCACAGTTTGGTTCATGGGTTACTAGGCTAGGGCTTTACAACAATCCATAGTCTGGTTAAGGGATCACCAGGCCTTCTTTTATTTCTTCTAGAGACCACCTCACTTAGTTTCGAATCCATCCAGAAATCCATCTCAACCAAAACATGAGAACCCAATCACACCACAACTATCCCGAAATGGAAAGAAAAGGGTGAAGAACACTATAATAGCTACAAAAAACCATGCAAATGATAGAAATATAACAAATAAAACACATGTATAATAATGTATGCCAAAAGTAGCAAGGAAATAATACATGTAACTGGAAACTAGAAAATAATCTTGATGTAGGTGTCCAAGGGTGTGAGAGAGAGAGCTCCAAAACTGAAATGAAAAAACGTTACAGTGTTCTAAAAATGTACCATCTAATCCCGAGAAGCATTTTTATTAAAGAAGCTTCTATTTTCTTCATTTTCCATTATTTTTCTTCATTTTCCTCCTCACATGCAACCTCTGAACTTTCACCTTCCTTTTCTCCTAATTTTTCGTTATTTTCATAAATAAATTGTCAAAAATTCCATCTTCCCTTTCAAAAGCCTTTACCATTACCAACTCGTAAGAAGTTATTAGCTTCTATTCCAGCACCTTCTCCAAAAGCAGAGGAGCACACTCTTTGGTGTAGTCCTTTCCTCAACAAGGAAACACTCAACTACAATCTCTTTTTCCTTGTCATACCTATAGTCTGTGCTCTTCTCTATGCACTTGACCTCAATTCATTGTTCAGATGTGGCCGTCGCTACAACAAATGAATGGATGTGGACTTGTTCGACGGGGTGGGTATCTCAGTGGCCAACGCTAGATTCAAGAATGCCACCATAAAAGCACTATTGATTGTTGTGTACACATCTGCCTCTAATCCATCATCAGGCATGGCCATTAATTGCCTCATATTCTTGGCGGAATTTGGGGAAGGAGAAAAAGTGTGAGTGCTTCCCAACTATACTCATGGCTTCCACATTGAATGCATTGATAAATGGCTTGTTTCTCAATATTCATGCCCCATGTGTGGACATTCTCTAGATATCCTTGGTTGAAACAAGAAGGCCAGGTTTCCACCATTTCAGAGGATATCGAATCAAACAACATGACGTAGGTATTCATAGAGTTCATAGTTTCAACTTAGGAAATTCCTCCGTGCATCGAAATGTTGGAGAGAATTCCAGAAGAAGTGACAAACGTTATGGCTTCTTCACTATTTCCTTCGTATTGAGTGTTAAAAGTCAAACCTCACATATGAACAATGTTGACTAGTTACCAGTATGGGCCAAATTAGTGTTAGACAGTTTTACTCATAGGGGTTGAATTTCTACTGACAATTCATCGTAGGTCTCTGATATATGGATTCCCAATTTCTGAATGTGTGAAGCAGTAATTGCATATGGTGTTAATATTTAATATCTCGGTTTTTTTAAGTGTTTTTATGGTGTTGAATTTATTTCCACCATAAAATCAAAATCTAAAAATTTTTACTATCAAAATTTTTGATTTTTTTAACCTTGTAGCAATTTTTTTGAACCATATTCTCACAACTTTTCGCTATCCTCTCAAACTTTCCACTCTGTTGACAAATTTCCTTAAGAGGAATGATTTTTTGGTGTACATGCACATAGTTAGCCTTAATTATATTTAGGTCAACTCTATTTATTGCATGTTATGTGCACTTTAATTTAGTTAGTTTAGTTGAGTGCTTCCATGTGGTCTGCACTTGGATTTAATTAGTTAACTCTAGTGCTTGCATATTGTGCATGTGCACATTAAATAACATAAAGAAAACATAGGTTAAGTTAGCTCTATTTATCCATAGCTATTGCATCTACAAATAACCTTAACTTAGTTGCTTTATATATTGATTCTCAAACTAATATTGATGAATCAAATTCATTCTCAATCTAATATTTTTGTTTCAACTATCACAAATTTGTGAAATTGTTCTTCAGATAGATATGTTTTTGTGTTTTAATAATTTTACATGCTATCAGAGCTACAACATCTTGGGTAAGGTGCATGAAAAATATTTTTCAGGTTTGAAGATCAGAGCATAGGAAATTATTGGGAGATTTGATTTGTGGATCAGAATATTAAAGAATTGTTGCAATTTTTTCTACAACCAGCCTAGATCCATCTAACTTTGGATCTATCATGCGCCGAGAGGGATAAAATATCTCGAGGTGCAAACCTATTTTTTGAGTGCAAAACTTGAGGAAAGGTTTTCACCTCGAGAGATTTGATCCCTCTCGGCGCATGATAGATCCAGAGTTAGATGGATCTAGGCTGGTTCCAGTCGGAGGCATCAATGTCACATTTTTCAAATTATTAAAATTTTTGTATATTTTTTAGATGTAAGATGGATCTAGGCTGGTTTCAGTCGTGTGCTGCCAAGGAAAATCTATCAAAGATATGATTAATTTTATTAGTAATATGTAAATATTTCAAATATTAATATAATCATTTTAAATATGCTAAATATTTATGAGATTAACTTGGTCATTTTAATTTTAAATTTTCTTAGTTACCTTAGTTCGTTGAGATGATAATTATTGTTAATAACTATAATGATGAAAAATTATGAAATATTTTTTTTAAATGCAAAGTGACAATAGTAGTGCTGAAAGATAGAAAATGTGAATAATAAGAACGTACTCATGTTACAATCAATCTCAAACTATTTTCTTCTACTATTCTTATTTCCTCCCTTGTTAGTTTTGTTATCTTTTCATATCGATTATATGAAAAATAAAATTTAAATCGTAAACCATTTAAATCTTTAGCTCGATCTGTTGTAGTAAACATGATACCTTGTCTCTCTTGCTCTCCAATATTAATAGCTTAAATTACTATAACACAAAAATCAATCTACATTGTTGATAACTTTTTGTGCTTACACTAAAATCAATGCATATTGTTAGTCCAATCACTTTAATATTAGTGTACCATCATATATCCAATTACATCAAATCATAAATCAACATATACATTGAAATCAATGCATTTAATGCAAGAAATCAAATAAGATTAGAAGATAACTTCTACATTGAAATCAATGCACCTAATGCAATCAATCAAATAAGATTAGAAACCAACATCTACACTGAAATCAATGCATTTACCCAAAGCAATCAAATAGGATTAGAAATCTCCATCTACACTGAAATCAATGCATTTAGTGCAAACAATCAAATAGTATTAGGAATAATCTAAATTGAAATCAATGCATCTAGTGCAAGCAATCAAATATAATTATAAATCGACGTCTAAATTGAAATCAACACATCCAGTACAAGCAATCAAATAGTATTAGGAATCATCACCTCCATTGAAATCAATGCATCTAGTGCAAGTGATCATATATCATTAGAAATAAATATCTACACTAAAATCGATGCATCTAGTGCAAATAATCAAATAGGATTATAAATCACCATCTCCACTTAAATCAATCCATCTAGTGCAAGAAATATTCTTCCCTCTCTCCACCCTCCATCCATATCTATATCCCCATCCAACTCTTTTTTTTGTCTCTATCTCACCCCCCTAAACACACACGCTCTCGCACTCCATATATATCATTCTCTTTGTCGATCACCCTCTCTCCCCATCTCTCTCTTCTTCCCTCTCTTCCCCTTCTCTCCCTCTCCCCCGCTAATATCTCTCTTTCCTCCTTTTTTCCTCTCTCTCTCTCTCCATCTTCCTTATCACTTACTCTCTCTCTCTCTCTAGGAACCAACATCTACACTGAAATCAATGCATTTACTCAAAGAAATCAAATAGGATTAGAAATCGCCATCTACACTGAAATCAATGCATTTAGTGCAAACAATAAAATAGGATTAGAAATCATCTACATTGAAATTAAGTCATCTAGTGCAAGTAATCAAATATAATTATAAATCAACATCTAAATTGAAATCAACACATTCAGTGCAAGCAATCAAATTTTATTAGAAATCACCACCTACACTGAAATCAATGCATCTAGTGCAAGTAATCAAATATCATTAGAAATAAATATCTACATTAAAATCGATGCATCTACTGCAAATAATCAAATAGGATTAGAAATCACCATCTCCACTAATATCAATCCATCTAGTGCGAGAAATATTCCTCCCTCTCTCCACCCTCCATCCATATATATATCCCCCTCCATCTATTCTTTTTTGTCTCTCTATCTCACCCCCCTAAACACATGCGCTCTTGTACTCCATATATATCAATCTCTTTTTCAATCACCCCCTCTCCCCATCTCTCTCTTCTTCCCTCTCTTCACCTTCCATCTATATCTCTATCTTCCCCTTCTCTCCCTCTCCCCCATTAATATCTCTTTTTCCTCCTTTTGTCCTCTCTCCCTCTCTCTCCATCTTCCTTATCACTCTCTCTCTCTCTCTCTCTCTCTCTCTCTCTCTAGAAACCAACATCTACACTGAAATCAATGCATTTACTCAAATAAATCAAATAGGATTAGAAATCGCCATCTACACCGAAATCAATGCATTTAGTGCAAACAATCAAATAGGATTAGAAATCATCTACATTGAAACCAATTCATCTAGTGCAAGTAATCAAATATAATTATAAATCGATATCTAAATTGAAATCAACAAATTCAGTGCAAGCAATCAAATTGTATTAGAAATCACCACCTACACTGAAATCAATGCATCTAGTGCAAGTAATCAAATATCATTAGAAATAAATATCTACACTAAAATCGATGCATATAGTAAAAATAATCAAATAGGATTATAAATCACCATCTCCACTTATATCAATCCATCTAGTGTGAGAAATATTCTTCCCTCTCTCCACCCTCCATCCATATCTATATCCCCCTCCATCTCTTCTTTTCTGTCTCTCTATCTCACCCCCCTAAACACACACACTCTTGCAATCCATATATATCAATCTCTTTGTCAATCCCCTCCTCTCCCCATCTCTCTCTTCTTCCCTCTCTTCACCTTCCATCTGTATCTCTATCTTCCCCCTCTCTCTCCATTTTCCTTATCACTCACTCACTCTCTCTCTCTCTCCACCTTTCTCTCTCTATTTCTTTCTTCTTACCTCTCTCCCCGTCCCCCTCCAAGTCCATCTCTCTTTCCCTCCCTCTCTCCACTCTCTCACATCCTCTCTCTTCCTTCCTCTCTTTCCCTTTCTCTCCCATCTCTCTCTCCCTCTCTCTCTCTCTTCACCCACCCACTATGTTACTATATCCCTCCCTCTCTCCTTATATCTCCTTCTCCCCCCTTATCTCTGTCTCTCTTTATTTGTCTCTTTATCTCAGCCCCAAACCTACACGCTTTGTCTCTGTCTCTCCCTTGTCACTCCTTCTCTCTCTCCACTTCTCACTCTCTATATTTCTTATTTCCTACATCTCTCCCCCTCCAACTCCATCTCTCCCCTCCAACTCCATCTCTCTTATCGATCCCTCTCTCCTCCTCTCTCTCAAGTCCTCTCTCTCGTCCTTCCTCTCTCTCTCTCCCCTAAATCCCTTTCTCTTCCTTGATCTCTCTCTCTCTCTCTCTCTCTCTCTCTCTCTCTCCAATACTCTCTCTTCCCCCATCACTCTCCTCTCTCTCCCTTTCTCTCCCACCTCTCTCTCTCTCTTTTCCCTCCAATCCTCTCTCTTCCCCCATATCTCTCTCTCTCTCTCTCTCTCTCTCTCTCTCTCTCTCTCTAATCCTCTCTCTTCCCCTATCCCTTTCTTTCTCTCTCTCTTTCCACCCCTCTCTCTCTCCAACTACATTACTATATCCCTCCCTCTCTCCTTCTCACTTCTTCTCTCCCCCCTTCTTTCCATACATCTTACTTTGTCTCTTTATCTCACCCCTAAACATACACACTCTCTCTCCATCTCTCCCTTATCACTCTCTCTCTATTTCTTCTTAGTTATGTAAACTAATGAACATAAATATTCGTAAATATAAAGCAGATTATGGAGTAAATATGAAAAGAGGTTTTATTTACTTACCATACCTCTAGTTTATTTATATTTTTATTTATTTACCATACTCCTTTTCTTTACTATGGTATTTGGCCCATAGGCTTGTTATATAATTAGATTTTTATTTATAATCCTATTTGATATATTGTTATTTATTTACTTTACCTCTTGATGTCTCTTTTATATTTAATTATTTACCATACCTCTTTATATCTATTTTATATTTATTTATTTATTTATCATACTTGTTTATACCTCTTTTATATTTATTTATTTACCCATGGTATTTGGCCCATGGTATCAATATTAATTTGTCCCATGGTATTCGTCCTATAGGCTTCATCTAAATAAAACCTCTTTTTAAAGTTTTTTTAAATATAAAAAGTTTTATGGAATAAATATAAAAATAATTTTTATTTATTTACCATACATCTAGTTTATATATTTTTTTATTTATTTACCATAGCTCTGGAGTAAGTATAAATTCATTTTACAAATATTTAATTAAAAGAAATATTAAAAGATTTTGGATTTTGATTGTTTGTGTTGAATTAACTCTTTTCCTTTGATTTAGGAAATGGTATTGACTTTAGTAAAGGGTAAAGATGTTTAAAATCTTACTTAATTTGGAAATTCAATGTGGTAATTTTTTTTGTTAAAGGTAAATTTATGATCCATTCAGATTCACGTATATAATTTACTATCCATTGGCTACATGACCTACCTGACATCGAGGTCATATTGGGCTGTAGATGCGCCTCTCGGCGCAACCACAAAGTAAAAGAATGGAAATCCCAACTTCCACCATTCTGACTCCATATAATTACTATGAATGGAAGCCAATTATTTTTCTTCATCTTAGGAGCAAGGACTTGTACCAAATATGGGAATTAAGATAGAACCAATGTCAGGGGATGAGAAGTCAGATTGGCTTAACAGATGTAACATGGCTTATGGAAGATTGTGTCTATATATTTCTTCTGATATTACTTATGAGATCATAAATTTTGAATCACCACATGAAATATGAAATACATTGAAAGGATTATATGTGATGAAAATGATGTAGAACAACACCATTTGGCGGAAAAGAGCTCGAGTTATTATAATAGTCATGAAAGTGGTGAAGACCCCAATAATGTGGAGAAATATTCTCAAGAAAATGTTGAACAAGAAGAATTTGCTTCTTCTATCTTTAATGAACCTGTTGCGGATGACAATTTTATCTTGTCCAATAAAAAAGACATCGTAAATGAGGAAATATCTTCCTTTGCTGGTGATGAAGACACTACTTTCAAAAACATAGAAGAGGACTTTGATTCCTCTACTGTTAATGATGTTGATGATGCAGATCTGACAAGGTCTCAGTTTAATGATGCCTAGATGCACTCTTAGTCGCAGAGCCATGCATGCCTATGTGTGCATCTAATGAGGCCTTTATAACGCCACGTATGCATCCACAAAGGCATCTCTAAAGGCACACATGCAGATGCATGCATCCCTAGAGAAAACCATTCTCATGCATGAATATAGGGTACATGAATATAATCATCAAATGCATGACGAAGTTGTAGGGAATCCATATTGGCATGCAACCATGTATAATGAAATTGAGTCCTTGTTCCAAATATGGGAGTTGATAGCTCTACTTCTAGAAATGAAGCTTATTCCTATAAATCAATGATGAGATCATCAATATTTAGTGCAGTCCTAGTTTCGAGAAGGCTGCTAATATCTTCACCAAGGCTTTCACTGAGCAGAATTTTTGATTTCTGTGAGATCGTCTTGGGGTGAAGGACATGAATCCCTAGCAGTCGTCTTTTCTCTAATTTTTGCATTATATTTTGAGAGGGAGGTGGGGGGGGGGGGTGTTTCTTCCCACTGGGTTTTCCCTCTTTCCTCTTCATGCATTGTATATGGGTACCTGAAATGGCCTTGTTGTCAAGACTCAATCATTTTTCATCACACTCACCTAAGTTATACTTAACGCAGGGTTTTTGTTACATGCACATAGTTAGCCTTAATTAGCTTTAGTTAAACTCTAGTTATTGCACGTAATGTGCAGTTGGCTTTAGCTAGTTAACTCGAGTGGTTACATGTGGTGTGCATGTGGCTTTAGTTAGTTAACTCTAGTGCTTGCATGTGGTGGACATGCACATTAACAGAACATAAAGCACACTTAGGTTTAGTTAGCTTTAATTATCCATATTTATTGCATGTACAAATAACATTAACTTAGTTGCTTTATATATTGATTCTCAACCCAATATTGATGAATCAAATTGATCCTCAATTCTAATTTTTCCTTTTAAACTCTCCCAAATTTGTGCAATTATTCTTCACCTGGATCCATATTTGTGCAGTAATAATTTTACATGTTCCCTCTTTTATTTGTAGATATAGCATGTTAGAACAACAAAATGTAAATTTTTTTTTTTTCACTTTCTCCATAGATGAAAGTTGGACATATAGATTTTAGCCAGACTATTATTTAATGGCATTTGAAATATATTTTCAAATATTTAAATTATGATTTTTTTTAATATATAGCTTATATAAATTTAATTACTGCAGCATTTTTTATTATTTTCAAATAAATTCTATTAAAGTATTATTAAAAATATTAAATATCTAAATTACGCTTTGAAGAAAGCTTTGTCAACATAAGCACATCCGCATTAAACGATGGGTCACCTTCAAAAGGTAACAATCTTGAACATTGAAAAGGAGGTGAGAACCCATACATCAGTTTTTATTTCCATTAGCATATGCATTTTAATTCTGGTATTTTTTTTGTAACGAAATATTCAAGGATACTCGACATCAATTTTTCATTCTTTCGCACCATGTACTTTAATTCACCTTTACTCACCTTTTGTAACTTCTTTTAATTTTATTTTTTATATATTAAAACAGATTTACATCATGTATTTTATTTATAGTTCGATTTTTTTAAAAGTACATTGAAAGGTTTATTTAATGTGTAGGATTTTTTCCGTTAATCACCTTTGTAATTAATTGCTTTATATTTTTATATATTAAAATATAGTTTTCTATAAAGTAAATAAATTTATTATAAATTAATTATTAATGAAGGATAACTATCATTAACATTAATGGATATTCAGTCATTACTTTTATTTAAAAAATGTATATTACCTAAATGATTTCACTGTAATTTTTAAGGGGATATACTTCCCCGTTTTATAGGGTCTGAACATCGAGTTCTTACATTATATTAAATGATTGGATAGTAATACGTAAGGAAATAGACTTTTAGTCTTGGTAAATGTTTTTTAATTTATTATTAATATATTTTTTTATATTAAAAAATGACAAAGCATTTATTAATTAAGTTTTTTTTATATTTTTTTTAAATTTAAGCTGTTAAAATTGTTTTTTAAAATGTAATAACAGATCTAAACACGTAATGTACTAAGAAGCACTACATAAAAGGAAACTCTTAGATACATGATATTTCATATTTGTTTCATAGTCGATAATGTTTCATAGTATTGTTAAAAGAAATCTTATAAATTTCAAGCCAAACAAAGAATGCCACCCATGTGGTTAATGCAAACTATAATATTGATGCAAAGTAGATAGACTCGATATTGATCTATATTATATAGATTCATTCTAGTGGGTAACACATGCAAGAAAGATTTTTGGCCATTGTGGTAGATAGACTCAACATTGATCTATATCAGATAGATTGATTGCGGTGGGTAACACATGCTAGAAGGATTTTGATCATTGTGGTGGGTAGCATAAACTAGAAGGATTTTTGGATAGATGTACAAGGCTAGAAGGATTTTGGATAGATGCACAAGGGTGATAACCAACAAAAAAGAATAACAATCAATACAATGATTACACTGAGAAAACAAATTATACTTGATCAGAATTGTATATGTTTTAACTTCATTCAAGGTTTTTTAACTTCCTTTAAGGTGAATAAGAGAAATTAGGAAACTTATTAATCATAAAGTGATACAACAATATAAAATCCTAGAAAAATTGATCATTTAGTATATATTAAGTTAGTTAGCTGAAATATTATAATTTGGGATAAGAAGGAAAAGGATGGAAAAAAGTGGTAGATATAAAATGACACAAAAATATCAACATGAATACTCTCTAATATAAGGTCCTAGCACAAAGATGATTTCATTAAAAGTGGCAATAGAGTAACTATGAATGTGGTCATGGAGGGATGAATGTGTGTTCTTAAAAACGTGCATGTGTTCCTTATCCTATAGCTTCGGTTCTCCTTGAACCGCACACATGCTTTCTAATTTTAGTGTTTTAGAAGGAAAATCACATTGTTAAAAGCATGTGTGCATTTTCAAAACCATGCATGATCATTTGAAAGTGTTTTCATACTTTCGAAATTGTGTCTGCACTTTTGAAAGCATGTATGGATTCCTCAAAGATTTTGTGTACTTTTATCTCTATCATATTTTAGAAAAAACGAGGGAGGGAGGTAGGGAGGAATTGAGAAAGAGAGGAAGGGAGAGGGAGGGTGGAAAAAGAGGGAATTCCAGAGAAAGAGATGGACTGAAAGAGAGGGTCAGACGAAAAAGGGTAGTAAAGTAGTAAATAAAGAAAGAGAAGTAAAGAAGGAAGGGTGATAACGGGGAAGAGAGAGAGAGGGAGAGTGAGAAGGATAGGGAATAGGGAGAGGAGGAGAGAGACTGTGAGAATCCAGGAGAGAAGTCGATGGAGGGAGAAAAAGAGAGAGTGAGAGTGGTGGGATATATAGGGGAGAGAGAGATATAGGGAGGTAGGGTGAGAGGGAGTGGTACATAGAGAGATATAGGGACGCAATGAGAAAAAGGAATGGGTGAAGGGATAGAACACGAGAGAAATAAAGATACCAGAATTGTTTGGAGAGAGAAAGAAGTGTGTTTGTATTGAAGGAGGCAAGGAGGGAGAGGAAAGAGAGCTAAGGAGAAGCACAAAGGTTTGGAGATAGTGGAAAAATTATGAAACAAGGAGAAGAGAGGAAAAGACAAGAGAGATAAATATGTCGAAAAATATTTTTATAGAAAAAATATATTTTATTTTTATATATATTAAAATAAATATTTTTCTATCAAGTAAGAAAATTTATCATACTTTAATTTTAATTAAGAATGATTATCATTAAAGTTAATTCATATTGATTCATAGTATTCAAACTTAGACTTCTTACATCACATAAAATATTTTGATAATGGTTTATATAGATATAACTAACACTCCTAATAAATTCATTTATATCTAAAGTGTTGACATATTCTCTCATATTTGAAAATAATAAACTATTTATCAATAAATATATATATTTTTAATTTTAATAATTAAAATTGTTTCGTAAAATGCAATAACACACATTGTAAAAATATAATTCATAAAAAAAATTAGATACGTGAAATTTCAAAAAAAAGAACATCTAATTGACAATGTTTCACACTCTTGTTAAAAGCAATATCAATCTTATAAATTTCACACTGAACCAAGCATGACACCGACTTGGTCAATGCAAACCACAAACCCACTTGGTCAATGCAAACTACAATAGTGATTCATAGTGGTGGGAACACATGCAAGAAGGAATGTGGATAGTGGATAGACGCACAAGGTCACTAATCAACAAAAATGGAGAACGATGGATACACGGATGACCGTGAGAAATTAGGTCATAGACGCACAAGGTCACTAACCAACAAAAATGAAGAACGAAGGATACACGGATTACTCCGAGAAATGACGTCATAGTTGATCATTAAAAATAAACGAACTTTATATTTTTTAACTTCATTTAAAGTGAATAAGAGAAATTAGGAAAAGTGAAAATCATAAACTTAGGTAGCAATACAAAATCCTAGCATCAAAATTGATCACTTAGAGATACTTGATTAATTCGCTAAAAAAAAATGTAACTTGGGGATGAAAAGGAAAATTATGAAAGCAAGTGGTAAGTATGAAATCACACAAAATATGAACACGAATGCTCTCATTATAACGTGTTCGTAAAAGATGATGTCATCCCAAGTGGCAATGTAGCTATTATGAATGTGTTTATGTGCTCATGCAGGAATGAACGGGTATTCTTCAAAACATACGTGTTCCGTAGCCTATAGCTTAGTGTCTCTTGAACTGTCACACATGCCTTTTAGTATTGATGTTTTAAGAGCATCTTCCCATTGTTAAAAGTACATGTGTATTTTCAAAAGTATGTATGAACATTTTCAAGTGTTTGGATATTTTGAAAGTGTGTGAAATTTTGAAAGTGCGTATGAATTCCTTAAAGAGTTTAGATAATTTTATCTTTATAGTCTTTGAGAAACGGAGAAGAAGAGAGAGGGAGGGAGGGACGTAGGGACAAGGAAGGTGGAATAAGAGGGAAAGAGATAGAAAGACATGAAGTGACGGAGAGAGGGGTACATGCAAAGAAAGAGTGAGGGGTTAGAGAAAGAAAGATAATTAAAGAAGGAAAGGGAGATAATGGGGAAGGGAGAAAGAGAGAGAGTGAGAACATAAAGAAAGAGTGAGAGGAGTGTTGATATTCAACAAGATGATGAGTTTAGTGAAAAGTAAGCACCCTCACTAAGTGGTGAAAAGTAAGCACCCTCACTAAGTGGAGCCCACGGGCTATTTTTAGGTGTATGTCTATTCTTAGACATGGTGAGCATATTCTATAAGTTGTAGGATGCTATTTGTAGCATATTCTAATTTTTAGAATATTCTGTGAAGTCTATTTATAGATCGTCAATCTAAAAATAGATGCGTGTCGATTATTATTAGCCCTTAATAATAATCTGACAATAAACATCAACTTATTCTCTTGGAGCACTTTATTTCAATGAAAAGATTTGGAAAATTAGTGGGTTGAACGAATTATGCAATTCCTAGGGTTATTGGTGGCTAATGCATGAAGGACTTAGTTAGAACTCAAGTGGCAATGTTATGATAGAGTTGGAAGACTAGTTATGGGAGTTGTTATTTAGTTTACCTTAGTTAAGTGAGTTAAACTCAGTTGAGCTAGTTCTATCTAGTGTAACTGAAATATACACTAGTGAGAGTTAAGTCAATTAATTAGTTAATTAGTTCACAACTAATAACTCACTAACAACTGAACAAATACAACAGTTAACTACTTGCATGTTAGTTCCAGTGGAGACCTAGTGGAGAGATAGGTGAAAGGGTGAGATGGACTATCCATTGTGACTATAGTGATGCATTCAATACATATGACACACATTGGAGATGCCATTGAGGATTGTGCAGTCAAGGCAAGGCCAATTCAAATTCATTCAGCGGTCTTTTTCAGCAGGGATTGCACAGTGGAGGCAAGCTGTTAGGAGGCTAGAAATTGGTGCATAGATATGCAAATTTCTGCATGAAAATGTGTAATGATTGTTGATTGTACTGAGAGCTTGATGTACTAAGATTTGTATGAGATTATTATATCATCCATTGATATACATAATATGATAGTTGGGGTTTTTAGCTTTAATCTTTCCCGTTAAACAAATGTGTTATGTGCGATTGAATTTATTCACATTTGCTTGCAATTGAGTTTTAAATTTGTGCAAGTTTAACAATGGAAGGATTTTGTATTTGGAAAGAAGATAAATATTGTTAGATCAGGAGAATCTGGTAGTACATCAGTGTTAATAAATCTCTACATGGTATCGGAGCTGTATTGATCACTGGAAATTGAAAATTGTGAATAAGTGTTGAGATTTGTGCTGGTGGACAATTCGAATTTCCTGTAGAAATTTCTTTGTGAGACAGTTGAGTATTCATTGAAATGTATTTCAATGGGTTGCGATTGGAGTATGCCTTTAAGGGTAGAATGAATTACATAGCGTGGAAGGATAGGATGTAGGCGTTGGTTGAAGATAATGGACTGAGGGAGTTCATCGATAGCGATGTTCCTAAGCCTACTTCTAGCGATGCGGCAAGACTTGACGCATGGAAAAAGAAGGTAGCAAAGACAAGAAGAATTATGTTGGAAGGTATGAAAGACCATATTGTGTCAAGCCTTCACCGGAAATCCACTCTGTTTGCAATGTGGAAGGATTTGACAGATCTTTTCCAAAGAAACAACGACCATAGGAAGTTGGCGCTGAAAGATAATCTTAGAAAAAAAAATGCAGAAGGGCGACAGTATTCCAAAATATCTCGCAAAGTTTTTCCAACGTATGGATGAACTAGGAAGTGTGGGGATTATAGTTGCGGAAGATGAATTGGTAAGCTTGGCTCTCCTAGGGCTTCTGAAGAGTTGGCATAGCTACGAAGACTCTATTAATCGACGGGAGAAACTACCGAATTGGGAGTGACTTTGGTCGATCCTTGTGCATGAGGAGATAACGTGGAATAACAGGGATGGATCTTCATCGAAGAATGATGATGAAGAGAATTTCACTTTGGCTGCCAAAGCAAGCAAAGGGAAGGAGAATAAATCCCTTCCGAAATCCGAGGCTAAAGGCAAGAAGTTGGATTTGTCCAAAGTGAAGAGCTTTCACTGTCAGAAACATGGGCATCTCCCCAGTAACTGCCCACAGAAAAAGAAGAACAAGAAGGCTGCTAGAGCTACAGCTATAGAGGCCTGCAATTTGAACTTGATTTCTCTTTGATCGCATTCTTGGTTTCAAGCTCAATGGGATCTGTGTGGTATCTTGATAGTGGTGTGTCTTTCCATGTGACAAGAGACAAGGAGTTGTTTAGTGACTTGGAGGAGAAGGATCTCCAAATGCATATAGAGATGGGTGATGGTGGTAGATACAATGTGATCGGTATTGGAACCATTACCTTTGAGAGAGAGTCAGGTAAACCATTTATGTTGAAAGATTTTATGCATGTTCCAAGTCCGAAGAATAACTTGGTCTCAGTCGCAATGTGGGAAGACAGAGGTTATGATGTTGTTTTCAACAAGGGAAAAGCTTTCCTGCGACATAAAACAATGGGTCAAACCAAGATGATAGGGATTTGAGTTAAGAATCTTGACAAGCTTGAGGTAGATGGTTGTGTTGCAATGATGGGCAAAGTAGAAGTGGTGAGTCGGGATGAGGGTGAATTATGGCACAGGAGATTGGGCCATCTTCACCATGGCGCCCTGAAGATTTTGCAGCAAATTTCTACTGGAGTTCAAAAGGGTACTCTTGTGTAGTCAGATAAGTACAAACGATGTACTATGGGTAAGTTTGTGAAGACCGCATTTCATGAGAGGGAGAACCGTGCTTCGGTGATCCTGGAGATAATTCACACAGACGTGTGTGGAGCTTTCTCAGTTGTTTCAACATCAAAACATAGGTATTATGTTATTTTTGTTGATTACTGTTCTCATAGATGTTGGATCTTCTTCATGCAGAACAAGAAAAAACATTCCCAAAGATCTATGAGTTTAAAGCATCGGTGGATAAGGAGTCGAGGAAGTAGGTGAAGGCTCTATGGAGCGATAATGGTGGTGAATATATCTCGAATGAATTATAAGACTTCTGTAGAAAAGGTGGAATTTTAAGAGAACTCATAGCGCCTCATAACCCATAGTAGAATGGGGTCATAGAGTGGAAGAACAGAACGATCGTGGGTGTTGCACAAGTTATGCTACATGACCAGGGCCTACCGATGCCCCTATGGGTGGAAGCATGCAACACTGCGGTTTATGTGAAAAACCATTGTTCTCATAGAGTACTAGGCATGAGTACATGTGAAGAAGCTTTTACTGGTAAGAACCTTGATATTTCTCATTTAAATTTTTTTGGCTCATCTGTTTACATTCATGTGAGAAAGGATGCCAGGAAGAAGATGGAGCCAACTACAGAAGTTGGGATATTTGTGGGGTACACCGAAACACCCCATAATTATCATGTGTATTTGCCAAACAATAGAATGACCGTGGTGTGACGGGATATAAAATTTAATGAGGTTAAAGCCATGAATTTGTAGCTTAAGATGGAGCTACACTTGCATGAAAAGGAGGAACTTCTTGTTCCCAAATATGAGACTCTAGATGTGGATCAGCCACAGGAGGAGATTCATGGAGTGGAGGAGTCCAATCATGAAGAACCAAACATCAGATCTGGTAGAAAGCATACTGCAAAATCTCAGAGACTGAAGCTTGATGCGACAAAGAATGCAGGAGTTCCTACATCACAAAACAGACAAAGACAGTCACCTAACTGATTTACTGGATACACGCTCTTATGAGCAAGTGTTTCATGACAAAGCCATATTCTTTTGAATAATCAGTGCAAGAGCTGACATGGGTAGATGCCATGGTGGAGGAGTATGAATCCATTTTCAGAAACAATGCTTGGGAGATTTTTCCAAGGCTGGTGCATAAATCAGTGGTAGATTTGAAATGGATCTACAAGGTAAAGAAAGTTGCTGATGATAGCATCAAGAAGTATAAGTCAATATTTGTTGCTTGAGGCTTCTCACAGATAGAGGAGATTGGTTATGAAGAAACCTTTGCACTTGTTGCATGGTATTATTCCATAAGGACCATCCTTTCTCTCTCAACGCAGATGGGTTGGCACATTCATCAAATGGATATGAATAGTGCATTACTTAACGGGATCATTAAGGAAGAGGTGTACATTGAGCAGCCTGAAGGATTTGAGATATTCAGTAGTAAGTTGCATGTGTGTAGACTCAAAAGAGCGATGTATGGGCTAAAGCAAGCAACATGTACTTGGTACACATGGATCGATAGTTATTTTACTAGACTTGGCTTCACCAAGAGTGAGGCGGATGCAAACCTGTACCAAATTGTGGTGGAGGGTAAGCTTTTAATCATTGTTATTTATGTTGATGATTTAATACTAATGGGTGATGAACATGTGATACACTCATGCAAGGAAGATCTTGCAAAGGAGTTTGAGATGAAGGATTTGGGTCTTCTTCATTATTTCCTTCGACTATAAATATGGTAGCGAGAAAGTGAACTAGTTGTGTCTCAAGGAAATTATGCTCGCGAGATACTGGGTAAGTTTCACATGGAGGACTGAAAGCCTATGGATACTCCTCTTCCAATAATTTTGAGGTGAGAGGATGCTACATCGGAAGAGGTAGTGGATGAGAATATTTACTAACAGTTGGTGGGTTAGCTCATGTATTTAGTTAATACAAGACCAGACATATGCTATGCGGTGAACCAACTTTCTCAAGCAATGGTTAATCCTACCAAGCTCTTTTGGAAGGTAGGCAAGCATATACTAAGGTATCTCTGGGGCACATCTGAGTATGGGTTATGGTACAAACAGACAGATGAGGTGAAGTTGCATGGCTTCACAGATACAGATTTAGCAGGAAGCCCAACAGTCAGAAAGAGCACATCAGGAGGGGTTTTTAGTATCGGATCTACAACAGTTTCTGGTTATAGCAGGAAACAAAGATCCATGTCACTCAATCCAGTAGGAGGAGAATACATGGCAGCAAATCAATATGCATGTGAGGCTATCCGAATGAGGAAGATCCTGGTCGGTTTGTTCAATTCTCATTTAGATCCTATAGTGATACATTGTGATAATCAGAGTTGCATTAAACTCTCGATTAATCTTGTGTTTCATGATAGATCTAAACGTATTGATATCTAGTATCATCATATCAGAGATTGTGTGCAGCGGAAGATCATGTTGCTTTAGTACATTCCTACCAAAGATCACGATGCAGATATTCTGAAGAAGTCACTCAGCAGGAGCAAATTCGAATACCATAGAGGCAGGATCAGGGTGAAGGATAATCCCTATCTTATTGAGAGCGAGTGTTGAGATTCAACAAGCTGATGAGCTTAGTGAAAAGTAAGAACCTTCACTAAGTGGAGCCTACAGGTTATTTTTAGGTGTATGTCTATTTTTAGACATGGTGAGCATATTATATAAATTGCAGGATGCTATTTATAGATGGTTGATCAAGTTGGAAAAATAGTTGAAATTCGATTTTTAGAATATTGGGCAAAGTATATTTATATATCGTCAATCTAAAAATATATGCATGTCGATTATTATTAGCCCTTAATAATAATCTGACAATAAACATCAACTGATTCTCTTGGAGCACTTTATTTCAGTGAACAGATTTGGAAAATTAGTGGGCTAAAATAATTATGCAATTCCTAGGGTTATTTGTGGCTCATGCATGGAGGAATCAATTAGAACTGAAGTGGAAAAGTTATGATAGAGTTGGAAGAGTAGTTACATCAGTAGTTATTTAGTTTAACTCAGTTAAGTGAGTTAAACTCAGTTGAGCTAGTTGTATCTAGTCTAACTGAAAGATACACTAGTGAGAGTTAAGTGAATTAATTAGGTAATTAATTCACAACTAATAACTCACTAACAATTGAACAAATATAGTAGTTAACTACTTTCATGTAAGTTCCAATGGAGACCCAGTGGAGAGATAGGTGAAAAGGTGAGATGGACTATCCGTTGTGACTATGGTGATGCATTCAATGCATCTAACACACATTGGAGATGCCAGTGAGGAATGTGTATTCAAGGCAAGCCCAATTCGAATTCATTCTAGGGTCTTCTTTAGCATGGATTTCACAGTGGAGGGAGGTTGTAAGGAGGCAGGAAATTGATGCATAGATATCCAAATTTCTGCAGGATAGTGTGTAATGATTGTTGATTGTACTAAGAGCTTGATGTACTAGCTTTTTATGAGATTATTACATGATCCATTGATATATATAATATGATCATTGGGGATTTTAGGTTTAATATTTATTGTTAAACAACTATGTTATGTGTGATTGAATTTATTCACACGTGTTTGCAATTGAGTTTTAAATTCCGCAAGTTTAGCAATGGAAGGATTATGTATTTAGCAACAATATAAATAATGTTATATAAGGAGAATCCAATAATACATCAGTATTAATAAATTTCTACATGGTATTGGAGGTGTATTGATCACTGGAGATTGTAAATTCTGAATAAGTGTTGAGTTTTTTGCTGGTGGACAATTTGAATTTGCTGCATAAATTTCTTGGTGTGACGATTCAGTGTTCATTGAAATGTATTTGAATGGGTTGCTATTGGAGTATGCCCTTGAGGGTATCTCCAGTTACATAGCATAAAAGGATAATATGGAGGTGGTGCTTGAAGATAATGGACTGAAGGAGTTCATCGATAGCGGTGTTCCTAAGCCTGCTTCTAGCAATGCTGCAGGACTTGATGCATGGAAAAAGAAGGTAGCAAAGACAAGAAGAATTCTGTTGGAAGGTTTGAAAGACCATATTTTTTCAAGCCTTCATGGGAAATCCACCCCATTTTCAATATGTAAGGCTTTGAAAATATTTTCCAAAGCAACAACAACCATAGGAATTTGGCGCTGAAAGATAAGCTCAGAGAAATAATAATGGAGAAGGGCAAGAATATTCCAAAATATCTCACGAAGTTTTTCCAATGTAGCGATGAACTCGGAAGTGTGGGGATTATAGTTGTGAATGATGACTTGGTGAGCTTGGCTCTCCTTGGGCTTCCGAAGAGTTGGCATAGCTACGAAGACTCTATCAATGGACGGGAGAAACTGTCAGATTGGGAGCGAATTTGGTCGGATCTTGTGCAGGAGGAGATAAGGCAGAATAGCAGGGATGGATCTTCATCGAAGAATGATGATGAAGAGAATTACGCTTTGGCTACCAAATCAAGGAGAGGGAATGGGAATAAATCCCATCCAAAATTTGAGGCTAAAGGAAAAAAGCTGGATTTGTCCAAAGTGAAGTGTTTTCACTGTCACGAACATGGGCATCTTGCCAGTAACTTCCCACAGAAAAAGAAGAACAATGAGGCTGTTGGAGCTACATATAGAGAGGCCTTAGCCTCACAATTTGAACTTGATATATCTTTGATCACATGCTTTGTTTATAGCTCGGTGGGATTGGTGCAGTATCTTGATAGTGGAACGTCTTTCCATATGACGAGAGACAAGGAGTTGTTTAGTGACTTGGAGGAGAAAGATCTCCAAATGCATATAGAGATGGGAAACAATGGTAGATATACAGTGCAACCAGCATTGGAACCATTACCTTTTAAAGGGATTCAAGTAAACCATTTCTGTTAAAATATGTTATGCATATTCCAGATCTGAAGAAGAACTTGGTCTCAGTCACAATGTTGGAAGATGGAGGTTATGATGTTGTTTTCAGTGAGGGAAAATATTTTCTGCGACATAAAACATGGGTCAAACCAAGACAATAGCGATTCGAGTTAAGAATATCTACAAGCTGGAGGTAGATGTCTGCGCTACAATGATGGGAAAAGAAGAAGAAGTGGTGAGCCAAGATGAGGGCGATTTATGGAACAGGAGATTGGGCCATCTTCACCATGGCACCTTGAATATTTTGCAGCAGATTTCTACTGGACTTCCCAAGGGTACTCTTGCACAGTAATATTAGTGCAAGGGATGTACTATGGGTAAGTTCTTGAAGACCACCTTTCATGAGAAGGAGAACTGTGATTCGGTGATCGCGAAGAGAATTCACACAGACGTGTGTGGACCTTTCTCGGTTTCTTCAATAGAAAAACAAGGGTATTATGTTATTTTTTTTATGACTATTCTCGTATATGCTAGATCTTCTTCATGCAAAAGAAGAGCGAAACATTCTCAAATTTCTGTGAGTTTAAAGCATTGGTGGAGAAGGAGTCGAGGAAGCAAGTGAGGGCTCTACGGAGCAATAATGTTGGTGAATATATCTTGAACGAATTCAAAGACTTCTATAGCAAATAAGGAATTTGAAGAGAAATAATAGCGCCTCATAACCCATAGTAGAATGGGGTTGCAGAGAGGAAGAACAAATGATTGTGGGTGCTACACAAGCTATGCTGCATGCCCAGGGCCTACCGATCCACTTGTGGGCAGAAGCATGCAAAAATACGGTTTATGTGAATAACCCTTGTCCTCATAGATTAATTAGCATGAGTACACCTGAAGAATATTTTACTGGTAAGAAGCCTGATATTTCTCATTTGAAGATTTATGGCTCATATGTTTACATTTGACAAAGGATGCCAGGAAGAAGCTGGAGCTGACTGCAAAAGTTAGGATATTTTTGGGGTACAAAGAAACACCACATAATTATCATGTGTATTTTCCAAACAGTCAAATGACTGTGGTGCAAAGGGATATAGAATTCAATGAGGTGAAAGCCATGAATTTGTCGCTTGAGAGGGAGCTACACTTGCATGCAAAGGAAGAACTTCTTGTTCCGAAAGATGAGGCTCTAGATGTGGATCAACCACAGGAGGAGATTCATGAAGTGGAGTCCACTCATGCAGAACCAAACATCAGATCTAGCAGAAATCATACCACAGAAGCTGAGAGACTGAAGCTCAGTGTGATAGAGAATGTAGCAGTTCCTACATCACAGCGCGGATAGAAATAGTCACCTAACCGATTTACTAGATAGATGGCTCTTATGAGCAAGTGTGTCGTGACAAAGCCATATTCTTTTGAAGAAGAAGTGTAGGAGCCCACATTGGTAGATGCCATGGTGGAGGAGTATGACTCCATTGTTGGAAACAATGCTTTGGAGATTTTTCCGAGGTCGGTGGGTAAATCAGTGGTAGATTTGAAATGGATCTAGAAGGTAAAGCAAGCTGCAGATGGGAGAGTTGAGAAGTATAAGGCAATATTTCAAGTAGATCGAGTGGATTGATTATGAAGAAACCTTTGCACCTTTCGCACAGTATTCTTTCATAAGGACCATCCTTGCTCTCTCAGCGTAGATGGTTTGGCACATTCATCAGATGGATGTGAAGACTGCGTTCCTTAATGGTATCATTGAGGAAGAGGTGTACATTGAGCAGCTAGAAGGATTTGAGATCTTCAGCAGTGAGTCGCATGTGTGCAGACTCAAAAGAGCATTGTATGGGCTGAAGCAAGCACCACGTGCTTGGTACACACGGATCGATAGTTATTTCACTAGACTTGGCCTCACCAAGAGTGAGGAAGATGCAAAACTGTACCAAAATGTGGTGGAGGGTAAGATTTTAATCATTGTTATTTATGTTGATGATTTAATACTAACAGGTGATGAGTAGTTGATACACTCATGCAAGGGAGATCTTGCAAAGGAGTTTGAGATGAAGGAGTTAGACCTCCTTCATTATTTCCTTAGACTAGAAATATGAAAACGAGAAGGTGAACTGGTTGTGTCTCAAGGCAAGTATTCTTGGGAGATACTTGGTAAGTTTCACATGCAAGACTGCAAGCCCATGGATACTCCTCTTCCAAGAAATTGGAGGAAATAGGATGCTACATTGGCAGAGGTAGTGGATGCCACTCTTTATCGACAATTCGTGGGTTTGCTCATGTATTTAGTAAATACAAGATCAGATATATGCTATGCGGTGAACCAACTTTCTCAAGCAATGGTTAAGCCTACCAAGCTCTTTTGGAAGGCAAGAAAGCATGTCCTGACTTAGCTCAGGGGGACATATGAGTATGGCTTATGGTACAGACAGATGGATGAGGTGAATTTGCATGGATTAATGAATGTTGATTCGGTAGGCAACCCAAAAGACATATATAGCACATCAGGAGGGGTTTTTAGTATCAAATCTACAACAGTTTCCTGGTACAGAAGGAAACAAAGATCCCTAGCACTCAGTTCAGCGGATGCAGAATACATGGCAGCAAGTCAAGCTATATGCGAGGATATCTGGATGAGGAAGATCCTGGTCCATTTGTTCTGTTCTCATTTAGATCCTACAGTGATACATTGTGATAATTAGAGTTGCATTAAACTCTTGATTAATCCTGTGTTTTATGATAGATCTAAACATATCGATATCTAATATCATCATATAAGAGATTGTGTCCAACAGAAGATCAGGATGCAGATATTCTGATGAAGGCACTTGGCAGGAGAAAATTCGAATACCATAGAGGCAGGATCGAGGTGAAGGATAATCCCTATCTTGTTGAGAGGGAGTGTTCAGATTCAACAAGATGGTGAGCTTAGTGAAAAGTGAGCACCTTTTTGGACATGGTGAGAATATTCTATAAGTTTTAGGATGCTATTTGTAGATGGTTCATTAAGTTGGAAAAATAGATGAAATCCTATTTTTAGAATATTGGGCGAAGTCTATTTATAGATCGTCAATCTAAAAATAGATTCATGTCGATTATTATTAGCCCTTAATAATAATCCGATAATAAACATCAACTTATTCTCTTGGAGCAGTTTATTTCAGTAAACAGATTTGGAAAATCAGTGGGCTGAAGGAATTACGCAATTCTTAGGGTTATTTGTGGCTCATGCATGGAGTACTTAGTTAGAACTGAAGTGGCAAAACTATGACAGAGTTGGAAGAGTAGTTCCGGGAATTGTCATTTAGTTTAACACAGTTAAGTGAGTTAAACTCATTTGAGCTAGTTGTTTCTAGTATAACTGAAATATACACTAGTGAGAGTTAAGTGAATTAATTCACAACTAATAACTCACTAACGAATGAACAAATACAGAAGTTAATTAATTGCATCCGAGTTCCAGTGGAGACGCCGTGGAGAGATAGGTGAAAGGGTGAGATGGAATATTCATTGTGACTATAGTGATGCATTCAATGCATCTGACACATAATGGATACTCCAATGAGAATTGCGCAGTGAAGGAAAGGCCAATTCGAATTCATTCAAGGGTCTTCTTCAGCAGGGATTGTGCAGTGGAAGCAAGTTGTCAGGAGGCAAGAAATTGGTACATAGATATGAAAATTTCTATATGAAAGTCTATACTGATTGTTGATTTTACGGAGAGCTTGATGTACTAAGATTTGTGTGATATTATTACATGATCCATTGATATACATAATATGATATGTGGAGTTTTTAGCTTTAAGATTTCCCGTTAAACAACTGTGGTATGTGCGATTGAATTTATTCACATGTGTTTGCAATTCAGTTTTAAATTTTTGCAAGTTTAACAGTGGAAGGATTTTTTATTTAGCAAGAAGATAAATATTGTTAGATCAGGAGAATCGATTAATACATCAGTATTAACAAATTTCGACAAGGAGGAGAGAGAGTATGAGAATGAAAGAAAGAATTTGAGGAAGGGGCAGAAACATATATTGAGAGTACTGGGAGACATAAGGGAGGGATGGTGATATGGATTGGTTGGGGGTCAGAGGGAGGTAAATAATGAGAGAAAGAAAGAATTGAATGGAGAGAATGATAAATAAATAAAGAGAGAAATAGTGTGGTGCAAGAGAGAGAATTTGGTTGGTATTCAAGGAGGGAAGGAAGGAGACAAAATAGTGCTAAGAAGAGACACACAAGTTTAGATATAGTGGGAAGATGTAGGGGCAAGGAAGATAAAGGGGAAGATGTAGAGATATACAAAGGGGGTAATAGAGGGAGAGAGAGAGAAAGAGAATGAGGGATGTGGATAGGGAGAAAATTTTAGAGAAAGGTGGAAGTAACAAATGGGGATAGAGAAAGGATGAGAAAGAGGAAAAGAAGTGGGGATATTAAGCAAGCAAGAGAGAGGAAAATTCAGGGAGACTAGAAGAGGAAGACAATGGGAGAGACTTAGTGAGCATGCTAGATAATAAAGAGAGTGGGGAGATAAGGGGAGAGTGGGGAGGACATAGTGGGAGATAGGGAGGGAGGGATCTAGTGAGAGAGAGAAAAAGGGAACAAAGTGGGGGGAGGGTATGTGAGAGATTTGTGGAAGAAATATATAATGAGTGAAACAAAGAGGGGAAAATGGAAATACAAAAATATTCACCAAAAGAGAAAAGGGGATAATGGGGATAGGGAGCGAGGGGGGAATATTTATAAATATAAGTGGAAGAGAACCATGGGGTAGAGGTGGTGAAACATGAAGAGACAGAGAGAGAGGAGGTGGGAGAGAGGCGAAGGGGTCAAGGGAGAAGAAGATAAGGAGGAAGAGAAAGATGTGAAGAGGGAAAGGGGCGAGATATTGATGAAGAGAGAGAGGGAGAGATTGGGAGAGAGAGATGACAAGGGAGAAAGGGGAAAGACCGAGGGAGTGTGGATAATAGAGATTAGGGGAATTTTTAGAGAGAAGAGTGGGGAGAGAGATATGGAAGGACGGATAAGAGAAGAGATAGAGATTTGGTGGGATTATTGTGTGGGAGAGACTAGCGTAGGAGGAGGAGATCAATTTGGACAGGAGGCAAGGAAGGTGTGTAAGAGAGAGAGAGAGAGAGAGAGAGAGAGAGAGAGAGGATAGGAAGTATGGGGGATAATGGTGTAGAGATGTGTGTGGGTGTGTGTGTGTGTTTTCATGTCTTTCTATGTATGTTTTTTCTGAGAGAGAAAGAGAATGACATAGAGAGAGAGGTTGGGGGAGAGGGGTAGAGAGAGAGATGTATAGAGAAAGACGAGGGGGAGAGACACAAAGATAGAAGGAGGGAGGGAGGGATGGATTAGGGGAGTGAGAAAGAGGAGGGAATGGGGGAGAGTGAGATGGGTAGGGAGGCAGAGAGAGAGGGGGATGGATGGAGAAATAAAGAGTAAGGTGGAGAGGGAATGTGGGAATAGTGGAGACAGGAGGGAGCGGAAGAGTGTAAGAAAGGGGAGGATTAAGAGAGAGATATATAGAGATTAATAAGGAGAAACGAAGAGATTCAGTGAACATGCAATAAAGAGAGAAAGATGGAGAATGGTGAGAGATAGAGGGTGCTATATTTCATGCATATCTCTATCTCACCCACTTCGCCCTTATGTGTAGCTCTCTCCCTATTTCGTTATTTCTCTCTCTCCCTCTCTTCACCCCATATATATATATATATATGTCACTCTCCTTCCCTATCTCCCCCCCTCCCTATTTGTTTCTATCTCCATCCTTCTCTCATTCTCTCATCTCTCCTACAATCCCACACTATATATCTCCATCCCTCCCTCCCTCATTATAACCTTTATAAAAATCCCCATCCAACTTTATATTTATCTCCTTCTCTTCCTTTCTTCCTCACTCCCCTATCCCTCTTTCTCTCACACTACCCTCTTATATTTATCTCTCTCCAACCCACTTCTCTCCTTTCTATATTTGTCTCCCCCACCCTTCTCTCTTTCTCTCTTCTTCCCCCTCTCTCCCCCAACAATAATTTTATCTATCTCCCTACCTCTCTCCTTCTCTCTCCATCTCCCTAAAAATTTCACTGTATATCCCTTTCTCTCTCATAGCGTGTGTGTTTTATTCTTTCCACGACTATATGCACTGATGGGGGGTCACATGGGGTCAAGGCCCACCCTATTCGTTGCACCGGGCACATTAGGGGGGTCATAGGGGGATGAAAGCCATCCCTATCGGGGGGTTTGTAGGGAGGAAGTATTTCCCCTTAGACGAGGTTGAGGGCAGGGCCTTGAGAACTTTTTTTTGGACCCTATATTAGGTTGAAAAACCTTCCTATGGTTTTTTGCATGGGTTTTGGACATGGTTTAGGGCATGATGGTTTTTTTTCCATGGTATTTTGCAGATCCGGTCAGGGTAACTATGGTTATGTTCTAATCAAGGGTTAATGGATTGGGGTTTATGAATGCTTTGGCATGTATGTATATGTATTGTAACATTGAAATGAATATACTGAAAAATCAATATGGTAGTCCCAAATTTTGGGATTTAGGGGAAAATATTTGTGTATATGTGTTTCATGTTTCTATTCTCTCCATTGTTTATTTTATGCTTTTAGGAATTTGTTTGGAGATAATAATTGTATAGGGTAAAATCCTACATTTGGTATGAGAGTTTTTTTAGCTATAAGGGGATGCCTTTGCTTTTGAGGGGTTTTTTCTCAGGCCTATGGTAGAATTTATTCAGTGGGATATCTGCTCGATCGATTCTTGCGGTGAAAGAAGATGGAGAGCAGTGGAAAGATAGAGATTGAGAAATTTAATGGCCATAGTTTTGAGTGGTTGAAGGTCAAGATGGAGAATATGTTGGTGGATAAAGATGAGTGGATCATGGTAGATCCGGGGACTAAACCAACGACAATGTTAGATGATGATTGGTCAAAGTTGTATCGGAAACAAAAAACCACAATATGGTTTTGTATGTCAGATTAAATATTTTTTAATGTATCAGGGGAAGTTATGGAGATGGATCTCTGGGAAAATTTAGGGAATTTCTACCAATCTAAGTCTCTTGTGAAAAAAACATCTCTATGGAAAAACTCTACAACCTGAGGATGAAGGATGAAGATTTAGTGACAAAGAATATGAATGCCTTCAATACTGTGGTAGTTTATTTGTTATCTATTGATATTAAATTCTCATATGAAGATAAGTGCATCAACTTGTTGTGTTATCTACCATATTTGTGGCATAGTCTGGTTGTTGCAATAGGTAGCAATACAAATACCTTGATGTTTAATTAAATTGTTTCATCCTTGTTGTTGGAGGAAATGAGACAGAAAAATATAGAGGGCCATAATAGAGATGCCTTGTCTATACAAGGATGGTCCCATAATAGAAAAAAAATTATGTCATTGAGTGGGAGATTTTAATCTAGATTGAGATCTAAATCTCCAAGAAAACCTGTAAAGGTGTGACTGAAATTCAGAAAGGAAGCACACTTCAAAAAGTATTGTAGATCTAAAGCTATTGAGAAAGGAAAGGATTTTATTATGCTCCTTCTGTAGAAGTTAAAACCACATCAGATGAAGCTGGGGATGTGTACTTTGTTTCTTCTTCAAGTACACATGTAGATCTTGAGACATAGTTGATTGACTCTAGCGAATCCTTTCACTTCACCCCCGATAGGGAGAGGTTTTATAAGTATGAGAAATATGATGGTGGTGATGTATTCCTAGGGGATGAAAGGAAGGCTAAAATCATCAGAAGTAGAAAAGTCAAGCATACGTTTCAAGTTGGAAAGATTAGAACACTTCTTGGTGTTTTTCATATTCTAACTTTGGCTAGAATTCTAATTTTTGTAAGAAAGCTGGATGATGCAGGTGTAAACACAAATATCGAGAAGGATACCTACAATATGGTCTAGGGAGAAATAGTATTGATGTGTGGAATTAAGATTAGAACTCTTTACAACCTTCTTGATAGCACTGTAATTTATGGGTGAAACAATTTTTTGGTTCCTGAAAGTGGAGTTTAGGACCTTGTGGTCTCTGTAGAAAATACCATGTTGAGGCATCAAAGGCTTGGACATATTGGAGAGAAGGGCCTTCAAATAATACATGGTAATGGTATGGTAGAAGGTATGTCTAATTTGTCTTTGGATTTTGATTTATTTGAACATTGTGTATATGGGAAGCATAATTGAATGAGTTTCCATTCTGGTTCTAAGAGGGTAAAATGGATATTAGAGATTGTGCACAATGATGTATTTGTACCTGTGTCAATTCCATCACTGGGTAATTATGTGTACTATGTGTCATTTATAGATGACTTCTTAAGGAATACATGGATATATTTCCCATGGAAGAAATGTGAAGTATTTGACAGATTTAAAGAATTTAGGGCTTTGGTGGATAACCAAACAGAGAAGAAGATAAAGGTGTTGAGGATAGATAATGGTGGATAGTTATGCAAGAAGGAATTTGAAGAGTTCTATAAGAACTGTGGTATAGCACAACAAAATACTACTCCATACACACCTCAACAAAATAGAGTTGCAGAAAGAATGAAGACGATGTTGACAAAAAAGGAAAGAAGCATGCTCAGTGTTGTTGGGTTAGGAAAAAAATTCTAGGCAGACGCAAATGAGACTTCATGTTACCTGGTTACCAAATCACCTTCATCAACATTGGAGGATAGTAATTCACATGAGGTATTGACTAGTAAGAAAACCTGTCTTTCACATCAGAGGGTATTTGTCTGTGATGCATTTTTACATGTTCCAAAGGAGAAAAGAACTAAATTGGGTAGTAAATCTGAAAGGTGCATATTTATTGGGTATAAGGATGGTTTAAAAGGTTATAAGATTTGGAACCTAGAAACTAGGAAGGTTATGTAAAAATGACATTTGGGGTTTATAGAGGTCAAACATGTTATTAAACATGAATTATTACCAAAGTAACTTGAGAATATAGAGTTTGAGCTAAAGGAGGAAGAATCAGACTCTACAACTAAAAAATAATAAGAAGAGAAAAATCCTTAAACACCCGTTTTGAGAAGATCAGTTCAAGAAAGAAGGCAACCAGACAGGTATCTACGTTTGCATTATGTTCAATTTTTTTTTATCTATCATTGATGATGATCTCAAATATTTCAGGGAGGAAGTGTACTCAGAGGATGGAAAACTATGGAAGGAGGCCATGGTTGATGAAATTTCATCCTCAAAGAAAAATGTGGTATGAGATCTGGTGTAGTTATTAGCTAGAAGGAAACCCATTGGCAACAAATGTGTATTTAAGAAGAAGATCATTGCAGAATGAATGATGGAGAAATACAAAGCTCGGTTTGTAGAAGAAGGTTATTCCTAGGTGTCGAAAATTTATTTTGGTGATATTTTGTCGATATTTTGTCTCGTGTTTCCAAGGTAACTCATATTTTATTACTTTTATCTATTGTTACTAATTTTTATTTTGAGGTAGAACAGATGGATGTGAAAATAAAATTTCTTCACGGGGATCTGGAAGAAGAGATCTACATGAAGAAACCTGAAGGCTTTCCATTAAGGGAAATAAAGAACTGATATGCAAGTTAAAAGAGTCTTTATATGGGTTAAATCAATCACCAATGATGTGGCATCAGAATTTTGATACATTTATATAGGGACTTGGCTTTACCAGAAGAAAAATGGATCACTTTGTGTATTTTAAATGAATTGGTGACCATGTTATTTATTTTTTCTTCTATGTTGAAGATATATTCCTGATTGGAAATGGAAAAGAAATTATCCAAGATTTGAAGACCTAATTGTCCTCCAAATTTGAGAGGAAGGATATTGGTGCTGCAAACTATATTTTGGCTATAGAAATTAGATGAGATTGAGAAAAGAGGAACCTATGGTTAAACCATATGAAGTATGTTGAGGTAATATTATAGAGTTTTAATATGTAGGATAGTAAAATGATGAAGGTTCCTATTCATATAGGTGTAAATCTATATGTTAAATAGTGTCCCAAGACACAAGAAGAGGAAGAGGACATGTCCCATGTTCCATATGCAAGTGCAGTCAGTGGCCTGACATATGAAATGGTAGTTTTGAGCAGGTTTATGTAAAAACTAAGGAAGAAGCATTGGAGACCAGTGAAGCAGGTTTTCATGTATTTCCATGGCACTAGTGATTATGGTCTATGCCACAAAGGAAGACTAGGATTGGACATAGTTTTGGAAATTGATGGATTTTTTGATGCAGACTAGGATGGAAATATAGATTAGAGAAGATCTACAAGTGGGTATGTGTTTAACCTATTTGGAGGAGAAGTTAGTTGAATGATCAAAAGACAGTTTGTAGTGGCTCTTTCAAGTAAAGAGGCTAAATACATGGAAGCCACTCATGCAACCAAGGAAGCAGTTTGGTTGTAGAGATTGTGTTTAAGTATGGTGTTGGTACAACAAGCTAGAAGTATATACTGGGATACCTAAAGTTAAATTTTATTGGCAAAGAACCCTGCTTTTCATTCAAAGAAAAAGTGTATTGATGTTTAGTATCACTTTTTGAGGAACATGATTGAGGAAAAAAAATTGTTGTTGGTAAATGTGGAAAATTTGGATAATGTTGCAGATGCATTGATGAAGTCTGTGAGCATTGAGAATTCTTATTTGTGTAGAGAAACATTGGTATTTTCAAGGTTGGACCTATGTCTAACCTCTCCTGTGAACCCCTGTGTGGAAAAGAAAGGAACAAGTGGGAAAATTTTGTGTGTGTGTTATAGTATTTCCATGATTAATTGCATGCGTGGGAGGTCACATGGGGGGTTATATCCCCTACTGTTCATTAAGTCGGGTGCAACAGGAATTTCACAAGAGAGGCAGGAGCCCCCCCTACACAGGGTGTAGGGAAGTTCCTTGGGAAATATTTTTTGGATCCTATATTATGTGGGCGGACCTACCTATGGTTTTTTACATGGGATTTGCACATTGTTTTTGGCATGATGGTTTTTGCTTCAATGGTATTTTGTAAATACACTTAAGGGAACTAAGATTATGTTCTAATCCAGGGTCAATGGATTGAGTTTTATGAATGCTTCAGCATGTATATATATATGTATTGTAACATTGAAAGGAATATAATGAAAAATCAATATGGTAGTTTCAATTTTTGGGATCCACAGGAAAATCTGTATGTATGTGTGTTTCATGTTTATGTTCTCGCTATTGTTTATTTTCTATTTTTAAGAATTCATTTGCACGTAATTTATGTACATTGTATTTACACCATTTTTTGGTCATCTAACCTATTATCATTATATGGACCCAATTACACCATGTAAGACCAATTTTACCCTAAGTAAAATTGCTTTCACTATGAAAATAACTTAGTAAACCACCTTTATTAAGTTGTTTATGGTCTAAACAGGAAGCCCCATGAGGAAATATTAAATAAATCTACACTTGTTTGATTTTTCTCAAGGAATAATTAGTTAAACAATAGTTTAATTAATATTAATGGTTATATTTAACCCAAAACAAGGAAATTAATTAGATAAATCACTATTTATCTTATTATTTTCTAAGAATAATTATTTAAACTTTATTTAAATAACATTCTTTGTTAAATATGACTAAATCACCCATAAATAATTAAATAAATCATTATTTGTTTGATTATTAATCAACCACATCCTTAAAATGATAAATAAATAATTTATTTATTTATTATTTACAAGTAAAGGGATTTGACCCAAGTCAAATTTCTTTTCCCTCCAACAAATATAATAAAATATTCCGTAAAATTTGGATCTTGATTTGGTTAATAATATTTTAATTATGCACCAATATCTAGACTAATTCAATATTTTGTTATAAATAGAAGGGTTTTCCCATTCGTTTACCACCTTTTGTTGCCTAAAGATCACTCTGGATCTATACTTTTGGTTTGAATTTGGTCCACCATCATAGTCATATTTTGCTATCATTTTTGTCTGGGTTTTCTACACCATCAAGAGAGATGAATTTTAGATCTGAAGTGTTGAGGACTTACAAGAACCCATCCCATTGAGGAGAACTGGTAACACCCTTCTGTGTTTTCCTCCCAGGTGCCATTAATACAAAATACATTCAACATATTCTTGTCTTGTCTATTGGAGGCATGGAGTAAATCTTTTTTTTTCTACTACCTAATGTGTTTTGATGCATAGATCTAGATTTTTGCAGCATTTATCTTGATCACCTAACTACAAATCTGAGGATATTAGCAGCCATCTTTGCTGTTAGGGTTATTTTATGTGCACAACTAAAGTGGTCTTTCTTCGTACGCTTGGAATTAAGATTCATACTAACAACTGGCGACTCCACATGGGTTTTTGATTAGGACCTCTGTCATTTTTATGATCCTTGCATATCTAGTTGCTCCAAACCCTAGGATTTCTCTTCAACCTCTTGTTTTTTATTTTCTTGATGTTGTTTTTAACCTATAAATCCTTAAAACATTAAAATTTCTAACTTCTGTGTGTTTTCAGACGTATTGCATAGGTGACAGACATCAGCCACAGTTGAGACGACACTTTTTTCTAAAATCTACTACTGAGAGTGCCAGAAGTGCAGGTTGCACGTTTTGGCCCAAAATATGTGACCTAGACCTTCATGATGCACCTTTCAGCCCAAAAACTGCGACCTCTGCTGAAAACAGGTCAAAAACTGCAAGTTGAACTTTTTGCAAGAATTTTTCTGAAAGTTTTCTGGGTTTGTCTGATCCTCTATTCAGGGTTGTCTGACCTCCGTCTTTGCCAGTTTTGTACCTGTACTTGTTCTATTTTTCTCAAATAAGTGGGAACCTATCCCCCTAGGACTTCAATACCCTCCACTTTTTGTGGAAGAATCTCTTGCACGTTGTTTGAAATTTCAGAGTCTTCAGCCATTTTCAGATTTGATACCTCACCTTCAGATCCACTTCAGATTGGCTATTTATCCATGCACAACACCTCATTTAGTTTTTCTGGGTTTTCCTCTAGGGTCCCCTCCACTTCCCTCTAGTATATAGCCTTTCGCCACCTCTTTTACAAAAATTCTCCCTTTGATTTATTGTTGTTTTTTGCACCACTTTCCAGCATATTTGACCTTTAGAGCCCTTTCCCTCTCGACCTTCGGTCTATTGGCTACTTTAGTTTGTTTTGATTAGTTTTTACTCGCCTACAGAATACTTGTTGACAAGCCCGCCTCCTTGGGTTTAGATTATTGCATTATTAGCTGTTTATTTACTGTTATTTCAGTTTCATATATTGTTATCTGCAGGTTTATTTTCAGTTACACATCACACTTTTTATTTTTCTCTACAAACGTCTGGGTTTAAAAATTAAAATTTACACACTTTGCGCACACACCCTAAGCGAAAAAGGGCTTGGTTATGACCGCCAAGAAAAGACTCTAAAACATTGAAATCAATTGATGTTGCACCTCTTTACCCTTGTTTCAACATTGTAATCAGTTGATCCTGCATCTCCCTGCCCTTGTTAGTCTCTTTTTCCTTTATGTGGTGTTTGTGTCGTCATCATTGCGCCACCAAGGAATTTATCCTAGAGACTTCTTGGCCTTCATCGTAAGTTTCCTGTAGGAAGACTTACTCCTCCGCATAGGATTCGAGTTAGTCCTCCACCGAGTCTACACTCCAACACTTCTTCTGGTTCATTGGGTTCTCCTTCTCATTTTTCCTTCAATTCATCCACTGTCACCTTCACCGTGTCTGGTGCAAGACCTCATGTTGGTGGTAACCCCGACCCTCATGTTGGGAATACCACTAGTGGGACCACAACTGACACTACCCTGGCTGCGCCCTTGCTCCCCTTCATGGAAAGCCTCAGCCTTCCCGATTTTGACCAGTTCATAAATGAACCTATACACCATGACACTAGTTGGCTTGCTATGTTGACAAAGCTCCCTTCCGGCATCCAAAATTTTGAAGGACTTACTAGAGAAGATCCTACAAATCATGTCCAATCTTTCCACATGTGGTGTTTGTCTAACTCCATTACCGATGACTTTGTCCGTCTTCAGTTGTTCCAATGTATGCTTACAGGTGAAGCTTCTAAGTGGTATGTTGATCAGGCCCCTTCCTCTCATACCACCTTTGCAACTATTTCCTAGGCTTTTCTATCTTACTTCCAGCTTCCCCTTTGTTATGACACTAGTACCGAACTCTTGGCTTCTTTCCATCAATCGTCTGTGACCCACCTATCTGACCATGTCCATGAATGGCAGACAAGAAAGGGCCTATGTCGAGCCCCTACCTTCGAAGACCATGTCTACATGGACTGGTTCCTTAGATCTCTTTTGCCACCTATCGGGAAATATGTCGCATCGCACTTTCCTCAAACCAAAGAAGTCGCTCTCTAAATTGCATTAAAATATGACCTGATCTACGCTTAGTCGGGTTATGTTTATATCGTTCTACCTGATATTCCCAGACCCAGTGGTACCAATGCACTGGGGGCATCTAATTCCACCGACAATATCGTTGGAGCTCTCTCTAATCCATACGCTCAACCTCCCATGGGTTATTTCTTTCCTCAGGGGGTCCAACACCTCCTGCACTTTTCCCCCTCCCGGTAGCACGTATCCAAGATATGGCATGCCTCCTCTTTTTTCCCAACCTCATATTTACCACACTATTACCCAACCTCCTTATTATCTCTATCCACAGCCTGGTGCTCTAGCTCCTCCAACATTATCACCACCGCCTCCCTTTCCTTCTCAACCCCCGCAACAGCAGCCATCGCCCCCTTAGGGGAAGCTGTATGCACAGAAAGGCACGACTAATCCTCCTCCCTCCAAAAAGAGGAGGAAAGACACTCAAAATCAGTCTTCTCCTAGTAATCCTAGACCTAATCCTCAAAATAATGCTCCTAACAGTAACAAATAGCAATGGGGCACCCTGCCCAAGCAGGACATGCCTGTTCGCATGGACAAGCCTTGTTCTTGTTGTGGTGTTTATGGTAATTAAACACATGATTGTCCTTTTTTACCACATATGTGGCAACTGTGGGAGTCTCAAGCAACATTGCGAGGACAACAAGCCTCTCCTTCCATCCCTCCCAATGCTACACCTAGTCAACTGGCTGTGCATAATGATCCTTTCCCTCAGCAACGATTTGTGGCTACCCAACCACCTGAAGGTCAGGTGGCCACTCAACCTCTTCCATCTGGTACCTATGATTACCATATTCTCATGATGAACTATGATCAACCTCTAACCGAATACATCAACCTTCAGACACGGTCCCGTCAGTACAAAAAGCCTCCTGCTATGTTTGTCCTCGAGCCACCTCCTTCAGTCTCTACAGAGCCTCTTTGGACACCTAATGGTCCCTTGCAAATCCCTCAGCCTAAGGTGAAGTTTCATACCAAGATCCATAAGGGACCACTATGCCTAAATGTTGCTTCCAAGAAATTTTCCCATTCGTATAGCATAGTAGATTATTTCGCACAATCTCCTACTGCCATTTCAACGCTGGAACTCCTACAGTCATGCCCTTCACAATGAAAAGATCTACTATATTCCATGGGCGCCGTAGACACTTCCAACAATCAATTGATTGTCTTTGATGTTAACCGATCAGAAAATCCTCCTCTCCCTGCGTCCTTCGCCTTCTAAATCCCAGCCACAATCCTGAATGCCAATGTTTCCCAGTGCATTATTGATGAGGGGGCATCCACCTGTGTGATGTCTGCTTTGGTTTGGAAGCAAATCGGATCACCTGAGTTGGATCCTTCCATGATCACTCTTCGAGCATGGGATGGCCATGCCTCCTAGCCCATTGGCTTATTCCAGAATTTCCCTATTACTTTCATGGCAAAGACTGTTTGCGTTGACGTAGAAGTCATAGATGCCCCCTTCGATTACAACATTCTATTGGGTCGTAACTACACTTATGCGATGTGTTATGTCCCTTCTCCGGTCCACCGCAATATCTCCTTCCCTCATAATGCAAAGATAGTCACCATTGACCATTTGACATGTTACGAACCGAAGTCTCAAACCTCCCCTGATTCCACCATATCTTTGGTCGCCAACAAGCAAACCGTCGATCCTTTGAACAGTTTCTCACCCGGAGTCCATAAAGATTCCTCATTTCTTGGTACATTTCCTAGTCTTCCTCATCCTATCTCCGATCTGAGCTCATCTAATGTTTGCATGATGCAATCATCTCGTGCTACTCTCAAGCAGCCCTCCTTGGCTAGTCAGCAGCCTTCTCGCCCTCTGCAGCCTACTCCTAGCCCTTCGATTCAGCCTTCTTGACCTCCTCTTCCTGGCCCTTCTACAAGTATCCATTAGCCTCTCTACCCTCCTAGAATGGTTCCTCCAAGGCTTAACCATTTAGGAGCCATCCCACCTGGCCATTACCCCTTCAGTCAGATACCGTTCCTAGCTCCCCCACCAGGATTTTATATGGCACCTGTCATGGAAACCCTCTCTCTTCCTAACCTAACCCTTGGGATTCCCGTCTAGTACCTTGATCCTCTAGCCGCTACCCCGCCTAGTCAGCCCAAACCTTATCTTGCTTTGACCCCAGTTCAACCAGTCCCCATGACTTCTCCCATTGCAACAGTGCGTCAACCACCTCAACAAGAACCACCTCCTGTTGCGACTGCTTCAGGTAAGAAGGGAAAAGCTCGCAAGAGGGCCTCCAAGGACAAGGCTACCCCGATATAACCTACACCTCCCCCACCCACAAAGACCTATTCTTTGTGTGATGTCCTCGGCATGACACCGATAACTGTCCTGAAATGCCCCGTATCAAGCCCATGGTTAAAGTTGCATTCCCTGAGTCTACGGTCCCTGCAGCCTCTGTTTCTTCATTGACTGTAGAAAATAATCCTAAAACTATTCACACCAACCAACCTTGTGCTTTGTGTGATCTCCAAGGCCATTATTCCCACCATTTTCCCCGCCTTATGCATTACCGCACCTCTTTAGAGGTAGTTCAGGAGTACGAGATTGAACAAAACCAATTCGCATCTCTCGTACTTGCACAGTATGTTGTAGGCCAAAATGAGGATTTACCCACTCCTATTGACATTCCCCCTCCTGATGTCGAGATGACGGAGCCTACGGCCACCATCCTCTTCCTATCATCATCCATGAGACCCTCAGTGGAAGCTCCATCTAAATCTTCCCCTGTTGTTTTGCTTGACCTCACTTCAGTGATCAACTTGGGCTCAACATTAGTAGATCCCTTATTTTCTTGTTCTGATGTCATCCCCCGTGACGATGCACATGTGAACCTTTCTTCTCATGATGATGATTCAGATAGCTTTGTTGCATCATGTGGTCTCCCTTCCTCCAGTCAATCCATCTTCTATTGTGATGATGACATCATGGAAGCCATGTCCAGCCCTGATTTCATCTTTCCCGCCCATAAACAGGATGGCATCATCCATGCCTATGGTGAATTTTGCAACCTAAGCACAAGTTACACCTCCAGTAGCTCCCACACTCCACCTCACTATTGGCGTGTGAGTAGTAGACACCCTACCCAGATCACTCCCTCCCGTGGAGTGTGTTCGATTTCTATTTTGTGCTCAGGTTGCCAGAATTGTTCATCATCCTCCCATTTATTTTCTTGTGGAACCTTTCATATGCACCTTCCGTTCACACCTTATATCATTTTCACTGATGGTGCAAGTCGCTACTCTCGAAATCTAGCCTCGATAGGTTGGGCCATTTTTACCCCCTTGCATTTGATTTTTCTCTCGAACGGTGTATGCATTGGTACTGTTACCAATAATCATGATGAATATGATGCAGTGTGAGGTTTATTAGGTGATTCCATTTCACATTGCATCCTCCACCTTCATTTTCGTTTAGATTCACGTCTTCTTGTCATGCAATTGAATGGTGTCTATTGTGTGCATAATCCTATCCTTTTTAGAAGATAATTATGAGTGAAGCTTTTGATGCATGAATTTGAAATAATTACATTCAGTCATGTACCTAAAGCACATAATCACTATGTAGATAGCATTGCAATCCATATTCTAGATTGGCATTTAGCACATGCATTTAACACAAGACAATCATATAAAAATATCAAAACGATGCATATCCATAATATGTGTCGTATAAATTTTTTTAGAGTCCATCCACTCTAATACATATGACATGCCCATAGCATGTTACAAAACTCAAAATAAGGGGAACAATCTTCCCCTAAACCTAATCACTATCTGGAGGATCCCGAGATAATGGCTCTGCTCTTGCAGCTCGTAGATCACGCATACCCTATCCGGCCATCACCATGCACCGCATAACCCATCATCACTCCGAAGGTAGACCAATACATGGCTCTATGTACTGGTCATAAAAGTATTTCCAACCGTGATCTGAAACACCGGTTAGAAGCCTCTCACATCTATGACAGATGTCCTCCAGGAGGGTTGTTGCATCCTCATTTTGTTGCGCTCTCAATCCACTAGGTACTGCGATCCCTGATACTGCAAGTTGTCCCATATACCCAGCTGGTTTCACCATTGTTGTATCTGCATACCAAAAGTGAAATAATCAGTACCAGATACAATATTCTACAACTTTACATGCACATAAAAATTAGCAATTTTTTACTTACCATCGGGCCCCCATATTCGACCAGGCGAAAGTGGCAGATCCAGGTCCCCATAATAAATCATCCCACTATAGGGATAGTCATCTCTATACAGTGACACTTGATCCCAATTAACAAATAACTCAGGTTGGAACACACTTCCAACCACCCCACCTCCTCCTCTACACAGTAGTTGCCCCCACCGGTGCATCCTAGGCTCTCTTCGGCCACCATCTCGGAGCTGTATGCGAGGTCGAAGTATCAGGATCTTCTCAAAGAAGAACAAGCACACAAATGTATGGTATGCACAGTCATGGTTCACTTGTCGCTTGCATAGCGACAACTATCGTTTCAATGATGACAACATCATATGGGTCCACCCATATTAGTTCCCACTCAAAACACTCTCCACAAGCATCATCTGCCCTGCGGTGATGTAGTGGAGTGCCTAGTTGTCCAGGATCCGCAGCACTGTTGCGGCCACACCACGGGTCTCTAACCTCTCCAAATCCCCGATGGGTATCCGACTCCCCTTGAATTGGAGACGTGGTCAACAATGGCACTCTACAAACTCTATGATATTCCACCCCCACAGTAATACTGGTTTAGTATTCCTTGCCATCCCAAGAGTTGGGAGACGAGTTAGGAAATATATATCTTGGACCGTCAAATCGATCCGGTGCCCCTACACTATAGAGACCTCATGGTCTGGATCCCAATAGATGAAAATATAGGCCAATAAGGGCTCTCCAGATCTCATCGAGGGGTTCTCCACAAACTTCAGAACCCGAAACCTGAACAATTCATTGCAAACACCTTGATCCTCCTAGATCTCCGACCGCAATGTGCCCTGGTCTCTCTCTCTCTCCAGTTGATCCGTAATTCTTCCATATCTACACAAACCCATCATATTTTTCAATGTATAGATAGGAAATACTATATCTCAACATAAAAACACATTTCTTAGCCAAAAAATAGCAACAAAAAACCCCTCCCTGACAGGTCGGAATTTTTAGGCCCAAACCTGGGACAGGTCGCAGTTTTTTGCTCAAAACCTGCTACCTAGGTCACACTTTTTCCCCCAAAATGTGCAAGCTGGCTGTGAAGAGGAGCAAGGGTTTGTTCCTGAGCCCTGAGGACCTAATCTAAACTTTCAATCCACCGAAAATAAAGAGCAGGGTTAAGCCTCTTACTTGCAACTGACGAATCTCTATTCCAATGGTCGGTTTGTCTGCTACGATCACCGCAAGATTTAGGGCCTTCTCTCCTCTCTACATTCACCACAAATGCACATGAAAATGAGTGAATTTGGAGGGAAAATGCCATATTAAAAGAGAAACCCCTGATTTTTCTTTCACCTGTTGTGGCCAAACCATAGCTCACTTTTACAAACTGTCTGTACCATTGGAAAGCCATCATCGAGCCCTCAAATGGGTATCTGTTACTTTTTCATGATTTGATACTTCACTAGGACACATTTTTTCCAAGAAGCATCACTTCAATACTCCCCAAACTCTAATTTATTCACTTGCAACACCTGTACTTAGGGGCACCACTTTGCCTCCACACATTTCCATGCTTGTGTCGACTTTCGTCGTGAGTAACCACCATGTACTCATGTTTTTACAGTCCCCATTGGACCTTTTTTGTGTGGCAGAACCATCAAGTCACCCTTGTTTAGATAATCTGAGTTGATTCATCATTGCATTCATGGAGTCTATCTCGAGTCCCTTTGTATCCCACTATAGTCCTCCATTATTTATTGCTTGGTTCCTCTCTCGTGTCACCCATTATGGCCTTCAGTCCCATTGTCCCCTATCCCTCATGATATTGTGTCAATCACTGCGAGGTCATCCATGCCCTTTATGCTCTAACAAGGGAAGTCGTCCATTTTCTACTCAGTACCCCCCATTTCATCGTCATCCCTGGTGTCAGTCTGTCAATCACTCTACTATTTTCTCTCATGTCTTAGTTGAGGATCCCTTATTGCCTCACCTATGGTAGACCTCCTTCTGTCGACATTAGCTCATTCATTCCAGAAGACATGTCTAGAGGGAATTATACCTTGGTTGTAGCTCCCACTCTTGCTCGGTGCCTCGGATCAAGCACATGGAGTCCTTATTGCCCTTTGACTTGATTGTTTCTCCGCTCTAGCTCCTTTCAACATGATAAAGATACATATAGTTGATGGTCCAGTGATGTAGCAGCTGATATCAATGATTCTCGGGTATGTGTGAGATGTCTTAGCCCTCATGAGGGGGTGGTCCTACAGGTATCCCCCCACATGCCCAGATGACCTCTTCATTACAGTCTTTGAAGAAGCTCCATATATTTGATGATGTCATCTTCAGCCACTGCAACATCTTTTTGATTGCATGTATCAGTCAAATTTTCAATGCCCTTTCCTATTTATAGTGGCACCTGGGTTGTATTTATATCTCATGTACTCAAATATTATTGTACAAGTCCTGGCTGTTATCCCAGGTAGAATATGTATGTGAGATTTTTTATCATGTTGTTTATCTAGCTCATGTTTATGCCAGCATGTACTATATTGTTCAGTCCCTTGTTTATTGGATGCCTTATTCTTTGTACTTTTTCTCGGCGGGCATGGGTATGCCTCCCCCGTCGCCTATAGAACAGGTACTCACTCATCAAAGAGACTTTTCACACCTGTAAGTCTCGCCTCCTCAGGGTCTAGTCCTTTCAGCACTTTGGTCTACCACATACTTCTCTCTCTCTGAGTTCCCCTTCAGTGTCTAGTGATTGAGTTCTTACAACATACTTCGCTCATACGATTAGCTCCTAACGCTCACACGCTGGGGGACAATCCGTTGCACCTTTTTTTGGTCATGTAACATATTATCATTAGATGGACCCAAGTGCACCATGTAAGACCAATTTTACCCTAAGTAAAATTGCTTTCACTATGAAAATAACTTAGTAAACCACCTTTATTAAGTTGTTTATGGTCTAAAGAGGAAACCCCATGAGGAAATATTAAATAAATCTACATTTGTTTGATTTTCCTCAAGGAATAATTAGTTAAACAATAGTTTAATTAATATTCCTCGTTATATTTAACCCAAAACAAGAAAATTAATTAGATAAATCACTATTTATCCTATTATTTTCTAAGAATAATTATTTAAGCCTTATTTAAATAATATTGTTTGTTAAATATGAATAAATCACCCATAAATAATTAAATAAATCTTTATTTATTTGATTATTACTCAACCACATCCTTAAAATGATAAATAAATCATTTATTTATTTATTATTTACAAATAAAGGGATTTGAACCAAGTCAAATTCTTTTTCACTCCAACAAATATAATAAAATATTCCATAAAAGTTGATCTTGATTTGGTTAATAATATTTTAACTATGCACCAATATCTAGACTAACTCAATATTTTTTTATAAATAGAAGGGTTTTCCCATTCATTTACCACCTTTTGTAGCCTAAATATCACTCTGGATCTATACTTTTGGTCTGACTTTGATCCACCATCATAGTCATATTTTTCTACAATTTTTGTCTGGGTTTTCTACACCATCAAGAGAGAGGAATTTTAGATCTGAAGTGCTGAGGACTTACAAGAACCCATCCCATTGAGAAGAACTGGTAACACCCTTCTGTGTTTTCCCCCCTGGTGCCATTAATACAAAATTCATTCAACATATTCTTGTCTTGTCTATTGGATGCATGGAGTAAATCTTGTTTTTTCTACTGCTTAATGTCTTTTGATGCATAGATCTAGATTTCTGTAGCATTTATCTTAATCACCTAACTGCAGATCTGAGGATATTAGCAGCCATATTTGTTGTTAGGGTTGTTTTTTATGCACAACTAAAGTGCTCTTTTTTCCTACACTTGGAATTAAGATTCATACTAACAATTTTTATAACATTCATTTCTCTCTCACTCTAACATGATATGTATGTGTGTGTGTTTGTATCCCTCTCTCATTCCTCTACCTCTATCTATATATCCCTCCCTTTCTAACTACCACCTCATCTATCTCCCCTCTTCCCTTTCTTTATCTATCCTTCCTTCACTCCCTCAATTTTTCCTTCACAACAACCCTCTTCTTGATCTCTTTCTCACCCACCCTCTCTCTACCTCCCTCCATAACCCACGTTCTCTCCCTCTCTCTTTCGCCCCCCCCCCCCCCTCTCTCTCTCTCTCTCTCTCTATCTATATATATATATATATATATATATATATATATATATGTCTCTCTCTGTGTCTCTCTCATTAACTCTCTATCTCTCTTTTTCCCTCTCTCCCTATCCTTGTCTTTCCTTCTATAACTCTATATCTACCCTCCTTTGTTTCTCATTTTCTCTCTCTCCCAGTCACTCTCTCCCCGTAGCCATATATGACCCACCTCAATATTTTTCTCTGTCTCCCTCTATCTCACCTTCTCTCTCTTTTATTGAATCATTCCCTCTCTCTCTCCCCCCCTCTCCCCTCTGTTGGTACCTATAATACTAGTGTATCTCCTTATTATTATTGCTAGTGTAGGCCCCTTATTATTATCATTATTCCCATGTAGTCCCCATATTGCTATTATTGTGCCCCATAGAAGCCCACTATTGTTATTGTTATGTGGGCTAGGACTATATTGTGACCCCTTGGACTCCTATATATAGAAAGTAGGTTTTTTAATTTTTACCATCCAATAATTGTTCATTTATGTAATTTAAAGGAGGTTTGACCTCGAATATGTTGATTTATAAGTCGTTGATCTATATTTTCTTCTATTTTGTGAGTTGGTTTCATAATATTTCGTTACAGAGCTTTGAATTCTTCGGTTTCACTGCTACAAACAGGTCATCTTGGAATTTTTTCTATAAAAATTTTTCTCCGATGCCTCAGAAGTGGAAATTGTTATCATGTGGAGCCGAAATATTAATGAACTTTGCGTCAAAATTTTATACCTTGGTTCTCAACATTTTCGGAGATATGATCTGGAAGTTAGGGTTTTTGTAGCCTCCAGAATTTAATCTTAAATAGGTGAACTAGGGAAAATAATCATAACTTTTGTTTTAGGAATCAGATTGGAATTCTGTGAAAATAAAAAGAAAGGGCATGGAGTGTAGTTTTTTTTTTTATTGATTTCATATCCAAAGACCAAAACAGGGACACGTGGCACGCCGTGTAGGTTCATTCTACTGGACCAACCCATAATTGGGGAATTATTGGAGATCATAAATAACTTTTCCTTGAAGAATCAAAATTTGGTGTGACCTATGTCATTGGAAATAAGACTTAGAGGGATACTACAAGACCAAATTTCAAATATTTAAGATCCAAAATAACAGAGATAAATCAGGTTCATTATCGACCTCCTAAAATGAAAGAAAAAGATGTGTATTTTTTTTTTTTTTAAATTACATAAATTTTGTTTGAAAAAACAGCTCGAAGTGATTCCAAGTGAATATTGAAACATAGATATAAGTGCTAGATTCTAAAATTCCTCCAAAAGATAATTCCACACTCATTAAATCCTTAGAAAAATCTACTATGACACATGAAGAGGAAGAATTTCAACATGATATCTCAAAATTACGGGACCAAGAGCAACAAATTTTGTTGTGACAAAGAGAACCAAAAGAAGAACTAAAAGGTGACTTGCATGGTTTAAAAGGATACATGAATGGTGTAGAAGGAGACATGGATGGTTTAAAGGCAACGTGGAATTTTTGAAAAAACTCATGGAAGGTTTGAAGGAAGGTTTGACAAAGTTGCTACAAGAAAAGCTTCCTATGGTGAAAAGGTAGTATAAAAAACTCATGATGAGAACGAAATAAATGATAATCATGATTTCATAAAATCTAACATTGGATTGAAGACCCACCATATTCTCAAGTTCGATATGAGCAGGTTTTATGGCAAGGATCTCGTAACATGGATACTACAGATGGACCAATATTTTAATATCCATAATGTGCAAAACATACAAAAATTATGTATTGCAACATTATATTTAGAACCCAATACATTTTTATGGCATCGATGGATTTGCTGTTGCATAAAAATTGTCACTTAGTCAATTTTTAGAGAGGAAATGATAGAATATTATGAGGATACAAAGAGAAATGCCTTAGTTAGCCAATTCATCAATCTCAAATAAAAGGGTTGATGGTGGAGCAAATTGACGACTTCGAAAAACGGAATATAAGGGTAAATAAAATTCCATAGTAGTACAAGATTCATTTATTCATAAGGACTTTAAAGAGTAAAATCCAACATGAGGTTTTCCTTTGGGAACCTGATTGATTGAATAAGAAACTCAGGTTGGAAAGAAAATATGAAAGAATAATTATGGCGAAAATGAAGTCTACCACTGACAACCATAAATATGGAAGTGTTGCTACTCCTATAGTTCCAGCAGCTACATGCTTGACACCAAAACAATTGGAAGAAAAAAGAGAAAGAGGTCTTTGCCGCATTTGTGATAGAAAATACAATAAAGGTCATAATTGTGTTGTGGATAATCTATTTTACATAGGTTGTGAAGAGAAGGAAGAAAATGAACAAGAAAATTCAAAAGAAGATGATATACACGAGGAACCAACCATAGAGGAAGAAGAAATGAATCCGACCATATCCTGTAATGCATTGGAGAGAATTAACACTCCTTAAACTCTCAATATAGAAGGGAATATGAAGAAGAAAAATGTAATAATGATGATTGATTCAGGTTGTAACCATAATTTATTCATTGTAAGGTAGCCAAGGAATTGAATTGCTTCATATACCATGCACCAGAGTGTCAAGGGACGGTTGCAAATGGAGGAGCTATAAATTACTCTAGAAAGTGCCATAATATCAAACTAACCATGGGGTAATATGAATTGAATAGTCCAATGCTTTCCATCTGATGGGTGGTGTTGATGTTGTACTATGAACATAATGATTAAAATATCTGTAGAAAATAGATTTTAATTTTCAAGAACTTTTCTTGAATTTTTCTTTTTTCCAAAGGAGAGGAAGTTGGATTATGTGGTATCGTAGGGAAGCCAGGAAAGATAATCTACTCTAATTTCATGACAAATCTTCTGAAGAAAGAACAATGATGCATACTTTAAAAATTATGCTCACTATAGGTTCAAACATGAAAATCATCTATTTATCCAGATTTCCAAAAAGCATTGGACAATCATTCCAAGGTTTTTGAGACTCCCAAAGGACTCACATCTATTCGTGATCATGAAAATTCTATTCATTTGTTTCGAGGAATTGTTCCTCTAAAAATCAAGCCTTACAAATATCCTTATGCTCAAAAGAGTGAGATTGAATGTATGGTTGTAGAAATTGTAGAAGCTGGTACATTTCAACCAAGTCAAAGTTATTTCTATGATCCAGTAGTATTGGTGCACAAGAAGGATTTATCATGGCATATGTTTCTAGATTATAGGGAGGTAAACAAGCTCACTATTAAAGATAAATTTCCCATCCATGTCATTGATGAATTTTTTGATAAATTACATGCATCATTTTACTTCACCAAGATGGATCTTCATTCTGGATATCATCAAATTAGAATAAAGACTAAAGACATTCCAAAAAAATAATTCATAACTAATGAGGGTCATTATGAATTTTTTGTCATGCCTTTTGGCCTTACTAATTCACCTTCCACATTTCAAGGTGTCATGAATTCCATTTTCAAACCCTTAGAAAATTTTTGTTAGTATATTTTGATGATATACTAATCTATAACAAGGACATGGTTCTCAAACTATTGGAGGAGAAAAAAGTGTATGCAAAAACCTCCAAATGTTTCTTTGGAGTACAACAGGTGGAATATTTGGGCAGTAATGTATCTCATGAGGGTGTTAAGGTAGATCATAACAAAATGAAATCCATTAAGGAATGGAAAATACCTACATCCATAAAGCATATATGAGGATTTCTTGGGTTATCAGGGTATTATTGCAAGTTTTTTAAGATTTGTGGGAGAATATTGACACCTTTAACATCATTAAAGAATAAATATGCATTTTTTTGGTCTCTAGGAGCAAATAAGGCTTTTGAACATCTTAAAGTGGAAATGTGCCAATTATTGGTCTTAATTATGCTAGACTTCATAAAAACCTTTACTGTGGAATGTGATGCCCAAAAAATGGAACTGGTGCAGTTTTAATGCAAGAAGGAAGAATCATTATTTTGAAAGCCACCTGATCAAAGGAAAGTATTTACTAAAACCTATTTATGAGAAGGAAATTTTGATAATACTACATGCACTAAATCACTGGGGACCTTACCTAATGGGAAGACAATTCAAGGTAAAAAAATATCATGATAGTCTTAAATAATTTTTGGAACAAATATTTTGCCTAGAATAGTAACAAAAATGGGGCACAAATATGTTGGGTTATGAATTTGAAATCATCTAGAAAATAGGGAAGAAAAATGTTTTGAAAATGCACTCTCAAGAAAGGATGAGGATGTGGAAGCATTTCTTTATTCCATTTCTATTATCCAACCTAAGTGGATAACTGAAGCAAGGGATGAATGGAAGAATGAAAAAGAGGTTTGGATACCCATTCAAATGTTCCAAAAATTTCCCAGAACATCTCGAACATTTAGCTCAAAAAATGATTCATTATGGTACAAATATCGCTTATATATTTCTAAGAATTCCCAACTCAAAAATAATATTCTTCTGGAATTATACACCTCTCCCTTAGGATGGCACACAAAATTTTTTAAAAATTACCACAAGGTTAAGAAGGAATTGTTTTGGGATGGCCTTGAACCTGATATTGAAAATTTTGTCACAGAATGTTTGGTTTGCCAACAAAATAAAGTTGGGAAAATTAAGACACTAGGTCTGTGCTGAGGCCTCAGAATTCTGTAGCCAAAACATGAAGGAAAACCACCCAGTCCAGACCTTAAATTAGCTCTTTTTCTGTTTGGTATAGTGGCTCCGACTGGGGATAATGGGACCAATTTCGCAATTAGAATGTTTTATGAGGGTGTTTTTGAATATGACATGAAAATGGATAATGGTTTTAATATATATGCATCTATCTAAGTAATTAATATAATATATACCATGGGTGTTACTCCTTTAAGCAATCTGAACTAATATCCTTCAACTATTAGTAATATAGATCATTTAACAGTTGGAAGAGATGAAAATTATGTAAAATGATTCTTCTAACAAAATAGTTTGCATAGAATAATTGTGTAAAACATATCGCATTTTCCAATGTCATTATATATTCAATATGAAACCATAGCTAAATATTAGAATAGAAGTGCATGTAATATTTATATATGATAACCTTTCAAATATATAATGCAATAAAAATATAACTATCAATTTAAGAGATAGACTTAATACAAGTGAATAAAATTACTATATCTATGAAGTTCTACTCTGTAAATTGACAGTAATGAATCTGTTCCTTCCCACTTTCAAGTGATTTAAAGAGTACATTAGTGCAAAATCAGTTAAACAACTTTAATTGCTAAAAGATAACAGAATATGTTCCATTAATTCATCAAAGCACTCACAAACTTACAATAGTGCATTCTTTGCAAATATTTTTGACAAATTTCTGGACCCTTCTATAAATGCATGAGAAGGGTTTAAATTCTAAAATAAGTATAAACTATAATTAAATTATTACAAAAATGTAGAGGAGGATTGAAACAAAACCTCTAAAAGCTTAAATTACACAACAATCTAGGAAATTAAACTAATAATCCTGATTTTGTGAATCTTACCCTTCTTTCTGAATGTGATTACGAAGTTGGAAAATATCTAACATTGATTTGAGCTGAGATAGTTGTGATATCCATGATCGAATCTGTCCCTTGAAAATAACACTTGATATTACCGACTGAGATATTTTTGCTAAATCTATAAGAGACTAAAAATTTTGATGTTGATAGTAAGGTTTGATCAGAAAATTCCAGTAATTTTCTTGATTAAACTTATTAAATTTTTTGATCATTTCCTCTTGTGTATCTGCTTTCTGTCTCCACTTTATTTCTACTTCTCTTGTTTCTGAAAACACATCAGACATGTTTTCTTAAAGAAGTGTTGTTTTAAATAGTTGATCACATATAGTCTGAATAATCTTATTTGATTTTTTGGATGTCTTGGTCGCTTCTTTCTCTTCTTGATTAATTTTTTCTCCCCATTCTGAAAATAACAGTTCTTTGTGAAGCTTATCTATTTGTGGTAGATTAGCTTGCTTTCCTGTATATAAAACTTGCCACTGACTGTGTTCTTCGATTTTCTTTTCAAGTCTTTCACATTCCAGTTTCTGAATTACTATTTGTTGAATCATTATTTGAATAGAATCACAATAAGAATCAATCATGGATGCTTGGTGACAAAACACCTCTTCTTCTTTCTTTAGCTTGGTGTTTACATCAAGCGTTTCTTTGATGAATTTCTCTAATGGTGGTTGACTCTGTAACTTAGCGATTTCTATTTCCAGATGTACTTTCTTTTCACTAAGCTCTATCTGATACTTCAATTTGAGGCTTTCAATATCTTCATGAAATTTTGCAAGGCTTATTTTGATTTTCTCAATGGACTTGGATTTCTCTTTATTCAACAAATTTTCTAATTATTTTACAGTGGCTTCCTTTTGTTTCAACAATACTCTAATCTCAGTAGCTTTATCAATAGTAGTGGTAGCATATGCCCCTGCATATTGTTATAATTTGGTTAGATTTTCAGTGGGATCATCTAAGGAATGCTTCCATAGTACATCAATTGATTCATCCGTAGGTTTTTAAGTTGTTTCATCAATCGTTGTTCTTTTATTTCTTTTAACTATAGCCTTGTAACTGGGATTGTAGAAAATATATAATGAAGGAATAACTTCAATCTGTAGAACTATCTGATCTGAAGGGCAAGCCGGTATGATTTATTTTTCATGCATTGCTAGAACTCTTTGTAGAAGATTGAGAGTCTCATCTATTTTTTGTGAGGGCTCTGGTGTTTGGAAACTTTTTGCTTGAATAGTATTGGAATTTTATTTGGGAGTCTTTCTTTCTTCGGAAAATTCATCCCATTCATTGATAAGATCTTTTTCTTGTGATGACTTGGAATGATCTAGCATGCTACGACTATGTTGAACTACTTCGTACTTTGATTCCATCCCATTGTTTCTTGTTTCCTCCAACATTTCTATCTCTTGAATAACTTGGTCAATTGTCTTTTTTGAGTTTTCTTTCTTAGATTCAGCTTCATCTTCAGAGTGATATGAATTATCATATTGTTGCTGTGATTGACCTGATTCATCTTCAGATATATCTTTCATTTCATCATTTAGACTAAAACTTGGAGTATGTTTTTCATCTTCAATAGTCAACAAATTCAAAGGAACGTTTTCTAGTCTCTTGTTCCTGTATGCTTGAAAAGCTTCAACATCCTCTTGACTTAGTTGACTAGAAACGTACTTGGTAATATCGGAGACATTTTTCATGCCGTGGAAGAGGTCATCAAATCCATCTGCTTCTTTTACAAAAGGCTTCATTTTAATCTCTGCGATGTAATTTCTAATCACATCACTGGGATCATATAATCTTCCTGGCATAAATGCCAGTTTCAATAACTGAATCTTGGGAACCTCATTGTAAGTATGGCTGATATTAGCCAGAGAAAAGGTACCACACTGTAGAGGGAAATTAGGCCAAATAGCCTTTTTACCATCCTTCGGCTGCTTTGTGACACCATTGAAAAGTTGTTAGGATATTTCTTTTGCAAGTAATTTATCGGGAACATAGTAAGGTAAAACATGGGGAGAATCATAACTCCCAAATAATGTAATATATGTAAAATTTTCTTCGGAAAACCATCTAGCTACTGGAAGAATATCTACATTGGATTCTTCAGAAACCCTAGGAGTCTTTTGTTGAAAATTATCTAATGTATGGGCAATATAACTCCATAACATATTTTATAGAAGTGTAAATGGAACTCTGAATCCCAGAGTTCTCTGTGGTAGATGTGAATTGGGGTAGGGTACTTAACTCCATTTCCAACCCATGGTAGGAGAATTAGAAGTTAAACATATAGCATCTATGACATAGGAAGACATATAAAAAGGAGGTATTTCTTTGAATGAAAGACTTCTTTTATTTCTATATTTCGTTATATGCTTGGCTAGTTAATCGGATAAAATGTCTACCCAATTTAAGATATATGAATTGACGATTGCATCAATTAGGGGAACCCAATATCTTCAGAATATAGTGCTATCTGGCTCGGCAAATATTCTACATAACATACCAGCGGAAAAACAATAATGTTTAGGAATTTGGGAAATTGGGTATGTACCAGACATATCTTGCTTCAATTTCCCTTCATTATCCTTCATTTCATTGATGAATTTGATAAGATATGGATGTTTTCCTTTAAAATTATGCACATATTTACTGTCGTATTTCTGCTATAGGTTTGGTAGATGATACATTGTTGCTAAATCCTCTACTTTGAAAGAACCGATAGTTTCTCCTCTTGAATTCTTGAACATTTTATCTTCAATCTTTAAGTGGTCAGTTGCCCACTTAAGCATGTCTGTATAAGGAATAATCTTGGGTCTTGCAGCTATCCTATGATGAATGAGCATGCAATGTCAAAAAGGGTTGCATTAGAGGTAGAAGCAGTGTCTGTTGCAGGAACTTTGTTTATCACCATTGGCCCTTCATCTTCGAAGAGTTTATACATTGCCTCCCACGTCGAATTTCCACAGTATTTGTTGCAGACGGTATCTGAAAATAATGGAGATAGATCTATGTCTTCTGTGGACAACGTTTGAGAAATTTCTTTGCCCCTTTTTCTCATTTTGATCTTCTTCAACCCATTAATTGGTTTCCTGAGAGCAAAGTGAATTTAACACATAATGATTATCAAAAGAATAAAACAATCATTTACTTCAAACACATGTGAGAAGATATCAATCTATTAATCATCTTTCATAATTTCTATTTAATATTTCACATGGCTTCACACGTAAGATCTATCAATCGTTTTAAAGCCATTAAGATCTTAAATTCCAATTGATATGACACAAGTTGTTTCACATGGTGAATTCACTTAATATGCAAATCGAAATCATTCCTTATAATATTTCGTGATACTTGACCCTTAAAGGATGCGAAATGTGATCTATGCATATCGCAGATCGCAACTTTTATGGGATAACGTTTGAGTGTATATTATAAATTGTGTGCAATGTGAATTACGGAAAACTTGAAGTGGCCGCGACAGCCGAAAGATTTTATATTTCTTGGTTTCTTTTCTTTTTGGGTCCGCGGGCATCACAACTTATATCATTTTCCTCTTAAATCTTTATTGAGTTAAGTAATGTGTGATGCGAAAAGGAAAATATATATAACGATGATTGAGGTTTTTAAAATTATATCCTCAAAGAGGCTTTGAGCGCATATCGCAACTCACATATTTTATGTTTTATCGTTCTTTTCTGAAATAAAAGGCAAAAAAAAAAAAAAAACAAAACAAAAAATTCCTATTTATTTCTAAAGGGTCCCTATTTATAAAATAAATGGGGGTTTGTTGTATAGCACAACAATTGGCGATTCACTTGGGTGAACAAGATGTCTATGATAAAAACTTTTGAAATTTCTAAACCTTTTTGAAAATAAAATAGTTAAAGGAATGAAATTTGAAATAAATAATATCTTTTCTAAAAAAAAATATTATTTTATTCACTATTCATAAGAATTCCTCTTTAAAGATATAAGTATGAAAATCTATATTAGTCGTTACTCAGTTTAAAAGGATAAAGTAAATAAACTTTACATATTAGCTTTATACAAATTTACTCTTTTATCACAAATAGAGCCTCTATTCCAATAGGAAATTTTAAGCTTTTGGTAGGGTTACCTTTTACCCAACTATGATCCATTCTCCCATCCAGTCTTTCTCATCATTTTCATAAGTAAATTCAAATTTCCGAGAACTTTGTTTTATATATTTTTATTTTACTTAAAAGCCATTGTCTTGGCTTGGTAACCAAATAATGACAATGCCATTCAAAAATATAAATTAAACTGATCAAGTTGCCTTTTGATGAGACCCCTTCTCTTTTTGATATAATCTCAAGTCATTACCTTGTTTTGGTGGACAGTATTGGTAATGTCAGTTTAACTATTTCTTTATGAACATGGTAAAAAAACTCGTGACGAGACTTATTATATTTTAAGTTTTTCTTATAATTATATATTTTTATTTTCTTTTGAATTCCTTTTGAAAATTTATAAAAATTTTCCAGATGGGATGAATCATAGGTCTTTTTAAGATTCTGGATGATAATGTTGAGTTTCATATTTCTTTTATGAAAAAAGGTCTTTACTATATTAAAGTTTCTTTTCTTGACTGATAAAAATAATATTCATGCTATATAAAATGAGATTTCATCAAAGAATAACTATTTTATTGAAATTTAATTTTTTAGAAAGATAAAATCAATATATCTCTCTAAATATTTCGATTTTCCTTCCCTAACATTTTCATTTTTTATAAGTGAAATTAAAAATAAAAATAAAGTCATCTAAGATTTGTTTTGAAAGGCCAAATATCAGTACTAAGAAACTTTTTATTTTTACAAGAAAAACAAAAGACTTTAATATACAAGGATAGAAGGGGTTACCTCCTATGAGAAATATTTTTTCAAAATCTGCCCATTAACAGGAAAAGAACCCTTTTTTCCTGATAAATATTGTAATAGAAATGTGGATGGGCCTATTTCTTCAATTATTTGAAATGGACCGAGCCAGATTTTTTGAAACTTCGTGTGTTTTCCTTTTTCCTCATGTGCTTTGTCCCATTTCAATACCAAATCACCAATTTGATTGTTTTTTCAATGACATAAGTTGAATCAAATGAGGCTTTTATTTTGTTGATGATGAATATGAGTTTGTTTGGATTTTTCTCTTTTTTCTTATAACTTAAGAATTGGAGCTTGTCTTAATTGTAAAGAAGTAAGAATTTCATCAATAAATTGTACTAAGGAAGGAGATGGAATAACTAAATTTGTGGGAAGAATCGCTTCCTTTCCATATACAATATTAAATGGTGAAGTACCAATATAAGCTTTTTGAGTTATTCGATCTACCCAAAGAGCGAAAAATAATGATTTATGCAAATTTCTTTGATTCTGATCAATAGTTATTTTCATTATTCTAATCAAATTTTTGTTTGTTGATTCTGCTAAACCATTTCCTTATGGGTAATAATTTGCAGAATATTTTGATATAAAACCTCTTTTAATTTCAAAATCTATCATAGTAGTTTCAGAAAAATAAGATGCATTATCAAACATCAAAGAAGTAGGTAGGCCAAACATGGTTATGATATTTTGGTCGATGAAATCAATGATATTTTCTGAATTAGCTACTTTTAATGGAATTTCTTCCACCCATTTGGTAAAGTAATCTATAGCTGTAAGAATATATCTATGTTTTTTGGAAGAGTTAGGAACGATCTCACCAATTATATCTAAGCCTCATTGCTCAAATGGATGTTCAATATTGACTGGCTGTAATGGGAATGCTAGTTTTATTTGTTTGCTAGATGTTCTTTGACATACTTTACTTCTCCTTGAATATTCGTAATAATACTTGAAAAGTGTAGGCCAATAATAACTTGCATGTAGGAATTTTTGTGCTGTTGTATTTCCTCCAAAATGTCCTCCAGTTGGTCCATCATGGAGTTCCTGCAAGACTTTATCTGCTTAAGATTTTTCTAGGCATCTTAGAAATACAGAACCAAAATTTCTTCTAAATAGCACATCTTTGACTAACTCATACTTTTTAGCTTTTATTCTAAGAGCTCTTTTTTTCTTATAACTAAGATGATTTGGAGCATATCCATTTCTTAAATAAAATATAAGATCAGAATATTGTGAATCTAAATCATTGAGGATTACCTTTGATATTTTCACATTACCTGAATCACGTTCCGATGATGGATGTGATGCTCCTACAAGCATTCTGCAGAAACCTTGTCCTCTAATGATTTTAGAGGGTTTTATTTCTACATCATATTCTTGCAATGTGTTTATCCAGTTATCTCTTTTTTCTCCTAATTCTTTCTGCATCAAAATGTGTCTTACTGCAGAAAATGGAACTATGATTTTGGAATGAGACTTTAGGAGAAAAGGTCTAAAATGTTTTATGGGTTTAAAAATAGCAAATGCTTTTTTTTCAACATATGTGTAATTAAATTCTGCACCTTGTAAATTTGAGCTAAAAATGACATTGATGCTTCTGTTTGTTGGTCATTCAACTGTGTTAAACAACTGCATATGATATATTCGATGAAAAAGTATATAATGTAAATGCATTAAGAAAATTAGGGGTGGTTAGGAATGGAGCATTAACAATTGACTGTTTAACTAGTTCAAATTCTTCTCTTTCATTATGTCCCCATTTAAAAATGGAATTTTACTTAATCATATTCTGCAATGGTAAAACTATTTGAGAAAAATCAGGGACAAATCTCGTAACAAAATTAATTTTCCCAAGGAAATATTGCATGGTTTTCTTGTTATGAGGGAAAGAAATTCGTTTAATTTCATCAACTCTTTCAGGATCGATATAAAAATGATCTTTTGACACAATAAATCCTAAAATTTTTCCTTCATATAAAGCAAAAAATGATTTCTTTGGATTTAATGAAATGCCATACCTTTTGGATCGTTCAAAGACTTGCTTTAGGTCATTAACATGATGTTTTTCCTCTTTAGAAAAAACAGTAATTTCATCTAAATAGATAACAAATGTTTTGTTTATGAGTCTTGTAAAAGTTGTGTCCATGGCTCTTTTGAAAGTGGCACCTCCATTAATTAATACAAAAGGAATTTTTTGATAAGCATAAGTTCCCCACTTAGTTCTTAATGTATTTTTCAGTCTGTCATCTAGATGAAGGAGGATCTGATTGTAACCTGAAAATCCATCTAGAAAAGACATAAGTTCAAAACCAGCTATTTTTTGCAATACTTGTTCCATGGTTGGTAATGGAAAATTGTCCTTCTTACAAGATTTGTTTAAATTCCTAAAATCAATGCAAATTCTATTATCACCATTATTCTTTCTGACAGGTACTAAATTTGATACCCATTTTGAATGTCTGACTGGAAAGATAATTTTTTCTTTAAGAAGTTTATTCAATTCAATTTTAATTTGATTTTCCAAATTTGGGTGAATCTTTCTCAATTTCAATTGTACAGGTTTTTCTTCTGAGATCATAGGAATTGTATGTTGGATTACATAAGTATCATATGTTTTAATATCTGAATAATCCGAAGTAAAAAAACTTTTGTACATCCTAAATAACTTGATGAATGATAATCTCTCATCAGAAGACAAACCCGGACCTAGATTTTTATTACGAGGTTTTTCTTCACTTCCTAGATTAACTAACTCATATATTAAGGTAGAAATTTGTAATTTTGAGTTAGTTACTCTTTTAAATCTATCCTTTAGGTCATATAAGTCTTCTAACTTGAAAAAAGATTTTGGAATAGAATTTTCATCTTGTTCTTTCCTAATCTGAGAGTCATGTTGATTTTCATCCATGATTTGATTATCATAAGATTATTCAGATGTTAAAAAATATATGATATCTAAGTCATTATTGAATACTCCCTAATTGGTAATGTTATCAGGAATAGATGGTCTAAAAATTAACTCAATAGAAAATCTATCGGGACTCAATTCTTGGGATGGGATCAAATTTGATGCTACATTAACAAGTAAATCTGCACTAGAATTTTCAATTCGAGGTATAGAAGAAATATTGAAGGCATGAAAGTGAGTAGTTAATTCTTTGAATAATGATTGATAATGTTTTAAAAGTCCATAATTACAATGGATAGTATCTCTCACTTGCCTAACTATGATTTCTGAATCTCCTAAAACCTTCAAATATCTGATATTTAAATTGAAAACCTTTAATAATCCTTAAGCTAATGATTCATACTCAGCTACATTATTGGTACAATCAAATTATAATCAATAGGCTAACATAGTATTTTCGCCTTTTGGGTTTATTAAAATGAAACCCACACCTGCACCATCTTCAGATTTAGAACCATCAAAATAAAGTGTCCAAAACAAAGAATCAACTATTTCTTTATCTGAAAAATTGATACATCTAGAGTTATCTGGTTGGGAAAAATTATCAATTTGAGATACAACCACATTCTCAAATAAAGGAGATGTTGGAACATTGAATTTTCCTAAAAAATATTCTGTATTATAGTTTCCAATAATGCTATTATTGAAAGCTACCGATTCATTAATTTCTTCAACATCAGTCATTGTGTGTTACATAAACTTTTCACAATGAGCTCAAATTTGATTTGGATTTCCATTATGTGGTAACCACATATGTGACCAGACTGTGGAAAAATATCCATGAAGTTTCTCATACCAATCACGACTTAAAATTAAAACATAGAATTGAGGAATGTATGTAGAAAAATATCAATTATTTGAACAACTTTTGGATTTGATGATAATATAATTGTAATAGATTCAATTCTCCTAATACTTCTACTCTGGTTTTTTCAATTTGTATAATATGAACTGGAGAACTCTGAGGAGTAATGTTCAATCTAGCACAAATTGATTTTGGAATTATATTTGAAGAAGCCCCTGAATCTATCAAACAATTATGAACATTTTTGTTATAGATTTCATAGGTTAACAGAAATGGGGGAGTATGAGAGATGGATCGATCACCTATCATGATTAAATCTGAAGCATCTATTTTTTCTGAAGGAGAAGGTGGTTTACCTATTTCATTAGCAGCTTTCACTATGACGAGAGTACGTAAATTTGAAGCAGGGACAAATTTTAATTCTCTTAGTAATATTTGTCGTTGTTGCTTCAATTTGGTAAGCTCATGAATCGAAATATTTGCTCTAGTTTTCTTCATATCTTCAACTATATTATATTCAATGGTATTTTAGACAACCATTGTTTCGGATACAAGTCAAGAGTCTGCTATAACAAGACTTGTTTGCGTACCTTTTCAATTAGATTTATTTTTTGTGGATTTGTCTTTAGTAGGAGTAGAAATATTTTGCTGTAAACTAGAAAATGTTGTTTCAGTATTCTTTTTGATACCTGTGCTAACAGGAAAAGCTTCAAGTTGTTCTTCATTTGATAGGATAAAATCCGACATTCCATTATGTTGAACTTCTTCTTCTTCGTCATCTTCTTCTTCTTCTAATTGTTCTTCTTTTCCATCTTGATCTGATTCAACATTTGATCTAATATTCAGAGGTTTAGAACTAGAAGTTTGTTTTTGTTTGAAATTTCTGAAAACCTTTTTTGAATTCAAATTTTCAGCGACTTGTTTCTTGATGTCTTCCATTTCATTGGTCATGGTTTTCAAAACTTCTTGAATACCTTCTACATCAAATGGATGTTTTGGTGTTTTATTCTTAGAATCATCCTTGAAATATATTTTATTTGACTTGTGATCTTCCTGAGAATTATTTTCCTGAAGAGCAGTTATGCATTTTTCAACAGATAGAGATTCTTTCATATTTTCTGCAAGAGTTGCTAATTTTTCTCTATCAACGAGGATAGATATATTAGATGGAAGTGATCAAATATACCACTCAATTTGAACTTTTGCACCAGGATTTGCAGTAACAAGAACTTTATTGAGTAATTTATTAAACCTTGAGTTGAAATATTTTATCTTGTCACCTATTTCAGCTTTAAAATTTGAAAGATCATTGATTAGAGTTTCTGTAGTTCTCTCATCTCTAATTTTAGATAGAAACTGTTCTTCAAACATATTCCAATTAGTTATGGAATTAGCAGGTAATGAAAAATACCAGGATACTGTAGATCACTTTAAAGTATATGGAAATAATCGTACAACACAGTCTTCCTCAAGTACTGCATTTAAGTTTATAGCTAACATAAAATTATGAATATGTTATTCTACAGGAATACCATCATCAGGGTTAAATTTTGGTAGCCATCTTTCAGGATTTTTAGGTAAAGCATGAAGAGGAGGAGGCATATTTATAGCCCCTGGATTACTCCATGGGTCTACATTCGGTGGAGGGACTTTTCCTGCCATGGGATTGTGAATGGGTTGATTATGAATTGATGATGAAATAGGTTGGGTACTATGACCAGTGTTTTGAGTATTGGAACTAGTGAAATTGATACCAATTGTTGGAATGGAATTTGTGGAAATGAGTGGAGGAAATGGGGGTGAATGGGATGAGACCTCTCTAGTGATTGATTCTCATTGAGTCCTCTTTGACTTCTTCCAAGTACTACTTATGGGAAATTCAAAAGGGAGAATACCTGCTTTTTTACTTTCTGACCGAGTTAATATTCTTCGAGGTTGTAAAGAGGATGAAATACTAAGATCCAATAATTGTGAAGTTCAGGCTTTTGAGCATAAATAGATACTTTTTCTAAATTTTCTATCAAAGACTAAACTTCTGGAGAATGTTGATGAATTTTGGGAAATAGCATAGTTTGAATTTCGCTAGGAGACTTAGGGGAGGGATGATCAACTTCAGAGTTGATAGATGAGGATCTGGATAATGTTCTATAATTTGAAAGGGATCTATAAGGAGAGATATTTGTTGATTGACATTTAGATTGATCAGAGCTTTGTGCCATTCACTTGGTCCTCCTTCTAGCAACAATGTGTTGAGGCCTCAAAATTACATGCCAAAACAAGGGGGAAAACGACCCGGTCCAGACCTTAAAGCATCTCCTTTTCCATTTGGTATAGTGGCTCCGATTGGGGATAATGGGACCAGTTTCCTAATAAGGATGTTTTATGAGGGTGTTTGTGAATATGATATGCAAGTGGATAATGGTTTTCACATATATGTATCTATCTAAGTAATTAATCTAATATATACCTAGGGTTTTATTCCTTTATGTTATCTAAAATGATATCCTTCAACTATTAGTAATATAGATAATTTAACAGTCGAAAGAGATGAAAATTATGTAACATGATTCTTCTAAAAAAATAGTTTACATAGAAGAATTGTGTAAAACATATCACATTTTCCAATGTGATTATATATTAAATAAGAAGCCATAGCTAAATATTAGAACCGAAGTTCATTTAACATTTATATATAATAACCTTTCAGATATATAATGCAATAAAAAATAACTATCAATTTAAGAGATAAGACTTAATACAAGAGAAAAGAAGTACCGCATGTATGAAGTTCTACTCTATAAATTGAAAAGAATGAATTTGTTCCTTCCCACTTTCAAGCAATTTAAAGAGTATAGTAGTGCAACATTAGTTAAACAACTTTAATTTCTAAAATATAATAGAATATGTTCCATTAATTCATCAAAGCACTCACAAACTTACTATAGTGCATTCTTTGCAAAAGTTTTTGACAAATTTGTGGACCTTTCTCTAAATGCATAAGAAGGGTTTAAATACTAAACTAACTATAAACTAAAATTAAATTATTACAAAAATGTAGAGGAGGTTTCAAACAACCTTCCTCTAAAAGCTTAACTTAAGCAACAATCTAGGAAATTAAACTAACAATCATGATCTTGCGAATCGTTCCCTTCTTTATGAATGTGATCACGAAGTTGGTAAATATTTAACATTGCTTTGAGTTGAGCTGGCTGTGATATCCGTGATCGAATCTGTCCCTTGAAAATAGCATTTGAGATTACCGACTGAGATATTTTTGCTGAATCTGTAAGAGACTAAAGACTTTGATGTTGATGGTAAGGTTTGATCAGAAAATTCCAGTAATTTTCCTGATCAAACTTATTAACTTTTTTGATCATTTTCTCTTGTGTGTCTACTTTCTGTCTCCACTTTATTTCTACTTATCTTGTTTCTGAAAACACAATAGACATGTTTTCTTCAAGAAGTTTTGTTTTAAACAGTTGATCACATGTAGTCTGAATAATCTTATTTCATTTTTTGGACGTCTTGGTCGCTGCTTTCTCTTCTTGATTAATTTGTGCTCCCCATTCTGAAAATAAAAGTTCTTTGTGAAGCTTATCTATTTGTGGTAGATTATCTTTCTTTCATGTATCTGAAACTTTCCACTCAATGTGTTCTTCGATTTTCTTTTCAAGTATTTCACATTCCAGTTTCTAAATTGCTAGTTGTTGAATCATTATTTTAATGGAATCACAATAAGGATCAATCATGGAAGCTTGGTGACAAAACACCTCTTGTTCATTCTTTAGCTTGGTGTTTACATCATGTGCTTCTTTGATGAATTGTTCTAATTTTGGTTGAATCTGTAACTTAGCCATGGCTATTTCCAGATGTACTTTATTTTCATTAAGCTCTGTCTGATACTTCAATTTGACGCTTTCAATATCTTCATCAAATTGGGTTGTGCTTATTTTTATTTTCTCGATGGACTTGGCTTTCTCTTCATTCATCAACTATTCTAATTCTTCTAGACTGGCTTCCTTTTGTTTCAAAAATACTCTAACCTCAGTATCTTTATCAACAGTAGTGGTAGCATATGCCCCTAAATATTGTGATAATTTGGTGAGATGTTCAGTGGGATCATCCAAGGAATCCTTACATAGTACATCAACTAATTCATCTGTAGGTTTTGAAGTTGTTTCATCAATCCTTCTTCTTTTATATCTTTTAACTATAACCTTGTAACTGGGACTATAGAAAATATCTAATGAAGGAATATCTTCAATCTGTAGAACTATCTGATCTATAGGTTTGGACAGTATGATTTCTTTGTCATGCGTTGCTGGAACTCTTTGTAGTAGATTGACAGTCTCAACTATTTTCTGTGAGGGTTTTGGTGTTTGGAAACTTGTTGCTTGATCAATATTGGGATTTTATTTGGGAGTCTTTATTGCTTCAAAAAATTCTTCCCATTCATTAATAAGAGATTTTTCTTGTGATGACTTGGAATGATATAGCATGCTATGACTGTGTTGAACCATTTCAGAATTTGATTATGTCCCACTATTTCTTGTTTCCTCCACCATTTATGTCTCTTGAATAACTTGGTAAATTGTCTTTTCTGAGTTTCCTTTCTTAGATTCAGATTCATTTTTAGAGTGATCCGAATTATCAAACTGCTACTGTGATTGACCTTATTCATCTTCAGATATATCTTTCATTTCATCATCCAAACTAACAGTTGGATTATGTTTTTCATCTTCAATAGTCAACAAATTTAAAGGAAAATTTTCTAGTATCTTGTTCCTATATGCTCGAAAAGCTTCAACATCCTCTTGACTTAGTTGACTAGAAATGTACTTCATAATATCAGAGAAATTTTTCATGCCCTGGAAGAGGTCATCAAATCCATCTGCTTCTTTTACAAAAGGCTTCATTTTAAGATCTTTGATGTAACTTTAATCACATCATTGGGATCATATAATCTTCCTGGAAGAAATGAAAATTTCAATAACTGACCCTTGGGAACCTCTTTGTAAGTATGGCCAATTTTAACCAAAGAAACGGTGCCACGCTATAGAGGGAAATTATTCCAAATAGCCTTTTTAACATCCTTCAACTACTTTGTGACACCATTGACAAGCTGATAGGATATTTCTTTTGCAAGTAATTTATTTAGAACATAGTAAGGTAAAACATGGGGAGAAGCATAACTCCCAAATACTCTAATATATGTAAAATTTTTCTTCGGCAAACCATCTAGCTACTAGAATAGTATCTACATTAGCTTCTTCAGAAGAGCCTTTTGTTGAAAATCATCTGATGTATGGGAAATATGACTCCATAACATATTTTATAGAAGTGTAAATGGAACTCTGAATCCCAGAGTTCTCTGTGGTAGATATGAATTGGGGCAGGGTCCTTGGTATTCCATTTCTAACCCATGGTAGAAAAAATAGAAGTAAAATAGATAACATCCATGACATAGGTAGACATACAAGAAGGAGTTATTTCTATAGATGAAACACTTCTTTTATTTCTATATTCAGTTATATGCTTGGCTAGGTAATTGGATATAATGTCTGTCCCAATTGAAGATAAATGAATTGACAATTGTCTCAATTAGGGGAACCCAATCTCTTGAGAATCTAGTGCTATGTAGCTTGGAAAATATTCTACATAACATACTAGTGACATAACAATAAGGGTTAAGAATTTTGGAAATTGGGTACATACCAGACTTATCTTGCTTCAATTTCCCTTCATTATCCTTCCATTCATGGATGAATTAGATAAGATCTGGATGTTTTCCTTTGAAATTTTGCACATACTTATTGTTTTATTTCTGTTGTGGGGTTGGTAGATGATACATTGCTACTAAATCCTATGCTTTGAAAGAACCAATAGTTTCTCCTCTCGAATTCTTGAACATTATATCTTCAATGTTTAAGTGGTCAATTTCCCACTTAGCCATGCCTGTATAAGGAATAATATTGGGTCTTGCAGCTATCCTATGAATGAATGAGCATGCAATGTCAAAAAGGGTTGCATCAGAGGCAGAAGCAGTGCCTGTTGCAGAAACATTCTTTATCACCTTTGGCCCTTCATCTTCGAAGAGTTTATACAATGCCTCCCATGTCGAACTGTCGTAGTCTTTGTTGCAGATGGTATCTAAAAATAATGGAGACATATCTGTGTGTTGTGTGGATGACGTTTGAGAAATTCCTTTGCCTCTTTTGCTCATTTTGATCTTCTTCAACCCGTTAATTGATTTCCTGAGAGAAAAGTGAATTTAAGACATAAGGAGCATAAAAAGAATAAATCAATCATTTAATTCAAAAAAATGCAAGAAGATATCAATCTATCAATCATATTTCATAATTTCATTTTAATATTTCACATGGCTTCACACGTAAGATCTATCAATCGTTTTAAAGCCATTAATATCTTAAATTCAATTTGATACGACAAAATCTATTTCACACAATGAATTCATTTAATACACAAATCAAAATCATTCCTTATAATATTTCATAGTACTTGACCCTTACAAGATGCGAAATATGATCTGCGCAAATCGTAGATCGCAACTTTTATGGGATAACGTTTGAGTGTATATTATAAGTTGCACGCAATGCGAATTGCGAAAAACTTGAAATGATCGCGATAGTCAAAAGATTTTATATTTATTGGTATATTTGCTTGTCGGTTTCGCGGGTACCACAACTTACATCATTTTCTTCTTAAAGCTTTATTGATTTAAGTAAAGTGCGAGGAAAAAGGAAAAAAAATATAAGGATGATTGAGGTTTTTAAAATTACATCTTCGCAGAGGCTTTGAGCGCATATCACAACTCACATATTTTACATTTTATGGTTATTTTTTGAAATAAAATATGTAATATTGGATGCGCTTTAAGGAAAAAACATAAAATTTATTTTCCAAGTTTTAATTTTAGAAAATTATAAAAAAGAATTGCTGATTTATTTCTAAAGGGTCCCTATTTATAAAATAAATGGGGGGTGGTTGTGTAGCACAACAGTCTGTTACAACCTTTATCCATTCGAAGTCAACGTTGGGAGGAGGCTTCAATGGATTTTATCACAATTTCATCCAATTCCAAAGGAAATATTGTCATCATGTTGGTAGTTGATATACTTACGATCAGGGAAAATTTTAAGGATGAAATTTTATCTTAAAGTTGAGCAACCTTGGTGAATCTTACTAGTCCCTAATATCCAAATTTTAAAATTTTTGATGATAATTTTGTAAAAAAAACTAGATTTATAATTACTTTATAAAAAAATATATAATATGGTGGTTTTCAAGGAAAAATAAGTTTATACTATAAAATTTGGGCGAATTCATTTTTATAACAGTGGAAATTGGTGAATCTTTTTATTGGAAAAAGCATGGAATATTAGCCCAATATTAGCCCCTAAAATTTTCCATTATTACGATGTATGCCAAATTTTTTGCATTATCTCATCCATTTAAGTCCATTATAGTTGTTACTGCAAGCAATAGAGATCCCAATTTTACAGGAAATGTTTGGACATTTTTTATTTTTTTTTGGGTACTCAATTAGCTCATAGCTCATCATATCATCCTCAATATAATGGGAAAACTGAGATAATGCAGTAATTTTTGGAAGGATATCTTCATTTCTTTGTATTTTTAAAGCAGACACAATGAGTCAAGTGGTTACCTTTGGTTTAATTGTTTTATAAAACTTCCTTCCATACTGTAGAAAAAATTACCCCATTTATGTAACTTTATGGATATTATTCTCCCTCCATCACATCATATTTAAGAGAAAATTACAAGTTTCAAGAAGTGGAAGATCACGTCAAAAATCAACAACAAGTTATCCAACTCTTAAAGGATAACCTCACCTTGCCAGAGGATCGAATGAAGCAACATACAGATCAACATCACAACGAAATATATTTTGATGTAGGTGACTGGGAATTTTTACCTATAACGATACAAAAAAATGTCCCTCAAGCAAGCTAAGAAGGATAATATATTATCACCAAAGTGTTATGGAGCTTTCTGCATCTTCTAGAGTGCACCCACTTTTCCAGGTTTCATGCTTAAAGAAGGTTATAGGTGACAAGCTCTGAGTTCAAACAATATTGTGAGAACTTGCCAAAGAAATAAAAATCATATTGGAACATGAAGCAATCACGAAAAAAATAATTTGACGACTACAAAATCGATCAATTTCAGAGTATCTCATCAAGTCAGAGAACTTACTATTGAAGATTCGACATGGAAGGATGAGAATTTTATACATAAGCATCCATAAGTACTCAAGCGTTGAGGACAATAGTTTTTTGAAGGAGAGGGGCATGCTAGGTCCCTATAATACTAATGTATCCCATTATTTTTATTTTTAGTGAAGACACCTTATTTTTATTTATGTGCCCATTTAGTCCCAATATTGTTATTATTGTGCCCTATACAAGCCCTATATTTCTATTGGTGTGCACTTACATTATTATTTTTATGTAGGCTGTGATTATATTGTGATCCCAGATTATATTCCTATATATAGGAAGGAGGTTTAGTCATTTGAAGTATCCAAGATTTTTTCATTTGTGTAATGTAAAGAAGGTTCCCCCCTTGAAGAGGATATTTTCAATACGATTTCTCTTATCATAATGGAGTGGAAAATCGGTTTATAAAAAAAATGTTTCATTTTTTTAGTTTTCATATTTTTCCAGAATTTTGAAATCCATTATGACATCACCGAGATAACAAAATGTTATATCATAACTTTCACATTTGTACTCACATTACAAGGGACGGTCATTAACTTGCACCCACACTTAAGTTTTTATCAAAATAATAACAAAACTTAATAATTAAAATCAAATATAACAACAATTAAAGGGGTGTTTAAATCCCAACTATCACATGAGAAGTAGAAACTAGCAACAATTATGGGGATTTCAAATATCTTTTCCACATACTATAAAAAACCTTAAGTTTCTTACTCGACAATATATATTATGTATTTTATATGCCTAAGAGTTTTTTAAGAAAATAAATATTTCAACCTCCATTTTGAACACATATTCCTCAAACATGCCACCTGGCTCATCCATTGATTACCCCATCTACTTGGTTAAATTCAAGGAAGGAGGAAAAGTATGAATGCTGCCTAATTGTAATCATGGCTTCCACATGGAATGGATTATTAAATGGCTCATTTATCAATATTATTTTGTTATGTGTATAAATTATATGAATTTCTGTAACGGATACAAGAAGCACACGGGTGTGCAATTTCTTAGGACACCAAATCAAACAACATGATGCAAGTATTCGTAGAGGTCATATTCTCACCTCAAATGACTTGTCCACAAATCAAAATTTTGGACATATATAGAATAAGTGACAGAGGTTATGATTTATAAACTATTTCCTCTGTCTTCGGTGTTTAAAACATAATTCTCATGTATGAACAATATTAACTTGTTATCTATATGGGCCAAATTTTTTTAAAATAGTTTTACTCATAGGGGTTGAATTTGTATCAAAACCTCATTAGAGGTATCTGATATACAGGGTACCAATTTATGAATGTGTGGATATAGAATAGAGGTTTCCTAAAAGATGATTGGTTTTTTCTTTTTAGTACAACATATCTATTAGAAGGATACATCCATTTATGGATATGGAATATTGGAATTGTAAAGTATAACTAGAATTTGAAACGAAAAGGTGTAAGGGCATGTAGATAGACGTGTAGATGAATGTAGAGTGATGGAGAGGTAGAATTTCATGAAATAAGGATGTGGACATGGATGGAATGAGGAATCAATAGGGGATGGGTCAGCAAAATGGTAAGGAATTGGTAAAGTAGAGGGTTGTGTGTGGGAGTTCAAGAAGGGTCGGGTCCCCAATCAAAGTTGTATGATGTTGAACAACTTTAAGCTCAAGAATTCTTATAGTCCTAGAGAAGAGGAAATAAATATGAATGTAATGGACCATTATTTTCTATGTAAACATGAAAGAGGGTAGAAAGAGATAAATGCATGAAGGTTGGGGGGGATAGTGTAAATATATGGATATTTCTGCAAAAGTGTTAAAGAGACATTCTTAAGGAAGAAAATGGAGCCTGAGATGTATGCCACTAGATGTGATATGCCTGTTGTAAGAATAAAATAGTAAAGTTTTTTGTTGGCATACACTATCAAAGAGGAAACATGATTTCACGTAAATGATTTATTTTTTAACGGAAAAGGCAAAATTTGAATAATCTGGAGGAACAACTGGATTTATATAGAGCTAGCTAACAAAAAAGTGATGGAATTCTCTATCCGGGCAGGCTCCATGATGATGAAGAATGGAGCTTCCCTCGAGGGAGAGAAACTATGAAATGGAAGATCGAGGGGTATGGATAAATGCAATAAGTTGAAGAAGGGAATGAGTGATAACTCAATATAGGGTAGCATGGTGGTCAACTTTGAATGGTTGCGACACACATGCATTTTGAAATTTCATGATCATGAAAGTTATGTAAAACCAAAATGATATGGCTATAATGAAGGGGATGATTAGAAAACAATATTATTTCATTGAAAAAAGAAGGTGTAAATACATTAGGTAAATAAAAAAAAAATTGGAGAAAGCTCTAGAGGTTTCTTATGTAACAATTGTTTATGGAATATTCTTATTTTTCAAAACTTTCTAATGTTTTTTTTATTTGGACATCTAAGGAAAGAATAGTATCTCCTTCTTAAATAAAAAATGTAAAAATTAATAACAACATACATGTATGCCATTTATGTCTTGTTTTAGTAGACCACTAAAAGAATGATGTTACTTTTTAGGGAAAGTTGCTCAAGGTGGCATTCTAACATGGTTGAAAATTATTTATTTAGATACTATATTTCTACAAGTTCTAACATGAAATAATCTACCGAAAAATGAATAAGAAAGAATTATTTAGCTAAAAAAATTAAATGGAGTTGATCACTAATCAATCTATTAATAAATAAAATAAGACACATTATTTATGTAGTGAACTCATATTGTTAAAAAAACTAAAGAAATATAAATATAAAGAATCAAAAATGAATTTTTGTATTAATTTATTATTGCAGTGGTGATACCACAGCTCTTCGAACCATGTAACATTCCTGGATATCCAGCATGTGTAGAAAAGCTCTTTCTAAACATTAAGAAGCACATGTGCATAAATATTAAGAATTTTAAAAAGTTGCAAGACATAAAGGATTTGAGAATTAGCTTTGGAAAAAAATTCTCTAAACAAATATATATATATATATATATATATATATATATATATATTCATGAAAATTGTAACATCAAAGTAATTTGTAAATTTCAAATATCGGATTTATATATCTATATCTATATATATATATATAGATATATCGGATATTTCAAATTTAAAATTACTTTGATGTTACAATTTTCATGAATATGGATCTACTTAAGAAGCATGGCTTGTCTACCATCTATTATAATAAAACCTTTCTTGAATTTGGAGGAATCCATAGCTTGAAAAATTCACCATATTTCTTTTGGATTGGAGCAATGTTAATCCTAAAAAATCAAAAATATTTAAAAGTAAATAATTAGTAATTAAATATTTAAAATGAAGAAATTAATTTGATGTTACAATTGCAATGGAGATGCATCCACTTAATAAATGAGGCTTGCCTACAACTTAGTATAATAAAAGCATTCTTGAATTATTGAGGAATACAAAGTTTGAAAAATCCACCATATTTATTTTGAATTGAAGTTATGTTATTTTGTTTCTCTTTCACAATGAAATGACATAAATTATCAATCAGTTTTATCAAATAACTAATATGAATAGATCATATTTACAAACCACCTAGGTTGAAAAAATTGTCCTCATTGTCCTGAAGCTCAATATCATATGGCTTCCATTTCTTTACTAATGGCTACACACAAAAAATACATAACCCAAGTCTAGTCATGCATTAGGATATTGTTGAGTACAAAGGAAAGAAATGTCATACACAATATTAATTCTTTTCACATTCTCATTTTCTGATAGAAACCATAGATCTATGAATGTATCAAGTTTCTCTTGATACCTACTCATGTGTATAAACGAAGGCACCAGATGAATGTTATCCTCAAAACGATTTTCATCCAAGGCCTTTTGGTTTGATATCAACTCCATAACCACATCTATGAAACTCTAAACATACGATCTTGTAGTTACATGTGTAGCGGCTACAATAGCCAACAGGTGAAACAAAAATTAATACTTTATAATTGATATTGGTGAGAAAAACATTCAGAGTTTTCCTAATAAAATCGAAATTCAAAGGCAATTAAAAAAAAAAAAAATTATCTACATACTTTTGAGCAAGATATTGAAATATTCTAGGACATAATGATTCCGCGGGCGCTTTACCCTTAGGAGAAATCTTAAAAATACCAAAATCAAATAATTTTTATCATAGGTTTTCATCGAGAAGAATATTTGAAGGCATCGAGTCCATGAGAATTATAATTGTTTAAGCTAGGTTGTGTAAGTACTACATCACATGAGCTACATCAAAAGAAATAAGGAGCTTCTATTTAAAACTAAGAGACTTGAGTCTATTCTACTCCTAATGGAAAATGTGTTGGCTTAGCATTCCCTGAGGCATGAGTTCATATATTATTAAACCTTAATTATTTAGTGAAATACCCTATGAGTGAAATAATGTTTTAATGGTGGACCTTACCAAACATTGTGATTTCTAATTAAAAATAGTGTATCCCTTTTCTTCTCACAAGCTTAAGATATTTTCTATTCACTTCAATTGTTGAACCATCCTCAAGATTATCTTTATAAATACGTCCAATCCCTCCTTTTCCAAACAACTTTGTAGGGTTAAAATTATCTATGGCATTTTGAGCAACCAAAAAAATATAAAAAAGTTTCCATGAAAAACAACATATCCATTACTTGCTTCACCACTCCTTTATACACAATTTCAAATTGGGGGATATGTATAGCAATGTGATGAAAACTTTGTGAATTAGGGTTTCATCATATTCAATTAAAATATAATCAAACCCACTACAAAGTTGAATACTAGGTGAAGTTCGATCAAAAAGAAAAAAGAACAATATTTTTGTGTATTTCAAATTCGTATTGTTGAATTTATCTGGGGAGGATACAAAGAAGGATTTTTTGGAAAAGTTAGGGAATTTGTACCAATCTAAGTCTCTATTGAACAAAATTTTCCTACGGAAAAAGATGTAGAACCTGAGGATGAACGGTGGAGACTGGGTGACATAGCATATCAACGGCTTCAATAGTATGGTAATTTAATTATTTTTTGTTGATATTAAAATCTCAAGTGAAGGTAATTACATCAGCTTGTTGTGTTCTCTACTAGATTTCTGGGATAATATGGTTGTTTCAATAGGTAGCAATATAATTGCCTTGATTTTTGATGAAATTGTGTCATCCTTGTTGTTGGAGGAAATGAGATAGAAAAATATAGAGGGAAAGAATGGAGATCCCTTTTCTGTATGAGGATGGTCCCATACTAGAAACAAAAATATGTCCTTGGGTGGGAGATCTGAACCTATATGGATATATAAATCTCCAAGAAATCCTGTAAAGGTGTGCTAGAAATGTTGAAAGGAATCACACTTCAAAAATGATTGTAGATATAAAGCTCTTGAGAAAGGAAAGGAATTTGATCTATAAATCGTGTAGAAGTGAAAACCACCTTAGATGAAGGTGGGGATGTGTACTTTTCTTATTCTTCAAGTAGACATGTATATCATGAGCCATGGTTTATTGAATCAGGTGCATCCTTTCACTTCACACCCGATAGGTAGTGTTTTTATGAATATGAGAAATATGATGGTGGTGCTGTATTCCTAGGGAATAACAGGAAGGCTAGAATCCTTGGATGGGGAAATTCAAGCTTAAATTTTAAGGTGGAAGGATTAGAACACTTCTTGGTGTTCTGTATATTCCAAGATTGGATAGAAATATTGTTTTTTTAAGAAAGATAGATGATGCAGCTGTAAAAAAATTGTTCGAGAAGGATACGTGAAATATGGTCCAGAGAGAACTAGTATTGATGTGGGGATTTCAGACTGTAACTTTGTACAATAATTTTGGTACCACTATTATTGATGGATGAAATAGTTGTTTGTTTCCTGAGAGTGGAGTTGAAAACCTTCTAGTTTCCTTAGAAAATATAATGTTGCGGCATCAAAGGCTTGGACATATTGGAGAGAAGGGCCTTCAAATAATACATGGTAATGGTATGGTAGAAGGTATGTTCTCTCTGCATGTCAATTTATGTTAACATTATGTGTATGGGAAGCATAATTGGATGAATTTCCACTCTCGTGCTAAGAGGGCAAAAGGGATATTTGAGATTGTGCACAATGATGTGTTTTAACCCCTGTCGATTCCATCACTAGGTAAGTATGTGTACTATGTGTCATTTATAGATGACTTCTGAAGACATACATGGATAGATTTCATCATAAATAAGTCTGATGTCTTTCAAATATTTAAATAATTTAAGGATTTGGTATAAAACCAGGGAGAGAACAATATAAAGGTGCTAAGGATAAATATTGTTGGAGATTTTTGGAAAAAGGATTTTTAGGAGTTCTGTAAGAAGTGTGGTATAGCACAACAAAACAAAACTCCATACACACCTAAACAAAATGGACTTGCAGAAAGAATGAACATGATTTCTTTTCTATCATTGTATCCCCCTCGAACAGGCTGATTTCTAAGTCGTTGATATTACATCCTCCTTTATATATTTCTCTATACCACTATCCTTAAAAAAAATTCATCTCCAATTCCCTATCTTTATTCCCTCCAAGAGTTTATCTATGTCCCTCCATACATATCTCTCCCTACCTCTCTACCTCTTCCATTCATTTTCTATTATTCCTTTATCATATCTCTATATAACACTTTTCCTATATATTTCCCTTCCTCTCTCTCTCTCTCTCTCTTTCTCTACTTCCCATACTTGCTCACTCATAGATAGTATATGCCATCTCCCTCTCACATTCTCTATGTCTCTCATCCCCCTCTCTTCCTCCCACTCTCTCTCTCCCTTAGTCACTCTTTGATAAACGCCAGCCTAAAACTTTATTTCTCTCTTCTTCCCCCCGCTTTCCACAATTCCTTCCAACTTCCCCCTCTAAATTTCCCTATCTCTGCCATCCCCATTATATTTACCTATATCTTTCACTTTTAAATTTTCACTCACTCTCTAAACCCTGACCGACTCCCTCTCCCCCCCCCCAAACCCACCTCAACCATTTCCCATGGGTTAATGACCTTAGCAAGGAGAAAGAACTTGCGGTCCTAATGGAAAGAATGTACACACTTTCCTAGTTGTAGGAATGTGTGCATGTTTTTTTCACTAGGAATTCATGTGAATTTTTTGTGAGAGGAATGCACACACATTCCTACTACTTGGAGGGAATGTGCATTTCTAGCACCAAGAACACACATCATTTTTTGTTGAGTTTAAATTTATTTATGGTGCGAAGCTTACAGGTATACCGAGTTGGTTTCTTTGAATTTATATTTGAGATCATAAATATGGTGGTTAGGGATGCAAATACATGAAAATATAATTTTTTGAGAAAACACACACACACACACACATATATGTATGTCGGTATGTATGGTGCAGTAGAGGACATTAATACATATGATTAGTAAAAAAACTATTTTTTGATAATCATAAGACTCTTTCTGGTTGCAATAATAGAGGCTCTTGTGATTTGAAGGATATAATTATTCTTATAATTTAAATAATACAAAATTAATATCATGAATTTTGAAAAAATATTAGTGCACCAGAACACTATTCTTTAGAATTATCCATGTTTTTGTAGCAAGATTCCACCATTTATGTACTCAAACGTTGTTTTAATGGAAACATATACATTATATTTTTTTATGAAAACGACATACCAATGATAGGCAAACAAAGAATTCACACAGTTAAACAAAATTTATATAAATTAAAACTATATACTTTGAAAATTATTTTCCTATATTTATCTGTATTGCAAAGGGTTTGTTGTCCCATATATCCCATCTCATAATCTACTATATCAAAATATATGGAAAGAAATTTTTCCATAAGGTCTAATTGAATACAATTCCTTTCATAAAAGAGAGAATACAAAGAAGGAAATGAACATAAATATCTTTGAGTGTTGGTGTTGCAGTGTGTTTCTGGTCACCACCTAGATTGGATTATAAAGCATGGGGCTAGAAAGTCTCTCTGTAAACCACAACCATGGAGAAGCTACCTATTTTGATCAAATTTGATGAAGGATAAAGATGTGAGTTATAGGTTGTGGATCTATTTCAAAACATATCCATAATAGATTACAATAAAACAAGAATTAGTTTGAAACAAAAATAAACAAGGAGTATTAAAAGGTGAAGAAAAACAATGGGGATTTAAATTCTCCACAATGAAGTATCTATTTTTGATTTCCCACATTTATCTCTATAAAAAATGGTTTTATATTCCATAAAGCGTACCTTAATATCTATCATATTGCAAATAGATAAAAACACCAATTTTTCAACTATATAATTACATACAATTACTTTCATGAAAGAGAGGAGAGAAAGAAAGGAATGAACTTCAGTATCCTTGCATGTCATTGTAGCTTCTAGAATTTACGTATAAGTTGAAGCCCTTTCTCCTAAACCAAATATCTTCTTCCATATCATGGATTTTATTACCTACACACATTCACAAGCACACACAGATGAACATTTCCTTTAACAAAGAGAAAAAAAAAGATCTAATCATAACATTCAAAAACACATCATGATATTGGAAAACACAACATATAAGAAAGGGAAATTATATAAATTGTATGTATAAATGAATAGTACAATGAGAAAATTATGCCTTAAACGTTAGGTGTTTCTCCCTTTATGCTTAACCTTCCTCCTTTTTGACTTAGACAAAAAAATGGGCACATCTATCCAACATGGAAGGATATCCTAGTTGCAATCCTCTAGGATAACTGTGCACTATACTCACTTTCTCCTCTCTTCCACCCTGAGCGGTTTTAATTATATATTCTCTACCTAGAACCAGGAGAATGTATCTAGAAAATTAGGGCTAAGAAAATTTAGTAAACATATTTGACCCTAACCCAATTCATGATGCCGTAACCTGTCCTGGCCATCTTGAGAAGGTTAGACTCTAGAATGTTAGGGATCTATTGCGACATGCATAAAGGCATCATATATATCTTGAAGGAATTTTGACATGTTCTACATTGGTAGGGTGTGATGGTACATATGATGGTAAGGGATACAGAATGATGGGCTATCTAATTGAGCAAGAATAAGGTGAAAGAACTAGAATTATAGGTTGAAACATATACAAGTTGAACTACAACCTCTCTCATCATAATGGAGTGGAAAATATGTTTATAATTTATTTTTTTCATCTGTTTAGTTTTCATATTTTTATGCAATTTTAAGATCCTTTGTGACCTCACCTAGATAACAAAATATTATATCATAAACTTTACATTTATACAAACATGTTACAAGGGACCATCATTAACTTGCATATACCCTACATTTTGTATAGAAAAAAAAAAAAATTAACACCTAAAATCAAATATAACAACAATTAAAGGGATATTTGAATCCCAACTATTACATGATAAATAGAAAGTAGGAAAATTTAATGGGATTTCACATCTCTTTTCCATCTACTATAAAAATCCTTAAGTTTATTACTTAATAAAATATATTGTGTATTATATATGCCTAATAGTTTTTGAATCCGATAAATTTTTTAACATTTGTTGTGTACACATATTCCTCTAACATGCCACTAGGCTTAGCCATTAACTACCCCATTTTCTTGGCCAAATTCAAGGAAGGAGGGAAAGTATGAGTGGTGCCTAATTGTAATCATGGCTTCCAGATGGAAATGGATTATTAAATGGTTCATTTTTTAATCTTCTTTCCTTATATTTAGTCATTCTATGAATCTCTGCAACTGAAACAAGAAGTACATAGGTGCCACAATTTCTCCCGACACCAAATCAAGAAACATGGTGTGAGTATTCATAGAGATCATAGTTTCACCTTAAATGACTCCTCCACACATCAAAATGTTGGAGATATTTAGAATAATTGACAGAGGTAATGATTTATAAACTATTTCCTCTGTCTTCATTGTTTAAAATTGAATGATCATGTATGAAAAATGTCAAATTGTAATCTATATGGGCCATTTTTTTTATATATAGTTTTAATGATAGGGGTTGAATTTGTATCGAAAATTTGTCAGAGGTATCTGATATATAGGGTACCAATTTATAAATATGTGGAGATATTAATGAAGTTTCCTAAAATATGATTGATTTTTGTTGTTTAGTACAACATATCGATCAAAATGATACATCCATTTATGGATATGAAATATTGAAATTGTAAAGTATAATTAGCATTTGAACCAAACGGGTCTAAGGACATCAAAATAGAAGTGTAGATGAATGTTGAGTGATTGAGAGGTAGCGTTGCAGGAAAAAAGGATGTGGAGATGTATGGAATGAGGAATCAGGAGGCAAGGGGTCAGGGGAATGGGAAGGAATTGGCAAAGTAGAGGATTTCATGTGGGAGTTTAAGAAGGGTCGGGTCACCAATAAAAGTTTTATGATGTTGAATAAATTTGGGCTCAATAATTATTACAGTCATGGAGAAGAGGAAAGAAAGATGAATGAAATGGACCATTGTTTGTAATTTAAACATGAAAGAGGGTAGAAAGAGACAAATTCATGAAGGATTAGGGGTATAGTGTGAATATATGCATATTTGTGCAGAAGTGTTCAAGAGACATTCTTGAGGAAGACAATGGAGCTTGAGCTACAAGTCAGTAGAGGTGACATGTCGATTGTAAGATGAAAATAACAAAATTTTGTGTTGGAATATAATTCCAGAGAGGAAATATGAAAATGTGTAAATTATGTATTTTTCAATGAAACATGTTGAATATTAACTATCTATATGAACGACTAGATCTCAATAGAACTAGCTAACAACAAAGTGATTACATTCTCTATCAGGGGAGGTTTCATTTGGAGAAGCAATGTGGTTTCCCAAGAATGTGAGAACCTTAGAAATGCAAATGCGAGGGGTAGGGATCAATGCAATAGGTTGAAGAAGAGAATGATTGATAACTCAATAAAGGGTAACAAGCTGGTCAATTCTGCATGGTTGCCATGTACATGCATTTTGAAATTAATATTCCCTAATATCATGATCGTGCCAATTATGTAAAATCAAAGAGATATGGTTAGAATGAAGGGAATGATTAGAAAACAATATTAATTGAAAGAAAAAAAAAGTGTAATAATACATTAGTTAAATAAATAAAAAATTTGAGAAAGGTCTATAAACTTCTTAGGTAACAATTGTTTATGGAATATTCTTATTTTTCAACATTTTATATTGTTTTTTAAGTTACACATGTAAGGAAAACATAATATATCTTTCTCGAAGCAAAAATGTAAAAATGAAGAAGAACACACATATATGCCATTTATGTATTGTTTTAGTAGACTGCTGAAAGAATGATGTGCTTTTTATACGAGTCGTTGCTCAAGGTGGTGTGCCAATAAAGTTGAAAAATATTTATTTAGATATTATATTTCTACAAGTTCTAACATAAATTAATCCACCAATAAATGAATAGGAAAGCATTATTTAGCTGAAAAACTTAAATGAAGTTGAACACTAATCAATTTATTAATAAATAAACGAAACGAAGACACATTATTTATGTAGTCTAACTCATATTGTTAAAAAAACTAAAGAAGTATACATATAACGAACCGAAAGTGAAATCTTGTATGAAGTTATTATTGCGGAGGTGATTCCACTACTCTTGAAACCATGCAACATTCCTGGATATCTAGCATGTGTACAAAATCTCTTTTGTAAACACTAAGAAGAGCATGTGCATAAATATGAAGAAGTTAAATAATTGTAAAAAATAAAGTATTTGAAAACTAATGGTCTAAACATTTCTTTTCCTTTTTTAAATAAAGAGATAGCAATCGAACATTTAAAATTAACAAATTAGTTTGATGTTGCAATTGTCACGAATATGGATTTACTTAATAATCAAGGCTTGTGTACTATCTAGTATGATAAAACCGTATCCATGGTTTGAAAAATTCTTCATACTTCTTTTGGATTGGAGAAATTTTAATCTTAACAAATTAACAAATATTTAAGAGTCAATAAATATTTAAAATAACAAATTATTTTTATGTTACAGTTCCAATGGAGATGCATCAAGTTAATAAATGAGGCTTGTCTACCATTTATTATAATAAATCCATTCTTGAATTATTCACGCATCCAAATTTTGAAAAATCCAGCATATTTCTTTTGGATTGAAGTTATGTTATTTTGTTTCTCTTACACACTAAAATGACATAAATTATTACCGAGGGTTATGAAATAACTATGGAAAATTTTAGGGGTGAATTTTAGCCCAAAGGAGAAATTTAAGGGGTTTTATAGTTTGAAGAGGCGAATTTTTTATGTTGCACCCATTTTTTCTATAGTTAACAACTTAGCCAAAAATTTATTTAAAAAATAAATAATTATTATATTTTAGCCCTCAAAATTAAAGCGGATAAAAATTGAAAATGTGGGATTCGCCCTAGATTTAGATTGCAAAGGCCCGATTTGCCTGGTTTGGAGGTTGGACTCATTGAATTTGGGTGGATTCACCTCGATTTACAGGTTTTGAAGTTCGATTTGGTTGCAATAGCCAGATTTCTTGGTTTGAAAAATCTAGGGTAAGGTTGAAATTCCTCTCTATAAATTACGACTTGTTAATCCTTCTGTCATTTTTCGAGCAAGATACGGATTTGGTTGCAATAGCCATATTTCTTAGTTTTCAAATCAAGGGTAAGGTTGAAATTCATCTCTATAAAATACATTTTGCTAATCCTTCGTCATTTTTGAGCAAGATACAACCCCAATCCTTTCTATCATTTTCGAGCAAGAGACAACGATGATCCTTTTGTATGTTTGCTTCATTCTGATCATATGATAAACATGAGTTTTTAAGTAAGAGGGAAGCGGGCAATAGCACCCTTAATCGCTGGTCAACGAGATCACCTCGACCTTCTGCGATAATCATATTTTTTATAGCCATCGATCCTCCTACCAAGCCCTCCTTGGGTATTTATTCACTATACAAAAGAGCATAAGGAAGGTATTTTACACCTAACCACTAGTGTCTCCTTACCCTAGGAAGCTGTGCATGTTAAAAATCCATTTAGGAATTTTACATAAAAATTTCACCCCTTAATACTTTGGTCTTTAGACGAGAGCGAGCCGACGAGACCACATCATACCAGAGCAGCACCAAGGAGACTATCAAGATTTTTCACTAGTATATTCTCAGATTTTTCAGCTTAATTCACATGGTGGAGGAGCACATGTTGGATTGTGGAAGAGCACAAGTTATTTTCAAGGCGAGGTAAGATAATGTTGACTCTTGGTATAAATATTCCAGCAAGAGACTTCGGAAGTCATCTTTTTTTCTCTTTGTAACCCATCATTGTTGAGTTGCAGGGTGTGTAAGTGGTTATGGGTGTGTAAATTCTATGACCCTAGGTATGTGAAGTCTACGATACAGGTGTGTCCTTGGTCGAATGTGCTCATGATTTGAGGCAAAGTAGATCGGTTACTACTACTAGAAAGGTATTTCCCACTAAAAAAAGTAATAAAACAAGGCCAATGTGGATGAATTTCACTAACGGAAATGGCCTTAAGCATCCCCACAAATACACCAATTTGATGGTAAGTATCAAAGTAGAAATACTTAGTTATTCCTTGATTTATAGTGAAAAAACTAAACGAAGTAATAAAACAAAGGCAATGTGGATGAATGTTAGCAATGGCAATGGTCCTAAGCATTCCCACAAATACACCAAAAATTTGAGGGCAAGTATCAACTTGGATTCTAGGTATTGACATGCTGACTTCAATGAAAGGTTTACAAAATACAAGGAACAACAATGTCTCTAGGTTTAACAACGACTTTGGGTTTAAAGACACTGCCATTGTCAAGCATCTTGGTAAGTACTCAGACCATTACTCTTCGTAGCCTTTGCTTGACTACGAAAACCTTGTTGGCAATGACTTGTATAATCATATTTTCTGGTTCGGATTGCCAATTTTGTATATACGTTCATTTGTTTTGAATCACTATTGGAGTCTGCTACATAGCTTTTATTTCCAAGTTTTTTCATACAATGGTGAAAGATATAAGGTGCATTATAATTCGATTGAGATATTCTATGATCTACAAGATGGAAAAGTGCTTCCGGGAGAGTGTCAATATCAAGAAATTTTAACTTAAATGGATAATGAAAAAAATGGATTTGTAACCTAGGAACATGTCCTCTTTACATCCACTATTGAGATTATCTTGCATATAGTAAAGATGAAGTTATACAACTAGAAATACAAGTTGCTTCCACGCTTGTTAATGCAAAAAAAATTAAGCAAGATGTACTAATTTTTGAGCTAATTTTACATAATAATGGGTGTTACATATTGCATTGGCCAATAATAGAAATCTTACATACAATATTGCCATAGTATGATTGGTAGCAATCATTTGCACACACATCATATTTAAATTGGTCACTTGGGTTGCATAATAGAATATGCTTGTTTTACACTTTTAGTTCTTTTAGGATTAAGAGTTTATTTGTTGATACCCTTTGGATTTGATATATTATAGATAAAAGGGAATGGATTTTGTATTGTTTACTATCTTTTCGAAATTACCTATACTAAAAAAAGGATATAAAAGATTCACTGATTTGTTCTTACAAACATGCCTTATTAGAGGTTGTTATTGATTTTTTTTCAATAGTAGTGTATAAACTAATAAGGTAGTAAATATATGGAATTTTATTTCAAGACTCAAGTTTATCGGGAGAAGTTAGAAAGAGTCTAGATCCTATTTCTTAGGTACATTTTATGCACGAAAAAAGGTACCTCGGGTTGTTGTTCAGACGGTGTTTACGACCCAACTTTGATTGCCTCAATACCTTCTTCAAATTGGTATCATTCCTTTGCAGTTAGGGATTTGTGGGATTTAGCTTCAAGGAAAGACATAAATTTGTATGTCATAAGTTAGCACTCTATTCTTTTGGAGGTCATTACCTCGTTTAGTCTCTTAAAGGTATGCTCAGTGTTGACTCTCAAATGTCTTTCGGTTACTCTAGTTAGTGGCTAGCTCTCTAGATCATCTTCCCCATTCACGTATTACCTAGATCTGCCATGCCATATCATGTAATTCAATTAGTTCCTTAATTGAGCTATTAAAAAGGACTTCCAGGATAACTTTGGTAAAATGGAGAAAAAGCTAAAAGCTTTTCATTTGAGGTCCAGTGCCAACAATATGAGATTGGAAATTTTTTTCATATATTGCAAAGGTTGAGTGGCAATGGAGGCATTGTAGACTCGGTTAGTGTAGCCTTGAATATAGTCATTACGTGCTACCATCCCATATAGGTATCTCCTCCATGGGAAATTCATTATATTCTTCTTAAGCATTGAGTGCAATTCATTTCAGCGAGTTTCTTATGATAAATTTTCGGTAACTAAATCATAAACACTTAAACTTGAGTAAATGTGGAAGTGGAAGTTTGAAGTGAGTGCAAGTCTATAGTGTGGGTGTGTCCTTCATCGAATGTGCTCCTGTTTGATGAAAGGTGGGCTGGTTACTACTCTCTGGAAAGGTATTTCCCACTAAACCAAGCAATAAAACAAGGCTAATGTGGATGACTTTCACTAATGGAAATGACCTTAAGCATCCCCACAAATACACCAACAATTTGATGGAAAGTATCGAATTAAAAATACTTAGTTATCCCTTGATCTCTAGTGAAAACACCAAACCAGGAAACGAAACAAAGGAAATGTAGATGAATGTTGCCAATGGCAATGGTCTTAAGCATCCCCACAAATACACCAAAAATTTGAGGGCAAGTATCAACTTGGATTCTAGGTACTGATTTGCTAACTTCAATGAAAGGTTTTCAAAATACAAGGAAAAACAATGTCTGCAGGTTTAACCATAACTGGGCTTAAAGCCACTGGCAGTTTCAAGCACATTGGTAAGTACTCCGAGCATTACTCTTTCATAGCTTTTCTTGACTGCAGAAACCTTGTTGGAAACAACTTGTATAGTCATATTTTTGGTACTGATTGCCAATTTTGTATATACGTTCATTTGTTCCGAATCACAATTGGGTCGCGCTTCATAAATTTTATTTCCAATATTTCCATACAATGGTTAAAGATATAAGGTGCATTATAATTCTTCTTGAGATATTCTATGATCCACAAGATGGAAAAGTTCTTACAAAGAGTGTCAATATCAAAGCAATTTCAACTTAAATGGACAAGGCAAAAAGATTGATTTGTAAATCGAGGAACATGTCCTCTTTACTTCCACTATTGAGATTATCTTGCATATAGTAAAGATGAAGTTATACAACTAGAAATACAAGTTTGCTTACATGCTTGTTAATGAAAAAAAAATTATGAGAAAGATGTACTAATTTTTGAGATAATTTTACATAATAATGGGTGTTAGATATTGCATTCGGCCAATAATAGAATTTTTTACATGAAATATTTCCATATTATGATTGGTAGAAATCATTGGCACACTCGTCATATTTAATTTGGTCACTTGGGTTGCATAATAGAATATGCTTGTTTTACATATTTAGTACTTTTAGGACTAAGAATTTATTTGTTGATACCCTTTGGATTTGATATATCATAGATAAAAGGAAATGGATTTGTATTGTTTTACTATCTTTCGAACTTACCTATATTGGAAAAGGATATAAAATATTCAACGATTTGTTCTTACGAACATGCCTTATTATAGGTTGTTATTGATTTCTTCGAGTAGTATTGTATAACTAATAAGGTAGTAAATGTACTTGAATTTTATTTCAAGACTCGAGTTGATTGGGAGAAGTTAGAAAGAGTCCCAGATCCTATTTCTTAGGTACATTTGATGCAAGAAAAAATGTACCGAGGTTGTTCTTCGAGCGAGTTTGCGACCAACCCTTTGTTTTCCTCAAGACCATCTTCAAATTGGTATCATTCCTTTGTAGATTTAGGGATTTGTGTGATTTAGCTTCAAGGAAAGACATAAATTTGTACTTAGAAGTTGGCACTCTGTTCTTTAGACGTAATTACCTCATTGATTCTCTTAGGGGATGTTCAGTGTTGACTCTCAAAGGTCTCTCGGTTACTCCAATAAGTGGCTAGCTCTCTAGATCATCTTCCCCATTCACGTATTACCTAAATGTGCCATGTCATCTCCTGTCATTCAATTAGGTGCTCGAATAAGCTATTAAAGAGTACTTCTAGGATAAATTTGATAATATGGAGAAAAATCTAAAAGCTTTGCATTGGAGGTCCAGACCCAACAATATGACATTGGAAATTTTTTCATATATTGCAAAGGTTCGAGATAGAAATGGAGGTGTTGTAGACTCGCTTAGTGTAGCCCTTAATATAGTCATTACCCGCAACCATCCCTGCAGTATACCTCCTCCATTGGTGATTCATTGTCTCATTATTAAGCATTGATATCGCAATTCATTTCAGCAGTTTCCTAAGATAAATTTTGAGTAATTGAGTCATAAACATTTAAACTTGAGTAAATGTGGAAGAAAAAGTTTGACGTGAGTTAAAATCTACAGTGCGGGTGTGTCCTTCGTCGAATGTGCTCCTATTTGAGGCAAGTTATATTGGTTACTACTACTAGCAAGGTATTTCCCACTAAACCAAGCAATAAAAAAAGGCCAATGTGGATGACTGTCAGTAATGGAAATGGCCTTAAGCATCCCCACAAATACAACAACAATTTGATTGCAAGTATCGAAGTAAAAATACTTATTTATCCCTTGATTTATAGTGACAACACTAAACCAAGCAAAAAAACAGAGGAAATGTGGATGAATGTCGCTAATGGAAATGGTCTTAAGCATCCCCACAAATACACCAATAATTTGAGGGAAAGTATCAACTTGGATTCTAGGTATTGATTTCTGACTTCAATGAAAGGTTTGCAAAATAAAAGGAACAACAATGTCTACATCTTTAACAACAACTGGGCTTAAAGCCATTGCCATTGTCAAGCATATTGGTAAGTACTCTGAGCATTGCTCTTTCATAGCTTTGCTTGACTGCAGAAACCTTGTTGGATACAACTTGTATAATCATATTTTTGGTACAAATTGCCAATTTTGTATATATGTTCATTTGTTTTGAATCATTGTTGGGTCTGCTTCATAGCTTTTATTTCCAAGGTTTTTTATACAATGTTCAAAGATATAAGGTGCATTATAATTCGATTGAGATATTCTATGATCCACAAGATGGTAAAGTGCTTACAGAGAGTGTCAATATCTAGCAATTTCAACTTAAATGGACAAGGCACAAAAATGGATTTGTAACCCAGGAACATTTCCTCTTTACTTCCACTATTGAGATTATCTCTCATATAGTAAATATGAAGTTATACAACTAGAAATACAAGTTTCTTACATGCTTGTTAATGTAAGAAAAATTATGAGCAAGATGTACTAATTTTTGCGCTAATTTTACATAATAATGGGTGTTAGATATTGCACTGGCCAATAATAGAAATTTTACATGTAATATTTCCATATTATGATTGATAGAAATCATTGGCACACTCATCATATTTAAATTGGTCACTTGGGTTGCATAATAGAATATGCTTGTTTTACACATTTAATACTTTTAGGATTAAGAATTTATTTGTTGATACCCTTTGGATTTGATATATCATAGATAAAAGGAAATGGATTTGTATTGTTTACTATCTTTACGAAACTTTCCTATATCGAAAAAGGATATAAAAGATTCATCGATTTGTTCTTATGAACATGCCTTATTAGAGGTTGTTATTGATTTTTCCGGTAGTACTATATAACTAATAAGGTAGTAAATGTATGGCATTTTATTTCAAGACTCAAGTTGATTGGGAGAAGTTAGAAAGAGTCCCGGATCCTATTTCTTAGTTACGTTTTGATGCAAGAAAAAATGTACCGAGGTTGTTGCTTGGGCGAGTTTGCGAGGGGCCAACCCTGTTTGCCTCAAGACCATCTTAAAATTGGTATCATTCCTTTGTAGATTTAGGGATTTGTGGGATTTAGCTCCAAGGAAAGACATAAATTTGTACTTATAATTTAGCACTCTGTTCTTCATAGGTCATTACCTCATTTAGTCTCTTAGAGATGCTTAGTGTTGACTCTCAAAGGTCTCTCGGTTACTCCAATTAGTGGCTGGCCCTCTAGATCATCTTCCCCATTCATGTATTACCTAAATGTGCCATGTCATCTCCTGTCATTCAATTAGGTCCCCAGATGAGATATTAAAGAGGAATTATAGGATAAATTTGATAGTATCGAGAAAAATCTAAAAGCTTTGCATTGGAGGTCTAGGCCCAACAATATAAATTTGGAAATTTTGCATATATTGCAAAGGTTGTGTTAGCAATGGAGGCATTGTAGACTGCTTAGTGTAGCCCTTAATATAGTCATTAACTATAGCCATCCCTGTAGATTTCAAACAATGGAAGTTGGCATACTGTGTAGCTTGAAGATATTATCCATGAATGCTTGGGAGATTGAGAAAGGAGTGAAAGGATGAGTGGAGGTGCGAAAATGAGTTGCTTTTAAAAGACAATCCACCATGACCTTACCATTTTGTTGCTCGCTTTTGGAAGTCCAACAATAAAATTAATTGAAATATCTTTCCAAATATGCACTGGGATTAATAAAGGTTGCATTGTGCAATGCACCTAGTAAATTCTTTGTGTTGCTTCTACAAGAATCCTAGGATGCTACAAAATCTTGGATGTCTATTTTCATGCGTCCCCTGAAGATTGAATTCTTAGTTTTTTCATAAGTCTTAGGAAAGCCAAAATGTGATGTTGTTGGTGTTGGGTGTAGCTTCACTAAACTTGTTTTAGGGTTGAATCTTTTGCTAAAACAATGGGCCTTTTATATCATTATGTATAATTTTTTAGTAGGTTTGGGATCGATCTGAATCTTTTGGATGAGCCGCCTTAAAGAACTATTTTCTAGTCATTCCTTATTTTCCATAGGAAATTATGAATACATTGCTTAAGCTTTGAAAAAAGCTGTAGCTTATTTCTCCGTGAGCTCTTGTATTTGGTCTTTTGTTTGGTTTGGATGGATTTTTGCCTTTGCGATTTTGAGTCATGATGAAAGATCGATTTCCTTCATGTTATTCTAAAAACTTCACAAATAGTGATTATAATTGTTTGTGGGATTTTTAAGTATCCTTGCAAACTTGCTTCTTTAATTATCCATTAGTATTTTCTCTGTTTTGTAGCGTTTTCCTTCTCTCAGGGACTTTTTGTTTTTTGTTTTGTTTTGTTAGAATCCCCTGAGGCCATCTTGCAAAATTCGATATTTTTGGAACTCTTCCTATTTTCCCCATGTTGACTGGGCATTCAGTACTTTCTTCTTTGTTGGTTGCATCCAAAACTCCTTCTTGTGCAATTATTTTCCCCACCCCTTCAAAGACAAAGTGGAATTCTTGATTAATGTTATGCAAGTTATGTGATAATAATAGCCATGTACCTTAAATGCTCGCTGATCGAGTAACCTTTTACTTACACTCAGAGGCAGAAGTTCACTTCACTTAGATTTTTTTCACATCATCTTGTGGGAAGAAATCTATGTGAAAACTAATTAACCAATGTCAGTTTCAATTTTACCCGAATTTAAAGCACGGAAATAGATTTATTCCTCTAAACATTTTTTTAGTGTAGAGAATGTTGTGTATAAATTATTCTTGAGCCCTTGAATTCATGTTGAATTGAGTATAATTATTGAACATTTCTTCGAGCATCATTGGTGACGAGTGCACAATAAGAAATGAATTGGTTACTCTTATGAGATCGCCTTGAAGTTTCAAGGTGAGGCTTATTTAATATTTTTATATGATTATGAAATGTATAAGTTTGGTCTATAATCTGAGTAGGATTTTGGTTTGAAACAGGTGAGCGGTTGATTGAGGAGGAAATGAAGAAAATTCAGGACACTCTAAATTTTCCAGAGGCTTATTATGGTGATTTGGAAGATATGCAGGTGTGTATATGAAAAGTATTGAAAGTAATAAATTGCTTGAATATTTCTGCGAGTTACTTTTTTATCATGCTGTCAGTTCTTTCTATGTTGTTTGATATTATAGAGAGTGTTGTATGAGGTTTACCGTTTGTTTTGTGGATACCTTTAGAGAATTTTTATAGATGGACAGCCTTTAGGGTATTTCTAGAAACATTATTCGTAGGTAGATCTGTATCAAAGGGTGCAGATGTAGACTGGTATTGGGTAAAATCAATGTTCTTAGTTCGTTGGAAGTAAATACTAAGAAGATCAATGATTGCACTGAAGTGAGGAACACTCTACAACCTTGGTGTATTAGATGTGTTATGTCTGTGGTAATGCTAGCTCTAATGAAGTACAATGGAAAACTAGTTGTGGTTTGGAATGTAATGTCAAAAGTAAAAAGTTGGCTGTTTGTTAATTTCCATCATGTTAAAAAGACAAAAACCTAGCATATATTCATTTTAACTCTGATCCATTAACAAGAGAGACATTTCTGCCTGTATACTAACATGTGCCTGTCTGATCTCTCTCTCTCTCTCTCTCTTTTTGTATGCTTAATGTGTTTGGGTTTAAGATGATCTATGCTAGTGTAGAAATACACATTGTAAGATATTTTTAGGCATGTCTAAATACAAGGTGGCATGTAAATATGTGCACACGAGCTAAAGAACTAATGAGTTTTTAATGTGTTGGAAAATTTGGACATTTGTTTTTCCCCAGTGTGTGAATTTAGAGTTTGTTAATTTTGAAAATGAACTTATGAGCATGTTTTGAAATTTTTGTCGCTTTTTGGTTTGTCATTTTTATAAGTATCAACCTTAGTTTGTTAGGGAACTCCATAGATGTATTAGTACAACTTCAATACAACTTATATAGATTAAACTTTAGTTATATAGATTGACTAAAGCACCTAACAAGAAATTGAATAATCCCAAATTAGTCATGAGGATTCTCTATAATTTAACAAGAAAGATCACAACACTTCCTAGCTTGTTTCTTCAGTTTTTTTATAATATATAATTTACAAAATTCAAGAAGAGGGAGAGATAACCAAGGAAGATGATATTTTGTGATTGTTAGTGATTTCCAGTATTTTGTGTGCAAACTATTAATCTGTCCAATCATGCCAGTGGCTATTAGTGGTTAATATATGATCTCTTTAGGGATCAAATAGATATCAATTACATGGTGTGTACAAATGAACACTTGTAGAACTTGATCGACCTACAAACTAAAAAAGCAAAGGGAATATAGAAGAGCAGTGGTAGAATGATACCTCATAAACATTAATTATAATAAACCGACAATAGACCAAAGCATCACCCTTCCTGTGTGTAAGATTCAATGATGCCACATTTCCAACGTTGTTGTAGGAGCAACATCTTAAAACATAGGTAGATGCTTCCACCATATTTTCCTTTATCCTCTTTTCCACTAGATTGTGGACGTTATTCCATGTTCACATTGTCAACATTGTTATGCCATACATGTTTGAATAAAAAATGACCTGATTCAGATGTAATTGCTAATTAGGATTTAGTCTTTTCTTAATGTTAGATGCCCAGCTTGAACCTTCAAAGATGATTTGGTGAACATAATTCTCACTGCTTTTTTGAACTTGGGCCAAATCCAATACGTCATCATATCCGAGAGATTAGGATAATTCTAGAGAGAGCACAAAGTCATCTACAAAGTGGATTTTAAAATATCTTGTAGGCACCTGATAAGGATCGTTCCTTTGGTTTGCACTTGACTCTAGCTAACCTAGAGCATTAGTTGTGATGAAATTTTTTATTGGACAAAGAAAACCCTTTCTGAAGGACCATTTATGGCTCGTTGTCATCGTATATGAATTAAAATACCATTCTAATCTATGTAGGACTTTATCAAAATCAATTTTGAGGAGAAGATATTTTTGATGGATTTCTCCAGCCCACTTGATAGCTTTGAATCTTCCACAATGTTATATAAAATGAATCTACTCATTAAGTAGCCACGTGTTAATTTATTTGTGGTTAATACTTCTGCAGGAGTCTTGAAAGCCATGTAAACTAGAATGATTAGCATGGGATCATTAATTGAGTTCCTATTGGATGAGTTGTGGTTTATAAATTTATATTGAATATGCCTACATTAGTTTTCTCTACAAGTGGTTCTAGATGAAGAGCTTCCAATCATACATTTAAAAGGTTTCCCAATGGTGTCTCAGAAACCCTTGTAGAATTTTATAGGGAAACCATATTTCCTTGGATATTATCATGTTTCAAGGAGGGATAGATCTAGGGTTAAGGCCAAGACGAGGAAATAAGTTCCACATTCCCACAAACAATTCCACTTGACACAGGCAATAGAACAGGGAACTAAGCTCCACATTCACACCACAAATTCCACTCGACACGAGAAATAGAATAGGGAAGTAAGTTCCACATTCCCACCGCAAATTCCACTCAACAAAGGCAATAGAACAGGGAAGTAAGTTCCACATTTTCTGAGTAATTTTCCTACACTCCAATGATTTGAGGTGGGAAACATTAAGCTTAACAATGAATTTGTGTTTCCTACACAATTAATTTGATATCATAGCTTGTTACTGAAGTAAGGACCTCTATTGCATGAGTAAAATCACTTGGGAATGAAAAGCCCATTTTTTTTTGCTTGTTGGACCAAGTGTAGTGCATTGGCATGGATCATGTGCTTTTTGCCTACCATCAATGAGATGAATGAACCTCATATTTATCACCTTCCCTAGTTGATCGTATTCAAACCGAGCTTCTAGAAGCCAACTAATAGCTCCTAGAAGCCAACTCATAGTGATTGATCAGATATCCATTGCCACAAATGGTTATCGACTATCCATAACCACAAATGGATCCTATGCAGCTCTAAGTTAGGAGAGTATCGGTGGAGCATGAAATCCAACACACTAGTTTGAAAGAGTATTAATTTTATAAGCATACCTGTTTTCTAGATCACAAATAGGTCTCTTTCGTGGTCTTAGCAAGGAGAAACGAAAAATACTATTTGAATGAGAAATAGGAATGTAAACACACATGTTTTCTGGCTTATATTTATTTAGAATGTGGGTTGGGCCATAAGTAAACACTACTAAGTGTCGGCGTTTACCAGATGGATGTTCTTTGTCTACACATATGTTGAGAAACAACTTTATTTTAAATTATTGTCATGCTTAAGATCTTCTATGCCAACCTTCTGGATGGTGTAAATCAATGTTGGTAAATTATCCTCATATAAATAGCGAAGATCCTAGCTGTTACTATTGTTTATTTATATTGTTGTCTAGAAATTCAATGTGTTGTGCTGTATTATATACATATTTTTTAAAACTAGTTTTAAAGTCTGCTAGTCATATATGATATTCAAAAACTTGATTATAAAATTTCCTTGTCTTTTTTTTGGTTAGTTGAACTTCGTCTTTTGGACGTCGACAAGGGAATCTAGGACTCCAAAAGAAGTACAATTATTAAAGATCTTACGTCATTATTGTCTCCAATTCGGAATAGATTGATCCGAGTTTGAAGAAGAGTTTGAAAGAAAGATGAAATTTATGGTTTTGTTTAGAGTTTTTCGGGGGTAATTGGTGTCGGGCTAAGCCTACCGTGGTTTTGTAATGTTGCCTCTTTTTTGTCCGGATATTTTTTATCGTGATTTTGTAACCTTGAACTATAACTCTTTTTTATATATTTGTAACATTGACTAAGATTGGATTTGTAGAACACATACAAATTCGAGTTTGCCTCTCGAGAGAGTGTCCTCCATTTGCTCATTCAAATCTGGGCCCAAAATTTGTGTTGGTTATAATAACTTGCATGCAAAAATTCATATATCATTACACATCAAACCGACTTTTACGCCTTGACCGACATTGCATTCAACATGGTGCATAAGTATGATTTACATGTATCAATCAAAACTATGATTGTATCTATATTTTATAATGCAATTTGAATACAACATACAATACATAGGAGTGCTATGGCTATGAAGTTCAATATGAAATAATCTATTGATTTCTACTATTGCTATTATATAAGGGGTTCTCTTCCAATGGCCATTTATTAGCTATGTGAAGAAGGCTTTGTGGATTTTGTATTTACTATAAGATTATTTATAGCTGAGTTGCAGACAACTAAGTATAATTTGGTAAGAAGTTTGGAGTATGTGTAATTCATAATGATATTTTCTTCTCTTCATTTATGAATTTTCAATGTTTGAGTTTTGACCTAAGCCATTGCATTATCAATGTGTCAAGGATCAAAACTTGACCTATATGTCAACTACTTTTTATGACTGTTCCTAGGAACATGAATCCTAATTTTTGTAGGTTTAAAATTTATCACAGGTTTTCTCTATTGTGGTAAAATGTGTGGAGGTTATCTCAAAATTTATTTAAGGTACCATGGATCTAAATTTCTTATGAACTTTCAACACTATTACAAACTTTGGTACAAATTGTTGATCAATTCTCACTTGGTTAGGGTTATAGATGTTAATGAAAATTTTGTGTGCATGCATGAGAGTTGGGTGCAAATGCTCAATGTTGTGTGCATTAGTGTGATAAATATGGGATAATGCAAAGCATATTTTTTGAAGATTACTCTAAGTCGACTCATACCTAATCAACTTAGTCAAGTTGATTATTGGTTGAACTGTTAATTGTTGGTTCAATGGACATAAGATCTTGCAGGCCCAAATACCAAAGGGAAAAATGGAGCCCATCATGGGGTTCTCTTTCTAATTCTCCACCACTTCTACTTTCCGTGCTTCCTAAAATTCCTCTCCAACCTCAATATCATTGCTAGTAGTAGCATGAGCAACAATATTACACTTAGTAGAACTAGAACACGTTTTCCAAAGAACTACTTCCCTCACGAGTCACCATGTGCCATGCTTAGTTTCAAGGGTTCGCTTCCTTCAACTCCTGGTTCAAATACCATATCTTCATTGGAACCAACACCCCGAACTCCACTAGACAATGATTCGCCATTTTGTACTAGTGATTTTCCATTTGTACTGGTGATTCGCCATGATTTTACAAGATAATATAATCTCATGAGAGATTCACCAAAAAATTATATATACATATTATATTATTAATAAAATCGCCTTCCATTTTTCCTATGTATCATGGGAATTTGCCCATTTATTATACATATAAATTTACAGGGGTTCTTAAAATTTTCCATGGAAATAACTAATATGAATAGATCATCTTTACAAGCTATCTAGGTTAAAAACATTGGCCATATTTATTTCGAATTGGAATTATATATATATATATATATATATATATATATATATATCTAGTAATTTTGGGGGACAACATATTTTCCAAAGCATAGAGACAAGGAAAAAATAAGAAGTAAATATTTAAAGAAAAAATACAATATCATGAAATTGAATATCAAATTATTTTTAGATATTAATATTAGGAAATTTGAAATTTATGACCCTAACAAAGAACTAGGGTTATGTATTTGTTTGGTGAAAGTAACATAAATGCGTTCATGGTTATAATATTATTGTGGAAATTTTGCATGAAATGACATAACCTATATAGTGAATAAAGTTCTTCTTTGTAGGACAAAAATTTAGTAATTTTAGCATTTTTAAATAGTGTCATGTTTGAAAACAAATCACACGAAGTATTCTTATCCATTTCCAAATTATCACATTATCAATTCTTCGAAAATTCTCAAAATAAGTATTATTAGAGAACATGAGCACAACTTGAAAATTCATGTCATTGAAAATTTTATTTTTTTATTAGTCACAAAGAAAAAAACATGTTTTTAAACCAAAATTTTCTATGTATCTTCTCTTATATATGCTCACAACACACCACACAATGGCTATTGAACTCACCGTACCAGATGAAATGGAAGATGATATTTAAACTAAGAAAAATAATACGAAATAATTTTGGCTTTTTTCATTGGAATAAACAATCAATATCTAGTTATTTTTAACTTTTTCAATGAAAGAAAAAAAAAAGTGTGTCTACATTCATTATAGTTTCTTTTCTCACTTTGCATAAAACTTTTCTTCCTTAAACTCTTTTGTCTCCTTATTTATAAATTTACCATAGCTCGCAAGATTTGAGTAATCCATTGTACAACCTGTAACTTTTGTAAGGTTGTGGAGACTCGTAATGTGAGGTGGGAAAGATTAATGGTAGTTCTAAGTAATTTCAATATCAATGCACATCCTCATCCATAGCACCTTGATTATAAGACTATAGCCTTTTTAAATCACACATCTTACCCCCCACATATACTTTATTCCTGATCCCCTTGTTTATAAATCATCTTACACTCATCGAACCATGTCCTTCAATATACGTTTGATGATAATTTCCAACACTAGTCCCACCTCCAAAGATGCCATTGGTGAATCATCGAAGATATTCCTTTTGTTTAAATATTATTCCAGTATCATTCCTAGATGGTCTTTATTGTCCCCAAACTCAATATCATATGGTTTCCATTTCCTTACTAATGGCTTAAAAAAAAACATACATAACCAAATTCAAGTCGTGGATTAGGATCTTCTCAAGAACAATATTAACACTTTTCACAGTATCATTTGTTGATCGAAGCTATAGATTTATGAATGTACCGAGTTTCTACTGATACCTACTCATGTGTATAAACCAAGGCACCAAATGAGCCTTATATTAAAAATAATCATCCAAGGCATTTTGGTTTGATATCAACTCCACCAACACAACTATGAAACTCTAAAAATATGATCTTGTATTTACATGTGTAGTGGCTAAGATAGCCAAGAGGCAAAACAAAAATGAATACTTTATAATTGACATTGGTGAAAAAAAAATCCATAGTTTTCCTAATAAAATAGAAGGGAAAAGGAAATAAAATTAAAATTTATCTACGTACTTTTGAGTAAGATATCAAAATCTTATAGGAAATGTTTTTTCCATGGGTGCTTTATCCCTAGGAGAAATATTTACAAGACCAAAATCGTATAATTTTGACCATATATTATCATCCAAAAGAATATTTGAAGGCTTCTTGTCCCTGAGAATGATAAATATTTAAGATGGGCTGTGTAAGTACTACATCACATGTGCTACATCCAGAGCAAGAAGGATTTTCTATTTATAATTAAGAGGCTTGAGCCTATTCTACTCCTAATGGAAAAGGTGTTGAGTTAACATTCCCTAAGGCATGAATTCATATACGATTAAACTTTTATTATTTAGTGCAATATCCTATGAGTGAAATAATATTTCTATGGTGAACCTTGCCCAACATGGTGATCTCTTCATAAAATTAGAATAGTCTTTTTTTATTCACAAGCTAGGATCATTTCTATTCACTGGAATTGTTCAAACATCCTCAATATTACCTTCATAAACACGTCTAAACCCTCCTTTTCCCAAAAAAATTGCAAGGTTGAAACTATCTATGGAATTTTCAAGAACCTGCAGAGGATAAGTGATGTTACCATGAAAAAAAACCAAGCTATTACTAGCTTCACCACTCCTTGCTGCAGTATTTTAAATTGGGGGAGTTGTCCGGGGATGTGACGATGACTTTGTGAATTAGGGTTTCATCATATTCAAGTAAAACATCATCTAACCGAATACAAAGATAAAATAAAACACACAACCAACTATAATCCCAACAATCATTTTTTATTTTGTCTTCTTTTTGTAAGTCCCTACACTATCAACATACGTAGAAGGATATCGAGATCCACTATTGTTGCTATTACCAAAAGGGATAGTACTAGGAGGGAGAATTATATTGATAAAATAATTCCCTTGAGTAATTACCCCTACTTTCCTACTAAAGAATGGGAGCATTCCATTCAAATTATTATTAATCAAATCAAATTTCTTCAGGTCTTTTAATCCTATTAATTCATTGGAATTCTTCCCACGAGCTTATTTTAATTAAGGTTCAATAGAGTCAAGCAACTCAAATTCACAAAAATAGGATATATGATTGTTGGTGTACATGCACGTATCTAGCCATAATTATATTTATTTCAACTCTAGTTATTGGATGTGATGTGAAATTATATTTAGCTACTTAAATCGAGTACTTACATGTGGTGTGAACTTGCCTTTAGTTAGTTAACTCTATAGCTTCCATCTAGTGCATGTGCACATTAACAGAACATAAAACACACTTACCTTCAGTTAAGTTTAATTATCGATAATTATTCCATGTAGAACTAAGCTTAACTTATTTTCTTTGTATATTGATTCTTAGACTAATATTGATGAATTAAAGTTCATTCTCAATTCCATTTTTCTTTTTCAATTCTCACAAGTTGGTGCAATTATTCTTCAGCTAGTCTGTATTTTTTCTCTAATAATATTACATGGTATCAGAGATACAGGGGCTTGGAGATGTTCCATGAATAATTTTTTGTAGGTTTGAAAATCATATCATTGAAAATTATTGGGCGGTTTGATTTGCAGATCAAAATATTAAATAATTGTCGCAATTGTTGTTACAACCACAAAGTGAAAGAATAGAATTCCCAAATTCCATTATTTTGACTCCATACAATTATTATGAATGGAGGCCAATGATTTTTCTTCATCTTAGGAGAAAATTATTGTACTAAATAGTCATGGAAATTGAGACAGAACCATTGTGAGAGGATGAGAAGCTAGATTGGCTTAACGGATCTAACATGGCTTATGGAATATTGTGTGTATTTTTGTCTCGTCATATTGATTATGAGTCAGAAATACTGAATCGCCACATGAAATCTGGACTACATTGAAAGGACTATATGGTGATTAAAATGATCCATAAGAACACACTTTGGAGGAAAAGAGATCGACTTATTATAGTTTTCATGAAAGTGGTGAATACTCCAATAGTGTGGATAAATATTCTGAATATAGTGTTCAACAAGAAGACTTTACTTCTTCTATTGTTAATGAACTTGTTGCAAATCACAATTTCATCTTATCCAATAATGAATAAATTTCACATGACAAAATATATTCCTCTGCTAGTGATGAAGACACTACTTTCAAAAACATAGAAGAGGACTTTTATTCCTCAACTATTGGTGATGTTGATGATGAAAGTCTAATGAGGTATCAATTTAATGATGCCCCACATGCAATTTTACTGGTAGATCCATGCATGCCCATGCATCCATCTAAGGAGGAATTTATAACACAATGTATGCGCATGCATGCATCCACAAAGGCAGCTCTTAAGCCACACACACACATGCATGGATCCCTAGAAACAACCATTCCCATCCATGCATATAGGGTACATGAATTGATCATCAAATTCATGATGAAGTTGCATGGAATACATATTGGCATGCAACCATGTATAAGGAAATCCAATCCTTGATCCAAACATGGGATTTAATACCGCTACTTGAAAAAATGAACCTTTTCCTCCATATCCATGATGGTATCATCGATCTTTAGTATTGTCCTGGTTCTGAGCAGATTGTTGATATCTCCACCAGGACATTCACTGAGTAGAAGTTTCAATTTATGTGAGATCCTCTTGGGGTGAAGGACACAACTGCCTAGTAGTTGTTGTTTCCGGATGTTTTTCATTATATTTTGAGGGGGGGTTTTTCTTCCCACTGGGTTTTCCCTCTTTCCTCTTTTCATGCATTTTACATGGGTACCTAAAATTGCCTTGTCGTTAGGACTCAATCATTTTGCATCACACTCAGCTAATTATGCTTAAGGGGGGGTGTTGGTGTACATGCACATATTTAGCCTAATTATTTTAGTTAAAATCTAGTTATTGCATGCAATGTTCGCTTGTCTTTATCTAGTTAACTTGATTACTTACATGTGGTGTGCACTTGGCTTAAGTTAGCTAACTCTAGTGCTTGCATGTGGTGCATGTGCACATTAAGAGAACATAAAGCACAATTAGCTTCAGTTAACTTTAATTATCCATAGTGATTTCATGTAGAACTAAGCTTAACATAGTTTCTTTATATATTGATTCTCAGACTAACATTGATGAATTAAAATACATTCTTAACTCCATTTTTTCTTTTTCAATTCTCACAAGTTTCCTCAATTATTTTTCAGATAAATCCTTATATGCACTCTAATAATTTTAAAATGATGCCATACAACTCACACTTATCTAGAATTAGTGTAGAAACTTTTTCATCTACCCCACATCTAACTCCAATCCACCCACTACAAGGATTTTTCCTCAACCATGACTTGATAATGATAGGAGGATACCAAAATATATGAGAAAGTATGGCATAGCACCAACCTCGGTAGAACAAGTCTTCCTAGGGTGTTTCTACGAAAATAGTTACCCTTATACGTAAAATAGACCCTTTTACAATTACAGGAAGAGCTTCATGAAGAAAATTAAAATAAACACTAAAATTAACTATCTTGCCCATATATGGAAAGCCTTCCAGCACAGAACCAGTAAGTTGGTTGTTACTCAACAAAAGCTTCTGAAGTCCCATTGCATTAGCAAATCCTACAGGGATATTTCCAAGAAAACTATTGGAATTCAACGAGACCTTAGTGTTGTAATCCCAGAAGCTACATCCATACCACCATTAATTTGCAAGGTCAGCTGCTGCATATTAGCGCAATTAAAACAATTATTAACTTCATCAGCTGGAAACGTAATTTTTTGACCAGAAAAATGAACGAAGATTAGGATGGAGATTGAGAGAAGATTACCACATGTGAAATTATACTTCGAGGGCGACATTTGAAATTTAGGCTTTGCGATTGGTTAGGTGGATAGTTCATGCCCACACTAACCTCGCAGAGAAATGCATATTAGAGTAAATATTTTATTCACGACATTTTACATAGTTACAAGTTACAAATATAATTCTTAGCAAAATTTTTAATTAAACATATTTGAAATATACTTTTAGATATCCATATAGATACATCAAAAAAATATAATCTAAATAAATTTAAAAAATATATATTTAATTTAAATAAATTTGATAATTAAAATGTAGAAAATTATATATCTATATATATAAAATTAATTTAAAAATAAATAAATAAAATTTTAAATTGTACTAAAAAAGACATTTTCTTTTCTTTTTTTTTCCAGGGTTTTTTTTTTTTTTTTTTCCCAGGGTAATTACTTTCATGCTACAATGACTATCCTTAAAGATACACCATTCCTTGAGAACTAAAGAGGAAGTGGGGGCCTCTTAAAAATGAATTTTCCCATCATTCCCATAATGTATTTTAATTCTCTAATTCTATTTTTTAAACTTAAACTCTTACCAAATTCCTTTAAATATTAAAGTTTTAACATAGTTTCTTATATTTGAGAAATATGAACTCGTAGTGAATCAACAATTTTGGGTTTTACAACATTTTTTTTTTTAATATTATTTATCAATTTTTTTTCATAAAGTATAACGATCCATTGTTTTATATATATATCTATATATATATATATATATATATATATATATATATATATATATATATATATATATCGATTTCATATTAATTTAATAACCATTTTAACACTATTGTGAAAATAATATTATAAATTTGAAGCCAAAGAAAGCATGAGACCCATTTGGTTGATGCACACTGCACTATTTGATATATGTATTAAAGTTGTAGTATAGAAGCCTTTGAAATCGTAAGCTTACATAACATTCTTAAATGCTACATTGCAAGTATTATCCTCATATTTATATAAGCTTCCATTTATTTTATAATTTAGGCTGACATACAACATCTTTCGTTGGGTAAAAAAGTATTTTCTTCGTTCATGAATTTTCCTGATCTCTTCTATAAATGTTTTTAAATGTTGAAGTCCGATCCATGGGTTATTTTTTACCCTTTCATGGTATCGAATATTCACTGCAACTTCCTTAGTTTTTAAGAGATCTATTGATATAAATGATGACTGGATATAATATGATTTCAGTAAAGTTTATTTTTTATATGATTTTTTATTAGATTTCATTATGATCAAGTTTGGGCCCGATCATGCTAATGGATTTTTTAGGTTGAATACCTTTAGTTATGTGTTAGAGAGGAATTATTATGTTAAAAGGATATTTTGGAGCCTTTGATAACCTATGATTTGATAACCTATGACTAGATACTTGTGGATAAGTTTTTCTGGTTCAAATTATTCATCACAATGGTCGTTATATCACTAGCATTTGTGGTAGACTTGTGGTTCATGTGTGGTATCATGATTGAAACTCCTCAGAGTTCTTTTGTTAGACAAAAAGATGTATATTTTGGTAGTGATTTAGGGTTTCCGACATCATATTTTCTTTTTCCAATTTGAGGATTTGTTTAATTCAAATCACGTGTTTCTCTTGTAAATTTAACAGAAGAAGGGATTCATTAAATATGTGGTAATTAGTGCCATCTCGTATACTTTCTTATGGTCAAGCCTGTCCCCTAGGCAACAAATAAAATTTTACCTACAAACGTTCCAGACAAGGCTAGAAGATTCATTGTGGTTAACATGTTAGGTGATGATTATTTTACCTTGTCATCAGTGGATCACAGTAGTAAATTATACCTAGAAACTTAATGACAAAAAAATTATTGAAGAGATCATAAAAATTGTTAAGAAATCCACGCTAGAAATTATGATTACTAAAAAATGACACCATTGTGAATAGGGGACCCATGACCATAAATAACCCGTTCTAGATCTTCATTTTTCCAAAACTATTCTTTTATGTGTTAGGTCCTTATACTAGTAGTGTATTCCCCTTATTTTTATTGTTAGTGTAGCCCCCTAATGTTATTATTGTTCTATGACGCATGATATATCAAATTTATGAGACCAAGTGCAACAAATTTCGTTCTCACAAAAAGTAGCAAAAAATTAATTGGAAGCCATGATGAATTTTAAGATAGATGGTATAAAAAGGGACATAGGAGCTTTGAATGATGTTTTAGAGGAAAAAATTTAAGCAATGGTGAATGTAAATATAGAGCGGTTGAAGGAAGGCCTGCCAATGGTGACAAGGTAACCCATGAAAATCATTATGAGGAAACAAATAATATGAATTATGATTTAAGTGACTCCAATGTTGGGTTTAAGAACAACCACTTTCCGAAGATCTATATGAGGAAATTAGATGGGAACGATCGAGTAATATGGATACCATATATGGAGAAATATTTTGATCTCCATGACGTGCAACACAGAAAAAAGGTATGCATTGAAACTTTATATTTAGAAACCTAAAGTTTGTATGGTATCAATGACTTTGTTCTCTTAAAAAAAAATTCACTTGTTAAATGTTTAAGTAGGAAATTATAGTACATTATGAAGTTACAAATAGAAACACATTCTTTAGCCAATTAATAAATCTCAAACTTAAAGTGTTCAATGGTCGAGCACATTGAAGACTTACAAAAATTGAATATCAGGGTGAATGATATTCCATAGGAGCACATCATTCATGTCTTCATAGGAAATTTGAAGGATAACATACAACATGAGGTTCTCCTTTGGGAACCTAATTCATTGAAGAAGACATTCAAGGTGGCAAGAAAAGTTGTAAGGAAAATTATGGAAATAAGGAAGTCTACCACTCACAACTATAAATATGGACGTGTTTTTTCTACTATCCTTCCAAAACCTACATGTTTTACACCAAAAAAATTGGAGGAAAAATAGCAAAACATATTTCTTACAATTGTGAAGGTGAAGAGGAGGAAGAAAAGGAATAAAAAACATCGAAAGAGGAGGATATACACTAGGAACCAACTCCTAAGAAAGAATAAATGACTTTGAAAATATCTTTCAATGCATTGGAAGGATCCACAAATTTTCAAGAGAAAATGACATATCAAGTAGAAAAAGGTAATAGTGCTGATTGATTCAAGTAATCCTCATAATTTTATTCATAGTAAGATAGCCAAGGAGTTGAATTGCATCCTATATCTAGAACGAGAGTGTCAAGTGATGGTTTTAAATGGCATAAATATAAATTTCTTTGGAAAGTGTCATATTATCAAGCTAACCATGGGGGAATATGTATTGAATATTCCAATGTTTTCCATTCCAACAGATGGTGTTGATGTTGTACTAGGAGTCCAACGGTTTCAATCTTTGGGGACGATAGCTTTTAATTTTAAAGAAATTTTCTTTATTTTTTTTTTGGAAGGAAAGGAATTTGAATTAAGTGGTATTTGAAGGAAAGATAGAATGATAATAAAAACTAATAGCATGAAAAAAAAATTGAAGAAATAAAAATGAGGCATAATTTCACAATTATGCTCATTAGAGGTTCAAACATCAAAATCAATTATTTCTCTAGATCTCCAAAATGTATTTGAAAATCACTCCAAGGTATTTGAGGCTCCCAAAGTTATCCGACCTATATTTTATCATGATGATGCTATTAATTTAATTCTAGGAATCATTCGTCCAAACATCAGATCTTACATATATCCCTATGCTGAAAAGAGTGAAGTTGAACGTATAGTTGCAAAAACGCTAGAGGATGGTATAATTTAGCCTAGTAAAAGTTGTTTCTATACTCTAGTAGTATTGGCAAACAAGAAAGATGTGTCCAAGTTTATGTGTATGGGTTATAGGGAGCTAAAGACACTCACTATTAGAGATAAATTTCCCATTCTTCTCATTGATGAATTTTTGGATGAATTACATGGAGAAATTTACTTCACCAAGATTGATCTTCATTTAGGGTGTCATTGAATTAGAATGAAGAATGAATACATTTCAAAAGTAAAATTAAAAAATGATGAGGGTAATTATGAATTTTTTGCAATACCTTTTGGCCTTACTAACGCACCATCAACATTTCAAGGTTTGACGAATTCCAATTTCAAACTCTTCCTTGAATTTTATTTTTTGTATTTTTGGATGATATACTAATTTACAACATGTATTGGAAGGATCATGTTCAACATGCTAATAGGGGGCTCAAACTATTGGGGGAGAAACAATTATATTAATAAAGCTCCAAATGTTTCTTTGGAATACAAGAGGTGGAATATTTTGGTCATATTCTATCTCATGAGGGTGTTAAGGTAGACCCTAAAAAAATTAAATCCATTAAATAATGTAAAATACCCACAACCATAAAGAATATTCAAGGATTTCTGGGTTGACATGGTATTATCGCAAGTTTTTTAAGGATTGTGGGATAATAGCAGGACCTCTAACAACATTATTGATGAATGGTGATTTTTATTGTACTCCAAAAGAAACTAAGGCCTTTGAACACATTCAAGAGGAAATGTGCCAATCACTTGTCTTAGCTATGTATGAATTCACAAAAATCTCTTTTGTGGAATGTGATGCCTTAGGAAATTAAATTGGTGCTTTTTTAATGCAAGAAGGAAGACATATTTCTTTTGAAAGTTGTTTGATCAAAGGAAAATATTTACAAAAACCTATTTATGAGATGGAAATGCTGTAAATACTACAAGCACTAAAGAAATGGAAACCTTACGTAATGGGAAGACACTTAAATGTAAAAACAAATCGTGATTGTCTTGAATACTTTTTGAAAAAAAAATTATTTTCAAAAGAGAAACAAAAATGGGTCATAAATATTTTGGGTTATGAATTTGAAATAACCTACAAAATAGAGAACCAAAATGTTGTTTCATGTGCACTCTCAAGAAAGGATGAGGATGTGGAATAATTTATTTGTTCCATTTCTATTATCCAACCTGAATGGATAAGCGAAGCAACGTATGAATGGAAGATATATGAAGAGGTGTGTACACACATTCAAAAGCTGCAGTAAGATCCCAGTACATATGATATATTTAGCTGGAAAAATTATTCATTATGGTACAAAGATTGCTTATATCTTTGTAATAATTCCTAGCCGAATAGAAATAATATTTTGAAATTGCACACCCTCCCTTAGGAGGGAATTCAATATTTTAAAAAAATTACCACATGGACAGGAAGGAAATTTTTTTTGTGATGGCCTTTAATCTGATATTTAGGAGTTTCTGGTAGAATGATTGGTTTTCTAAACAAATAAATTTGAGACAATTAAGACTCATGTTATTTTACAACCTTTAGCTATTCCAAGTCAGCATTGGGAGGAGGTCTCAATGGATTTTATCATATTTTTACCCAATTTTGAAGGAAAGAGTATCATCACGGTGGTAGTTGATAAAATTACCAATTATAAACACTTTTGTGAATTATCTCATCCTTTTAAAGCGAGTATGATTTCTACTGCATTTATACAAATAGTTCAAAAGTTGCATGGAAACCCAAAGATTATTATAAGTGACAAAGATCCCATTTTCATAGGAAATTTTTGGATGGAATTATTTTCTTTTCCTGGTACTCAATTAGAGCATAGCTCCTCTTATCATCCTTAATCTGACGAGTAAAATGAGATAGTGAATGAATTTTCGGAAGGATATATTCATTTACTTATATCTGATAAAGAAACAAAATGGTTCAGCTGGTTACCTCTACCTCAATGATGGTATAACACATCCTTATGTACTACAGAAAAAATGACACCATTTATGGCACTTTATGGATATCATCCACCATTAATCACATCATCTTTAAGAAAAAAATCTAAGGTTAAAGTAGTGGAATATCACATCGAGCATCAAAAACAAGTTATCCAACTCTTAAAGGATAACCTTACTCTAGCGCACAATCAAATGAAACAATAAGAAGATCAACATCTCAATGAAATAATTTTTTACGTAGGTGACTCAGTATTTTTATGGCTACAATCATACAGAGAAATTTTCCTCAAGAAAGCTAAAAGTTATAATAAATTATCAATGACATACTATGGTCCTCACAAGGTGTTACAAAATATTGGTACTATGGCATAGAAATTGGAACTACCTGTATCTACCCAAGTACACCCATTTTTCCATGTTTCATGCTTAAATAGGGTTATTAGTGACAAGCTCCCACCTCAAACAATGTTTCTAGAACTTAACGAAGAAGGAAAATTCATATTTGCGCCCGAATGAGTCAGATAAAAAAGAAGGTGACAAGTACAAAATCAATTAATTTTAGAGTATCTAATGAAGGGAAAAAATTACCCACTGAAGAATCCACATGGGAGGATGACAATTTTATACAAAAGCATTTGGAACTACTCAAGCATTGAGGAAAATACTCTTTTTGAAGGAGATGAGGATATTATTTCCTTATAATGCTATTGCATTCCCTTATTATTATTGTTAATGTAGCCCCCTATTGTTAGTTTTGTGCCCGTGTATCCCTGATGTTGTTATTGTTGTGACCCATAAAATCCCACTATTGTTATTTATTTTCCCTCACATTAATATTAGTATGTAGGCTCTAATTATATTTTGAACCCATAGACTCCTATATGTACCAAGGAGGTTGTATTATTTGTATCATACATGAATTGTTCATTTATGTAATGTAAAGGAGGTGTCCACCCCAAAGAGGACAATTTTTAAGTCATTGGTATATCTTTTCTTATGTTATTTGATATTGTTGCATAACATTTGGGTATGATTTCATTGTGGTTATGTAGGAATTTTGTTTTTTGGCTAGAACCAACACTATTGTGTTCACTTGGAATGAAAAACCGTTGAAGGAGTACATAATGAAATGGATCTCGATTGATCTTGTTCTAAGAAAATAAAATCCATTAACTCATGTCTACAAAAACCCTTCAAAAAGTGTTTTCTCTTAGTAAGGCCTATTAAGAATAAAGGAATTTTTAAAGTTGGGAGGAAAACTTTGGGAACATTTTTAAAGGAAAAACATATTTTTTTTGGGGTAAAAGTGATTTTTTTTTTTAAGCTAAATATTTGAGTAACTTTTTTTAGCGATATTTTTTTTAGAAGAGTATTAAATTGTAGTTGTTGAAAAACTTAAAAGGGGGTCTTCATATTATGGCATAGTCAATGATGATAGATATCATTACTGTGTATAATTATCATACATGGAAAATGAAAATGAAACATATTTTATAATCCAAGGGACTATGGAAAATGTCAAGTGGAAAGCAAGGTGTTTATAAAAGAAGTTGAAAGGATTTCCTATAGGAGTAAGCAAGATGAAGCAACAATATTGATTAGGTTACATGTTTATGAAAACCTGTTATTTAATCTCGAAGAATGCACCACTACAAAACAAATTTAAGAGAATTTGACCTATGTATTTGAAACTGTCAATCAATTTCACACTTTAAAATTGTAAACTAGATTATAAACCTTGGAACATGATGAGCATGCCTTGTTTGAGAAATATCTTATTCAATTCATGTCATTTTTGTGACAATTAAAATCATGTGGCTAGGAGAAAAGGTAATCAAGATGTATTTTTTGATATTGTCAAAATTAAAGGGCCATTTTTTAGGTTTTCCATCTACCATCTATGTAACAAGGGATTCCCCTTGTGGACCATTAAAAATTTCTAGTTTTGAGATATTTTTTAATAATTTGACATTAGGAAAATGTAAGCTAAAGCATTTAGGCTCTCTTTCTTTCACTTCAAATTTCCATCTAGTGACTCATAACGCCAAAGGTTGGCATAAAGCCGAGTTTTAACATAAGAAGGATTATTCTCAAGTCCATGAATCCCCCTTCAAGTCTCAACATAATATCGAATCTCCATATCTAGCTTCCAAGAATAACAGATCCTCCTCTAATAGAAATACGAAATAAAAAAAACAAGACAAAACTTGGTGAGATATGTACCTTTTCTGGACAATCAAGGCATATCGAAGAAAAATGTTGGGAAAAGTTATAAGTCTTAAATGACACCATGAAGAAGCATTATAGCTCAAAAACAAAATGACACATTTTATCAACTGAATCCATAGGTATATTTATAGATCACTATATACATGATTCAAGGGCATCACATCATATAAATTCTTGCCAATATTTGTTTCCTTCTCAAACCCATAGTAGAATTTCACAAACTGCAGTTGACGACTCTACTCAACTTAAGATTTTTGGGTTAGGTTATTGGTGCTGACCCATGGATGCATTAAAAACGTGGTATTATTTCCTTATATCTCTCCAAATTTATTATCCATCTATCAAATATCTCATTTTGGTGATGGTAAAAGAGTGGAGATTTTTCAAACTAGGTAGTTATTATATATATTCATAATACCTCCAAATTATATATTTTTTTCATCTTTCAACCTTTCTCAAGTTCTTATTTTTCATAGGTCATGTTAATTCCTTGAGTTGGATTTGGGATGAAATATTTGGCCATCTAAACTATAGATATCTATTGCAAATTTTCACCTAAAATTTGGTTCTAAGTTGTCCAAATTTTTTTGTACTAATCGATTATGTCTAGGTTGTTCTCTTATAGAACAAGACCAATATCCCTTTCCTAAAGGGAAAATTTTAATGTAGACAACACCTCTTCAGTTGGTTCATGGTGATTTAATTACATTTTTAGGTGCTTCTTTCTGAAGGGCAGAATATGCACTAACCTTTATTAATACTTTATCACTACACTCTTCAGTGTACTTCATCAAGTGCAAGAGTTTCATAAAGTACACGAGTGAAATATTTTCAACCTTGAAGACCTTTAGATATTTCGTTGAGAAATGTTCATCCTAGTCCATCTAGAAGCTACACATTGATAATTGTGGCGGGGGGGGGGGTGGAGGGGAAGGGGATTATGTCAATAAGGGATTTAAATATCTATGTAGATAACATGGAATTATTCATCAAAACTCTTTATCCTATAGTCCTAAATAAAATGGTTTTTTTTTTTAAGGAAGAACTAAAAACTCGAATATATTCAAATTACATGATTCATTTCATGAAATTATAACCTGCCTTTTAGGTTGAAGCAATTAATTGTGCCAACTATATTCAATACAGGAAGTATCATAATGTAGTTAAACATATGAATCTAACAGAGGGTTGGATAAAATACAATCCTCGTGTCTCTTTTTTCATGGTATTTGCAAATCCTACTTCGGCATTAATTCAAAATGAAAATCACAAAACCCTAGAAAACAAGAGTAAAAAACTAGTGTTTATTAGTTATTATGAGGACATGATGGCTTATCATCTCTTTTATTCTACCTCTAAGGAAATTTTTTTCTAAAGAGATTTTATGAGAAAATAAATATAGGATCTTCTTCCATTCCTTGTTCACCTTTAACTATTGATAATAGTTCTAATATTTGGGATTCTTCTGTAGATATGGAAAAATAAGATAATTCTACTAAATTCCCTCATCTAGAATAAAATATACTAATAGAACCATCAAAATTGAGTAATCAAATCAGGAAAAAAAATTTCTAGATGAATCCTTCAGGAAGAGCCTTTGCAAGGGAAAGTAGGCTGATATATATGGCCATGACACAACTAATTTCAATTATCTAGCCTTAAAAAAATAAGAGTAAAAAGGAATCTCCCTTTTGGGGAAACCTATTTCATAAGATATGCAACAATTTTCTGATGTTGTTATAATATGTGGATGGGAAGTTACCATGATAATTAAGGAGTATTATTCTTTTACGAAGAATCATAACCAAGAAATTATTCCTATTTTAAAGGGACATAAGTTGTTCTATTTCAAGTGGGTCTACAGAACCAATTATGTTGCAAACAGATCTCTTGAAAAACAAAAGCCACATCTTGTGGCCGAAGGGTTTTCACATGGTGAAGGGAGGGGTTATTCCAAGACTTTTTCCCCTATTTGCAAGATGTATTCAATACATGTTGTGCTTTCTCTACTTTCCTCCTTAGTCTAGTTTGTTTACTAGGTGGATACAAGTTCCTTTATGCATCAATATCTACATTAGGAGCAAGGAAATTTTTACAGGCTAATATTTTCAAGTGGGATAATTTTCCATGCTCTTCTAGTAAAACATATTCACAAATTTCCATTTTTCTATAAATGATTCTCCCATATTCTATACTATGAATTTATCCTACCTTAAAATTTGTAAAAAAATTATATTTACCATAAAAATTCATTAGTGTATTGAATAATTTTACCAGAATATCTACAAGTGGTCTAAATTTTTCATATTAGGAACTAGTATGATTCATCATCATTTCTAAACTCACAGTTAATTTTCTATCCTTCAAATTTTCCTTAATGAGGAAATTTACATGAAGAATCCCCCTAGTTTTGTGCAATATCCTTCACTTATTTGTAGGCTTCAACATTCCTTGGATGGTCTCGAACAATCTCCTAGAGCTTTGTGTGAGAAAATGGATATTTTTATACCTACTTCAGGGTTAAATCATTAGAGGAAATTTTAGCTTAAAATTTCGCATGAAAGTTTCATATAATTTCCATGTCATAATATGCAAACCAATAAAAATCCTTTAGAATTAAAAAGAAGTACATGCAAATCTTTTGGAGGGAAAAATAAAATAAAAAATAATTTTTTAATTGTATTTTTGGCTTATATCCTTATAGTTTTACTCGGGCACTCATTGGATGCGGAATTAAATTCCACATCCAACGCGTATCCATTATGCATGCTCTAGATAAGGCCTACTTTGATAAAAATTGAAGATACATTAAAAAAGTGTGTTTCAACACATTTTTTTACTATATATTCAATATTTATCAATGTGGGTCTTCTAAAAATCATGCATAATGGTACTCGTTGGATGTGGACTTAAATTCCACATCCAACGAGTGCGTGCACATTAATTTTGAGCAAAGCTGTAAGTAGATAAGCCAAAAATACTATTAAAAAAGTAGTTTTCTTCTTATCCATCTAAAATTCACGTGTAATTTTATTATTTGTCCTTAGGAGACCTCTAATGTGTTTTGTTATGTTCCTATAGTTTACGTTTAAAGATATGGCTCTGATCTATTGGTTTTATTTTTGTATGTGGATTATTTGACCCTTGGACAAAGTTCTTCATCCATGATTCTGAATCTTAATGAGGCATTAATGGGACAATTTGTTATCATGGATATTGTTATGAAACCAAATCACAAAATGGAAGAAATTATATATCAACGACTTAGAAATCTACCTCTTCAAGGGGGAAGCCTCCTTTACATTACATAAATGAACAATTATTGGATGATACAAATTAAAAAGCCTCCTTTCTATATATAGGACTCCATGGTGTCACAATATAATCCTAACCTACATAACAATGAAAATTTAAAGCATAAAAATAACAATAATGGGCTTCTATGGGGCACAATAATAAAAATATGTGGACTACATGGGAACAACAATAAAAATAAGAGGGCTATACTAACAACGAAAATACGGGGATTCAATAGTATTATAGGGACCTAGCATATTCATCCCATTCAAAAAAGTGTTGTCCTCAATGCTGGAGTAGTTTTGGATGATTTTGTATAAAATTCTCATCTTCCCAAGGAAAATCTTCCGCGGCTGCGTTCTTCCACTTGATGAGATACTCTAAAATTGATTGATTTCGTATTTTTCAAGTTCTTTTTTCCATGACTGCTTCAGCTTCCAATATGATTTTTCCTTTTTCATAAAGTTCTAGAAATATTGTTTGAACTAGGAGCTTGTCACCTATAACATTCTTTAAGCATGAAACATGGAAAACTGGGTGGACTCAGGAAGATGCAGGAAGCTCCAATTTGTATGTCATATTACAAATCTTTTTCAACACTTTGGAGAGATTTTAATACATTGGTGATAATTTATTATCATTCTTAGCTTGCTTGAGGGATATTTTTTTCTATGGTTGCATCCATAAAAATACCCAGTCTCCTACATCAAAAATTATTTTGATTCCATGTTGATATATCGATTGTTTCATTCTACAATATCCATATTTTTCAGCTTTTATATAGAGTTAATAATCCTAAAGGTCAAGTGGGCCTAAGGGAAAACTATTTGTGGACATTTTATTTTGGAAATAAATAAATGAATGTGAAGTTTTATTATTGTATAAATATTAGAGTAAATTGGAGACTACGAATTCAAATCCATGAGGATGAAATCGGATCCTAATACTTTCCCAAAATTCTCTAGAAATCCTTGGAGAAAAATAAAATAAATTTAAAATTATTAGACGGGAGAAAACAATTTAATAAAATCCTCAGTAAAGTGGAAAGTTACTCAAAAGACACGAGAATAAACCTAGAAAGAGGAGAGTCTAGTTTTAAAATGAGATTTTGTGGAAAAAACAAAATAAAAGCCTAGGCTAAGAGAAAAGAACATCCCAAAATAAATGGAGGAAGTTATGGAAACATTTTGAGGGAAAGAAAGCTTAAATAAGTTATTCCTAGTAACACAGGGGGTTGTCTACACTAAGGATGAATTGATATTTTCTCAGGGGAGAGATGTGGAATAAGCTCAAGGTTGCGAGGAAAATAGCTTTTATATCAGTGGTATGCACATTCTGGAAAGTTTTTAAGTTTTATACTTCTGTTAATACTTATATAGCTATGATGTGGATTTTAGAAAAACCAGTATTTTATAAATTCTGACTTAAATATTTGTGTAGTGTAAGTTATAGAAATAATATGTATTGTACAATCTTTAATTCAGGAAGATTTACTATCATATGTATTCAACAGAGATTAACCATAGAGGATTATATTTAACCTTTTTGTGATATTACATAGAATTAATTGAACTTATGGAAAAACATACAGAATCTCTAAACCCTTTGTAAGGGTCTAAATATGTTGTTTAAGTCCATCTAAATATCTAAAATTTCACTCAAAAAGTTACAGTGTATGTACTAGGAAATTCAACATAATTCAGCTATAATTATAGTAGAAAATATGAAATAGAAATGAATTTATAAACAAGATATAGTCTAGATATACAAGATGAATAGAAATACATATCTTAATGACAAATATATAATTCAGATTTAAATTTGAAACAAAAATATAGACTTTTTTCACATAGAAATTATTCCGTAATTATATCCATATTAAGATTTAGTCACACATTTATAAGCATGTAATGTATAAAAAGTCATTAAAGTACTTAATTACATATATCATTCCTTTTCAATAAAATCCTCTACGTAAAACAAATTTATCAACCTTCCAAATAGAAAATTATTATAAAATAGTTTAATTACAGGTTAATCTAGAACATCGGTCATAATTCAATGTAAAATGTATGAAGACGAATTATGTATAATTGATCTAATCATGGAAGAGCCTCCAATTCTTATATGACCGGCCTAAAAGAGGTGAAATTTATCATCAGTTACTTTGAAAATTAATCACAAAGAATTGTATCGGTGAATGAAATAAATAGGATAGACCTAAAACAAACATAGAGATCAAAGTTAGAAAAATAAACTAACAAAAATGAAAACAAAAAGTGTAGAAATTTTACAGGAAATAATCATCCCTGTGAAATTATCTTCAAGTTGGAAGTTTCTACATGTACATATCATAAATAGAACTATAACTACAAGAGGATTAAAATAACATAATTATTCATGTGACTGTAAATAAATGCAAAAATGGGTAAAGTAGATAATGACTAGAAGGAAGAGGTGTACTGAAGTGGATCAGTATTATATATAGTTGAGGAATACTATGTGAATCTGGAAAATAGAATTTTGGATTAGTTCTGGAAAGAACATTATTATAGAAGAAGTTCATAATTAACTTCTCAAAAAATTATTATCAATTTTTATTACTCTAAAGGAACAAAGTAATACAATATTAAATTAGAAATATTAAATCTAAAGAGACAAATAAATTTCAAAATTGATACTATATTAAAATTTTATACAATTCCAGAATACAGAATATTATAAAATAAATAAACTTCTGAAATGAAATTTGAGATAAATTTCACTCAAAAGTGGGACTATATTCACATAGTTACAATGATATGGTTTAATTATCAGAGAACCCATATATATTATGTACATATAGAAACAATAAAATTATTTAATGGTGACAATTCTCTTTTATGAGGAAATAAAAGAGTAATTTCAAGAGAGAATAAATAAAAGATATTTTACAGGTAACATTAAACATTTTAAAATATATAAAATAAGTGAAAATCCCAGTGGTGTATCGAATAGCAGGTAACATGATTTCGTAGTATTAGAAATAACCAAAAAAAAGGGAATTTCATTAAAACAAACTCAAAAATTGCTTCACGAAGATTCGAAGTCATATCTATGACTAAACTTACAACATTCACAAAAAAATTGTGGTAATTGATATACGATGATGAATTAAGTCAAATAGGTTATGTATTATGAATAATTATGAAGCGAAACAAAGCCGAGGAAAATCGTATAAATATAATAACTTACCGTCATTGAAAGTGTATAGTATCCACTGGTGGAATAAGCATAAGCGTCTTCGCGATGCCAAATTCGTCAAAAACCAAAATCGAACATATCCACACTAAATAGAAGTGATACGTTTCGAGAACAAAAATTTATAGAACAGAGACATATAAATTTCAAAGACCGTGAAGAATTTTATACTGAGTCATTCTAAGAAAATATATGAGAGGAATCTCCATGTTGGGACATAGTATTTTGTTAAACCATGATTGCAAAGCCATAAAACAAATTCGGTGACAAACCCAAAATCATAAATTTGGGGAAAATTCCCAATTCCCAGAGGAAAAGAATTTATATGTAAATTTAGAAGAGAAATAAAATGAAATGATAATCATATGATTTCAGTTACAGGAAATGATAATGAAAAATGGTAATTTGCTCCATTTACACGAAACATGGGCAAAAATTTGAAATGTTTCAATTAGATAAAATTACTGCAGGTAATTACTGTAAAAATGAATTATAAATATCATGTATGAACTCAAAATACCGCACCGGATATGAACCAGAATTGAAAAAGGAATATTACAAAATTGAGAAATTCGTAAATTATGAAATTATTCTAGAAAAACATAAATTGAGTGGTTGAACCATAGGCTTTAAACTTCTATGATAAAAACAATGTAAAAATTTCTAGAAATGTCTAAAAAATTAAAATACTTACCTCGCTTATCTGGTCCTAAGGAATAAAAATAAAAATGAAGGGTATTTCGAAGGAGTCTAATGCGATTATCTCCTATCATAAAAAATGATAATAAAAATTAAAAATGAAAGAAGAAAATTGAATTTATACACATAAATAAAAGGAATGCGGAAAAATAACAAAGGGAATTGATAGAGTTAGGGTTCTCACCTGTAATAAAGAAGTTGGAACACTGGATTGAGAGCATAAGCATAAATTTTTCCATCCAGTGAGGTTATACAACATTCAAATTGACAAAAAGAGGGCATAACAGTAACACCCTCGTCCTTCTCTCAGAAATTCATTGAATAAACCTTTAGAGAGGTATATATTTGAGCATGGATCTCACAAAGCGGAACACATGATAAATGAAAAAACAAATGAAATGGTTAAACCCTATCAAGGTCATTCAATGGCTGAAGAAATCTAGATAAATCCTAACTGTTCATCACAGCCATACATATGTCCTCACAAGGACCGATGCCATGTGAAGGGCATGAATTGGTGTACCAAAATTTAATTGGTGATGTAAAAAAAATGATAAGGGTAGATGAAAAATTAATGAAATTCTGGTGCCATTCCATCATTTCCACCCTACATGGTTAATGTAATTCAATTTAATTAAATACAAAGGTAAACGAGGAGAAATCAAACTGAAATTAGGGAGCGGTTTCAATAGTTAATGTATTGAATTGTAAGGGTTATGAACATGACAATTACGTATAATAAATTAATGTATCATTGGGTGATATATATATATATATATATATATATATATATATATATATATTTTGCATAAAGTAGTTATTTTGTATGTAATATGGAAATATATACAAAGTACTTATGCTAGCATCGAAAATCAAATTGGGGCATGGTAATGTTTATTATTTAGATAGTAATCATATTAATTAGAAAGTTATAAGGGACAAATTATAACTTGAATATAAAATATATTCTCTATTCCAAGGTTAAAACTAAGTTAATTTTGAGTAGGAAAATGTAATAAAAAAATTAAGTTCTAAATTATATTAAATTACATAGGACAACTATCTATGCTAATCAAATTAAAGGGAAACATTTTGTAGATAAATCGAATAGATATCTTAAAATCATTCATGGTAATGAATGTATGTTATAAATTAATTTAACGAATCATTTATAATACAAATATGGTAGATGAAAAATAAATAAAACAAAAACAACCTTTAAGGTTGCAGTGTTAGTGAAAAATCTCAATGAAGAAGATGTCTAAAAAGATTATTGATCAGTACCAGAATTACTATAAAAATAATATATATATTTTTTTGGGTTAGCTGGAGTTGTTACACATTCGATTCTACGTCAAGGTGAGGTTATCCTTTAAGATTTGGAGAACTTGTTGTTGATGCTCAATGTGATATTACATTGCTTGAACCTTGGAATTTTCTCTTCAAGATGATGTGAGGGAGGGTGGATGATATACATAAAATGCCATAAATGGGGTCATCTTTGATGCAGAATGTAAGGAAGTGTTATACAAACATTCAGCCAGAGGTAATCATTTGACCCATTGTTTATGTTTATTGGATACAAAGAAACAAAGATATCCTTCCAAATATTTGTTCACTATCTCAGTCTTCCCATCAGATTGTGGATGATATGATGATCTATGAGCTAATTGAGTACCCAATAAAGAAATTAATTCCATCCAAAAATTTCCTATAAAAATGGGATCTCTATCACTTACAATAATATCTAGGTTTCCATATAGATTTTGAATTGTTCCCATAAAGTCAATAGAAACTATACTGGCTTTAAAATGATGAGATAGTGCACAAAAATAAATATACTTGGTAAGTCTATCAAATACTACCATGATGATAGATTTTTCTTCAGATTTGGGTAAAATTGTGCTAAAATACATTGAAACATCCTCCCAACATTGACTTGGAATGGATAAAGGTTGTAACAGACCTAGGGCCTTAATTGTCTCAACTTTATTTTGTTGGAAAACAAAAAATTCTTCCACAAACTCTTGAATATCACATTTAAGGCCATCCCAAAAAATTACTTCTTGACCCTGTGCTAAGTTTTTAAAAATCACGAGTTTCTTCCTAAGGGATATGTTTGCAATTCCAAAAGAATATTTTGTTTGAGTCGGGAATTCTTAAAAATATATAAGCGATCTTTGTACCATAATGAAACATTTTTCTAGCTAAATGTTTTAGATGTACTGGGATATTTCCGAAAATTTTGAATGACTGGCCACAAATCTTCATTATTCTTCCATTCATCCCTTTCTTCAGTAATCCACTGAGATTCGATAATATAAATGGCGCAAAGAAAAACTTCCACATCCTCATCCTTTCTTGAGAGTGCATCTTCAACAACATTTTTCTTCTCTTTTTTGTAGATGAATTGAAAGTCATAACCCAACATTCTTGAGACCCATTTTTTCTTGTCTTCTGAAGATTATCTTTGTTCCAAAAAGTATTTAATACTATCATGACATGCTTTTACCTTGAAGTGTGTTCCCATAAGGTAATGTAGTCATTGATTTAGTGCATCTAGTATTGCCAAAATTTCCTTCTCATAAATAGGTTTTAGTAAATACTTTCCTTTGATTGGACGAATTTGAAAACCGATGGCTCTTCCTTCTTGCATTAAAACCACACCAATTCCATTTCTTGAGGCATCACATTCCACAATAAAGGTTTTTGTGAATTCTGATGTAGCTAATACTCATGATTGGTACATTTCCTCTTTAAGATGTTCAAAGGCCTTAGTTTCTTATGGAGTCCAAGAAAATACATCTTTCTTCAGTAAAGATGTTAAATGTGCCAAAATTTTCCCATAATTACTAACAAACTTGGGATAATAACCTGTTAACACCAAAAATCCTCAAAGATGCTTTATGGTTGTAGGGAGTTTCCATTCCTTAATGGATTTAATTTTGTTAGGGTCTACCTTAAGGCCCTCATGAGATACAATATGACCCAAATATTCCACCTCCTATACCCCAAAGAAACATTCAGAGTCTTTTTCATATAATTGTTTTTCCTCCAATAGTTTGAGCACCATGTCTACATGTTGAACATGATGCTTCCAAGACTTGTAGATTAGTATATTATCAAAAAATAATAACAAAAATTTTCTAAGGGTTTGAAAATGGAATTCATCAAACCTTGAGATGTGGAAGGCACATTAGTAAGGCGAAAAGGCATGAACAAAAATTTGTAATGACCCTCATGAGTTATGAATGCCATTTTTGGAATGTCTTGAGTCTTCATTCTAACTTGATGATATCCAGAACGAATATCCAACTTAATTGGGACATGTATTTCATACAATAATTCATCAGAGATAGAGATGGGAAATTTATCTTTAATAGTGAGCTTTTTGACCTCCATTCAATCCAGACATATACACCATAGTCCATATTTCTTCTGCACCAATACTACTAGAGAGGAGAAATAAATTCGACTGGGTTGCATTATACTAGTCTCTACCATTTCTGCAACCATACATTCAATCTCACTCTTTTGATCATAAGGATATCTGTAAGGCCTGATGTTTGGAGGATCACTTCTTGGAATCAAATGAATAACATGATCATGATGATGAAGAACTAGGTACTCTCAATGTCTCAAATACCTTGGAATGATTGTTGAATAATTTTTTGAGATCTTGAGAAATAGATGATGTCGATGTTTGAACCTTTAGTGAGCATAATTGTGCAATTATGCCTCATTGTTATTTATTAAAAATATTTGTCATGACATTAGAGTTGATTATTTTTCCTATCTTTGCTGTCATTCAATTTCCTTTCCTTCTGAAAAAATATTCAAGAAATTTTTTTGAAATTAAAATCTATTCTCCCCAAAGATTGTAACCATTGTATTCCTGTTACAACATCAACAACGCCCATTGGGATGGAGAGAATTTGAATATTCAATAAATATTCCCCCATGGTTAGTTTTATATTACGACACTTTCTATATTATTTTATAGGTTCCTCCATTTGCAAACATCACTTGATTCTCTCATGCTAGGTACAGGAAGCAATTCAATTCCTTCGCTACCTTACAATGAATAAAATTATGGGTACTACCCGAATCAATCAACACTATTAAATTTTTCTTCTTGATATGTACTTCTATATTGAGAGTTTGAGGAGTGGTAATTCCTACCAATGCATTATAGGATATGGTTGGATTCATTTCTTCTTCGTCTAGGGTTCATTCATGTTGTATGTCATCTTATTTTGAAGTGTCTTGTTCTTTTTATTACGCATATTTGAAATCTATGTAATCCAATGTCTTCTCAGCACAATTATGACCTTTAGTGTATTTCTTATCACAATTGTAAGGAAACCCTTTTTCTCTTTTATCTTCCAATTTTTGTGGTCTCAACCTTGTAGGTTGTGGAAGTGTGGGAGTAGCAACAATTCCATCTTTATAGTTTTGATTGGTAGGCTTCCTTGTCACCATAAATATTCTTTCAATTTTTCTTGCCAACTTGAATGCCTTCTCCAATGAATCAAGTTCCCATGGGTGAACCTCATGTTGGATGTTATCCTTTAAAGTACCTATGAAGACATTAATATTGTGTTCCTTTAGAATATCAGTTACCCTTAAATTCAAATTTTTGAAGTCCTGAATGTGCTCTACCATTGAACCCTTTTGTTTGAGATTTATCAATTGGCTAAAGAAGTTCTTTCTTTTTGTACAGTGATAATGTGCTATCATTTCCTCCATAAAACTTGTCCAAGGGATAATTTTTTGATCAGAAAGCCATTGATACCATAAAAATGTATTTTTTTCTAAATATAAAGTTGAAAGGCCTACCATTTTCTTTTTTGCACATTATGGAGATCAAAATGTTTCTCCATATGTATTATCCTTGTTACCAGATCCTTGCCATAAAACTTCCCCATATCGATCTTTGAAATAGGTGGGTATTAAATGCAACAATGGAGTCTATGAAATCATTATTAACAATTATTTTTTTCTCGTCATGAGTTTCATCTACTACTGTTTCGCCATTAGGAATTATTTATGGTAGCATCTTTGCCAAACCTTCCTTAAAAATTTCTATGTTTGATCTCAGTTTTTCTTCTAGACCATCGATATTAGGTTCAACGTCATTATTCAAAACATATATGTTAGCTTCCATGCCTTTCTTAATCCTTCCATGTATTTTTTCAAGCCATCCATCTTAGCTTCAATTTCACTTTTAGTTACTCTTTCTGAAAGCGAAATTTGTTCCACATGGTCTCGTAATTTTCATATATCATGTCGCACTTATTCCTCTTCATGAGTTATAGTAGAGCCTTATGAGCACCTAATGGGTGTGGAATTATTTTTTGGGAGAATTTTAGAACCCAATATAGATATCTATGGTTCAATATTCCCTTGGAATCACTTCCAACTTGTTTTTCAAACAAGACTTATGCAATAAAAAAAAAAAGATATACACCTTTCTCTTACTTCTGAGAAGCTTGATATTGAAAAAAATATATATTTGTAATTCCATATCCCCTCTATTTTATTTTCGTTCCAGTCGTATCCCTCAAAGCCTTTTTTCCAATGTGACAGGTCATACATAATTAGGATAGTTCAACATAACGTTATACCCAATCTACCATAATGATCTAATAATGGGCTAGTTTAGTAGAGAGAACTTGTACAGTGTACTACGTGTCTCTATTTTAACCTTCAGTTCTATAATCGATACATAGGAAACTAAAGTCTGTGAAATTTCAGTCTCCTTTTACAAAATTCCAATCTGATTTATGAAACGAAAGTTATGACAATTTTCCCTCGGCCACTTTTTAGAGATTAAATTATGGAAACTGCAAAAACCCTAACTTCCTTGAATAATATCTCCAAAAATATATTGAATCAAGATCTGAAATGTATACATGACGTTCTCAAGATTTTTTCTCAAATGGGTTCTTTTTTTTTTTCAGATTTTGAACCTTCGTATAAAAACAATTATAGCACTACTATGAAACATTCTAAATTAACTGTCGAAACATGGACAAGCATTTTTAGAATTAAATCTACTTTCAAGAAATAAAACTTTTATGGAATTTCATAAATATTTAGTAATTTTAATTAGTTTTGTAATAAAACAAGTGAAAACAATTTTTTAACTTCATTATGATTTAGTGAAATCATAATTATGTATCTTCCAAAATACACTGTAAAACAAATTGAAAAATTTATCGCGCATTACATTTGTCCGTCATCTGTAATGGGTAGTTTTTATATTTTTAGTTTATAACTTATATGTTAAGAAAATTCTTGTGTCGCAAAACATATTCAAAATATGAATTTTTTTCATATTGGACCAGTTCAAAAAATTCTAGTAATTATGATCTGCATCCGTTGGCTTTGAAAATATGACGAAACCAAAGTGGACTCCATCTAGATTGTTGTAACACATTTTGCTTCTCAAAAACACAAAGTTTCAAAGAATACAACAGTGCGTATTAACATGACTTCTTATGAATCCTTTGATTGTTAAAAAACACACAGTGAAAGAAACATTAAGTTGGCATATCAAATGTGTATAAAAAAATTCCAAAAAATAATTAATAGAAAGCTAATAAAATTTCTGACAACTTTTATTTTTATCGCAAAATGAAATTCTAAACAAAAAAATTGTTTTGGCTTACAAAAGGTTGAAAAACAGAAAAAAATGATTTTTTTTTCTCAGAAAAGGGAAAAAAGTGTAACCAAACTTCACATTTTCACCTGAGCTAAAAATGCAAAGATGGGTAACACTTGTGAGAATTTGGGGCGGAAATTTTTTTTCCTCAATAGTTTGGCCAAACATTTGTCAAAGTTCGACTGAACTATTCAGGAGTTCGGCTGAACTTTTGAAATTAGTTCGACCGAACTCGTTTTGTCATTTACATTAACAGCATACTGATGACAACGGAAAACATATTTTTCGCCGGAGATTGGAAAATCAACAAACAAAGTTTGGCCGGACTCTTAAAATATTTCAGCCGAACTATTGTTTTATAAATATATCGCCCGCAAACTATTCTAGGTTTCTCTTTCACATCTGTCTCACATGATTTTAGTTGATTTTGTGTTGTGCTCACATCTGTCTCGCATGATTTTAGTTGATTTGGTGTTATACTCACATCTTTCTCTTGCGATTTTAGTTGATTTGTTGTTGTGCCACGCTAAGGAGGAGAGTTTTATTGATTTGCGTCACACTGAGGAGGTAAGTTTTGTTATTTTTTGTTATTTTTTTGTAATTATTTTTTGTTGTTTTTTTTAATCTGATTTAAATTTGGTTTTTTTGTTCCCAGTTGTCTTCCACGAAATCTTCAACGTCTTCAGGGATCAAATTAACAACCAGTCTCTACTACGACTTTCGAGGTACATATATTCCATTCCAAAATTTGTCTAATTAATGACCATGTTTGTAAAGAAGGATTTTCTCACTATTTCTGCTCAAAGTTACTGTTTGTAGTCGGACCTGCACAGTTGTGCTATTGGAATCACCAAATCACAAAATAACCTTACGGATTTCATTTTTATCTCTCTAGGAACATCGTGTATCATTTTTTCTACAATGATTTCATATACTTGGCTCATTTCTTGTGCTAATAATTGACTGTTCATATCTCATATTAAAATTAGTTAAATTAAATTTACTTGGGACTGACCTTCTCTCCTTGACTGGTCATATATTTCATATTCAAAGCAATTAAATTTAGTTGGTACTAAAATTTTTCTCCTTTATTAAATGAAAATTATATGAAAAAATTTTCCCCTCCCTAAAGAAAATGATGTGTAAAGGGATCCCTCCCAGGAATAGCAAAATAATACCACATGATAGTGACAAATGTTGTATATGATAGTCATAAATTCTATATAGATTAGGATATACATTATCATGATAAGTAATATATAGAATGGGATATACATTGTTGGATTTTTAAGTTGGGATATATAGATCTTGCAAGTCCAATAGTGTATATCTCAAACATAAATTGAATTTGTTCTTTGTTATGATGTGCATATTAACTATTTCACAAGGTTGTTTTTTTTAATATATTGGTAACATTCACCAAATCCTTGGGGAAAATTTCCCTTGACATTAGCGTGTTGTGTATATTTTCCTAAGTGAGAGGTGCTGACCCTCCCGACATGAAAAAGGAAACAATGGTGTTTTACATGCAATGCATGAAGTTATCACATTTAATATATTTCTCTAAATGCAACCCACTATGGATGGGACTAACTAATATATTTCTTTGTTATGCAATCTAGCCTACTTCCTTCAAAAAAGATAATATTCGTTATCATATCAGAATTTCATGAGTTGATCATCCCTAGAAAAGACAGAGTGGATGTCATGATCTCCGACTGTTTTGCACACAATAAATATTCCACCTTTTCATGATCTTTTCATGAATTTAAGCATATGAAAAAATGATAATATTTCTTATCATATCAGAACTTCCTTCAAAAAATATAATCTTTATTAAATCATCTCAGAATTTAAGTCTCTGCAAAAAATATTTAATATTTCTTATCATAATATTTCTTGAACTTCCTTCATCATATCTATGGTTGCTTAGGTTGAGTATTTTTAGCGGTTGTTTTAGCAGGAACAACTTTTGGATCAGCTGATTTTGGATCAGAAGTAGTGGTTTTGGAGTCTAAAATTGTTGTTTGAGCAGAATTAGTTGTCTTGACAGCAACAGATTTTTTAGAATTTGTTGTTTTTTGGACAGCTTCATCTATCATGTCAACAATCTTGGGATATTTCTTATCATATCCGAAGTTCATGAGTTTATCATCCCTAGAAATATAGAGTAGCTATCATGATCTCCGATTGTTCTGCACAGAATAAATATTCCACCTTTTCATGATATTTTCATGAATTTAAGCATCTGCAAAAAAAGATAATATTTATTACAATATCAGAACTTATTTCAAAAAAGATAATATTTCTTAAATCATATCAGAATTTAAGCCTCTCCAAAAAGGATTTAATATTTCTTATCATAATATTTCTTTAACTTCCTTCGTGATATCTATGGTTGGTCACCTTCGTTCAATATTGGGTAAAAGTTCATGGTCTTACCTAAATTTCTATTCTAATTCCCTTTCCTATCTTTGATTTTCATTTAATATTTCTGATCATAATATTTCTTGAAGTTCCTTCATGATATCTATGTTCTCTCAAATTCGTTCAATATTGGGTAAAAGGTCATGGTCTTACCTTAATTTCTATTCTAATTCCCTTTCCTAACTTTGATTTTCTTTTTCAGCTTAGAGATAAACCCAATCATTATATTGGGTAAAAGGCCATGGTCTTACCTTAATTTCTATTCTAATTCCCTTTCCTAACTTTGATTTTCCTTTTGACCTTGGAGATAAACCCAATCATTAAATATGATAGTCATCCCTTCTAGGGAACTTAGTATGGGTTGCTTAGTGGTTTCAAACCCTTATGATGATGTGAGGTGGTGTTTCAAACATGGGAGTAACTTGTGTTTGCATGTGATGTTCACGGGCCATGGTTTCTTTTGTGGGTTATAGACGGTTTAGTTCTACCTCCTAAGATAAACTTTCTAAAAAACTTCCCTTTATTCCTTAAAGTCAAAATAGATCTATACTAAGGATTACTCTTTATACGTATTTCTACCATATAAATTCTAACGATAATTAATCACATATGTGTTAAAGTAGAATATGAAATAAGCCCTTTTTACACTTGGCTTGGCTCTTAGGTACATAGATGGGTGGGTTTGGGAATGTGGTTCACATGAAAAGTAATAGGGATGGATTTAGTGGAAACCTTTTATAAGATCGGGACTCAAAATTTTTTGATATTTTCCCTTCTTTCCAACTTAGTCCATCCTTCTAGAAAAATCCCTTTTAATGAAGTAGATATATTCATAGTGATCCACTGATATTTTTTCACCAACAAATATTCCATTTTGGACTTTTATATCTCAAAACTATGCTCATTGAATTTATGCATCTATATCTTTAAACTACTTGAAACTATTTTATTACACCATAGGAATCATTTTGAGAAAAACACATTAGCCATAAAAGTTTCCCATTGAAACCAAAAGTGATTTGATACAAAACATAGGTTTTAACCTTATATAGTTAATTGTTTCAAATAGATTTTTAATAAAATGAAAAATATTCAATGTAAAACACATGAACATTAACATATAATTGTGATATTTTCCCTTGTTTCTAACTTAGTGGACATCCCTCTAGAAAAATCCCTTTTAATGAAGCATATATATCCATAGTGATCCACTAGTATTTGTTCACAAACAACTCTTCCATTTTGGACTTTTGTATCTCAAAACTATACTCATAGAATTTATGCATCTATATTTTTAAAGTACTTGAAACTATTTTATCACACCATAGGAATCATTTCGATATATTTCCCATTATAATGGGGTGTATCACATTTCAAGAAAAATAGATTAGCTATAAAATTTCCCCACTGAAACCAAAAGAGATTTGATACAAAACATAGGTTATAAACTTATATAGTTTAATTGTTTCAAATAGATTTTTAATAAAATGAAAAATATTCAATGTAAAACAGATAGTATTTAGAAACAAAAAGTAACTTGATCCAAAACATATGTTTTAACCTTATACTATGTTAATTTTTTTGAAAATAGATTCGTAATAAAATGAAAAATATTCAATGTAAAACACATGCACATTAACATATAATTGCGATATTTTCCCTACTTTCCAACTTAGTCCATCCTTGTATAAATATCCCTTTTAATGAAGCAAATATATCCATAGTGATCCATTGATATTTGTTCACCAACAGCGATTCCATTTTGGGCTTATATATCTCAAAACTATGCTCATTGAATTTATGCATATATACCTTTAAACTAAGTTTGAAACTATTTTATTTCACCATAGGAATCATTTTGACTATTCCACTTTGGACTTATATATCTCAAAACTATGCTCATTGAATTTATGCATCTATATCTTTAAACTACTTGAAACTATTTTATTTCACCATAGGAATCATTCCGATATGTCTCCCATTTTAATGGGATGTATCACATTTCGAGAAATAATACATTATCGTTAAAATTTTTCCATTGAAACCAAAAGTGATTTGATACAAAACATAGGTTTTAACCTTCTATAGTTTAATTGTTTCAAATAGATTTTTAATAAATGAAAAATATTCAATTTAAAACACATGCACATTAACATATAATTGTGATACTTTCCCTTGTTTCAAAATTAGTGGACATCCTTCTAGAAAAATCCCTTTTAGTGAAGAATATATATCCATAGTGAGATATATCCATAGTGATCCACTGATGTTTCTTCACAAACAACTCTTAGATTTTGGATTTATATATCTCAAAACTATGCTCATTGTATTTATGAATATATATCTTTAAACTACTCAACTATTTTATTGCACCATAGGAATTATTTCGATATATCTCCCATTTTAATGGTGTGTATCAAATTTCGAGAAAAAAACACAAATTAGCCATAAAAGTTTCCCATTGAAACCAAAAGTGTTTTAATACAAAAAATAGGTTTTAACCTTATATAGGTAATTGTTTCAAATAGATTCTAAATTTAAAATGAAAAATATTCAATGTAAAACACATGCATTCTTATACACTGTTACGTCTACGTAAAGTAGCTTGAGTGATTCCACGGGTCCTCTACACACTTCATAGGGTATAATTGGGACATGTAGTGTTAACTTCTACAATTTCTATAGGCAGAGTCTGTAAAGGGCTAGGTATCCTCTGGATCTCATCTTTTATGAAAGGTGACATATCTAGTAAATGTCGCTACAATCAATCTCTGGAATAGATCTAAATAGAATTTTTTCATTTTCATATCCATGGTCTCAAACAATGATAGAGAGAAAAAACCTTTTATATTCAATGTAAAACAAATGCATTAAGATATAATTGTGATATTTTCCCTTATTTCCAACTTAGTCCATCCTTCTAGAAAAATCTCTTTTAATGAAGCAGATATATCCATAGTGATCCACTGATATTTCTTCACCAAAAACTATTCCATTTTGGAATTATATATCTCAAAACTATGCTCATTGAATTTACGCATATATATATTTAAACTACTTGAAAGAATTTTATTACACCATTGGAATCATTTCGAGAAAATCACATTAGCCATAAAAGTTTCCCATTGAAAACAAAAGTGATTTGATACAAAACATAGGCTTTAACCTTATATAGTTAATTGTTTCAAATACATTTTTAAATAAATGAAAAATATTCAATGTAAAACACATGCACATTAACATATAATTGTTATATTTTCCATTATTTCCAACTTAGTGGACATCCTTCTAGGAAAACCCCTATTAATGAAGCAGATCTACATCCATAGTGATCCAATGATATTGGTTCACAAAAACTATTCCAATTTGGACCTTTATATCTCAAAACTATGATCATTGAATTTATGCATTTATATTTTTAAATTACTTGAAACTATTTTACTACACCATAGGAATCATTCCCATATATCTCCCATTTTAATGGGCATATCACATTTCGAGAAAAACACAAATTAGCCATAAAAGTATCCCATTCAAACCAAAAGTGATTTGATACAAAACAAAGGTTTTAACCTTATATAGTTTAATTGTTTCGAATATATTTTTAATAAAATGAAAAATATTCGAAGTAAACATGTATAGTATTTAGAAACAAAAATTATTTTGATACAAAACATAGGTTTTAACCAAGTATATAGTTAATTGTTTTGAAAATAGATTCTTAACAAAATGAAAAATATTCAATGTAAAACACATGCACATTAACATATAATTGTGATATTTTCCCTTCTTTCCAACTTACTCCATCCTTATAGAAATATCCCTTTTAATGAAGCAAATATATCCATAGTGATCCAGTGATATTTTTTCACCAACAAATATTCCATTTTGGACATATATATCTCAAAACTATGCTAATTGAATTTATGCATCTATATCTTTAAACTACTTGAAACTATTTTATTTCACCATAGGAATCATTTCGATATGTCTCACATTTTAATGGGGTGTATCACATTTTGAGAAAAAACACATTAGCCATAGAAGTTTCCCATCGAAACCAAAAATTCAATTTGATACAAAACATAGGTTTTAGCCTTATATAGGTAATTGTTTCAAATAGATTCTTAATTTAAAATGAAAAGTATTCAATGGAAAACACATGCATTAACATATATAATTGTGATACTTTCCCTTCTTCCAAACTTAGTGGCCATCCTTTTAGAAAAATCTCTTTTAATGAAGCATATATATCCATAGTGATCTCCATAGTGATCCACTGATATTTCTTCACAAACAACTACTCCATTTTGGACTTTTATATCTCAAAACTATGGTCATTGAATTTATGCATCTATCTATATTTTTAAACTTCTTGAAACTATTTTATTACACCATAGGATTCATTTCGATATATCTACCATTTTAATGGGGTGTATCACATTTCAAGAAAAACATGTTAGCCATAAAAGTTTTCCATTGAAACCAAAGGTAATTTGATACAAAACATAGGTTTTAACCTTATATAGTTAATTGTTTCAAATAGATTTTTAATGAAATGAAAAATATTCAATGTGAACACATGCATATTGATATATAATTGTGATACTTTCCCTTCTTTCCAACTTAGTAGACAACATTCTAGAAAAATCCCTTTTAATGAAGTAGATATATGCATAGTGGCATTGATATTTGTTCACAAACAACTCTTCCACTTTGGACTTTTATATCTCAAAACTATGCTCATTGAATTTATGCATCAATATTATATAACACCATAGGAGCCATTTTGATATATCTCCCATTTTAATGGGGTGTATCACATTTCAAGAAAAACACATTAGCCATACAAGTTTCCCATTGAAACCAAAAGTGATTTCATACAAAACGTATGTTTTAACCTTATATAGGTAATTTTTCAAATACATTCTTAATTTAAAATGAAAAATATTCAATGTAAAAAAAAATCATTCTTATCCACCCTTATGTCTACGTAAAGTAGTGTGAGTGCTTCCACATGTCCTCTACAGCCTTCATAGGGTATAATTGGGACAGGTAGTGTTAAGTTCTGCAAGTTCTATAGGAAGAGTCTGTAACGAGCAAAGTAGCCTTTAGATCGCATCCTTTATGAAATGTGACATATCTAGTAAATTCCCCTACAGTCAATCTCTGGAATAGATTTAAATAGAAGTTCTTCATTTCAATATCCAATGTAAAACAAATGCATTCTTATACACCCTTATGTCTACTTAAAGTAGTGTGAGTAATTGCATGGGTCCTCTACACCATTCATAGGGTATAATTGGGACAAGTAGTGTTAACTTCTACACGTTATATAGTAGGAAGAGGAGATTCCTTAAAGGGCAAGGTAGCCTCTAGATCTCATCTTTTATGAAAAGTGACATGTCTAGTAAATTCCCCTATAGTCAATCTCTAGAATAGTCTAAATAGAAGTTCTTCATTTTAATATCCATAAAAACACAGCCACTTTAAGCTAAATTGTGTACATGTGTCATTTCTCCCACAAATTAAAGGCTTTTCCCTATTAATTCTATATGTAATTCTATTGCAAACTTTTTAAGTAAATTTTTGAGATAAACCACATGCACATATCAATTTTATCATGATCTTTTGTCATTTTCACATGCATTTGAAATCAATGTCAATATAATATATATTTTATTGAATTTGTTTTTTTTTCAAAGATAAAAAAACCATTAAATATGGCTGAAAAATGGAAATTATGCATAGAAGTTTCTTACTATCCCAATCCAGGGAAAGCAATGATTAAATATGTGCTTTCCAATATTGCAACTAGCAAAGTCGTCCAAAGGTAAATGAATATACCGGGAAGAACAGCAAACAACGAGGCATATTATATTGGACTGATAGAAGGCTTGGGAACAACTATGGATTATGGATCAAATGGAATTATAGTTTTCACCAATTCTGAACTTGTGTGCAACCAGATGAATGGTGTGTGCCAAGTTAAGAAGGAGAGGCAGAAGCATGAATATGTTAATATGTATTATTAATTCAATTTTTAGTATATAGAGACATTATTGTGATCTCATAGTATATAAAATGAGATTAGAGTTCATCTATCAAAGGTGAATTAATAGATGAATCAGAATTATACGGGGAAATTCCAATGCAAGATTCATCTCTCAAATACGAATTAGTTTTGAAACACTCTTCTTCAAAAATCCAAGATTCATCTATCAAAGATGAATTAGTTTTGAGACGCTCTTCTTCAAAAATTCAAGATTCATCTCTCAAATATGAATTACTATTGAGATTCTCTCCTTCAAAATTTATTGATGGACATTGTAAGATATCTTGGATATGTCTGTGTTTTGTACTTATAAATGCATCTATTTTAATGACCATGTGCTTTTTTCAATTATATACCAATTGTGCTCCCACCACACCATGTAAGCACAACTTGGTAAACTTCACATTTGCAACAAGTGATGAACTTCACATTTTTATAAAATTAAAATGTGGGAACTTCAACAAATTTTTGTTTAAATGGAGTATGTTTAAATGGAGTTTCACTTATTTTTTAATGACAATGTGTTTTTTTCAATTTTATACCGAGTGTGCTCCCACCATGTAAAGCGCAATTTGGTGAACTTATCATTTAAAAAATAAAAAATTGGATGAATTGAATTTCACACATAAATTTGTGCTTTTAAAGTTGTGTTTTACATAATTTGTGTAGAGTAAAATACATTAATTTTCTAAAAATTTATTTTAAATTTATTTTAAATTCTAGTCATTTAAAAAAATAATTGTAAATGTTCACCATATATATATATATATATATATCATGGAGGATGAACGACAACGATCAAAATAATCCCATATCTCTATGAGACGGGGGGGATTGGGGATCGAGGGATGTTCATGGTATTTAAATATAATCTTAAATCTCCATACATGTCTATACATATGGAATTTATTTTTTATCGACTTTGTGAGTTAAATTAGTTGTTAATAAGTTTCTTCTTTTATTATTTAGGAGATAAGAGGAGAAGGGTATCTATTCCCTCCATGGAGCATGCCCATGGCTAACCCAGTCGTGGTATGGTTCACATAATTTAATCAATGAATGTGTACATGTATTTATATGTATGAATGTATTTTTCAATTGATTATAAATTTGTATTTATTTATGAAGCTTCTCTCTCGTCTCGAGAGGTTGATGGTAGTTCAAATCCCCTTAGAGGGCCATCAATAAGTGCTAGCATGTTGCGTGAAGGTGGTGATATTTATTCCCGCGGAGGCCAATCAATGGCTGGTGGTATTGGTTCTCAGAAGGGTCATTTTGGTTCTCAATAGTTTCACAGTGGGGAATATGTTAGCCAACCACATCGAGGTTGCCATCAATTTGAATATTTTTTTCCTTCAATTTGTACAAATTTTTTTACATATGTTTTTTCTAATATAAAATATTTTACATATTGATGCATAGGCTAAAAATGCTCCAAATGTTGGTCGAAATACATGACGGGAAAAATGCTTCATTCAAGAATAATGTTGTCCACCCACCACGACATATTGGGCCGACATTTCCGATATACCGTGGGAAAGAAATATGAAGCAATGCACCTTCGAAAGGTGTCAACAACTTCATGAAAAATTGCAGAGAGATCTTGTGTCTTTGACTCTACTTGCTGAGAGTTGACAAAGCTTGGAAATAGTTACACATTCTTTAGGCAAACTAGTAGATGTGTACAAAAATATTGGGCCAACCACAGATACTTTTGTGGATGTCATGAGAAAAAGAAAAGAAATAGTGATGGGACCCGATAAATGGGAGGCTATTAAATAAAGAATGACAACAACAATGGAAAATTCCATGTTTAATTTTAAAAAACGGATGAAAATAAAGATGTTGAAAGTGAAATATTTCAAGGATGATGATATAGCTTGCTATTCGTATGATAGACAACTTGCAGCTTATTGAAGACTTCCATGGAATGATTAGGTTCCAATTTATTTTGCAAAATCACTTTATACAGAATCATTTTTGGAAATGAAACCCAATTACAATGACCTTCACTCTAAATTTTTTGGTCCTAGGAAAGGTCGATTATGTGACCATACGGGTGCTAGGCGTGATGCTAAGTTGCCTCGTCTTGAGCCACCATTGGTTTCTCGACCTATTCGTGTCGAAACTTTGTGGTCAGAGATGGAAGCCACTTATCAAATTATTCAAGAAGCAAGGGATGACATCATCGACAATGTTCACAGTGGATTGGGTGGAGTCGATGTTTGTCTAAATTGAAAAACAGCGCGCGAGAATGTAGGCGCCACTTTTATGTATTATACAGATGAATAGATTGAGAAGATGAGTTTTAAAGATGTGAAAACATATGCAAAGAATTGTCGCAATGGTTGGCATGACCTAATTTTTCATGAGGAAGAGGGCATGGGAATTTTATGTGTTAATGGTTAGGATTCAATTATTTTAACACATACATACAAATTGTAATATATATATATATATATATATATATATATATATATATATATATGTACATTAATCTAAAAAAAATGTATTATTATATGTTAACACCATTTCGAGTTGTCACGCTTGATGGATGAAGAAAATGTTAATATCATGTTGGAGTCTTAGGTTCAAACAATCAAGATGGGTCTCACCATCAAGAGATGTTGGGAAATGTTAGTGTTTTTTAAACTTGATATTTTTAAAATAAATAATTGTGCAGACATGTACATTTTCATGTATATATAATAAAATGTTTTAATAGATTCCGATTCCGTCTGAGGTTTTTGGGATCATGGTACTTTCTTCTTCCTTGGGAGATGTACCTTCTACATCCTTAGGAGATGTGCCAGGTTCACAACAAGTATGGACAATTTTTCCCTTTTAAAATTTATATGTTTTTAAGTTATATATATTCCACCTGAAAATGTTCCATTAAAAAATGAGATATATCTATACCTTGAGTTATTTTAAATTTTTTGAATTTTAGCTTTTTGGAGATTTTATTTTAGAACCTCTCTTAGGAGATGTGCCAGATGTGCCAAATCCACCTACAAAAGTATTCAATTTTTTACTTTTAAATATATATGTTTTTAATTTTTAATTTATAAATTGAAGATTAAAAGTTTTATTATAAACTGAGATCTTGATCTTGAGTTATTTTATACTTGAATTTTTTTTATTTTTTTTAGGTTTCTATAGAGGATTTATTTTCTCCATAGACACTAACGATGGAGATAGGAACATCCACAACATTTCAACCATTTGAACAAGTTGTCTATTTTTCTTAATATTATTGAAAATAAGTGTGTGTGTGTGTGTGTGTGTGTGTATTTTCAATTGAATTTTTTTTAAGATATATATATATATAAATGTACATGTATATTGTACAGCTTACTGTTGGAGATGTTCCCATCGGGGAATTTTTAGCTGACGAGCAACAAATGTAGGGGGAACCTCATGCGGTATTGCATAATTTTTTTTTATATATATTTTTAAAATGAAGTTCTATATATTTTCGCTCATTTTTAAAACATCAAATTTTAATTTTTTTACTTGCATTGTGTATAGGTTCCCCATGCTTCCCAAGATATCTCGCGTATTGAGACTCAAGTTTTGGATGGTTGAAGTACATTTCGCATGTGAAGTAATGTTGTGAAGTACAATACATATTGATTGATATATATATATATATATATATATATATATAAACAATAATAAGATTCTAGGTCTTGTTAGATGTTTGGAAAACAATAATAAAATTTTAAAAATGCAATTTATAATGTACATATATGTCCATTATTTTTCATCAATGCACATGTGTTGGCTTGAGGGGTCCTGACCCAGGTTTGGTAAGCAAGGTTTGGCAACAAACCCCTATGCTATTGGCCCTTTCGGCAGTGACTTGCTTTCGCAGGTCAAAGTCTCACCCGAAGTAGTATGGGTGGGTGTTGGAACCAGGTTTCTACACCTTGAGAAAGGATGGGTAAAGCAAGCAGAGCAGTGCTAGGTCCTATAATCCCTGATTACCTTATTCTACGCGGATTTAATTAAGTCTCTATTCACATCCACGTGCACTAGATATATAGCTATATGCTTGTTATAACATCAACACAGCAATACATAAACAAAACATAACAGATTTAGATCCAAGAATGCAGTATACATATCTTTCATAGCTTTAAGGAAAGAAAACACACAATACAACAATTATCAGTAATTCACATAAAGTACTCATAGATTCAATTCTTTAACAACCTTTTTCATTCATTAATTCATCAATTCTTCCTCAAAATTCCAATTCCCTTCCCAACCTGCACACACAATAGCAGGCTCCGCACATAGCTGGACTAGGATCTCCGCACACACAGTCAGCAGGAGTTCATTCCCCAAACCCAAATAGATAGTTTAAATCACAGTTCACATCAATAACCCATCATTTCTTATCCTTTGCAATACAAAATGCATCTCTATTTATAACAATCTATACTCAACTTTCCTATGGTCCACAACCTATGTTTTTCGAACCCCTAGTTTACCCGTTTACCCATTACAATGCGTTTGGGGCTTCGACCCATCCCAAAACCCCTCCCCTAGGCTAAATATAATAAAAATTATTCAAAATTGACCAGTTTTGCAACTTGTTAGGAGACCCCATTCCAAAAGTCCCCTGACACAATATTGTGACTTGTCTCGAGTCACTGTGGTGGTGCGACTTCTATCTGTGCCCACAAGGTATCAAGAGATCATCTGAGTTAAGGGAGTACATCCCGGCTTTGGGCAGCAACATTTTTTGTAAGAGAAACCAACTTCTGGGAAGGAGGATCTTCAGGGACCTTGATAACACGTGCAAGAAGCTAATTAAGACGCTTGTTTACGCCATTGATGTCTTATGTTAACCACAGGACGGAGGTAGTCCAGGGCTTTAGACGTTCAGCCATGACGTGTTGTTTATGTAAGAGCTTCTCAATCTCATCCTCGAGGTTAGTGCTAGTTTTCAATCGCGCCAAGTGCTCGGCAGGTACCAAGGTAGGCAGCGTAGCATTGATCTTTTCAACGGCTTCTTCTTTTTTACATAAGTCTTGATTGATTTTTTGGAGGACCGGATCGTGCTAGACCCGAGTCCAGAGCTGCATGGCTGACTCCAGCGACATGGCACCTTGAGAAATTTTCCCCATGATGGTCATTGTTGCATCTGTGATTAGACCAACATGCTAGGCACAGACTTCTGGGGGAGTGTCGGGCTATAATCTGGCCTGTAAGTCCAAAATCTATTGTTATAGCTGAGTCCTGACAGTGTGCATTTCGAGTCAAGACGTTTTGAGGACAACAACCAATTTTTCCACCTTATTTTGAGATGTATCCTCAGCTGTGATTTCCTCTATGACTTCTATGCAGAGCTGCTGGATCACAGTCTCAAGCTCTGCCTGTTGTGACACAACTTGGATTGATTCATCATTCTTCTACACAATGGTGCGCTAGGCTGCCGCAAGCTATCGTGTTGCTAATTGAGTGTGGTCACTAATGTCCTAGGAGACAGCATCAAGGATACCTTTTAAGTCATCATGCGGCAGCCGAGCGACATCCAACTGAATTCTTGTGACCTCCGGGGGTTGCATTCCAACTAAGGCACAATTACGGAAACTCCAGAGTCGATTGGCTTCCCTGATTTGTGTCGAGATGTTGTCGACTGACAGGGGTGGTGCATGGCCTTCACTGTATTGGGGGTGGTCCCTTTTGATGTGGAGAGCATGGAGGTCTACCTAAAGAGAGTCGATCCCTGCCTTCCACTTGGCCGTGATAAGTGCCCACTTATCCTCCGTAACCATGGTGACTGCGTCCACGATCTTCTCTAAGCCTCCGCTCGTTAATGTGACTGTCGTGTCGTAGTGCTCACGATGGGCATGATATTTCTTCCTTGGTTCTGTTGCCGATGCCCCCATCCTCTTAGTGTTGGGAGGAAGGGTGGTAGCTGTATCTACCTGGGTCGGAGCTGTATCGATTTTCTGTGGCAAGTTACCTCTAGGCTTGGCTGTAACTAATGCTGGAGTGTCAGGGAGACCTTTTTTCCATACGGGGGGCCACAGTGAGATCAATAGATCAATTTCTTCATCAGGTACCATATAAGGGAAATCCTTCCATCTCTGACTGGCAAGGCTACCAATCTGGACCTGGTGCATGGTGATTTGAAATGCAACAATATGCTTGTATTTGTCATATATGGTGGGGTATAATTAGGTTCGGGAGTTTATGGTAGTGGCGACACTGCTCTAGAAGAGGACCCAAAATACCTTTTTATCCTCGATGAATTTCTTATCCTTAGAGTCACATAAGTGAGCATACCCGATGCCTTCGCACATCCCAGTAGGGAGCTCCGGAATGACTGAATCCTCTAGTTTGTCCCAGGCAACTAGTGCTATGAGGAATAACAGCCATGAATAGAAGAAATATTTCCCATGCTCCTAAGACTCGCAGAAATTAGTGAGGAATTCATCCCACAATTATTGAGCCCAATTAAATAACACACCCTTCGCGCATTGGCCAACTAGCTAGATGACATAGGCTGGGACAGTCGCAACCTGGCACCTTCGCATGAGTTTGCAGGCTAACAGTCCAGTGCCCATCTTTGTAGCAGGTTCATTGATATTTTTTATTACAAACCCTCACTGATTTCATTATACTGCATAGGTTTCCCGAACAAACATAGTGGTAACGGCTTCAAACTTCTTTCCGAATTTCGTGGGTGGGTGCGGTCCTTGCATCGAGAGGCCTGTAATATTGTGGATCAACTCAGCATCAATAGGGACCCGGTTGCAAATACATAAGAAATGGTTGTGAATGAGGATGAGAAACCGGCACGTCAATCGATCTGTGATGTTGTAACAGCCAAAGTCGGGCATGCGAAGAAGATTCAGGAGTTCGAATCCCACCAAGCCATATACCCATCATTGAGGTACTATTGTGATTCCATCATCCTCATAGATTTTATCAAAATTTAATTCAGAGGAAAATTCTAGGAAAGCATCATGGTTCACCGATGACGGGGACCTCTCCTGGGGTTAGCAGAGTCTGCAGGTAGGTGATCAATCCATCGAATTTTTTAGTGTTTGTGTAGATGGTCTTTGTGGTCAAACAAAGGGGGGTAACCAGTTGATCAAGTTATCCGGGAGAGCCCCCTCCTAGTCATATTATTTTGAGGGTAGAGGCCTGGTACGTCTTGGGGAACTTCGGGGCATTTTTGGTGCTTATGGAGTAGTCCCCGAACTATAAGCTTTCTCCTTGCCTTTATTTGTGATCCATGGAGGGGGGAATTCTAACTTAGGCTCATCTTCCAGCACTTCTTCAACCTCAGGTTTAGTTGGGGCAGAGGTTTTGGCAGGGGTAGTAGTCAACATCCTTGTGCGAAAAATGAATCCTGGCTCTGGGTGACTACTCCCTAACGGAGGAGGTTGACCAGTCATGAGAGGGGTGTGGCAATTGTAATAAATTTTGCTGCTCGATTGCTTTCGTGAGACACTCAAAATATTTTTTTTGTTCACATGAGGCAATACCGCTAAATGGACTATCCTGCCCTCTTTTAAGCATTTTCCATCGGATGATAGGGAGAGATATTTTACGTGGGGCGGGTATCCCAAGGAACGATAAAAACTTCTCGTAACTTGACCTGCCAATGGCTCAGGAGCCGCTTCTCTCAACGGTAACTTCCACTTTTTACCAGAGGGTATAGTCCCAATGGCTATTTGTTGTGTCCTCAGTGATTTAGGCATACTTTTTATGCTAGGTTTACCGATATGTGATAGCCTCTTGTCTTCCCCCAGCACATGCTTGCTCCCTCAATAGCTCTTGGCCCAAGACCAAGAGATTTTTTGTATTTTTTCTACTAAGGCTTTAAGGGGGGCTGACATCGGAACCAACTACCTGACCCCTAGTTGTGTCACCATTGTGGGGGTGGCTTGATGCATGGGACTGCTACCTGTGGAACCTACTTGTGTCATAGGGAGCCTATTTCTTACTCGCAGGTCGACCGGTCCCATACAAAGGGAGTCCTCTGAGACATGAAGGCAACGCAACGTAGAGGCTTTTCCTAGCCAGGCCTTCCAAGCTTCTAGATCCTTACTGGCATCCTCAATATCCCCCTCATAGCATGGTACAGTGTCATAGGTTAGGTTGTCCCTATCTCACACTGTTAATTTATAGATATAATCCCCATCCTCCTCCTTAGGTATACGTTTTGCATAACATTTTCCTTCTACCGGATCTAGTGTTATAATGACACGTGTGCCCTTGTTCTCAAATATCATGCTACGATTTTTGAGATTGATGATACCCTCCATGTCTATAGCCTAGTCGAGTCCGACGAGCGTAGGGTAGGGATCCACATCTTCCACAATTTCTATCACTTAAAAGTCATCTAGGATCCTGACCCCTATTATATCCACCACGATGCTAGGGAGTCTACCTAGAGGAATGATTTTTTGTTGATTTTCCATTCAAAGCTGGATGGTGGGTCGCTCCAGCTTAGGTTCCCCCATGAGTTGCCAAGTCTGCTTAGGTAGTATATTGGCATCTGATCTGATGTCTAATATAACCCAACCCATCTCATAGTCACTGATCTGGATAGTCAGCCACATTTCCCTACCAGTGCGTCTTTGATATTTGTATAATTTATCTGCATCCTTGATGTCGAGTGACCTGGAAGCTCGTGTTGCGCAACTTTCTAGTAAATCCTTCATATTTCATACTGCATGAGGGTTCCGAAGCAGCCTCACACATGCTTGTAAGAAAGGTTTAACTTATGTAGTTACTTCCTTAGCTCTCCAGTGTGCAAAGGGTGGAATTTAGCCTCAAGGAAGTCCTTTTGAGCCTCCATAAACATTTCCCTAGCTTTTCCTAGGTCCAGAATTTTTGTTTTCTAACCTCCCTACAGATTAGTTAGTCAGTGTCGTCTTTCTCCTTAGCCCCCCTAGTTGCCAATCCACTGTGTGTTACTAAATTTACCTTGGTATCCTTTTCCCTTAGCCTAGTCTAGACCCTTCGCACCTTCTGCGCAAATGGGAGCTTATTTTCATATATCTTTTATTTTAAGGCTGGGAACTCTTCCAGTGTATGTCCCCACTGGCTACAATACCTGCAAGACTATCGTAAAGGGTTCAAACAATCCTTCGCCAAATTCCCCATGCCCCCATAGTTATAGCAGAGTGACTGGCCTCGACCCCAACCTGTGCTTCTGCTTCAACTCCCATCCCTCCCTCCAGGGGGGGAGTCATCCCTACCTAAGGGGGTTCTTGGCAAGGTAGGGTATTTTCTCCTGTTTATTATTTCATTAGGGCTTCGGAAGTCCTACTCCTCATGGCCTATCGATTGGAAAGACCAGCACCAGTGTCGCTTTGGTTCGAAAATAGGGGTACCATTATAGGGCCATTGGTGGATACTACGCACCCCTACTATGCAGCTCCCTCCATGCCAAAGTGCAGGTTCCGTTGAGCCCTGTTGTAGGTTCTGAATTTCCTAGTGCATAGCCTCAAGCTACACCTAGATCTGTTGTAATTCTACCGCAACATCCTCTAGAGGTGCAGCTTCTAATTTCATCACAGCTCCCAAGGCCTCATCCTGTGAGTCAAAATTTTGGCGCCCCATATGTACGCGTAAGTGAGGGAGTAGCATGGAAATGAACCATTCAATAAGATATTTTTCGTCGTACCGAAATCCTCCTTCTCTAATAGCTTTTTTTAGGCGTTGATCTGCTTCCCGTATGGACTCAGTTGGCCTTTGCATGAAATATTTCTATTCTGCTACGTCCTGAGAGTAGGATTTAGGGTTCCGGAACTGCTTTTCTAGGGCATCCTTAATGTTTTGGATAGTTGTGTTCTTATTTTGCGATATGTATCCCATATACTAGTCCATAGCCCTTCCTTCAAAGGCTAGTGATAGCTGCGCTTTTTTCATTGTGTCACCCATCACAGCCTACACGACCCATACCGACTCCATCACAAACCAAAACCGCTCCATGTCTTCATCGGTCGTTCCCTTGAAGGTAGGTATCTTCAATTGCACTTTCATGGTTTCCTAAGGGCCCTTTGAATGTGCTCTTCTCTAGTATTCTTTTTTCAGTACCTGATCCCTTTCTCACATTCCTTCGGTCTTGGCAACGGAACCATTTTTTGGCTCGAGGGGTCCTGACTTAGGTTCGGTAAGCATGGTTTGCCAACAAACCCCTATACTACTGACCCATTCAGCAGTGACCTGCTTTCATAGGTCAAAGTCTCAGCCAAAGTAGTATGGGTGGGTGTTGGAGCCAGGTTTCTGCACCCTAATAAATGATGGATAAAGCAAGCAGAGAAATGCTAGGTCTTGTAGTCCCTAATTACCTTATTCTACGCAGAGTTAATTAAGTCTCTATTCGCATACACATGCACCAAATCTATAGTTATATGATTGTTATAACATCAACACATTAGTACATAAAGATAACATAACAGATCTAGATCCAAGAACACAGTATAAAGATCTTTCGCAGCTTTAAGGATAGAAAACACACAATACAACAATTATCAGTAATTCACATAAAGTACTCACAAATTCGGCTCTCTAACAATATTTCGCATTCATTTATTCATCAATTCTTCCTTAAAATTTTAATTCCCTTCCCAACCTATGCACACAGTAACAGGGTCCACACATAGCTAGACTAGGATCTTCGCGCACATTACTAGCAAGAGTCCGTTCCCCAAACCCGAACAGATAGCTTAAATGACAGTTCGCATCAATAGCCCATCATTTCTTATCCTTTGCAATACAAAATGTATCTCTATTTATAAAAATCTAGCCTTGACTTTCCTATGGTCCGCAACCCATGGTTTTCGAACCCTTAGTTTACCCTTTGACCCACCCCAAAACCCCTCCGCTAGGCTAAATATAATCAAAATATTCAAAATGGACCAATTTCGTAGCTTGTTAGGAGACCACGTTCCAACAACATGTATAGAAAAAATTTTCATCAATGCACATGGGAAAACTACTTGAACAATTAATTGCATTCTAGAACATATATATACATATATATATCCAATACATGCAACAATTTTCTATTAGGAATAGAGATGTGGGTCAAATCCCACGAAAATTCAGAGAAGTACTCTGAGTCTCTTGTCTGAAAGGAACCTTCATACAAAACTATACTATGGATGATTTATTTGCATTCCATACATTTTACCAAAAAATCCCACGAGAAAAATAGGTGACATTCATTCCATGTATATATCCAGTACATGCAACATTTTGCATCAATGCACATAAAAAAACTACATTCAGTTAATTGCATTCTAGAACATATATATTCGGTACATGAAACATTTTCCATCGATACGCCATAAGTATTTAACTATTTGAACATTTAATTTCATTCTAGAACATATATATATATATATATATATATATATATATATATATATATATATATATATATATATATATATATATATATATATATATACATGCAACATTTTCATCAATGCATGTATAGAAAAGCTACTTTCAGTTGATCCTGGTGTGCATGTACCAAAACAATTTGTACATCTGCAAACACTTGCATAGATAACATAACAAGGTAGCTCAATTTTTAGTTGAGTTCTGGAAGTTCTAAAACATAATCCAAAGAGAATAAATTGTTGGATAGTTCAATAAAAAAAATTGCAATGGAATGCCATCTTCAATGATCCGTTCATGATCAGATTCTGAAATTTTATATTTCTTAATTTTTGGTTTTTTCTTTGATTGAACCTCTATCAACTTTATGCATGTTGCACACACCAAGTGACTATATTGACAACTTATGACATCAGGTTCATAGTCTTCAAAGTAATCAAAATCCCCACATTGATTAGTTTGTCTGAAAAAATAACCTTTCAGTATAATAGATCCTCTTTCATATGGAAACCCGTAATCATCATAGTTTTATAATAATTTCATTCTTTGTTCCGTGCAATGCATCAAATAATACGTCACATTTTCATCATTTTTTGTAGTTGCAATTACAACAAAAACATGTCTTTCACAATAAAACAAATTTAACAAAACTAAATGTATTTAAATTTATTTCTAGATCTTTATCATTTGAAAGAAATTCAAATGTTACCTTCTCTAACAAGATCAGAAACTCGATCACCACCTAATGCTATTGTACTCTCCTCTGATTTCATTTCTTCAAACTTTGCAACAAACATTTTTCCCTTTGTATTTAGCTTTGTATGTTTCCAAAATTTTGCATACATTTTGTTTTCAAAAACGTGATTGGATTTTGTGTTGTCTATGTAAACATGACAAAAACAAGGATATTTTATTTTATCCTATGCCAACACATTTATGGACAAATTTGTTTTAATTGAATGTAATTTTCAAGTCCCTTTTATTTTTTCAACGTCATTTCCAATTTATATATCTACTTCCTCGATCCCAATATGTCAAAAGAACCTTTATATGGAAAATTCAAAGAAGAATGTATACATGATATCAAAATAAAATCAAAGATAATCAATCCGAGATAGTCAAATTGTGATAAATGTACATTATTTAAAATTAGATATCCAATAAAAATTAAATTGAATGTACCTTCACACTTCCCTTGATCGGTTAGTCTCATGGCTTAGAGCAGCGACGCACCATTCAACAACTTCTTTAGCTTCCACAAGTCAATTTTGAGAGGGATTCATTTGATATCTTTGAAGTGCTTTTTTTATGCATGCCCCTGCAACGTCATGTTCTCCTTTTCCAGGACCAGTCTCCAAGAAATTCCAACAATGTTTAATGCAGGTTTTCTTATGAAGACAACACAACCAAAAGAATGATCGTGCATATTTGAATTGATCTGCGCATCCATCTGACCATATCCAATGTTCATTGAATGTTATTCCTGACTTTTCAAGGAGTCACAATGTTGGGAAAAATACTAAGAGGGCGGGGGGGGTGTTGAATCAGTATTTAGATCTTATAACTTGAATTTAGCTTTTCCTTTTGCATAATTGCATACACGACTTTTATGAACTAGACTCGTGTATACACGCGGATATTCTGAAAGAAACTCATGTATACTGATATAAATTTCTAGTTTATAAAGTATCTCAGAAATAGACTTTAAAATAGATTTACCAGTTATGCATCAGGTTAGTTAAACAGGAAATATGTGCAATAACATTAGTATAAAAAATCACACAACTGGAACATACATGAACACCAATATTTAAGGTGGAAACCCAATTCAGGAGAAAACCATCGTTGTTGTCGTCTTTGTCTTCAATATTTATTATATGGAAAAATGTTTACAACATTGTACTGATGTAGACTCATATCAGTATGGATGATTCTACCTGACTCACTCGTTTACCAACTGTTACTGGAAGGGAGCTCCAACCCCCTGATCTCGTTTACCACCCACTCCTAGAAGGGAGCTTCACCCCCTGAACATAACACCAGCTTCTACTGACAAGAAGCTTCTACTTCCATATTGAAGGCTTCAACCTTCAGACCCACTACAGACCACATTTCATCAATTTTCATACTGGATCAAACAGCTTCAACACAACCCTTTATCAACAATCATAAACTTTTCCCAACACTTCAATTAGAACAATGAAAACATTGTGACCAGAACTTCATAAATAATGCAGACTTTAGAATATATATGCATATAAAAACTCAACCCTGAACAGTCATTTATTCAAATAGCATACGCTACTTTACTTCACTGAAGCCGCGTACATACATGCTTTCCTGCACATCAAACCGCGTATAATTCTATGTATTTTATTCTTCAGAAAATCCTAACTTCCATATGCTATTTTCATGAAGTGAACCTGCATATATACATGCTTTTGTTGAAACCAAATAGCATATAGATCTATAAAAATAATTTTTTCAAAACAGACCAAATCTATAAAACTTACCTAGATTTATTCATTTTCTTCAGCAAACTTCCACCAGTTCTTCATCATTCCTTCAGTAGGTCATTATAGAGATTCATCATCATCAGATCTAGAGATCTTGAACCATCATTATATCCATGGGTGCATCATAGGTTGAGATCTATCAATTAAGAATAGAGTTCATCCATGCAAATATTCCTTGGATAAATTTATTCATCAACAACCCTTACACATGCACACTTTGCACTATGATCTTCCTCTCCTTAAATAGATTTAGCTTTTACCAATACCATAAGTCAAAACCACTCTACTTCTGATGTTATTCTTAGATGGAATAAAATAAACAATGCATCGCTCAATACTGTGTGCCAATACCATGGTAAAGCCCCCTGGTATTATAAATTCGGAGCACAAATACGCATACGTGACTTGGGACATACGTATATGCGTACATACGTGACTTGGGACGTATGTATCCATGTACATATGCGACTTGGCCTTTACAAACCTGCGTATAAATTGTGACATATTAAAAATAACATTTCTCTGGCATATACTAGAATTATTTTCTCTATCAAGTAGGTTGCCATCAAGGACAACACATTACATCATATTTCCAATAATCTCCCCCTTTTTACTTGATGGCAACCACGATGGTGTCTGATCACCACAATAGATAGATACATTAATGATCACCATTATTCAAACACGATGATATTCTCCCACTTTGACATCAAGGGCAAGGGTCGGACCAAAACCAAAGCAAGGTTTCTCTTCCCTTGTAGAGAGATGAGCTCTGTAGATTTGAAGTGCACTAAATTTACCATGCCCCCCCTGATTTCATGCTGAATCTTTAGACAGATTTTTCAATGACGTAGATGACTCTATAAAAAGTATGACCATTCATATCGCCAAGGAATCATACTTACATCAATGATCCAACCAAGTGGAATCACATATTTGATTGAACTTCCAAACCAAGTGTGTTCACAAATTTGACCAAGTCCTTACATGACTAAATATAACAATTTTACATCATAGGTCTCAACATGACCTTTTCATCAAATTAAAAATATAAATAACACCAATGAATATCAATCATGAGATTAGACCACAACAAACACTTAGAATTCCAAAAATTCATCCTTTCCCACAGGACAAGTGCTCCATGGAAAATTTTAGGGGCTAATATTTGCAGGCGAGCTAATTTTCCATGGTTTTTCCAAAAAAAAGATTGGGCAATTTCCATTTTTTTATAAAAGTAATTCACCCAAATTTTACAATATAAAACTATTTTACCTTAAAAATCATCTAAATTATATAGATAATATATATAATGTCGTTATAAATTTGAATAATTTTACAAATACATCAATAAAATTTTTATAGTTTTCATATTAGGGACTAGTGAGATTTGCCAATTTTTTAAACTTAAAAACAGTTTTCCATCCTTAAAATTTTCCCCACCCCCTTAGCTTGTGCATCGTGAACACTTTCAACAATAAATCATCAAGGCATCTTCAAAAATTTACAAAATGAAACAAAAATGTAAGAACTGGAACATCACCAAAGATACCCAACAACACTGCAACCATTCTGAAAATGCTGACCCAGAAAATTATGCCAGCAAAAACCCATACGTGACTTTCTGTTTATAAACTCATGTATATACGAGAAATTCCTCTATGAAATCCATGTATCCAATTTAATCTTCTAAATTTAAGCAGATCTGATATTCTGAGCGGCAGAGACAACTCCTAGCTTTTGTCTGAGATATTCGAAGGCTTCCCTAGAAAGAGGTTTAGTAAATATATCAGCAACTTGTTCTTTAGTGGAAACATACTCCAATTTCACCTTTTTTTCAAGCACCTGTTCTCGTAAGAAGTGATACTTAATAGGAATGTGGTTGGTCTTGTAATGCATAACAGGATTCTTTGAGACACTGATCGCAGTTGTATTGTCACACATAGTAGATATGGAAGGTGAACATGTGATTTGAATGTCTTGTAAGGTCTGCATCATCCAAAGAAGTTGTGTGCAACATGATACGGCAGCCACATATTCTGCTTCAGTTGTAGATAAGGTAATATAGCTTTTGTTGGCGAAAAGTCAGGTCTCGCGGGCAAGACCCAGGTTCAAGGGGTTGTGGCCAACAAGACAGCCTTTTCTTCCCTTCGCTCAAGATACTAATCGAGGCCCCATATAGAATGCACCACCATTAGTGCTCTTTTGATCATCAACATTTCCATCCCAATCTGCATCTATGTAAGCATGAAGAGTGAGGTCAACATTTTTTGGATACCATAGTCCAAAGTCTTGAGTTCCTTGTAGATATTTGAATATTATTTTGACAGCCTGAAGGTGAGACCCTTTTGGATTAGCTTGGAATCGTCCAACAATCCCAACTTCATGCATAATGTTTGGTCTTGTCCTGGTTAGACAAAGTAGACTTCCAATCAGGGATCTATATTCAGGTTGATTCACTACGGGAGAATCATCATGAGAACTGAGGTTACACCTAGTTATCATTAGTGTGCTTATAGGCTTGCAGTCTTCCATCCCATACTTCTTCAAATGCTTTGAGGTATTTCACGAGATAAAAATACACCGTCGCCATCATAATTTGTAATCCATAGAAGCAAAATTTCTCCGATCATGGACTCTTCATTACTTCCAAAAATGATATCATCAACATATACAACCACAATCAATAGTTTATCATTTTCAGTTTCTTTGTATAAGTTGCTATCAACAAAACCCTTTGAAAATCCTTGTCGATGAAGATATTTGTCAAGACGATAATACCATGCCCTTGGAGCTTGTTTGAGACCATATAAAGCCTTTTTAAGTTTACAAACAAATTTTTCATCATTTCCCAAAATGAATCCTCCTAGTTGTTCTATATAAACTTCTTCTTTTAGATCACCATTGAGGAAAGCAGATTTGACATCCATTTGATAAGCTTTGATTTGTTGAAAGCTTGAAAAAGCAAGAAACATTCTGATGGCTTTAAGTCTGGCTACGGGAGAAAATGTTTCTTCAAAGTCTCTACCTTCTTGTTGAGTATACCCTTTACAAACAAGTCTAGCCTTGTTTCTAATAACATCTCCATTTTCATTTAACTTGTTTTTGAATATCCATTTTGTTCCAATACCATTTTTATCAGGAGGTCTTGGAACTAGTTCACAAGTATAATTATTCTCAATTTGATCAAGTTCTTCATTCATGGCTTGAATCCAACATTCATCTTCGCTAGCTTGATTGACATTCTATGGTTCAATAGTGGATAAAAATGCTACATAGCTAGTAGACCCTACAAGAGTTCTTCTTGTTTGGACACCTGATCCCTTTTCTCCAAAAATTTGAGATTCTGGATGATTCTTTTGAACATACCTGGATGGAGCCTTTTCAGATAGATCTTCTTCTGCTGCTTCATTAGGTTAACCTTATATATTATCTCTATTTGATGCAGGAATATATACATCATCATCATCTTCAATTGTTCCCTTTTGGAGTTGAGAGAGATTCATCAATTACGATGTCAATGCATTCAACAATCTTCCGAAGTCTTTTATTGTAGCATTTATATGCTTTAATTCTAGAAGAGTAACCAAGAAATATTCCTTCATCTGCCTTAGGTTCAAACTTTCCAAGTTTTTCATCATTGTTCTTGATAAAACATTTGCTTCCAAAAACTTTAAAATTCTTTATAGTGGGAAGATTACCACACCAAAGCTCATATGGAGTTTTATCACTATTTACACAAACATGTGCTTTGTTAAGAATATTTACAGTAGTATGTGATGCTTCTCCCCAAAATGTGTCCCGTGTTCCTGAATCATCAAGCATAACTCGAGCCATCTGTTGAATTGTTCTATTCATTCTTTTTTCTACGCCATTTTGTTGTGGCATACCAGCTACATAAAACTGTCTTTTTATGCCATGTTGTTCACAAAAATCAAATAATTCATCTGATATATATTCTCCTCCATGATCAGATCTAAGACACTTGATTTTTAGATCTAATTCATTTTCAACCAATGCTTTGAAGATCTCAAATTTTTCGAATGCTTCATCTTTGTGCTTTAGCAACCCAATCCAACACATTCTAGAGAAAACATCAATAAACAGAATATAGTATTGTTCTCCACGGGGTGACCTTTTTCTCATGGGTCCACATATATAAGTATTGATGAGTTCAAGAGGCTTACTTTCTGATCCTTCCTTGGCATTAAATTTCACTCTGGTTTGCTTACCGAATTGGCAAGATTTGCATATGGTACTTTCAGGCAGAGTAATATTGGGAAGATCACGAACAGATTTCAGTCTACTAGATTTTTTGATTTGAGAAAAGCTCAAATGCCCCAATATTCTATGCCATAACCAATTTTCTGAAGATTTACCCAAGTAGCATTGTTCTTTACAGCTTTTCAATACATACAAATTTCTTGGTGTTCTATTTCCTTTTATGATTGTTTTTCCTTTATCCAAATCACGTAGCACACATTCTTTTGAGCTAAAGACATCTTCAGTTCCTTGATCACACATTTGAATTACACTTAACAGGTTATGCTTTAATGCATCCATATACATAACATTTTTAGCTTTCACCTTTTCTTTTAGAAAAACATAACCTTTTCCCTTAATGACAACAGGCGTATCATTTCCAAAAGTAACATCCTTTTCTCTTTCTAAAGCATTGTATGAAAGAATTTTATTTCTGTCACCTGTCATGTGTTTGCACATCAAATATCAATGTACCATTCATTTTATTATCCTTATGCAAATAAAGCTATGCCACAGTTCTCAACCTATAATTCCTTCTTTCTCCATACTTTGGAATTTGATGGTATATGCTCTTTTGGCTGAAGTTTGCTCCTCCATTCAGATTCTTCATGACCAAAGTTATTGCAATAAGCACATTCAATTTCATTTTGAAGAGGAGAAAAGATTTTATATGTATTCTTCTTTATTCCAGTATCAATTATTTTCTTTCTTTATTCTCTAGTCATGATGGTCTTGTATGCAACACATTGAACAACTTTATGACCAAAATTATGAAATGAGAAACATTGTCCATTGAAAAAGAAATTTCTGCGATCATTGAACCTTCTATTTCTGTTTACCTGTTGGTTGGTATTTCTTTGAAAGGTATTCCTGTTAGTGTTATTTGTATTGAGGTGGTCATGCTTTACCTGTAAAGTTTCTTTATTTCCTTGTTGAGTGGCAGAATGTTGTAGGCTGGCTGTAGCTGATTTTAGATAGTTTGGTGTTGAAGACTGAGAAGATTCTCCAACATATCCAAGACCTTTCCTTATAAGAGGAGAATGTTGTACCTTGATAGTTTCATCTAAGGTTTCAGATCCTTTAGCAAATCTAAGATTCAAAGTCTTTACCTTCTTAATTTCTTTTTTTAGACTTCCTACTTCACATATATTCTAATTTCTCATTGTGTTTCTCCTTTTCTTCAAGCTATTTTTTTAGAGTTTCTATGGATATTTTGTTTTCTTCCAAACATATTTTGAGTTGATTGATTTCTTCAAGAAAATCATTGTTCTAGAGCATCCATAAAATTATCCTTTTCTTCTCTAGACTCTTTTTCAAATTCCATGAGAAGTCTAATATCTTGATCAAATTCTTCCTCACTATCTGATAACCCATCACTATCTTCATGAGTATAATAACTTTTTCTAGTGCTAAAACTCTTCTTATTTATTCTTGCTACTTCTTTTCCTTTTTCATGTGTTTATTTATGAGGACACTTAGCAGCATAATGAACAACTCTTCCACAAGAAAAACATTTGAAAGGAAGCTTACCTCTGAACCTTCCAGTGCCACGTTGGAGCTTTTTTACAAAATTTACCTCATCTTCTTCTAAAATATACCCTAATCCTTCTATTTCTTGTAATTATTTTCCTTTTGTAGAGGCTCTAAAGATAGCTTCTTTGGCTTCAGAAGATCCTCCTTTTCTCATTTCACATGCAGTTAGAATCCCATGAAGTTGGAAAATAGTAAGACTTTGAAGATCCTGTTTTTCTTCAATAGCAGACACTTTTGACTCAAATTTTGAAGTTAGAGATCTTAAAAAAATTTCAACCAGAGTAGTGTTAGTTATGGTTTCACCCAAGTTTCTCGTACAATTTACAATATCATCTAGATGTAAAAATAAACTGGCAATGCTCTCCTCATTATGCATCCTTAGATTTTCATATTGAATTATGAGAGTTTGGAGTTTAGCACTTTTTACCTTTGTATCACCTTCATAGCTTAGAATGATTTTGTCCCATATTTCCTTTTTTGTATTGAAAACCATGACTCGACAAATTATAAACCACCGTACTCTCTAATAGTGAATTATTGACCATACATTTGCATTTGTTTCATAAACTTCTTTCTTTCTCGTTGCAACCGTTGAACCGAGGTTGGATATTGATAACCACCAACAATAGCCCATAACTGCTCCAAGAGATCAAGGATAGATCTTTTCCTTGTTTTCCGTAAGATTAAATTGTTCCGTTGAAAAGTGGAGGCCCTGATAGATGTTGTCCCATCTTGATTGCTCATCTTGTCTAATCTTCTCCTTCTAACAACCTAAGCTTCTTCTCGAACGACTCTGTCTCGATACCAATTTTTGGGAAAAATACCGAGAGGGGGGGGTGAATCGCATTTAGAGCTTATAAGTTGACTTTAATTTTTTCTTTTGCAGAATTCCATACGTGGTTTTTATGAACTGAACTCCCATATACACACGGATATGCTAAAAGAAACTAGCGTATACTGATATAAATTTCTAGTTTAGAAAACTTCTCAAAAACAGTCTTTAAATCAAATTCATCAGTTATGCATCACGTTAGATAATCAGTAAGTATGTGCATTAACAGTAGTATAAAACATTACACAAGTGGAACACTCATGAACACCAATATTTAAGGTGGAAACCCAATTTGGGAGAAAACCACCACTGTTGTCATCTATTTCTTCAATATTTTTTATATTGAAAACTCTTTACAACATTGTACTGATGCAGACTCATATCAGTATGCAGGCTTCTACTTGCAGAAGGTTGTAAGCTTGAATCATTTACTAGCTGCAGACTGGAAGGGAGCTCCAACCCTCAGATCTCATTTACCAGCCACTCCTAGAAGGGAGCTTCAACCCCCTAACCATAACACCGCCCTCCTACTGCAGGGGAAGCTTCCACTTCCATACTGAAGGCTTCAACCCTCAGACCCACTGCAAACCACGTTTCATCAATTTTCATACTGGATCAAATAGCTTCAACATAGCCCTTTATCAACAATCATAAACTTTGCCCAACACTTCAACTAGAACAGTGAAAACACTGTGACCAGAACTTCAGAAATAACCCAGACTTCGGAATAGATATGCAGATAAAAACTCAACCCTGAACAGTTATTGATTCAAATAGCATACACTACTTTTCTTCACTGAAGCTGCGTACATACGTGCTTTCCTGCACATCAACCCGCGTATACTTCTGTGTATTTTATTCTTCAGAAAGCCCTAACTTCCATACGTGTTTTTCATGAAGCGAACCCGCGTATATACGCACTTTTGTTGAAACCAACTAGCGTATAGATCTGTAAAAAATAAATTTTGCAGAACAGACCAGATCTATAAAACTTACCCAGATTTATTCATTTTCTTCAGCATACTTGCGCCAGTTCTTCATCATTCCTTCAGTAGGTCATTCTAGAGATTCATCATCATCAGATATAGAGATATTGAATCATCATTATATCCATGGGTGCATCATAGATTCAGATATATCAATTAAGAACAAAGTTCATCCATCTAGATCTTCCTTAGAGAAATTTATTCATCAACAACCCTTACACATGCACACTTTGCACTATGATCTTCTTCTCCTTAAATATATTTAGCTTTTACTAATACCATGAGTCAAAACCACTCAACTTTCGATGGTATTCTTAAGAAAAATAAAATAGACAATGCAACACTCAATACTGTGTGCCAATACCATGGTAAAGCCCCCTGGTATTATAAATTTGGAACACAAATAGGCATACACGACTTGGGAGGTACTTATCCGCGTACATACGCAACTTGGCCTTTACAAAACCACGTATACATTGTGGCATATTAAAAATAACATTTCTCTGGCATATACTGGAAATATTTTTTCTGTCAAGTAGGTTTCCATCAAGGACAACATCATCAAGTAGGTTGCCATCAAGGACAACACATTACATCATATTGCCAACACATAACATTTCCAAAACAATGTTGTACAAAATATGTATCATGTGTATGATCATCATTGATATAAAAGTGATATTATTTAATGATATGTCGATTTTCACTCGTGCTTTCTATATGATCGACGTTTTTTTCAGCATGTCTATATAGAATATGGACGAGCATGGAGACTTGGTCAGAATGATAGTATTCACTCTGAATTTATTTTTGTGGAACAAATGTGTAGTTTTCTGCAAAATCAATTACTAACAAAATGGTCCCTCGTGGAAAAAATTCACGGGAGTTTTTGAATTTCAAGTATTTCCATTGAGCTCTATGTGAATGCTTGGTGTATTTATAAACTTCTGCCACAAACTTTGTCAAAAAGTCTATCACAAAAATTTCTGCTTCTCCCAATTCATTTCTTTTAGAACTATTTGCACCATTAATCGATGTATGGATATATTCATATCTATTCCATTTCACCTTCATTTTGGAAAATTATTTAACATTTATATTAATATGATATTTGTTTTCAAATTTAGTTAGCTTTCCACAATCATCGCATTTGTTACCACCAACACATTTATTTTCGTAAAATAGATCATTGTTGGGTGCAGGAATTACACTTACTCAAACTCCTCAACACTTAATTTTTCAACCTGGGGGATCCGTAAACTTAGAGATGAAGCACAGGCAATGCCAGAGATGGTATGAATCTTCCTAATAAATCCCTAATTTCTTTAAAGGAAACATTGTAGAATCAAATTAAAAAGAGAAAAAGGCAACTTGAGCCATCAAAATAATCTAAGACTGGAACAGCAAAGAATGTATTTGCAAGAGGGAATTAAAGATAAAAGGAAATCACTCCAGTTATTTATTGTTTAACTACTAAGTGTGTGTTTTTTCTTTAGTAGAGACACTTAGCAGTCTCATCCTATGGGACCTTAAACCTGCTCCTTTAGAGATTTCCTTCTTGCACTATCGCAGTCTTCTTGTACTAGTGCAGGAACAGAGATTTATGCATAAGGTATAAATGGTGTCTTTACTAAAGGATTTTTTTACTTCATGCAAGGGCTTGAAATTTTCTAGGTTCAAAGCACTCAGATCCTGTGGCAAGAAATTAGTTCTTGCACTATATCAGAGCTTCTTGCACTTAGCATTTAATTCTTAAAATTAGTGCTTAATTATTGCAAGTGATATTCTACTATTAAATCAAATTGCACACATAAAAAGTTAATGTTTTTTATCTTAACAGACTATAGGAATAAAGAAACAATCCATATACATTTATCCTGTCATAAGCATTTAATGAAAGAAAGAAGATTATGGGAAGTAGACTAAGAAGTCTTCTTGCATCACACCAACGTGCACTGGTGCAAGTTCATTTCTCCTACTTTGACTAGGCAGGGAAAACTAGTCAAATATAATTTCAAAAAAGGAGATATCACACCAACGTGCACTGGTGCAGGGTTATTTCTCCTGCTTGGACCAGGCAGAGGAAAACCAATCGAAAATCAAGTACAGGAAAGGAAATTGCAGGAAAAGGAAATTTATCTACTTCAGACAATGGATCCACTTTCACTCAAACAGGAATGCATGTGCTTAAAATTAAATCACACTTGACAATATAAACACAAATTACAGGAAAATGGGAAATGGGGTAAACATGTTTGCTTGGCTAGGCCCTAGCCAACCAGTGCCTTTCCCTTTTAAATAAAAATGTTTCTCAGTACCTTAATCAATTCATCAGCTCAAATATAGAAACGAAATTTGTGAAACATGAGGCAGATCTCCCTTTTATTAATTCACTAAGGCAAGTACATATATTAATAAATCGTCTAGCCCAAATTCAGGTGATAACAAAATACAACAACCTGTTATCGCCTCTCTGGCTATGTCTCTATTCTCTTTTGCTATCAAAAATTCGCTGCTTAGTCCTATTTACATTCTACATTATATAGATCTTTGGCCAAAGGAAAAAATAGATCATTCAACCGATTTATAACCAAACGCAGAATTTAGCTTTTGGCCTTCAAAATTAGACAGTTAGCAAAACTAGCTGTAGCCAATCTCTAGCTTTCGTCCTTCACATACTTGGTCTCAGCTGCCTTTGGGTCAATCTTGCTATCATGGTTGAAGCTGCTCAAAATGAGGTGGTGATCAAGGAGGTTCGAATCTTCTACAAGGATTTTTTGTGCTGACAATGGTGCCTCATCCGATCCTGCACTAGGATCAGTGGTCACGGTAAGTACTCTAACTACCAAATAAACATTGGAGATATCAATAAGTTACAAAGAGTGATTAAAAGCAATAAATCATGCAATAAATGATTAATTATTGCTAAGTTGAATTAAAAGTATGAAAAATAAATTTTATATAAAATATATCACTGTGCTTGGACTAGTGCAAGATGAGGGTGCATAAATGAGGTAAAACTGAGGTAAATGGTTATGATTTAGGAAGGGGAAAATGGGAAAAAGAGAGAAAATTAGGGGCCTAACATCCTCCCATCCCTAGGCTGTTGTGTTTCCCCACACAACTCTTTATCTTTGCAAAAAAACTTCAAAACTTTGAGCATTTCAGCTCAATCCTGCTCTGACATACTGACATCAGCCTACAATGTTTTAGACTTCTTCTTTCTGATGTTCTTTAGTTTCTTTGTCACCTTTTTAAGTCGCTTGAAACATTGCATAGCTCGATACTTCCAAACTCTAACTTCTCCTTTCTTTTTCTAGATCTCCGCAGTTAATTCTTCTTTACTTTGTTCTTTATCCTCCTGCACTTTAGCTATGAGTTGTTCTAAGTTTTTCACTTGAACCTCTAGTTCAACTATCCGAGCAGTGTGAGTTACCAAATCTTCTTCTTATTTTGTCTCGGTAGGGGCTGTGTCTACCTTAGGGACCTCAATATCCCTCATGGATACATAAAGAAATTCTTCTTCTTCCATCTCGACAGGGGCAGTATCTTTTTTAGGGACTTTAGTATCCCTTGGGGTTTCAGAAAATGCTTCTTCCTCTTCCTCTTCTTCTTCTTCATGTAGTTCTTCTTCTTGTTCTTCTTCTTGCACTAGTGCAGAAGGGGATTCAAAATCTTGTAAGGACAGTGGTTCTTTTCCTGCACAAGATTCTTCATTCCTTTCCTGGGCCCTTTTAATGAAATCGGTCAACAGAGTGTGATCTTCGACCTCTACAAATTTTTTTGTGTCCAGAAGGACTGATAGGTTGTCTTCTTCGTGGGTTTGTGCCTATACTGGTTGTGTAGAAGGAGTCTCTTCAAAATGTGCACTAGTTGTCTTCTTATTTGGAGATGGGGCCTTTTCTTCTGTTGATTTTTTAGGTCGTTTCCTTTTTGCACTGGTGCAAGAAGGACTCCCCTTTACATTCTTACTAGAACCCTTGATTATGCTAGCGAGGTTCTCTGTCACCTTTCTAGCAACTGTATTTTTATGTAGTTGTTTTAACAACACTTCCTAGGTCATGCCTTTAATTTCTAATTGTTTCTCGACCAAGATCTTTATCAGGCCATGGTGATATAACTTCTTGTCGACCTAGTCTGCCCGTCTGTCCTGCACACTCTTGGCCATTTTTTCCAAGCTCTTTAGCAAAAAAAAGGGGAAATAAATCATCCAATGGATGTGTCAGCCACCTCCTAAATGCTGCAACATCCTAAAATGGTACGCAAAAGTGGGGGAGTACCTCCCCTCACAGGTTACCAATTTCAATAGGATGAAAAGGAGGTCCTCCCACTGTCCCAGCAGGGCACTGCGCGAAATTCCTTTCTTCCAATCTACCTTCATATTCTTGTCAATGACAAAATGCTGCCATCGCTTCCTTTCTATTTTCTGATTCTCAAACCACTGCTCACCAGTATTTACAAGGCCAGTCACTGCTGCTATAAACTCTTCTGTAACCTCAAATTTTAGAGGCACAATTGTCACTCAGCCACTTTTGAAACTTTTGGAAAACTGTAGGGCCACTTCATGATTATGCCCGTAAAAATTTTGCAATAATTGAAGAAATCCTGAGTCTCACAATAGTGCAAGAATATTGTGATGCTCAGCAGTTTGTTCTACCCTACTGAGAGATGAAGGTTCACTTCGAACAGGTGGCATCACTGCTTAACGGTTATGAATAGTCTATAATTTACATTGAACACGAGGAAAATTGGTTCTTATAGATAGGGATCCAACCGTTCACCATCCCTTCTATCTTATCACCCATTAATTCCACTGAAATAGTCGTGGATGCACAACATATTTGAGATCGTGCCTGACTGGTGCTTGTGGCGACGTTTTAATGACTAGGTGAGGTAATCATTACGAGTGAAGGACATCTAGGGTTATGGAGGAAAGGGGAAATTATATCCAAGAAACAGTTAAACACTTCTTCACTGCTTCATAAATCAAAAAATAACTTTAGCATTCATTAAAAAAATGATCATGATTCTTAACTTAAAAACACCTTATACTTTAAATAATTTTCTCCTAGTTAATATGATAGCAAAAGTAATCATCAACTATGTGAAAGGAATTCTTATAAAATTTCATAATGACCACTTTCCTATGATGTATGCTATGAAAAGAAAAAAATGTACTATGTTTCTGACAGGGTGCATACTTGCACTGGTATGCTTGCACTGCTTAAACTATGCTATTCTAATGGTACCATTATTCTTGCATTATTATATAGGACAACATGTTTGCACTAGTGAAAGCATAGTATTTGAAAAAAAGAACAGGGAATTTAAGTAAAATATAGGTTGGACTTCCAACATGGCTTCCTCAACTTATACTGGAAATTTTCTTCACCCTTTCTTGATGCTTTAGAGCATATCCTTTTTCTCTTTGTGTGCGCGATCATGCAATGAACTCATAAGTGAACAAATAAGTGGGAAAAGGGAAATTTTAGAATGGGAATGAATTTTGTTACAGGGATTCCAGGAATAGTACCATAAGAGGGGATAAACAGAAGTGGGATAGGGAAAAAAATTCAAGGGTAAAGTGGGATTTTTATGAAACGGATAAGGTAGATTCATAAGAATATGGGAAGGTTAATCATTCAGGGATTGAAGAAGAAAACTGAGGGAATATTATGAAAGTGGAATATGAATAAAGGCATAAAATTTATGTAAGGTCTACCTGCACTGGTGCAAGAAAAATAACTCCAGCGAGAATTAAGCATTACTTGAATAAAAAATATCCAAGATAATTACCCCAATTGTAGAAAGGTTCGTTTTGCTAAACCTGCTTTTACTTGGTGGTTGCTAGCATATCTAAAGATCAAGCAACATTCTCTTTTTATTAGAATTTTTTAATCTTCCTTCCAACAAGCTGGTTTTTAGGTTGATCCTTCTGTAATCATGTCAACGAACTGATTTTCATAATTGCAGGAAAATATGTTTTCTTTACTTTTTTTTTTTTGTATTTAAATTTTTTTTTTTTCTTTAAGAAGAAGAAGATTTCATGTTTTCAAAATGTTGGTATTACCATTCACCACTACCATCTCAAAAGGTCGTTGCACCTGCTATGTAAAATCTTTCTTGGGAAGTGGCTGAAAATATTTCTTTAATCTGTGTCCATTTACCAAGAATACTGAATTTTGTCCATCAATAGTTTTAAGTTCTACTACTCCATTTTCCAATACCTATATCACTTCATAAGCTCCCATCTAGCATGTATGGAACTTCCCTTTAAAAATTTTAAATCTAGAATCATAAAGGAGCACCCAATGACCTGGTTGTAATTGCTTTTTCTGAATAGACTTGTCCTGCCACCTTTTGCGTTGCTGCTAAATTAGTATGTTCTGCTGAAAAACATCCCTACAAAATTCATATAACTCATTTAATTGGAGAAGACATTGTTGTTGTGCCTCAGAGAGATCTAGTCCTAACTGAACTGTAGTTTTGAAAGTTTTGATATGGAATTCAATTGGTAACAGAACCTGTTTTCCATATACCAACTCATATGGTGTATGTCTCGTGCTATTTCTCTAAGTGGTTTTGTATGCCCACAAAGCGTCTAGTAATATTTCAGCCTAGTCTTTTCGATGCATATTTACTTTCTTTGTAAGAATGGACTCGATCACTTTGTTCTTGGATTCCGCCTTGCCATTTTCTTGTGGGTGATACGACGTGGATTTCCTCTGTCGGATCTTGTATTGCACCATCACACCATGTACCAGATTAGAAATAAATTGCTAACCATTGTGAGAAACAATTTCTCTAGGCACACCAAATCTAGTAACGATTCCAGTAAATAGAAAATCAACAACATTTTTTTCCGTGGAAAAGGAAACAGCTTTAGCTTCTACCCATTTTGTAACAAAATTTGTACAAACCAAAATATGCTTTTTAAATAATGACGTTGGATTTATTGGCCCTATAAAATCAATAGCCCATTTTTCAAATGGCTCAATCATAACTTGGGGTCATAAAGGAATTTCATTGGTTTTATTAGGCTGGCATAGTTGTTGGCAGCTATCACATCGCCTGACATACTATTTGGCATCCTTAAACAAGGAATTCCAAAAGTAACCAACACGTAATACTTTATATGCAGTCCACTTATCAGTGAAGTGGCCTCCAGAAGGTTCATCATGAGCAGATTTCAATATGTCAAACTCTTCCTCCTCTCTTATGCATCTACAGATAATCATGTTTGGACTAGTGTAAAAGAGATCTCCTTGAATCTAGGAGTATGCAGCACTTTTCTGAATAATATTCCACTTTTCACGAGCGGACAAGTTGGGTGGTGTTTTTCCAGTAACCAAGTAACTAGTAATGTCAGCAAAACACGAATAATCTGTTGACATAGAAAAAATATGTTCATCTGAATAATCATCATTAACAAGAGTTGCTTCACTAGGATTATCTAATATATAAATAAAATATGCTACAACATTATATTTTCCTGGTCTATCAACAATCGTAACATTAAATTCCTCCAAAAATAGAAACCTCCTAGTCATTGTACCACTAGTCAATGGTTTTTTAATCAAATATTTAATCGTGGAATGATCAGTATGTACAAATACTTCATATCCTGTAATGTAGTGCCTAAACTTATTAATTGCAAAAATTACAGCTAAAAATTCTTTCTCTCTAACTGTATAATTTAATTCAGCCAAGGATAAATTCCTAGTAATATAATAAATAGCATAGGATTGCTTATTTTCCTCTTGTCCTAAAGTTGCGTCAATAGCCAAATTTGAAGCATCACAGGAAATGTGAAAAGGCAGGGACCAGTTAGGACCTCTCAAAATTGGTGCTTGTACCAACTTTTCATTCAATATTTCAAAAGACTGTTCGAAATATATGGACCAAGAAAATTCAGTATCCTTATCTAGAAGTCGGAAAAGAGGGGCAGATATCTTAGAAAAAATTTCAATGAATCTTCTATAGTAACCAGCATGTCCTAAAAAACCTCTTACTTCCCTTTGAGTTTTGGGTGCAGGAATATGTAGAATGATTTCAATCTTTGATGGATCAACCTGGATACCTTTACCAGAAATGAAATGGGCAAGTACCACACTCGCTTTGTACATTAATCTACATTTATTGTCACTCAAGGCGAGATGGGATTCCTGAAAATGGAGAAGTACATTCTCTAGATTTTTTAGAGCTTCCTGAAAAGAATCACCAAACATAAAAAACTCATCCATATAAATTGCTAAAAATTCTAGATCAGCAAAAATGGCCAGGACTGCCCTTTGAGAGGTAGTCCAGGTATTACATAAACCAAAGGGAAGCACTTTATAAGCAAGTGTATCCCATTGACGTGTAAAAGTAGTTTTATACCAATCTTTGAGTGCAATCTGTATCTAGTTATAGCCACTGAAGCCATCCAAAAATGAAAACTATCTCTTTCCTGCAAGGGTATAAATCACCTAGTCAATGAAAGGGAGAGAGAAGTTGAGAGTGGCTTTGTTTAATTCTCGATAATAAATAAAAATACACCATCTTCCATATTTCTTAGGTACTAGCACTAATGGAGAGACCCACTAACTGTCAGAAATAGGATAGATAAAACCGCCATCTAAGAGTTTATGTACTTCTTCCTTCACAATATCTCTTGGAGCTGGATTCATTCGCCTTTGGGGTTGTCAGAAAAGTCGGGTTCCTTCCTGAATATAGATATGATGTGTACAAGTTTCAGGAGGAATACCCTTCATATCTTCATAGGGCCAAGAAAATGCACTAAGATGGTCTTGCAACAATTTCACAAGCTGCTCCCGCTGAGATGAGTCCACATATGAACTAATATGCAAGGATTTACTAGGGCTAATCTCAAAAAGAGTAGTGTCAGACTCAGGAGTACTCAAGGAAGTGGTCAAATGCAGTGCTACAGAAGAATGAGAATCATGATTATCTTGAAAATCTAAGCTGAAAATCTGGCTCAATGGCTCAAAATTAGGCATAGTGTCTATATTATTCAGGAAATCTTGAATCTCATCGTCTTGTGAAGACCCCGTATAATTATGGATAAGGGAAATGGGCTGAGTCTCCTCATCACTACTTTGATCCAACCATAAAGTATCTTGAACGTCCTGAATGGATCTGGTAGGGGGATATAAGGTAAATTTTTTCCTAGAATCTCCATGCAAAATATACATATCACTAGAATGACATCCAATATAATCAGCTGTAGCAAGCCATGGTTGACCCAATATCAAGGGATGTCCTCGTACTAGATTCTTTGGCTGAAGCACAATGAAATCAGCAAGATATTCCCAAGAATCTAATGAGATGATCACATCGTCCAATACTCCTTCTAGCATAATTTTAGATCTATTTGCTAATTCAAGCACTGTGGGAGTAGGGCGAAGATGAGATAACCGAATTTGATCCATGGTTTTCTTAGTCATGAAATTAATGGCTGCCCCTAGGTCTATAAGAACATTAGAGACAAGGACATTACCAATCTGAACTTAGACAACATGGTTTCCAGGATCAGTATATTTTTCCATAGAAACACATCCCGTTTCTACTCTCTTCCTCCTGGGTTTCTTGAGACAGAGTTCCTTAATAATATTAGTAAAAATGGTGATATCTTTAATGGCTTGAAGCAAAGGTATCTTAATGAAAATATTCTAAAGCTTAGATGCCAAACTAGTCTCAGAAATAGGCTCACTTATTTCCATTACTATCCTCTCTAGGAAGGGAGGATGGTTGGAAGAAGATGGAAAGGATTCAAAGGGTAAGGGCTACTTAGTGACAAATTTCAGAGAATGGTTAAGAGTTTCATGTTCTCCTTTCTCTTCAACAATCACTATAGGTTGCTTATGATTTTATGATGTTACAGTCCTTCCCAATCTCAATTGAATATCATGAACCCCAACTGGAAAAGATTGGTACTCGAATGGTAAAAGTGGGTTTGTTACATAGATCATTTTCACTACTTTATTATTGTTAGGATTGGGCATAGGATGAGCAAGCAACTGAGGAGGTCGAAAGGGTGGAGGTAAAGGCAATGGTGGAGTAGACTGACTCGGAAGTTGAGGCATTGAATAAGGTGTATGCTAAGATGGATATGACTGCATAGGTGGGTGGTAAGAATATGGAGAATGAGTTGGCCCTCTCGAACCTTGTTGCCATGGTTGAGAAGGTTTCCCATGCTGATATTGATTCCCATGCTGCCACTACTGATTAGTGTTAGGATACGAATATGCATGTGAATTATAACCAAAATAGTGTGGAGAAAATTCAGGAGCCATACATGTACCTACCTAAGGCCAATTCCTTCTTGCTCCCATAGCGTATAAGTATTTAGCTTCAGGTTGTCCCCCTGTAAATACAGCTTTAAGTCCTGGTATAGGGGGACATTTTTTTGTGACATGGTCTTCTGCACAAATGACACACTTATTAGTTTCTTTCAAATTAAGAGGACACTCTTTAGGGGGATGCTTTTCTCTACATTTAGGACAGAAAATACATAATGACTCTTTTTCCTTCATGAGTTTTAGCTGAAATTTTAAAGAGTCTAACTATTTGGTAACAGTATTCATTATATCAATTTTCATGTTTTCCATTTTATTTTCTAGTCCAATAATCATAGCATCGGTAGATTCATTTTTTCTATTTCTATTTTGAGTTCCTCTATTGGATATATACTGATTTCTTGAAAATTTCCTGCATAATTCACAAATTTGTTCAAAAGTTTACTCAGAAATATCACCTTGTCCTAATAGATTCAAATTATTTCTAGCATTATCAGTAAGTCCTCTTAAGAAAAATGTTCTAATAGTATTTGGATCAAAATTAAGTTTCAACCTTTCTAAAATATACATAAATTTTTCTAGGTAATCCTCAAGAGTTTCATCATCATCCTGTATGATTGTAAAAATCTCATCCTGCATGTCCCGAGTTTTGCAATATTCTTGATATTTAGACAAAATCACTTTCTTCATCTAATCCCAAGAGGTTCTAGTGTTTCCTCCTAACCCCATAAACCAGCGTAGAGCTGAGTCTTTGAGAGTAACAGGAAATAATCTTAACTTCTGAGCGTCAGTTTAATAATCATAACTTCTACACATAATATCAAACTCAAATGGAAAATATTCACGATCTTCATGACCTTTACCATGGAAATGAGGGAGAGATGATGGTGGAATATTCTTCATTTGTGCCACATTATCAGGATCCACAATTGGAAACACAAAAGTGGATTGTTCTCCACTTAACTGGTTTTCACCAGTCCCTTCCAAATGATCTTCATGGTCCACCATTGTTTCCCTTTTACTTGTACTGCTCTCAACAGGTTGATCCACACCTGAGAAGTTGTCACCAGAATCCAGGTGGATTGTTCCTGCGTGATGGGTTTGAATTGGATTGGGCTTCCTCTTACAGAAGGAGACCCAATATGAGAATTTTTTTCAGCATTCTCTTGGCCCTTAGTGGGCTTCGAACCGTTACCTTTTCTAGGCATTCATTTCAAAAAAGAAAGAAAAATAACAAACAAATTCTAGTAGAAAAATGTTGTCAGAAATAAATTAACACCAGTAAAATTCCTTCAAAGAAGATTTTCCAAAAAATACTGCAAAAATAAAGGAAAAATTACCTCTATTGTATACTCAGAAAATTATTACCAAATCAAATCCCCTCCCCAGCAATGGTGCCAAAAAGTTGGGTGCAGGAATTACACTTAAGAAAACTCCTCAACACTTAATTTTTCAACCTAGGGGATCCGTAAACTTAGAGACGAAGCACAGGCAATGCCAAATATGGTAGGAATATTCCTAATATAAATCCATACTTTCTTTAAAGGAAATATTGTAGAATCAAATTAAAAAGAGAAAAAGGCATCTTGAACCATCAAAATAATATAAGACTAGAACAAGGAAGAATGCATTTGCAAGAGGGAATTAAATATAAAAGGAAATCACTCCATCTAATTATTGTTTAAGTACTGAGTGTGTGTTTTTATTTAGCAGAGACACTTAGCAGTCTCATCAGATGGACCCCTAAATCTGATCCCTTAGAGATTTCCTTCTTGCACTCATCTGTCCTGCACTATCGCAGTCTGCTTGCACTAGTGAAGGAACATAGACTTATGCAGAAGGTATAAATGGTGAATTTACTAAAGTATTTTTTTACTTCATGCAAGGGCTTGAAATTTTATAGGTTCAAAGGACTCAGATTGCATGGCAAGAAACCAATTCTTTCACCGGATCAGAGATTCCTGCACTTAGCATTTAATTCTTAAAATGAGTGCTTAATTATTGCAAGTGCTGTTATACTGTTAAATCAAATTTGACACATAAAAAGTGAATTTTTTTGATCTTAATAGAGTGCAGGAATAAAGAAACAATCAATATACATTTACCCTGTCATAAGCATTTAATTAAAGAAATAAGATTGCGGGAAGTAGAATAAGAAGGCTTGCTGCATCACACCAATGTGCACTGATGCAGGTTCATTTCTCCTTCTTGGACCAGTCAGAGAAAACCAATCAAAAAAAACTATAGAAAAGGAGATATCACACCAACATGCACTAGTGTAGGGTTATTTCTCTTTCTTGGACCAGACAGAGGAAACCGAATCTAAAATCAAGTACAAGAAAGGAAATTGCAGGAAAAGGAAATGTATCTACTTCACATGACAAATCCTCTTTCACTCAAATAGGAATGCATGTGATTAAAATTAAATCAAACTTGACAATATAAACACAAATTACAGGAAAACGGGAAATGGGGTAAACGTGCTGGGTTCATTGGGCCTAGCCAACTAGCGCGTTTCCCTTTTAATAAAAATACTGCTCAATACCTCAATCAATTCATCAGCTCAAATATAAAAATGAAATTTGTGAAATATGAAGCGGAGCTCACTTTTATTAATTCACTGGGGCAAGTACATACATTAATACATTGTCTAGCCCAGATTCGAGTAATAACAAAGTACTACAACCTATTACCGCCTCTCTGGATGTGTCTTTGTTCTCTTCTTCTATAAACACTTTTCCTCTTAGTCGTATTTACATTCTACATTATATAGATCTTTGGCCAACGGCCAAAATAGATCATTCAACCTATTCATAACTAAACAGAGAATTTATCTTTTCGGCCTTCAAAATTAGACAGTTAGCAAAACTGGCCATAGCCAATCTCCAGCTTTCTTCCTTCGTAGATTCGGTCTTAGATACCTTTGGTTCGATCTTTTTGTCATGGCTGAAGCTGCTCAAAACAAGGCAGTGATCAAGGAGGTTCAGATCTGCTGCAAGGATTTGTTTTGCTAGCAATGGTGCAAGATCCGATCATGCACTAGGATCAACGGTCGCGATAAGTACTCTAACTACCAAATAAACATTAGAGATATCAATAAGTTACAAAGAGTGATTATAAGTAATAAATAATGTAATAAATGATTAATTAATGCTAAGTTGAATTAAAAGTATAAAAAATAAAGTTTATACGAAATATGTCACCGTGCTTGGACTAGTGCAAGATGACGGTTCATAAAAGAGGCAAAACGGACGTAAATGGTTATGATTTAGGAAGGGGAAAATGGTCAAAAGAGAGAAAATTAGGGGGCTGACAATCATCGCTTTGTCTTTCACATAGAATTAGAGATATGAAATCACATATAGTGGAAGGAGGAGGTGAATCCTTCCAAAATGTTCTATCAAAATTAAGGAATGTGTCATAATATAACTCAAATTCCACATGATAACGACGACAACAAGTGTCATGTACGGTGATAGGTTTTACATAAGATGGTTTTTTTTTAACCAAAGCACTAATTGACACATGAATTTCATGATCCTCTTCTTTGAACTTTCTGAAAAAATCTATTTGAGTGGTTTCCAAGAAATGTTTTACATGTTCTTCGTACTAATTTCAAGTTATTCTTCTTCGCATCACATCCTTTCATCTGGCGAAACACGTGAATTTTTCTTCGAATATTCATAAATTATTTTTTTAACATTTTATCCAAGTCTATCTTTGTATGGCTGCCTACAAATAGCTCTCCAACAAGCAAGGTCATCATTTACATCTATTTGCAACAAAAATTTTGGATGTTTGTGCAATGTTTTTCGTGAGGTTCCTAACACTCATGCCATAGATTTTACCTAGCGAGCCATTTTATTACTTGATGAAACCACTTCCATATGTATTTCTGTAAGTACAACTAATTTTGGAAATATTGTCATTGATGGAAAAGGAGAAGCAAGGATCAGCACTTGAACTAGCAATAAGGCAAGGGAGCAGATTAGGAAATTATGCAGTAAGAAAGCATAAAAGGAGCACAAAGGAACAACAGCAACCAAGGTAGAGAGGTAGTAGAGACATTAGAAGAAACAGATGAAGTAGAGAAAGAATAAGAGGCAGCAGAGATAGCAAAATAGAGGCAGCAGAGATAGCAAACAGAGGCAGCGGACAAAACAGAGGCAACGAATAGAAGCAGAGGCAACAAAGAATCAGAGAGGTAGAGTAATGAAGATACGATGTGATGCAATCGCATATCGCAATCAACGAAACATAAAAGGAATTAGAAAGTGTGTATATTTGCGATGCGATAGGTTTGCAATGCGATGCGAAGGTTTGAGTGCTTTATTATAATGTTTCAAATATTGTCTCATGGATACAAAATAGTTTTATTAAAGCGATGTATTGCCAAAACATTTCTAAAGGTATTAAATCTTTACGTAAGGTCCAGTCAAACAAAAAAACAAAGGTAATTAGAGTGGGGCCTGCAAGGCTTAAAGTAGAAGTGTTGAAGATCGACGAAGGAGATCTTATCGGAGATAGTAGATCGACGGTGGAGATCTCATCGCATCGGCGATTTCACATCGCATCACCGAAATGGAAGAAAAAAGGAACTACAGTTTGAAAGTTTTGATTACGATTGCGCGATTTAATCGCAACCATCCGATCCCAATTAACGACAACCATTGGATCTACAGTGAGTTTTCACATTGGCGATCTCTTATCGCATCGGCGCTGCGAAATAGCAAGGGAAAAAGTTGTTGAATGTTGCGATTGCGATGATGCAATCCAATCGCAACTGTTAGATCATGGTCGATAGCAACTGTTGGATCATAAAGATTAAGTTGGAGTGGGGTCTACATTGACCCATTGCATCAGCGAAGATTCAGAAAAACCGAAAGTATAAGGTTTTCCTTTGTTAAAGCACTTAGATGGGTAAAGGAGTAATATAACATATAACGTTGAAATGATGAGGTACTACCTGGTGGGACCCTTCACTCATCGCATCAGCAGAAATCAGATGACCAAAGGCACGGCGGACCACTAAATGTTACGATTGCGATTGCGACGGTGAAACTTAATCGCAGCAGTATGACTGGTGATTCATCGCATGGGTGTGAAGGTAGAGCAACAGAACAAGCCATTGAAGTTTGCGATTGTGATTTATTGCATTGGAACCATCGCAAAGGGTGTCATCATAATCGGAAGTCATCGGAGGCAGCTCATTGCATCGGGATATAGAAAGAGTTTGGAAAGTGGGCCCAAAAGGCTATTTACTATGTTAAAAGGGTCTATTTTTATATGCCGAGAGTTATTTAGGTTTTTATAGAAGAGAATTATATATACGTTGAGTGGTTTTGAACCATATGAAGAGCTTCTACAATTTAAAAAATTGTGAATTTTGATAAAGCTGCCAGATTTGGAACATAATTTGGGAAATGCATTCTACATGCATGGAAATCAGGAGAGTATTCAAAAACTGAAAAAGAGAGTGATAGCAGAAGAAAAGACAAACACACAGCGAGCCAAGAGTTGAATGGGTTGAATTGAAATTCTTATTGTAACTGAAAATGTAAATGTTATAATTGATTTTATATTGTTTGTGATGCAAAGGCAAGTCTTCAGAGGAAAAGAAATATCCCACTGTAATGTTGAAATGTATATCTATTGTTATATTATTTTTTGAATATGCTAGGAAAGAAATGAGAAGGCGGAAGTCAAAGAGTCATGACTATTCACTTCAAATTCCCTGTGGAATACAAACAGTCATGAGGTGAAATCTATAAATGATATCACATAGATATGCATAGAGAGGTTAGAGAATGGAGAAATGAGTCAGAGAGGGTAAGAAGAAGGAGGAGCAGATAGAGATGCTATAAAGATTCAGAGATGATTTAAGACAGATATGAAGGCTGGTGGACAATAGTGAAGAAGGAACAGAACAGAGCTGATATCCAAGGTAAATCAGCATATGATTTTATTTGAAAGAGTGAGGAAGTTGGTGCTTCCATATCAAGTTATAGCTTGATAGATGCCAATTGTAGCTGGCTGAGGTAGGAGCCTCCTGTAGGTTGTAGCCTGCAAAAAATAGATGGGAGTTGGAGCTTCCTTGCAAGTTGTAACTTGAAAAATTGAGGTAGGAGCCTCCTTTAGGGTGGTGTCTACAGAAACTTAGTGGTGAGAGGGAGTTGGATCTTGACTTTGCATCACAACAATAATAAGATGTGGTTTTCTCCCTTATGGGTTTCCACTTATATATGTTTTCTATATGCATGATGATTATGTGTTGATACTCTATATTTATTCTACTTAATACCTGCTGCTCATTTATTAAGATTGTTGTTTAATTGTATATTAAGTTGATCACAAAATGATGATGTGAATGAGTACAAAAGAAAGTTTGATAAGAACGTGACTGCATTAAACTGATTCACCCTCCCCTCTCAGTTTAACCAAGGGTCCAACAATTGGTATCAAAGCAGGTTCCTTCTGTATCAGTTTAACAACTGGAAGGAGATCCTAGGTCCCTAGGATGGCTAGTCTAGAAGGTTGCTCAACAAATAAACCCCCTTTTTTCACCAGTAGAAATTATGCCTTTTGGAAAATAAGAATGAGGACGTACATAATGTCTCTATGAATAGAAGTTTGCGCTGTTGTGGAATTGGCATATGCCCCAAAGGAGATTGACGCAAAGAAAGATGCCAAACAAGAATTTGTAGATAATGTAAAAGCCATGAATCCACTCTTAAGTGGACTGTGTGAGGCATAATTTATCAAAGTAATGCACAAAAATATTGCCAAATAAATATGGGATACACTAGAAAACATCCATGAGGGAGACAAAAAGATGAAGATAGCCAAACTTCAAGTCTATAGAGTTCAGTTTGAAAATATAAAAATGAATGATGATGAATACATTGCCAGCTTATTTTTAAGGGTTGCAGAAATTGTGAATAACATGAAAGCTCTAGGAGAAACCATAAAATAATGTGTAATTGTTCAAAATATTCTAAGATCTTTACCATCCAGCTTTAATCCCAAGGTTTCTGCCATAGAAGAAACAACTGATTGGGAAACTTTGACCATGAACCAATTACTTGGAAACTTAACAGCCTATGAGATGAGACTACCACAGAGGAAGTAAAATGTGAGGGAGACAGCCTTTAAGACAAAGAAGAAGAAATAAGAAAAATAAGATATATGCTCTTGCTCTGATAAAGAAGAGGCCAAATTTATCAGAAAATTGGATAGAGGCTCAGGAAAATATAAAGGTGAACTTCAACTTAAATTCTTTAACTTTGGAAGAGTTGGGCACTATGCTTATAAGTGTCCTTATAAGAAAACAAAGAATCACACTCAAGAAATAGAGAAAACCAAAACAAATAACTGGCAGAAAGGGAAAAGATTCAGGAGAAAATCATTTTATGCTCAGCAAGATAGCAGTGCTTCTAAAGACTCAGATGAATCCTCAAGTGAAGAAGGAACCTCTGAATTTGTATTGATGGCCAAAGAAGAGCTTAAGGGATTCCTTCTAGAAGATGAGGAAGAAGGTGAAGTTGATCTTGAGGGGGAGCTAAGAAGTGCCCTAGAGGAAATAGACAGACTTAAACTAGAGTGCAAAAAATAGAAAGACATTCTCCTCAAATATGTAAGAGAAGAAAAAAATTCATAAGACCTCATTCAGTTGAAAGTAGATCCTGAAGAAGCCAAGAGGTTAGAAGACACTCTACTTAAGAAAATTGAGGATAAAACTTAGAAGCAAGAGAAATTGGAAGAAGAAGTAGTATGCTTGAGGAAGAAATTAGAAAACACCCAAAGGAGAGTGTCAATAAACACTCCTCAAATGGCAAGCTCTGATAAGTTGAATGAAATTCTAGATGCTCAAAGATCTCCTCTAATAAAAATTGGGATAGGCTATGAAGGAGAAACAAGTAAAGTCAAAGAAAAGGATAACAAGAATATCATTTTTGTAAAAGATCATAAGGATAATGAAGCAGCTCAGAAGGTTTCTACAAAAGTAGATGTCTGTAATGAAGTAAATAGAGAGAAGAAGGAACCTCAAATGGCAAAGAACGAAATAAATAAACAGTCAACTAAAAAAGGCCCATATACTCCTGAATATATAAAATTTGGAAGCTATCAAAGGAGATTCTTCCCCCGTAAGAAAAATGTCACTTGTTGTGCCTACCAAAAATTGGGACATATTGCTACATATTGTCATACAAGGAGAATCAATTCCAACCAGCAAAGGATGCAAAAAATGAAAGGACTACCTCAAGAAAACAAATGGATAAGACAACCCTTTATCAGGTATGTTAATTTTTTTATGGGTATTGTTTTTACTATAAGGAATTCCGCCATAAAGCCAAGGAGTGTAGAACATATGGACAAAGACTGATATTCAAAACCTCAAGGAGATTTATCACTTATGGAGAGTTTACTCGTACTCATAATTCTACTAAAAATATGATCAAATGTTGTGTATGAAATAAAATCTGACATATGTCTTCCCAATGTCCTCTCAAAGAATGTGGTCCATATTCTCAGATAAGGTGTCGAACGAAAAGCTTCCTGCAATGGAAAAATAAGTTGAATAAGTGTGACCTGGCTCTAATCACCCAAGATAAAAAAAGCCAATGGTATTTGGACAGTGGATGCTCAAAACATATGACTAGAGATAGAAGTAAGTTTATAACCTTTGATGAAAAGAAATCTGGAAATGTAACTTTCGGCAATGATAAAGCAGGGAAAATCAAAGGAAAAGGCTTAGTCAGTCTAGATGATGGAAGAGGAAAGGCCCAAGATGTAATATTTATGGATGGGCTGAAAGCAAATCCGCTTAGTGTCTGTCAAATTTCTGATAAAGGATGTGAGGTTCTTTTTAGAGCACAATACTGTGAAGTAAGATCAAGCACCATAGGAATGACCTTGATCAAAGGTATTCGAATAGAAAGTAATGTCTCTATAGTGAAAGAAGAGAATGAAGCATGCCACCTGAGAAAACTTGATGAGTCATGCTTATGGAATAGAAGATTGGGACACCTTAAATTTGACGATATCATCAGTCTTAGCAAGAAGAAAGCAGTCAGATATATGCCAGCAATAAAGAAGCCTTCAAATACCATATGTAAATCTTGCCAATTGGGCAAATAGACCTGCACATATTTTAAGACCAATGATGAACTATCAAAAAGTAGGCCACTTCAGCTTGTACACATGGACCTGTCTGGATGACAGGAAAAGCACAAGTGGAGGCTCATTCTATTTGGGAAAAATTCTGGTGGCATGGCTAAGAAAGAAAAAAACTTCTATCTCTCTATCTACAACAGAAGTAGAATGCATAGTAGCAGCAGCATGTTGCACACAAGTAATGTGGATGAAACAAATTCTCCAAGACATGAAGGTAACTATTGATGAACCTATTTCTATCAAATGTGACAATACAAGTTCTATAAGTATATCAAAAAATCTTGTACTTCATTCATAGACAAAGCACATCCCAATTAAGTACCATTTTCTCAAAGAACAAGTAGCACAAAAAGTAGTGAAGTTGGAATATGTACCAACAAAGGAAAAAACAGCAGACATATTCGCAAAACCTCTTGCAAAAGAACCGTTCAAATATCTAAGAGACAAACTAGGGGTAGTTTCTGCAGATGTTACTCTCTGACATGAAAAGAAAGCATCATTCCAGGGGGAGATCAGTCAACAAATATTGTCCAAAAAAAAGCCACAGCAAGTGAGCAGTCCATGGAACAGGTCATCAACATTAGACTATTATGGACAGGATTTGGAAACCACACTTGGAAATGTGCAACCCTTTGCCATTGATGTCAAAGGGGGAGGAAGACTTGGAGGAAGTATTGGAGTATTGCCATCATTTCCAAAGGGGGAGACTGATGGAAATATTGTCATTGATGGAAAAGGAGAAGCAAGGAGCAGCACCTTAACCAGTAATAAGGGAAAGGAGAAGATCAGGAAATTATTTAGTAAGAAAGCATAAAATGAGCACAAAGGAATAGCAGCAACCAAGGTAGAGAGGCAACAGAGATAGAAAAAGAGAGGCAACAGAGATAGCAAACGGAGGCAGCAAAAAAAGAAGAGGCAGCAAATAGAAGCAGAGGTAGAAAATAAGCATAGAGGTGAAGTAATGAATATACGATACGATGTGATCGCATATCGCAATCGGTGAAACGTAAAAGGAACTAGAAAGTGTGTGTATTTGTGATGCGATGCGCTACGATAGGTTTGCAATGCGATGCAATGCGATGAGATTAGATGCGATGCGAAGGTTTGAGTGCTTTATTATAATATTCTGAAGATTGTCTCATGGATACAAAAGAGTTTTATTAAAGAGATGTATTTCCAAAACATTTCCAAAGGTATGAACGCTATACCTAAGGTCTAGTCAAACAAGAAAAAAAAGGTAATTAGAGTGAGCCTCGCAAGGCTTAAAGCGAAAGTGTTGAAGATCGACAATGGAGATCTTATTGGAGATAGTAGATCGACGGTGGAGATCTCATCGCATCGATGATCTCACATCGTATTGGCAGAATGGAACAACAAAGGAATGACAGTTTGAAAGTTTCGATTGCGACTGAGTGATTTAATCGCAACTGTCCGATCCCAATTAATGGAAACCATTGGATCTATAGTGAGTTATCGCATCGACGCAGCGGAAGAGCAAGGGAACAAGTTGTTAAATGTTGCGATTGTGATGATGTGATCCAACCACAACCGTTAGATCATGGTCTATAGAAACCGTTGGATGATAAAGATTAAGTTGGAGCGGGGTCTACATTGACCCATCACATTGGAAGAGATTCAGAAAAATCGAAAGTATAAGGTTTTCCTTTGTTAAAATGCTTCGAAAGGTAAAGGAGAAATATAACATATAACGTTGAAATGCAAAAGTACTGCCTGGTGGGACCCTTCGCTCATCACATCGGCATAAATAAGATGAACAAAGGCACAATTTACCACTGAATGTTGCGATTGCTATTGTGACGGTGAAACTTAATTGCAAAAATCTGACCGGCAATTCATCGCATCAGCGTGAAGGTAGAGCAATGGAACAAGCCATTGAAGTTTTCGATTGCAATTCATCGCATCGGAACCATCGCAAAGGGTTTCATTGCAATCAGAAGTCATCGGAGGTGGATCATCGCATCGGGTAATAGAAAGAGTTTAGACAGTGACAGAAACTATTTTCTTGAAAGGTCATTATTATATTTTACAGTGTTTGAACATAGAATATCATTGTATATACGTTGAGTGGTTTTGAAGTTGAGTGGTTTTTAACCATATGAAAGAGCTTTGCAATTTAAAATATTATGAACATTAATGGAATTTGGAACATTGAAGTAAACCATGCATGGAAAATAGGAGAGTATTCAGAAACTGAAAAAGACAGTGACAACAGCAGAAAAGACAAATGCACAATGAGCCAAGAGCTGAATGGGTTGAATTGAAATTATTATTGTAACTAAAAATGTAAATGTTTTAATTGATTTTATATTGTTTGTGATGCAAAGGAAAGTCTCCAGAGGCAAAGAAATATTGCACTATAATGTTGAAATGTATATCTATTGTTATATGTTTTTATGAATATGCTAGGAAAGAAATGAGAAGTTGGAAGTCAAAGAGTCATGGCTGTTCACTTCAAATTCCCTGTGGAATACAAACAGTAATGAGGTGAAATCTATAAATTATATCACATAGATATGCATAGAGTGGTTAGAGAATGGAGAAATGAGTCATATACGGTAAGAAGAAGGAGGAGCAGATAGAGATGTTGTGAATATTCAGAGATAATTTAAGACAGATATGAAGGCTGGTGGACACCAGTGAAGAAGGAACATAACAGAACTGATATCCAAGGTAAATCAGAATATGATTTTATTTGAAAGAGTGAGGAAGTTGGTGCTTCCATATCAAGTTGTAGCTTGATAGATGTCAGTTGTAGCTGGCTGAGGTAGGAGCCTCCTGTAGGTTGTAGCCTGTAGAAAATACATGGGAGTTGGAGCTTCCTTTCAAGTTGTAGCTTGCAAAATTGAGGTAGGAGCCTCTTGTAGGTTGGTGCCTACAGAAAATTAGTGGTGAGAGGGAGTTGGAGCTTGCCTTTGCATCAAAACAATAATAAGATGTGGTTTTCTCCCTTATGGGTTTCCACTTATATCTATTGTATATATGCATGATCATTATGTGTTGATACTCTGCATTTATTCTGCTTAATACCTACTGCTCATTTATTAAGATTGCTGCTCATTAGTTAAGATTTTTGTTCCATTGTATATTTAGTTGATCACAAAATCATGATGTGAATAAGAACATGACTGCATTAAACTAATTCACTTCACCCCCCTTTATTTTAACCAAGGGTCCAACAACTAAAACATTTTTCTCTCTAGATATTTTAATTGAATTTATAGCACTATTTATATTTTGTATCACATTTTCCTTCATTTTTTTATCTTTGGTTGATTTTCGAATACCGAATAAAGAAGTATCTTCTTTTAATTTCCTTAATGATAGGAGGCCTTTCAACATTTGGGTTTGAAATATCACATTTTCCTTTATGAAGTACGTATCAAAAATGCAGTTAACACGATATTATATATAATGGTCAGCTCTTTTATCTCCATATGTATCAGTGTCAATGTTTTCTAACATCTCATCATCGACATTGATTTCATAAGTACATATTCAAATGAATAGTACATAATATGTTTACATATTCAATAAATAACTAAATTAATAAATATATGTATAATTTCAATAATACGTTCATCTTTTCAACATGTATATATATATATATATATATATATATATATATATACCTTGTGATTCAATTTCTTCACTTTAATTTCTTTCAACATTTTCAACATCTTCAATCATTGGTTGAAGATCTCTTTCACTTTCTGTTTCAAAATTTTGTATCTCATCATCAATGTTTTGAGGAATATCTCTATCTATTTACATTGCAAAATATATTTCAAATTATTTCATCAAATAAAAATTAAGCTTCACATTTTACACTAGGAAAAATTTAAATATATCAAACTCATAATATTTACATTTACATATATGCTTCAACTTCTAGTTGAGGTTGATTTTCCCCTTCAATATTTGAGAGTGCTTCTATCTTTCTTTTGCGAGATTGTCTCGTCTCTTCTCTATGTTCCTCAGGGTCTCTTTTTCAATCATATTTTCTCATACAATTCCTTCGATTTCCCATGATAATAGAGTATGAAATTCAAAAAAATTCCTTCAAAAATTTAGACAAAAACTCAATTAAAAAAACATCACAAAATCTTTAATTTTAAAAAAACTCATTTTAAAATTTTCGCAAAAACTACATACTTCAATCCAAAATAGTTACTTCAAAAATTCCAAGAATAAAATGTCCTATAAAAATGAAAAGAAGCTCAAAATATTTCCTTTCAAGTCCCACAAAAAATTTCATTTAAAAATTTCAACAAAAACTCATTTTAAAAAATCATTATAAAATATTTACTTCAACCCAAAACACGTACTCTTAAAAAATGTCACTTCAAAAAATGCATCCAAAAAATGTCCATTGAAAATAATGGAGTTTAATTAGCCCAAAGTTGAATATATGTATTCAGAGCTTGGCTCTGCGTAATTGTTGACGTGTCAGTTCGGCCAAACTCTCAAAAAAAAAATTGGTCGAATTGTCTTTTACGCAAATGGCTCATCAAGTCTAACGACATAAAAGTACGGTCGAATTTTTTTATAAAATTTTGGCCGAAATTTTATGCGACCTTCCTTGGCCCGAAAATACCACGAAGCCCCCTCCAAAAAAGCATTTCATGCCAATATAAATTGTCAGGAAAGCATTCATTATTTTCACATATTTTCACACATTTGGTCTGATTTTACCAAGGTCTTGGTCTAATTTTGCGAAGAATTGTTTTGTGTTTAAGGACTTTTCTTGGAGGTACATTCAAAGGACATTTTTGCAGAGCATTTTTTTGGGTTTAAGGAATTTCCTTGGAGGTACATTTAAAGGACATTACATTCAAAGGACATTTCTTGGAGGTATGAGATACATTTTTTGGATGTTTTTTGGGCTTCATTTTTTTTGAAGGTATGGATTTGGGCTTAATTTTAATTGTTTTTCAAGATATGGATTTGGACTTCATTTTGAAAGGACTCTTTTTAGGCTTAATATTCAGAGGAAATTTTTTGGAAATTTTTTGCAAGTATTTTTAAAGTGATATCTTTTTTGAGGCTTTTTTGAAGTATTTTTTGCAAAATTTTTAAAATGAGTTATTTTTTTTAAATTAAATATTTTGTGATTTTTTTTAATTGAGTTTTTGTCTAAATTTTTGAAGGAAATGTCTTGAACTTCATACTCTCTTACCGTGGGAAATCGAAGAATTGTACGAGAAAATATGATAAAAAAGAGACCCTAAGGATCATAGAGGAGAGACGAGACAATCTTGCAAAAGAAAGATAGAAGCACTCTTAAATATTGAAGGGGACAATCAACCGCAACTAGAAGTTGAATCAGGTATGTAAATGTAAATATTATGAATTTGATATATTACAAATTTTCCTAGTGTAAAATTTGAAGCTTAATTTTTATTTGATGAAATAATTTGAAAAATATTTTGCAATGTAAAAATAGGGAGATATTCCTCAAAAAATTGATGATGGGATACAAAATTTTGAAAGAGAAAGTGAAAGAGATGTTGAACCAATGATTGAAGATGGTGAAAATGTTGAAAGAAATTCAAATGAATAAATTGAATCACAAGGTATGTACATATATATGTGTGTGTGTGTGTGTGTGTGTGTGTGTGTGTGTGTTGAACACATCTGCATATTACTGAAATTATATATATTTATTAATTTAGTTATTTATTGAATATGTAAAATTATTATGTACTATTCATTCGAATATGTACATATGAAATCAATGTCGACGATGAGATGTTATAAAATGTTGACACTCACACACATGGAGATAAAAGAGCTGACCATATTATACGATATCGTGTTAACCACATTTTTAATAACTACTTCGTAACAGAAAATGTGACAGTTAATGCCAAATGTTGACAGGTCTCCTATCATTAAGGAAATTAAAATAAGCTACAACTTTATTGGGTATTTGAAAATCAACCAAAGATAAAAAATGAAGGAAAATGTGATACAAAATATAAATAGTACTATAAATTGAATTAGAAGATATAGAGAAAAAAAATGTTTCAGTTGTACGTAGAGAAATACATATGGAAGTGGTTTCATCAACTAATAAAGATAATCACTTGGTAAAATCTATGGCACGAGCGTTAGGAACCTCACAAAAAAATTTGCACAAATATCAGAAATTTCAGTTGCAAATAGATATAAATGATGGAATCGCTTGTTGGAGAGCTATTTGTAGGAAAACATAGAAAGATACACTTGGAGAAAATGTTAAAAAAATAATATATGAATATTGGAAGAAAAATTCGTGTGTTTTGCCAACTGCAAAGCACATAATGAAAAGAAGAATAGCATGAAATCAGTAAGAAGAACATAAAAAACATTTCATGGAAACCACTCAAATAAAGTTTTTCAACAAGGTAAAAGAAGAGAATCGTGATATTCATTTCTCAATCAGTGCTTTTGTTCAACAAAAACCATGGTATGTAAAACCTATCATCGCACGTGACACTTGTTTTTGTCGTTATCATGTGGAATTTGAGTTATATAATGAAACATTTCTTAATTTTGGTATAACATCTTGGAAGAGTTCAGCTCCTCCTTCCACTATCCATGATTTCATATCTCAAATTCTATGTGAAAGACAAACCAATGAACTATTTTACGAAAACAAATGTGTTGGTGGTAAAAAATGCGATGATTGTGCAAATTTGACTATATTTCAAAGAAAATATCTTATTGATATAAATGATCAATCATTCTCCAACATGAAATTTAAATGGAAGAGATATGAATATATCCATAGATAGATTCAAGGTGCAAATAGTGCTAAAAGAATTGAATTATGAGAAGAATAAATTTTGGTGATAGATTTTTTGAGAAAGTTTGAGATAGAAATTTATAAACACAATAAGCATTCTCATAGAGCTCAATGGCAAGACCTGCAATTCAAAAAATTCCGTGAAGTTTTTCCACTAGGGACCATTTTGTCAGTAATTCATTTTGTAGAAAACTACACATTTTTTCCACAGAAAGAAATTCAGAGTGAATACTATCATTCTAACCAAGTCTCCATGCTCGTCCATATTATATATAGACATGTTGAACAAAACTTCGATCATATATAAAGCACCAGTGAATGTTGACGTGTTATTAAAGAATACCACTTTTATATTAGTGAGGATCGTACACATGATACATATTTTGTACAACACTGTTTTGGAAAGATTTATGACTCCTTGAAATGTCGTGGAATAACATTCAATGAACATTGGATATGGTCATATGGATGCACAGGTCAATTAAAATCTGCACGATCATTCTTTTGGTTGTGGTGTCTTCATAAGAAAACCTACGTTAAACATTGTTGGAATTTCTTTGAGACTGGACATGGAAAAGGAGAACATGACAATGCAGGGGCATGCATAAAATGAGCACTTCGAAGATATCAAATTAACCCATCTGCAATCCAACTTGTGGATGCTAAAGAATTTGTTCAATGGTGCATCGCTACTCTAAGCCATGTGACTAACCGATCAAGGGAAGTGCGAAGGTACATTAAATTTAATTTTTATTGGATATCTAATTTTAAATAGTGCACATTTATCACAATTTAATTATCTTTGATTGATTATATTTGATTGTATTTTGATATGATATTTACATTCTTCTTTGAATTTTCTGGGTTTTTTGGCATATTGGGATCGAAGATGTAGATAGATCAATTGAAAATGACGTTGAAACAATAAAAGGGATCGAAAAGTGCATTCAATTAAAACAAAGTTGTCCAGAATTTTTTTTGCATTGGATAAAAAGAAAATATTCTTTTTTTTGTCATGTTTTCATAGGCAACACATAATCCAATGACGTTTGTGAAAACAAAATTATGTAAAATATTGAAAACATAGAGAGCTAAATACAAAGGGAAAAAATGTTCATTTCAATGTTTAAAGAAATACAATCAGAGGAGACGACAATATCATCGGATGGTGATCGAGTTTCTAATCTTGTTAGAGAAGGTAACATTTTAATTGCTTTCAAATGATAAATATCTAGAAATAAATTTAAATACATAAGTTTGCTAAGTTTGTTTTATTTTGCGGGAGTTGTTTTTGTTGTAATTACACCTACTGACAACTTTGAAAATGTGAAGTATTATTTTATGTGTTGCACTGAGTGAAAAGTGAAATTATTAGAAAAATATAATGATCACGAGTTTCCATATGAAAGAGGATCTATTATACTGAAAGGCTATTTTTTCAAACAAACTAATCAAATTTGAGATTCTGTTTACTTTGAAGACTATGCACCTGATTCCATAATTTATCAATATAGTCACTCAGTGTGTGCAGCACGCATAAAGTTGATAGAGGTTCAATCACTATTAAATTTGGCACAATTTGTGATGGCCACTTCGTCGCTATTCGGACACATAGTCATCGCAAGAGCGACAGTTTGAGGCCAGAAAAAACACGATTAGCCATTACATCACAATTCTGACACTTCAATAAAGCATCGGAAGAGTGACACTTTTGCGACATTTCCAAACAATTGTCGATCTTCCGAAGTTTTCCAAACCATCACTATTCCAACGTTTTATAAGCGTCGGTCTTCCGAAGAGCCACAACTGTCGGTCTTTGGAAGATAGAGCACTGTTGGTCTTCCGATATTTTTCAATTCTTCAAACAAGCATCGCAATTTCGACGTTATGTTAAAATGTTGCAATATCGACGAACGGATAAAATGTCACAATATCGATGAAAGGTTAAAACGTCGCAATATCGACGAAAGGATAAAACGTTGCAATATTGATGAAAGTTTAAAACGTCACAACATCGACAAAAGGATAAAACATCACAACTACCAGAAGATCGACGCCTATGAAGCGTCGCAATACCGACGAACGTTTAAATTTTAAAAAAAAAAAAACGTCGCAATATTGACGAAAGGATGAAACGTCGCAATACCTATGAAAGGTTAAAACGATGAGAGCATCAGAAGACCGATGCTTATGAAGCATCGCAATATCGATGAACGTTTAAAAATTAAAAAAAAAAATATCTGTTGGAATGTGATTTTTGCTGAAAGATTTTATACACAATAATATTAATCTCTTGGATTTATAATTTGTAATATTAGGGCTTATAATACTAATCCCCGATGTTTATAATACCAATTTTTTAGATTTATTGATCCCCTGGGCTTATAATATTAGTATGTTGAATTTATTAATCCCTCTCATTTATAATACTAATAATTAGTTGGGTTTACTAATCCATTGGGATTTTAATCCCTAAGGTTCTTAATCACTAGGTTTTATTTTCCCTTCAGTTCATAATATTTTTTTTTTTCTAAATAAGACTAAAATATATCTATGAAACATATAATACATGGAGGCTCGGGCCTCTATAGTGCTAGCCTATTCTAGAGGCATAGTTATACAAAATACCAAAACAATGATTGCCCCCAAAGGGAAAACCAGCCAACTTAGTTCTTATACAGCTGCCCGCTGTGGGGAAACCATCTTTGTACATGGAGAGATGACAAGTGTTTAAAAACATAAAAAGGAACAGGAAATAAAATTCCCAAAGTCTTGGAACTAGAAACTAGAAATAGGAGAAACCTGATAGCTTATGTGTCATTTCCCGGGGGATGTGTCTCTTCTACAATGAAACTCCTATACTCCTCGGTTTCATCTGCATGCTTGTTAAGGGTGTCATTAGCCTCGTTCTCGGGGACATTGGTACTACGTGGGCTACCTGGATCTCCATCGTCACCCAACTAGTCCTCACTGCTGCCAGAGCTTTTGTGTCCGCCGCTAGAGGCAAAAGCACCCTGCATGACAGTGGATGGAGCACCCTGGACCATCACCTTACCAGTAAGCTGCTGAGTAGAAGAGTCTGAGACATACTTCTTATGTAATTCTCTAGGACATGGGCTCTCAGCACTAAGAGCTTCCTCTTTAAAGCTAATGGTGATAGTGGTCGTAATGTGAGGTCGGTCCATGGTGCAGGTATGATGAAACTGTGCAGAATGAGTGGGAAACAGAGAGGCCACAGTCCCCAGGCAAGGCAACGACGAGGGAGAATTGGTGGAGGGAGGATTCAGTGGTGGGGAACGAGACCTTCTTGAAGCCCAGTCTTGGGCATGACCACTGTGGGTGGCAAGGTAACACCCAAATGAATTATCCAAATATGGGGAGGAAGTATCAGAGTGAGCAGAAATTGGAGGTCTAGATGCTCTGCCTCTGCGACATCGCATACGGTGGCGGTGGAGCATGGTGAATCTAGGGGAGATGAGATTGTGAGGTTGAGGCCACCAAGGCGGAAGAGTAGCAGGGTGTGAAGCCAAAGGAGCTGAGGGCCAAGTAGCCGAAGGCCGACGAGGCGTAGAGACGAAGTTCAGAATACAGTGAAGGCTATGAGAAAAATGCAAGCCAGGGACAAATTCAATTCAACAAATGAGACTGTATCACCTCCCTGTAGGCATTCAGGAGGTCGCCTCTGAGACTCTATGGGGACAAATGCAACTCGACGACAGAGGCAATGGAGTGAGACTACTAGGCGAATTCATTTTGAAGAGCAGGTGAGTGCATCGATAGGCGAGCGATGTAAATGTGTGTTAGTGTGTACAGTTAGGGCGATTAAATGCCCGTGACTAGAGCCCATGGGTTACCATGTGTTTGGTCCACGTGGCACTACATGAGCTTGTCGTATAGCTATCCTTACAAATCACCCACATCTGGGACTTGGGTTTATAATATTAATCCCTTGCTCTTATTTTATTAATCTTAAAGTTTAATATTTTTCCCTTAGGTTTATTTTTACTTGTGTTTATAATATTAATTCCTTGGATATATTTCTCTTGTGTTTATTAATCCTTTGGCCTTATTATTATTATTATCCTAGGGTTTAGTATTTTCCCTTTTGTTTATTTTCTCTTGGGTTTACAATATTCAATCCTTGCATTTATTTCCCATTCAGTTTATAATATTAATAATTTTAGATTTATGATATTGCATTTTTTAATTTTTGGTTTATAATATTGCATTAGTATGACGTTATGAAATGTTGGGTTTTTAATAGTTAGGTATATAATATTGGATTTAATATTGGGTTTTTCATATAAAATTTATAATATTAATCTTGTCATTTACCCTTGTCCAACGTTGAATTTTGACAAAGATTGTCACAATATGAAAATAAGCCATGGTCCAACATCACAGTGTGACAAAGACTGTCCAAATATGAAAATCAATCATGGTCAACCATGGTCCAACATTGTATTATACAAAATATTGTGTCAGTATGAAAAGAACCATGGAAAAACAATGGTAAAGCATGTTTATTTTAGGGTTTATAATATTTTTCATAGGCTTTATATACCTTTGTTACATAATATTAAACATGTGGGGATTTAATATTATTCCATTTGGTTTAATATTATTCTCTTGTGATTTTGATATTAATCCCTTACATTTATTAGCCCCTTGGGTTTATAATATCAATCCCTTGGTTTTATTAATCTAAGGGTCCATATCCCTAGGGTATAATATTGTTCATAAGGTCTATAATATTTATTCTAGGATTTAATATTCATCCTATGTGTTTATAATATTAATACTAGGGATTAATATCGATCCTATGCATTTATAATATTTAATATTTATCCTATAGTCTAATGTTATTCCCTTGGGTGTATAATCCCTCGAGTTTTTAATATTAATCCAATAGTTTTAGTAATCTCTTGGGTTTATAATATTGATCCTAGGGTTTCTCCTATTGATCATAGGGTTTATGTTCTTAGGTTTTAATATTATGCCTATGTTTTATGATATTGATTTTAGAGTTTAATATTAATCCCTTTAGTTTCTAATCCAGTTGATTTATAATATCAATCCGTTGGGTTTATTAATAATAGGGTTTATGTTCTTAGGATTAAACATTAATCCTAGGTTTAATGTTATTCTCTTGGAGTTTTAAAATTAATCCCTATGGTTTATTAATCTAATATATTTGTAAAATTTATCATAATTTTTATAATATTAGTCTCACAGTTTAATTCTCATTTTAGGTTTTATAATATTTACCTTAGGATTTATATCACGTGAGTTTATAATATTAGTTCCTTGTGTTTAATGTTAATCCTTTACATTTATGATTTCAATATCTTTGGTTTACTAATGTAAGTGTTCATAATCCTATGGAATAATATTATTAGTAAGGTTTATAATATTAATCATAGGTTTTAATTTAAATCTCTTGGGTTTATAATACAGATTCGTTGAGTTTATTAATTCCACGATTTAGAATATTAATATCTTGGATTTATTTCTAGTTTAATATTAATATATTTGATTTATAATTTGTAAATTTGGGATTTATAATATTATTCCTCAATGTTTCTAATACTAATATGTTGGGTTTACTGGTCCTTTGGGTTTATAATATTAATCTGTTGGGTTTATTGATTCCTCTGGTTTGTAATACTAATAACTACTTTGGTTCATTAATCCCTTGGGTTTTTAATATATCTGGTGTATAGTATTAATAATTAATTAGGTTCTCTAATCCCTTAGGTTTATAATATTAATCCCTAGGGTTTTTAATCCCTGAGTTTTAAAATATTAATCCCCTAAGCTGATAATATTAATCCTAAGGTTTACAATATTAATATTAGGGTTTATATTCCTAATTTTTAGTATTAATACTAGTGCGTAATGTTTTTTCCCTTCGGTTTATAACCGCTCGAGTTTTTAAAATTTATCAAATGTGTTTAGTAATCCGTTAGCTTTATAATATTGACCCTAGGGTTTTTAATATTAATTATAGGGTTTGTATTCCTCAGGGTCTAATATTAAGCCTTTGGTTTATAATATTAATCTTAGGGGTCAATATTAATCCCTTTAGTTTATAATCTCTAATGTCCCAAATTTTCTGCTTTTAAAAATAGGGTCAAGTGGACCTAGGGAAAATAATTATTGTGGATATATTTTATTAAATTAAATTAATAAAATGAAAAAAAGAAATAAATGGTGTAAATACTAGATAAATATTAGAGATCAGAGATCCAAATCCTTGAGGAAGGATAAGGATCATAAGACTTTCCGAGTTCTCGAAAAATCCTTGGAGGAAATAAAATTAAATAAAGAAATTTATATTGGAGATAAAAATCTAAAAAACTACCCCAGTAAAGAGGAAGTTACTGGGAAGAGGTGGAATAAAGCTCGAAAGAGGAAAAGCTAGCTTTAAAGCACTTTTGTTGAAGAAAGAAAAGGAAAGCCTTGGTACACAAGAAAGTAACATCCTGATTTAACTAGACGTAGTTAAGGGAAGTAGGATGATGGGAAATAAAGTTGATATAAGCTGATTCAGGATAAACAAGAAGTTGTGTATTGCTAGAGAAAATGATCTCTTCTTGGAGGTGAGCTGTGGAGATAGAGCTCTAAGGTTGGGTGGAACCTAGTCTACCTTAAGTGCTATGCACAGTTAATTTGATTTTTTTTTAAATTATATTTGAGTTATGTTATGAGTTACTGCAAAATTAAAATAATATAGAGCTGTATTAAATTTTGAATATGTATATGTGTCTATGTTGTGGTATTAAGAATAATTGGAAATCAATTTGGAAAGTCTATATAGTGAACATAAATGACTATAATAAAATAGTTTGTCCTATTTTGTTGTATTGACAAATTCTGTAGAGAACCAGCTCTCAGAATGTCTAAACCCAAAATAAGGCTTAGATATGAGGTTAGGTAAACTATAGTAAAATTTGTATCATTAACCAATATGTTATAGTATTATGTTACTAAATTGTACGTCATATGATGAAACAATTTCTAAGAAGAAATAAATCTACATGAATGACATATGAATGAATAGTATAGTTAATAAAATTTCTATAATGTGTAGTTAAATAAATATTTTAGAGTATGGTAAATTGAGAAAGACAAAGAATGAAATAGAGCTCAGTAGATAGAAAAATATATACATGCATGCATTTAGAATGTATTCTTATCATATATTTGAAAATGAAATTATATTTGGAAAGAGCATATTAGGTTGGATTTCCAATAAAATTTTGAATTAAATGAAAGAATATATAGAGTATAAAACCAAACAATAACACATGAATATAGAGAATATTCAATTAAAGGCTACATATTGTACTACGATTCTGAAGAAATTTTATTGATTGCTAAATAGGAAGGAAATAATTTCTAGTTTACATACAAATTTACATGAAATGTAGAAATGGCATTAAGATGAAATGATTAATGAAATGAAAGTAATATATTGAAGTCCCAATAATACTTCATTTGGAAAGAATGAGTTTATATAGTGAAGAGAAAAATAATTTTAAATTTTTAGTTCGTATAGTATATCTTTATAAATGAGTTAATCTGTATAATTATACAGTTAAACCAGAATAGGTTCCAAAAACATCATACATAGAGGATAGTCTGCTTTGTTATGAAAAACTTAATAAACTCTTGGGGAAAGATGTATGCAGAGATGGAATATGAATAAACCCATGAGTATTTGTAACAGGCTCTATAACGTACATAGTCCATGTATTACGAACAAGAAAATAAAGTATAGTGGACATACACCAATCTCAAAAGAAGGTGACTTAGAGTCATACCTGCAAGGAAGAGAATCAGAATTTATGTCTAAGATATAGTAATTGAGATAAAATACATCTAAACAAAGCATAAAGTAAATGCGAAAGTAGTAGATTAATTACATTATAAATTTCATTTCCATGATATATCAACACCTATAAAAGAGATAAGGTTAGTAATAGCACTATATTTAAAAGTTGGAGTAAGTATTACTAAGATTTGCATGACCGAGACGGAGGTTAGGATAATTAACTAGTTTCGCTTGTACATCGGACTAGAATAATTGTCATTAAAATATAGTGGAGTGATGAAATATTTTTTACTCTTCAACAGAAAAGAGAAAAAATACACTAAGGTATGTACCCTTAACCAAGAATATAAAATGAAAAAAAACTAAGAATTGTGTGAAGAACAAAAGACAAAAAAGTCTAAACACGAATAATAAATAAGACTATACAGCGAGAATGTCGATGGAAGAGAAAACGAAAATTAGTGGAAGAAAAATAGCAAGAAAATTATACCAATAATGCCACGAAGTTAAGGGAGTAATTAATTTACTCAGTTGAGGAAAGGGTTCGAAAAAATTCAAGTGTGGAAAGAATAGGATAAGAAAATCCTTGAAATTTGAGTCCTTGTATACCTAATGTGAGAAAGATGGACTTACTGGAAGTATAGTGACCATCACGCTAAAACCCGAGGGAAACAGGAGGTGGTCAAATATTCCTCTATGTGAAAAGAGACATTGTAAGAATATGTTGACAGACGTAAAATATCATATAAATAGTAGCATGATGCAATAAAAAGATACAATGTAATTGAAAAATGAAATTTCCCTATTGTAAATTAACGTAGGTAGGAAATTGTCCCTGAATAGTGCCTACATCAAGAATTCCTAAAAAACATATCCATGTATTGAAATTGAAAATACGCGGATAAACTGAAAGATGAAATTATGTGAGATAATAACACATCTACCATTATGAAAATTATGAGCTGCAGAGAGAAATAGTATTACCTAATACAATCAATCTCTTTCCATAGCCATATCGGCATGGTACATTACATTCGTTTTCCAAAACTCTTGAAATATGGAAGGAATCAACAAATATGAAGATATGCTGTAAAAAAAAAAAAGTTAAATGATTTACTTACTCGAATATCATTCCATCAACAAATTAATTTACTCACTATGTTCTAGGCAAAGGCAGAAAGGAATTCAATGTAAAAATAAAAATATATTCAATAACAGTGGAATTACCTCTGAAAACATGTGAAGAAAAATGAATGGCGACTACCAAGGGGAAGACGTATTTCCTGAAAAAGTTAGGGAGGTAGCCTCTACGTGTTTATGTTGAGCTCTCCTTCAAACCAGTGTTGTCACTCATTTCGTCCATAGACATAAGTTTTGTAGCAGATAAAACGAAGAAATTGAATAGTGAAATGATGTAGTTAGGAATGTGTCCAAATAAAACCAGTGAGTTAAAGTAGGTCAGATTCCCAAATTGGGAGTATTTATGCAAATCACAAACCCTAATCGCAAATTAATCAAAACCTTCCATGTGTCCACAATCAGAAGGAGATGGTTTTTCCCGTGAATATATGGGTGGAGTTCGAGAATTGATAGATGAGTACATCAAAATTAATGTGAATGGATCCCAAGAAAAATCTAAGGCAAAGGTAGATATAAATGGGTTGTGTACCATTAAAACCATATCCATTCACATAAATATAGGAAGGGTCTTGAGAGTTGTTAGAAGTGACTTGGAGATTTGCAAGAAGATTAGTAACCATTCAAACTAACATGGTGGATCAAAACCATAAGTCGTAGAAAATAATGAGAGATCTTTCATGTGAATTTTGTAATCTTTCACATCTACTAATGTATATCTCATATATAGTGAAAATTTAATTACAACACAAGAAATCAATGCTCATAACTATAATTATACGTGGCATATTTTTTAAACAATGGTTGTCAAGATTAATATGTATTGGTAAATAAGGTATATGTGATGCAGGGGCATTAGGCACAATCAAAATACCTTATACATAAGTAGACTTAGTGGGTCTCATGTTTTTACTCCCTCATGTAATTATTAAGTATTTTGAATAAACTTTGTAAGAAATTGTAACTATTCTCGAGTCATTGAGAACATGAGAGAATTGATTATTTTAGGAATACGAATAGACAGCCAGAGGTATGAGTCAATTTATGGTCCATTCAGCTATTGAGTGTAAATTCAGGAATTTGGAATGTTAAGAGTTGTTGAGCTGTTTGGAGACCTGAATCGATTCAGGTCATACTTGTGGTATAAATTTAATCCTAAAGAGTTTACATAGGTGGAGAGTTAGAGAACTTCTTCAGCAACAGAGTAGGAGAATAATGGCCACTGAACTGAATATATGTCCTATCATGAAATTGTAAGTGATTGTTTTTTATATTGATCAGTTGTATATATATCTATTCATGGAGAATTGTTTATAAGTCCTGTGTCTAACTTTATGTCTTGTTGATCGAATTACATGGAGACTCAGTAAGTGAATTCACTGGTGTTTAGAATATAAATCGCTCTGGCATTGTATTGATAGTGTTGGTTTAACTCTAGCTAACGAATACTGTGTGTCATTGAAGAAATTGGCTTCTTGTCAGTGTGTGTGTATTAATTGTATGTGCCTTAACTGTATTGAGTTTTTCGCAAAAAACTGCAAGTAAATTGACTTGTGAGGTGAGGTGAATCGATCACTATAAGGATCGATTCTGAGATAGAAGAATTCTTGTGTGTGAGGTTAGGGAAAGTTGACTTCCTCTGTTCACCATATGAGTGAGAGTTTAATTCCTTTGAAATTGTTGGATTACATGCAATTTGTGTGGAGGATTGTTGGGTTATTAATATGAATAATCCTGCGTGATTATATGTGTGTTCCTGATGGAGAATATTCGAATATGTAGCAGTTAAGAATCCTATGATTAACTAAGTCTGTATGGATCGCTTGAAGTTATTGTGGAACTGTGGTTAGTTACCCAAGGCTTGTAAACATTGTAAAACGCCACCGCAAAGGCTATGTATGGGCGGAATTCTGCGTCAGAGTCGATAGATGAAAAGAACGTCGAGGAACTGTGGATGATTGCCATGTAGCCAAATGTGAGCACGTTGCAATCAAACTTGTTGATCGAATTGGATTGGGCGAAGTCGAATGGTAGTATTGGAATGGTGCTCGATGGAACCTTAAGCGAAAGCCTGGCAGAACCTGAGCATAAAGGAGCAGAGTGGAACCGGGTGCATCGAAGAAGATGGAAACTTGCGGGAGTGAATATTAAACGCAGTTTTCCGGGTTTGATCACATCGCCTTCGTCGGGCAAGTGGCATTTGAGAATTGGGAGCGATTCCATAGAGCAGCTGACACGTGACTGAAGGTGAGACCCCAAAAACCGCTTCCACTGCGTGGCATCGCACGTTATTGTTCGTGCGACTAACCCATGTGATATCCGTCGGATCAGATGAAGCGGTGCGACTTGATAATAACCGTTGGATGGGCACATGGATTCGAAAAAGGTATTTTGCGAATAAATGAGTGAGCCCAAGCATTGTACACATATGAATAGTAAGCAAGTTGTTCTTAGGTCTAAAGGTGAAGTTGTGATTTATGTGAGTGATGGGTTGTCCATTTAAATCTCGACATTCATATATATATATATATATATATATATATATATATATATGGGGGCACATATGTATACATAATGGAATTTTCAAATTAATTCATTGAATTGAGATATTTAATCATATTTATATGTGCATTCCTAAGACTTATACCATGCGGTTAATTATAAGTTGAGGGATGATTCGAATATGCATGAAATGGGGAAATGCCTCCATATGTGGATGGTGTGTCGAAAATTATTTGGATAAAAGTTTGGAGAGTGCATTATAGTCATAGGCATAAAGTGTAAATAGGGACTGTGGGTTTACTCATTATCAAGTGGTATCAGAGCTTCAGGAGTAGCTCTTTTTGAAAATTCCAAGTTTGGTGAATGCAAGGAAACCACACTTGTGGAAACTGATAATATTGTAGCCTATAGAGAGACAGTGAAGGTGATTGCAGATTTGCAGAGCCAAATTGGAGGACCAGTGTTTTGAAGACTGCAGATTTGAAAGGGGAAGATCAAATTCTAAGATCTGATAGGCAAGGATACACAGAATGACAGTGAACAGGATTTGCAGAGTGAGTGGAGGACAGGATCATGATATTGCAGGTAATTAACTTTAATCTGATTTGAATTTGCAATTGCAGAATTATGGTTGTGGAAAATTAAAGACAGAGTTTGATAGTGAAGGCAGTGAGCCTGGTATTTAGCTAGAGGCTGGATAAGGAGGACAATTGCAGTTTTCTCAAGAGAAGGTGAGCAGTGTTTAACTCTAGTTGAAGGATTGTTTGCAGAAGTCAGAGTGCAGACAATTGAAGACATCTCAGCAGAAGTAGATCACATCTTTGGGAGCAATGGTAGAAGAGTCAAACAAGGGACTCTGAGTGAAGAAGAAAAGTGTGGCAGAACCTGGAAGATTTCCAACAGAGGTTGGATGACAGAAGAAAATAGGTGTTCCTCAGGAAGTTGCAGAGTGAAGGCTAGAAGGTTCCAGCAGACAATGAACCAGTACTTGCCAAAAGCCAGATCCAGAGGAAGGGATTGGTGAGGTAAGTTGCAGCAAGAGAGCTTTTTGTTGCAGAGGCTTAGTGCAGTTTGCGAGCGAAGAAATCCTAGAGAAGAAAATGGCTACTGAGAGCCATAGCAGAGATTGCAGAGATTGCAGATGTTCTGAGAGAGGCCACAATAGAAGAATTATAGAAGATGCCAAAGCATTTGGCATGAGGAAGATACTCACAGATGAAGAGTATTGGAAGGAATTTGTTGAGATCAAGGAAGATTTAAACAGATTGAAATGAAGGATATAAGAAAGCCAGAGAGTTGGTTGGCTCATGAAAAAGAGATTAAATTGGAAACCATTACAGTTGAGGTTGAGGTAGAAGAAGATTACCTTATTGAGAGAAGAACTCAGAGCGGCTGAGTTGAAAAAATAAATTTATGTTGGTGAAGTAGAACAGAGCACAGGTGAAGAGTGGAGACCTGCAGGAGATCTTGTGGGACATGATGAAGACTTGAGGCAGCAAGAAGCTCGTCTTGCTGAAGAGGAAGTCATTGAGGAATTCCTGAGTTATTGGACCAGTCCAGATAAGTAGAGACTTGTGTTCTTGAGTATGAAAAATGTGAAGTGATGACAGACTCCACAGAGGAATAAGAACCCATATTTCTTGAGGAAAGGATGGGAATTGAAGATTACATTTGTAGACCTATTCAAGAAGAAGTGCTTGAGGAAGAAACCAAGGTTGAAAGGTCTTGTGATTTGAAAACTAAAAAGTTGTGTGTGTTTGCAGGTACACCACTGGAAGATGAACAAGCTTCAGAGTTTGTTGGTGAGAAGAAGACATCGAATCTGAAATTTGTTCAGATCAATGCTGAGATAGTGAGATCTCCATAAGAGATGAGGAGAGAAGAGTCAAATGAAGATATCCAGCAGAATGTTGAAGCTGAGAAAGAAGGGCCAGCAGAAGATTGGACAAGAACCACCAGAGGCATAAAGGGTTGTGTAAGGTTCTCGAAATCTACTCCTATTGAAGTTGCTAAGTTATATAGGAGGTTGAATTCACAGAGAAGAGAATTGGAGGAGAAGAGGACCTGTGCACTGGATAAGATGCTGGGAAAGCAAGGCTGGAAGATCTTCATGGATGGAGTTCATGAAGCAGATGATGGAACAAAAGTGAGACTAGCTGACAGTCTCATGAAGGATGCAGATCAGCATGCTGAGGTGCTGACAGAAGGGTCGGAAAGGATTTATGCACAACATACTGATGTGTTTTCAGAGGAAAAGGAGGAATTGAAGCATTGGAACTTTACTTCTGACGATTCATGTGTTAATCATGCAGAGAAAGAGGAAGAACAACAGGTAGAAGTTGTCAGAGAAATGAATAAGAAGGAAACTATGTCGGCTGAAAACATAGTGAGGGATCATCATTTGGGCATAATGATTGGAGCAGTGGAGATGGCTCTGGCAACTGAAGAGAAAGATGATGAAGAGTTTTTGAGCCTTGAACCAGACTTAGAATTTCCAGGAGAAGAATTGGTGACTAGGTCATCAATTGAGACCATTGGGTCTCATGGTTTTAACACTGACAGTTTGTTTATGTGTACAGGGGATGCAGAAGACAATTCATCCTTTGAAATTTTCTTGAGAGAATAAAAACTATTGCTGAAGGAGGATGAGACAACCATGTCTCATATGCAGGGATTTGTCACTGTCAAAGAAGAATTGGCTAGACTGATGAGCCAAGAGCAGACTGGAGGGAAGATTTTAAAATTTGTTGAAGTGAGGAAGAATCAGCATTCCATGCTGACAGAAGATGAAGATACAGTGGCTAGAGAACTTTATTTTTTTGCTGAAGTCAATCAAGGAGATGAGAGGCAATTGTCGAATATTTCCCACAAAGAAGAAGAAAAGGTTGAGTTTAAATTACAACATATTGAATATGTGCAACAAACACAGAAGGGAAGGCTGAGTTGTTCGCTGGGAGAAATTATGCAAGGGAGAGAAACTACAGACACTCGAATGAAAATGCCTGAAACTGTGAAGAAGAGAGGAGCAGATACTGGCTTGCAGAATCGTATTCTGTTTACTAGTATACTGGAGGAGTATGTCACTGCTGGTAGGAAATTAAATAGTGAATTGTTTTCTAAGAATGAATTTGTAGATGGTGAACAAAAGAAGAGTGTTGCAGAGGGAAATATCTTAAACGATATTCAGGATTTTTGTGCGGAGGCAAAATTGGCATCAGCAACACCCATGGTGGCAGCAGACGCAACATGGAGGATGACACTTGCAGAAGTAGTAAACATGTTAATAGCATGTGAGATAGCAAGAGCAACAATATTGGCAGTGACAAAGATTGAAAGCAGCAGCAGAGGGCAAGATAATTTCCAGCTAGAGGATAAGATGGACATGGAGATTGAATACATTAGAAGACTGATGGTAAGGGTGTCTCCGAAGCAGCGGACAGCAGCAGGGAAGAAAAATTATTTTTGTACAGGAAAAAAAAAAAGCAGATTGTGAAAGTATAGCTAGAAGTGACTTGCAGAACAATGTTTGGAAGCCTGGAGAAGATCAGTTGAAGAATGATGCAGTTGATGGACAACATCAAAACCAAGTTTGGGACCCAGGAGGCAGAGTTCAAAGACACATGATCAGGAGATCATGAACAAATTGAACCTTCGGAGTCTGATGCAGGGGCATTAGGTACAATCAAATACCTTGCACATAAGTAGACTTAGGGGGTCTCATGTTTTTACTCCCTCATTTAATTATTAAGTATTTTGAATAAAATTTGTAAGAAATTGTAACTATTCTCGATTCATTGAGAACATGAGAGAATTGATTATGTTAGGAATACGAATAGACAGCCAGAGGTATGAGTCAATTTAGGGTCTGTTCAACTATTGAGTCTAAATTTAGGAATTTGGAATGTTAAGAGACCTGAATCAATTCAGGTCATCCTTGTGGTATAAATGTAATCCTGAAGAGTTTAGATAGGTGGATAGTTAGAGAACTTCTTTAGCAATAGAGTAGGAGGATAATGGCCACTGAACTGAATATCTGGCCTGTCATGAAATTGTAAGCAATTACTTTTGAGATTGATCACCTATATATATATCTATTCATGGAGAATTGTTTATAAGTCCCGTGTGTGAATTTATGTCTTGTTGATCTAATTACATCGAGACTCAGTAAATGAATTTAGTGGTGTTTAGAATATAAATTGCTCTGGCATTGTATTGATAGTGTTGGTTTAACTCTGGCTAACGAATACTGTGTGTCATTGAATAAATTGGCTTCTTTTTGGTGTGTGTGTGTCTTAATTGTATGTGCCTTAATTATATTGAGTTCTGCCCAAAGCACTGCAAGTAAATAGATTTGTGAGGTGAGGTGAATCGATCACTATAAGGATCGATTATGAGATAGAAGAATTCCTGTGTGTGAAGTTAGGGCTAATTGACTTCCTCTATTCACCATATGAGTGAGAGTTTAATTCCTTTGAAATTGTTGGATTACATGCGATCTATGTGAAGGACTGTTGGGTTATTAATATGAATAATCATGCGTGATTATATGTGTGTTCTCGATGGATAATATTCGAATCTGTAGCAGTTAAGAATCCTGCGATTGACTAAGTCTGTATGGATCGCTTGAAGTTATCGTGGAACTGTGGTTAGTTACCCAAGGCTTGTAAGAATTGTAAAACGTCGTCGCAAAGGCTATGTATGGGCAGAACTCCGCGTCAGAGTCAATAGATGAAAAGAACATCAAGGAACTGTGGATGATTACCATCTAGCCAAACGTGAGCACGCTGCAATCAAACTTGTTGATCAAATTGGACTAGGTGAAGTCGGATGGTAGTAATGGAACGGTGCTCGACGGAACCTTAAGGGAAAGTCGGGCAGAACCTGAGCGTAAAGGAGCAGAGTGGAACCGGGTGCGTCGAAGAAGATGGAACCTTGCAGGAGTGAATAGTAAAGGCAGTTTTCTGGGTTTGATCGCACCGCCTTCATTGGGAAACTGGTATTTGAGAATTGGGAGCGATTCCATAGAGCAGCTGACATGTGGCATAAGGCGGGACCCTAAAAAATGCTTCCACTGTGTGCCATCGCGTGTTATTATTCGTGCAAATAACCCATGCGATATTTGTCGGATCAGATGAAGCGGTGCGACATGATAATAACCATTGGATGGCCACGTGGATTCAACAAGGGTATGTTGCGAATAAATGAGTGGGCCCGAGCACTGTACACATATGAAGAGTAAGCAAGTTGTTCTTAAGTCTAAAGGTAAAGCTGTGATTTATGCGAGCGATGGGTTGTCCATTTAAATCTCGACATATATACATACATACATACATACATACATACATATATATATATATATATATATATATATATATATATATGTATATATATATATATATATATATATATATATACATGTATATATATATATAAAGATAGATATGGGGGCGCATATGTATACATAACGGAATTTTCAAATTAATTCACTGAATTGAGATATTTAATCATATTTATATGTGCATTCCTGAGACTTATACCATGGGGTTAATTATAAGTTGAGGGACAATTCGAATATGCATGAAATGGGGAAATGCCTCCATATGTGGATGGAGTGTCGAAAATTATTTGGATAAAAGTTTGGAGAGCGCATTATAGTCATATGCATAGAGTGTAAACAGGGACTGTGGGTCTACCCGTTATCAATATGTAAGTAGTTTAAGTATCACACTATAAAATAAATTAATGTGTTGGGGAATTCGTTATCACTAATCGAAATCCAAAGTGAGCAGATACATTAACAAGAAAATGGTAATATGATCTCTATTAAGGTAACCAAAACATATGTGTGTTGAATAGTATAGTTGAGGGTATACAATGATATATCTTGAAAGGGTACAGAAATAATTTTATTATTATAAGAGAATGATGAAGGTTTACCTAATGACTATTTTATAATATTTAATTCGATAAAATGAAAGAGGAACAATTTTAAGAAAGGTTAGTGTCTAAAGTTAAATAGGAACATTATACTCATAAGTGCAAAAGGGAAGGCTTATTAATATATCAGTTCCATATTAAATAAGGAGAAAGGGATCTATCTTAAAGGAAAATTGTAATTAACAATGGCAAGTTGAATACTGTCATAACCAGTAAATGAGTGAATTGTGACATAGCGTAGTAAAGTAAATTTTTAGTAGTTTAGAAATACGTCAGAATACGACGAATGATAGTGTATCAATAAAAATAAGCTAGAGATAGTGCTATACTTAGATGAAAAAATATTGTCGAAATTGGAGGTGTTACATAATCCCTTCACTTTATAACATTATTTCCTTGGGTTTATTAATCTTAGGTTTTATGTTCCTAGGATTCAAGATTAATCCTAATGTTTAATATTATGCCATTGGGTTTAAGATCTCTTAGGTTTCTAACATTCATCCATAGGGTTTATTAATAAGATAGGTTGATAATATTAATAACAAGTTTTATAATATTAATACCACAGTTTAATGTTTATTTTAGGGTTTATAATATTGACCTTAGGGTGTATATCCTTTGATTTTACAATAGCAATTCCTTGTTTTAAGTATTATTGCCATGGGTTTATATTCCCTTAGATTTACTATTCCCTTGCCTTAATGATATTAATTCTTTAGGTTTATTAATATAAGGGTTCATAACCCTATCGTATAATATTATTAATAAGGTTTATAATATTAATCATATGGTCCCGGATGCGGGTGGAATGGGCGATTAATGGTGCACAGGGGGGCACATGGGTTGGCGCGTGGCTCACCACCACCGCCACCCACCCTCGCATGCATAGAAACTTAAATGACTATGTCCGGCTATTAAATGAGGAACCAGGGGAGCTCTATCCCCGATACCAGAGCATTTCAACATTAACGATGGAGGATTCTGGATTTTGTTTGTGTGTTCAGCCCCTCAGAGCGAATTGTTCCTCTGCTGCAACTGAGCGCAGCTCACGCACCAGCACCGGGGTTCGCTGCTCTATCAACTGTTGTATTGACATTCTACCAGGCTTTCACTTCTCGAACGGCGCCTCCTGCAAACTTCTGTGCTTGCCCTCCATCGATTCCTGTCAACAACAAGTCCATATAGCTCAATCCATGCCTCGATTACGCCCACGGATGCGTTGCAGGCGCGCGGGTGTTGTTGGGCGCGCCATAAACAGGTCCTCATCTTCCAATTCTGATTCCTCATCGTATTCTTCAGAATTTGGTCCTATGCGCATTCCTGCTCCGCGCAGAGGCCGTGGCAGAGGCTGGAATCGATTCAGTCCGGCAGGGCACTTCCGCCTGTCCTCTCGGGCTCAATCCCACCATGCGCGCTTCCACTTCCCTTGCAATGTCAACAACACTTCTCTTTTGGCTACAGTCACTATTGACATCCGGGCTGCCCCCTCTGATCAGGCTACTTCGAACCAGTTTCGCGCCGCCTCGGTGGCTTCTCAGGAGCCCATTGTGGGTGCTGAGCACCGCAATCTTCAGGCGGACACTCTGCAGAATGCCTCTTCTCCGGACAAAGCTGCTAACTTGGACGTTGAGGCTAACCCTTCGGCTCCACCTGATGAGGACCAAGCGCGCCATGGTGCTCCACCACCTGCTGACGAGGACCCCTACAAATTCGGATGTCTCATTGTAGAGGAAGATCCTCCCACTGAACAGTAATGTGGTTCCAGGACTGCGCTTCTGCATTTTGGTTTTCGTCGACTCGAAGGTGTCTTTCTTCAGCACTTTGTCAATGTTTTTTTCTGCTACTGCTCTCATGGGTTTCCCTTTGGTTTATGGATGGTCTCCCCTGCGCGGGAATTACATGCTATTATATGTCCACTCTGTTATATGTCCAGGTCAAGATTTTGTCACAAGTCTATACAGTCATTTTTGTTTAATTATGATACGGAATTGTAAAAATCTGGCTACTAAGGCCTACTCCACAGGGGTCTTATTTTTCAGGTCTGTTCTAATTTCTGTCATAGAAGTCCAATACTTGTTAGGAACAGACAGTCAAACTGTTCTACAAAGATTTCAGAGTCCTCTTCCAAATTTTTGTGATGATCAATGTCCAGTTAGCAAAGCGAGAATGCTGCATCAATGGGCTGGAATTCTCGAGGCTTCGGCCTCTATGTAACACTATTTTGTATCAATATAGAAGTAGCCTTATTCAGAAAAAAAAAAAAAAATTAATCATATGGTTTAATTTAAATTTCTCGTAGTTTATAATCCATTGGCTTATTAATCACTTGGTTTAGAATATTATTATTAATCTCTTCTATTTATTTTGATTTTATTATTATTATCTTATATTTATAATTTGTAAAATTAGTTGTCTATAATATTAATCCTCGATGTTTACAATACTAATTGTTAGCTTACCGATCACTCGTTTATATTATTATTCCAATAGGTTTATTAATCCCTCTTATTTATAATAATAATAATAATTATTATTCATAATCATTCGGGGAATTGATATTAGTCTATATGGTTTTTAATCCATAAGGTTTTTAATATCTTCATTTTATAATAATAATAATTAGTTGGGTTCACTAATCCCTTGGTTTTATAATATTTATCGTAGGATTTTTAATACAAATCATAGAGATTCTATTCCTAAGGGTTAATATTAAGCCTAGAGTTTATAATTTTAATATTAGGGTTTAATATTGATCTCTTTAGTTTTTAATCCCTTAGGTTTATAATATTAATGTCTTTGGTTTATTAACCTTAGGGTTTATGTTCATAGGACTTAATATTAATCCTAAGGTTCAATGTTACTACCTTGAGTTTTTAATATTAATCTGATGTGTTTATTAATAATATAGGTTCAAAATGTTAATGCGAAGGTTTATAATATTACTATCAGTGTTTAATTCTTATTTTAGGGTTTATAATATTAATCCAAGGGTTTAATTTAAATCTCTTAGATTTATATCCATTGGCTTTATAATATAAATCTCTCAGGTGTATTAATCCCTTTATTTATAAATTTAATATCTTATTTTTAATGTTAATATTAATGTCTTGGATTTATTTTCACTTTAATATTAATCCTTTTGATTTATAATTTGTAATATTATGGCTTATAATATTAATTCTAGAGGTTTATAACACTAATCCATTGGGTTTACCGATCCCTTTGGTTTATAATATTAATCATAGGCTTTATACTCCGAGGGTTTAATATTAGGCTTACAGTTTAGAATATTAGTCCCTTAGGTTTATTATTTTAGGGTTTGATATTCATCCTAGGGTTTTATGTTATGGCCTTAAGTTTATTCCTTGGATTTATAATATTACTATCTTGGTTTTATAATATTAATCATAAAGTTTATAATATTACTCTTAGGATTTATATTGCTAGTGTTTAATAATAGTCGTAGGGTCTAATGTTATTCCCTTGGGTTTAACCTAATGGGTTTAGTAAACCCTTGGGTTTATAATATTGATCCTAGGGTTTCTAATATTAATAATAAGGTTTATATTCCTAGGTTTAATAATAATTCTATTGTTTATAATATTAATTTTAAGGTTTAATATTAATCTCTTTAGTTTATAATATCACTCTCTTGGGTTTATTAATCACATAGGCTTATAATATTAATCCTAAGTTTTATAATATTAATCTCAAGGTTTAATGTTTATAATATTTAACTTAGGGTTTATAGTATTTACCTTGGGGTTTATATCCATTATGTTTATAATATTAATTCTTTTTTTTAATGTTTTTTTCCCATGGGTGTATAATCCCTTGGTTTTATCACTGCCTTGGGTTTATGATATCAATCAGTTACATTTATTAATGTAAGGGTTCATATTCCTAGATTATAATATTATTCATAAGGTTTATAATATTAATAATCCTGGGATTTAATTTAAACTTTATTTATAATACAAATTCCTTAGGTTCATTAATCCCTTGATTCATAATATTAATATGTTCTATTTAATAATAATATTAATCTTTTGGATTTATTTTATATTTAATATTAATCTCTTACATTTATAATTTGGAATATTAGGGCTTATAATATTAATTCCTAGGTTTATAATACCAATACCTTCGGTTTATAATATTAATTTGTTGATTTTATCAATTACTCTGATTCATAATACAAACAATTGGGTTCATTAATTGCTTTGGATTTTAATCCCTTGGAATTTTAGTTCCAAAGGTTTTAATTTCTATGGTTATAATATTAAGAATTAGATGGGTTTACTAATCCCTTGGGTTTGTAATGTTAATCCTATGAGTTTGTATTGTTAATATTTAGAATAATTTTAGGGATTGTTATATCAATATTAATATTAGTATTAATTCATTAGATTTATTAGTCCTAATGGTTTATAATATTTACAATCCCTTGGTGTTATTATATTAAGCCCTTTGGTTTATTATTCCTAAGTATTTATAAAAATAATCACTTTGGTTTATATTATTAATATCTTGGGTTTATTATTAATGTTTATAATACTAATCTTAAGGTTTTATTATATTAATCCTACTACTTATAATACTGAATTTGATGATGTCAAAGTCTATCATATTCGGTTTAATATCATGATGTGTCACAATGTTTTTTTTAATAATGTAACATTTTAATCCTACCTTTTCGTGCTTTTCCTCTTAGTTTATTTTCCATTCAATTCATAATATTAATCCCTTGCCTTTATTTTTATTAATTTTAAGGTTTAATATTTTCCCCTTAGGTTTATATTCACTTAGGATTTTAATATTAATTCCTTAGATTTATTTTCCCTTGGGGTTTTCAACCTTTTGGGTTTATTATTATAATTTTAGGGTTTAATATTTTTCCCACTTAGTTGATTTTCCATCGGGTTTATGATATTAAACCTTTACCTATATTTTCCCTTGGTTTTATAATATTAATTATTTGGACTTATCATATTTAAGTTTTTATTTTGGGTTGATAATATTGCATTTATTATTAGGTTCTCAAATGTTCCATTTTTAATATTCAAGTATATAATTTTGGATTTAATATTAGAGTTTAATATTTTTATATTGGAATGGTTGATAAATATATCATTATGTATAAAAAACATGACATCCATATTAATAGGTTAATAAATCTATATGGGTCATTAAGAAAATGGTGAGAGATAAATAAATATTATTAATAATAAGTTTATACTATTATTATATTATGTTAATTTTGTTATATGTATGCGTGTTTTTGTTATTATTTATAAAATTAGTAATAAGTACTAATAGTCAATCTCTAATAGCTACATTAACACTATATATCTAATAATTATTAATATGATGGATATTTGTCTATTGACCCATATCAACTACGTTTACTAATGTAGTTGTATATTTGCTTCATATATCACTATATGAATATATCAACCATATTAGTAAATATGGTTATGTTAATATAATTTGATTTTATAATATTTTAAAATAAAAACAACAAAATATAAAAACTTTAAAAATTAAAATCAATTAAAAAAGCTTTATAAAAATATAATAAAATTAGTCATTAGATTTTAGAAAAATAATATCTTACATAATGCTTCAGTGGCATATTTTCCATTTTTCATCTTTATTATATCCACATTTCTTAAAAATAAAAATTAAAAATTAAAAAAATTAAAAATTATAATAAAAAATATTAGACATTATTTTTCAATATGATTCTCTCATTATTACTATGGAAAACCTTCACTATCATTCGAATTCGAATACATAATATGAACTGAGTTGTATTATAAAAGAGCTTGAAACCTTCTAAAAGCTTCGGCCAAAAAGCTTTTAAAACCTACTAGTCAATAACCCTGCAATTAAACAATCGTGCAACTATACCATGTATAGGAATTTCCCTGTAATGACTAGGAAAGGACTTTTGATAGAGTACAATACGAGAACGGTCTCTTTTACTTTTCATGAAGATGGAAATGCACGAAGAGTGGAATAAACATTGTGGATATTGGAAACGGAATAAGCATTGTGGATATTGGAGCTGAAAGCGGTTTGATAATTATTACAATTTCTTTTTCAAAATGCACAAATATTTTTTGATAGATGAATTAATATGCATTTTATTAAGATAATCTAATGAAAATAAAAAAATTCAATCAAAATAAAGATATAATAATATTTGCATAATTGTTTTATTTATAAATATGGAAAAATATCATTTAAAAATTAATAATATCTTGAAGTACATTAAAAAAATTAATATTAGTTAAAAATATTTAATTTATAAGGTAATATAAAATATATTGTTTTAAGTTATAATATAAAAGAAAATGTTATGTTATTTGTAAAGTGGTTTATAAATATTGCTTGTATTACTTATTTTTATCGTCAGATAAATTTTTCTCATATTTTAATCAAATTAATAAAAGCATTAGTAATTTAAACAAAAGAATAAAGCTGCCTATACAATTTTCCCTCTTATTTATTTATTAATAGTGTAAAAGATGAAAATTTGTAAATCAATGGAAGAAATATCAATTATATTCTCCATGAATGATTTTATATACCATTTATGCATATTTTTTATTTTGTAAAAAAGTGTGTCCAATGATCTTTTCATGGGTTACATAAGCGTCTTGGAATTTTCTATCGAAAAAAAGAAAAATAATGACGTAATGCCGCATGCACCTTCCTGACCATGAAATTATTTACTGACCTCACAGTGCTGATACTAAAATCCAGCCTGCACTTGAATGCATCGTATATAAATATTTATCATGTGCAACGCGCATTCGACATAACCAGTCCAACAACACTAATTCCTTTGATATTTGACATTTTGTTGTTTCTAATGTAAAGATAGAATATGGGTTGGAGATAACCAGTCAGCAAATACTAAAGCCTTTTATCTTTCATTTTTTTTTCTGGGCCAAACTAAATTTAGTTCTGGCCTCCTATGTTATCATTATTGGCAGATTCATTATTTTAGATTTTTGTTGTTCATATTGATTCTAATGTCATTATATTATAAGTGGTTGATTATGTCTATAAGATAAATTATATTAGATAGTTTAAAAGTAGATCAGTAATTTATGATGTGATTAATAGTGAAAATATTATCAAAATCAGTTTCATATTCCATTATTCATATATTTAAAATAACATTTCAATCAAAATGAAAGAGTTTAAATAAAACAATGTATATCATTGTAATATCTCTTATTTTTTTCTTGGCTAAACTAAATTTAGGTCTGGCCTAGAATGTTATCATTATTGGCAGACTCATTATTTTAGATTTTTGTTGTTCATATTGATTCTGATAATGTCATTATATTATAAGTTGTTGATTATGTTTATAAGATAAATTATATTAGATAATTTAAAAGTAGATCAGTAATTTATAATGTGATTAATAGTGAAGATATTATCAAAATCAGATTCATATTCCATTATTCATATATTTAAAATAACATTTCTATCAAAATGAAAGAGTTTAAATAAAACAATGTATATCATTATTCAATGTAATATCTTTCATTTTTTTTCTTGACCAAACTAAATTTAAGTCTGGCCTAGAATGTTATCATTATTGGCAGATTCATTATTTTAGAAATTTGTTGTTCATATTGATTCTGATAATGTCATTATATTATATTATATTATATAAATTAAAAGTACTTCAATGATTTATAGTGTGATTAATAGTGAAGATATTTTCGAAATCAGATTCATATCCCATTATTCATATATTTAAAATAACGTTTCAATCAAAATGAAAGAGTTGAAATAAAACTATATATATCATTATTCAATGTAATATCTTATATCATTAATAGAAATATATAAACACAGCTTACCCAAAAAAACCAACTAAATTTTTATAAACAGTTCCCTTATATTCTTTTTTTCACCATAAATTCTTATAAACAGTTACGTTATATTATTTTTTTCACCATTAATTTATGTTTAGGTTAAAGTTAGATAGAAAAAACTATCTATTGGATCTAATGATGATTTTTCTTTATATTATGAGAAAGATCCGACTAGATTCTTTTGATAGAGTAAAGACCCTTGAAAATTATAATCCCACAATGGGCTTCTACTTTTAACACTCTCATAACCAAACGTAACGCTCTCATAACCTAACATCTCCATTCAACACTCTCATAACCTAACATAACGCTCTCATAACGCAACACAATTGGCTTCTACTTTCAAAATTTAGAAATAAGATGAAGGATAAACCCCACACAAATCAATTTATTTACATATCATAAATAACTAAGGTTACATTGTTGAGAACATCATGAGCTTTGATTTTCTGAAACTGAAGACAATGACAACGGTGAAACAGTCGTAACCTCTGTCGCTTCTCGTGGAATTATCTCCAACGTTTCAGTGCCTGAAAGTCGCTTGAGTTAAATCCGGTGTATCTATAACTACGTGCGATGGGTTGCAGCGTGATTAGGTAAGTTGAGGAACTGCAGGGCGTCCGGGATTAACAGAGTGTCTACAAATAGGGCAGGAAGAATGAGAGGTAAGCCATTTATCAATGCATTCCATGTGGAAGCCATGATTGCCCTGGGGCAACATTCGGAGCTTTTCTTCTTCCCTAAATTCGGTCAAGCAGATGGAGCAATCAGTGCCCAAGCCCTGTGGTAGGATATAGACAGATGTGTAAACAATAATGGGCATTGCTTTCATGGCTGCCTTCTTCATTCCAGTGCTGGCCAGCCGAATAGTTTCAATATCGGATGGATCCATCCCCATTCGTCTGCTGCATCGAATGGCGCAACTCAGGGCCGAATTGAGGCCAAGCGCACAGATGAGGGCGCAGATCATTTCTGCGAGAACGACAACTAGATCGGACTCCAGAGTGCCTTGGTTGGCATAATAAGTAGATAACCCCGAGTCCTGGTATACAGTCGGAGAAGCTGCACGTTAATATTAATCACATTAGCTTATAACCTTTTTAGTTAATATTAATTTCTTTAGTATATAATTTTTTTGGTTTATAATATTAATGCGTGGGGTTTATTAATCTTATGTTCCTATCATTTAATATTAATTCTAAGATTTAATGTTATTTTCTTGAGTGTCAATATTAATCAGTTGTGTTTATTAATCATATAGATTATAATGTTAAATTAAACTTTATAATATTAATATTAGTGTTTAATATTTATTTTAAGGTTTATAATATTTACTTTAAAGTTTATAGTTTTTGAGTTTATAATATTGATTTTTTTTGTTTAATATTATTTTTCTAGATTTGTAATATTTTTGGTTTATTAGTTCAATGCATTTATGATATCAATCTTTTGAGTTTCTTAATCTAAGAGTTCATATTCCTAACATATAATTTTATTCATAAAGTTTATAATATTAATCTCATTGCTTAATTTAAATCTCTTTGGCTCATAGTCCATTGGGTTTATAATATAAATTCCTTAGGTTTATTAATCTCTTGATTTAAAATATTTATATCTTAGGTTTAATATTAATATCAATCTCTTGCATTTATTTTAAGTTTAATATTAATCTCTTTGATTTATTTTCACTTTAATGTTAATGTCTTGGATTAATATGTAATATTATAGCTTATACTATTAATCCTCCACGTTTATAATACTAATTCATTGGGTTTACCAATCCCTTTGGTTTATAGTATTAATAAAATGAGTTTATTAATCCCTTGGGTTTATTAATCAAAGGGTTCATATTCTTAGGGAATAATATTATTGATACGGTTTATAATATTAGTCATAGGGTTCATATTGCTAGGATTTCATATTAAACCTAGTGGTTACAATATTAATCCCTTCCGTTCATTAATTTTAGGGTTTATATTCCTAGGGTTTAATAAGCATCCTAAGGTTTAATGTTATGGCCTTGAGTGTATTCGTTGGATTTATAATATTACTCTCTTGAGTTTGTAAATATTAATCCTAATGTTTATAATATTAATCTTAGGGTCTATATTCTTAGTTTTTAATAAGAGTCTTAGGGTCTAATGGTTTACATTCTTAGTGTTTAATAAGGGTTCTAGGATCTAATGCTATTTTCTTGGGCATTTAATCCCTTAGGTTTTTAATATTAATCCAATGCATTTAGTAATTCATTTGGTTTCTAATATTAATCATAGGGTTTATATTCCTAAGGTTTAATATTAAGTCTATGGTTTATAATATTGATTTTTAGTTCTAATATTAATCTCTTTAGTTTATAATAGTAATCCTCTAGGTTTATTAATCTTAGGTTTTCTTTTCCAATGATTTAATATTAATCCTAAATTTTAATGTTATTTCCTTGGGTTTAAAATCTCTTTGTTTTTTAATCTAATCCCTTGGGTTTATTAATCACATAAGGTTATAATGTTAATCCTAAATTTTATAATATTAATATCAAGGTTTAATGTTTATAATATTTAACTTAGGGTTTATAATATTTACATTAGAGTTTATATCCATTGGGTTTATAATATTAATTCCTTGTGTTTAATATTTTTCCCATTGGTTTATAATCCATTGGTTTTATTAGTCCCTTGTGTTTATCATATCAATCTATTCCATTGATTAATCTAAGGGTTCATATTCCTCTGGAATAATATTATTCATAAACTTTATAATATTAATCATGGGATTTATTAATCTAAAGGTTCATATTCCTCTGGTATAATATTATTCATAAGGTTTATACTATTAATTCTAGGATTTAATTTAAATCTCTTGGGTTTATAATACAATTTCCTTGGATTTATTAATCCCTTGATTTAGAATATTAATATCTTGGGTTTAATACTAATATTAATCTCTTGGATTTATAATTTGTAATATCTCTTGGGTTTATAATATTAACTTGTTGAGTTTATTAATTACTCATTTCTAATACAAATAATTAGTTGGGTTCATTAATCCCTTGGGGTTTTACTCCCTAAGGTTTTAATTTATTTGGTTATAATATTAATATTTAGTTGGGTTTACTAATCCCTTCGGTTTATAATATTAATAATTCGTATAATATACTAATCCCTTGGTTTTGTAACCATATCCCTTGGGTTGGTATTATTGATATTGAGTTTTATAGGGTTGTAATATTAATATTTATATTAATATTAATCTCATAGATTTGTTAATCCTAATGGTTTATAATATTTATAATCCCTTGGCTCTATTATATTAACCCATTCGGTCTATTATTCCTAAGCGTTAATAAAATATTCAGTTTAATATTAAATTTTGTGCCACAATGTTCTTATTAACCAGCCTAGATCCATCCTAACTCCAGATCTATCAAGCGCCGAGAGGGATCAAATCTCTGGAGGTGAAAACCTCTTTTTGAGTGCAAAACTTGAGGAATGGTTTTCACCTCCAAAGATTTGATCCCTCTCAGCGCTTGATAGATCCGGAGTTAAGATGGATCTAGGCTCGTTTCAGTCATGTGCAACCAAGGAAAATGTATCGATAATATGAGGAACATATGCTTAATTTTATCAATAATATGTAAATACATCTAATATTAACATAACCATTTTAAATATGTTAAATATGCCTGAGATTTATTCAGTCATTTTAATTTTAAATTTGATTAGTTACCTCAGTTTGTTGAGATGATAAATATTGTAAAATAACTTTAATGATGAAATAAAATTTTGAATGCAAAGTGACAATGTAATAATATTGAATGATAGAAACCATGAATAATAATAATGTAGTCAATTACGAATAGTCTTCATTGTGATTGATTTCAAACTATTTTCTTCTACTATTCTTATTTTCACCCAAGTTAGTTTTGTCATATTTTCATACTGATTATTTGAAAAAGACACTTGGAATCGTAAACCATTTAAATATTTAGCTCGAGCTGTTGTAGTAAACATCATACCTTGTCTCTCTTGCTCTCCAATATTTATAGGTTGAATTACTATAACACAAAAATCAATGTACATTGTCAATAATTTTGTGTGCTTACACTGAAATCATTGCACACACACTATTAATCCAATGAATTTAAAATTAATGTACCATCATACATCTAATTACATCAAATTAGAAATCAAAATATACACGGAAATCAGTGCAACTAATGCAAGAAATCAAATAATAATAGAAAACAACATCTACACTAAAATCAATGCATCTAATGCAAGTAATGAAATATGACTAGAAATCAACATCTACACTCAGATAAATGAGTCTAGTGCAAGTAGGAAAATAGGATTTAAAGCCAACATTTACACTGAAATCAATGCATCTAGTGCATGAAATCAAATAGGATTAGAAATCACCATCTACACTAAAATAAATGCATTTAGTGCAAGGAATCAAATAGGATTATAAATCGTTTACATTTAAATTAATGCATTTAGTTAAATCATCTACATTTAAATCAATGCATTTAGTGCAAGCAATCAAATATAATTATAAATCACCATCTACATTGAAATTAATGCATCTAGTGCAAGAAATCAAATAAGATTAGAAGTCACCATCTACACTGAAATCAAGGCATTTAGTGAAAGAAATCAAATAGGATTAGAAATCACCATCTACATTGAAATCAATCCATTTAGTGCAAGCAATAAAATAGGATTAAAAATAATCTACAGTGAAATCAATTCATCTAGTGAAAGAAATCAAATATAAACAAAAAAAAAAAATCTACATTAAAATTAATGCATCGAGTGAAATCAATCAAATAGGATCAGAAATCATCATCTACACTGAAATTAAGGCATTTAGTGCAAGAAATCAACTAGGATTAGAAATCATCTACATTAAAATCAATCCATCTAGTGTAAGTAATCAAATATCATTAGAAATCAAAATCTACACCAAAATCAATTCATCTAGTGTAAGAAATCAAATAGGATTAGAAATCACCATCTACACTGAAATCAATGCATCTACTACAAGAAACCTTCTTCCCTCTCTCCCCCATATATATCTATATATCCATCCATCTCTCCTTCTTTTTCTCTTTATCTCACCCCAACATACACACACTCTCTCTCACTCCATATCTATCAATTTCCTTGTCCGTCCCTCCTTCTCTCCATCTATCTTTTTTATCTCTTCAGCTTACATCTATATCTATATCTCACTCTATCTTTCTATATCAACTCCAAAACATAAACTATATTTCTCCAATCTATCTATCTATCTATCACTCCCTCCTCCTCCTCCTCCTCCTTTCTCTCTCTCTCCCTCTCTTTCTCTCTCTCTCTCTCTTCTATATCTCTTCCTTCTTGCTACCCTTTCTCCTCTCTCTCCATCTTCTCTATCACTCCCTCTCTCTCTCTTTCCACCTTTTACCCTCTATGTCTTTATTCTTACCTCCCCCTCTCTCCCTCTCCATCTTCATATCTCTTTCCCTACCTCTCTTCACTCTCTCTCTTCCTTTCTCTCCCCCCCCCTCTCTCTCTATCTTCACCTTCCAAATTTGTTACCATATGCCTCTCTCTCTCCTTCTCTCCCCCCTTCTCTCCATATCTCCTTATTTGTCTCTTTTTCTCACCCCAAAACATACACACACCCTTTTCATCTCTCCATTTTCACTCCCCCTCTCTCTTCACTACTCACTCTATATGAATTTATTCTTCCCTCCCTCTCTCCTCATCTAGCTCCATCTCTCAATCCCTCCCTCTCTCCCCCTCCAAATCCATATTTATATCCATCCCTCTCCCCTCCCCTCTCTCAAGTCCCCTCTCCTTTCCTTCCTCTCTCTCCATTTCTCTCCTACCTCCCTTTCTCCTTCCCCATCTCTCTCTCTCTCTCCATCTCTCAATCCCTCCCTCTCCCCCCCTCCAAATCCATATTTATATCCCTCCCTCTCTCCTCCTCTAATTCAAGTACCCTCTCTTTTCCTTCCTCTCTCTCCCTTTATCTCCTAGCTCCCTTTATCTTCCCACATCTCTCTCTCTCTCTCTCTCTCCCCCCCCCCCTACAATCCTCTCTTCCCCCATCACTCTCTTCCTCCCTCTCATCATTCCTCTCTCACCTCCTTCTATTTTACCTCCCAGCTATCATTCTTTCTCTGTCTCTCTCTGTCCTCCAATCCTCTCTCTTCTCCCATCACTCTATCTCACTCTCCAACTATCTGACTATTTCTATCTCTTTATCCTTCTCTCCCCCCTTTTCTCCATCACTCCTCCTTTCTCCTTCTCTCCCCCTTGTCTCCATCACTCCTATGTATCTTTATCCCACCCATAAGCATACAAACTCTCTCTCCATCTCTCCCTTGTCACTCCCTCTCTATGTATTTCTTCTTCCTTTCCTCGCTCCGCCTCTAACTCCATCTCTCTATCCCTCCTTCTCTCCTCCACCTCTCATCCTTTCTCCCTCTCCCTTTCTCTCCTATCTCCTTCGCCCTTACCCATTCTTTCTCTCTCTCTCACTCTCTACTCTCCAATCCTCTCTCCTTCTCCCTCCCTCTCTCCTTATCTCTCTCCTACCTCCATCTTTATGTCTCCCTCTCCCTCTCTTACCCTTCTCTAACTCTCCCATTCTTCTCATTCTCTCTCTCTTCATTCCTCTTCTCCCTTCTCCTTCAATTTATCTCCATATATCCCTTGTCACTCCTATTTCTCCACCTCTATCATATATGATGATACACTAATATATATTACAATATAATAAATTTAATATTCTATTTATCTAAACATATTGAATTTAATAATATTAATATTTTAATATTAATGTTAGGGTTAATAATATTTTTTTTTGCATGGTATTAATAATAATTTTGTCCTTGGTATTTGACCTTTATAATTCATATATAATTAGATCTTGATTTCTAATCGTATTTGATATATTTTTATTTATTTACCTTACCTCTTTATACCTCTTTTACATTTACTTGTTTACCATACCTATTTTATAAATATATTATTTTGCCCATGATATTATTAATAATTTTTCCCATGGTATTTGGCCCATGGTATTAATAATAATTTGTCCCATAGGCTTCACCTAAATAAAACATGTTTTTCAGTTTTTTTTAATATAAAGTGGTTTGTTGAGTAGATATAAAAATAGGTTTTATTTATTTACCATACCTCTAGTTTATTTATATTTTTATTTATTTACCATACCTCTCGAGTAATATAAAAAGAGGTTTTATTTATTTACCATACCTATGGTTTATTTATATTTTTACATATTTACCATATTTTATTTATTTACCATATCTCTTTCTTGAGTGTTAGTAAAATCTTCATATTTTAAGTTTATATTGTTTAAATTTATTTTTAATAAATTTTTAATTGTTCATTTATATGTTTATGTAAGCTATTGTTCAAGCCGACATTTTTTTTGGCTTTCGACATACTTACACATCAGGCTCATACTGGGCTATAAAATGCGCCTCTCGGTGCAATAATGCAATATTTTAATCCTAAGATTTAATGTTTTTCCTCTTAGTTTATTTTCCATTGAGCTCATAATATTAATATTTTCGGTTTATTTTTATTAATTTTAAAGTTTAATATTTTCCCCTAAGGTTTATTTTCACTTGGGTTTATAATATTAATTTCTTATATTTATTCTTCTTTAGAATTATTAATGCTTTGGGTTTATTATTTTAATATGAGGGTTCAACATTTTTCCCACTCATTTATTTTCCACTAGGTTTATAATACTAAACCATTGCATTTATTTTTCCTTGGGTTTACAATATTAATTATTTAGATTTATGATATTTCAGTTTCTAATTTTGGCTTTATCTTATTGCATTTACTATTAAGTTCTCAAATGTTCCATTTTTAATATTGTGGCATATAATATTGGATTTATATTTGGTTTTTTAATATTAATATTTATAATATTAATCACACTTACATGCCTACAACGTTGAGGGAATGATTACAACAACATATCATCCCCAGGGGATCAGGCATTTATAACCTGGCATCGGAAAATAAAACCCTAGTTGCTACCCATAGTTTCTGGGAGATAAGAGGGGGGAATATTTCTCAGTTCTCGAAGGATTCCTTGAAACAGAGGTAAAATATCTTCTATAGATTATATATAGCTGAAATATTCATGTTGACAAATCAACCTCAATCGAAGGAAGTGAATAAGTACTGGGAAGATCAAAATGATAAATTATAGAGGTGATGGAAGCATAAACATCAATGGCAGGCAGCTCTGGATACTGAGCAATATGGAAATTTTGATAGAGAACTACATTCTAGAAACATACCCATCCTAACAGGAAACAATATACTACGCTGGGGGTATAAACCAAAAGGAATGCTTAAAATACAAGAAGCATATGAAATAAAATCTAATAATACAAACATACGAGACAATAGGTTATGCAAAAAACTTTGGTCCATCGAGCATTGGCCCAAAATTGAACACTTCTTATGGGCTGAAGGCCACAGACGAATACTTACATAGGATCAGCTCTTGAAATGAGGCATGAATGACTCGTCATGTTGTTCGATGTTTGGTAAACATGAATAAAACCTTGAGTATTTGCTTGATAACTACTCAATGGAAAACCACATGTGGTGCAACCTCAACAACTTATTCGAACAATCAGATAAAAATAATAACAGTATTAGAAAAACTATGGAAACATGGAGGAAAGGTGGTTACCGGAGTCCAATCGTCAATAAAGCTTGGACCCTCTCACTAGGATTTATATTATGGACACTGTGGAAGGAGAGGAATCGCAAAATGTTTCAGAATGAAAAGAGGCAACTGACATAAATTTGGAATGTTAATATACAGGGCATAAGAGAAACTATTCTGGCAGAAAAATGGAGCCTTGAGGACTGGAGAGTGCAGGGTATCGAAGGTATAATCCTCACACAGTTAAATGTTAAGGAGGAGAAGCTAGCACCTTTCTCTTGGAAACCCATACGTGCAGGTTTTAAAATTAAAGACAAATTCACACTGCTGCAGAGAGGGTTCATTAAAATTAACTATGATGGGGCCTCCAAAGAAAACCCAAGTCAAGTAGGGGCTAAAGATATTTTTCCAGACTACTTAGGAAGTGTCTTTAAGATCTCTGTGGTAAATCTAGGATATGCTAGCAATAATGAAGCTAAACTCATTGCAGCAAGAATAGGCCTATAAATTGCAAGTCAAGAGGAGTACAATGGACTAGAAATTGAAGGGGACTGAATAATGGTCACAGGAATCCTTCGAAAGCTCCAATAGGGAGCTCGATGGGAGCACATTAGCAACAGATCGAGAACAATTAGACTGATGCTGGAAATCAAGGAGAGAATGGAATAAATTCAATACATTGTCCCTCGCCATGTAAGGAGATCGGACAATGAAGTAGCCAACTGCATAGCGAACTCGGGTTGCAATAATGAAGATATGTTCTTATATCAACCGTGGAGAAGGGATTTGGAAACAGAGATGGAGGATCTTCGACGCATTGTGACTCAGGATGGTAGGCACATTGGTCAAGAATACAATCAACACCCCTGATCTGAGTGGCATATAGTAGGGAATGAACCATGTCGTGACATAGCTGGAAGGGCAAGTAGTGAATTTGAATGGGCACGTGGCTCTCGAATGTGTTGGGAGGAGGAACACAACTGCCGAGAATTAGGAGAGGACACACCCTGTAATGGAATATAATGACTCTCTTAACTTCAAATGGTAAACAACTTGATGATCTAGCTGAAATGTCAGAGGGAAGTTCGGGAAAGAGTCATCGGACCTTAATGACACAGGTTTATACCAAACTACGTATTATTCTAACGACATTATTTTTGTGCAAGTTAGCAGTGTTGAACATTGGCTTCTGCCTCACACAACCTGGCTAAACTTGCAGACGATGCTAGTGGCCTGCAGTTTCTTGTTGGTATGTACCCAATTCGCCTTTCATCACTATGATGAAAAGGGTTTGAGAGTATCATTGCATGCATTGGAAAATTTACATCTTCTTGGATTATATCTTCTTTGTTTGTGATAGAGTGTGTAATTGTATTCTCAAAATTTGAATTAGCCCGAGTTCCGAGGAATGTAATCAAATTAGATTGAGTTTTAAGAAATGTAGCCATAAAAATTGGGGTCAGGGCATTGTCAGAGCTCTGAAAAGTTGAAGTAATTCTTGGTCTGTTTAATTTCTGAATTTTATGTCTTGTTTTGTAAATTTTCTTGGGTTTGGGTACCATGGAAAGGTCGTCGCTCATCCCGAGTCTCGATTGACAATTTAATACTATCTATCCTGGGAATGGGAAAATGCTCGTATGAAAATGCATGATTTTAATGTTGGAAGGGACTAGGTTAGGAGGTTTTCTGCTAGTCGTCCTCATCTTTCTGTCCAAGTTTTACCACTTTTTTTGTTTGCTAGTCACCCTCATTTTTTTGTCGAATTTTTACTACTTGTTCTTTCTGCAAGTCACCCTGACTTTTCTGTCCAACTTTTAACGCTTTTTTTGTCTGCTAGTCACCCTGATTTGTCTGTGCAAGTTTTACCACTTATTTTGTCTACTAGTCATCTGCAGGAAGGACTTGGGGTATTTAGTTATATATGGGAGTATGGAATTCTGCCTCTTAGTGTAGTTCGCCTTGTAAAGCATGTAAATAGTATTAATTGAGGAAGGCATTGTCCTAGTAGCCATAGGGAAGGTATATTTATCAGTAGGTATCGCAAATGTAGCAAAAGGTCTAAAGAATGACAATGTCCCTCTGCTAAAATTACAATCTTGTCCATGTTTCATAGATTGTTCCTTAACTTGCTCGGTTATTTCCATTATGTTTTTGTTACAGGGACTGTAACCATTCACCTCACCCTCATTTTACTGGTGGAGTGAGATCCAAGAATTGCGAAAAATAACATGGGAAAAAAGGAACCCGTAGCCAAGGGCAAGGACAAAGTCTCGAATCCACCAGCCAACCGAGGTAGATGCTCCAACAGAGAGGTCATCGAGACCCCCTTCCAGGACTACTCAAAGGAGACACCCTGCTATATAAAATCTCTCATTCATGGATGGGAAACTGATGCAAGAACCAAAATAGAAGAAGATGAAGACACCGATGAGGAAGAACTTAACCAGATCATAACAAACCCGGGTCAAACTCGTGGGAGAATTTCTCTATTCCACCACTCTATCATAATGTATTGGATGATAAAATGCCTTCTTGTTAAGGCAATTATGTTATTTTAGGAAGTAGGGGGAGATCCTAGGGCAGTTACCACTCTAGTAGAGATCAACAGAAATATTCAGGAAATGAACCTGTGTCAGCACAACCAGTATGTGCACCTCGGGAGAATTGAGAAGGAAATCCAAGCCATGCACCAGGTTGATATGCCTAGTTCCATTGTTAAAGATCCGACTTTGGTGGAGTTAGATGATGATTAGCCCGTCTTATTTGGTTTTATTATGCTAGTAGATAGTTTTTTGTCTCTATTATGTAAATGCTAGTAAGTTGAAACATTGATATAAGTCACTTAACGACAATCTAAAGTAGACTCAGAAAGTATATGTTTTGGTTGGCGTTCAATGCACTCAAATGGCCAATAGACCTGGTTTTTCTACTGACAGGTTGAGGCCTAATTTTGTAATTACTACACCTTCTTTTATAAATAAATAGAAAAAAGGCAGGACCTACTAAGCTTACAAAAAAGAAAAATTAATTTTAATCATGTCATTTATAATATTAATCCTATTGTTTAAAATATTTATTTTAAATTTTATAATATTAATATTTCAGTTTATAATATTGGATCTTATAATATCGTGACTTATAATAATTGATTGATATTAGATTTTAATATTTCTACATTGGAATGGTTGATAGATATATCATTATGTATAAAAGATATCGATATTGATATTAATATGTTAATAAGTGTATATCAATCATTATAATAATGGTGAGAGATAAATAAATATTATTAATAGTAAGCTTATACTATTATTATATTATGTTAATTTTATTATATATGTGTGTGTTTTATTATTTATACAATTATTAATAAGTATTAATAGTCAATTTCTAATAGCCACATTAACATAATATATCTAATAATTATTGATGTGATTGATATATGGCTATCGATACATATACCACATTTACTAATATAATTGTAATATGGTTATATATATGCTTCATATACATATAAGTATGTATCAACCACGTTGATAATTATGATTATGCTAATCAAATTTGATTTTATACTTTTAAAATAGAAACAATAAAATATAAAAAATTAAAAAAAAAATTCATTAGAAACAAATTTATTTTTTCAAAATATAATGAAATGAGTCATTATATTTTAGGAAATTAATGTCATTATTTGCACAAAGTTACATTTTCCCTCACTAGCATATTTTCCGTTTTTCATATGTATGATATTCACATTTCTCAGAAAAAATAAAACTAAACTATAAAGTGTAATAAATAATGTTACACATTATTTTTCGATATGATTTTCTCGTTATTACTGTGCAAAACCTTCACTATCGTTCGAATACATAATCTGAAGTGAATTGTAATATAAAATATCTGGAAATCTTTTAAAAGCTTTGGCCAATTTTTTTTTAAAAACTCCTACTCAATAATCCTGCAATTATACAATCGTGCAATAATATCGTGTATAGGAATTTCCCTACGATGATTAGGAAAGTGATGGAGGAGAAAAACCAGCCTATGTCAAAGTTGAAATTTGTGAACTTTTGAGATCGTGGCATGAGAATGAGATTTACTCACGATTTATTTTGAGTTTGTTTGTAATTTTTTATTTCAAGTATATTTTGAGGGATGGAAAATGAGCTTTTAAAGTAGCTTTATTCAATTCTCCATAGTCAATTCATACCCTCCACTTACCATTATTTTTAGGCACAATCACCAAGGGAGAAACCCACCGACTCTTTGAAATTGGATAGATGAAGTTTACATTCAACAATTTTTGCAATTCTTCTTTCACAATTTCCCAAAGATTTGGATTCATCCTTCTTTGAGGTTGTCTGATAGGCTTAAAATGTTCCTCAATTTAGATATGAGGTATACAAGTCTTATGAATAATTCCTTTCATGTCAGTGTATTCCCATTCATATGCAGAAGAAAGTTGTTATAATGTTTTGATTAACTTTTCTTGTTGTAATTTTTCCATGTTTTTGTTAATGTTCAAAGATTCTCCTAAAAAGATTTCAATAGTAGAGTTACCAAATTCTTCCATAGAATATATAGACATCTGCCTAGATGAAAACTATTCAATATTGCATTGCTCTTGAAAATAATCATGTTCATATTCTGAGGATGATTTAAAGTTTTGTATTGAATTTAAGATCATGTTCATATTCTGAAGATGATTCAAAGTTCTTTATTGAATTTAATATTTGACTATCTTCACTAATACAAGAAATAATAAATAAAGGTTGTATGTCTAAGTTTGTTTTGAGAAGTTAAAATCATAAAATCAACTAGATACTCCCAAGAGTCTGGGGATACTGAAATGTCTTCTAATACACCATCTAGCTTGATTACTGATCTGTTTGCTAGTTGCAATAATGTAGGTGTATATTGAAGGTTTGGAAGATTGAGTTGTTCCATGGTTTTCTTGCTCATGATGTTTATGGCTGCTCCTAAATCAATCAATTTATTTGGAATTTCAATACCATTGATGTTTGTTTTTTACAACCGGACTTCCTGGATCTAAATATTTTTGTATGGAAAATTTTCCCATCATAATATCCACAATTTTTCCTACTAACTGAATTATTTTTATTTCTTTTGTTTTTCTCTCTGATTTCTTCATGATCAACTCTCTTATTGTTTTGGCTAGAATTGGAACCTCTTTAATGGTCTGTAGAAAAGAAATTTTGATACAGACATTTTTCAATTCATCTAGGAAATCATAATTGGGAAAGATTATTTGTTTTTCTACCCCTCTATCAACTTGTAATATTTAGGAAAGGGGGGTTAGAAATAGACACTGATGGTTACTCTATGATAGGAGTTGATTTTATTGGTTTTTTCTTGTTTTTTTATTTTCAGAATTCTTGTTATGTTGAAGAGATGTCCCTTCTTCAGAACTTTTATTTTGTTGTAGAGAAATTTATTCATAAAATTTATCTTTCTCCTAAATAACAACAGAAGGCTTTTTCCTTTCTAATATTCTGCTAGATCTAAGTTGAACATCATTAAGATCTAGTGGAGTAATCATGTAAGTTGGAAATTAAGATCTAGTGGATGAAGTTCGAGATCCTCCTGGTTGGATTTCTGACCTTAAGACTTCAGGGAGACTATGTCTGGTGAAATATGGAATATGAGTTTGAGATGGCGGTGTAGCACTATATGGTCTAGGTGGGGTGAGTGGTGTTGTTGGAATCAAACTCTTGCCTCTAGCTATGAATCTACCCCTAGAATCTCTTTCTCTATGCATGTCATTTTTTAGATGTAAGAAATAAGGTTTCCTAATTAAACTTCCTCGGAAATGGAAATGTTTAGTCAATTTAATGTCTTAAATTACTATCATAAATTATCAACCTAGATTAGTAATATGATGAACTGTGGTGCACTATATATGCTTATTTAACCTTCTCTCTTACTTCGTTGTGTATGTTTTTATATTGTTTTGGGGGGTTTGTTTCTTTATTTCTAAATGAGTTAATCTTAAGGAATGAAAATATGAAATTGATCAACTAAATATATTGAAGGTTAATGTTGGAAACTAATTTTGAAAGAACGAAGAAAAGGAAATGTTCTTTAACTATTCTAATTTGCATAAAAATGAATCAAACTTTAAATGGTTAGAATCTTATTTAAAAATAAATAATTTGTTCTAATGGCTTTGATCTTATGGAATTAAAGCTAATTCTATTCTATCTTAATCTAATTATACTCCATGGATTGAAATCATAAATCCTATGATTAAGAATTGAAATGACAATGCTAATCTAAATGGAAAGAAAATTCAAAGCAATGGAAAGGCAACTACTATCTGACCAAATACTCAAATATCATTCAATTTTGGAAGAATGACAAAGTCATATTCTTAATATGATTTAACAAGCATTTGATTATACATTTAATTAAATATTTAATCTAAGAAAGAAATTAAAAAGCATGTAAAGGAGACTAAACTACTGTATGACCAAATACTCAAATATCATTCAATTTGGAAGAATGGAAAAGTCATCTTCTTGATATGATTTAACAAGCATATGATTACACATTTAAATTTAATCTAGGAAAGTAATTAACAAGCATGTAATAAAGGAAACACCACTACTGTATGAAAAAGTACTCAAATATCATTCAATTTCGGAAAATGACAAAGCCATGTTCTTGAGATTATTTGGCAAGCATCTGATTATACATTTAATTGAGAATTTAACCTACGAAAACATTATAAAAACACGTGAAAGAAAACTAAGATAATTTTACGTTCCAGTGCTTCAAACACAATCCAATTTTGGAAAATAGAAGAACTACTTTCTTGAGATGCCTTGATAAGCATAATATTACACATTTATTCTAAAGCTAATTCTAAGAAAGAATTTATAATTTTAATCTATGAAATGGTTAGAAATTTAATGTAATAATAAACTGCAAAGAAATGTAAATCTAACTACGAATTGACAAAACAGAGCTAATTAAATTAAAACTAAAAACAACTAATGAAACCTCCTTTTTGTGTAGGGGCCCTCTGCAACAGAATGAGTTGAAATCCTAGTAGACTATGCGCGCATCAAGAAGGGTTTGGAAAAATCAAGCATGGTCTTGGTATTACCAAAACATATTTTCAAGGCATACATAACATTCACAATAATTAAGATTTGTTTCCGGTTTGAAAATGACCGGTATTTAAGAAAATTTCAATGTAACTCTGTTGAGGTATTTTCGCCTACAGATGGAAATTATAACTGAAACATAGAAGAAAAATCTAAGTATCTAACTCTCAATTTTCTACGTCAGAGAAAATCAAGACTCTTTTGTTCTCGAATCAGGTCCTTTGACCGAACTTTTACCACGAGAATATGCACCTTTTTTTGTCAAATTCAAACAAGTGGATAGGATAGGATCCATGTGTGAATCATTCCAAATGTGCCCATGTGACTCATTCCTTTATTTGCTCCTCAGAACCTGTCAAACCATTAAAGTAGTTTCAGAAACAACAATTAGTTGCAGAATAGCATGGGTTCTGTAACTAAGTTACAAAAATTCATTCAAATAACATGAAACATCAAAATATAAAATAGAGACCATTAAAATGCATTCTATGAGATGAAATATGTCATTTATCATGGATTGGAGTTATGGATTTATGAAAACGTAGGGATAAGTGATGAAAAAGGATGTTAGAGAAAGAAAAATTTTGAGTTTCAACACTTCGCAAAGAGGGCGAGGTTATAGGCCCTAGCCCCACGTCCCATTACAACCCATATGACCATGAGAAGAAGGATTAGGTAAAGGAAGTGGGTGGATAAACCCTGGCCCTTGGCATCTTTACTTCCATGAGACTGCTATTAGGAGCTCTGGTGGTGGGGTCAAGCAATTAGCCTAGACCATCAGCCACATTTCCCTACATGTGACCTTGCCTCGATGAAGAAGAAATCGATGTTGGCAAGGGTGGAATATTGGCCTAAGCCCGAGGCCTTATCACGCCTATGTGGAACTAGTGTCTCATTTATGAGGTTATTTTTAAATTAATGAAGAGAAAAAATGTACTGATTGTAGCAAAAATTGTTTCCTCTCGAACTGTTTAAAGGGAAAATTTATCACACATTTAGGAGGTCTTGCCAAATTGGGGGACGAATAGCAGAGCTAGTTTTGGAGATCCACAACTTGCCCATTTTTAAACCATTTTTAGCTCAAAAAGAGCCTCGATAGGGGTTTTGGGGCATTCTGAATCCATTGGAATCCTCTATTTACTAATTTTAGTAATTTTGGGAGAAATTTTGTCAGGTTTGAGTCTTTTAGTGCTAGGGATAATCAGTGGTTTGAAGCATTGTTTCAGGTATTTTGAGCATGGAGAGAACCATGTAGGGGTTTTCCTACCTTTGTATTTTATCTACAACAAATATGACTTCTATGGTGCATATCCTATTTATCTTTTCTCATTACGTGTTTTGAGGAAAGCTATTTTGCGTACTTCAATGTAGAGTTGTTATACATGTATTTATCAATTTTCAGGTTGAGTACAAGGCCTTGATGTGAGATCTCTTTTCATGTTTATTATTTCATGACTGATTAAAGGTGGTCATACTTCTATAGTGATATTTCTTTGTAGGAGAAGGTCTCCTTGAAGGGAAAACAATCCACTATTGCATATACTCTTTTACCACTGAAATCTATGGAGCAGTCTAGTTGTGTTAGGAGGCCCAAAGATGTAGCCCAAGAGGGGTGAACCCTGTCATTAAATTATCTTATGTCTCTCTTCATTTCTTTCATTATGAGATTCATGTGAATATGTTTCTTTTTTAAATTTCATATGAAAACTAACTGATCATTCTTGAAGAGATCATAAAATTGTTTACAGTAAGACCCAATTTGTTTACTTGCAAAGGGTTAGAAGACGGTCAGTTTTTAGGAAGGAGAAGTTATCATCACAAATCAGATCAATATGGGCTCTACTAATTTTCCATATTCCCCTCATGATATTTACTCTTGGCATGGGTTGTTCTATACTCCTACAATTAACTATTTTTCCTCACCTAATTTATATCGGTATAGTGTTTTTGTATATACAAACAATGTTTACTATGTTTCTTTCCCTTCATAAGTATAACAAAGCCTTATGTATTTCACATAAATTTGTACCCGGTTTTTCCTGTTAAATAAGTCTTATAATTATGTAAGTTTCCAACTAGGATTCATCCCCTTTTTTGGATTCCTTTAATTAAACATTTCACTACATGAAAAAATATTGATTTGTTATGCTAATGTTGTTTTCATCATTCAATTCAAGGCCACAACAAAGGTTTTCTTAGTATAGAAACTATTAACAACATGTAAAGATGATGAATATATTCAAGACAAGAGTGATAGCCATTCCACTAAAAAACCTTCATCGTTATTTTGTACGTGGGTCTATGGAAAGGGATATCCATACATTTATTAATGAGTGTGCATATTTTTGTTTCATCACCCTTTTCCCTTCGATTTTTTTTTCCTTTTTAATGGTCTATTATGGCCTTAGTGTCCCTGTCTTCATTCAAATATCTTAGCTAAAGATACCTACTTTTGGGTTGGTTATATGTGTACACTAAGTAATTACCACTCAAATTCTTATTTGAAACAAATTGTGTTTAGCCCTAAAGGTGCTTGATTCTCTATAATTTAAAAAAAAAAAATCTACAATCATATGTGTTTCAATACTTTGTTTGGTTCCGGCTTACCAACTATGTACCATAACAATAATTTTTTTTCTTCCTTTTATATATTCCTCCCTTCTTGGGTCTTTATCTTTAAAGGTTACATTTGAAAGTGTATCAATAAATTGATTTAGTTGTACTAATATTCTAGTCTCTTTATAAAAAAATTTCTTAAGTCAAACTTGTGTACTTCATCTTCATTAAATTTTTGAAAAATAATCATCTCTTCTAAGCAGTAATGATAGTAATTTTCAGATTTCTTGTATCTCTCTTATAGGGTACATTATCTACTAGCCTTAATAGGAATTTCATTACAACTGGCTCTTCTAGTTTTCAATTCTTTTACTTATTCCCACTTTTAATTTGTAAGAGGAGACACTTCATCTCCTATGTGCACTTAGGTATGCTCTCTTTCCTTAGTAGTTCTATGAGATGCTACTTCCTCTATTATATTCTTTACCTCTTAATTTTGTGAAACTTTCAAGTCTGGGTTGGCCCCTAGGTCTTAGAGTTGAATCTATAGATCTGATACCAGTTGTAACATCCCCCCCTCCAAGACTCGGTAAAATACCACAGTAACTTTCAAAGATAATAACTTTTTTTAACTCCATATTTTAAGTCTCTTATTATATATTGATATAGTATTTTTTTTCCAATTTTCGCAATGAATCAATATAGTTTTATGTCATCCCACCATGTGATGTTTTCTCCTTATAACATGAGGTGTAAGAAATTTACAATGTCCTAAAAAAATTTTAGACCATGAACGTAATCTCTATATATGGTTACTATTTCTGCATCATATCTAGATAAGGTTCTTTGGGAAAGACATAAAGTATTAATCCATGACCCACATAAAGGAATTTCTTTTTTATTTCTATAATCTTATACTATTAATTCATTATCTCTTTGTTTATATGCCAAAAGTGCTACCATATTCCATGGTGTTTATTATTATTTGTAACATTTAGAACTATAATATCAAGCCTTCATGAATTTCCTTCCTATTGTTTCTTCACCTGTATAGGTTTATGCTATTGTCCTTCCCTGTATAAACAAAAAACATTGTAATATTTAAGTTTCCTTTACCTTAACATGTGTATGTGTGTGTGTGTGTGTGTTTTCGAGCTTATTCACTTTATCACTTATTAAAGGGTTGTGGCTATAATATTCTTATTCAATGAACCAAATATATGGGAACTATATATCATTGTGGAGCACGAGGCTTACGGTCTAAATATAGTATCGTAACATCCAAAGTTCATTAAATATTTTAAATTGTTTTCTCAACCCGTGCATTACAACATAGGTGTTATGTCTATGCGTGTGTGTGTTTGTGTGTGTGTGTTTTCTAAAGTCTTACATGCTAAGTGAGGTATATTATTTGTTCTTGAAGATAATCATATGTTATGGATTTATCTTTCTTAAAATAAAACTTTTCTCTTAATCTTCCACATGTCAATATGATTTTTGTAACTCGTAATTACATTTCATCTATTTGTTCAGCATATCAATTCTTAATTTTTTGTATTGCGCATATAATTTAAACTAAACTACCACTGACGTGGATTTATACATGTCATAAGATCTAACGATACATGATGTTTTTGGGAAAGGAATGCTCTAGGTTGCTCGGCGATGGGGTTATGGTAACTGCTCCACCCACCCCAGCTGCCTACTCCATCTCATTTTCACATGTATACATAGCAGCTTGAAGATCTTCTCCAAGAACTCAAACCTTAAGGTACTCATTCTATTTTTTATGTTGAGAAATGTAGGGTAGCTATATTATGTGTTTTCTCTTACTATTATAACTGCTTGTAATGTATTTTTCCTTAACTTAATTAGATTCTTGTATCACTTGATTATAATTAGTGGTCTTATCATCAAATATCTAATAGAAAATAAAGAAAAAAGAGATAAGAGGAAAAAAATATATAGGCCATAGCGAGGGCCAAAACCTCTCCACTTGAGAGGAAAACCCATAAGAACTCTTCACTTCTTATATAACTTCAAATGACGAATTCAAAAACCTATGACCCTTGACCGACAACCCCTCCAAGACTAATTCAAATCACTCCTTTGGTCAATGCTTCCTCCAAAAAGTAAACGATGGTAAAAATTGTTGCAAAACTTCATATTTCTGCTTTTCTTTAAGATTTATACTTCTTTCACAAGTATTTAATTCTATGTGTGCCTAAAAATTTTCCTGTTTCACACATGTGGACATTTTGGGGTATATTTGAGAAAATTCTCTTCTTCACTTGGATAGGATCTTCCTTCTTTCAAACTCAGCTTGCAAAGGGAGTCTTCTTGGCACCCATAATTCATCTTCTTTTGCAACTCGTCCATACTGCAACAAAAGTGATGCCCTAGATCTTGCACATGTGAGGAGATTCAACAAAAAAAAGATAAAAAATACTTTGATTTATTTCTTCCTTTATATATCCTTCTCTTGGCTCTTATTTAGGTCTTCTTCTTTCTCTTTATTGAACTTATTTTTATTTTCTTGGATCTTCTTCGCAAATGAGGTCGAGTCCTTTATATAGGCTTCTTTTCATATGTTGTTGGTAGACTTGTCACTATCCATAGGCCAACTTGTCATTTGATAAGGCCAACTTGTTGTTTGCATATTTGAAAAGGTCTTGGAGGGTCTCTGAATATGTTTGACTCAAATAAATTTTCTTTACAATATGCAACATGTCCATGAGGGTCTTCCATACATGAAAATACCGCAATTGACTTGTTTACTTATTGAAAAGCCCTGGAAGCACATAAAAATAATAATTTATTTTTCTCTTTGCATCAAATACATAAAAAAATGATTACATATGTCATAATGAAGACCAAACCTAGTTACATATTTCAACACTCCCTCTTAACTATGTGGGTATTCATAACCAATAGACGGTAATTGGACATTCCCAAATTGATAAATTGTCATAAGAAGAGTCAAAATGGTAAGCCATCTCATAAGCAACTTTCTTAGCTTATGGTAGAGCATCTCATCATACCAACCAACATTGTCACAAAGCAAGTCCTTTACTAACATCTCTATCTCTCCACAAGGTCATATTACAAAGATGAGGATACCAATTAATGATAGATACCATAATCATTGTCTATCAAGGAACATACCCAACTCGGGTGTTCATAGGGTATTTCCTTTTATGACAATTCTTATCTTATAATAACACATTCTCAAGGAGTTTCCTGTTCGACTACTCTTATCTTGGATGCCCTACCTCATCCTCAAAGAGTATCAGAGTCAGTCTCAAATTCTTACCAAGTCCTCCATTCTTTATTCATATGAATAAAATAATGACGTGTATATATTTCCCTCTCAACTAGGGAATATATACTCATTCCTATAAAGGAGTATACCCAAGTGTCCTCTTATCCACGGACATGTGTAAGCTCCCTCTTAACTAGGGACTTGATTCCAAGCTCCCTCTTAGATAGGGAATTATTTCCAACAACATCTCTTGGCTATTTGGTTGATATCATGGAACCTTCAGGTGCTTTTATAGCTCTTCCTTTCAATGTCATGAATTGTATATCCATCATTATGGAGCCTTCATATTCTAGGTTTTTCTTTTTAGGGCATAAACAATCCATCACTTTCCTTCACCAACCATATCATTCATGTCATCCTTCTCGTCATTAGAAAGTGATCTTCTAGTCCACATCTCACTTTTATTCATCCATCTACCTTGTCCAAGAAATTTTACTTTCAAGATATTCCATTCATTCTTAGTTGTAGGTGACATCTATAACTCTCTTTCGATAACCCTATTTCAACCCAACCAGATGTAGTTCAAAAAAATCTAAATGAACATAAAATTAAAGTTACCTTTTATGATGCCCTTTAATTATGACATATATTTTCTTGTAACATCAACATCATGGACATTCATAAACACATATCGAATACATTCAATGTTAAGGGTATCCTTCCTTTATAGACTTTATCATAATCTTCATACCTTCTCCATGGATATGTCTTAGCCAATTCTCTTAGTCATTGGATATTGATCACTTGTCCTATATTATGTGACCATAGTTGCATTTCTCATGAAATCCTCTTCCTTTATTCAGATATATTTCCCAGGAACTTCTATACATAGTTTCTTCATCTTCGTCAACCACCTCATATTCCATATAAGGGCATATTATGTTGATTTCATTTTGTAAATATGTGAACTATTTCAAAACATATTCCTTCATCCATGTTTTCCAAATGAAGAGATCCTTCTTCTTCTATCATGCTAATGAATTAGAGCATTTACCCATGCTATCCATGACTATATGATGATGTGACTTACCTTATCAAACGTATACATACGCATTTCATATTTTTGGTCATCTAGACTTCCTTCGGAAACTTCCTTTCCTTGCTTGAAAGTTCTTCGACCATGTTGCACTCCTTTTTCACCCAACCATCATCCTTCTAAACAATGGATCCCACACAAGGTGGAATAATCAGTGAGACACTTGCTTCTTCCAAATAGAGGTGAACCTTATAATGAAGATTCCAATGGAGAATCTTTATTGTCCTCATCTTGCAAATGGTCCTTCCTAATGATGATGCATGATGAATTATTTCTACCTTCTATCGTGTTAGATGACTTTCTTCATATACTACTTATGATTTTATTGAGGTTATAAAGAGCTACTTCCTTTCTATGGACACTTCTACTTCAGCTATCCTTTCAATATCCTATAAAGATGTCATCAATGCTTACTTAAATTGTATACTTATAATATGATGCCATCTCCTAATATGATGCATCCTTACAAGGTTTTTCATCTAATAATAATATTTAAACATAGTAGAGATATTTTCACCTCATACTTCACCTTGCCATATACCTCGAAGACCTCAATAGTTAAGATCTATCGCTTCTTTCTTATATTTCTTCTCATGTTGTTATTCTACTTCTTCGATGATACGGGCTTCAATTCTCTCCTTCATTTTATTATTGTACTTATTTTGTTTCAATAAATCTCTCTTTAAATTCCCATATTCCTGACATTCCTAGCATTGGATATTTGACATATCGATCTTCTTCTTTTTCTAAGGACCCAACTTCCCAAACTTTCCTTTTCTTCTAGACATGACAACAAATGCTTGAACTTGTTCACTTGCTCCAACATCTCTCTTTGATTTTAGCGTGATTTTTTTAATCTTATACAATGACTACAGTTCATTGAATGGGGTGTTTTTCTTCTTTCCATATATTATTGATACGAAGTTTTCCCATTCATCAAGTCAGCACCACAGTGGTCATCCCTTTGTGAGACATTATTTCCCCCAACTCTTGTAGTTGGTAGCATAATTGTGACAACCTCATAGGATATGAGGATATCCCTCCTTCATTTGATACCTTCATCTTATATAGTATAGTTCTCAAAGATATTACTTATCCTACATTACTTACGAAGAACAATTCTACCAGCTTATCATAGATGTATTTTGAGTTCTCCAATTTTACTATATATGGGATGAGAGAATTGTTGATTGATTCTATAAGGATTCTTTGAGCCCTTATCTCCCCATTCATATACTTTGCTATAGATCAAGATTATTCTTTTGGTAGTTTGAGGGTTGAACCCTTAACATGTCCAATGACATACTTTTCTATGAGGATCAAATCTCTGATCTTCTTCCATGCATGTAAATTTAATCAACCAACCAATTTGTTTCTTTCCTTACAGAATGAAGCCATTTTGATATTAGATTCAGTCATAGATATACTATGAATAATTTCTTATTTATTTTTTTAAAATAATAATAATATCAACATTTCTCATCACATTCCTTCCATTTTTCTTCTAATTAGCAATTAAATAAATAAAAGGTATCACAGTAAATTATCAGGTGTATTACAGGGATCATTTTATATCATGCAAGTATGTGTGGGAAGAGAAATTAGAGGCATGGGAAAAGGTAGAGAATCATAATAATTATTTAAATTTTGTAAAATTCATCTCAAGAATAGGCTACAATTCTACCCAAGAAAAAGCTACAATGTTCCAAGTAAAGACATGAACATTAGCATGTTAATAGGTAACCCAAAAAGAAGAAGATAAAAGGATAAAGAGGAAAAGTTGAAACAAATGAAAGGAGATAGCTCAAATAACATATGAAGGTGCAAAAGTGGCATGAGAACTTGTACAACAAAAATATGAGGAAGAAGAAATTAGGAGAGAAAGGGATTAGAGAATGAAGGATGGAGAAGTCATAAAATCTTAAGAAGAATGAAAAAGTAAAGAAGAAGAGAGGAAAATATTGTTGGATGAGGAAAAATCTAGAGAGAGGGAAGAAGCTCTCTAGGATTAGAAAGAAGGACCAAAGCCAAAATATTAGCTAGATTAAACTACAATGGAGATTGATCCAATATCATAAACAATCCAAGGAATTACAATATGCCACCTATTTATGACAAAAGAATGCATCACATGAGATAAGTGGAAGAAGGTGGTCAACTTGAACAAGTTAGAATTCGATCATAACCTTAACAAGGTTCCATAACCCATGAGGAAATCATATGTCATGCCATATCCACCACCAATAAAAATTTCCACTAAGAGGACAATAGCTCTGGAATATTGAAACAAAGAATCATATGATTTCCATAACCTTAGCAGAAACAACAATATCTTAATCCAGTGAGAGAATTTTTTTGGATCTCATAGACAAGATGAATAAGAAGGATCCAAAAACAAATGAACTCAAACAATAGGTCAAATTGCTAGAATAAAAACACAAGACAACAAAACATATGAGAGCACCAAGGTAGAGGTTTATACGTCATGTGCCTCATAATTTCATGAGTCCTACAAGGATGTTTTCATGCTATTATACCATTATTTATAGTTCATGCATGAGATATCAACTAATTTATTGCCACTTTGAAGCTAGATAAGGAGTTCTAAGTGTTGTTAAGCAGTTAGAGGAGTGGCCCAAAGAATATTGTCAGACCCAAACAATGGTTTCCAAAACCAAAACTAAGGAATTTGAGTATGAACCTTTTGCTATCAATGGATCCATAAAGATATAGGATAAACTAGGAAAATATATAACTCGATCAGTTGCACAATATCAACAACACTACTTCTTCGTTGGAAGGATCATCAACATCAATATACTTCCATCAATTGGGGCCCATGGATAAGAGAGGCCAAGTGATGAATAAAAAATACAATTGGATGATCTACTAAATGAAAAATAATATGTTATTGTCTTGACCACCAAACTTAGTAAGGACAACATGAAGAAACACCTCGTTGACCCTACTAAGAAACAAATGATCTTGAACTCTTTCCTTGTTTTAGTAAGGAAAGACATGCTAATTCTCTCCAAAAACATAATACCATATCATGCAATCATGGAAAGATTGCTTCCTAAAAGGATCAAGATGATATTATCAATTATGAGTGGCCTATTTCCAGAATCTCATAAATATCTCAATTAAAAATATAGTCAATTTGTAACAACTTTTATCCTCAATTATGGGGTTTTTTTAGCATTTTCTTTGAGTAAATTTGTAAACCATGTTATTTTGAAGGTTTATAACTAACCTTAAATAAAGGGAATAGTCACAAGGGGTAGTTAAATTAACTCAACCTATAAATATTGCAAAAATCTAAGTAGGAGTGCTTCCTAATTTTTTAATTTTTCATTTTCCTGCAAACTAGAGCTAAGAGGCTCGTACCTTTATATTAACGGTTATAATACTAAGAATTCTTAGAGTCTATTGCTAAAGTTATATTCCTACATGCATTGTGACAAATTGTTCTGACTATTCTTGAACGAGTTCATTATTGTATGAATTTTTTGAAATGTTTTGTTGCTACAACACAAGCTAATATGTGGAATAGATAGTTCCTTCACACATGCCTATTGTTTTAATTACATGCCTATTGTTTTAATTTTGCATCTTTTGGTAGTCAGCACTTTGAGATTAAAAGACTAATTATTTTAAGTTTTCTCTAGTAAGTTAAGTACGGGTTGTTGTCTTGGAAATTATTAAAAGACTCACCGTCCTCCAACAAAAATAAGGCCACGAGAAGGCTAGTCATCAAATACAATGTCCAAGTTGATTTTGTCAAAGATTTGAGTTGCGTAGGCTGTTGAAGGTATCTCTCGTCATTTCGATTACGGCACTCCAATGTCTCCCTTCCTTTTCTTCATTATATCACATCCTAGGAATCACAATTCCGGTTAACAATGTGATGTGTGCTAATTTTATATCAAAAATTGGGAATCACGATCTCCGTTAACGTATGATGTAATCTGATACTATGGGCCTTTTCTTTAATGATCTCGTGCAGTGGATTCCGAGCGTGTTTGGGCTTCTCAGCACCAACAGAATCTTATATCGTGTTCCTAACCATACTCAAAAGATTTGAAGTTCATTAACAATCTTTTGCTAGTATAATCATCGTGCAGGTTTGGTGGTGGAAGACGACGGTTGTTTGAAGAAAACACCGTAGTTACCTGCCACCTCGGAGGATCCGAGCGTTCTGTATTTTTCCAAGAAATTATTGATACTTCAAAATGTCAAGAAAATTATTTTCCTTATTAGCCTATAAGGAAAATGTGAAAAAAATGCTATATCTTTATTTTTGACTAAATTGATATGGTGAATCGGAAATGTGGGGCTTTGGTCGATGCACTTATTAGCCTGGTAACGCATTATTCTTTTCCCTTTATTTTCATGGTGTCCCTAATCATTTTCATGGTGTCTCTATTCAAATGATTGACTAATTTTCCCCAGTATAATCACCATGAAGTTTGGTACTGGTGCTGCAAAGGATAGTCATTTAAATAAAACACAGTATATACATGGCACTTAAGAGGAGCCGTAGCTTTGAGTAGATGGTCAATGCCACAACTATATATTCAATCGTACGTACCAGGAAAATCACCAGCCTAGTGACAGAAATGGACATTTTCCACAAACTGTCATATAGTCACCTGTACACTCACGAGTTCCTAGTTTTTTCCACAAATCTGTGAAGATAAGAATATAAGAAGTTTAACAGTTAGCACTATTTTAGACTAGGATTTTATATGAGCTTAAAAAAAATCAAATTTTTTAGGTGTAAACTTATTTTAGACTGAAAAAAAATTGTGTAATAATGTATAATTTTTCATTATTTAAAATATATTTTTGGATGATATATATTTTTATTACAATATTGTATTCATAATTTATATTGAATATTTTATTATATACAACATCAAAATATTTTATTTCTATATATATGAAACTGATATTCATATAAGTTGTTTAACTTTTTTTTTTTTTTAATAAGGACATGCGTTAACTCCAAGTTGAGCATGGACATACTTACACACCACTTTCACAATGGGTTGTAGAATGAACCTCTAGGCTCAGTGCTTAATAATACAAGTGACAGAATTTGATGGAAAATATTGTTACAAATTTCCAAATAGATTTAAAGATACTTTGTGAAATTAGTGAAAATAAGTATAAGATCATGTTAAAACTTTCATATTCTATGAATTGTTCAGTTTTGAAAATTTAAATTTATTTTCTTGGTTTTAAGAAGGAAAATAAAAATATTCTATTATTAATAAACATGTGCCATGTATGAATGAACAACATGACGATCCCATAGATCAATAAATAGTCAACAATCACTCTTGGGAATACAAAAGTGTAATGCAGAGTATCTAATTGACCCAAAATACACAAAGTGCCTAATATGCTACAAGACAAAAAAGAAAATCCAAAATTAACATAACATGACCACCCATCCATTAGTACCACAGGAAGAATCCCGAACTAATTTGTTCCCTTTGTAAGGCGATGATGTACTTGATATTTATAGGATTCATTGTAAGCCCCTCTTTCGATAATCTGTCACCTCCAACATTGAATTTCGTATGCAGGTGAGAGAAAGTAATCTATCAAAAGAGGTTTTTGATTCGTAGTATTTGATGCATCCAATCTGCCATCTGTGGTGGGGAAAAAGTTGGTTCCCTCTTAATCCTATCAATGGTGACCTGAGACTATCCAAACACATTCAACGCTTCAAGGTTTATGCACCTAGCAATTAGTTCCACTCTATTTTTGGAACCCTTACCACCATTCCACCAAATATGATAGCAGAGATCAACACTATTAGCAATGCTTGCTCCACACCAACAAACCAAATCCGGTTTTGTGTCGCTCCATCGAAATGTTTTGTGGGAAAATTTTGTTGAGGTCGAGCCTTAGTAGAGAAACTCATCTTAGAACTCGAGACTTTTCCATATTCAGAATACAACACACAAATTTTGGATCCAATGCTTCCAATGTCAAGAGTTTGATCTGTGGTAAGGGAAAAGTTGGTTCCCTCTTAATCCAATCAATGGTGACCTGAGACTATCCAAACACATCCAACGCTTGAAGGTTTATGCACCTATCGCAATACAATAAGCTCAATTAAATATTACTACAAGATAAATATCTTATTACTACACACCATCGAACCAAAAACAATGATTTTCCATGGTATATTCCAGGACCAAACCCATTACTACCCGCTAATACCATTTCTGATCCTGAGGGAGTCTTAGATATATCTATACATGTTGTGGACTGAATATTCCCCTTATGATTATCAACCTACCAACAAAAGTTATCCTCCTCTTGTTTTAGTTGAATACCAACCAACTGAAGTTGTCGTATATAATCATTCCACGTGGATGAGAATTCATGTCTCATAACTAAGCCCTTTGCATTCATCCAGACTAGGTATAAGTGCAGCAGATCCCGTCCGTTTAGAATTCGTGAAAGATAAAAAATGCCTCTTGCATTCAAGTGTTCAATTATTTGAGATAGCAGTTTATCCGCACCCTTCAACCCATAAACCAGATCAATGCCAATCGACCTGTTTGAGACCCTACCTATAAAGCATTTTAAATTTTAAATAATTCAACGTCTAGTCACCATTGGACTATTCCATATGTCTGATTTGTTTTTGTGGAAATGGTACCCTGTCTTATCCACTCCATTGGTCATATTCCCTTCAAATATTTATCCATAATAATTTCGTGCCATATTCGTCTTCCAGATATTATCTTCCAGAAGTTGTTTGACAGCAACATCGATTTCTTTATGGCGCATCCTCCCAGATAGGTCTTGTTGGCAATCTTATCCAAACTAACTACATGGATCTTCCCACATCCAATTGAATCACCCAAATAAAATTAACAATAATTGAGTCAATATTTCTAATAATTTCCTTTGGGAGTATGTAAAGGTGCATCCAGTACAGAAATATATTTTTCAACATAAACTCGAACAATGCCAATTTTTTGGACGTTTTAACCCTATTCAAAAAATTTCTGCAAATGTATTCTTTAAAAACAGAAAATAAACAATAGCGAAAGCATAAAACATAAAATAAATATACACCCCCTCGATCCCAAACCGGGACTACTAGCATGATTTTTGATTATATTCATTTTATTTTTACAACACACATACATACATGTATATGTTGAAGCATTCATAAACTCCAATCCATTAACCCTCAATTAAAACATAACCGTAGTTCCTTTGACGAGTTCTACAAAATACCAGGAGCATAAAACCGTCATTCCTAAAAAACATGTGCAAAGCCATGCAAAAAACAATAGGCAGGTCTACCGACCTAATATAGGGTACAAAAAAAATTTCCCAGGGTGCTGCCTCGAACCCCGTGCAATGGGGCTACTGCCCCTCTCACACTCCCCGCTTTGCACCCGCTTCTAATCATGGAAAGAAAATAACACACACCAAACTTTCTCCCACTTGTTGTTTTATTTCCACTGGGGGTCAGAAGAGAGATTAGTCATTGTTCCAACCCTGCAACACCCATTGTTTCTCTACACTAAAATAAATTCTCAGTGCTCACAGACTTCGTCCATGTATTTGCAACATTCTTCAAGGTGACCACCTTTACCAGCAACACTATTTTATCCTCAATTATGTCTCTCACAAACTGATAATGAACGTCAATGTGATTTGTCTTTGAATGGCAAGCAGACTTCTTAGCCAAGAAATTGCACTTTGGCTATCATAGTCTATCGTTATAGCTCGTTGCACCAACCTCATACTTGAACACAATCTCTACAAAAAAACTGCTTCCTTGCTTGCATGAGTGGCTGTCATGTATTATGCCTCTGTAGTTGAAAGAGACACTACACACTATATTGTACGCATCCAACTGATTGCACCTCCAAATAGGCTAAACACATACTCACTTGTAGAACTTCTTTGATCGAGATCTCTAGCCTAGTTTGCATCAACAAACCCGCGGATGTCAAAAAATATGTCCAATCCTAGTCTTCCTTGGTAGCACAAATGTTGTGTAACCAGCTTCAAAAATAGAAGAAAAGAGATATCAACGCCTTAGAAATAAGCCACTTCGAGGGGGAAACCTCCAATACATTACATAAATGCACAATTCTTTAATGATACAATTTACAAAACATCATTTCTATATATAAGAGTCCATGGGGCCATAATGTAATCCTAGTGGGCCACAATGTAATCATAGCCGACCTAACAATAATAATTTAAGGGCACAATAATAACAAAATGGGGGTTACAAGGGTACAATAATAACAATAAGGGGGTTACACTAACAATAATAAGGGACTATACTAGTGATATAGGGACCTAACATGCCCCTCTCCTTCAAAAAAGTGTTGTCCTCAACGCTTGAGTAGCTCCGGGTGCTTCTGTATAAAATTCTCATCCTCCCATGTAGAATCTTCAGTGGGTAAGTTCTTCCACTTGACAAGATACTCTGAAATTGATCGATTCCGTAGTTGTCGAGTTCTTGTTTCCATGACTGCTTCAGGTTCCAATATGATTTTTCCTTCCTCATCAAGTTCTGGCAATATTGTTTGAACTGGAATATTTTCACCTATAACCGTTTTTAAGCATGAAACATGGAAAACTGGATGTACTTGCGAAGAATCAGGAAGCTCCAATTTGTATGCCATAGAACCAATCTTTTGCAACACCTTGTAAGGACCATAGTACTTTGGTGATAATTTATTATCCTTCTTAGTTTGCTTAAGGGACATTTTTTTGTATGGTTGTAGCCGTAAAAATACCCAATCTCCTACATCCAAACTTCTCTCGCTGCAATGTTGATCTGCCTGTTGTTTCATTCGATTTTGTGCCAAATTCAGGTTATCTTTTAAGAGTTGGAGAACTTCTTGCTGATGCTCGATGTGATCTTCCACTGCTTGAACCTTAGAATTTTCTCTTAAAGATAATGTGATGGATGGTGGATGATATCCATAAAGTGCCATAAATGGGGTTATTTTTGCTGCAGTATGGAAGGAAGTGTTATACCGCCATTCAGCAAGAGATAACCACTTAACCCATTGTGTTTGTTTATCAGATACAAAACAACGAAGATATCCTTCCAAACATTTATTTACAATCTCACTTTGACCATCAGATTGAGGATGATAAGATGAGCTATGAGCTAATTGAGTACCCAAACAAGAAAATAACTCCGTCCAAAAATTTCCAGTAAAAATGGGATCTCCGTCGCTCACAATAACCCTTGGGCTTCCATGTAGCTTTTTAATTTTGTCCATAAATGTAGTAGCAACTGTACTTGCTTTAAATTGATGAGATAATGCACAAAAGTGTGCATACTTGGTAAGTCTATCAACTACCACCATGATGACACTCTTTTCTTCGGACTTAGGTAAACCTGTGATAAAATCCATTGAAATCTCCTCCCAACGTTGACTTGGAATGGATAAAGGTTGTAGAAGTCCCAGGGTCTTAATTTTTTCCACTTTATTCTGCTGGCAAACCAAACATTCCGCCACAAACTTTTGAATATCAGATTTAAGGCCATCCCAAAAAAATTCTTTCTTCACCCTGTGGTAAGTTTTTAAAAATCCTGAGTGTCCTCCTAAAGGAGAAGTGTGCAATTCCAGAAGAATCTTTTGTTTTAGATGGAAATTCTTACAAAGATATAAGCGATCTTTGTACCATAAGGAATCATTTTTCCAACTAAATGTATCAGATGTACTAGGATCTTGCTGCAACTTTTGGATGAGTGTCCATACATCTTTGTCCTTCTTCCATTCATCTCTTGCTTCAGCTATCCAATCTGGTTGGATAATAGAAATGGCACAAAGCAATGCTTCCACCTCTTCATTCTTTCTTGAGAGTGCATCTGCAACAACATTAAGCTTTCATTTTTGTAGATTATTTCAAAGTCATAACCCAACATCTTTGTGACCCATTTTTGCTGCTCTTCTGAAGATAGTCTTTGTTCCAAAAAGTGTTTAAGACTATTATGATCAGTTTTTACCTTGAAGTGTCTTCCCATTAGGTAAGTTCGTCATTTCTTTAGTGCATGCAGTATTGCTAACATTTCCTTCTCATAAATAGGTTTCTGTAAATACTTTCCTTTGATTAGACGACTTTAAAAAGCAATGGGTCTTCCTTCTTGCATTCAAACCGCACCAATTCCATTTCCTGAGGCATCACATTCCACAATAAAGTTTTTCATGAAGTCTGGCATAGCTAGGACCGGTGCTAGGTACATTGCCTCTTTAAGACGTTCAAAGGCCTTAGTTGCTTCAGGAGTCCATGAAAATGCATCTTTCTTCAATAATGTTGTTAGAGGTGCTGCTATTCTCCCATAATTCTTAACAAACTTGCAATAATACCCTGTTAACCTGAGAAATCCTCGAAACTGCTTTATGGTTGTGGGGACTTTCCATTCCTTAATGGCTTTAATTTTGTTAGGGTCTACTTTAACACCCTCGTGAGATACAATATGACTCAGATATTCCACCTCTTGTACTCCAAAGAAACATTTGGATGTTTTTGCATATAATTGTTTCTCCTGCAATAGTTTGAGCACCCTGTCAACATGTTCAACATGATCCTTCCAAGACCTACCGTAGATTAGTATATCATCAAAAAATACTAGCACAAATTTTCTAAGGAAGGGTTTGAAAATGGAATTCATCAACCCTTGAAATGTAGAAGGTGCATTGGTAAGGCCAAAAGGCATGACCAAAAATTCATAATGACCCTCATGAGTTCGAAATGCTGTTTTTTGGAATATCTTCAGTCTTCATTCTAATTTGATGATATCCTGAACGAAGATCCAACTTGGTAAAATAAATTGCTCCATGTAATTCATCCAATAATTCATCAATCACAGGAATGGGAAATTTTTCTTTAATGGTGATCTTATTGAGCTCCCTATAATCCAGACACATTAGCCATGATCCATCCTTCTTGTGTACCAATACTACAGGAGCAGAGAAAGAACTTTGACTAGATTGAATTATACTCGCCTCTAACATTTCTACAATGATACGTTCAATTTCGCTCTTTTGGAAGTAAGGATATCTATAAGGCCTGATGTTTGGAGGAACACTTCCTGGAATCAAATGAATAGCATGATCATGATCACGAATAGGTGGGAGTCCTTTGGGAGTTTCAAACACCTTGGAATGATTGTCCAAGACTTGTTGGAGATCTACAGAAATAGATGATTTTGATGTCGGAACTTCTAGAGAGCACAATTGTGCAATTACACCTCGTTGTTCTTTCTTTAGAAGCTTTTTCATGACATTAGATCTTATTATCATTCCTGGCTTCCCTTCAATACCTCGTAATTCGACTTCCTTTCCTTCTAAAAAAAAATTCAAGAAAAGTTCTTGAAAATTAAAAGCTATCGTCCCCAAAGATTTTAGCCATTGTACTCCTAGTACAACATCAGCACCTCCCGTAGGAATGGAAAGCATTAGACTAGTAAATACATATTCCCCCATGGTTAGCTTGATATTATGGCATTTCCCAGAGCAATTTATAGTTCCTCCATTTGCAACCATCACTTGGCATTCTGGTGCTCGGTATAGGAAACAATTTAATTCCTTGGCCACCTTACAATGAATAAAATTATGGGTGCTACCTGAATCAATCAACACTATTACCTTTTTCTTCTTGATCTGTCCTGCTATCTTAAGAGTTTCAGGAGTGGTAATTCCTGCCAGTGCATTACATGATATGGTCGGATTCATTTCTTCCTCTTCTATGGCTGGTTCCTAGTGTGTATCATCTTCTTGTTCATTTTCTTCTTCTTCTTCACAATCTATGTAAAATAATTTCTTTTTAGCACACTTATGACCTTTGGTGTATTTGCTATCACAACTGTAGCAAAGCCCTTTTGCTCTTTTTTCTTCCAATTGTTGTGGTGTTAACCTTGTAGGTTGTGGAAATCTAGATGTAGCAACACTTCCTTCTTTATAGAATTGAGTGGTAGGCTTTCTTGTTGCCATAACTTTACATTAAACTCTTCTTGCCAACCTGAATGCCTTCCCCAGTGAATCAGGTTCTAGAACGCGAACTTCATGTTGGATGTTATCCTTTAAAGTGCCTATGAAGAGATCAATCCTCTGTTCCTCTGGAATATTAGTTACCTTTATATTCAATTTTTGGAAGTCCTCAATGTGCTGCCCCACTAAACCCTTTTGTTTGAGATTTATCAATTGGCTAAAGAAGGTGTTGCTCTTTGTATCCTCATAATGTGCTATCATTTCCTCCGTAAAAATTGACCAAGTGACGATTTTTTTACGGGAGCAAAGCCATCAATACCATACAAATGTATTTTTTTCTAAATGTAAAGTTGCAATGCGTACTTTTTGTGTGTTTTGCACATTATGGAGATCAAAATATTGCTCCATATGTAGTATCCATGTTACAGGATCCTTTCTATCAAACTTCCTTATATCCATTTTTGGAATATGGTGGTTCTTCCCGCCAACATTAGAGTTTATGAAATCACGATTAACATTTGGGCGAAAACGCGAAGTTGGGAAACACTTTTTGGCATGAGATAGAATTCGAGAGAGTTTTTTAATTTCTCGGCCGAGAAAAAAAGTCAACAAAATTTCTCAGCCGAGAGTTTTTAAAACTCTCGGCCGAGAGTTGTGTGAAAAATTTCTCGGCCGCAAACTCTCGGCCGAGAGTTTTTAAAACTTTTGCCCGGGAGTTTTCCAGCGCATAAATTGGTTTAAAACTCTTGGCCGAGAGTTTTAAAAATTTCTCGGCCGAGATTTTTTCTCGGCCGAGAGTTTCTGGTCAACAAAAAACTCAGAAAACTCTGCAGTTTTGAGAAACCTGCAACTTTGGAGGGACAAAACACCTACAAAAAAAAAATGTTATATGTCGAACCAAGTACCATTAGATTCGTCTCTAAATCTAGTTTTTGATGATGTGAGATTTATGGAGTTTCATTAAAAAAATCAATTTTTTATTAATTTTTTACTAAACTATGTCACTATGGAATTTCATTGTTCGAAAAATTGCACTGAATGAAAATTCAATAACTTTCAAATGAGGACACCAAAAAATTCAAAAAAATCATAGTGCACTTCCTCTCCCTGTCTACTTCAAAAGGGTACTCTCATTTTTCTTATTGACGATCACATTGAAAAGAAAATCAAAGGATAATAAAATGTACTGAAACATCACTGTTTTTTTGTCTTCATCCATTTCAAAAAATAATAAAAAATAGTTATTTGATCCGAAAATTACCAAAAAATATTCTGTGGACTAGTGCAATATATGCAGATTATGATGCTATGGTTTTTTTCCAAAAAATGAATAACCTTCCCTAAAAAAAGTAAAGGATAATAAAGTGACTATTTATGTTTGCCTGGAAATTTCAAGTATATGCAGTTAGTAAACAACAAATTTACCCCTCTATATGTCAATATTTTTTTTTTTTTAAATATCGGTATGGAGGTAAGACAATTCTCTACAATTCTTGTTTTTATGTCAAAGCATAATTTGCGATAAAAATATGAGTTTAGTGGAGTTGAAGTTGAAAAACATAGAAAATTACAATTTTCAACGTCAAAAAAGGGCAAAAAGTGTTTCCCAACTTCACATTTTCACCCATTTATTTTGTTCTCATCATGAGGTTCTTCTACTATATATTCGCCATTAGGAATCATTTCTGGTTTTAAACTTGTCATCAAGCCTTACATGTATGCTTTTAGATCATTCTTCATGTTTTCCATGTTGTCTTTCATGTCATCCATCTTAGCTTCCATGCCCACTTCCATGCCATTCATCTTAGCTTCCAAACCATTCATCTTAGCTTCCACGCCTTTCTTCAAACCATCCATCTTAGTTTCCACGCCTTTCTTCAAAACTTCTATTTCATTTTTTGTTGTTCTTTGCGAGAGCGAAATTTGCTCTTGTAATTTTGATATGTCATGTTTCCATTCTTCATCTTCATGAGTCATAGTAGAGCCTTCTAAAGACTTACTGGGTGTTGAACTCTTTTTAGGGGCCATTTTAGAATCCAATACTGATATCTATTCTACAATATGCCCTTGGGATCAATTTAACTTGATTATTCAAACAAGACTTATGCAATTTGGAAAAAAATACACACTTTTTTTTTACTTTTGAGGAGCTTGATATTGAAAATGGATTATTTATGTGATTGTAGCACTTCAATACCTAAATTTCGGTACTGATGTAGCCCTCTGAATTATATTTCGAATGCCACAGGTCTGATCTGATTTGGATTCTCCAAGACAAAGTTGTGTCCAATCTCCCACAATGACCTAATTATGGACTGGTTCAGTAGTGTGAACTTGTACGACTTTCCACGTGTCACTGTCTCATCCTTTGTATTTGAAATTGATAGCCAATAAACTACAGTCTGTGTACTTGTGACCACTTTTTACGGCACTCCAATCCAATGCCCAGAGAGAGAGTTATTGAAATTTTCCCACGATCACCTCTTTGAGATGAAATTTAGGAGCCTGAAAAAGCACTACCTTCGACAGATCATATCTCAAAAAATATTGCGAACCAAGCTCTGAAATTTTTTGACGAATTTCCTCAGGATTTCAGCTTCGCACCATATGAATTTCAGACTTTGAACCTTCGTAAAAAAAACATTATAGGGAAAATTCCACGATGACCTATTTAGGAGCCTGAAAAAATACCTAACTTCCACAGATGATATCTCCTCAAATATTGCGAACCAAGCTCTAAAATTTTTAGAAAACTTTCTGTTGGGCCGTTAATATGTCATTATTATTATCACTTTTGAACACTTATTCCACCCATTTCTACTATTCTTTATCATGTCATTTATTATAATTTATTATATAAATCCATTTTATGATGATTTATGCTTCTATGAATGAATATTATTTATTCTCCTTTATTTCTAATAAATTGATGATTATGCATGATTTTATCAATGATAGTTTTAATAAATCAGTTGTAACATTATTCACCATTTTTAGCCTCCAAGATAATTTCCAGATTGAAGATTTGATCATTAAAAGTGCCAACTCAGAAATTCGCTGGAATAAGAAGTGACGGTTTTGCGGTTGAGATTTCGAGCAAATGAAGCAGAATCTGGAAAATCCAGAACATGGGTTTTGTCCACAACGGAACCAATTAACTTTACCAAAGAATGGTTTGCCCAAATTTGTCTTGTACTCAGAGAAACGCAGGGTTCTTTGAGCATGATTTTCTCAGATTTGTTGTTGCGGCCGTCCTCCAATTCTCAGCTACAAAGCCAAATTCGCCTTCTTCTTGTTGATCAAATGGTTAGAAGCAAACCAATTTTGTAATAGAAATCATGTCATACTTATCTTTATTGTAACTTCTCTCTGATCTCTCTCTATTTAAATGAAAACAGAGATCAGAGATGGGGATGATTTGGGGATGAAAAATGATGGAAAAATGATGAAGAATGATGGTGGATTATTCATGATAAGATAGGGATTGTTGCATGCTGTAATTCTCAAGCCTTTGTTGTTGTAATGATTCCACAATTTGCTGATTAATACATGATTTGGGAATTGCTGTTCATTCTTTTCATTCTGAAGTAACCCAGCAGCGTCCGCTGGTGGCTAAGGGCCCAGCCTCTGGTGGAGTACGCTGCTGCTGCTGTGTATCATATATTTACAATTGCTGCTGTGTGATGGTTTGATTTATTTCCTATTCTTTTGAATTGCATTATTTTACAGTTTCATGTTTTTATAGTGTGTTGTTAGAATATTTTATGGAATTATTTTATTGCACAAGTTGAGATTGAATCGTGTGGCTGTTCTTTTCCATCATAACAGAGATTATTATCCTTTTCAACTTATATTGTTATGCTATTCATTTCAAATGTAAAGCTTCGCTGTTCATTTCAGATTGTTGGTTATTCGATTCCACTAATTAGAGTTTGCTGTTCAGATTTATTAAATATGATTCGTTGTTTAATTCCTTTAATTATAAGTTTGTTGTCCATTTACTTCACTGTTTAGTTTGGTTGATTAATTGCAAGAGTTTGCTTTTAAGGAGTTTTCCTACTTTACTTTCAATGGGAGCTTTAGTTTAATTTCTATTTCCTTTTAATTGCTTTAAAGCAGGACTCTTAACTGTAGAGAACATTGGTTATTTCTTCCTCGTTCCCAGATTGATTGTCTTGTTCCGGTTTTATTTCAATTGCATCAATATCCAGAGGAGTGAGTTATTGCTACTGTATCCTCGATCGATGGTTGTTTGAGTGAATGATTTAGTTTAGAACATTTCAATTTCTTGCTGTTCCAATTAGATTTTGTTTCCAGCTTTCATTTACTTTTGGATTTTAAGCACTATACTACAAAACATTACTCTTGAGTAAATAGCTGCCTCAGACTGAGTACACTCTTGAAATAAAAATTCGTCCCTAGGTTGACAATTAATGTGAAGGTAATTAGGAGTTAAAAAGACACCTTTTTATCGCTCCACATTTTGGCGCCGTTGCCGGGGAGAGTGTAGCCATTTCTAAAGAGTAGTGTGAATCTGATGAGTGCCTGCTAGGAGAGAATTGGGTATTAAAAACCGAAGGTAAGAACCTGCGTACGGAGCATGTAACAGCCCTGCTCCCCCGCCCGCTTTCCGGCAGATTTGTTAATTTTTTGTGTAGAAATAGATGTTTGAATTTTTGTGTGAATGACTAGAAAAAATATAGAAATTTAAAAAAAAAAAAAAACGAATCACATGATTTCACTCAAGTGGTGATGTAAGCACCACCCATTTCGCTAACTAATTGACAGGAACATTTGAAGAAGGAGCCTCGAAGAAACACATGAAAAACATCTTATATTATGGTAAGAAATGGCTCACGTTTCTACTTTTGCATTTCCTATCAAAGATCTAGGAGGAGTGACACAAATGCACATAATTCCCCCATCTTTACCAAATTTTCATGGTTTAGCAAATGAAGATCCAGATACATTCTTATTTGAGTTCGAAATACTTTGTAGACGATATGATTATTGTACTAATGATCAAATATTGAAAGTGTTTCCTCTTACTCTAAAAGGAGCAGCTCTCCGATGGTTCATGAGCCTAGGTGGGAATTGCATCCAATCATGGGAGGACATGAAGAACATATTCTTGAAGAAGTACGAAGACTATTGCAAATCCAATGAAGATATTTTCGGTATGATACAAGGGGAAGATGAAAGTTTGGAGGACTATGTAGATCGATTTCATTATAACCTTCAAAAATCAAAGCATAAGCATTTGGAAAAAGAGATCTTAAAAACACTCCTTCTTAAAGGAATCAAAGATGAATTTTTAGAACTCTTAAATCTAATAGGAAAAGGTGATGTTTTTCAGTTATCATATGATGATGTTTGTGAGTTGTGCATAAGGTATTCAAGAGGAATCTCCAAGGCTGGTAAGAATTCTAGAGATGTTTGTTCTTTCTTTTCCAAATCTACTACAAGAGTAGGAGACATAAGAGCTGAAATCAATGATTTATTTGAAAATTTTAAAGTTGATTTTATTAGCTCTCTAAGCTCAAAATTGGACGTTTTGCAGGTTCATAAAAATGTAGAATTTGATGAAGTGTTTTTCCCTCATGACCGAAAGGAGCAGCCCATAGATGGTTACTCTTCCTTATCTAGGATGGAAGTATCATATCAAAGAGGTGAGGAAGCTGCAACAAGGTCAAAACCATGGAAATCATGGCCTACAGGTATGGTTCAAAACACTTCTTCTCCATTCTCTTACTTGCATAATTCATTATGGAATACTCATGTTCTAGGGCAGCCATGTCAATTTCAATATAACCACCAATCTTATCTACAAGTTTGGCATGGTTCACCTTATGATTGCATGACTTCTCTCCCTCATCTTGTAGCACAAGCACATTCTCCATATTCTCCACCAGCTCTTTCACAACATCCTGCTTGCATATCAAATTTATCCACTCAACCCAACCAACCACATCATCACAATGCTCCATTCCATACGCAATTTCCTGCTCAACTAATTCCACACCCTCACCACAATAAACCAGTACAACATGCTTACAATGTTGAACTGCAAAATTTACCTATCCTTCCCACCCATTCTATCTCACATGCACCATTAGAGAAAACTTACAATGAGATTCAGAATGTTTCAAATTCAAAAATTGTAGAAGCTATGGAAGAAAATGAGGTTTCTTGTAGGTTGCACCAACAAACCATTTTAAAAGCTCAAGAACTTCATGGTATGATGGGAAATCAAGAAATTAACGGATATATTGAAGATTGGTTTCACTCCATCACGTGTTTGCATCATCACTCCATACTTCAACAATTTTTGATACCATCTTTTCAAGGGAAGTTGGCTTCTCATACCCTAATTTTTATCAACATGCATTTTTCAAATTTGGGTATGTGCATACGTAAAACTTTAATTCTAAAATGGTTCCACTGGAAATAATCTTATACATAAACATACTCGATTCTCAAAGAAGAGTAGGATAGTGGAGAAAATAAAATAAATAAACAAATAAAACAAACACATCTTTTTTATTTTTATTTTTGTAAAACTAGTTGTTTTTTGTTGCAACATGCTATGCAAATCAACATTGGTGATAAAAAATTTTAATTCATTTCTGTATGTAGATGACTTATAATGGAAATAATAGTTCTACAAACACTTATATTCATTTTTATCATCAATATGAAAAAATGGTTGAATATAATTTTTTTTTGGCTTTCGGGCTTGATGAGATTTCTGGAAAAACAGTCGGGACAGTCATGTTTTGAGGGACCAAAAGTGAATATTTTTAAAACCTGTTTCTACACTAGGTATCCCTTGATGTATACTTTCTAACCCAATTTGAATCAGTCAATTTGGATTTGAAACGAAAAAGTTAGAACCAAAACATTGACCGGATGTCTAGTGGGCAACTCAGGAACAAAGTTGGGACAGTCAGTTTTTGGAGGCCTAAATATTTGAATTTTTAAAACCTGTTGCTATGGTAGATTCCCCTATGAATATAGTTTACAATGCAATTGGAATCACTCATTTTCGATATCGTATGGGGAATTTATGATCAAAATACTGACTGTCTATCGTAAATCAGCACCCTTAAAACTATGTCTTTCCGGTTGTTCCTTACAGTATTTGACCTATCAATTCTTCTTGTCTTCAAAACCTGTTTCTATTGAAAATAAATAAATGAATCTGATTTTATTTCCAATTTGAATCATTCGAATCCGACATCAAACGAAAAAGTTACGCTTAAAACATTAACTGTTGATCTGAGCTGGGTAATTGAAAATGACTATGTTATGCAGGTTGTTCTAACTAAAATTGACATATCATATCATTGAATTTCTAAAACCTATTGCTACTGGAGATAAATATTTTAATCAGCTCTCATTTGGCTTTGGAATCACTCAATTTCTATGAAAAACAAAGAAGTTGTGATTAAAACACTGCTGGATAGTATGGTCGACCACTGCTCTCCCGCAGGTGACAAATAAATTTTACTTTGTTATTTTCTCAATGGATTTGTTATATAGAGTAACTACTTGTTGTTTTTGCATCATTCTTGGATTAGGGGAGCCCGATCACCTCTCTTTCTCCATGATTTAATGTTTTATTGCAGGTAGACACTCGCTTTTTTGCAGGTCCTAGGAAAATAAAGAAGGTCAATTTATGGACGAGTGATTCTTGAAAAAATTTTAACGAAACAAAGGAATTTCATCTAAGTCATTACCCAACGGATTCATAATAGAAGAAATGAAGAATTGATTTCAATTTGAAGATTCATGTCTTGTCACTGCTGCCAAAACATTCTTCAAAAAGATCATTTTTTTTTACATAATATCATAGCTGTTGTAACTTAATTTACATATTGTTTTTTAAATAAAATGTTGTTTCTTTTCTAATTTCTCTTATATTTTGTGTTTCAGGTGTTGCTTCATTCAAAGTGTAACTCATCCTCAGCATCAATGCTGTGAACAACGAATTTTTTTTTTTTGCATGTTTGCATTTTATGATTGTCCATTTTGCTGTTCCTTTCCGAATGGAACAGCACTTCTGCACTTTCACGTTTTGTTGTTCCTTTTCGAATGGAACAGCACTTCTGCACTTTTCATTTTTGCTGTTCCTTTTCCAAAGGAACGGCACTTGCGTTTCTGCTGTTCCTTTTCCAAAGGAACGACACTTTTAGTTTTTGCTGTTCCTTTTTCCAAAGGAACGACATTTGCATTTTCACATTTTTTATGTGTATTTTTGCTTTTTGGTGTGCATTTCCTTTGCTGTTCCCTACACGGAACACCACTTTTTGAGTGTTTTTGCTGTTCCTTCAAAAGAGCAACCCTTTGGGAGTATTTTTGAGAGCAACCTTTTCTTCCTCTTGTGGGACTATTCCTAGTTCATTTGTACCACATTTTACTGATTCCCCTTCATGGCATGAAGTACACTATTTTTATAAGGACAAGAATTATGGATTCTATTGAAGCGAGTTAATATCATTCACGTTATGATCTTTAACAGGATAGCTCCTTGATGATAGATTATTTTCAAAAGGGACACAATTATTTATATACTACTTTACTGCATTGTTTTTTGTTGAACATGATATTGATTGATCATCTTAATACCATGCTGGTTCCACCCTTCTGGATTATAATCTTCTCTGTCTGTAATAAATGAGATTATGGGTATATGTTTCTATTGACATGTTCAACTTCTTCCACCATCCCTGCTCTTAAGGAGTACTGAGCCTCTCTCTTTTTATCATAAAATTGTGTAATAACAACAAAATTTTGTTCATAGATGGAGGATAGGGGGTCTCATTACGAGCCAGCCTACCATGTTCATAAGGTTGTAAGAAAGTGACATTCCCATTATGGCCACCACACCAGGGTTATGATCCATTGGATAGTCAAATTATCCTTGGAACAAGAGGTCTCATCACGAGTCGGCCTGATCACTTTTGCTACATCCCAGTGAATGGTAGTGTGGTTATCTAGTTACCACGCCAACACACTGGTCTCTTCTGTAAGAACAGCACTGAAAATCTCTAGTTATAAATTGAGGATTCTGGCTCATATGGGTTAAAAAGCAACCCTGCCGAGGCTATGGACGCCTGCTGGTAGCAGAGGCTCTGCTTATGGTATTGAAGTTATATCTTATCGTCAATTATTACTATAATACCCTTTTCTTATTTTTTTTCTTATTATCAGAGAAGTTATTTCCTTAATTTTCCCTGTTTTGAACCTTTATGCATGAGAAATTGTTTTATGATCAATCGCATCATTTTCAGCTAGCATACTATCAGTAAAGCATCTTTTTGGCATATTGTTGTTCTTTTTCTCTTTTTCATCACCTATCATCAATTCAAAGCGTCCTATCTCTTATTCATAACTATATTTACACACTCTGCTCTCATTATAACCATAACTCCCGCTATCCTATCATTGATATGTGTACTCTGCTTCATTCACTGCTATATTGTTCATTCCCTTGCCTTGCCATCGGCACAACACCTCTCATATGCTTTATGGTCATGGAATTCCTTTTCCAATTGGAGGGGGGAATGTATGCATTATGGGATTGCATGCGATATGATTACTGCACTCTGCCATCACTTGTTGATTTGCCAAAATATTAGTATTGCATGTACACATAAGTTTTCCTCATTGAAATTTTTGCATGCATCTTATCTATTGCTTACACTATGGATTCAAGAACATTGTATGCCAAATAGTGCTTTGTTTGCAGGAAAACAACAAGTATGGGCAGAATTCTATTCATAGCATGACCACACTATTGCACTTAACAGAAGAGGCTCGCGCACGTGAACAATTCTTCAGACATGATGTGCTTACATGGATTCCACCTTTTGTATCACTTTCAGCACCAACTCTGCCTACATCAGCTTCAACAAATGCCAGTCCATATATGTCATTCCACATTTTTCTTTTTGGAGGTAAAACTTGAGGTAAAATAGCATAATTTTCTGATTTATTACGAATTTAGGAGAATTTACTGAAATCCATTTTGAGTATTATTTATCATCCTTCATTCCACATCTTTACCACTTCCCTTTTTTCAGCAGCATCTCATTTTCGAGTGTGGGGGAGTGTTCCTTTCATTCATTTCTTTCTTATGACCACGTCATTCATATTCTTTATCATCCATTGATATTCTTATTCCTTCTCAACACCTCCCTTATTCCATGATTTTTTTACACCAAGCATAGAATTCAACAGCTGGTAGCAACCACCTCTATTTGTTTTCTAGCATCGCATGAGGCCATGCTAATTCTTCAGAGCGGGGGAGGAATTGATGGATGTTTTCTACTTTATTCCTCATTTAAGGCATACAATTTCATTTTTACACAATGCAGAAATTGATTTCCATAATATTTTTAAAACTATGAACTCAATTCTTGTGATTTTTGGAAAACACAGACGTATCATTAATACAAACCCAGACAATTTCAAGATAAATTGGTTCATAAAATTTCGGAAATCATGCACTCTCAGCTACAGTCATTTTGTTTATATCTCATGATCCATGCATCAAAACAGTGTGATTTTTGGATCATAAAGGCATTCATATATTATAAATTTACTTGCCAAATTTCAACAAAAGCCGGTTTGTAGTTTTTGAGAAAATGGTTAATGAAGTTTGCTGTTACTTATATCATATTTTGTTGCAACTTCATATATACATATAGTTGAATGTCAATATAAAAATTTTTATGCCTTCATCAAGATTACTAAAAGTGAATATTCATTAATTAAGGAAGAATTCATTTGTTCTATCCATTTCATGAGCTGAGATGAACATATTTTTTATTGCTTGGTTAACACATGGGTTTTTCTCTTTGGGTTGCATGAGGACATGCAATATATTCAGTTTTCGTTGCATGAGGACATGCAACATATTGAGTGTGGGGGTATGTTGGGCCGTTAATATGCCATTATTATTATCACTTTTGAACACTTATTCCACCCATTTCTACTATTCTTCATCATGTCATTTATTATAATTTATTATATAAATCCATTTTATGATGATTTATGCTTTTATGAATGAATATTATTTATTCTCCTTTATTTCTAATAAATTGATGATTATGCATGATTTTATCAATGATAGTTTTAATAAATAAGTTGTAACATTATTCACCATTTTTAGTCTCCAAGATAATTTCCAGATTGAAGATTTGATCATTAAAAGTGCCAACTCAGAAATTCGCTGGAATAAGAAGTGACGGTTTTGTGGTTAAGATTTCGAGCAAATGAAGCAGAATCTGGAAAATCCGGAACATGGGTTTTGTCCACAACGGACCCAATTAACTTTTCCAAAGAACGGTTTGCCCAAATTCGGCTTGTACTGAGAGAAACGCAGGGTTATTTGAGCATGATTTTCTCAGATTTGTTGTTGCGGCCGTCCTCCAAATCTCAACTGCAAAGCCAAATTCGCCTTGTTCTTGTTGATCAAATGGTTAGAAGCAAACCAATTTTGTAATATAAATCATGTTATACTTATCTTTATTGTAACTTCTCTCTGATCTCTCTCTATTTAAATGAAAACAGAGATCAGAGATGGGGATGATTTGAGGATGATTTGGGGATGAAAAATGATGGAAAAATGATGAAGAATGATGGTGGATTATTCATGATAGGATAGGGATTGTTGCATGCTGTAATTCTCAAGCCTTTGTTGTTATAATGATTCCACAATTTGCTGATTAATACATGATTTGGGAGTTGCTGTTCATTCTTTTCATTCTGAAGTAACCCAGCAGCGTCCGCTAGCGGCTAAGGGCCCAGCCTCTGGTGGAGTACGCTGCTGCCGCTGTGTATCATATATTTACAATTTATGTTGTGTGATGGTTTGATTTATTTCCTATTCTTTTGAATTGCATTATTTTACAGTTTCATGTTTTTATAGTGTGATATTAGAATATTTTATGGAATTATTTTATTGCACAAGTTGAGATTGAATCATGTGGCTGTTCTTTTCCATCATAACAGAGATTATTATCCTTTTCAACTTATATTGTTATGCTGTTCATTTCAAATGTAAAGCTTCGCTGTTCATTTCAGATTGTTGGTTATTCGATTCCACTAATTAGAGTTTGTTGTTCAGATTTATTAAATATGATTCATTGTTTAATTCCTTTAATTATAAGTTTGTTGTCCATTTACTTCGCTGTTTAGTTTGGTTGATTAATTGCAAGAGTTTGCTTTTAAGGAGCTTTCCTAGTTTACTTTCAATGGCAGCTTTAGTTTAATTTCTATTTCCTTTTAATTGCTTTAAAGCAGGACTTTTAACTGTAGAGAACATTGGTTATTGCTTCCTCGTTCCCAGATTGATTGTCTTGTTCCGGTTTGATTTCAATTGCATCAATATCCAGAGGAGTGAGTTATTGCTACTGTATCCTCGATTGATGGTTGTTTGAGTGAATGATTTAGTTTAGAACATTTCAATTTCTTGTTGTTCCAATTAGATTTTGTTTCCAGCTTTCATTTACTTTTGCATTTTAAGCACTATACTGCAAAACATTACTCTTGAGTAAATAGCCGCCTCAGACTGAGTACACTCTTGAAATAAAAAGTCGTCCCTGGGTTGACAATTAATGTGAAGGTAATTAGGAGTTAAAAAGACACCTTTTTATCGCTCCACACTTTCCTTATGATTTCAGCTTCACACCCTAAAAATTTCAGCTTTTTAAACTTCACATAAAAAAAGTTATAGCGCAAATGCCACGATGACCTGTTTGGAGCAGCGAAACCCTAGAATCCAAACCTTTGATACCAAATGTTGTGTAACCAGCTTCAAAAATGGAAGAAAAGAGATATCAATGCCTTAGAAATAAGCCACTTCAAGGGGGAAACCTCCAATACATTACATAAATGCACAATTCTTTAATGATACAATTTACAAAACCTCCTTTCTATATATAGGAGTCCATGGGGCCATAATGTAATCCTAGTGGGCCACAATGTAATCCTAGCCAACCTAACAATAATAATTTAAGGGCACAATAATAATAAAATGGGGGTTACAAGGGTACAATAATAACAATAAGGGGGTTACACTAACAATAATAAGGGACTATACTAGTGATATAGGGACCTAACAACAGACCATAATCACTAGTGCCACACAAATATATGAAAACCTGCTTTACCGTTGTCCAAATATCCTTCCCTGATTTTGACATAAACTTGTTCAATATTCCCACTTCATGTGTGATATCTAGTCTAGTACAGACCATTGCATACATCAGGATACCCACTGCACTTGCATATGGGACATGAGATGTATCCTCCTCTTCTTCTTGTGTCTTGGGACATTGTTCAGCAGAAAGCTTTACACCTACAGGAATAGGAAACTTTACGAGTTTACTATCCTTGATATTTAACCTCTGCAAAATATTGTCTTAACATACCTCCTCTCATTTAACCAGAGCTTCTTCTTTGCCCGATCTCTCTTAATTTCCATGAAAAAAATATAGTTTGTAGAACCGAGATCCTTCATGTTGAATTTGAAGAACAATTGGGTCTTCAAATACTGGATAATTTCCTTTCATTTCCAACGAGCAACATATCAAACACATACAAGACCAAATAAATAACATGGTCCCCAATTAATTTAAAATACACACGGTGATCTTCTTTTCTTTTGGCCAAGGCGAGTCCCCTTATATAGGTATCAAATTTCTGATACCACATCCTTGGTGACTATTTTAACCCATATAGAGACTTTTTTAACCTGTATACCAATTATTTTTTACCCTTGACCGAAAATTCTTTAGGTTTCTTCATGTAGATCTCCTCTTCAAGATCCCCATGGAGAAATGTTTTTTTCATATCCATATGTTCTACTTCAAAATGAAATTCAGAAGCAACAGATAAAAGTAATCTAATAGAAGTAACCTTGGCAACCAGAAAAAAAAATATCACCAAAATAAATTCGAGGCACCTCGGAATAACCTTTTTCTACCAACCAAGCCTTCTATTTATCCACCTTGCCTTCTCCATTGATCTTCTTCTTTAACACCCATTTTCTCCTAGTGGGCTTCCTTCCAGCCGAAAACTCCACCAGATCCCATGCCTCATTTTTTTGCAAGGATATCATTTCATGGTGCAGTCGTAACTGCAATTTAACATATACTCGTGGAATTCTGGGTTAGGACCCACATAAACTTATCATACATAGCGGAATTACATTTCGGAGTTGAATAACATACATACACACATGATCAAACAACACTTCATTAAACAACCCCAGTAGATTACTTTAAGCAAATTACACCCAAAACCCAATACAAATGTAAACACTCAGGTTTCTTACCTGGAGGGTCCCACAACACTCTCTACCAATCATAATACATCAAAACCACTCACTCGCAAACTTAACTCTTTACCAAATGCATTAAACCACAAAATCTGCGAGGTGCGCTATTGTGACCTACCGACACTTTGCCTTCCCTCATCGTATCACGGTTTTCAAGTCTTATCGCATCATGCCACAAAAAGCTTACCTTGCAGACTCATAAAAAGTAACCTCTAACTTTTGCGAAATGTGAAAATACGATTCAGCATTCGTCATAGATCTATTGCACGATCCAATGGTCCACATCTTCTCCCCCCATCTCATCACATCTCATACTGCCTCATTCACAAAGTCATCACGACCCTCCATCTTTCATCTTCAAATTTGCGATTTAATCACAACCGTCTGCTCAACTTTATCAGATCTTCTCACCTCTTTTTCCCTCTCTAATCTTCGTCGTCAATCCTTAAACCATTGATTCTGCGATTCAATTGTCGTCGTCAATTCCTCCTTAGGAAATCTTGTATGTATTATGTTCTTTGTTCGATTGCTCTTCTTTCAAATGTCGTTGCGCTGCAATACGGCTTCCTCCACGCTACTCCTTCTGTCCTCTTTGATGCTATCTCTCCTGAGCTTTACTCAACTTGTAGACACGTGGATCCCTCCAGAGATTTTTCTTCATCTCTCATCCCTCGGTCTCTGCCATAACTTTGTCTACATGAAGTTCACAAGAATATAATACTATACATATGCACATATAATACTACACAGATACAAACAATTTGCAATGCTTGAATTTCACAGGGAAATAAAAATACCGTGTTAGAAAAGAGAGCTTGATCGAAATCCAAAACACTTGGAATTATTTTATAAATTAAATACACAGAACCAAGCCATGGGATGGCTACTTTTTATGTGTATCTATACTCTCTGTTCAACCCTCTTTCACACCTATCTCCCTCTAGTTATATCCCTTTTTATCTGTGGAAGGAAAAACCGCACAATGGTGGATTTGGTTTTGTTTTATGCCTTTGCCCAAATCCCCATATGGTTGAGAAAATGTTATTCAGTTTTAGAATAGTTTATTCAACTAAATGCCTAACTAATCCTAATCTAACTATTCTTTTAACCTGGAGATTACAATGGTTATGTTAGGCCAAATTAACTTTAAACAAAATACGTTAAAACTAAAGTCTTCAAATTATTAGGACTGCTAGTCCTCTTCCCAAGCTACAACATGTGACCAGCTTCTCACATTGGTGACTCTACCTTAATGCTCCTGCATCAGACTCCCGAGGTAAAAGAATTCATGACTTCTTGGTCATGTGTCTTCACTACTTAAATCTTCCAGGATCCAAAACTGTGTTTTGCTACTGTCCATAAGCTACATTTCCTTCACCATTCCTTAGTTTCAATCTTCCACGCTTCCATACTTTGTATTGTAGTGCTCCACTACTTCTACCTTCATTGTTATTCACTTTGCAAACAATTCCACACTGGATTTTTTTCTTCATTTTGATGTAACTCTTCTTAGGTATTTGCATTATCTGCCATAGTTCATCCATGGTTTCTTGAAATTCAATATTTCCAGTCCTCTACCAACACATTCTACCACACTCTATCCTAGATATTGTTGTAAATATTACTCTGGACATTGCTGCCACCCAAACTTCCTGAATATCTCTAAATATATCTCCCTCTGCAATGCCTCTCTCCTTTTCCTAGTTTTCAAATTTACTGTCAAAAGGTAAATTGCCTTCTAATTTTATGACTTCAGTAATATATTTATTCACTCTCTCCTATATACTAGTTAATATAATTAAGTTTTGGAAACTAGTATCTATCTCTGTTTCGACTACAATTTGAAATGCTCTCATCTTATTGTCCGCAATCTCTTTCTCTTGCTTCAATTCTTTCAGAAAGAAACATAGCCATTCACTAATTACTTGATTCCCTTCAAGTACCTCTTCATTATTTTGTATTATATTTTCAGCATAACTTACATCCTCTTCCTTGACAACACTCCATTGTTGTACTTCTACTTCTTGACTAGTCCTAATAGTCAATTCAGCCTTTTCCACTTCTATGAATGACTTTCCTTTAGCTTGAGACATAACTGCCTCACTTTCATCTTTATGGATTTCTTCTTCCTTGTTACTAAGCAAACCTCTTTCTGACACTGCTTCTTCATCTTTAACCAGAAAACCATTTTGATTCTCTATTTCTATGACAGTCCTAAATGTCCGTCCAACAATTTTCCTTTGTCTATTTAAGCAAGCCAATTCCTCTTTGTCCTCATCAAGAACAAGTTTCATCTCATGAGGCATTACTACTTCATCTCCATTAAGTTGTTCCCTTTGTCAAATAAGGAGCTTATGAATTCCTTCTATTGCAACAACTCAACTTGGTCTACATCAAAAAGACACTCTTCATCATACCTTGCTTGACAATTTTCTTCTTCATTATGCTCTGCTAGATAAACTTCAGCTTTACTTGAGACAATTCCAAGAGATAGATTGTCTTCTACATAACCTACAAACATATTCAAATTGTCAGCATTAAACTCATAAGACCCAGTGGTCTTATTTGATGACTCAATCACAAATATTTCTCTTCTTGTTCTGAGTCTCTTTCAGGACTCAAAAAGTATTCACTAGTCTTCTTCTCAGCTTTCTCAAGCATAACATATGAATGCTTGATATCATCTTTTTCCTCTTTATGTTCTTCACCATCATCATAAGCCAAGTCCCCCTTGTTTTTAGCTTTCACAGTAGGCTGGAAACCATTGCCTTCACATAATTGTACATGTGCATGTACATGAGACTCAGCTATCTCATTTTCTTCTTAAACAGAATTCAGATTATGTCCTCTCCATTTATCCTTTATGACAACATCAGTAAATTGCCTTTCTTTACCTATTTCACCCGCAAGCATAAAATAATCATTCATTTCAAAACCATAAGGATCCATAGCATCTCTTATTGTCTCAAACATCAACTCTTCTAGTTGATTCTCATCCTTCCAAGGATCCATGAAACCATCAACTAGTTGGTTTTCTTCATCCTCATTACTACTATCACCAATAATGTACCCTTGCTCAGGTTCACATTAGTAAACCTCTTCCTCAACACACATCATATGTTGTAACTCATATCCTCTAAGTTGTTCTTCTAGCTGAATTCTTGTGTAAGATCTCAACCTGCTATGTCACTGACTCCACTTGACTCTTTTCTTCCGTAGAACCCAACCATACCTTTGGTGTTCCATATTCCCCTGTATGAATTCTCTCAACACTTCTAGCTACAATCTTATCTCAGCTAATTCTATATTAAGGTTATCCCTACTGGATCTTTAATAATCTCCCTTAGAACCTTTACTATGACTATCAATAGCCATAGTATTCTTTTCTTTATGAACTCCCCTTTGTTCATCATGGACTAAAAAAAATCCATATATACAAGCTGACTTCATCAATCTATTCATAGATAGCACACCAAGATTTTCCATGCTTAGTCTTTTGCTGGCATCTCTGCTGATTTCTTTCTTTTGATTGTGACTCCTCCTTGAGCCTTTCAGATAACCATCAGTGGTCATCTCTTCTGGGAACTCTATTTCCTCATCGCATGTTATGATCACTGCATATTCATGCTGCCCTCCATCTACAGTGACAATTCGTAATGGTTTTCCTTCATCCTCCATACCTACAATTTCTTCAATAGGCCTCCTGTTAGTATTATTATCATTTTCTTCAAAAAATAATCCTTGTTCCAGTTCATATGCAAGAAATTTCATTTCATAATCTGCTTCTCTGAGTAATTCTTCATCTTCTTTAGCATTCAACCTATGCTCCTTCATCATCTGCAGCCCATGCCACTGCAATTTGTTCCTCATATCCATCCACACCTTTGGTCTTCATTAATCCTCTATAGCGACTCCATCAATAGATCAATATAGGTTCTAATCTTAGCTATTTCTTCCTTATGTTCTTCATCAGTCATCTGCTTCCATATGCCATTTGTCTTGGCATCTTCCTTCTTCACTTTTTGATTTCCTCCTAAACCTATGATATGACTTTCAATAGTCATCTTCTTAATTTCTTTCACCCCTTATGAGTTTCACTTTCCCCTGTAGTAAGAGTTCCTCCTACTACAACTTAAATCACCAAACTCCCTCTATGCTTGGCCTTTTGCCAAGTACTAGTCCTCAATCTAGAACCCTCCTTGAGAACTCCTCTATGCTCCTTCTAGGCTCACCCTCACAACTCATCTATAATTGAGAACACTATTGTCCTCTTATATTTCAACCTCATCTGAAATATTAGGTTCTAAACACACTTCTTCTTCCTCCTAGAAACCCTTGTTAGCTTCCTTCATCACTGCCCTTAAAGTTTGTGATATTCTTGCTGAGATTTTTTCACTACTTGTGCTACTTGTTGTCTATGCTACTACTTTATCCATGCTGTTGTAGCTCTTATGCTTTTTCATAAACCTTAAGTCCATAGTCTTAGCTCTTAAGGTTTAGTAGTTTAGAATAAATGAGCAATCTTTCTCAACTTTTCTTAGTTCAAAGTCCTTCACACCGCCTCTCACATCCTGTTTCTCTGATACCAATTGATGTAGTTGTAACTTCAATTTAACATATACTCGTGGAATTTTGGGTTAAGACCCACATAAAATTCTTATACACAATGGAATTACATTTTGGAGTTGAGTAACATACATACTTGCACGATCAAACAACACTTCATTAAACAACCCCAACAGATTACTTTATGCAGACTACACCCAAAACTCAATACAAATGTAAACACATAGGTTTCTTACCTGGAGGGTCCCACAACACTCTCTGCCAATCGCAATACATCTCAACTGCTCGCCCACAAACTTAACTCTTTACCAAATGTGCTAAACCTATTGTTCCATGCTGACATGTGGCCTTCCCTCATCGCATCATAGTTTTCAAGTCGTATCGCATCGCACCGCAAAAAATTTAACTTGCATACTCATAAAAAATAACCTTTAACTTTTATGAAATGAAAAAATGTGATTCAGAGTCTATCATAGATATGTTTCACGATCCAAAGGTCCACGTCTTCTCCCCCCATCTCATCGCATCTCATACTGGGTGGTTCACGAAGTCATCATGACCATCCATCTTTCATCTTTAGATCTGCAATTTAAACAAAGTCGTCTATTCAACCTTCTTGACTGTTCTCGCCTATCTTTCATGGTCTAATCTCTGTCATCAATCCTAAAATCATTGACTCTGCGATTCAATCCTTGCCGTCTATTCCTCCTTAGGAATTATTCTAAGTACTCTATTCTTATTTCGATTTCTCTTCTTTCAATGTCACTACTCTACAATACAGCTTCCTCCACACTACTCCTTTTGTCTTCTTTAACGCTATCTCTCCTGAGATTTACTCAACCTGTAGATGTGTGGAACCCTCCTAAGCTTGTTCTTCATCTCTCATCCCTCGGTCTCTACTATAAATTTTTCTACATGAAGTTCACAGCAACTTCATCCTCTCGTTCAATCTTTATATTCATTAACAGAAACAATATGCACATAGAATACTACATAGATACAAACAAATTGAAATGCTTGAATTCGACAAGGAAATAAAACTAATGGGTTAGCACAGAGATCCCAGTCGAAATCCAAAACACTTGGAATTAATTTATAAATGAAAATACATAGAACCAAGCCATGGGATGGCTGGTTTTTATATTTATTCCTACTATCTATTGAACCCTCTTTCACACCTATTTCCCTCTCATTCTCTCTCTTTTTGTCTATGGAAGGAAGAACCCCACAATGGTGGATTTGGTTTTGTTTTATGCCTTTCCCAAAATCCCCATATGGTTGAGAAAGTGTTATTTAGTTTTAGAATAGTTTATTCAACTAAATGCCTAACTAATCTTAATCTAACTATTGTTTTAACCTACAGATTACAATGGCTATGTTAGACCAAATTAACTTTAAACAAAATACTTTAAAACTAAAGTCTTCAAATTATTAGGACTGCTAGTCCTCTTCCTAAGCCACAACATGTGACCAACTTGTCACATTATTGAATCTACCTTAATGATCCTGCATCATTTCAACAACCATGCCATCCTTACGGAGTTTTCCATCCTCTGAATCCACTTCCTTCCTCAGAGTTCTGGGATCATCATCAGTGGTAGTGAAAGAAAATTTTGAACAGAAAGTAGGTGGAATATACCTTTCTGGCTGCCTTCTTTCTCAAACTGATCTTGTCACAACTAGAGTTTATGGCTCTTCCTCTTCTGAATCTTGTTTTGTTGTAGAGTTTGATTCTTCCTCATTTAGCTAAAACTTTATCTTATCAGGTTCCTTTGGTAGGACTTTATATTTAACAATATATTTCACCTCTCTAAGCACCACATCTCAGTTGTACACAACCTTCCTTATTTCTTCGTTCTGAAGCTTGTAACCTTTTAAACCATCCTTATACCCAATAGAGATGCACCTTTCAAATTTATTATCCAACTTGGTCCTTTTCTACTTTGGAACATGTACATATGCATCACATAAAAATAACCTTAGATGTGAAATAGATGGTTTCTTACCAATCCATACCTCTTGTGGAGTATTATCCTCCAACGCTGATGAAGGTGATCTTTTAACTAGGTAACATCCAGTCTCCACTTTCTCTACCCAAAATTCTTGTCCTAACCCTGTACCACTAAGCATGATTCTTTCCTTTTCCATCAACGTTCTGTTCATTCTTTCTGCAAATGCATTTTTTTGAGGTGTGTATGGAGTTGTCTTCTATCGTGCTATACCACCCTTCTTACAGAACTTTTCAAATTTCTTCTTGCAAAAATCTCCCCTTTTATCTGTCCTCAACACCTTTATCTTCTTCTCTTTCTACTTTTCCACCAGAGCCTTAAATTCTTCAAATCTATCAAAGACTTCAGATTTCTTCCTCAATAAATATATCCATATGTTCCTTAAGGATCCATCTATAAATCAAACATAGTACATAGGCTTACCTAATGATGGAACCGAGATAGGTCCAAACACATCACTGTGCACAAGCTCTAATATCTTGTCCACACCTTTAGCACCAAAAGGAAAACTCACTTGATTATGCTTCCCATATACACAATGTTCACATAAATTGAAATCTAGAGAGAAATTAGACATAAATTCTACCATACCATTACCATGCAGTATCTGAAGGTCCTTTTATCCAATATGTCAAGGCTTTGATGCCATAGCATGGTATTTTCTTTAGAGATTGCTAGGCTTTCCATTCCACTTTCAGGAACCACGGAACCATTGTACCCATAAAAAATAGTGCTAACTAAAATATTTTATAGAGTTCCAATAGGAACTCCCTGCATCAATATCAGTGCTCCCTAAACCATCTTGCAAGTATCTTTCTCGAACACTGTCTACATCATCCATCTTTGTTACAAAAATCAGATTTCTCGTCAATGCAGGAATATGCAAAACACCAGAAAGAATTCCAATCCTTCCACCTTGCAGTGTCATCTTTAATTTTCCGCATATGATGATTATGTCCTTCCTATCATCCCCTAAGAAGAGATCACCACAATCATACTTCTCATACTCACAAAACCACTCCTTGTGGGGAGTGGAGTGAAAGGATTCACTTGAGTCGATCAACCATGCCTCATGATCTACATGTTTGTTTGAAGAAGAAGCCAAATACACATCCCCATCTTCATGTAAGGTGGTTTTTGCTGCTACAAAAGGAGCATCATCAGATCCCTTTCCTTTCTCAAGAGCTCTAGATATGCAATCCTTTTTGAGGTGCCCTTACTTTTCGCATTTCAAGCACACCTTTACAGGATTTCCTGGAGATTTAGATCTCCCTCTAGATTTTCATCTCCCATTCAAAAACTTATTTTTGTTTCTGTTACGAGACCTTCCTTGTACACATAAGGAATCTCCATTTTGGCCCTTTGTATTTTTCCGTCTCATTTCCTCTGTCTCTGGTTGTATTGTTGCCTATTTCAATAACCAGACTATCCCACGAATCTGGTAGAGAACACAACAAATTGATGGAATTATCTTCAGATAATATTTTAAAATAAAAAAATGACAACTGACTTACCATAGTATTGAATGCGTTCAGATGCTCTGTCACCAAGTCTCCATCCTCCATTCTCAGGTTATACAAATTATTGTGCAGGAACAATTTATTCACTAGAGAGTTAGATTCGTACAAATTCCCTAACTTAACCCACAAAGCCATTTTCGTAGTTTCCCCAAATATATTCAACAATACTGAATCTGAGATACAAAATTGTATTATGCTCTTTACCTTCCGATTCAACTTCACCCAGTCTTCATCTGACATTTTTGTTGGTTTAGTACCTGGATCTGTTGTGAGCCACTAACATTTATCCACCAGCAGATCATCTATCTTGAGCTTCCACAACTCAAAACTCTGACTATTAAATTTCTCGATCTCTATTTTTCTACTACTTGCCATCTTCTTTCATAGCAAGAAACGATCCCACAGATCTCGCACTGAACAGTGTCTACCACGAGGCCCAAGCAAAAAACCCCTCAATAGAAAAGGCATCCCCTTGAAGCCAAAACAACTCTTATACGAAATTTAGGTTTTCACCCTATATAGAAATTATTTCTGAATGAATTCATAAAAAAATGAAAAAAAACAATAACAAGAGAATAAAACATAAAAATTACATACGCAGAGATTTTCCCGTGGATCTACAACCGGGACTACAAGCTTTATTTTTCATTATATTCCTTTTAGTGTTACAATACATATACATACATGCTTAAGAATTCATAAATCCCAATCCATTAACACTTGATTAGAACATAACTATAGTTCCCTTGATCAGAACTGGATCATGGACCAGAATGATAGCTCAAAATTCAAAGTGCTCAGAAGAGTTTTGAACCTGAACGACTGGAAAGGTCTCCTCGTTGCGATTCTAGCACCATGAACGGTTCTCAAAACTGAGGTCGTGTGCAAAGGTTATTGAGGTTTGAAATCATCTAGTAACCTCCAAAACTAAGTTGACCAATTTTGACTTTATAACTTGGGAAAAATTTTAAAAAGAATATTATTTGGAATATTCCAAAGAATATTCCCTTAGAATATTCCATTCGGTCCTATTACATTTTGACAAGTGGCAATTTTATATTGGATGATTTGTTGACTTTTAGTTTTTGTGGCCAATCATGGGTTGCCACGTGGCAGGCCCGGAGGCCGCAGCGTGGCCCCAGGCCGGAGGAGAATGGCACATTAAAATTTTATTACAGTTGGTAGGATTTTACCTAGCGACCTGCCACATCACAACCCATAGGCTCGACCAGGCAGACTGCACATTGGTTCTTAACGTATTATGAACCCCATACGTATTTGTGGTTTGAAATGGAATTCGGTGGAAGGGTTAAGGGCTAGCCTGAATCCATATGTCCCAAGCCCTGGAACCTAGAGACATGTCTCCACTGACGTCTTATTCAGTCACTAAATACCGGTAGTTCCATATGTCATGTGGCTAGCACAATTTAAATTTAATGTGACCGTTTGGAAAAAGTTATTGTAAGCGGTTAAGCCGACGGTTTAAACGAAGAACCAGTCACATGTGCCCATTTGAAATTTAATTCCACCTCTAATAGTTCTGACATTTATGGGTGCATTCCACCACTTTCTTCCTTTTTTCCATTTTTGGAGTGGTATCTAGCGGTTCCTCCACTTTTAGTGGGGTTTTTGGGGGACATTGGCAAATGTTTTTGGAGAGGTCATAACTTCCTCATTATTGAACCAAATTGGATGAAATTTTAGTCAATTTTCGGTCTCTTTGAGCTCCTGAGAATTTTGGAACCAATTTTAGGTATAATGGAGGTGATATTCAATAGCTTTTGCTATAATGAAGATGAAGGAGCCATCAGGGCCACTATGAGACAAATTCAGTTTGAGGCCTAACCAGGGTAATTAGAGTCCTTTTCTAGAGTTCCAATAGGCTAAATTGGATAATTAAGATGTTATGAATCTGATGAGATGGTTTACAGAGCCTGTAGAGAACTTTTGAAGGCCAAAATGCTTCAGTAAAGTTCCAGGGGTCATGAGTGCCAACTTTTGTCAGCATCAGTACAGGGCTTAGAAAGAGTTTTTTGAGACCATTTGCAGTCAACCAGTGGTAATTATTGATTGAAAACATCATTATGAGTCTATTTATAGAGTTTTTAGCAAGTTTTAAATACTTTTAGAGGTCAAAAACTCAGTAGAGATTTTTTCGTTGACCCTAGTGCCAGGGGGTACCGATAGGTGATTGAGGCGAAAATGGAGCAGTTGGAGGCTATTTTTGATGAAAAAAAACTATATATTGACTATTTAAGTCATTTTGGAACCAATGGAAGTGGTTTTAGAACATTTTGAGAACTTCTAAAGCTAGAAAATCTGATGTGAAATTATGGGCAGCACTAGGAAAACCGTTGAGGATGGACTATTTGGGAAATGCAGTGCTCAATTTGAGAAATTTATCAATTGATAGTTGATGTATGATGTGTGATGGATACATCAGTAGTGGTTTCAATGATAGAAACAGAATTTTGAGGGATTTTGTGCCATTTAGAAGCTCAAAGTAGCTTAGTGCACCGACAGAAGGAATTGTGTCAACAAGATCCTAAAGTTGTTTACAAATCTCAGACAACCAATTGAGGGATATTTATGGTATTTTCAGTCCTTCGGATCATTTTTTTATTCATTGGAATTAATTATTTACTTGTAAAAAAACTTACCATAATCCCAAAGAGCTGAGTCATGATGACAAAGCTCAAAGGAGATGTAGCCCACGAGATTTCGGGTGAACTCCTAGATTAAAATTGTTGTTGTGTTTGAATGATTGTTTGCTGCATTATGTTGCTTTCATACATGTTACATTGCAGCAATAAAAAATGAACTTAAGACACATAAACAACAAGAATTCATACACCACTTTCAAGTAAATAATTCTGCAAAATTTTCAAGTACAAGATAGATCATTCTAATTAAGACTGAGTGGTAGGTTATTAAAAAAAATACAAGTTATACAGACCATTTTCAAATTAGGTTGGTATCAGAGCATAGTTTCTTGCTTGACAGAGCATTTGGTTGCTTGATTGAATAGCTTGAAAGGTGTTAAACAGTGTAAAATATTGATTGTTTACTGTTTGCAAACTGATTGTTGTTTGAGTTTGCTTGAGTTGTGGGGATTACTACTGATTAGCTAAATTTTGGAGAGGAAAAAAAGGAAGAAAGGGTTAAAGGCTTCTTCCTTACCCCAAAGTACCTTATGGACAACATTGGAACACAAACCCTCTTGACGATTGTTTGTTAAGAAGCTCATGGAGTTTGTTTGTTGTTTGGCTGCTTGAATAAGAGTTGGTCTCTACAGCCATTTGGTTAAAAGCTTTGTCATTTTTTTTTTAGATATTTGAGAACATTTTTGAAGTTCCTTTTGCTCAATGACATCATAATGACAAATTCTACAGGTAAATTTTCCTTCTTTAAAATATTCTTCGATGATGATATGAAGCATGACTTTATTATATTAGAGGACATGGTGCAAATTTTGTTTGAGGATAAATGAGAAAGAACTGAACTTCATGGACAGTTGTTTGCCATGAAGGAAGAGAAGGAAGAAATTATTCAAATATTGCATGATATGGAGAGGCAACTCCATCAATCCCAAGAGGCTTTGACCAAGAAAATGTATGAGGAAGAGATAATCCATTCTAACTTGTCTTCAATTTCCTCATTAGAAAGATGTGTTGGTTCTTTCGAAAAACATACGAGGATTATAGGGTCCAAATTAATGATTAAAATGGGCTACGAAGGAAAGGGATTAGGTAAGCATGAACAAAGCATGGTTGATCCCATTTTGGTTGAGGAACGACCCAAGAATCTTGGTCTTGGTTATGTGCACATTCAATGACGAAGACTCCAAAGCCATGAAGGCATGTGAGGCTATTTTAAAGAGAACTTGTATTCCAAGTTCTAGGATGCAAATATATCAAATTTGTTTCAAAGGTGATTTCCATTGCTTTAAGCCTTTGTTGCAGTAAGAAGATGGTAGACATGTAGCTTATGGCGAGCATGCAACTTCATATAGTGTTCAAGACAAAAACGGTGATGTTAGTCTGCAAATGAAAGCTGTAGCCTCTACTAGTTCATCTTCCCATGAAGACAAAACTGATGAACATTCAAAGCGGCACAAGAGGTATAAATCTTCTCATGATCAATCTGATTGTGTTTCTGCAAGGCATGATAATTTTCCATGCTTAAATGGAAGAAATATTTGGTGTACATATTGTGGTTGATTTAACCATTATGTTTCGAGATGTTGGCTGAAGAAGAAAGCATACAGGAAGCAGATGAGGAAAATTAAAATTTCAAATAAAGTGCATAATTTTTGCACATTTTTCCAAAAGAGGGGACATGTTGTCTCCCATTGTTGGACTTTGCATCCAACTAGTCGTCCAAAGCACATGTAGCAAGACGACAAAAAAATTGGCACAAGTGGAACTGTGGATTCCATTATTGATGTGAAAATGGAACATTCACATGAGGAAGAGTTGCAGCAGCAAAAGTCGCCATGGAAGTGGCTTGCTAAGAAGTGGATGGATGTCTTAACACAGTAAGACATACTCCTTTGTACATATGCAAATTTTGGTTGTATGCATGTATTTTATGCTGTAATTTATCATTTGTTTGAGCCACCTTGGATCACTGATCAAGGTAGCGATGTTCAGATTCCTTCTACAAATTTCTCACCAGAAATTTTCTGAGTGAGTGCAAGAAAGACAGTTTTTGATAGGAGGACAAGCACATCAAGGAAGGGAAGTGTGAATTTCTTTCTAGTTGTGGTTCAAAGTTAGTTACCATGTAAGGCAAATTTTTTGAGGCTGAAGAGAAGAGGGTGCAGTACTCTCATTTACTATACAGATCAGTATATCAGTCTTTTGGAGTCCAAAAGATTCCCAGTGGGGTGGTGTGATGAGAACTAGATCATGGACCAGAATGATAGCTCAAAATTCAAAATGCTCAGAAGATTTTAGAACCTAAATGATCAGAAAGGTCTCGTCGCTACAATTTTGTTGCCATGAATAGTTCTCAAAACTGAGGTCGTATGCAAAAGTTATTGAGGTTTGAAATCGTCCAGTAACCTCCAAAGTTCAGTTGACCATGTTTGACTTTATAATTTGGGAAAATTTTAAAAAGGAATATTCCAAAGAATATTCCCAAGAATATTCCCCTAAAATATTCCATTCGGGCCTATTACATTTTGACAAGTGGCAATGTTCAATTGGATGAGTGGTTGACTTTTGGTTTTTGTGGCCAATCATAGGTTGCCACGTTGCAGGCCTGGAGGCTTCCACGTGGCCCCAGGCCAGAGGATAATAGAGCATTAAAATTTTATTACAGTCGGCAGGATTTGAACCAGCGACCTACCGCATAATAGCCCATAGGCCCGACCAGGCAGGCTGCACATTGGTTCTTAACATATTATGAACCCCATACATATTTGTGGTTTGAAATGGAATTTGGCGGAAGGGTTAAGGGCTAGCCACTTACCGCTAGCCTGACTCCATATGTCCCAGGCCCCGGAACCTAGAGCCATTTCTTCGCCAATGGTTTATTCGGTAGTTAAATACCAGAAGTTCCATATGTCATGTGGCCAGCACATTTTAAATTTAATGCGATCGTTTGGAAAAAGTTATGGTAAGCGATTAAGCTAACGGTTTAAACACAGAACCAGTCACATGTGCCCATTTGAAATTTAATGCCACCCCTAACACTTCCGCCATTTAAGGGCAGGTTTCACCATTTTCGTCCTTTTTTCCATTTTTGGAGCACTATCTAGCAATTCCTCCACTTTTAGTGGGGTTTTTGAGGGACATTGGGAATTGTTTCTGGAGAGGCCATAAATTCCTCATTATTGAACCAAATTGGATGATATTTTAGTCAATTTTGGTTCTCTTCAAGCTCTTGAGAATTTTGGAGCAGGTTTGAAGTGAAATGGAGGTGATCTTCACTAGCATTTGCTTCAGGGAAGATGAAGGAGCCACCAGGGCCACCATGAGACACATTCAGTTTGAGGCCTAACCAGGGGAATTAGAGTCCTTTTTCAAAGTTATAATAGGCTAAAATAGATAAATCAGATGTTATAAATCTGATGAGATGATTTACAGAGCCAGTAGTGAACGTATGAAGGCAAAAAAGCTTCAGTAAAGTTCTAGGGGTCATTAGTGACAACTTTTGCCAACAGCAGTGCAAGGCTTAGAAAGAGATGTTTGAGACCATTTACAGTGAACCAGTGGTAATTATTGATTGAAAACATCATTATAAATATATTTACAGAGGTTGTAGCAAGTGCTAAATAATTTTAGAGTTCGAAAAATCAGCGGAGAAGGTTTCCTTGACCCTAGTGCCAAGGGATGCCAATAGGTGATTGAGGCAAAACTAGAGCAGCCGAAGGCTATTTTTGATGAATCAAAACTCTATATTGACTATTTCAATAATTTGGGAACCAATGTAAGTGGTTTTAGAATATTTTGAGAACTTCTAGAGCTAGAAAATCTTGTTGTGTAACCATCTCCAAAAATAGAAGAAAAGAGATATCAACGCCTTAGAAATAAGCCACTTCGAGGGGGCAACCTCCAATACATTACATAAATGAACAATTCTTGGATGATACAATTTACAAAACCTCCTTTCTATATATAGGAGTCCATGTGGTCATAATGTAATCCTACTGGGCCACAATGTAATCCTAGCCAACCTAACTGTTATAGCATCATTTTTCACCCTCATGTGATTCATGATTGTCTCTATGGCCTTGGGCACCCATTCCCACAGACTTGAACAAAATTCATAAAAAACAGTGTTAAAAATCCCATACGCGGGTATTCCCAGAATTTTCCGCGTGTATATGCGATTCCACATGTACTTTTCCGTGTATGCCATTAAAATCATTAAAAAATATATAAAAATTCCCTATTTTCGGGCTGGGTTGATGGTTACTCCAGTAGTTCAACCACCCCATTACATGGCCAACTGTTTCCAACTGATTGAAACTACTTTGAGGGAGTATAAAAGCCCCTCATGTGCATGGCCTAAGGGAGAGAGAAATTTTATAGATATTATACTCTGTTGGAATCCCAATTCAAGTCTAAATTCCCGTGCCACCTACACTTTCCCAGATTTTTACAGGAAACCCTTGTTTCTTGGAGATGTTCATCCATTTATATGCCATCTTGAGTGCCCAAGTCTTGAAATTATCTTAGCGAGGCAAGGGCGGGACAGATCCGGACGACGATCTGCTCGAAGATCGTGGAAGGATTCAGGTGATCTCTCCACTTTTTATTTCTGTACATGCTATTCGCAGTAATGAAGAACCATCTTGTTCCTAAAGTCACATGTTAACATCTATTTGTATATGTGAAAAGATTATCATTTAAGCATTTATTATTGTTTATGTAATGTTTCACATGGATTTCACTGACATTTAGGGTAAATATATGCTCTACAACTAGGTTTCCGTGCATGTTCTTTCTTGTTTTCCAGGTTAAGGAGGAAGAAGGGTTGCTGGGGGTTTGGATCCCACAGGATCTACATCGAATGTAGGACTACAGGTGAGTTCTACTATCGTTGTTATCTAGTTTTTAGCATTTAAGTGTGGTTGTGTGTGAGTCCTTCTGAATAGCATACCCTGATCTGTGGAGGTTTTGACCCAACAAACCTCTAGGGTGTTTTTCCCCGAAACACTAACAATAATAATTTAAGGGCACAATAATAAAAAAATGGAGGTTACAAGGGTACAATAACAAAAATAAGAGGGTTACACTAATAACAATAAGGGACTATACTAGTAATATAGGGACCTAACATGCCCCTCTCCTCCAAAAAAGTGTTGTCCTCAACGCTTGAGTAGCTCTAGGTGCCTCCGTATAAACTTCTCATCCTCCCATGTAGAATCTTCCGTGGGTCAGTTCTTCCACTTGATGAGATACTCTGAAATTGATCGATTCCGTAGCTGTTGAGTTCTTGCTTCGATGACCGCTTCAAGGTCCAATATTATTTTTCCTTCGTCATCAATTTTTGGCAATATTGTTTGAACTGGAAGATTTTCACCTATAACCTTCTTTAAGCGTGAAACATGGAAAACTAGATGCACTCGCGAAGAAGCAGGAAGCTCCAATTTGTATGCCATAGTACCAATCTTTTGCAACACCTTGTAAGGACCATAGTATTGTGGTGATAATTTATTATCTTTCTTAACTTGCTTGAGGGACATTTGTTTGTATGGTTGTAGCCGTAAAAATACCCAATATCCTACATCAAAACTTCTCTCGCTACAATGTTGATATGCCTGTTGTTTCATTCGATTTTGTGCCAAATTTAGGTTATCCATTAAGAGTTGGAGAACTTCTTGCTGATGCTCGATGTGATCTTCCACTGCTTGAACCTTCGAATTTTCCCTTAAAGATGATGTGATGGACAGTGGATGATATCCATAAAGTGCCATAAATGGGAACATTTTTGCTACAGTATGGAAGGAAGTGTTATACCACCATTCAGCGAGAGGTAACCACTTGACCCATTGTGTTTGTTTATCAGATACAAAACAACGAAGATATCCTTCCAAACATTTATTTACTATCTCAGTTTGACCACCAGATTGAGGATGATAAGATGAGCTATGAGCTAATTGAGTACCCAAATAAGAAAATAACTCCGTCCAAAAATTTCCAGTAAAAATGGGATCTCTGTCGCTCACAATAACCCTTGGGCTTCCATGTATCTTTTGAATTCTATCCATAAATGTAGTAGCATCTGTGCTTGCTTTAAATGGATGAGATAATGCACAAAAGTGTGCATACTTGGTAAGTCTATCAACTACCACCATGATGACACTCTTTCCTTCAGACTTAGGTAAACCTGTGATAAAATCCATTGAAATATCCTCCCAACGTTGACTTGGAATGGATAAAGGTTGTATAAGACCCGGGGTCTTAATTGTCTCAACTTTATTCTGCTGGAAAACCAAACATTCCGCCACAAAATTTTGAATATCAGATTTAAGGCCATCCCAAAAAAAATCTTTCTTCACCCTGTGGTAAGTTTTTAAAAATCCCGAGTGTCCTCTTAAAGGAGAAGTGTGCAATTCGAGAAGAATCTTTTGTTTCAGTTGGGAATTATTACAAAGATATAAGCGATCTTTGTACCATAAGGAATCATTTTTCCAACTAAATGTATCAGATGTACTAGGATCTTGCTGCAAATTTTGAATGAGTGTCCATACATCTTTGTCCTTATTCCATTCATCTCTTGCTTCGGTTATCCAATCTGGTTGGATAATAGAAATGGCACAAAGCAATGCTTCCACCTCTTCATTCTTTCTTGAGAGTGCATCTGCAACAACATTAAGCTTTCCTTTTTATAGATTATTTAAAAGGCATAACCCAATATCTTTGTGACCCATTTTTGCTTCTCTTCTGAAGATAGTATTTTTTCCAAAAATTGTTTAAGACTATCATGATCATTTTTTACCTTGAAGTGTCTTCCCATGAGGTAAGTTCTCCATTTCTTTAGTCCATGCAATATTGCTAACATTTCCTTCTCATAAATAGCTTTATGTAAATACTTTCCTTTGATTGGACAACTTTCAAAAGCAATGGGTCTTCCTTCCTGCATTAAAACAACACCAATTCCATTTCCTGAGGCATAACATTCCACAATAAAGGTTTTTGTGAAGTCTGGCGTAGCTAAGACCGATGCTAGGCACATTGCCTCGTTAAGATGTTCAAAGGCCTTAGTTGCTTCAGGAGTCCATGAAAATGCATATTTCTTCAATAATGTTGTTAGAGGTGCTGCTATTCTCCCATAATTCTTAACAAACTTGCGATAATACCCTGTTAGCCCGAGAAATCCTCGCAAGTACTTTATGGTTGTGGGGACTTTCCATTCCTTAATGGCTTTAATTTTGTTAGGGTCTACTTTAACACCCTCGTGAGATACAATATGACCCAGATATTCCACCTCTTGTACTCCAAAGAAACATTTGGATGTTTTTGCATATAATTGTTTCTCCTGCAATAGTTGGAGCACCCTGTCAACATGTTCAACATGATCCTTCCAAGACTTGCTATAGATTAGTATATCATCAAAAAATAATAGCACAAATTTTCTAAGGAATGGTTTGAAAATGGAATTCATCAACCCTTGAAATGTAGAAGGTGCATTGGTAAGGCCAAAAGGCATGACCAAAAATTCATAATGACCCTCATGAGTTTGAAATGCTGTTTTTGGAATATCTTCAGTCTTCATTCTAATTTGATGATATCATGAACGAAGATCCAACTTGGTATAATAAATTGCTCCATGTAATTCATCCAATAATTCCTCAATCACAGGAATGGGAAATTTATCTTTAATGGTGAGCTTATTGAGCTCCCTATAATCCGGACATATTCGCCATGATCCATCCTTCTTGTGTACCAATACTATAGGAGCAGAGAAAGAAATTTGACTAGGTTGAATTATACCCGCCTCTAACATTTCTGCAATCATACGTTCAATTTCTCTCTTTTGGACGTAAGGATATCTATAAGGCCTGATGTTTGGAGGAACACTTCCTGGAATCAAATGAATAGCATGATCATGATCACGAATAGGTGGGAGTCCTTTGGGAGTTTCAAACACCTTGGAATGATTGTCCAATACTTTTTGGAGATCTGCAGGAATAGATGATTTTGATGTTGGAACTTCTAGTGAGCATAATTGTGCAATTACGCCTCGTTGTTATTTCTTTAGAATCTTTGTCATGACATTAGAGCTTATTATCCTTCCTGGCTTCCCTGCAATACCTCGTAATTCAACTTCCTTTCCTTCTGAAAAAAATTTCAAGAAAAGTTCTTGAAAATTAAAAGCTACCATCCCCAAAGATTGCAACCATTGTACTCCTAGTACAACATCAGCACCTCCCATAGGAATGGAAAGCATTGGACTAGTCAATACATATTCCCCCATGGTTAGCTTGATATTATGGCATTTTCCAGAGCAATTTATAGTTCCTCCATTTGCAACCATCACTTGACATTCTGGTGCTAGGTATAGGAAACAATTTAATTCGTTGGCTACCTTACAATGAATAAAATTATGGGTGCTACCTAAATCTATCAACACTATTACATTTTTCTTCTTGATATGTCCTTTTATCTTGAGAGTTTGAGGAGTGGTAATTCCTACCAATGCATTACACGATATGGTCGGATTCATTTCTTCCTTTTCTAGGGCTGGTTCTTGGTGTATATCCTCTTCTTGTTCAATTTCTTCTTCCTCTTCACAATCTATGTAAAATAATTTCTTCTCAGCACACTTATGACTTTTAGTGTATTTGCTATCACAACTGTAGCAAAGCCCTTTTGCTCTTTTTTATTCCAATTTTTGTGGTGTCAACCTTGTAGGTTGTGGAAATCTAGGCATAGCAACACTTCCTTCTTTATAGAATTGAGTGGTAGGCTTCCTTGTTGCCATTATTTTACATTCAACTTTTCTTGTCAACCTGAATTCCTTCTCCAAGGAATCCTGTTCCAAAACGCAAACTTCATGTTGGATGTTATCCTTTAAAGTGCCTATGAAGAGATCGACCCTATGTTCCTCTAGGATATCAGTTACCCTTATATTCAATTTTTGGAAGTCCTCAATGTGCTGCCCCACTAAACCCTTTTGTTTGAGACTTATCAATTAGCTAAAGAAGGTGTTGCTCTTTGTATCCTCATAATGTGCTATCATTTCCTCTGTAAAAATTGACCAAGTGACAATTTTTTTACGGGAACAAAGCCATTGATACCATACAAATGTATTTTGTTCTAAATGTAAAGTTGAAATGCGTACCTTTAGTGTGTTTTGCACATTATGGAGATCAAAATATTGCTCCATCTGTAGTATCCATGTTACAAGATCCTTTCCATCAAACTTCCTCATATCCATTTTTGTAATATGGTGGTTCTTCCCGCCAACATTAGATTTTATGAAATCACGATTGACATTTATTTTGTTCTGATCATGAGGTTGTTCTACTATCTTTTCACCATTAGGAAACATTTCTTGTATCAACTTTGTCAAACCTTTGATGTCTGCTTTTAGATCATTCTTCATGTTTTCCATGTTGTCTTTCATGTCATCCATCTTAGCTTCCATGCCAGCTTCCATGCCATCCATGCCTTTCTTCAAACCATCCATCTTCGCTTCCGCGCCTTTCTTCAAAACTTCCGTTTCATTTTTTGTTGCTCTTTGCGAGAGTGAAATTTGTTGCACTTTCTCTTGTAATTTTGATAGATAATGTTGCAATTCTTCATCTTCATGAGTCATAGTAGAGCCTTCTGAAGGCTTAATGGGTGTTGAATTATTTTTACGAGGAATATTTTAGAACCCAATACTAATATCTATTCTACAATATGCCCTTCGAATCAATTCAAATTGATTCTTCAAACAAGACTTATGCAATTCGCAAAAAAAATACACACTTTTTTCTTGCTTTTGAGGAGCTTGATATTGAAATAGGGTTATCTCTGTAATTGCAGCACTTCAATATTTGAATTTGGGTACTAATTTAGCCCTGTGAATTATCTTTTGAATGCCATAGGTCTGACCTGATTTGGATTCTCCAAGACAAAGTTATGTCCAATCTCCCACAATGACCTAATTATGGACTGGTTCAATACAGCGAACTTGTACAAATTGCCACGTGTCACTGTTTCGTCCTTCGACTCTGAAATTGATATCCAAGAAACCAAAATCTGTGTACTAGCAACCACTTTTAACAACACTCCAATCTGATGCTCAGAGAGAGAGTTATGAAGTTTTTCCCACGATCATCTCTTTGAGATGAAATTCAGGAGCCTGAAAAAGCACTACATTCCACAGATCGTATCTCAAAAAATATTGCGAACAAAGCTATGAAATTTTTTGAAAACGTTCCTCAGGATTTCGGCTTCGCACCTTATGAATTTCATCTTCTGAGACTTTGTAGAAACAAAATTACAGTGCAAATTCCACAATGACCTGTTTAGGAGCCTAAAAAAAGACCTAAATTCCACAGATCATATCTTTGAAAATATTGCGACCCAAGCTCTGAAATTTTTAGAAGAACTTCCTCAGGATTTTGGCTTCACACCCTAAAAATTTCAGCTTCTGAAACTTCGGAGAAAAAAATTTATAGCGCAAATTCCACGATGACCTATTTGGAGCAACGAAACCCTAGAATCCAAAGCTCTGATACCAAATGTTGTCTAACCAGCTCCAAAAATAGAAGAAAAGAGATAACAACGCCTTATAAATAAGCCACTTCGAGGGGGAAACCTCCAATACATTACATAAATGAACAATTCTTGGATGATACAATTTACAAAACCTCCTTTCTATATATAGGAGTCCATGTGGCCATAATGTAATCCTACTGGGCCATAATGTAATCCTACTGGGCCACAATGTAATCCTAGCCGACCTAACAATAATAATTTAAGGGCACAATAATAACAAAATGGGGGTTACAAGGGTACAGTAATAACAATAAGGGGGTTACACTAATAAGAATAAGGGACTATACTAGTAATATAGGGACCTAACAAAGCTGATGTGAAGTTCTGTGCAGCCCTGGGCAAACCGTGGAGGATAGCCTATTTGGGGAATACAGTGCTTAATTTGAGAAATTTATTAGTTGATATTTGATGTGTGATGTGTGATGGATACAACAGTATTGGTTTCAATGATATAAATATAATTCTAAGGGACTTTATGCCATTTAGAAGCTTAGAGTAGCTTAGTGCATCGATAGAAGGAATCGTGTCAACAAGAGCCTAAAGCTATTTACAAAGTTTGGACAACCAATTGAGGGATATTTATGGTATTTTCAGTCCTTTGGATCATTTTTGTATTCATTGGAATTAAGTATTTACTTGTAAAAAAACTTACCATAATCCCAAAGAGCTGAGTCAACAAAGCTCAAAGGAGACGCATCCCATGAGATTTCGGGTGAGCTCCTAGATTAAAATTGATGTTGTGTTTGAATGATTATTTGCTGCATTATGTTGCTATCATACATGTTAAATTTAAGAAAGAAAAAATGAACCTAAGACACATAAACAGTAAGAATTCATACACCACTTTCAAGTAAATAATTCCGCAAAATTTTCAAGTACAAGCTAGATCATTCTAATTAAAACTGAGTGGTCGGTTCTTGAAATACATACAAGTTATCCAGATCATTTTCACATCATCCCTTGACCATATCTACAAAATACCAGGAGCATAAAACCATCATGCCCCAAAAACATGTGCAAACCCATGCATAAAACCATAGGCGGGTCTGCCCATGTAATATAGGGTCCAAAAAATTTGTGACAAATCCATAATCTCATCATGGAAATAATATAACAAACACCCTACATTTTTTTCCAAGAGACAACTACTTGTGGATCCACATGTTTAATTAGATCGAAATTTATCAATAAGCCACTATGGGTTCAGAAGTGGGTATCTATTAGGTTAATTATAAAGCCAAAATACTTAAAACCCCATATCCAATGGAAGGGTTCTAATTCCCAACAATTCCTCAATTGTCAAGACATATTCCAGATCATGAGAAGCATATATAAGTTTAGATTTTGAAGAGTTCATTTTCAATTTAAAGGCCTTTCCAAAAGTCAAGATAATATTAAGTAGATGAGTCCATTGTTCAAATAAAACTGTAAAGCATCATCTACAAATGTTAAATGTGTAACCTATAAAACATCATTTTACAAATATTAAATGTGTAACATATATCTTTCATGTGATTTAAATTCCCTTGCAAATACCACAACTAGACTTGTCCTCTAATATTCACCTATTGATACTTTCAATAAATAGTAGAAACAATAATGGTGAGAGAAAACACCTTTGTTTGAGGCCTCTATGAGCATGGAAAAAAATAGATGAAAACCCATTAATCAGAACCACATCTGTTACCCATTGTATACAAACCATGATTTATTCCACAACCCATATTGTGAGCCTAATATTATGAAAAATCAGTCTCAGGAATGTCTAGTCCACACTATCATATGTAGTGTGAAGATCAGTATTTAAAATAATATCATGTTTCTTATGTCTCTTGATAGTATGAACAAGTCCCTAAGCTAAAGCGACCATGTTTTGTATTTTTTTATTTATTGAAGAATCCGAATTCAATAAGAGATATATGGTTTGAGAGAAACCACTTCATCTTATTAACAATAATGTTCAAGGCTAATTTGTACACTAGTCTGCGGATTGAAATTAGTCTAAAATTGGTCTGAGATTTTTGGTTTGAAAGATATAAAAAATGGAAAGAAAAATTAGAAATAAACTTGAAAAATGAAACATGCAGCTCACAGGCGAGACATGCTACATCTAATTAATTCCCAAGAAGTACCTCTCTATTCCATTGTCCATAAAATATGAAATAAATAAGATCACATTCAATTTAGGGAGATAAAAACTATCTCCTAGAAAATAGGAACTAAATCTAAACTAAGCCACACACATAACCCTAAAACAAACTTTCTCCATAATTTCAACTCCCCCCCTTAATAGAGAAAGGATTCACTTGCACACCTAACATCTCCCTAAAAATTTCAAATTTTATCTTCCTAAGAAGCTTGGTGAAGATATCAGCTGCATTTTCAGAGGTGTTACAATATTCAAGAAACATATCTTTGGATTGAACCTTTTCTGTAATAAAATGAAATTCAGTATATACATGTTTTTTTTTGCATGAAAACAAGATTATTTGCAAGCTTTATTGAACTTTGGTTGTCTCATTTAATCACCCTAGCATCCTTTTTTTCTTCTCTTGAATCTTGAAGAAGTATTCCCAACCAAATTGCTTCACAAGTGGTTGCTTCACAATTGGTAGAAATGTTGTAATATGGAAGGTTTAGAGTGTCTGTTTATTGGACCCCTTTATTGTTCGGATTTGGGTTGCGCTAGATAGAAAGATGGGGTCTAATGGATGGGTTTCCTGGGGGTACATTGGAGGGAAATTGAAGTTGTTTCTTAGGCATAGACTGAGGAAACTATCTGGTAGGAGAGTTTCAACGCCAGGTCTGATTCCATGAAGGATTTGGACTAGCCTGGGGAGCCCATTGTTTCCAAGGTAGATACTGATATTGAGACCACATAGTTGAAAACAGTGCAGATTGGGGACCCATATTGAAATTATTAAAGTAATGAGATGGGTTCTAAAACATACCTAGATTCATAGCTTTAGGTCGAGGTTGCCATGGCTTCTTCTGCCCCATGAAGTACAACTGGTCTACCACACTTTCTTCACCTGCTCCTTGGAAAAATTCTTTCAGCCTGGGCAAGGAAGGACAAGAACTGGTTGCGTGACTCTATTCAAAAATTGTGTAGGCTTCCACCGTGTTCAACGGGAATTCCTTCAAAGGATGTTTCTTTCTGCACTATGGGAAGAATATGGCCATGGTTTTTTCCAACTCCATCTGCCTCTGTTTTGCTGAGAGTGTCCATATAGGCTGAGAGTGTGCTAAGAATATCAGTCCCTAGGCTATCCAATAGATTTCCAATTTCTGATTTTGTAACCCCTCCACCGGAAGTCTTAGATGACCAAATCCCCTGTCCACTCCTTACATCCCCCCGTGAACACTTAATACAATAATCAAAGATATTATTGAAGTTTTCTTTCAAAATATCCCCTTTGCCTACTATATTCAAAATTTGCAGAGAGTCTTCCCTAAGTGCTCAGAGAAGAATGATCTTCAAAATTTCCTTGTCTAGGTCACTATGTCCTGACCTCTGCAATATGTATTTAAATCTTTCTACATAGTCCTCCATGTTTTCATCCTCTTTCTGTGAAAATTTAAATATTTCATCCTTAATTTCATGGGACTTACAGTAATCTTGGTATTTCTCAGAGAAAGCTTCTTTCATCACTTCCCATGAGGTAATCGTACTCCCTCCTAAACCCATGAACCATCTCAGGGTTGTCCCCTTCAGGGTAGTAGGAAATATCTTCACTTTCTGAGCATCAGTAATTTAGTCATATCCTCGAAAAAAAATATCAAATTCAAAGAGGAACGTATCAGGGTCTTCAGAAGAAAGCCCATGGAAACTAGGCAAAGTTGTTAAAGGGATGGGTCTCATTGGTGCATCACCTGTAACATTTCCAATGGGAAAATCAATAGAGGAACTTACAAGTGCCATAAATGCCCTCTAATACTCACTTCGAATTTCGAATGGTTCTTTGGCTAGTATTTGGAGTGATTCAACTGTAGGAGGTTGCACCGCGCTCCCCTGGTCCCTTGGTGACTCAAAATATTTCAATAATTCTTTTACCAAATCAGAATCGTTTGATTCAACTATGGGAATTTTTACAGCACTGCCTTGGTCTCATGGGGATGAAAACCATTTTAGAGGTTCTCCTTCGTAGTTAGAATTGCTCAGCTCTTCTAATACCCTACTTTCTATTTCTTCCCCTTCTGCTGCTAATAACAAAGTCTCATCCAATGGTACTCTATTTATTAAATCTTTTGTCGTAGAAAGAACACCTTATGGTACTATGGATGGCACTGGTTGCTCCATCGATTGTCCTTCGGACTTCGTCTAAACTCTAACCCTAACAATAGTACAGGATGATGCCTTGGATCTAGATTTTTCAATAATTTCCTGAATGTATGTCTTCCTTCCCAGATCCTTTCCTTTCTTTGGGGGTTTTCCTCTACCCCTCTTATTCATATCCTTGTTCATACAAATTGTGAAGAGGGTTTATCAAAGTAACAAAAATCGCTCGAGACCTAGAGTAGGACAGATAGATCCCTCCCCAAGACGAGAGAATAGATTCAGACAAACAAAAAAAAGAAAAAGGAAAATCGAAGTTTAGGACCTGAAGTAGGGTAATCGCATGCCCTCCTTAGGATGAGAATTTGGCCCAACAAAAAGAAAATAAAAACAAAATACTGGAAACTATGCCAAGGACTTAGGGAAAGGTTTCAAAATTCCTCCCTAAGACGGGGGATCAATTTTAATGAAAAATAAAAATGAGCAGAAAGAAAAATAACATTCTATGCTCAGGACTTGGAGCAGAGTAATAAATGCCAACCCCCAGATGAGAGATCGATTCTACAGAAAACAATAAAAAGCAGGAAATAAAAACACAAAGAACTTACGGTGAAGACTTGAAGCAGGGCAATAAATTCCCTCCCCAAGATGAGAGATTGACCCTTAGATTTGTTACAGATCTTGTTGTTGCACCTGTTAGTCTTCCCCAGCAATGGTGCCAAAATGTTGGTGTCCGGATATGAACAATGTTCAACCCGTTTTCCATATAACTTATCAACCCGAGGGCATTATTTATTTCAAGACTAACGACAAAGCATATGCAGACACAAGCAAGTGACCTACTGTAGATCACAGGTTGAAATCCCTAACACACAGACCACTGTAACAAAAATTAAGTAAACTGCAGAATTGAAAGACATTCACAGAAATTAAAGATTATATGTAACAACAGTAATAAAATCACACTAAATCATAAAAAAATGCAAGAAAGGAAAACACAACACTTGATTAGAAGCATGGCCGAACTTTCTGATCAGGGCTGTAGTAAGCTCACGAACTACAGGATAAACAACAAGATGATGTGCAATTGATTAATGGCAGAATAGATTTGTTACAAGATCTGTATGTAAAAGGGCTTAACCCTGATTCACAGACCACGAGCCTCTTTATACAAATGTCCTGGAATCCTTGATTCCCTTCAGAAAATCCATAATCAGAAAAATACATTTTGTTACAATAGCAACCTAGTTGCCTAGAAGGAAACCGTAAAAAGGCCTAAAATGGTGTTGATATAAACAGAGTCTGTTACGCTATAACAGAAAATGAGGATAGCATTGGAGATGATAGTTTGTTCCTCGACTCACAGCTGCAATGCTCCTGTTTTGGCCGAATTTGCAGAAATATCAGAGTTAATATGTAAAAAGGTAAAACCTCCGTGAAAATTACTTCATTAATAAAATATCCCATGAAATATAAGGAAAAAGGTTTTACCTCATGCATTTAAGAATAATAATGGAAGAAAGAGATAGAAAGATAGGATAAAATGGGAGAAGAAAGTATACAAATTCGGTACCCAACATATACCCACGTGCTTTCCTTCACACCAACCTGCGTATAGCTATGTGAATACTGTTTTTGAGAATGTAATCAGTCTCAAATCCAAACTTGAGGCTATCAATTAGATATCTTTTAGAAATTCATATCCCTTCATCAGCTAGTCACCATCAACCATGTTTATTCTCTCATTGATCACATTTGTATATAATCAACTTAGCAACATATAAAGTATGCAAACACCTAGATTTACAAGAAGAATTCATTAACAGATAGAAGAAATATAGCATAAATAACCAGAAAACCTCTACAACAACCTTCAGAAAATCCCAACTTTCATATGCACTTTTGCTAAGACGAAGCCGTGTATATACACACTTTCACCATGATGAACTAGCGTATAGATCTCTAAATATGAATTTTGCACAATGTATCAGATTTATAGGACTTACCCAAATTTCTTCACTTTACTTCAGCAAGCATGTGCCAGATCAAAAATATAATCATTTCTTCAATAAATCATGTAGGTACATAATAATTTTAGATCTAGATATCTTGATCCATCATTTTATCCAAGGGTGCATTATAAATTTTGATTTATTAATAAGAAAAGTGTTCATCCCATGCAGATATACCTCAGAAAAATATTTAGTAACAACCGTTACATGTGCACACCTTGCCGCTATAATCTTCTTCTCCTTATATATATTTGGTTTTTACCAATAGCATGAGTCAAAACCACACAACATTCTATGGTATTCTTGGAAGGAATCAAATAGGAAACTTAACATTCAATACTATGGGATAATACCATGGTAATGTCCCTTGGTATCAAACCTTTTGGAGCGCAAAAGGAATACGCGACTTGGAATGTACTTATCCGCGTGCATTCGCGACTTGGCCTTTAAAAACCTGTGTATAGTTCTTGCAATATAAAAAATATCCAATCTTTTGCTGCTCATTACAGAATTATTTTGGTAGACTGTTGAGCTTCTCCAGGAATACATGTACACCATCCTTTGCCAGAGAGTTCCCATCAAGGACAACATTACGACATAGGAAACATTTTTCCAACCATATGCCCCTTTGGACTTGATGGAAACCATGATGGTGTTTTATAATCTTAATCAGATAGAGGCATTAAGCATAACCTTTACTCAAACACCAAAATACTCTCCCCATTTGACATAAAGATCAAAGGGCAGATCAAATATCAAAACAAAAATTTTCTTTCTTTTGCAGTTCTGAATTGACCATGCTCCCCCTGAGTGCATGCTGAAACTTCAGACATATTTTCAATGAAGTACATGACTCAATAACCTCTACCACCAATGACCCATACTTACAACAATGATCCAACCAAGTCGAATTACATAATAGACTCAACTACCCAACAAAGTGGGTTTAAAAATTGGAACAAGTCCTTACATGACTAAATATAACAATTTTACATCATTGGTCTCAACAAGACCTTTTCAGCAAAATAAAAATATAACTCAAAGAATCTTAAGCAGGAGATCATAACAGAAACCAATCATAATTCCAACAATACATCCTTTTCAACAAGGCATGTGCTCCCCCTAAGCTTGTGCATCCTGAACATCTTCAACAACCAATTTATCAAAGCAACTTCATCAAGGTGATAAATATCAGAGAATGATACAGAAAGATGAACAGGGAAAATTTTAAGAACCCCCCTAAATTTATAAGTATAATAAATGGGCGAATCCCCATGATCCATAGGAAAAATGGAAGGCGATTTTATCAATAATATAATATGTATATATATTTTTTTGGGTGAATCTCTCACCAAATTATATTATCTTGTAAAATCATGTCAAATTTTTCACTGAATTATAAAATCTTGTAAGATCTTGGCGAATCTTTCACTAAATAATAAAGGCTTTGTAAAGGGCTAGCAAATTTCATAATGATTATTTCTTGTAGTGACTTGAAGCCTTGTTAAGCAATCCATCAAGAACCAAAAACAACATATTCCTTATAAGTATATTCCTTATATGGAATATAAGGAATATAAAGCCAATTAGGTTTAGCACAGGTGGTAGGTAGAAATCCTACATGTGACGAAGTGATGAACTCATAATGAGTATTTCTTGTAATGGCTATGAACCTTGTTTTCCGAGCAATCCCTCGAGGACTGAAATATGTATATTCCTCATATGAAATATAAATATTTTTATAATGTATTGGTATATAAAGATATGAGCGCGTAGTGGGAAATGAGCCACGAGAAGTCCTTAGAATATTGATAGGAAGAAGATAAGTGAAAAAAAATAAAAAAGGTAAAAAATGCAAAAATGGAGAAGAAATACAGGGGAAAAATGGTGAAACAACAAATTTATAATCCATCGGAGGAACACTGATTAGAGATAGTGAGGGAATATTTTCCCTTAGCCTAGGGGTAACAAAGGAAGACATTAGAACTACCACTTATGAAAGTGTAGTTAAATAAACATTAAGCTCTATACCAATCATGAGAGGGAGGAAATATGGGTAATAAATGCAAGAACAAGAATCTAAATGGAACAAAGCATTGGGATTACAATCCTTGCTCACCAAGTTTGGATACTTCCTTTGAGGCCTATTGAAAATTTAGGTTTCATCTATGTATGTATCTTGTTATCTAATTAGTTTGTAAAATAGTTTCCAAGTAGCTATGTTAGAACTTAGAGCATGGATTTTGTGAAAAACAAATTCACCGTCCTGCCCATCTTGAGATGGAGATGGACGGATATGAGTATTTCTGATATAATTCTCCCATTTTTTTGTTGTAACAAGTTGTATAGGTATAACTACAATCCCCTAATTTTAGTTAAAACAATATCCATTAGTGCAAGAAAAAATGTTTGATGTTTTCACCTTGCCCTTTTTATCCCTACCGATGTTTAATAAATCCAAGGATAAGATGGATTTATGTTAGTTTATAGTTTCATAAAATTTAAATATAGAAATTTAAATAATTATGATGTCATTTCATTTTTATTTTATGGTGAAGTCTTTGAATAAATAAGATGCCGAATCTTTCTTTTTTTTCATTTTTTAATATTATTGACACAACCACACATGGGGATCTCCCCCACCCTCGACTATCAAGCACCTTTCTTCCGTTGGCGCAAATAATAAATATGGCATGAAAAAATTCTGGTTCTTACCCATTTTGAACTTGGAGGCCAGTTACAATTAAATAACAAACATTCAAGCTCTTCTAGTTGATTATTTATCTTTCATCAACATATCCGCTTGTTATAACACCATTTGGCTACTTTTTAAGAAACCATAAAAAATATGACCGATTGCTATGTGAATTTAACTCTCCAAAGAGTCGATGATATGAATATTATTTTAGGCTATCCATACCCTTCAGATATTTAAATCTTTTAAGCTCAACATAAACCTTTGATATGTTTCATTAATATGATCTTTCTCTCCCAATATTCCATCCCTCCACTTGACATACTTCAACGGTCTCCTTTGTGTTGTTATATAGTTAGGTGTTTGTGCTTCAACCTAGATAGCTAATTTTGTATTTGAAGGATATGTCTACTTTTCAGTTAATTTTAATTTTTCTTTTAATGTATTTCAGAATCTTCAACGACCTCCTTTTTGGAGTTCTATAGCTAGGTGTTTGCGCTTCAACCTAGATAACTAATTTTGTTTTTGAAGGATATGCCACCTTTTTAGATACATTTTTATTGTGCTCTTAATTTATTTCAGAATCTTAACAACACTTCCCTCTTTCCTTTCTAACAAAGAATTAATTTAATTCAGAGTATTGACTGTAGTTGGTGCTAATACCACATTAACATCAACATGGATTTAGAAGTTTCTTAGACTTGATGTTGAATTTATATCTATTGTAACGAGTATAAGGATGTAAATATTTCTCTCTTTTACCAATTTAATCTATTTTACTTTTGTGTACTCACAGTCATCCAAGACTCGATGAACAGAGATGGAAAAAATTGATACAACAAAATCTAGAAGTGTTGTGCCAGAAATATTATTTTTGCATAGTTGATCATCTTGGTCACACATATTATCTCAGATAGACTCAAGACTTTAATAAGAAAGATGACATTACAACCTGATCCTACTGTGTAGCTCCTTGTTTGATGCATCCTGAATTCATTGAATTTTTTATGTAGGTGAGTTAAAGTGGAACACCTTTGCAACTTAGAGCCTGGAGATTCTGAATTTTATGAACTTCTATTAAGCATTCATGTCGCAGATGGCAGGTGGGATAATGCAAGAAAAGTGAGAAGAGTTAAAAGGCATTGTATTTCAAATGACAGCGAGTTTCATTTTGGTGGAGTTAAATGACAATGTATACAAATTCATTGTCGGAGTTAAATTAACACCTTCAATTTGAGGAATTTTATGAAAAATTGCCAATATTGGCTGAGCATATATGGAGGTGGTAGGTAATGTTTGTAAAACAAGATCTACACTGCATACCAGGAAAACTTCTTGCCTTCTTAGAGCTTTGTGAATGTTAATGGTCTCACATAATGGGCATTTCCTAAGATGACCGTGGTCCATTATAAAGCCAATATATAACACCTGTAAAACCCCTTATCACTCCTCAATGATAACAATAAACAATAAACCCCATTTTTTTTTTACCCAACATTTTACCCAACTATTATTAGGGATGAAATCTTCTTGCCTCCTTAAGCTCTATGAATGTTAATGGTCTCACATAATGGCCATTTCCTAGGATGATCGTGGTCCATTATAAAGCCACTAGATAAGACCTATAAAACCCCTTATCACTAATCAATGATAACAATCTATCATAACCACTAACTTCAACCCTTTCCAAAATACCCATAGGTATCTAATCTAGAACTGACATTTCCACATCTTGTTGTTGATGATGAACAATCTCATCTTCCTTGACCTCCTCCACAATAGACCTAATTGATAGCATAGTATTTGAGATCAGAGAAATAGGATTTTTGACCAACACCTAAGTTCAATATCTCATTAAAATATTTGGATTACCCACAACCATATTAAACCAAAAAGTGAAATCATGGGTTCCTATAATTGTTTGAGACATCACTTTGGATAACATTTAGATAGCACTGATATCTTATCCTTGGATAGCACTAATATGACATTGAGATCTTGTCCTTGGGATAGCACTGAGATAGCATTGAGATAACGTTGAGATTGCAGAAACACCATGAATTGGATAGAATCGAGATCTATGGCATCATGGTGCCAAGGCCCAAGACTCTAGAATCATCATGACTGAGATAGTCAACAAACTGTGATATCAATTAACCACAATGGCAACGAATTACACTGAGATCCTTACTGTGATATATTACCAAGACAGTGAGGGAATGTCACTGTGGCATAACAAAAACTTTTCCTAAGTTCTCTGCTCTAGTATGCATTGTAATATCAGCAATTACACCGAGATTCTGTGTGCCCTTATCCAAGCCTCTTCCTAAAATGATAATCAAACTGTTGACTGTAATTTTCCATCCAAATTTCAGTGTGTGATCATATCCTTGGGATAGCACTGATATATTCCTTGACCTCCTCCATAGTAGACCCAATTGACAGCCTAGTATTTGAGATCAGTGAAATAGGATTTTTGACCAACACCTAAGTTCAATATCTCATTAAAATATTTGGATTACCAACAACCATATTAAACCAAAAATTAAAATCATATGTTCCTATAATTGTTTGAGACATCAAATCTCTAACTGGTAATTTCATAGCTCACTACATTCAAGGCTCACTAGTTTGGAAATAACAGTGCTCTCCCCATGGTAGTTAAAATGGTGTGATGATCTACAACATTGAATATTTTGTAGATAATACTGTCTCCATGACCAGCCCAAATTATTCCTTGATGCAAAATAAAGGTCAGAAACATATTAGTTGCATGGGTGGAAGTCCTCTATCTCACATTTTAGGTTCTTTGGATCGACACACTTGTATCATGAAAGACATGACATATATCACCTGTCTGTTAGAATCCTCATAGGAATTTTGTTTGCTACTATGTAACGTTTCAGGGGTATCATCTCTATGACCCCCCCTCTCACCAAGTGACTAAGCATCTTGATGCTATCTTTGATGAGCCTTTTCATGGTGACTGCTAGGATCTCTTTTATAGCTCCTTTCTGGTGATGACTCTCAACATGTATCCATGGAACATACCTCTTCTTCTCTTGTTGGGTTGCTTGTTGATGACTTGCAGCTGTTTGTAGCGAACCTTTCCACATTTCCATCTTGGGTTGGTCCACCTATACAAATTTCAAACTCCTCTGAGTTCATCCTTTGTAGTTATTTAATAGTCTATGGGGAGTCAGGACTAAAGGGATTACTTCATCAACTAGTACATCCTATCCTTTGGATGTTTCTTCCATCCTTCCCTTACTAGAAGAGGTCGTCATTGTTGGTACTTAAGCTTGAGGTTTACAACCTAGCAATGCTTCTCCTTCCAAAATGTAGTGATGCCCAACTTTGGAATGATACTGTTCATGTGGATGTATAGTAGTTTGATGATGATGGTAACAAACCCTCTACTACACCAGCACGTGCTCAAAGAGCTTCAACAACCAATAGGCTTCACAATAACAAGCCATGTATTCAGATTCAATAGTGCTCCCGGAGTAACAAAACCAAGTAATATAACACTAGGTGTGCATTCATCATACTGCCAACTGAGCTAGTATTAGAATATCCATGGAATCTTACATCCCGACACTGAATTTCTGACCATAAAAAATAGCATCATAGAGATATCTCAACAAGAAACTATCCCCTATGTATAGATCCACACAGAGACATATGATAGGTGTCTATCAAGAGCGCCAGGGATCAACAAATTCTCCATCTCATCATATATTTAAGTGCATCAGGGCTAGGGCTAGGTCTTTAGATCTTTAACTTCTACTTTCTTTGCAGCCTCTAATGTAACACGGATATGAGCCATCATACTCAGTTGTCATAAAAAAAACATTAGGCAAGAAAATTCATGATGGATTTTATAGCTCCCTCTGAAGCCTTGCTATGCATCAAATTATCCAATCCATGAGGTGAATTTCTTTGAGCATCCATATCTATAAAACCATTCTTGATGAGATCTTGGCTCAATGCAATCAAAATGTCAGAGTCAAGGATTTCTTCTTGTCAAGACATAGAATTTTTCATGCACTTTCTTCATGGTACCTCTTTCATGCTGATAAGGGTTATTATAAAGAACTGATCCAAAGGGTCATGTTCTTCTTCTTCTTGGAGTTCTTCAAGCATGAAAGCTTCAAGTGTGCTACACCCCTATTACAGTGATATCAAATTTTGTAATTGGTTGTGTTGGAACCCTGCAGGGACTTTGTAAGGGTTGTTGAAACTTGAAATTGGTATCATCTCCTTGTGAATTTATTTTCTTGCATAATGTATGGTTTGAGTAGGACATGATGACCATTTGTTTGAACTACAAAGGCTTTGTCAGGGTAATGGAAACTAGAAGTTGGAGTTGTCTGCTTGAGATATTGGTTTTTATTGCATTATGTGTTTAAATATTCATGTAGGCCCACCGCTTATTTTGAGTTGGAACTATACTTTTCAGAATAGTTGATTCTTATTCAATTCCAAAATAGATGTGGTTGATCTGACATTTGAGGAACTTTTTGTGAACTTTACTGCATCCATAATTTTTTATCTCTCTGACAAGATTATCATGACAATGTTGTCGTTGCATACATTATTTCAACTTTTTGAGTCTGTGAAGAAATGGTGAGAAACTGTGAATGAAAAGCTTAAAATGTTTTATTGTCATGAGTTATTATAGTCCCATTTCTGTTGATTTCATGGAGCTCTGAGTCTTCAGAAAGCCATGAAATATCACATGGAATATATAAATTTTTAAGAGGCTTTAGGTTGCTATGTACTTTACAAACCACTTTATCCTTTCTTCTACAGAGAAAGGCAGTCTTGCTATTTTAAAGTTTTTCCTTTTTTACAGTCATGAGGATATTAGTGTGCTAGTCTTTTTGTTTTGCGAGGATTTTGTGTCTGTAATCATTTATTTGATATCAGTGGCTCCTGCAGGTACGTGTTTACACAGCAAAGAATGTCTACCAAGAGCTTGAAGTTGCAAAAGAAGAGTACCTTCAAGCAAGCATCAGTATTAGGAAGGAAAACAAAATTCTGCTTCCAAGAGTTTTGGAAGGCTTTTCTCGTGAATCATCTCTGAGTTTATCCAAGCTTGTGGATGTGGCATGCCATTCTCTACCTGAAGCACAAAAAAATGCTATAAGAAAATTTTCACAAAACAAGCCTCATAAAAGCATTGAATGGCCGCCTTACAATTTCATCTTCCGATACATATTTTCTAGAGAATTAGCTAGATGGACCCCCCCACTTATTCCGTGATGTGAATGAGAAAAGTGATTCTTCATCTATATATTGGGTTTTGTATTTGATCTACAAATGACCTGAATTGAGAATGTTGCAGAGTTCTTAATACTTTCCAGCTGCTTTGTGGAGTAAATATTGAAAATGAAAGTGGCACACGAAGTTGTACTTCTACATAAAATCTTGTACTTCAGAACAGTGGCCTTCAGGCTGTTTTCTTTAGTGTAACATAGAAAAAATATATTTTGCAAGGAAGTGTTAGAAGGTCACAGGCGACATTGTTGATGCTAATTTCAAGGTGGAAGTATGAACGTTCACCGTGTTTTCAAATCAAGGAAGGAATCAATTTTTGAAGGTTTAAAGGAGAAGTGGGAATCCTGTCATGCAGATACTTTTTATACAACAATTACTCAAAACAGGTAAATGTGCAGGGATGATGCCTGTGTACTAAATTATTGCATTGTCCTCTGGAAAAAAAACATATTCAAAATGTTGAATTCAAAATAGAGGTGGGAAGCATACTTCTGGAAATAAATGCCACCCCTCAGCTTTGTTGAAGTGTACTTGCGTTGTTGTGGTTGAGGCTTTTTGAATGTAGAAGTTGTTGTTTTTGTTAAACCGAATTCTCTTCTCTAGCACATATATTTTCACACAGTAAATGCAGTTCTCCCACTTGTAGTTTAATTACGTACTAGATGTCTATCATTATTTGAACATTTTATAAGTTACAAATATTCTGAATCATAGATGTAAAGTTGTCAACAGATTGAGTAATCTGAAGATTTAAACATAAACAAGGCTCGTTAAAATGATAAGTCATTTGCCTATTTTATTTGAAGCAAAGATCTGTATATCACTTGGTGTAGTAGAAAAATTTTGATCCATGAACATGGAGTGAAGATAAATGTCAAGGGGCTCAAACACGAGATGATAACAATAGTTAGTTAGGCTTTCAATAAATCCGTCCAAGTTGATCAATGAAATGGGGTGGAATGTAGTCCCTATGAAAAGAGAATCTACTAGTTGAATTTTGAGGCCATTAAGAGATTTATTATAATCAAATTGTCTTATAAGACAAGAAACATGGGTAATCAGTTGAATCATTGTGACCTACAACTGGACAAACCACAGATTCAGATAGGGTTATAGAAGACATCTTTTTCACAATGGGCATACAAGGTGCAGAGAGGGAAGATAAAAAATCTTGCACAATGCATAAATTGTCAGTGGGTAAAGAGTATGGATATGGACCTCGTAGTAAACTCGTCTGTGGTCCAAGAATAAAACCATGGCATAGTAATCAGGGATAATCATGTCCCCCCAGAGTTAGCTATTCCATTTTACATTTTCAATGTTATGGATTAATAGAATTTTAGAATGGAACGCTAGAGACCTTTCAACAGCTTACAGACAAATTCAGGAGATTGATTAGAGCTTGGAATCCTTATTATAGTAGTTTATTGAATTCCTCGGCAAGGAAAATCTAGATAGAACAGTACATTGAATGTGGTTATTGAGAAAAATATGGTTTGTTGGAGTAGATGCAGCAGAATGTCAGATATATGGAAGGAAACTAATCCCCTTAAAGTATGTAAGATATATCACAAACGAAAGCATGATTAGCAATAGAATTACAATGCTACAGCTATTTGTGTACAATCTTGTATAATTATGCTGCAGCAATCCCAAGGAAAGAGAAAATTTGTGGGAAGAAATGTGGATGCCTTGCTGGCATCAAATATGCAAACTCCAAGATGGCCTTCTATGTAAAGCACTTTTTCAGTTGAGAGGTAACTTTATCATTTGACTCCATTACACGTACGTCGGCATCGGATGCATAATCTTTGTATCCCCTTCAGGCAGTTTTAGGTTGGTTCTCATTGTCTTTGAATTGAAAGTAGCTACCATATTCTAGGAAGAGGATTTTCCAACCTGATCCTCATGACACTAAGATAGAGGAGCACTTCATCTTCAAGGGTTCCTATGCAATGAGATCAAAGGACAATATGGAGCACTTCATCTTCAAGGGTTCCTCTACAATGAGGTCAAAGGGCAATATTATTATCTTTTGGGAGTCCTTGAACTTCCTATCCACTTTCTTCTACCTTTTAGGACTAGATATGTTTGGCACTTTACACGATGGAGGCCTTCGGACTTGGATCTTGTTCATTTTTCCCACCGCAATGTAGATTTGACCCTATTGTGTCAATTATAGCTTATTTTTCATGTCTCCAATAGCTAGGGGTACCAGTTTATAGGCATATGTCAACCATCAGAGTTGTGATACCTTGGGAGGCCATCTACACTTGACCAACTGAACCCTTGTGAAAATGTCGCCTTGGATCATAGGATAGCTTATACTGCACCAACATCAAAGACACCTCCCCAGATCTTGGGCACAAGGTGCAACACCTTGACAATGAGATATCTTAGAGCCGTTCTCACTATTCTAGTTTCTTTGGCTAGAGGTTTCTCACGAGTTTCTTCCATATGACTTCAAAGGATAGAAGAGATACTCTGAATTATCGTATAATGATTATGTGGATTAATTTAATTCAAAGTATGGAAGAGATACTCTGAATTCCATTTTTCTTGAAGAAGGAACAGGTGGATTATGTTGTTTCTTGTTATAGCTTGTCCCTTCTTTTTCTTCATTTTTCGTTTGTGCATTTAATAACCACTGAGGCAGGCTTGACTTACATTTTGATTGATTTTATAAAATTTGGAGTGCATCTGATTGGATTATAAGGGATCCAGGATTATTGGCAGCCTCCCCAATTCTAGAAGTATGTATGCAACCACTATTCACTGGTTTTGGGAAAGCATGTAGTTCTAAAATTGTGCTCTTGCTTTGACTGTAGACTTGGTTTTGGTGGACCCTTGCTGGATCTCTTATATGTTTGGGAGCATTATGGAAGTAAGTACCATGGAGGTTGCAATCTAATCTTCACTGTTCAGTCTGTCCAAATTTAGATGTTGTATAGTTAGAGGAATATTTTCATGTCACTTTGTTTCCTTCATTCACAACATTCTTGGACAGATGGTTGACAGGAGAATTTACTGTGCTGCCAATAGCACAGAATGGTGAAGTAGAAGTCCACCTCGGTTGAGAATAAAATTGACTTCTCAATGATTGTTCAAAACAAACACAGCTTGTTGGGAATCTCTTTTCTACCAGTTTAGGCACAATGTTATTCAATCTCCTCAGATCTTCAGCTCTATTACATGCAAAATAAGTTTCTTCAAGACTTTCCATTGGCTTGGAGTTATTCTGAGGGCATTCTGATAGATTTTCTTTCTGTATGTAATTTTGACACAAATCATTAATTCCCGGGTTTGGAAAAGACAATTCACCTTCTTTGCAAGCACTGGAATTTTTACTTCTATACTAATATCTACATTTAGCATCACAATCTATGTAGCAAGCATATCAATACACAATATTTGTCAAATAAATGTATCTCCAACAAATCTAACATATAATGAATCAATTAGAATTACTAGTTTGCACATTTAGATTTAGGCATAATCAAGCGAGTGATCTTATTAAAAATATTTTCTACAAGAACCTCTGCCTAAGACCTTAATCTTTGCATATAACAACATTAGAAAGACAAAACTTTGTCACTTCAATCCAATACATGAATATTAATCAACTCCTGCAAGAATGACACTAGTAAACTCATAAATAGACTCAATCACTAACACATTGATCTTTGTATACACACTAATATTTTCCATAAATCTTGGATGAATTCATTGCAACCAAGCCTATCAACAATTCAATCAAAAAACCAGTGAAAAATAACTGGGTGGTGCGCATAATAAAGTGTTCTTTAGGTTGAAAATAATGAACATTGTTCTGAGTATATCATAAAAATTATCACACATTCCTTCAACCCTCCATGATCACTTGATTGGTAAAAAGAGTTTATCTTGTACATCATTTTCTTATTTAGACTTGTGCTAGAACAAAGAGTAGAAAGACCAAAAGAAGAAAAATCATAATCCAAATCAATCCACAACTCTTGCACACGTGAATGATTAGGATACTTGGTTATTTATATCTATTTTCCTTAAGAGTACCTTGAACAAACCCAGGGATTTATTGATAGTAATATTTGACAGGATCAAATAGACATTGCACAACCTTTCACACATGAATAAATTGAACAATTCTAACATTCTTCTTTGAGATTTTTGTTTTTCTTCCCTAACAGACAGTAACGCACCTTGTCCATTCAAGAAGTGAATTATAATTTAGGTTTTTTCTCTATGAGGTGTGTTATAACTTGGGTTGTGTGTTACCCATTCTTCTTTTCATAACTTCACAGTTAAACTTCTCCAAACCTTGTTCAATATTTTGCAACTTCTCTAGACCTAGACCCTATCCAACCTCCTGTAGCACCTCTGCAATAATCTTAGAAGCTATTCACCCTCTTCTTCAAGAATCATAAGCTTCTGAAGCAAAACAGGTTGCAAAATTTTCCTCAATGTATAATTCTTTCCCTGCATCTCAATGTCAATGAATATTATATTCTCTATAATAATGCGGAAAATTTTTCCAAAAGAATGGGGTTGACAGGGTCAATGAGCATCTCTTCAAATTGATTTGGGCAGGATACGACAGAGGGTTTTTTTCCTGGGTACATGTTGTTTGAGGAGGAGAAATGATGGAGAGGTCACCTAGAGGCACAACAGGAACAAATAATGATACCAAATTTTTTTTTCGGTTGTATGTATGCGTAAGCTTCATGAAAAGTGGAGCATGATTGCATGTGGTTAAGTGCATCAATCCTTCCATAAAAGAAATGATGTGCATGATGGATATGGTTGTTGTGGAATTGTTGGGAAGTTTAAGAGGAAGCCACATGGGGGGATGATTGTACATGGAAGGTGGGAGGTGAAGAAAGGTTAGATTTTGGAAATGATTGGTCGGCGAGTGAAAATGGAAGGGAAAACATAAGAGGTGGGGTGGATGATAGGGGAGGGAGACTAATATGGGAAGGAATGGTAGTTTGGTTTGGGTTGGATTGAGAGGTAATGTTGGACTAATGACTATTGTAGAGAATATGATGGCATGAATTTATTCTATCCTTGTCAAGCATGTAGTGGCGTCATCATTGTTCCTTCTACACATTATTCTCTGGGGTAGTTTGCATAGCTACTCAAACAATAATTTTTTTTTCAAAATTAGAGGTGTAAGTGAATTAGGAGCAAAGGCAAGTTAAGCATGCATATGAAATGGAAAGTAGGCTATGGAGCAAAATAATTGTTGGTTTGAAGCAATAAAAGACACTTTCTTTTCTCCCAATTGAAAATTTCTGTAAAAGTAATAACATAAAGGCTAATGGTAGTGAGATAACAAAAATGTTTCTTCGTAAACAAATAATTAATATGAACAACTAAGAAATAAAGTACAAATAATAGATGTAATCTTCAATCTCTAGTAGCTGAAGCAGACAATATTAAATTCGACAGAGGATTCCCCTGCAGAAATAGGAAATGACTAGATTATGTGTGTACTTGATAGAATCAATGGACCTGATTGCAGCATACATGTGAGGAACCAATGATCCATACATCAAGGTACACTATGGGAATTTAAAGAAAGAGAAGAGCAAAGGTTGTCTATAAGACACTCCATCCTCAACAATATCAAACATTTTGGCGCATCATGTAAATGATCATAATGCCATATTGCTAGCATAGAGTATTGGTGATTGTATTGCTACCTCCAAGAGAAATGGTTGACAAATGGGTTCATTCAGAATATCTTACGAAGGAAAATTCATGTTCAAGTGACTTAAAGGGTGCCAGAAATGTCTAGGAAATCAAGATTGTCAGAGCAAAGTTCGACATTATGTACTAATCTCTACATTTAGCATCACAATCTGTGTAGCAAGCATATCAATACACAATCTTTGTCAAACAAATGTATCTCCAACAAATCTAACATATAATGAATCAATTATAATTACTAGTGTGCACATTTAGATTTAGGCATAGTCAAGTGAGTGATCTTATTAAAAAGTTTTTCTACAAGAACCTCTGCCTAAGACCTTAATCTTTGCATATAACAACATTAGAAAGAAAAAAATTTGCCACTTCAATCCAATACATGAAAATTAATCAACTCCTGCAAGAATGACACTAGTAAACTCATAAATAGACTCAATCAGTAACACATTGATCTCTGCATACACACTAATATTTTCCATCAATCTTGTATGAATTCATTGCAACCAAGCCTATCAACAATTCAATCAAAAAACCAGTGAAAATAACTGGGTGGTGCGCATAATAAAGTGTTCTTTAGGTTGAAAATAATGAACATTTTTCTGAGTATATAATAAAAATTATCACACATTCCTTCAACCCTCCATGATCACTTGATTGGTAAAAAGAGTTTATCTTGTACATCATTTCCTTCTTTATACTTGTGCTAGAACGAAGAGCAGAAAGACCAAAAGAAGAAAAATCATAATCCAAATCAATCCACAACTCTTGCACACCTGACTGATTAGGATACTTGGTTATTTATATCTATTTTCCTTAAGAGTACCTTGAACAAACCCAGGGATTTATTGATAGTAATATTTGACAGGATCAAATAGACATTGCACAACCTTTCACACATGAATAAATTGAACAATTCTAACATTCTTCCTTGAGATTTTTTTTTTTCTTCCCTAACAGACAGTAATGCACCTTGTCCATTCAAGAAGTGAATTATAATTTAGGTGTTTGCTCTATGAGGTGTGTTATAACTTTGGTTGTGTGTTACCCATTCTTCTTTTCATAACTTCACAGTTAAACTTCTCCAAACCTTGTTCAATCTTTTGCAACTTCTCTAGACCTAGACTCTATCCAATCTCCTGTAGCACCTCTGCAATAATCTTAGAAGCTATTCACCCTGTTCTTCAAGAATCATAAGCTTCCGAAGCAAAACAGGTTGCAAATTTTGCCTCAATGTATAATTATTTCCCTGCATCTCAATGTCAATGAATATTATATTCTCTATAATAATGCGGAAAATTTTGCCAAAAGAATGGGGTTGATAGGGTCAATGAGCATCTCTTCAAATTGATTTGGGCAGGAGAGGACATAGGTTTTTTTTCCTGTGTACATGTTGTTTGAGGAGGGGAAATGATGGAGAGGTCGCTTAGAGGCACAACAGGAATAGATAATGATACCAAATTTGTTTTTCAGTTTTATGTATGGGTAAGCTTCATGACAAGTGGAGCATAATTGCATGTGGTTAAGTGCATCAATCCTTTCATGAAAGAAATGATGTGCATGATGGATATGGTTGTTGTGGAATTTTTGGGAAGTTGAAGAGGAAGCCACATGGGGGGATAATTGTACATGGAAGGTGGGAGGTGAAGAAAGGTTAGAGTTTGGAAATGATTAGTTGGCGAGTGAAAATGGAAGGGAAAACATAAGAGGTGGTGTGGATGATAGGGGAGGGAGATCAATATGGGAAGGAATGGTAGTTTGGTTTGGGTTAGATTGAGAGGTAAGGTTGGACTAATGACTATTGTAGAGAATATGATGGCATGCATTTATTCTATCCTTGTCAAGCATGTAGTGGCGTCATCATTGTTCCTTCTACACATTATTCTCTGGGGTGGTTTGCATAGCTACTCAAACAATAAATATTTTGTCAAAATTAGAGGTGTAAGTGAATTAGGAGCAAAGGCAAGTTAAGCATGCATATGAAATGGAAAGTAGGCTATGGAGCAAAATAATTGTTGGTTTGAAGCAAGAAAAGGCACTTTCTTTTTTCCCAATTGAAAATTTATGTAAAAGTAATAATAGAAAGGCTAATGGTAGTGAGATAAAAAAAAAAATTCTTCATAAACAAATAATTGATATGAACAATTAAGAAATAAAGGACAAATACATGTCATGTGCTAAGTTGAAAGAGTAGGATGTGTTTTTTTTTGTTTTGTTTGGATATTGTTTATTTATTTTTTTTGATAGATGCAATCTTCAATCTCTAGCAACTGAAGCAGACAATATTAAATTCGACAGAGGATTCCCCTGCAGATATAAGAAATGACTGGATTATGTATGTACTTGATAGAATCAATGGACCTGATTGCAGCATACAGGTGAGGAACCTATGATCCATACATCAGGGCACACTATGGGAATTTAAAGAAAGATAAGAGCAAAGGTTGTATATATGACACTCCATCCTCAACAATATCAAACATTTTGGTGCATCACGTAAACGATCATAATGCCATATTGCCAACATAGAGTATTGGTGATTGTATTGCTACCTCCAAGAGAAATGGTTGAAAAATGGGTTCATTTAGAAGATCTTACGAAGGAAAATTCATGTTCAAGTGACTTAAAGGGTGCCAGAAATGTCTAGGAAATCAAGATTGTCAGAGCAGAGTTCTAGCATGCCGATCTTAAAATCACTAAGGATAATGCCGAGCTGAACTGTTGAACCTATACATAAGAAAAAGGTAAATTCTAGAGAATCCCTTAGCAGAGACTGGATAGACATAATAAAAACAGAGAGGATTCATAATGCATGAGAGCTAAAGTACCACATAGACGTCCATGCAGAATATAGAGCTAAAAAATACAGGAACGGGATGTGAGCATTGTAGAAAATCACATGTTGTAGATCATTGTGTTTAAGATGAAATGTGTGCATGAGAAAAACATGTGCCCTAACCCGTGTAGCCAAAAGAGAAAATCACATGAATGTATGCCCTATCAAATGACACAATGCCCAGAGGGAGGTTGATTGTAGAAATAAAACAATGATCTTTTTAAAGAGCATAGTGCGAGAAGAACATATTGAATTTTTGTGCTCTAGAACACAAAAAATATTATTGTATACCAAGTCTTTAAAGTAGAGGTAACCACACAAATTCTAGAAGGGCACACAAGTGCAGATGAAACTCGTAGATAAAAATATTATTTTTATTTGTATAGGGCAGAAATTCAAAAGTTTCTAAAGGTATTTGATTTCCTAAACTGCTGCGTTGACATATTTTTTTCATGGAGCAGAGGAATTGAAGTTTAACAAACTTATTTTGGCATGCAAAACCCAGAGAAAATCTCATATCGAAAACATTTTTTTCGATGATTGTTGAATATTTCACATAAGCATGCATTTCTAAAACAAAACCACGAGTCTTGTTCAAAATCTCTTTTAATTTACCCAGAAAATCAGATTTTCATAATAATGTTTGAAGGAAAATATGAACATGCTTACCCACATGAATTTTTGATGTAGCATGGTGGATAGAGGGAGGTACCATGCTACCACAATGAGGAAAGCCCAATTTCTCATGGCTTGGAAGGGAGATGGAGTCACTAGCTTGTTTTGAAAGGTATCAAGAAAACTTGGGCAATGGAGGAAGGCTAATAGGTTATTTGAGATTGAGAGTAGATCTTGATATGAACCATAGGGTTTGAGGTTGATTTTATATGAGTAGTTCTCTTATGTGTCAACAAGTAGATGTATAACAACACATTAATAAAGGAAAGAAAATAAACTAGGGTTTTATTTTTTGAGTCCTTTGGTCAGATGATTTACTTGCAAGGAAAGAAAGAGAACTTGAAATGTAAGAAAATGCAATTGAGCTAACCCCTTTTCAATCCAAATGCACATTACAATCAAGAAGCATTAGGATTTTTCCCCTTTTCACTTTGATGTGCAAGAAAACTGGAAGAATAACCTATATGGTTTATCGATTCCCTATGTGGGCAAAGCCATTAAGCTATATGTGAGATTGACAAAGCAAGAGAAAGAGTGAGAAAGGGAAGCTGCTTGCATTGAGATCCAAGATTACAGTCTTGATTATAGCCTTGGCTTGATTGATATTTCTGGAAATTGGGGATGAAGACATGTCTTCCTTGTTGCTAGGGGTGTTTACGATTAGGGAGGAATCCCCTATAATGGGAATCTTGTTTTCCATGCATTGAGACAAAAGCTTGAGACCTTGGAAAATTGCTAGGGACTCTGCCTTATTGTTTTTCATTGTGCATGTCCCCCATACATATTTATACTATTGTTTTCCACCAACGTCAATGATGTCCACTCCCCTTGCCCCCACTGCAACCACCCCTGCCCCCCCCCCCACCCCCCCACACCACTGCCACCCCTTATTTATGTTTTTCTTTGGTAACCGGTTCATGTATTTTGCATTAGACAGGTCTTAGATAGCCGAAGGTCTGAAATGATGATTTTCAATATTTTGATTGAAAGAAGAAAACTTGTTAGTTAAGGCATTGCTTTAGGTTAAATTAGCAGTTGGTTTTGTGATGTGTCTATTTAAATAATTTATGGGTTATCCAGTGGTCCAACGTGTTCCTTGTTGTTATACACAAATGTTGCACTTCTATTTGAGCTCATGTCCATGTTTTCATTTTTCATGTTCAGTCATTCGGGCAAGCGTCCCGAAGATGAAATTGGATGAAGTTTTTGAGCAAAAGAATGACGTTGCTAAAGCAGTTGAAGTGGAACTTGAAAAGGTAAAACCAAGAAAAGAGTAAAAGAAAGTTCATATTCGGTCTATGTTTTTAAATAAGGATGAATACAAAATAAAAAATTCTTGCATATTTCTTGTTTGATATTCAGTGGGGAAAATACCTTCACTATATTTTCATATTGAAGGACGACTATTGCATTGCCTTTTATGATTTTGTGAATGGTTCTTCTGGTTTTGTAAGAGACGTTTTGAGCATTCTTTACAATCATGTCTTCTTTTTGGATACAGGCTATGTCAAACTATGGATTTCAGATAGTGAAAACTCTCATCATTGATGTAGTACCCGCTGAAACTGTGAAGAAGGAAATGAATGAAATAAATGCAGGCAAGCATTCTCTAGAATATTGAAGTTAGAATGAAATTATGTATACACAACTACACCCTGACGCTGATTTCTTGCTCTTTATGATATTTTAAGTAAAGGAATAGATACTCTGTGGAACCTGTCTGTTTTATCTTGAGAGATTCTTTGGTATAAAATTCTATTTTGTGGATAGCATCACTAATGTAGATTTTCTTTTAAAATCCAGTATCTTCTCCTAGAGATAACCTTGCAAAAACAACACATGAACTCGCAATTTTTGCTCAAATTTTTCATATTTTTGGTTTAGTTGTCTTCTCTTTTCTTCACATTACTTTTACAGTGTTGTCCGTTTAATTCCTGTAACTTGTCTATTGAATCTCGATTTCAGCTACAAGGGGGAGGGTGGAAACACAACACAAAGCTGAGGTAGAGAAAATATTGCAAATTAAAAAAGTAGAAGCTAGAGCAGAAGAAAAATATTTGTCTGGTTTGGGTATTGCCCGTCAATGGCAAGAAATTGTGGATGGCCTTAGGGATAGTGTACTTTCTTTCTCAGCCAATGTGCCCGAGACAACTGCAAAAGATGTGATGGACATGATCTAGGTGACACAATATTTTTACACAATGAAAGAGATAGGAGCATCTTCAAAATCATCTTCAATATTCATCCCTCAGAGACCTGGTGCAGTCCGTGATGTTGCTGAGCAGATCAGAGATGGATTGCTTCAGGCACAGGCTCATTAAACCTTATAATTCTTTCTGGCTACAAAATAAAAATCTGCAAGATTACTCAGTTTCATGAAGGCCAAGGTAGTAATGATATGTAAATTTCCCATCCCAGCTTGATATATTATACAGACCAAAACCAAGTTATTGTTCAGATATTCCTATTGTCAATGTCAATGTGCATTTTTGATAGCCATTTTCCTATGGGATATTCTGATAGACCCAGAGCAGTTTTCATGACATGTTGAACTTAAGAATAAAAGCACATCATGTGCAACAATGTTTATAGTTTACCTCCAGAAGAATTCCTACAGATTTTTCAATTTTGGTATTGTTTTTTGAAATGCTTAGTTAGAAAGCAAGAAAATATGCATAAATATACTATCTACTTTTTTTTTTTCCAGGATACCGAGTCTACATATGTGTGAGCGAATATAAAATTAGGCAGGGAAAGATAGGGATTAGAAGACTGTCAAAATTATTATATATATGTGCATTTATATCAAATATTTGGTAATGCTCTGCTTCCAGCACCCTCGTATGAATAAAAATTGTGCTTCTTGTTTTTTGTGTTTATGATCTTTTGTGCAACTGTTGTTAGGAATAGAAATATCATTAAACCTATTGGAATATGGAAAGTGTTTGATAATGAAACCGAACTTTCTTGTAATGGAACAGAATTGGTCTTGTAATAGTGTTATTATTGCATGGGCTCGACCTGTTAAATCAGTTAGAGAGTGTGTCAAAGGAGGGAATATGTGTTCCATTCCATGTGATATGGAATGAGACGGGATGTTCCTTGAGGCTGCTCTATTCTTTTTGACTGCAGGGAGGATTGTTGTAATGAATTGTCCTAGTGTTTTTCCTGATATCTATGTTTTCTTATATAAATGTGTGTATCTTTTTTGTTGATTAATTTCTACCTGCTATGTATTATGTCTGCAGATCAGTACTTAACATCACAAAATATGCATAAAAAGAATGAATAGATCAGCGGGATAACTATAGATTGTCTAACCATGTCATTGCTAGATGCCTCTTTTTTCGGGCTGGTGCTTTTCCATCCACAGGGGAATGTCCCTAAAATGTTTGTATGCATTTTTTCTTGTATGTGCATCTGCCTTTAAACTCGAAATGAATCAGGGCACTAAGCTTCCCTCAAGCACCCAGAAAGCACCAAAGGACACGGAAAAACTTGTAAATAAAATTGTAGAGTGGGACTAGTTTCTCTAATTAAGTTACAACAACAAAATGGAAAAGGAAGAGAGATAATGTGTGCGTTGAGTGAAAGAGGGATTAAAAACAAGTGCATAAAAATGACAACTCAAACCCTGCTGCATGATTTCCTTGAGAAGAAACGCAAAATTCAAAGAACTATGAAAAAGCATGTTGAATCCATCTGATATATTAATATGGAGGTAGAAATTAACCAGAGATACAATAACCAGCAGATGCCATGCCAATCTCCAACAAGAAATAATAGAAGTGCCATCAAGAAAACTCTGCTACGATTATTCACAGAAGCTGCAAAACTGACCTAACTAAACTACTCCCTAGTCTTACTCCAGATGCAGAAAAAGACTCCATTGTCGACTCCAGTGCAGAGGCAAGATTTACCCTGCAACCATGGGCGAATGCAGTTCCAAAACGCTCCAGCGTAGTAAATCGAGGGTGAATACACATAAAAACTGTCCAAACCAGTGAATGCGGAGGCAAATCCAACATTTATGTTTTATGCGCTCTTATTTTTTAAGGCTAAAGAATAATAATTATTTATTTTAAAAATAATTTTGGGGCTAATTATAAAAAAATATAAAAAAAGGTTTTATATAAAAAATTCGCCCCACTAAAATTTAAAACCCCTTAAATTTCGCCCTTGGGCTAAAATTCGCCCCTAAAATTTTCCATGAAGATGAATACTGAATAAAAAAAGATATTACCCAAAAGCCCCATATCTATTCTGAATGTTGACCCAAAGAATTTCTGTCAGCAAAAAATCATACGTGGTTTTATGCACAGTAATTCCCGTATATACGCGATTCGCCTTTATAGAACCCGTGTACCGAAATTTAATCTTCTGAAATTAATCAAACTTGATCAGAGAGGAAGAGACAACTCCCAGCTTCTCTCTGAGATATTTGAATGCTTCCCTGGGAAGAGGTTCAGTAAATATATCAGCAACATTTTCTTTGGAGGGAACATACTCCAACTTAACCTTTTTTTCAAGCACTTGTTCACATAGGAAGTTATACTTTATAGGAATGTGCTTGGTATTGGAATGCATAACAGGATTATTTGAGATACTAATGTCTGTATCATCCATATATTTTGTGTGCAACATGATATTGTAGCCACATATTTTTCTTTCGCTATAGATAAGGCAATAGAAATTTGTTTCTTGCTGAACCAAGATACTAATCGAGGCCCCATATAGAATGCACCGCCACTAGTTCTTTTTCGATCATCAACATTTCTAGCCCAATTTGCATCTGTGTAAGCATGAAGAGTGAGATCAAAATTATTTGCATACCATAAACCATAGTCTTGAGTCCCTTGTATATATTTGAATATTCTTTTTACAGCCTGAAGGTGAGAGTCTTTTGGATTAGCTTGGAATCGTACAACAATCCCAACTTCATGCATAATGTCTGCTCTTGTTCCAATTAGATAAAGTAGAATTCCAATCATGGATCTATATTCTGGTTGATTCACCGTGGGATAATCATCATGAGAACTAAGGTTACATCCATTTACCATTGGCGTACTCACGAGTTTGCAGTCTTCCATCCCATACTTCTTCATAATTTGCTTAAGATATTTTTCCTGTGATAAATATATACCATCTGTTGTTTGTTGCACTTGTAAGCCAAGAAAAAATTTTAGTTCGCCAAGTAAAGACATTTCAAATTTTTGACTCATGGACTCTTCATTAATTCCAAAAATGATGTCATCAACATATACAACTATAATCAATAGTTTATCATTCTCAAATTTTGTGTAAAAGCTACTATCAGTAGATCCATTTGAGAAACCTTGTTGATGAAGATATTTGTCAAGACGATAGTACCATGCCCATGGAGCTTGTTTGAGACCATATAAAGCTTTTTTAAGTTTGCAAACAAGTTTTTCATCATTTCCCAAAATGAATCCTTCTGGTTATTCTATATAGACTTCTTCTTCTAGATCAACATTGAGGAAAGAAGATTTAACATCCATTTGATAAACTTTGAATTGCTGAAAGCTTGAAAAGGCAAGAAACATTCTTATGGCTTCAAGTCTAGCTATAGTAGCAAATATTTATTCAAAGTATATACCTTCTTGTTGAGCATACCCTTTACAAAAAAGTATAGCTTTGTTTCTAATAATATCTCCATTTTCATTTAACTTGTTTTTAAATATCCATTTTGTTCCAATAACATTATTATCTTGAGGTCTTGGAATCAATTCCAAAGTATGATTCGTTTCAATCTGATCAAGTTCTTCATTCATGGATTGAATCCAACATTCATCTTTACTAGATTGATTTAAATTCTGTGCTTCAATAGTGGATAAGAATTCTAGATAGCTAGGGGATCCTACAAGAGTTCTTCTTGTTTGGACATGTTAGCCACCTATAAATTCTGTCATACTCAATGGTGGCTAAGCTTGTATTTTAAAAACTTCAAGAGATAGTTCCTTTGAAAACTTATCATCTTTTAAAGTTTTATGAAAATATTTACCCTTTGAGTTAATCTTCACTGTTGTTTCACTATTAATCCTAAAGTACCTGCTGTTTACCAGAGAAAACTACTTATAAAACTCCATTTTCCATCATTTTCACTCTTCCTTTCACTCATAAAAAATTCCATTTTCACCCATTTTTCCCTTCCATAAAATCCCTCAAAATACCTTCATTTTAATCTCTAAATCATCCAAAACCCTCTTTAAACCTTATATACCTCCCTCCTTTTTGGTTTAAAAACCTCTCCTTTCATCTATCGGAACCTCCATTTTGGCTTAAAAATCACTATTTGGGCCTAAAAAATAGTCTTTTTACATTACAAAGGAATTACGCCCCGAGGGCTCATATCCTTTAGCCCATCACCTCATGTGGCCTTAGCCCCACAATCAGGTGCTTAAAGGCCTAAAAACCTCTTCCAAATCCTTTTTCCCTTTGATTTTCATCACCCTGACGTTATGATTTTAAAAAATATTTGGACCGTTGATCTCTGCGAATCAACGGCCCTCGGGCACTCACCCTTCCATCTGTTTCATATGCCTTCCTATTTCCCCTTTTAAATTCTCTGCCCCATCTTGGAATCTCAGCCATCCATTCAAAATATCGGCTAGTCCGGACTTAACCCAATAACTCAAACACCCTCTCGTTCACTCATCAAGCTTTCCTTCATTGCAAATCTCTGCCTCTTTATTAAATCTTGACCGTTCATTGAGGAGATCCAACAATCGAGACTTAACCAAATATCACCATTGATACGCTACGCACCAAGGTATAACACGTCATCCTCGGCCACACTATCATCTCCACCCATGCACCTTTCTGCCCATCACGTTCAACCCGCACCGTTGGATCTGCTGCCTCTCATCAAACGGCTTAAACTCCATATCGCGTAATTTTTCGCCTTGCTCCAAAGTGTGCTACTTCTGGCGATATGGGCGGCTTTCAAAATCCACGTGTTGAGTGCTGAGTGGAATCGTCTTCTAAAAGCGATTACCACCTACCCCCCCAAATGTTGCGCGAAAACCATTAATGGTTTTCCGAAACCACCTTCCCTCAAATTTGAGCCATATTTTAAATTTAAACCATGTTTCTGTGTTTTCCATGGAAACCCATCCTCCACTAAAATTTTATCCATTCAGACAGCTCCATACCATTCCCACAAACCTTCCAAAGAAGTTTAAACCATAATCGCAGGATTTGAATAATGTTTGTTTTTTTTTATGCAGGTTTTGTAAGTTAAAGGATAAAACCTCCCGCAGATGTTTGCAGTGTTATGGGCTGAGGATGATTATCCTCATGGCCCTTGATACAATTTCAAAGGGTTTGGGAGTTATACTTACAAGATTTTATGGAATCGATAAGTCATGATTATTGGTTTTTTGAGGAAAAAATCCATGTAAACCCTCTGCACACCTACAAACAACAAAACATAGTCAACGTCAATTTACAAAGGTTATTAGTGTCAAAGATGAATATTATGAATTAATTAAGCCTAAACATAGATGCTAAGATAAATCACTATGTTTATGAAACAAATAATAAGATCCAGAAGACCTCGAATGCCACATCAGAGGGGCTAATTGAATCCCTAGGTACCAAAACTACCACCTGTAACCTTTGTGCCTCAAAGGAATACCCGAATCAAATCTCAGTCTGAAACATTAAGACAAAAGGCAGTTAATAGTTATTACAAACAAAGGAAGATATTTCAAACTGTCAGTAAAGTTATTGAAAAGATAATAAAATGCCTTAAAGTCAATCTTTTTACCCACTAAGCCTAAAAAGCAGAAATAGAGTAAATAAGACAGAGTTGTAGATTGAATGCTTTCTTGCCTTGTGCCTTGCATGGTTTTCAAGGCTAGGAGTTGCATTTAACATAGCATTAATGATATTCAAGCCCTAAAACTCTTCCACCTCCTATTTTCTTCTATAAATGAGAAGTTGTTGGTTGGTTGGTCACTAGTTGTAACACTGAAACTCTCTGAAATAATACATAGCCTGTTTGAAGTTGAAGAAGAAATTGAAGTCTTCGAAGCTTGATGATGTTGTGACATGCTTGTTCTTGAGAAGGCTCTATCATTGGATCCCTGAGCTTGGATTTTGGTGATGTATTCTGAACTGTCTATTGTTTTTCCTGTTTTCATTATGTTTCATAAATTCTTACTACAGTAAGATGAAAATTTTAGGCTAGGAAATGACTCCTGGAAGCACCTTAGACCTATTTGTCCTTTAGTGTTCTATGTTTTCTTCTACTAAGGCATTTTAGAGTCTTTAATCATTCTCTTGAACCCTTATGCTTGTTTATTTCTCAAATAGTTCAAATAGTTGGTTCTATCATGATTTATGGTTTTCTCTGCTTGTCTGCTGCCACCTAAAAACTGTTTTAGAAGTCTCCCTTTGAAGCACCATTGTTTATAGTTAGACAAGAAGGTCCATTTCGATCATACCCTTTGTCTTTGCTTGAAAAATTGTTTTAAAGGTGTTTATAATTGTAATCATGGAATTTTTTAGGTGTTCCCTCTTCTATGACTGTAATTATCAGTGAATCTTTCATGTTTTCTAATTCCTTTGAAATAAAGTCTTTGAGGAAATAGGGTGTTCCCCGAATCTTAGATTTCATTTTGAAAGTTGTCTTGAAGTCATTATTTGCTTAAAGTGTGGTTTGTATAATTCATGGTTAGCCCTGTCTATCAAATACCTCTTTATTGTTCAAGTTATGTTTTTAAGTTCCCTTTGTTGAGAATGAAACTTCTCTTTCCAAAATAATTAATGTCCATCTCATTCACAAAAACTAAAAGATCTTGTGGCCAAGTTAGATTTTCCCTTTGATATCCCATATCCATTTATGAGCTTGTTCTTTACTTCTTCTTGACTCCATTGCCCAATGAACCTAACACTCCTTTCTATCTATACCACCTAGACCTTTCATGTTCTGTTATACCAATTCAACCAAACAAACACTTGCACTTAATAACTAGTCTAAAATCAATACTTAAAAGCAAACAAGATATACCTTTGCAAACAAATAATTTGAGATATCCCTCTCTGAGAACAAGAGGACTAGATCTTGGAACTCTAAAATTGGTTTTGATGTTGCCTTGTCTTTTGGTTAGCCAATCTATCAAAACACAGGATCCCAATAGGACACATAATCCTTTTTCTCCCAAAATTTGAGATTCTAGATGATTCTTTTGAACGTACCTGGATGGAGCCTTTTGAGATAGATCTTCCTCTAGAGCTTCATTAGGTTCACCTTCCATGTTGTTTCTGTTTCATGTAGAAGGATATACATCATCATCATGTTCAATTGTTGTTGTATTTCCCTTTTTGGAGCTGAGAGAGACTCATCAATTACAACATCAATGCATTTAACAATATTTTGAAGTCTTTTATTGTAACATTCATATTCTTTACTTCTAGAATAATAGCCAAGAAATATTCCTTCATCTGCTCTAGGTTCAAACTTACCAAGTTTTTCATCATTGTTCTTAATAAAGCATTTGCTTCCAAAAACTCTAAAATGCTTTACAGTTGAAAGATTACCATACTAGAGGTCATAAGGAGTTTTACCACTGTTCACACGAACATGATCCTTGTTAAGAATATTTACTGTGGTATTTTTTGCTTCTCCCCAAAAGGTATAAGGTGTTCTAGAATCATAAAGCATATCACGAGCCATTTGTTGAGCTGTTCTATTCATTCTTTCTTCCATGCCATTTTTTTGTGGGGTTCCAGCTACATAAAACTATCTTTTTATGCCATGTTTTTCACAAAAATCAAAGAATTCATCTTATATATATTCCCCTCCTCTGTCAGATCTAAGACATTTGAATTTTAGATCTAATACATTTTCAACCAGGGCTTTGAAGATCTGAAAATTTTCAAGTGCTTCATCTTTGTGTTTTATTAACCCAATCCAACACATTCTAGAGAAGTCATCAATAAATAGAATATAGTATTGTTCTCCACGGGGTGAATTTTTCCTCATAGGTCCACATATGCTAGTATGTATGAGGTTAAGAGGCTTACCTACTAATCCTTCTTTGGAATTGAATTGTACTCTGGTTTTCTTACCGAATTGGCAAGATTTGCATATGGTAATTTTAGGCAGAATGACGCTGAGAAGATCATGAACTGCTTTGAGTATGCTCAATTTGTTGATTTGAGAGAAACTCAAATGCCGCAATATTCTATGCCATAACAAATTTTCTGAATATTTACCCAAGTAACATTGTTCTTTGCAACCTTTCAATACATATAGATTGCTTGGTGTTCTAGTTCCTTTTATTACCATTTTTCCTGTGTCAAGTTCATGTACCACACATTATTTTCACCTAAATACAACTTCATTTCCTTGATCACACATTTGACTCACACTTAACAGGTTATGTTTTAATCCATCCACATACATAAAGTTGTTATCTTTTACTTTTTATTTTAGAAAAACATAAAAATTTCCTTTAATGACAGCAGGAGTATCATTTCCAAAGGTAACATTCTTTTCTCTTTCTAGAGCATTGTATACAAGGAGTTTATTTCTATCACCTATCATGTGCTTTGAGCATCCGCTATCAATTTACCATTGATTTTCTTCCCCTTCTGCAAATAAGGTTATGCCACAATTCTTAACCTGTAAGTCCTTCTTTCTCCATACCTTGGAATTTGAAGGTACAAGCTCTTTTGGTTGAAGTTTGCTCCTACATTCAGATTCTCCATCATCAAAGTTATTGCAATAAGCACATTCAATTTAATTTTGAAGAGGAGAAAATTTGTTATAAGTATTCTTCTTTATTCCAGTCTCATTTATATTCTTTATTGCTTCTCTGGTCATGATGGTTTTGTATGCAACATATTGAACAAATTTATGACCAAAATTATGACAAGAGAAACATTGCCCATTAAAGAATAAATTTCTAGAATCATGAAACCTTCTATTTGTGTTTACTTGTTGATTGGTATTTCTCTGATTGATATTTATGCTATTTTTCTTTGTATTGAAGTAGTCATGCTTTACCTGTGAAGTTTCTTTGTTCTCTTCTTGAGTGACAGAATGTTTTAGGCTGGCTTCAGCTGCATTTAGATAGCTTGGTGCTGAAGACTGGGAGGATTCTCCAATACATCCTAGACCTGTCTTTAGAAAAGGAGAGAGTTGAACCTTGATAATTTCATCAAAGGTTTCGGTTCCTTTAGCAAATCTAAGATTTAAAGTTTTCTCTTTCTCAATTTCCTTTCTTAGACTTACTATTTCACATTCTAATTTATTATTGTGCTTCCCCTTTTCTAAAAGCTGATTCTTTATAGTATCTATGACAATTTTGTTTTCTTCCAAACATATTTTGAGTTGATTAATTTCTTCAAGAAAATCATTTTCTTCTAGTGCATCCATAAAGGTATCTTTAGCCTCACTAGAGTCTTTTTCAAAATCCATGAGTAGTCTAACATCTTGATCAGATTCTTCTTCTTCACTATTTGATAGCCCATCACTATCCTCATGAGTATAATAACTTTTTCTATTGATAAACCAATTCTTATTTCCTTTTTCCACTTCCTTTCCTTTTTCATGTTTTTATTTATGGGGACACTTAGCAGCATAATGACCAACTCTTTCACAATAAAATATTTAAAAGGAAACTTACCTCTGAACCTTCCAGTGCCAAGTTTTAGCTTCTTTACAAAATTTATCTCATATTCTTGTGAAACATACCCTGATCCTTCTCATTCTTCTACTTATTTTCCTTTTGCAACATCTCTAAAGACAACTTCCTTGACTTTAGATGAACCTCCTTTTCCCATTTCACACGCAGTCAAAATACCATGAAGTTGAACAATAGTAAGAGTTTGTAGATATTGCTTCTCTTCAATAGCAGACACTTTTGACTCGAATTTGGGAGTTAGAGATCTTAAAACCTTTTCCACAAGAGTATTGTCAGTTATGGTTTCACCCAGATTTCTCATACGATTTACAATATCAACTAGACGTAAAAAGAAACTCGCAATGTTTTCCTCATTATGCATCCTGAAATTTTCATATTGAATTATGAGATTTTGGAGTTTAGCACTTTTTACCTTGGTATCACCTTCATAGCTTACAATGATTTTTTCCCATATCTCCTTTGCTATATTCAACTGCACGACTTTGAAAAACTTTGATTGAATCAGACTTCCCAATAATGCATTGACTACCTTTGCATTGGTTTCATATTTCTTTCTTTTTGCTGCATCTGTTGGAATTGATGCTAGATATTGATAACCTATAATCCGAAATGCATTCAGTTTTGCCTCCAGATCTAAGTCTTCAAATGCGTTTGAAAAGGGAATCAAGTTGAAGTGCTCGTTGACAGATTTCCAAGGGTGTGAACGACGCGTGAAACTGACTTTGTATGAGGAAGTTGTGGCAAGTCAAATTTTCAGGGAAAAGTAGGGAAAAATGGAAAAATTCAAAGTCAAATAGTCAACGGTCAAAGTCAAAGTCAACAATGTGATGTCAGCAGGACATTTGTTGTCCCGGGAATGTGCCATTTTTCCAGGTTGATGCCATCGAGCTCAGTGACATGTCGAGATATGATTGGTTTATATGGGCCAATCCGGAGCTAACATGTGGCAGCCCAGATTTTCGCCCAGTTTGACGTTGCTTTCAAAAATATGAAGGCCACGGAGGATTGAACCCCTAACCTCTTGAATTGCTAAGTTTTCATTGGAGTTCAAATACCGGTTGGGCCAACACTTCAATTGGATTTTGAATTAAAGTTATATATATTAATGTTGCAATACACTATATATCGTAACAACTAAACCTTTGGTTATGATATAACAAAGGTTTATGTTATAAATGTCATTGCATATATTTGCGTGACCACCGGAGCTCCATAAAAAAAAAATTGCACCTACCAAACCGCGGAAGCATTGAACGAATTTATACTATATATACTATCGCATATATTACTGTCGGAACTATATTCGAAGCCATCACATTCATATATATTCGCTGCCAAATATATTAAAATATATCATATGATATATATATGGAAATACAACCATATAAAGCCACCGCAATATATCAATGCACTGCCAGAATATGTTATCATAAGGTTTAATGTCGTCGATATATATGGTATCGAACCTTCGGATGGGTCTTATCCAAAGGTTTAAAAAAAGCATGTAATAAATATATTGCCATGTATTGTGCGGAGTTTCAATGGAGAGGTCGGGCGAAAGTTTGAACTGCCGACCCTCCAAAACCATTTAAACCAACGCCTTCGCACAAGAGTGCGAACCATCTGTGCTACAATTTGGACTTGTAAGTCCACCACTCCAAATTAATATTTGTTTATGCAGGTGCCAAATGCGCCCAAAACAGCACAGATTTTTCAGAGGTGTTTTTTGTAGAAAAGAGTGGTTTTGCATAAGGCAGAGGTGGTTTTTGACTTTCCAGGGGGTCTGGAAGTAACGATGGCCAAACATAGGCAAGTTTATACTCATTTTGACCAAAATTCCGAGACGGTCATCATGGTGAGGTCTATTTCATCATTTGAGTTTCACTTTTTGAGCTCATGTTTGTAAAGCATTTGAAGACATAATATAAAGGTCAACAGTGGAAGCTAAAGGACTAGGAGACGTAGCTACGAAGTCTGGTGAACTCCTTATTAAATTTTGTTGTGTTGATATGTTTAAAATGTGTTTTTAATGGCTTATGTCATTTATGTTAATTGAAATATTTTCGATCTATTACATAATTTAACATAAGCAAGTTCACATAGATGTTAGTAATTCCTTTTGCATAATTTCAGATCAAGTGGTATCAGAGAATTAGGTTAAATTTATAAAGGTTTGACAGTTTCATGTGAAGATTGAATGCTTACAAGGTCAAAGTCCAAGTGAGGTGAAGGACAACTTGTTAAAGCAAATCTAGAAATTGGAAGGGTGTTTTCGCAAAAGAAGATGATGGAAGAAAACGTGTTGGGAATAGAAGCTCAGTTTTTGGACAACTTCATGACAATACGTGAAATGGTAGAGGAGATGTATAAAGATTTTGAGAAGAACAAAGGTGAAGGCACTTCATCACCTAAAGTAGACAACGAAACAGGTAAAAATCCTCCTTCGTTATTTCCACCAACTCCTCCATCGTCACCACCATCATCATCATCTTCTTCTGATGAATCTAGTTCGTCTAAAAAAGAAGAAGAGTAGGAAATCCTCTTTGATCAAATTAGATGTAAAATTTGATTTTCCGATTTATGATGGTGAACTTAACACTGAAAAACTTGATAATTGGATAAGACAAATTGAAGTTTATAGTAGGGTACATAAAGTTGTGTCAGAAATAAAGAAGATCCAGCTTGCTAGCCTTCGTCTTGGAGGAACTGCACTTGTATGGTGGGAAGGTAATAAGAAAGCAGATCTTCAGAAACATGGTAAAACAATTTTGACATGGAATTAATTTGTTTCTGCTATTAAAAAGCAATTTTATCCTTTGGCTTATATGCAACAAGCTATTATGAGTTGGAAAACATTGCATCAATTAAAGGGTCAAAGTGTGCAAATTTATACTCAGGAATTTCGTAAAAGAGATTTGACACTAGGCATATCATTGGACTCACTAGAAACATTATTGAAATACATTGGTGGCCTACATAGTTATTTGAGGCACACCATACTGATGTTAAATATAACTAGCTTAGATGATGTATCAGTTCAAGAAACACATCTAGAAGCTAGGGTTAAAAATGTATCTCATGATGTTGTAAAGTCATCTAAATCTATTGAATCCAAGAATAAAGAGAAGAAGAAACAAAAATGGAAGGAAAGGAAAGCGAACACAGTAAAGAAAGAAAAGCCTACATGCACTCATTTTAAGAAATAAGGACATGATGAGGCACACTGCTGGTCACTGCATCCAGAATTGAAGCCTAAAAAGCTTAGAAGTAAAGAGCGAAAGAATACTACTGCTATTCAGAACGACTTGGGATCAAATTCAGGAGATGAAATAGCAATTACAGCTATAGGTATAAAAAGTAAAAATTCTCAAGCATCTACAAGTACTTCTTCGCATTCTGTTGATAATGAAACCAATGAGAGGAAAAGAAATGAGCTGTTCCATATTAGAATCGTTTCCAAGCATAATAAAATTGATACTTTGTTTGAAAGTGGCTCTCAAGTTAATTTGGTTTTTGAATCAATTGTAAAGAAATTGGGAATTGAAACTAAACCTCATAAAAATCCATACCCATTGGGTTGGGTTTGTGATAAAACTAAACTATAGGTTACGAAACAATGAAAACTACTTTTTTCAATTGGATCGGAGTTTGTAGATGAGGTTGAATTAGATATAGTCCAATTGGATATATGTGGAATTGTACTAGGGAGTCCATACTTGTATGATAGAGATGTTGTCTTCTATTGAAAGGTGAATAAGTATCAACTCACTAAGGATGGAATCAAATATGTATTAAGAGCTCATAAACTCAAAGATAACTACACTCTCATAAATTTAGGACAAATGAAAAGACTTATAAACTCAAGTAAACAATTTCTACTTATGATTGTAAAAGTAAAGGATCTTGATAAATCTGATACTTTTCAAGGCTGTAATCCTAAACAAAAAGAAAATTTAGTTAAAGTTGTTTTTTATTATGATATTCTATTTCAAGAGCCTAAGGGGCTTCCTCCCAAGCAACAGATAGAACATGATATTTGTTTGCAGCCCTATGCTCCTCTTCCTAACATTGGAATGTACAGGTTAGCAGCTCTATAGAATGCAGAGATAAAGAAGTAGGTACACGAATTGCTCGAGCAAGGGTTTATTCGACCAATCACTTCACCATGCGGATTGCCTATTGTGTTGGTGTGAAAGAAATATGGTTCGTGGAGAATGTGCATTGATTACCGAGCATTAAATAAAGTAAAAATAAAGAATCGTTATCCTCTTCCTTGTATCGATGATTATTATATCAGTTGAAAGATGAAGTTTACTTCACTAAGTTAGACTTGCGAAGCGGCTACCATCAGATCCGAGTTTTAGAAAAGGGTGTATGGAAGAATGCTTTCAAAACAAAGAAAGGGATCTATGAATGGATGGTTATGCCTTTTGGCTTGACCAATGCTCCAGCTACATTTATGCAATTCATTAATGATTTTTTTAAACCATTTATAGATGATTTTGTAATAGTCTACTTAGATGATATTCTTGTTTTTAGTAAGACATGGGATGAACATGTAAAGCATGTAAATGTTAGGTCCATATATTACTAGTATAGTCCCTTATTATTGTTAGTGTAACCCCCTTATATTTATTATTGTACCCTTGTAACCCCCATATTGTTATTATTGTGCTCTTAAACTATTATTGTTAGGTTGGCTAGGATTACATTGTGGCCCCACTAGGATTACATTCTAGCACCATGGACTCCTATATATAGAAAGGAGCTTTTGTAATTTGAATCATCCAAGAATTTTTCATTCATGTAATGTATTGGAGGTTTCCCCCTCGAAGTGGCTTATTTCTAAGGCATTTATATCTCTCTTCTTCTCTTTTTGGAGCTGGTTTCACAACATTTGGTATTAGAGCTTTGAGATTCTAGGGTTTCGTTGCTCCAAACAGGTCAGCGTGGAATTTTCGCTATAAAATTTTTTATATGAAGGTTCAGAGTCTGAAATTTTTAGAGTACGAAGCCAAAATCCTGAGGAACATCATCTCAAAATTTCAGAGCTTGATTCACAATATTTTTGGAGATATGATCTGTGCAAGTTAGGTCATTTTGCAGGCTCTCGAATTTAACCTAAACAGGTCATCGTGGTATTTTCGTAATAAATTTGTTTCTACAAAGGCTCAGAAGCTGAAATTTTTAGAGGGCGAATCCAAAATCCTAAGGAACATTGTCGCAAAATTTTAGATATTGGTTCGCAATATTTTCGGAGATATGATCTATGGAAGTTAGAGCTTTTTGAAGCTTCTGAATTTCATCTCAAAGAGGCGATCGTGGGAAAATATTCATAGATATCTCTCTGAGCATCGGATTGGAATGCCGTAAAATGTGGATGCAAGTACACAGACTATAGTTTTTGATATATAAATTTTAGAGCCAAAGGAGGAAACAGTGACACGTGTCTAGTTGTACAAGTTCGCTCTACTGAACCAGTCCAAAATTGGGTCATTGTGGAGATTGGACATAGATTTACCTTGAATAATCCAAATCAGATTAGACCTGCGGCATTTGAAAGAAGCTTCAGAGGGCTACTACAGGGCTAAATTTCAGATATTTAAGATCTGTAATTATAGGGATAATTCAATTTCAATATCAAGCTCTTCAAAAGCAAGTAAAAGGTGTGTATTTTTTTTTCCGAATTGCATGAGTATTGTTTAAAGAATCAAGTTGAATTGATTCCAAGGGAATATTGTAGAATAGATATCAGTATTGGATTCTAAAATGACCCCTAAAAATAATTCAACACCCATTAAGCCTTTAGATTTCTCTACTATGACTCATGAAGAAAAAGAATGGCAACATGACATATCAAAATTACAAGAGCAAGTGCAACAAATTTCACTCTCGCAAAGAAAAACAAAAAATGAAATGGAAGTTTTGAAGAAAGGCATGGAAACTAAGATGGATGGTTTGAAGAAAGGCGTGGAGGCTAAGATGAATGGTTTGGAAGCTAAGCTGGATGGCATGGAAGTGGGCATGGAAGCTAAGATCAATGAAAAAATGAAAGACAACATGGAAAAAATGAAGAAGGATCTAAAAGTAGACATCGAAGGTTTGGCAAAGTTGATACAAGAAATGTTTCCTAATTGTGAAACGATAGTAGAGGAAACTCATGACGAGAACAAAATAAATTTTAATCGTGATTTCATAAACTCTACTGTTGGAGCGAAGAACCACCATATTCCAAAAATGGATATGAGGAAGTTTGATGGAAAGGATCCTGTAACATGGATACTACAGATGGAGCAATATTTTGATCTCCATAATGTGCAAAACACACAAAATGTACACATTGCAACTTTACATTTAGAACAAAATACATTTGTATGGTATCGATGGCTTTGCTCTCGTAAAAAAATTGCCACTTTGTTAATTTTTACGAAGGAAATGATAGCACATTATGAGGATACAAAGAGAAACACCTTATTTAGCCAATTGATAAATCTCAAACTAAAGGGTTTAATGGGGGAGCACATTGAGGACTTCCAAAAATTGAATATAAGGGTAACTGATATTCTAGAGGAACACATGACTGATCTCTTCATAGGTACTTTAAAGGATGACATCCAACATGAAGTTCGCGTTTTGGAACCTGATTCATTGGAGAAGGCATTCAGGTTGGCAAGAAAAATTGAATGTAAAATTATGGTGACAAGGAAGCCTACCACTCACTTCTATAAAGAAGGAAGTGTTGCTACTCCTAGATTTCCACAACCTACAAGGTTGACACCACAACAATTGGAAGAAAAAAGAGCAAAAGGGCTTTGCTACAGTTGTGATAGAAAATACACTAAAGGTCATAAGTGTGCTGAGAAGAAATTATTTTACATAGATTGTGAAGATGAAGAAGAAAATGAACAAGAACTTTCAAAAGAAGAGGGTATACACCAGGAACCAACCCTAGAAGAGGAAGAAATGAGTCCGACCATATCATGTAATGCATTGGCAGGAATTACCACTCCTCAAACTCTTAAGATAGAAGGACATATCAAGAAGAAAAAGGTAATAGTGTTGATTGATTCAGGTAGTACCCATAATTTTATTCAATGTAAGGTAGCCAAGGAATTGAATTGTTTCCTATACCCAGCACCAGAATGTCAAGTGATGGTTGCAAATGGAGGAACTCTAAATTTCTCTAGAAAATGCCATAATATCAAGCTAACCATGGGGGAATATGTATTGAATAGTCCAATGCTTTCCATTCCTATCGGAGGTGCTGATGTTGTACTAGGAGTACAATGGTTACAATCTTTGGGAACGATAGCTTTTAATTTTCAAGAACTTTTCTTGAAATTTTTTTCAGAAGGAAAGGAAGTCGAATTACAGGGTATTGTAGGGAAGCTAGGAATTATAATAAGATCTAATGTCATGAAAAAGCTTCTAAATAAAGAACAACGAGGCATAATTTCATAATTATGCTCACTAGAAGTTCCAACATCAAAATCATCTATGTCTACAGATCTCCAAAAAGTCTTGGACAATCATTCCAAGGTTTTTGAAACTCCAAAAGGACTCCCACCTATTCGTGATCATGATCATGCTATTCATTTGATTCTAGGAACTGTTCCTCCAAACATCAGGACTTATATATATCCTTATGTCCGAAAGAGCGAAATTGAACGTATGATTGCAGAAATGTTAGAGGCGGGTATAATTCAACCTAGTCAAATTTATTTCTCTGCTTCTGTAGTATTGGTACACAAGAAGGATGGATCATGGCACATGTGTCCGGATAGTAGGGAGCTCCATAAGCTCACCATTAAAGATAAATTTCCCATTCCTGTGATTAATGAATTATTGGATGAATTACATGGAGCAATTTATTTTACCAAATTGGATCTTCATTCAGGGTATCATCAAATTAGAATGAAGACTGAAAATATTCCGAAAATAGCATTTCGAACTCATGAGGGTCATTATGAATTTTTGGTCATGCCTTTTGGCCTTACCAATGTACCTTCTACATTTCAAGGGTTGATGAATTCCATTTTTAAACCCATCCTTAGAAAATTTGTGCTAGTATTTTTTGATGATATACTAATCTACAGCAGGTCTTGGAAGGATCATGTTCAACATGTTGACACGGTGCTCAAACTATTACAGGAGAAAAAATTATATGCAAAAACATCCAAATGTTTCTTTGGAGTAAAAGAGGTGGAATATCTAGTTCATATTGTATCTCACGAGGGTGTTAAGGTAGACCCTAACAAAATTAAAGCCATTAAGGAATGGAAAGTCCCCACAGCCATAAAGAAGTTGCGAGGATTTCTCGGGTTAACAGGGTATTATCAAAAGTTTGTTAAGAATTATGGGAGAATAGCAGCACCTCTAGCAACATTATTGAAGAAATATGCAATTTCATGGACTCCTGAAGCAACTAAGGCCTTTGAACATCTTAAAGAGACAATGTGCCTAACACCACTCTTAGCTACACCAGACTTCACAAAAGCCTTTATTGTGAAATGTGATGCCTTAGGAAATGGAATCGGTGTTTTTTTAATGCAAGAAGGAAGACCCATTGCTTTTGAAATTCATCCAATCAAATGAAATTATTTACAGAAACTTATTTATGAGAAGGAAATGTCAGCAATACTGCATGCACTAAAGAAATGGAGAACTTACCTAATGGAAAGACACTTCAAGGTAAAAACTAATCATGATAGTCTTAAACACTTTTTGGAGCAAATACTATCTTTAGAAGAGAAGCAAAAATGGGTCACAAAGATGTTGGGTTATTACTTTCAAATAACATACAAAAAAGGGAAGCTAAATGTTGCTGCAGATGCACTCTCAAAAAAGAATGAAGAGGTGGAAGTTTTTCTTTGTGCCATTTCTATTATTGAACCAGATTGAATAACCGAAGAAAGAGATGAATGAAAGAAGGATGAAGATGTGTGGACATTCATTCAAAATTTGCAGCAAGATCCTAGTACATCTGATACATTTAGTTGGAAAAATGATTCCTTATGGTACAAAGATCGCTTATATCTTTGTAAGAATTCCCAACTAAAACAAAATATTCTTTTGGAATTTCACACTTCTCCTTTAGGAGGACACTCGGGATTTTTAAAAACTTACCGTAGGGTGAAGAAAGAATTTTTTTGGGATGGCCTTAAATTTGATATTCAAAATTTTGTGGTGGAATGTTTGTTTTGCCAGCAGAATAAAGTTGAGACAATTAAGACCTCGGGTCTTCTACAACCTTTATCCATCCCAAGTCAACGTTGGGAGGAGATTTCAATGGATTTTATCACAGGTTTACCTAAGTCCGAAGGAAAGAGTGTCATCATGGTGGTATTTGATAGAATTACCAAGTATGCACACTTTTGTGCATTATCTCATCCATTTAAAGCTAGTACAGTTGCTACTACATTTATGGAAATAGTTCAAAAGCTACATGGAAACCCAAAGGTTATTGTGAATGACACAGATCCCATTTTTACTGGAAATTTTTGGATAGAGTTATTTTCTTGTTTGGGTACTCAATTAGCACATAGCTCATCTTATCGTCCTGAATCGGATGGTCAAATTGAGATCGTAAATAAATTTTTGGAAGGATATCTTTGTTTTTTTGTATCTGACAAACAAACACAATGGGTCAAGTGGTTACCTCTTGCTGAAAGGTGGTATAACACTTCCTTCCATATTGTAGCAAAAATGACCCCATTTGTGGCACTTTATGGATATCATCCACCTTCCATCACATAATATTTAAGAGAAAATTCGAAGGTTCAAGCAGTGGAATACCACATCGAGCATCAACAAGAAGTTCTCCGACTCTTAAAGGACAACGGAATTTGGCACAAAATCGAATGAAACAACGAGCAGATCAAAATCGGTGAGAAGTTTTGATGTAGGAGACTGGGGATTTTTAGGGCTACAACCATACAAACAAATGCCCCTCAAGCAAGCTAATAACGATAACAAATTATTGCCAAAGTGCTATGGTCCTTACAAGGTGTTGCTAAAGATTGGTACTATGGCATACAAATTGGAGCTCCCTGCTTCTTCGCGAGTGCATCCAGTTTTCCATGTTTCATTCTTAAAGAAGGTTATAGGCAACAAACTTCCAGTTCAAACAATATTTCCAGAACTTGATGAGGAAGGAAAGGTCATATTGGAACCTGAAGCAATCAAGGAAACAAGAACTCGACAGCTACGAAATTAATCAATTTCAAAGTATCTCATCAGTGGAAGAACGTACCCACTGAAGATTCTACATGGGAGGATGAGAATTTTACACGGAAGCATCCAGAGCTACTCAAGTGTTTAGGACAACACTTTTTTGAAGGAGAAGGGCATGTTAGGTCCCTATATTACTAGTATATTCCCTTATTATTTTTAGTGTAACTCCATTATAGTTATTATTATACCCTTGTAACCCCCATATTGTTATATTTGTGCCCTTAAATTATTATTGTTAGGTCGGCTAGGACTACATTGTGGCCCCACTAGGATTACATTCTGGCCCCATGGATTCCTATATATAGAAAGGAGGCTTTGTAATTTGAATCATCCAAGAATTTTTCATTCATGTAATGTATTGTAGGTTTCCCCCTCGAAGTGGCTTATTTCTAAGGCGTTGATATCTCTCTTTTTCTATTTTTTGGAGTTTGGTTTCATAATAGTAAAGTAGGTTTTAGATGTTGTAAAAAGAGAAAATCTCTATGTAAAAATGTCCAAATGTGAATTTGGCAGGACATATTTAAATTATTTGGGTTATATTGTAGGGGGTGGTGAATTGAAGATAGATCCCTCTAAGGTCGAAGTCATTGTAAATTGGCCTAAGCCCAATACTGCTACAGAAGTTAGAAGTTTCTTAGGGGCAGCACAATATTGGAGAAAGTTTATTTCTAACTTTTCTTTGATTGCAGTTCCTTTACATGCTTTGACAAGTGTGAAACATGTGTTTCAGTTGGGAGGAAAATTGAAAAAATCCTTTGACACATTGAAAGAAAGGATCAATACAACGCCAGTACTAGCACTGCCAGATCTTCAACATCCATTTAAGATCAAGACAGAAGTGGTGAACAGGACAATGGTACAGTTGCTTCGAGGTTATTGCAGCAAGCATCCCAAGCTTTATGATGAACATTTGTGTTATGTACAACATGCTTACAACCATGCAAAACATTATTCTACTCAGAGATCTCCATTTGAGACTTGTTTTGGTTTTGAACCAAAGTCTCCCTTGGATTTTTTCTTTGGTAAAAACATAGCAGTTGATGGACACAGCGATGTGGAAAAAGAAACCAAGTTCATTGAACAAATCCAAGAAATTCACCAGGCAGTACAGGAACAGCTGGAAAAGAGCCAAGCAAAGTATAAAGCGAGGCACGACAAGCATCGAGTTGAGGATAGTTTTCAAGTTGGTGATCAATTCTGGTTGTACATCAGCAAATAAGGACTTCAAGGGGAAGGTAAAAATTTAAAACGAATTAGATATGGTCCTTTCAAAATTCTTGACAAAATTGGTGAAAATGCTTTCCGCCTTGATCTACCAGCTTATATGCATATCTATTCCATTTTAAATGTGGAAAACTTGTGATTATATGAACCTTCAATGATTGAAGATCCAGAAGAGAAAATTCAAGTACCTTCCATCGAAGATTTTTCGCCAGAGTATCTCAATGAGTTGCAGGAGGACACAATTCTCAACAGGAGGATAAGGACTTCACGATGGGGAGACGTTGAGTATCTTTGAGTTGGAATTAAAGGTACAAATCCAAGTAAATCATGATGGATAGAAATTGGAAAAGTGAAGGAGATATATCCTCACTTACTCGATAGCTAAAACCAACTTTTGGTGGTCCAAAAGCTTTCTAGTGGGGAGGAGTGATCCGAAATGGATTCAGTTTTGTCTCCATATCTGAGTCTTCAAATGCAGTTGAAAAGGGAATCAAGTTGAAGTGCTCATCGACAGCTTTCCAACGGTGTGAACGGCGCGTGAAACTGACTTCGTATGAGGAAGTTGTGGCAAGTCAAAGTTTCAGGGAAAAGTAGGGAAAAATGGAAAAAGTCAAAGTCAAACAGTCAATGATCAAAGTCAAAGTCAAAGTCAAAATTGTGATGTCAGCACGACATGTGTCATCCCAGGAATGCGCCATTTGTCCAAGTTGATGTCATCGAGCTCAGTGACGTGTCAAGATATGATTGGTTGACATGGGCCAATCTGGAGCTGACATGTGGCAGCCTAGATTTTCGCCCAGTTTGACCTTGTTTGCAAGAATATGAAGGCCAGGGAGGATCGAACCCTTGACCTCTTGAATTGCTAAGTTTTCATTGGAGTTCAAATACCGGTTGGGCCAACACTTCAATTGGGTTTTGAATTAAAGGTATATATATTAATGTTGCAATACATTATATATCGTAACAACTAAACCTTTGGTTATGACATAAAAAACGTTTATGTTATAAATGTCATCGCATATATTTCCGTGACCGCCGGAGCTCCATAACAAAACTGCTGCACCTACCAAACTGTGGAACCATTGAACGAAGTTATACTATATATGCTATAGCATATATTACTGCCAGAACTATAGTCGAAGCCGTCGCATTCATATATATTCGCTGCCAAATATATTAAAATATATCATATGATATATATATATATATATATATATATATATATATATATATATATATGGTAATACAACCATATAAAGACACTGCAATGTATTAATGCAACTTCCAGAATATGTTATCATAAGGTTTAATGTCGTCAATATATATGGTATAGAACCTTCAGATGGGTCTTATCCAAGATTTTTAAAAAATCATGTAATAAATATATTGTTATGTATTGTGTGGAGTTTCAACGGAGAGGTCAGGCAGAGATTTGAACCATCGACCCTCCAAAACTATTAAACCAACGCCTTTGCATAAGAGTTCAAACCAGCTGTGCTACAATTTGGACTTGTAAGTCCACCACTCCAATTTCTTATTTGTTTATGCAGGTTCTGAATGCGCCCAAAATAGCGCAGAGTTTTCAGAGGTGTTTTTTGCATAAAAGAGTGGTTTTGCAAAAGGAAAAGGTGGTTTTTTACTTTCCATGGGGTCTGGAAGTCACGGTGGCCAAACATAGGCAAGTTTATACTCATTTTGACCAGAATTCTAAGCCGGTCATCATGGTGAGGTCTATTTCATCATTTGATTTTCACTTTTTGAGCTCATGTTTGTAAAGAATTTTAAGACATAATATAAAGGTCAGCACTGGAAGCTAAAGGACCAGGAGATGTAGCCAGGAAGTCTGGTGAACTCCTTATTAAATTTTGTTGTGTTTATATGTTTAAAATGTGTATTTAATGGCTTATGTCGTTTATGTTAATTGAAATATTTTCTATCTATTGCATAATTTAACATAAGCAAGTTCACATAGATGTCAGTAATTCCTTTTTCATAATTTCAGATCAACCTCCTTCAATTATAGGCCATACATCTCCTCAAAGAGACTAAAGATATGATCTTGTCCTTGTCTTCCAGAAGATTAAATTGTTTCTGTTGAAGAGAGGACACCTGATAGATGTTGTCCCATCTTAATTGCTCATCTTAATTGATCTTCCTTCTAGTGATTAAGCTTCTACAGAAGGACCTGCTCTAATACCAATTGTTGGAAAAATACTAAGAGGGGGGGGGGGGTGAATCAGTATTTATTGTTAATTGATAATTTTTAATTTTTATTTGTTGAATTCCATATGCGACTTTAATGAAGCCAACTCATGTATATACGCACATATATCAAAAGAAACTTGCATATACTGATATGAATTTATTGTTAGAACATTTTCAGAAACACAATTTTAACTCATCTTATCAGTTTATGCATCTTTTAGTTCAACAATAAATATGTGCAGTAACAACAAAAATAAATCATCACAAGAGCATCACACATGAACACCAAGATTTAAGGTGGAAACCCAATTTGGGAGAAAACCATCATTGTTTTTGTCTTTGTCTTCATTAGTTATTGTATCGAAAAATGCTTACAATAGTGTACTGATTCAGACTCATATCAGTATGCAGGAATCTACCTACAGAAGGCTGCAACCTTATCTTGTTTTCTTGTTGTTGCAGGAAGGGAATTACTACCCCCTGAACTCATTTTCTAGACACTACTGGAAGGAAGATTCAACCCCTTAATCAGAACACCAGCTTTTACTGGTAGGAAGCTTCTACTTCCATACTGAAGGCTTCAACCCTCAGAAACACTGTTGAACACGTTTCATTAATTTTCATACTTGATCAAATAACATCAACACAACTCTTAATAAACATCAACAACCATAAAATTTACCCAATAATTCAACCAAAACAGTGAGATCATTGTAACCAGAACTCAGAAATAACCCAGACTTTAGAATAAATATGCAAATACAAAGTCAACCCTAAACATTCATCAACTTAAAATGCATACGCTACTTCGCTTCACTGAACCCACGTGTATATGCACTTTCCTTCACACCAAACTGCATATAGCTATGTGAATACTGTTTTTTAGAATGTAATCAATCTCAGATCCAGATCTGAGGCTTTTAGTAAGATATATTTTAGAAATGTGGATCCCTTCATCAGTTAGTCACCATCAACCATGTTTATTCTCTCATTGATCAGATTTGTATATAATCAACTTAGCAACATATACAGTATTCAAACACCCAGATCTACAAGAAGACTTCACTGATAGACAGCAGAAATAAAGCAAAAATAACCAGAAAACCTCTGCAACAAGCTTCAGAAAATCTCAACTTTCATACGTGCTTTTGCTAAGATGAATCCACGTATATATGCGCTTTCACCATGACGAACTAGCATATAGATATGTAAATATGAATTTTGCATAATGTATCATATCTATAGGACTTACCCAGATTTCTTCACTTTACTTCAGCAAGCATCCACCAATCACAAATCTAATCATTTCTTCAATAAATCATGTAGGTACATAAGCATTTTAGATCTAGAGACCTTGATCCATAATTTTATCCAAGGGCGCATCATAAATTTCTAATTTATAAATAAGAATAGTGTTCATCCCATACAGATATAACTCAAAAAATTATTTAGTAACAACCCTTACGTGTGCACACCTTGCACTATAATCTTCTTCTCCTTATATATATTTAGCTTTTACCAATACCATGAATCAAAACCACACAATAGCCTATGGTATTCTTGGAAGGAATCAAATTGAAAACTCAGTGTTCAATACTATGGGCTAATACCATTGTAATTTCCCTTGGTATAAAACCTTTTGGAGCGCAAAAGGCATACGCGACTTGGAATGTACTTATCTACGTGCATACACGACTTGGCCTTTACAAACCTACGTAAAGTTCCTGCAATATAAAAAATATTCAATCTTCTGCTAATCATTACACAATTCTTTTGATAGACTACTGAGCTTCTCAAAGAAGACATGTACACCATCCTTTGTGAGAGAGTTTCCATAAAGGAAAACATTAGGACATAGGAAACATTTTTCCAACAACTACCTCTAAACAAAAGGATTAAAATTGTTGGGATCACATTGGCTTTGAATGAAAAATTTACTTTGATTTTTTTCTTTTTAAATAGACTATATTCCTCATGAAAACCATGGGTCAATGCCATGGGTTCTCATAAACCTAGAGCTCAAAAACTATTGGGGACTTTACCAAATCAAGTGTACTTAAAGTAATCAATAAAAAATCACAAAAATTCTAAAGTAAATTAATAAAAAATAATTTTATTATTTTAATTATAATATTCGAGCATACATAACATTACGTGACTTTATAACATGGTGTATAATATCTCTCGATGTGGTAATTGTGATAATAACATGTCTTTTATTTTTTTTAATATTCAACCATTGATTTCTATAAATGATCAGGAGATCATTTCCAAGTTATGAAAATTTTCTCAAAAGTGAAAGTTATTAGAAGTGGTTGAATTCTGAATGACTAGAAAGGTCTCATCGCTGCAATTTTGGCGCCGTGAACGGTTCTCAAAATTGAGTTCGTATGCAAATGTTATTGAGGTTTGAAATCGTCTAGTAAACTCCAAAAAATGAGTTGACTAAGTTTGACTTTGTTAATTTGGAAAAATTTTAAAAAACAATATTCCAGGAATATTTGTCGAAATATTCCCTATAATCATTTGCTCAAATTATTTTTTGACAAGTGGCAGACTATTATTCGAAGAAGGGTTCACTTTGAATTTTCATGGCCTATCACAAGCTACCAGACTATGGAGAAATTGGTTGTGTAAAACGTTTTGTAGCTTACAGGTTTCGAAATGGAAACTTTCCATCTGCAAGAGCAAAGGCCCGACTAGCCTGTCTGTGCGGTGGATCTTAACCATATTGTATTCTGAATGTTTTTATGGCTTGAATTTCCAATGGGCGAAAAAACTAAAGGGCTAGCCCCGACCTCATATAACCTATCCACATGATCCAAGAGCTGGGGACCGAAGGCTTAACGATGGCAGTTATATAAAATTTATGGCAAATAGTTTAAGAATTCCATGTGGCCAGTGTTAGTGTCGGTATGTTCATCCCTCCATCAGTGATCAAAATTCTATTGTTGCATTACATATTAGGTGTCTCACTCAGTCAGCTACATTCCATTAGGAGCATGGATCATCTGACGGTAGTGGTTTTTTATACATTTTCCCTCATTTCCTTTACCTTTTGGCCCATTTCCTTTCATCAAGATCATCTGCACTCACTTTTTTTCCATAAATTTGTAAGAGTCATTTCAAGGGTTTACAGTCCCATTAGGTCTAGGGTTTCATTAATAAGGTCTTCAAAATGCCCAATAATGGTCAACAGGTGCATGAGGAGTTTGAATAAAGTTCCAATGCTAAATAATTTTCATCATCATATGCCTAGAAATGTATTTTTCCTCAAAACTCTATTTTGAAGAAAAATAGAGTATTTTATCTTTTATGTATAAATTTGATGTAATTTCAAGTTTTCTCATATGTAAGCAATTTCAAAGGCAACCTTGGTTACCTTGTAAAACTTTAGCAGCTCCATCCCCTGCAAGGCAAACAAAAATCAAGTCATTCAGTTCATCAAAGGCACAATGAAGTAAACTGCTCAAAAACAGAGTTGAAAAGAGCTCATTTGCATTCAAAAGAGAAAGATTGAACAAGTGAAAGTCGTGTTGGAGAAAAGGAGCAAGTTTGAATGAAAATTAGGCAGAATTAAAGTGCGCAACGCATTGGCTGAGTGGCGCGACGCATAGATCCGGCCTTCACAGTGTAAAAAATACACTGGCGTGGCGCATTGAGTAGGCGCGGCGCGTTGGGTTGGTGGCGCGGCGCATAGTGCTACAAGCCCGATTTCACCTATAAAATTTCTCAAATTTCCAAATTCGCTCAATCTTATGGTGTGCAATTAAGTCAAGCCTTTTCCATTTCTAGTGAAAGAGTTTTTCTTAAAGCCTGGGATTTCTATTTGTGTTTTTGCTACCAAGTCCACTCCCTCACTCTCTCACTTCTCCATTCATTTTCCAGTTTCATCCACTCATTTCCAATTCTCATTATACCAAACCCTAATTGCTATCCCATAGCCTAAAACCTATCCCTAAAAACCTTCCATTCCCCAAAATCTTGTCCATATCATTCCCAAAACCCCTCATACCCTTTCCCTCCACAATCCCTCATACATTTTTACCCTTGGTGGCAGAAAACTAAAAAAACCATAAACAACTTCATACTCATCAAGAAAACTCACACATTAGCAAAAATTGGAAAAGAGGCTAGAGAAGGCCAAAAATGAGAAAACTATGTTGAGGCACATGACATACCACTACTTACTGAGAAACAAGGTGTGCAAAGCAAAAATCAAGAACTTGAAGGCCAAGTTGAAGAAAGAATCGAGGAGGTGAAAAGAGCATGATAAAATTTAGATATTGGTTGAGGCTTCCTTAGCCCAACACAACACTTGATGAAGAACACTCAGCCCAAATTTCAAAAAAATTGGGACACTTTTTGCGTTTTTGGAATTTTTGGGCTAAAACACATGTTTTTCTGCCCAATGCATCGCGCCACCTGGCGTGCGCTTTTGATAGGGGACTCCTTTTGATGCAAACTCAACATTTTTGGATTTTTCATGGAAAAATATTCATGCCTACCTATGGCCAAGAAATTTTGACAGGTTTTGGGCTTCCAAAAGGGTCAAAAACACCCCAAAAATGACCTTTCTGCCCCTTTTTTGACACACAGGAAGCAGTGTTTGGCGAAATCAGTTTTGGAGGGGCAAATGAAAGCCAAATTTAGAAATTCCACTTGTCTTGGAAATTAGACAGGAAGAAATTTCCAACAATCCCACTTGGAGAAAATTTGGACACCAGGAAGGCCTCTAAAATCAGCTGCAAACTTGCGTGATGCATAGAGAAATCAGGCGTGGCGCATTGGAGGATTTTTCTCATTTTTTACTCAGTAACTTTGTTTTTTTCCTAGTTTTTGATAGTTCGACTTTCTTACTTCTAAATGTCAAACTCATGATGTAATGTGATGTAATTTTGTTAAATTTTCACTCATGGAGGTAGATTCATCCACCAAAAGGTGAATTGCAACTGAATGAATCAGTTTCCTAGTTTATAGGGGCAAGTTGTTCCACTGCCTACTTTCTAGTTCTCAGTTTAGATTTTGTTGGAACAGCTCCTAAACTTGTGAGCTCGACCCTTAGAGGTTGGGATGAGTTATTGTTTGTCTATATCTTGTGGTTTTTCAGTAATTAGAAGGTTTGGAATTTTGGGAATGCTTTGAGCATCATTTTACATTCATCTCTGCAGTTTGGCAAAGGAATAGACCAGTGTTTGCAACACTCTATGGGATTCTTGTGGTATTTTTCTTTGATAGTGTGTTTCTCTCTGTAAATATAAGTCTACTGGTGTTTTATGTATACCATTTTCCCTCTTATTTCTTCTTAAGTTAAACAAACAAGGATAAAGGTAGAATTCATTAAAATTTGCAGTGCTCTACCTAGGGTTTGTTTAATTTTATATGTTTTCATCTGTTTGGAGAGGATCCTTGAAGGTTTCTTGCCCTCTTCAGCTCTTCACCTGTCTCAACTCTCCATTTCCTTCAAATTGAAAGTGTCAAATCAATTTCCTACCTTGCCCCATTCAGATCTCTGCAAAACTAGGCCTCATTCCCCAGACCCAAAATCTGCATTTCCCTTTAATCCAACAAAACGTCCTTAAAATCAAATCAAAATATTTTTCATATATACCTAGCCTAAAATCAACCTTCATTCAAGTCATCTCAAGCCTCACTGATCATTTTTTGCTGAGATTTACAAGGATTGAGCCCTCTCCCGATTTGGTAGGGCTAGCTACCAGGTTAAGCGTGGTTTGATGTTACCCTAGATTCTGCCTTTCTCAACCTGAGGTAGATCTAGGCCATAACAGCCAGCACCAAATTGACATGATAAATGCCATGGTTTGTAAATGGTATGGTTAATGTTTCCGCCGATGGTTCAAGCGGAAGCACATGTGACTGCCCATTTAATGGTTAAATGCAACATTTAATTTTTCTTATATATTTGGAGTGGGTCCGATAATTTCAAATTTTCACCAAAATGGCGTTGTTAACTGGCAGTCCTGCACATTTAGTGGGGTTTTGGGGGGATATTGGGTAGTTTTCTCGGAGAAGCCATAACTCTCTCATTATTGAACCAAATTGAGTGCAAAAATAGTCAATTTTGGGTCTCTTCAACATTCTTAGTAGTTTGGCATAGGTTTCAGGTCAAACAAAGGTCATCTTGAGCAGTTTTTTCTTCTAGGAGGATGAAGGCGCCATCAAGGCCACCATGAGACAAAATCAGTTTGAGGCCTAGCCAGGGGAGCTAGAGTCCTTTTCTAGAGTCCCAATAGTATAAATTGGATAATTAAGATGTTAAGAATATGATGAGATGGTTTTTAGAGCCTGTAGAGAAATTTTGAAGGCCGAAAATCTTCAACAAAGTTCTAGGGGCCATTAGTGCTAGCTTTTTCCACCACTAGTTCAAGGCTTAGCCAGAGCTGCTTGAGACCATATGCAATGAGCCAGTGGTAATTATTGACTGAAAAAATCATTATGAATATAATGAAAGAGGTTTCACAAGTTTTGAACACCTCTAGAGGTTGAAAACTCAACAGAGAAGTTTTCATTGACCCTAGTTCCAGGGGGTGCCGATAGGTGATTGAGGTGAAACCAAAGCATCCGGAGGCCATTTTTGATGAATGAAAAGTCTATATTGACTATTTTAGATATTTTGGAACCAATGGAAGTGGTTTCAAAACATTTTTAGAAGTTCTAGAGCTCGAGAAGCTGATGTGAAGTTTTGGGTAGCCATGGGCAAACTGTGGAGGATAGCCTAGTTTTGGGATGATGTGCTCAATTTGAGCAATTTATCAGTTGGTATTTGGTGTCTGATGTGTGTTGGATATAGAAGGAGTGGTTTCAGTGATAGAAACAAAATTCTGAGGGATTTTGTGCCATTTAGAAGCTCAGAGTAGCTTAGTGCACTGACAGAAGGAATCATGTCAACAAGAGCCTAAAGCTGTTTGCAGAATTTGGACAAACATTAGAGGGATATTGATGGTATTTTTAGTCCTTTGTATCATTTTTTTATTCATTGGATTTAATTATTTAATTATAAAAAAACTTACCATAATCCCAAAGAGCCGAATTAATATGACCAAGCTCAAAGGAGACGTAGCTCATGAGAGTTCGGGTGAACTCCTAGATTAATTTTGTTGTTGTGTTGAAATGGTTATTTGTTGCATTATTTTGCTGTTATACATGTTAAATTTCAGCAAGAAAAAATGAACTTAAGAGACATAAAGAGTAAAAATTCATACACCAATTTCAAGTAAATAATTCCTCAAAATTGTCAAGTACAAGCTAGATCATTTAATTTAAATTGAGTGGTATGTTCTTGAAATACATACAAGTTATCCAGACCATTTTCAGATCTGGTTGGTATCAGAGCACTTGGTTTCTTTCTTGACAGAGCACTTGGTTGCTTGATTGTATAGCTTGAAAGGTGTTTAAACAGTGTAAAATATTGATTGTTTTACTGTTTGCAAACTGATTGTTGTTGAGTTTGCTTGAGATTTGGGGATAGCTACTGATTAGCTAAGTCCTAGAGAGGAAAAAAAGGAAGAAAAGGCATGAAGGCATTTTCCTTACCCCAAGGTACCTCAAGGTCACTTTTGGAATGAACACTCTTGACGATTGTTTGTTAAGAAGCTCATGGAGTTTGTTTGTTGTTTGGCTACTTGAATAAGAGTTTGTCTCTACATCCATTTGGTTAAAAAATATTTTTCATTTGTTTTGAAAACCTCTGAGAACTTTGTTGAAGTTAATTTTTTCATTGACATCATAATGAAAACTTCTACAAGTGAATTTTCCTCCTTCACAAGATTCTTCGATGATGATAAGAAGCATGACTTTATTATATTGAAGGATATGGTTCAAATTTTGTTTGAGGATAAAAGAGAAAGCACTGAACTTCGTGAACAATGTTTTTCCATGAAGGAAGAGAAGGAAGAAATTATTTAAAAATTGCATGATATGGAGATACAGCTCCATCAAGCCTAAGAGGCTTTGACCAAGAAAATGCGTGAGGAAGAGGTAATCCATTCTAATTTGTCTTCAGTTTCCTCTTTAGAAAGATGTGTTGGTTCTTTTGAAGAGCATGCGAGTTTAGATAGTTTTCAAGACAAGAATGATGATGTTAGTGTGCAAATAAAAGCTGGAGCCTTTACTAGTTCATCTCCTCATGAAGGAAAAAAGGATGAACATTCAAAACAGTACAAGAGGTATAAATCTTCTCATGATCAATTTGATTATGTTTCTACAAAGAATGATAATTTTTCATGCTTAAATGGAATAAATATTTGTTTTACATATTGTGGTTGATTTAACCATGATGTTTCGAGATGTTGGATGAGGAATAAAGCATACAAGAAGCAGATGAAGCAAATACAACTTTCAAAGAAGGTACATAAGACTTGCACATTTTTCCAAAAGAGGGGACATGTTGTCTCCCATTTTTGGACTTTGCATCCAACTAGTCTTCCCAAGCACATGCAGCAAGAGGACAAAAATATTGGCAAAGGTGGAAACAGGGATTCCATTATTGATGTGAAAATGGAAGTTTCACATGAAGAAGAATTGCAGAAACAAAATTCACCATGGAAGTTGCTTGGTAAGAAGTGGATGGACTTATTAGCACAGTAAGGCATACTAATTTTGTACATATGAAAATTTCGGTTGTATGCATGTATTTTATGCTATAATATTTCATTTGTTTGAGCCACCTTGGATCATTGATCAAGACAGCGATGTTCAGTTTTCTTCTACAAATTTCTTACCAGAAATTTTCTGAGTCAGTTCAAGAAAGACAGTTCTTGACAGGAGGACAAGTGCATCGAGGAAAGTCAGTGTGAATTTCTTTCTAGTTATCGTTCAAAGTCAATAACCATGCAAGGAAAGTGTTTGGAGGCTGAAGAGAAGAGGGTGTTGTACTCTTATTTACTATACAGATCAGTTTCAGTAGTCAAGAGAGCTTTTGGGGTCCAAAAGCTTCCCATTGGGGAGGTGTGATCAGGAGATCATTTCCAAGTTATGAAAATTTTCTCAAAAATTAAAGTGATCAGAATTGGTTTCATTATGAACGAATGGAAAGGTCTCATCACTGCAATTCTGGCTCCGCGAACGGTTCTCAAAACTGAGGTCGTATGAAAAAGTTATTGAGGTTTGAAATCATCAAGTAAACTCCAAAAATTAGTTCACCAAGTTTGACTTTGTTAATTTGGAAAAAATAAAAAAATAATATTATGGGAATATTCCTCAAAATATTCCCTAGAATATTCTATTTGGTTGAATTTTTTGTTGACAAGTGGTAGACTATTATTCGAAGAAGGGTTCACTTTGAATTTTTGTGGCCTATCACGAGCTACCACGTGGCAGGCCCATAGGCCGCCACGTGGCCCTAGACCATGGAGAAATTGGCTGTGTAAATTTTTTTTCAACTTACAGGTTTTGAACTAGGAACTTTCCATCTACAAGATAAATGGCTCGACTGGCTTGTCTGTGCGGTGGATCTTAACCGTATTGAATTCTGAATGGTTTTATGGTTTGAATTTCCAATGGGTGGAAAAATTAAAGGGCTAGCCCCTTAGGGATAACTCTGACCTCATATAACCCGTCCACATGACCCGAGAGCTGGGGACCCAAGGCCTAACAATGGTGGTTATATAAAATTTATGGTAAACGGTTTAAGAATGCCATGTGGCTAGCACCGAATTGACGTGATAAATGCCACAGTTTGTAAACGGTATGGTTAACATTTCAGTCGGTGGTTCAAGCTGAAGCACATATAACCGCCCACTTAATGGTTAAATGCAACATTTAATTTGTCTGCCATATTTGGAGCAGGTCCGATAATTTTGGAGTTTCACCAAAAATGGCGCTATTAACTGGCAGTCCTCCACATTTATTGGGGTTTTTGGGGGACATTGGGTAGTTTTCTTGGAGAATCCATAACTCTCTCATTATTGAACCAAATTGAGTGCAAAAATAGATAATTTTGGGTCTCTTAGACATTATTATCATTTTTGCGTAGGTTTCAGGTTGAACAGAGGTCATCTTCAGTATTTTTTTCTTCAAGGAAGATGAACGGGACATTAGGGCCACCATGAGACAAAATCAGTTTGAGGTTTAGCCAGGGGAGATAGAGTCTTTTTCTAGAGTTCCAATAGTCTGAATTGGATAAATAAGTTGTTATAAATCTGATGATATGGTTTTCAGAGCCTGTAGAGAACGTTTGAAGGCAAAAAAGCTTCAGTAAAGTTCCAGGGGCCATTAGTGCTAGCAGCAGTGTAGGGCTTAGCCAGAGCTGCTTGAGACCATATGTAGTGAACCAATGGTCATTATTGACTGAAAACATCATTTTTAATCTAATGATATAGGTTTCAGCAAGTTTTGAAGACTTCTAGAGGTTGAAAATTTAGCAGATAAATTTTCATTAACCCTAGTGCCAAGGGGTGCTGATAGGTGATTGAGGCGAAACCGGAGCATCCGGAGGCCATTTTTGATGAATGAAAAGTCTATATTGAATGTTTCAGACATTTTGGAACCAATGGAAGTGGTTTCAAAACATTTTTAGAACTTATAGAGCTTTAGAAGCTGATGTGATGTTTTGGGCAACCCTGGGCAAACCGTGGAGGATAGCCTAGTTTGGGGATGTTTTGCTCGATTTGAGAAGTTTATCAGTTGGTATTTGGTGTCTAATGTGCATTGGATACATAAGGAGTGGTTTCAGTGATGGAAACATAATTCTGAGGGAGTTTGTGCAATTTAGAAGCTCATAGTAGCTTAGTGCACTGATAGAAGGAATCGTGTCAACAAGAGCCTAAAGTTGTTTGCAGAATTTGGACAACGATTAGAGGGATATTGATGGTATTTCCAGTCCTTTGGATCATTCTTGTATTCATTGGAGTTAATATTTACTTGTAAAAAAACTTACCATAATCCCAAATAACCGAGTCAAGATGACCAAGCTCAAAGGAGACGTAGCCCTCAAGATTTCAAGTGAACTCCTATATTAAGTTTGTTGTTGTGTTGAAATGGTTATTTTATGCATTATGTTTCTGTTATACATGTTAAATTTCAGCAGGAACAAATGAACTTAAGAAACATAAACAGTAAAAATTCATACACCACTTTCAAGTAAATTGTCAAGTACAAGCTAGATCATTTAATTTAAACTCAGTGTTAGGTTCTTGAAATACATACAAGTTATCCAGACCATTTTTAGATCAATAAATATCTAAGAAAAAACAATATTACATTCAAAACCCTTTCGATCATAGTTTTGACCTGGTCAAATTACCAATAACATGTTGAAATTAGAATAAAAGAGAAACCAGCGAAGTGTGTAACAGGTGTGACAGACACCCAAATATATGAATTTCAACCTCTATGGACTACACCTGAAACATTAGAGGCAGGTTCTCGGGATGAAAACCTATGGGGAATTTTTGATGCGTTGTCTGGTAATCGTTTTGATGCGTTGACAGGACACATACACATAAAATATGGGGTCTAGACAAAGGAAAAATAATATAGGTTAGACAATACCACAAACACAACAAATGCAACATGCAACTCAGATTCAAGACATCAAATTCAAACAAGCTCAATAAATTCACTTCTAAGGCATTAAAATATAGGGTTTTGACAAGCTAAACGCAATCAGAAAATAAAAATAGATTCAACTTGGTCATTTCCCCCTCAAAGGCCAATCTGGCGTGCATCTCCACAGTTATGGCATTAACCAACTATCTCAAATGATACAAATTAATAGAGAATCCCTCCTTGAAATCCCGCAGAATGGACACCACATGGTTCCACTTGCTCCAGCTCCTCAAGGGTGTATTTTTTGCAGGCGTTAATAGGGAGGGTGGGGTAAAGGGTGAAATTTTTTCGAGGGGTGAATTGGAATTAGAATAAAAAAATAAAAAATATAAATAATAATAATAATATTTAAGAAAAAAACTACATATAGTATTAAGTTAAAAATTGCATATAAATATATAATATATTAAGGTGTATAAACATTATTTTATATGTAAAAATTACAAACACAATTAGTAGTTTTATGAAGTGATATTTATCTGTATTAATATTATAACCTTTTTGAAGTTTTAGCTAGTTATTTAAGTTATTACCACCCATGTGCCTTATGCACGTTCGTGTGACCTATTTGGCATTTATTCCCTCATGCCTTCACTCAGGTGGGTTAGGTTGGGTCGTGTGAGGGCACCCAAGGAAACGTGTCTGGGAGGGTCGAGTCAGGTCAGGTCATGCGAGGGCACCCAAGGAAATGCGTTCGGGCATACCAGGTTGGTTCACATGAGGGCGCTTAACGAAACGCATTCCAAAGGGTTGGGTCGGGTCGAGTTGTGTCGTGCAGTGTGAGAGAACACAAGGAAATGCATTCAGGCAGGTTAGGTCGGGTCATGTTGTGTGAGGACACCTAGGGAAACATGTTTGGGTGGGTGGGTTGGGTCAGGGCCTGTGAGGACGCCCCAGGAAACGCGTTCGAGTGGGTTAGGTCGGGTCATATGAGGGTGGTTGTATATAACATTCTAAGTTGTGACCACTCCTGTACCTTGTGCACGTTCATGCGACCCATTGTTTGTTTTCTCCCTCGTGCCTTCTTTCAAGCAGGTTGGGTCATGCCATGTGAGGGTGCCTAAGGAAACACGTTTAGGTTGGGTCGGTTCAGGTAGTGTGAGGGATGTTGTATAAAAAATGATAAGTTGTGACCACCCATATGCCTTGTCCACATTCCTGTGACCCATTTGTCATTTGGTCCCTCATGCCTTCATTTGGGCAGGTTGGGTCGGGTCAGGTCGGGTCAGGTCGGGCCCTTTGAGGGCACCCAAGGAAACACATTCTAGCAATTCAAGTCATGTGAGGGTGTACAAGGAAACATGTTCGGGTCGTGTAGGGTTAGGTGATGCAATGGCACCCAAGGAAATGAGTTCGGGTGGGTCTAGTCAGGTAGATTTCGGTCGGGTTGTGTTAGGGCGCCGAAGGAAACATGTTCAGGGGGGTCAGGTTGGGTCGGGTTGTGTGAGGGCACCCAAGTTAACGCGCTTAGTTTGGGTCATGTGAGGGCGCCCAAGGAAACTCATTCAGGCAAGTTGGGTCGGGTAAGGCCAGGTTGTGCCATGTGAGGGTGCCTAAGGAGACACATTCTTGCGAGTCAGGTTGGGTCGTGTCATATTAGGGTGCCTAAGGAAACGTGTTCAGGCAGGTTAGGTCGAGTCATGTGAGGGTGCCTAGGGAAACATGCTTAGGCGGGTCGGGTTGGGTCGGGTCGTGTAGTATGAGGCAGTCCAAGGTAACACGTTCGGGTTAGGTCGGGTCAGGTCGTGTGAGGGCACCCAAGGAAATGTGTACAGGTCAGGTCGGGTCATGTCGTGTGAGGGAGGCCATATAAAAAATGCTAAGTTGTGACCGCCTTTGTGCCTTGTGGATGTTCATGCAACCTATTTTTCATTTTCTCACTCGTGCCTTCGTTCAAGGGGGGGGGGGGGGATCGGGTGGGTTCGGGTGAGGGTGGTCGTATCAAAAATGCTAAGTTGTCACTGCACATGTGCCATATGCATGTTTGTGTGACCCATTTGTTGTTTTCTCCCTTGTGCCTTTGTTCGGGTGGGTCAGGTCGGGTCAGGTCATGTCAGGGTGCCCAAGGAAATGAGTTCATGTCGTGTCGTGTGAGGGAAGCCATATCAAAAATGATAATTTGTGACCACTTGTGCACCTTCTGCACATTCGTCTGACCCATTTTCCATTTTCTCCCTTGTGGCTTCGAGGAGTTAGGGGTTAGGGGTTAATGGGATCAGGGTTTAGGGGGTTAAATGGGTTAGGTTTTTAAGGGTTTAGGGGGTTAAATGGGTTAGGGTTTTAGGGGTTTAGTGGTCGGGAATTTGGGTTTAAGGGGTTATGGGTTAATGGTTTATAGGTTTAGGGTTTAGGGGTTAAATGGATTAGGGGTTTAGGGGGTTAAATGGGTTAGGGTTTAAAGGTTTAGGGGTTAGGGGTTAAGGGTTTAGAGGTTTAGGTTTTACAGGTTAAATGAGCTAGGGGTTTAGAGGTTTAGGGGGTTAAATGGGTTAGGGTTTGGGAATTATCACTAAGGATTGAAGCTCCATGGCAAATCATAAATTCAACAAAAGCCTTAACTGTTTGAAATAATTTTATAAAATACCTTTCCTAATAGATAAAAACCATTGGATATAGGATTCTAAAGTTATATTTGTATCAAGTATTTCATCTTCAAAGTGGAGGGATCTGAACACAAAGTGCAAGGTAAAACTGTATTGATTAAAAATTAAGAATAATTGTGGAAAACTCTCAAAAGGAATATTTGGGGATAGAGGGAAAAATAAGTATGCCTATGAAATTGAGCCTTAGAACAATAGGGAGGGTCAAATATAGTTCACCCATGAAAATTTTGATTCCGGAAAAGGGAGAGGGCTATGAGGTTCCCATAAGAAGGTAGCCCACAAAATAGTTCTTATCATTTACAAAATAGATATAATAATAATCTTGGAGCCTGCTACCCACAAACTTGTACAGTAGCTCTAGAGGAGTCCTCAAGGTACTAATTAGGGGAAAAAAATTGAAAGGAAAAAAAACAATTGATGCACCACCAAAACTTGCCATCAATAGATGAAGAAATAAATTAAAATATGTCATTACAGAGTTGACCTTGAGTATGTCCTATTCCCATTTTTTTTGTACTAAATTTCCATATCATGAACTCACATCAAGGAATCTTCAATTTATGTCAACATACTCCATTTGAAAATGGCCATAATGCTTATAATGTTAGATGGAGAAAACTGCACAAAATTGGGACTCTAGATCGGTGTGAATTGATAAATTTGGTTTCTTGGCTTACAATGCAGTCTAAGTAATGGTTCATTTTGTTCATACTTCTTTCTGAAAAGTAGGAGTTGTTTTATTTTATAGATTATATTCAGCTACCTAGTGCCCCAACATGACTTGATAAGAATGGAGACTTGTTTGCTTATATTTTGAGTTGTTTTTGGAAAGAATTCATGTTGGTTGTTTCATAAATAGAAGAAACATTGATGTAGGTTGTTTACCATTGTTTGTAATCAAGAAAAATCCAAACAAAATCTAATTCTATCCACCAGAAAAAATGTCTACCATACCTTAATTTTACAGGCCTCTGCATGCTTGATAAATTTGAAATCATACACTTATTTATGAGAAATTCACCATTGGCTAACCCACAACATTTTACTAGAGCCAAATACAAATGCATTTCCATGGTCACCACCACATGACATGACCCAACCTGACCTGCACGAATGCATTTCCTTGGGTGGCCTCACATAGCATGACCCGACCTCACTGTTGAACCCTTAAGTAAACTGAGAAGGGGGGGGGGTTGAATCAGTTTAACAAATTCATGGACTTTTAAAACTTTTTCATTAAAACGTATTTACACCTTCATTTCATGTTCAACTTAATATGTGAGTAATCTTAGAATGTGAGCAGCAAGTATCAATATAATGTAACAATAGACTTAATATGAGAGTAGCAAGTATTAAGCAGATGAGATAAACCATATAAACACATAAAAATCATGCACAAAGACACCAGATATAAGTGGAAACCAATAAAGGGAGAAAACCACATCTTATTATTTTTTTGATGCAAAGGCAAGCTCTAACCCCCTCTCACCACTGATTTTCTATAGGCTCCGACCCACAGGAGGCTCCTACTTCAATTTTGCAAGCTACAACTTGCAAGGAAGCTCCAACTCCCATCAATTTTCTACAGGCACCAACCTACAGGAGGCTCCAACCTCAGCTAGCTACAACTGACATTTATCAAGCTACAACTTGATGTGGAAGCACCAACTCCCATCTATTTTCTACACCCACCAACCTGCAGGAGGCTCCAACCTCAGTCAGCTACAACTAACTCTATCAAGCTGCAACTTGATAAGGAAGCTCCAACTTTCTTACTCTTTCAAAAGAAAACACTTGCTGATTTACCTTGGATATCAACTCTGTTCTATTCCTTCTTTTCTGCTGTCCATCAGTCCTCATATCTGCCTTGTATCATCTCTACATCTTCTTAGATTCTCTATCAGCTCCTTCTTCTTCTCTGCCTCACTAATTCATTTTTTCATTCTCTAACCTCTCTAACCTCTCTAACCTCTCTATGCATATCTATGAGATATTATTTATAGAAATTTCCTTACGACTGTTAGCATTCCTCAGGGAATTTGAAATGGACAGCCATGCTTCTTTGCCTTTTGCCTTCTCATTTTTTCTACCAGCTCATTCAGAAAAATATAACAATATGTACTAATTTCAATATTACAGTGGGATTTTTTTTTTCCTATTAGATACTTGCCAATGCATCACAAATAATATAAAATAAATTAAAACATTTACATTCACATTTTCAGTTACATATATAAATTTCACTCAACCCTTTTTCTGGCCTTTGGCTTTGCTGGTTTTGTCTTTTCTACTGCTGTTAAGTAACTGTTCTGCATACTTCTGTTGTTCACTGCCTTTTTCAGTTTATGCACACCCTCCTACATTCTGTGTATGTACACCTGTCAAGCCCACATTTTCATTCCTATGCATATTCACCTGTTCACTGCAATTTTGAATCTGCTGTATATATAAAAAATTTCCCAGTTTAGTTCCCCAATAACTCTCAAAGTCTTATGCATATAAATATTCTTCTCCATTCATTTTTTTGTGCTGGAAATTAAATCAATGTATGCGGAGGCTTTTATTTTCACATCTGATGGTTATCAAAACCACATTCCCCAGATTTCAAATCTGATTCAATTTAACTCACATTCTGGAAAATATAAAACTATGCGGAAGCTTACTACAAGCAAAGGTTATAGAACCATATATATCGGGACCCACATATTCCAAAGTCTTCACCCTTAATTTATTTCAAAATGATATGACCCTTTTAATAGGCTTACCATAGACCCTTTGAGTTAATTTCCTCTATGCGTTGTATTCATTTCTCAATACACCACCATATCCTTTGTAAACAAATAAACATAAATCACGTCCGCCACTACATTTCAATCATACCATTTAGATATCAAATATATCACCATCCCCAAATAAAACATTATGAAACAAGTAAGCTTTGGACTTTATTAAGATACCGACAAATATTAAATTTTGGTTGGGTCCCACAGCAATCATACTTTCATTGGTTGACATCGTTAAACCCAATGTAATTATATATCGTGTCTTTAGTCCAATGTTATGAAACCTTTATAAGTGCCTTTTATTTTTGCTTTCACTAACATTTATAACTAAAATGAAAGCTTTGGAAAAAATACCATTTTGTAACTTATTTGAATTAGTATTCAAATTCTATGGTTAAACCCATAATCTAATTCTCGCCTCACCATACTTTACTTATCTTTGTGTTAAATTATTCATGTAATGAATATGGCGTATCCTCCAAGGTATGAACCCCACCAAAACTTCATATTACATTCATCATCAATGTATGGCATCATATTATATATATTAAGGTTTGACTATATGTAACATTGGACCCACCTCATACACCCTTTAATTCTATCATAGTTTATTAACTTCCGACTCTCAAACAACCATCGCATCAAACATAATGCAACTGGGCCCACATCTTCTTTAATCATCAAATAGATTGGACAGTCAAATTCTTATCACATTCCAAAAATCATTTGAACACTCATCCGACGGATCTCACATGATATCGCCCAATTAAAATTCTCGAGGGTTAAACTCAAAATTTGCGCGATATAAATTGTTTTTGAAAACCACTTATGGCCACGTGTCATCCAATAACATATATCGTGTTCGAAAAGGAAAATCAGCTTACCACCTTTAAAAGACGTGAATGCCATTAGTGGGTTATAAAACCTGCTTTCACTGTTCATAGTTTTGCTTCGGGTTCCATCTGCCTCAAGGTTCCACTTCTTGCTTTCGCGTTCAATTCCGCTTCTTTGTATTTCTTTTAAACGGCTCCCCTTAACCTTCATCACAGTTTTTCTTCATATGTTAACCTCTGCTGCCTTAACATGGCACATAACTGGTCCAACTCCGCTCTCATTTTCATTAACCAGGGTTAACGCTCTTTCATCTCATTCCATCTACTCTGATGCAACTCTCCTCAGCACTTTTGAAATCCATTTGATTTCGCTCCTCTCTGGTGTTTGTTCTGATTCTTCCATCCACTTTTGTGTGCTTTCGCCGTGATAAACCTAAAACTTCACACCCTATGCAACCAGTGTTGACACTAAGTCAACATTACCATGTTTCAGTGATTTCAAACCCTATAGCATGTGTTCTACTCCTTACTCTTGCTTATTAACGACCTTTAGTACGTCTGATTCAATTCAGAAAACTAGACACATTTAGCCATTACATTATCATGACTGTCGATTTCTACAAGGATGCACAGAGTGCAATCAAAACCCAACTCACAGAATTCTATGCATTGTTGGGAAAAATACTGAGCGGGGGGGGGGGAATCAGTACTTACTGCATATTCAAAACTTTTACTTTTTCTTGCTTCTAAAACCCATTCGGTACTTTCCTGATACAGACTCGCGTATATACGCAGATACCCTTTATGAAACTCGCGTATACACAGAGATATAATTATGTCATTAATTCTTCACTTATAACATTCCATCATTCACTCATCAGATGTTCAATAAACAGTAAACATGTGCAGTAAGAACAGAATAAACCATCACACAAAGCATCACACATGAACACCAGGATTTTAGGTGGAAACCCAAGTCGGGAGAAAACCATCGTTGTCGTTGCTCAGCCTTCAATATTTTATTACAGAGAAAACATCTTACAACATATGTGCTGGTGCAGACTCCTACCAGCACGCAAGCACCCACCTACACTCGTTTACCAACCTCTCCTGGAAGGGAGCACCAACCCCCTGCTCTCGTTTACCAGCCTCTCCTGGAAGGGAGCTACAACCCCCTGACTGAAGGCTACAAACCTCAGCACCTCTATGGACCACGTTTCATCAATTTTCACACTGGATCCAAAGCTTCCTTTAGAACAAAACTTGCAGGCCACATTTCATCATATTTTCAGACTGGACCCACTCCACACATTTAAGCTCAATCATACAACAAAAACTGATACAGAAAATTTAGAACTGTAGAATACAGATAGCAATAACATAGTAGAATAGATCAGACATTTCATACCCCATGCTTCAGCAAACCCTAGTTTGCATACGCGCTTTCCTTTCACTGATATCGCGTATACACGCGCTTCCATTCACATAAACCTGCGTATACATCTGCACATAAATTTCACTGCGAATACGCACTTTCTCTTCAGCGAAGCCGCGTATATACGCGCTTCCTCTGTGGCGAACTAGCATATGGTTCTTCAGACATTTAGGTCAATGCAATTCTTCAGAACAGATACATCACACAGATTTTACCCTTTACTTCAGACAGATGTTTGCCTCTTCTCAGATCTAATCATTCCATAAACAAATCTAGAAAGTACAAATACATTTCAGATCTAGATACCCTTCTTCATCATTTTCTTCATTGGTTCATCATGCATTCAGATCTATCATTCAACTGTAACCCTTTCCATTCAGATATACTTCTGAGAGAAGTATTCATTCAAGCTCAGACATCTTGCCCCCACGCTCATACTTTGCACAATGAATTTCTTCTCCTTATATAGGTTTACCCTTTTTCAATACCATGAGCCAAAACCACATTACTTCCGATGGTATTCCTAGACGGGGTCACATAGACGAATCATTACTCAATAAAATGGGTCAATACCATGGTGTTTACCCCTGGTTTTGCACTTTATGAGCGCTTTTTCCCATACGCGACTTGGAACATTATTTCTAGCGTGCATACGTGACTTCTCCTAGACAAATCCGCGTATGCCTTGAGACATACCCTTTTCATCATGCTTTGACACATATTGATAATTCTTCCATCATTACATTCTGTACTTCACTGTAGATCCATCAGATTTTCATCATTTAACAAGTTCATCAAGACATATTCTATCAAGCACAACTTCATCAAGTAGGTTGCCATTATCTTCATCAAGTGGGTTGTCATTCAAGGACAACGCTCTATCAAGTGGGTTGTCATCAAGGACAACACTCAGCATCATATTGCCAACAAACATCATATCACATCAGATTTACATCATTTACCAAGTCCATCAAGTCAAGAATAACTTCATCAAGTGGATTTCCATTAAGGAAAACACATGTCAACAATCTTATGTCTTCATCTTCATTCAGTGGGTTGCCATCAAGGAAAACACTCTGCATCATATTGCCAACAATCTCCCCCTTTGGACTTGATGGCAACCATGATGGTGTTTGATCACCACAGCAGATAGGTACATTAAAAATACAATGATACCAGGTCACTCTCCCCATTATTTGACACTATTCTTTTTCTTTATTCAAACACCATGTCACTCTCCCCCTTTGACATCAAGGGAAAAGGGCGGATCAAAACCAATGCAAAGTTTTTCTCCTCATGTAGAAGGAAGCGTTCTGCAGATCTGATGTACACTGAAGTGACTAAGCTCCCCCTGAGCTCATGCTGAATATTCAAACATAATTTTCTCCCTACACACTCTCCCCCTTTTCTGATCCCACTCATGTAGAAGAAGAGCACTGTAGATCTGATGTGTACTGAAATTACCATGCTCCTCCTGAGTTCATGCTGAAAGGTCATCCATATGTTTCAATGAAGTACATGACTCTATGACCTTCCTATCACCAAAAGACTCATACTTACATCAAAGATCCAACCAAGTGGATTTACATATAAGACTCAAGTACCCAACCAAGTGGGTTTACACATTTCAACTCAGCTACCCAACCAAGTGGGTTTATAACAATTTTACATCATGGGTCTCACAAGACCTTTTCATCAAATTACAAGTATGACCATTTATGACCAACAACAGAAAGACCTTAAGAAAGAGAACATATTTCAGAACCACTATAATGCCAACAATGCATTATACTCAGCAAGGCTAATTCTCCCCCTGAATTTGTGCATCCAAACATCCTTTCCATATGATTAAGGCTCCCCCTTAGTTTAAGCACCCTGAACACTTTCAACTTTAAAACAACAGAGATTGAAATAGTATTATAAGAACTGGAACACCACCAGAGATACCAGAGATACCAAACAGCACTGTAGCTGTGCTGAAGAAAGCTGACCCCAAACAGAAATTTGTCAGCAATCATACATACACGGTTTTATGTGAATGAACTCGCGTATATACGCAACTTTGTTTCATGAAATCCACGTATCCAATACCATCTTCTATATTTTAACCAGGTCTGATCCTCTATGAGGCAAAGACAGTGCTCAGCTTCTTTCTGAGAAATTTTAATGCTTCCCTGGAATACAGATAGATAGAACAATGTGGTTGTGTCTTCAAGCGTCATTCAATGGTTGTAGCTTAAGCACATTAGTAACCAAGCCTTCAGATTCTTTGTAGCATCAATACATTCTTTCCAAGAGAATTTATCATACCAGAACAACACCTTCAAATATGAGTCCAGCAATCATCCATGTGGTCCAATATCATCAAGATCTTCAAGATTTAACATGATGAAGCATATGTAGGGAAAAAGGTCTCAACCATAGTAACAAATTCTACATGATCTATTCTTATCTCTGAGTCATAAGACTTCCAATTTCATCCAACAGATAAACTTCGGAAAACAGTAAACAAGGCTCATAATAACCTATGTATCAAGCCATCATGAGTATCACAATAACCAAAGAATAAGCAGCCATAGTGCCAACAATGCAATCATTAGTATTCAACCTACTGCTTCCCCTAAACCAGTGCTCCTCAGAGACTTCAACCAGCATCAGAGATACCAAACAGATTGTGCTGAAGACATGCTGACCCAGAAAATTTCTCAGCAACCACACATACGCAGTTTTTTGTGTAATAACTCGCGTATATACGCGACTGTATCCAAGGAAATCCGCGTATACAAATTAATCTTCAGAAATTTGATCAACTCTGATTCTTGGCATAGCAGAGACTACTTCAAACTTATGTCTGAGAAATTGTTTCTTTGCTGAACCAATTGTTTGCTGAACCCATATTCCTAATCAGGACTCGATAAAGAATGCACCACTACTAGTTCCTTTTCAATCTATGTTTCCATCATCATCATAGTGACTTTCTGTTGAAGTCAACTATCAAATCAATCTCTTGTCTTCATTTCTTCTTTGTAGAAACATATGTGGGTATCATCATGAAATATAGCATGAGCAAACACCATAGCCTTGTATCATCAAATATCTGAGAGAAGAAAGATAAGACAATGTATTCATGACTTCAAGTGTCATCCAACAGGTGTAGCATGAGAACATCAGTAATCAAGCCTTCAGACCTTATCGCAGTATCAACATATTCTTCCCAAGAGGAATTATCATATTAGAGAAACTTTTTCAATAGTCAATATGTGTCAAGCAGTCAACCAAGTGATCTGATATCACCAATATCTTCAAGATTTAACATGCGTTCTACATGCTCTATCCTCATATCTGAAACAAAAGACTTTCATCTTATCCATGTGTGAAAACAAAAGATACTCTTCACCAAAAAACAAACAGGGCTTACTCATAATCTCATCATAATAAACCATGAATCATGTCATCATCATTGAGAAATAAACTGATACAATGCCAATAATACAATCACTAATAGTCAAACTGATGCTCCCCCTGAACCTCTGCTTCTGATCTTCAGCTGTCATCCCAATTCTCTTATCATTAATTCATATGCAACTATGTCTGCTGTAACTCTTGTGTATACGCGACTTTTCTTCATCGAACCCGCGTATGGAAAGTGAAGCATAGAAATTTTCAAATCTTCATCTCCCCCTGAATTTTTTCCTTCTGTTCCTATCTTTTCTTCACACCAGATGCACTGTCAGAAATACACATACCCAGAATTATCAAAACAATCATGGAAATCACCATACATCTCTCCCCCTGTCATGATACATTACTAATCCCTATAATGTTTCTCACATCATTCCTGCAGTCAATAAGAGAAGTAAGCTTTAGAAGCGTATGATTGCAGTAGGGTCAATATTCCCTACGTTTCTGACCGGTCCTCCTTCTTTCTCCAAATTTGCTTGAACTTTCTAATTGTGTGCTGGAGATTGTCAACTTTCCCAGATCTGTTCATCCTGCATTCTTTTTCTATATGTCCATACTTGTTACAAGCATAACATCTCATGTGGCCAGAGAAATAAGTATAAGAATCATAATGAGCTTTTCTATTCTTCCTTCTATTGCAATCAATAGTTTTGTGACCATACTTGTTGCATGAAAAGCAATATCCCTTGAAGAAACTAGAGTACCTTTCTATGTAGGATCTGTTAGTTTGTGGCTGAAACAATCTGCAATTTGCTACAACATGCCCATAATCATGACAATTAAAGCATTCGACATTATTGAATGATTTCCTTTCAGAATTCATGATTGTAGGTTGACCTTTAGTTTCTTCCAACACTTCAGGTTTTGTTTTTACATCCTTTGAATCTTTAGCACTTCGTTGTGAACTAGATTCTACTTTGACCGTTTCATGAAAACCCAGACCAATTTTGATAGAAGGAGACCTTTGAATACTAAGAATATTGTCCAAAATCTTAGTACTATCTTGAAACCTCAAAATTTTATCCTTTTCTTCTAATTTACCTTTGAGAATGTTTACCTCAACCTCCAAGCCTTGGCATTGCTTCTTCATGCTTTCTTCTTTCCGTCTTCCATCTTCTATTTGAATATTCAATTTTGAAATTTCTTCTTTCAACCCATTTTCTTGTTCTTCACATGCTTGTAGAAGTTCTTCACTCTCCTTATATTATTCCTTTTTGAGAGAGATTATTTTCGCTTCAAGTTCTTCATTTGTCTTAGTTGATTTTTCCAGATCTACTTTCAGAGAGATGTTTTCAGCTTCAAGTCCTTCATTCTTCTTGTTTGATTTTTCCAGGTCTACTTTCAGAGAGATGTTTTCAGCTTCAAGTCTTTCATTCTTGTTGTTTGATTTTTCGAGATCTACTTTCAGAGAGATGTTTTCAGCTTCAAGTCTTTCATTCTTCTTATTTGATTTTTCCCGATCTTCTTTGAGGGAGACGATTTCTGCTTCAAGTCCTTTACTTTGATTGGATACATTATCATGCATCCTTTTCAGTCTAGAGATCAACTCTTTGTAGGCAGATTCCCTCTCATTGAATATTATTTTTTATCTTTGATAGCTTCTTCTAGGTCCATAGCATTACTTTCACTATCTACACCATTGTTTGCACAAAGAAGATTATCACAAGGACCCCAATCACTATCTGATTCATCTTCTTCAATTTCTACGATACATGCTTTCTGAGACATATTCTTGCTTTGAGTAGCCTTCTTCTTTTGCTTCTTTCCCATTGTGATGGATCTCCTTCAAGCGATCAAGCTTCTGCAGAAGAACCTGCTCTGATACCAATTGTTGGGAAAAATACTGAGAGGGGGAGGGGGGGGGGGTGAATCAGTATTTACTGCATATTCAAACATTTTAATTTTTCTTGCTTCTAAAACCCATTTGCTACTTTCTTGATACAGACTCGCGTATATATGCGGATACCCTTTATGAAACTCGCGTATACACATAGATCTAATTATGTCATTAATTCTTCACTTATAACATTCCATCATTCATTCATCAGATGTTCAATAAATAGTAAACATGTGCAGTAAGAACAGAATAAACCATCACACAAAGCATCACACATGAACACCAGGATTTTAGGTGGAAACCCAAGTCGGGAGAAAACACCCGCTGCCGTTTCTCAGCCTTCAATATTTTATTATAGAGAAAATATCTTACAACATATGTGCTGGTGCAGACTCCTACCAGCACGCAGGCACCCACCTGCGCTCGTTTACCAGCCTCTCTGGAAGGGAGCACCAATCCCTCGACTAGTTTACACCGACCTGTTCATAGTGGGCTCACCAACCCCACAACTCTCATTTACCGGCCCCACTCTGCGGAAGGGCTACAACCCACGAAGGCTACAACCCTCAGCACCTCTATGGACCACGTTTCATCAATTTTCACACTAGATCAAAAGCTTCCTTTAGGACACCACTTGCAGGCAACATTTCATCATATTTTCAAACTGGACCCTTTCCATACTTTTAAGCACAGTCAACCATGAAACAGATACATATAACTCACTGACAGATATCAGTAAACTAGCAGAACAGATCAGACATTTCTTACCATAGACTTCAGCAAACCCTAGTTTGCATACGCGCTTTCCTTTCACTGATATCGCGTATACACGCGCTTCCATTCACATAAACCTGCGTATACATCTGCACATAAATTTCACTGCGCATACGCGCTTTTTCTTCAACGAAGCCGCATATATACGCGCTTCCTCTGTGGCGAACTAGCATATGGTTCTTCAGACATTTAGGTCATTGCAATTCTTCAGAACAGATACATCACACAGATTTTACCCTTTACTTCAGACAGATGTTCGCCTCTTCTCAGATCTCGTCATTCCATAAACGAGATCTAGCAAGTACAAATACAATCATTCCATAAACAGGTCTAGCAAGTACAAATACATTTCAGATCTAGATACCCTTCTTCATCATTTTCTTCATTGGTGCATCATGCATTCATATCTATCATTCAACTGTAACCCTTTCCATTCAGATATACTTCAGAGAGAAGTATTCATTCAAGCTCAGATATCTTGCCCCCACGCTCATACTTTTCACAATGAATTTCTTCTCCTTATATAGGTTTACCCTTTTTCAATACCATGAGCCAAAACCACATTACTTTCGATGGTATTCCTGGACGGGGTCACATAGTCGAATCATTACTCAATACAATGGGTCAATACCATGGTGTTTACCCCTGGTTTTGCACTTTATGAGCGCTTTTTCCCATACGCAACTTGGAACGTTATTTCCCGCATGCATACGCGACTTCTCCTAAACAAATCCGCGTATGCCTTGAGACATACCCTTTTCATCATGCTTTGACACATACTGACAATTCTTCCATCATTACATTCTGTACTTCACTGTAGATCCATCAGATTTTCATCATTTAACAAGTTCATCAAGACATATTCTATCAAGCACAACTTCAGCAAGTAGGTTGCCATTATCTTCATCAAGTGGGTTGTCATTCAAGGACAGCGCTCTATCAAGTGGGTTGTCATCAAGGAAAAAACTCTGCATCATATTGCCAACAATATCATATCACATCAGATTTACATCATTTACCAAGTCTATCAAGTCAAGAATAACTTCATTAGGTGGATTGCCATTAAGGACAACACATGTCAACAATCTTATGTCTTCATCTTCATTCAGTGGGTTGCCATCAAGGACAACACTCTGCATCATATTGCCAACAACATATATCGTGTTCGAAAAGGAAAATCAACTTACCACCTTTAAAATACGTGAATGCCATTAGTGGGTTATAAAACCCGCTTTCACTGTTCACAGTTTTGCTTCGGGTTCCGTCTGCCTCAAGGTTCCTCTTCTTTCTTTTGCGTTCAATTCCGCTTCTTTGTATTTCTTTTAAACGGCTCGCCTTAACCTTCATCACATTTTTTCTTCATATGTTAACCTCTGCTGCCTTAACATGGCACATACCTGGTCCAACTCCACTCTCATTTTCATTAACCAGGGTTAACGCTCTTCCATCTCATTCCAGCTACTCTGATGCAACTCTCCTCAGCACCTTTGAAATCCATTTGATTTCGCTCCTCTTCGGTGTTTGTTCTGATTCTTCCATCCACTTTTGTGTGCTTTCGCCGTGATAAACCTAAAACTTCACACCCTATGCAACTAGTGTTGACACTAAGTCAAAATTACCATGTTTCAGTGATTTCAAACCCTACAGCATGTGTTCGACTCCTTACTCTTGCTTATTAACGACCTTCAATACGTCTGATTCAATTCAGAAAACTAGACACATTCAGCCATTACATTATCATGACTGCCGATTTCTACAAGGATGCAGAGAGTGCAATCAAAAACCAACTCACAGAATTCTATGCATACAGTTAATCATCAAGTTCCATCACACAGGGTTATACAATTTGTGGCTTTCTACTGTGATTCAATGATACTGTTCCACCATTATAATTAGAATGGAATCACCATAGGCTATTCAAAATCCCATCCATAAGAATCAAGCAGACCTGCGCTCTCATCACTGGATATACAAACAAACCTTTAAAAAAAAGTACAAAGTCTTGCACATGTAATATTGTAATACTTCAGTTCCATGGTGCTCTGCTACACTGCTTCTTTGCTTCTTTGCTAACTCTGCTGCTCTCTTTTGCTCCTTTTCTTCTCTTCTTCTTTGCTGTCTCAGCTACCTCTCTGCTTCTTTCTTTGCTTCATATGTTTCCTTTGATGTCTCTGCTGCATCTCTACCTTTGCTGCTTATCTATTGTTCCTTTATGCTCCTTTTTATGCTTTATTACTGCTACCTCCCTGCTACTTTTATTTTCTCTTTGCCTTGTTGCTATTTCAAGTGCTTCTCCTTTGCCATCTCCTTTTCCATCAATGAAAAAATTTCCAACAGTCTCCCCCTTTGGCATTGATGGCAACACATCCTCTGCTCCTTGTTTTGCTTGCTTTTCCTCCCCCTTTGACATCAATGGTAAATGGTTTCACATCTCCTAGTGTGGATTCTATCTTTGCATTTCCTCTCTCTGAATTGTGTTTAGGACCTTCTTCTTTTGACTTTGTACCCTGCTGCTCCAAACTGGTGTACAAGAGTTGTTGAGAGAACACTTTTGAGGATTATTGAACTTGAATATACACTGTAAGTTGATACACTCCAAAGCATAGACTCCTTGCACTTGTATAGAGTGTAGGTGATGATAGAAAAATTCTATATAGTCTGACTTATATAATCTGAGATGCATTCTTGGACCAAAAAATAAAATACTGAGAATGCTTCAAATATACTTCTCTCTAGTATGATCTTCATCAGAAATCCATATCTGTTGAGGAAGTTGTAGTTGGAATATGTCTTCTTCTGCAATACTCATCTGCAATACCACACCTGTTCAATTATGGTGATGATGCCAATATATCTTTTATAGCTGAGGTTCACCTTTCCTGCCTGTTGGTGGTGATATGAGCTAGGTTTTTGACAAGGATATTACACTTTATGGCTGAAAGGTCCTTGTTACTGATGTGATCAATGAGTCAAGCCAGAGTTTACAACTTATTGTGAGATCAAATGATTTTACTGCTTGCACACTGCACTTTCAAAACAAACCCTTGAGGCTAGGTACATTCAATGTATTGTTTAGTCTCACTTATCAACCATGCAATTTTCTTCATTATATAAGAGGGTATGTATGTCAATGATCAATCTCTCTTTAAATGTGAATTACCACCAAATCCTTTATGCTGAAGTAGGATTTGGATGAATATTGAAAAATTCTTGAGTTTCAAATGTAATATCAACACAGCTAGTCCTTCATACTTCAGATACCTTAAATGTTCTGTCATGATGATCTTCCACAAAAAAATATTCAAGATGTTTAATTGAAATCTCAGCAAAAAGACTTCACATAGTTTTATGAATGATCTTAAGAGAGAATCCTTGACGATATATATGTACTGTATTCTGGAAGGCATGCAATTATATATAGAAAAAATATATTTCTTCAAAGCTCAATATAATGCTTCAAGAGTAAAAAAAATATTGATCCTTTAGTACTGCTACTGACCTTTTCATGCTGAATGCAGATAACGCTGGGAATACTAGCTTGATGTAATTTTTCCATAATCCTTTGATCCTAAGGACCTGTACCATACTGTTGCTCCACTGATAACACCTGGTATTTTGTTGATAGGCATGATGCTTGTAAAAAATACCAATTTCTACTCCTTTTACTTTAGCTCACATATGAATCCATAGTTAAAACAACTTTCACAGTTTCTACTATTGAGCTCTCCACTATTCTCAACATCAATATACTAAATCTGATCTTGGCATCATTAACCATTTTCTTTTTCTGTCATTCTGTTCAAAGGAAAGCCATTGCAAGTTCTTTTCTAGGACTGTTCCAGAATCATTGCTGCTTATAATCAAATCAACTATTCTAATATAAAGATCTTCGGGAAGACATCTTCAATTTCTTTACTATGAATCTTCATGGGCTGATCACTTAGAGACTTATCACTCTCTTAACTACCTACCTCCAAGGGGACTTTTCATAGATGAATGTTGTCATGACATAATGATCATAGGCACTTCTCTTAATAATCCTTCTTAATGTGATTCATTTGTTAATTATAGCATTATGATGCACAATGTGATCATCACTTAATGTGCTGATTTTTCCTTAGCTTACATGTTCATGGCTGATGTTCTCTCTACCACCAAGGCTTCTTGTTGTCTTCTCTTCTTCCATCAATCTATCAGCTATTTAATACTTCAGATGATCTTATTCCTCTATAGTTCTCTGTTAGAGGAATTTTCATTTCCCTTCCTGATCTTATAACTGATTTCATTCCAAGGAGCTCTTCTTAAAATACTTTCATGGGGACTATTTATGAACTGCTCTCCCCCTGCGATGTTGCTTCATATTTGTCACCAGTTGGATATTTATTTTGTTTCCTAGAGCATCTCCCCCTGAGACTATGATAGATTCATTATGTTATAGAGGTAACACGCTCCCCCTTTCTCTTTTCCTTCCATACTTTATTAGGGTTATTCATAATGTTTGCATTTCTTTTTTATTCATAACTTTGATTGATTTGATTAGATTCCATCATCTGTCTAGACCTCTTTAATATATATGCCAGTTTACAGTCTTTTTCTTTGTGACCAAGCTTGAGGCCTACATAACATCTTATTTTACCAAGGTATTTTTGAGCCGATGTATAATATTTTGTTCCTCTTTTTTAACGCATTTTGCATTCAATAGATTTATGTCCAAAATTATTGCATGCATAACAGAATCCATGGAAATGATTTGTGTACCTGGTGAAAGATTGTCTTTTCCATTTGCTTGCTTGAGGTAGTCTTCTCATTTGCTGCATCTTTGATGGTTGAAGTTGATAGGCCTTGTCTTACATTGTGCTACAATATGTCCTAGTTTATGACAAGAAAAACATGTGATATTTTTCATAGGAGGAAAGAACCTCCTTTGACATCTTCCAAATTTATTCACTTCATAATCAAGAGTGTATGAGCCTTTTTTAGCCGATTGTTTCATCTTTTTATTATCTATCCTTTCATGTTGCTACTTTTTTTTGTTTGTTTCTTCACAAATCTTGTTCTTGCTGGCTTCTGCTCCTACAGGAATCTTTTGAGCTGCTTCATTATCCTTTACAACTTTTACAAAGATGATATTCTTGTTATCTTCTACCTTGGACTTACTGGTTTCTCCTTCATATCCTATCCCAACCTTTATGAGGGGTGACCTTTGAGAATTTATCATCTTTTTGAATTGTCCAGCGCTTTTCATTAGAGGAATATTCATTAATAATTCTATTTGGGCTTTTTCTAATTTCTTTCATAGGCACACTATTTCTTGTTCCAATTTTTCACATTCCAGACTTTTCTCTCTCATTTGTTGCAGCAAAGTGTCTTTTACTTTCTTTGCTTCTTCGAGTTGTGTCTTTAGGCCAACAATTTCTTTCTTATCTTCATATTCCTTCTCATCACATATTTGCACCATTGTCTTAAGTTCTTTTTTTTCATTCTTCAATATTTCTATTTCAGTCAAGGTTGTGTCAGGTTTGGCTTTTTCCTCAGCTGCAATTTCTTCATGGTTCTTACTTCCATTCACACTAGCAGGTACCTCATTTGATTGAACAGTTTCCTGTTGACCTAAATTTTTCTTCTTCTTAATTCTCTTCTCCTTCTTGACAGTGTAGTCCTTAGTGTCTACTCCATGCATGAAATGCAATCTATCCTAAATTTATTTTGCAGAGGTTAAATCCATTATTAACTCAAGATCCTTGTTATGAAGACTGTTGAATATCACACATTTTTCCTTGGCATTCCTATGTTGTTCTTGCACCAACGAAGAGTCTGTGTAGTGACCATCACATACAAGTTTCCATACCTCAGGTTCATAAGCCAATAATCCTGTTTTAACCTTATCTCTCCATTCAGGAAAGTTTTTTGTATTTAACACAGGTACATTTTGATAGTCCATGACTCAACTAGATCTCCTTCAAGATATTGGGCTTGCACCAAAGGAATGTGCTCTGATACCAACTATTGAACCCTTAGTTAAACTGAGAGGGGGGGGTGAATTAGTTTAACACATTCATGGACTTTTAAAATTTTTTCATTAAAAATTATTTACACCTTCATTTCATGTTCAACTTAATATGTGAGTAATCTTAGAATGTGAGCAGCAAGTATTAATATAATGTAACAACAAACTTAATATGAGAGCAACAAGTATTAAGCAGATGAGATAAACCATATCAACATATAAATATCATGCACAGAGACACCAGATATAAGTGGAAACCCATAAAGGGAGAAAACCAGATCTTATTATTGTTGTGATGTAAAGGCAAGCTCCAACTCCCTCTGACCACCGATTTTCTGTAGGCTCTGACCCACAGGAGGCTCCTACCTCAATTCTACAAGTTACAACTTGCAAGGAAGATCCAACTCCCATCAATTTTCTACAGGCACCAACCTACAGGAGGCTCCAACCTCAGCCAGCTACAAATGAAATTTATCAACCTACAAATTGATGTGGAAGCACCAAATCCCATCTATTTTCCATAGGCACCAACCTGCAGGAGGCTCCAACCTTAGTCAGCTACAACTGACATCTATCAAGCTACAACTTGATAGGGAAGCTCCAACTTTCTTACTCTTTCAAAAGAAAACACTTGTTGATTTACCTTGGATATCAACTCTGTTTTTTTCCTTCTTTTCTGTTGTCCATCAATCCTCATATCTACCCTGTATCATCTCTGCATATTCTCAGATTCTCTATCAGCTCCTTCTTCTTCTCCGCCTCATTGCTTCATTTCTGCATTCTCTAACCTCTCTAACCTCTCTAACCTCTCTATGCATATCTATGAGATATTATTAATAGAAATTTCCTTATGACTGTTAGGATTCCTCAAGGAATTTGAAATGGACAGCCATGCCTCTTTGCCTTCCGCCTTCTCATTTCTTTTACCAGCTCATTCATAAAAAATATAACAATATGTACTAATTTCAATATTATGGTGGGATTTTTGTTTTCCTACCAGAGACTTGCCAAGGCATCACAAAAAATATAAAATCAATTAAAACATTTACATTCACATTTTTAGTTACATATATAAATTTCACTCAGCCCTTTTTCTGGCCTTTGGCTTTGCTGGTTTTGTCTTTTCTGCCACTGTTAAGTAAATGTTCTGCATACTTCTATTGTTCACTACCTTTTTCAGTTTCTGCACACTCTCTTGCGTTCTGTGTATGTACACCTGTCAAGCCCACATTTTCATTCCTGTACATATTCACCTATTCACTGCAATTTTGAATCTGCTGTATATATAACAGTTTTACCAGTTTAGTTCCCCAATAACTCTCGAAGTCTTATGCATATAAAGATTCCTCTCCATTCATTTTTCTGTGTTGGCAATTAAATCAATGTATGTGGAGGTTTTTCTTTTCACATCTGATGGTTATCAAAACAACATTCCCCAAATTTCAAATCTGAGCCAATTTAACTCACATTCTGGCAAATATAAAACTATGCGAAAGCTTTCTACTAGTATAGGTTATAGAACCATATATATCGGGACCCACATATTCCAAAGTATTCACCCTTAATTTATTTCGAAATGAGATGAATCATTTAATAGGCTTACCACGGACCCTTTGAGTTAATTTCCTCTTGGCGTTGTATTCATTTCTCAATACACCACCATATCATTTGTAAACAAATAAACATAAATCACGTCCGCCGCTACATTTCAATCATACCATTCATATATGAAATATATCACCATCCCCACATCAAACGTTATGAAACAAGTAAGCTTTGGAATTTATTAAGATCCCGACAAATATTAAAGTTTGGCTGGGTCCCACATCAATCATACTTTCATTGGTTGACATCGTTAAACCCGAGGTAATTATATATCATGTCTTTAGTCCAATGTTATGAAACCTTTATAACTACCTTTTATTTCCACTTTAACTAACATTTATAATTAAAATGAAAAATTTGGACCAAATACCATTTTGTAACTTATTCGAATTAGTATTCGAATTCTATGGTTAATTCCATAATCTAATTCTCGCCTCACCAGAATTTACTTATCTTTGTGTTAAATTCTTCATGTAATGAATATGGCGTATCCTCCAAGGTATGAACCCTGCCAACACTTCATATTACATTCATCATCACTGTATGGCATCATATTATATATATTAAGGTTTGACTATATGTAACATTGGACCCACCTCATACAACCTTTAATTCTATCACAGTTTATTAACTTTCATCTCTCAAACAACCATCGCATCAAAAATAATGCAACCAGGCCCACATATTCTTTAATCATCGAATAGATCGGATGATCAACTGCTTATCATGTTCCAAAAATCATTTGAATACTCATCTGATGGATCTCGCGAGATATCGCGCAATTAAAATGCTCGAGGGTTAAAACTCAAAATTTGCATGATATAAACGGTTTTTGAAAACCACTTATGGCCACGTGTCATCCAATAACATATATCGCATTTGAAAAGGCAAATCCACTTATAAAAAACGTGAATACCATTAGTGGGTTATAAAACCCACTTTCACTGTTCACAGTTTCGCTCCGGGTTCCGTCCGCCTCAATGTTCCGCTTCTTGCTTTCGCGTTCAATTCCACTTCTTTGTATTTATTTTAAACGGCTTGCCTTAACCTTCATCACATTGTTTCTTCATATGTTAAGCTCTGCCGCCTTAACATGGCACATACCTAGTCCAACTCTACTCTCATTTTCATTGACCAGGGTTAACACTCTTCCATCTCGTTCCAGCCACTCTGATGCAACTCTACTCCTCAACACCTTTGAAATCCATTTGATTTCGCTCCTCTCTAGCATTTGTTCCAATTATTCCATCCACTTTTGTGTGCTTTCGCTGTGATAAACTTGAAACTTCACACCCTATGCAACCAGTGTTGACACTAAGTCAACATTACCACGTTTCAGTGATTTCAAACCCTATAGCATGTGTTCGACTCCTTACTCTTGCTTATTAATGGCCTTTACTATGCCTGATTCAATTCAGAAAACCAGACACATTCAACCATTACATTATCATGACTACCGATTTCTACAAGGATGCACAGAGTGCAATCAAAACCCAACTCACAGAATTCTATGCATACAGTTAATCATTGAGTTCCATCACATAGGGTTATACAATTTGTGCCTTTCTACTTTGATTCAATGATATTGTTCCACCGTTATAATTACAACGGAATCACCATAGGCTATTCAAAACCCCATCCATAAGAATGAAATAGACCTGCACTCTCATCACTGGATATACAAACAGACCTTTAAAACAAAGTACAGAGTCTTGCTCATGTAATACTATAATACTTCAATTCCATGTCCCTCTGCTACACTGCTTATTTGCTTCTTTGCTAACTCTGCTGCTCTCTTTTGCTGCTTCTTTTCTTCTCTACTTTTTTGTTGTCTCAGCTACCTCTCAGCTTCTTTCTTTGCTTCATATGTTTCCTCTGATATCTCTGCTGCATTTCTACCTTTGCTGCTTACCTATTGTTCCTTTGTGCTCCTTTTTATGCTTTCCTACTGCTGCCTCCCTGCTACTTTGCTTTTCTCTTTGCCTTGTTGTTGTTTCAGGTGCTCCTCCTTTGCCATCTCCTTTTCCATCAATGACAACATTTCCAACACTCACCCAACCCGACCCGCCCAAACGTTTTTCCTTGGGTACCCTCACATGACCCAACACAACCCATCCCAGACGCATTCCTTGGGTGCCATCACACAACTCGACCCGACTCAACACACTCAAACACGTTTCCTTGGGTGCCCTCACAGTATGGCACGACCCAACCCAACCTGACCTGAACGCATTTCCTTGGGCGCCATCACACAACCCCATGCGACCCACTCTTCCTGAACGTCGAAGGCACGAGGGACCAAATGACCAACAGGTCACATGAACGTGCACAAGGCACTTAGGAAATCATAACCTAGCATTTTTTATACAAAATCCCTCACACAATCCAACCTAAATGCTTTTCCCGTGGTACCATCACATGGCATGACTCGTCTAGCCCGAACGAAGGAACGAGGGAGAAAATGGAAAACAGATCACACAAACATGCACAAGGAACATAGGCGGTCACAACTTAGCATTTTTGATACGGCCACCCTCACATGACCCAACAGGACCCAACCTGCTCGAACGTGTTCTCCTAAGAACCCTCACACGACCCAACCTGACTCAACCCGCTCGAATGTATTTCCGTGGAAATCCTCACATGACTCGACCTAAGTCGCTCTGACCCACCCAAACGCATTTCCTTGGGTGCCCTCACATGGCACGACCTAACCTGACCCGCCCGAATGCGCTTCCTTAGGTGACCTCACACAACTCGACCCACATGAATGCATTTCCTTGGGTGCCCTAACGCGAATCGACCCGACCTGACCTGCCTGAACTTGTTTTCCTGGGCACCCTCACACGACCTGACCTGACCTAACTTGACCCGCCTGAACGCGTTTCCTTGGGAATCCTCACACAACACAGCCTAACTTAAACCACCTAAATGCATTTCCCTAGGTGGCCTCACTTCACATGACACAGCTCAACCTGACCCGACCTGCCCGAATGCATTTCCTTAGGTTCCCTCACATGACCCAACACAAATCGACCCGGACGCATTCCTTGGGCGCCCTCACATGACCCGAATTGACCCGACCTTACCGAATGTCTTTCCTTGGGTGCCCTCACAATACGGCATGACCCGACCAGACCCGACCTGACATTACCCACCTTGGGTGCCCTCACACAACCCAACCCGCTCAAATGTGTTTCCCTAATCACCCTCACATGACCCAACCAGACTTGCCCTGACTTTCCTGAATGTGTTTCCTTAGGTGCCTTCACACGACACGACCTGACCTGACCCACCCGAACACGTGTCCTTAGGTGCCCTCACAGGACCCATCCTGACGTGCACAAACGCATTTCCATGGGTGCCCTCACATGACCTAACACGAACTGACTCGGCCCGGCCGAGTGTGTTTCCATAGGTGCCCTCACATGACCTAACCCAACTCAACCCTCCCGAACGTGTTTCCTCTGGTGCCCTCACACAACATGACCCGACCCGACCAGACCTGACTCACTCGAATGTGTTTTCATGGTCGCCCTCACACGACACGACCCAACCCAACCCGACCCACCCGAGTGCATTTCCTTGGGCGTCCTCACATGACACGACCTGCCCAAACACATTTCCTTGGGTAGCCTCACACCACATGACCCAACTTGACCCAGCGTGACATGCTCGAACCTGTTTCCTTGGGTGCCCTCACACGACTCAACACGAGCCAACCAAGACGTGTTCATTGTACACCCTCATGAGACCCGACCTGACTTGACCTACCCAAACATGTTTCCATGGGTGCCCTCATAGTACACCATGACCTGAACCGACCTGAACCAAACTGATTTCCTTGGGTGCCATCATATGAACCGACTCAACCTGACCCGCTCGAACGTCAAAGGAATGAGGGAGAAAATGACAAACAGGTTGCACGAATGTGCATAAGTCACACATGTGGTCAGAACTTAGCATTTTTGATATGGCCTCAATCAAACAATCTAGCCTGAATGCATTTCCTGTGGTGCCCTCACATAGCATGAACCTACTCGACCGAATGAAGGCAGGAGGGAGAAAACGGAAAATGGATTGCACAAACTTGCACAAGACAGATGGGCGGTCACAACTTAGCATTTTTTATACAACCACCCTCACAAGACCCATCTCAACCCAACCCGACCTGCTCGAACATTCTTCCCTAGGTGCCCTCACATGAGCCGACATGACTCGACCCACCCGAAAGTGTTTCCGTGGGTGTCCTCACATAGCATGACCAGACCTGACCAGCCCGAATTTTTTCTTTAGGTGGCCTCACACGACCTGACCCAACCCACACGAACGTGTTTCCTTGGGCGCCCTCACACGACCTTACTTGAACATACCTCGACCGTCAGAATGCATTTCTTTCGACGCCTTGACATGACCTCACCCGTCCCGACCCACCCGAACGCGTTTCCTCGGGAACCATCACACGACACGACCCAACCTGACCCAAACTGCTTGAACACGTTTCCTTGGGTGCCCTCACATGACCCGAGCTGACTCAACCCGTCCGAACGTGTTTCCTTGGGGACTGTCACACGACCTGAATTGATCCGACTTCACACGACCTGACTCGAAGATGTTGCTATTTCGACACTTTTTATGTAGTGTCGCTATTCCAATTCTTTTGGTAGTGTCACAAGCGCAATGTTTTTTGGGTGGTGTCGCTCTTCCGATGATGTCTATATTTCGACACATTTTTGGTAGTGTCACTATTCTGACACTTTTGGGTAGTGTCTCTATTCCAACACTTTTTGGGTAGTGTCGCTAGAGCAACGCTTTTGGCAGGATTAAAAAAATTGAGAAAAAATCAAGAAATTTCTAACAATAAGTCAAAATTGTTAGAACTAAATTGTCAGAAAATTGACCATATGCACTAGTGTTTGGAAGCTGGAGTATACTGATTAGATGGCAACCAGATAATTGGAAAATGGAACCTCAAACCAATCCATTAGACTCCATGATGTTTTATGTAGGAAAAATAGCAAGGTATCATTTCTAAATACCATGCAAATTTAGGAGCTCCAAAAGGTTCAGGTATCCTAACGGCTGATGACGTTAACATACACCTTTTCTGACAGCTATCCTAGGATTTTTCCTAACAAGTAATTTTTTTATTTTTATTTTTCTACACAAATAAGTGCACCATTTATAGGTTGCTAGCATCTATCGTTTTCATCCTTCAATCTGAAAAAAGGTATAATATCCATTCTAGATGTTTGTAGAGTTACAATGTTCCTTTCAAATGGTAAGTGGTCTATAATTTTTCTTGGTTCTCTTCGAACGTGTTGAAGACCTTCTTCCACTTAACATGATTGGTTTTGTAGGATGTAAAAGCTCTAAATTGAATGTCTCCCATGTATGGAACTGGGTTGAATGATTGATCATTGCCGAAGAAGTAATAATGCATATATAGTTTGCACATTATGTGTTGGTTCAGGACATCATGACCCCTTAAGATAAAAAAACTCTATCAAGTCTTCTACTCATGAGTGATCTCATGACGAATACTTTCCAAAAAAAAGAGTAAATATTGTTCAAGAATAAATAGGGCATATCTATGAGCATGGGTTCAACACGTTGTTACCTATTGTGCCAATGTGAACATTTCTTCTTTGTCAGTTTTCAGTATCTGCACCTATTCTTCCAGTTACTCCATTTTATTTTGTTGCTTCTCCTTCTTCTGCTTTTCTCTCCATATCTAGTCTATCTAGCTAGTAATAATATTGATGAATTGCTCGCGAATTCCTCTCACCCCTTCCTAGTGGGCTTCGAAAGGAATTATCCACTGTTGAAGTCAATATGCAAAAACCTGACACTTCTAAATATCTACAGCCAAAAAGAACTTTCGAGACTCAAATAAAAGCGCAAATAGCTTAGTTTGTGCAGGGGTGGAAGTTGTAAGCTTGTCCTTAGTCTACACTACCACTGCAATGGTTTTGGCCCCAAATTTTACAACGTTATTCTTGTACCTCCTCGTCCTCCTTTGTAAGCACAATCCACTTTCCTTAAGAGGAGGTCTTCTTCTTGCACATTGTTTGATGAATTCTTGTTTGACAGTGACCTCCTCCACTAGTCTTGCAGCTAGTGTGGGGTTTGGTGGGTTGACATCAACAAATTCATCAACTGGCTCTTCCTTTACGTTAATTTCCTCCACTTCCTGCTCAGCTTGGGGAGTAACCCTGTCATTTTATTCATCAGGTCTTGCAACCTCTAAATATTCCCTTGGCATTTTTGGAATCACTGCAGCCTCCTGCGAAGTAGTGCCTTCGACACCCTTTTCCTATGACTGCTCTACCACCCAACCACCTTCTTCCATCTGTTCAAAAAATGTTTCTAACCCTTGCAGGTTAGACTCAGCATAAAAATTATCCTCTAATGGCCCTGTAGATATGGCATCGACCATTACTTCCTCACTTTGTTCTTTAGATGGCACTGGTTCTTGTGTAAAATTTCTGACCTCTAAACCTTCAATTTTCTCAGTTTGTTCATCGGAAGATATTGGTGCCTTACTGACTGTATCAACCATTGTGTCCATAAGTGCTCCGAAAAATCTTAAAGTTGGGGGAGTGGATTTAATTTCAACCAAATTTCGAGGAGAAAAAAGTTTCTTTGCCACCTTCGGTAAAGACATAGGGAGCGGAGAATGAACAACACCTTCTTCAGTATTCATCATGACTACATTGCCTTCTTACTCATGTTCTCCTTTCCCATCCCCTCTATTCACTGGATGCTCTATGCTTCCTTCTATCTGTGCTTCTTCCAAATTTACCTCATGTTCAACAGTCGATACTGGTTCTTGTGGAACAGTGTCGACTGCAGAGCCCATTTCCTCCAAGGTTTCCTCATTCTTCTAAGCAAATCGTTCTAGTTATTGTGTGACAAGACCACTTGCAATTTCTTCCTCGGGTACCTCTTTCACTTGAACAGGTGATGTTGGTTCTTATGTTGCAGCACCACTTGTAAAATCTTCCATGGATTCCTTATTCAATTGAACAAGTGGTGTGGGTTTTTGCGTTGCAGCACCACTTGTCAATTATTCTGCTCATGACGATTCTCTTTGTAAATTTACAGTCAACACTAGTTCTTGTGGAACAACATCAACTAGATTCTCTCATGTCTCCATTTCTCCTATTTATTCTAGGCTAACAGGTGACGTTGTTTCTTATGGGGTGGCATCATCTGTGGTTTCTTTTGTTTCCATCGCTTCTGCTTCCTCATCCTCCCTTGTAGGCATCATAGCCTCAAGTTATTCTTACGCTAACTTAATGAATTGTGGATAAGACAAAATAGTTTGAGGTAGAGAAGGAACCACCAATAGTCTAGCCAGCCCATGGTTTGCAACGACTTCTAAAACCTTTTGAGAGCGATGGGAAGACTGTGCCATTATTTTAATACTCTTCCATAGGAAATAGGGAATATCCAAAGGATGAATATGTGAATGCTGAAACTGAAGGCATACAAGAAGCCTGAAGTGATATTTAAACAAAACAATGATCCATCCTTTGCAAGTGATATAATCATGAAAAAATATTCCAGCTTGGCCCATCAGTGCAAAAGATACTTATGATCATACCCCCTTCCTTTCAGGACCACCTTTTCTCCAACATGCAAAAACAATTCAGGGAACTCTGGAAAATCATATTTCCGAGATAACCATTTCTGCCCCACCTGTGGCAGCCCACTTGTTATCACAAAATCTTACCTTGATAGGTTGCTGATCAAGTAGACTCTGAGTAACTATTTAAAACCAGTCTCTTAGTTGAGGCTTAGCCTCCTCAACCTGAGAGGGCTCTCTCACTAGGTTTAAGATTTTGAATTAAGGATTAGATGGCTAAATCTAGGAATAAATTGGATAAAAGTGTATAACTGGTTGAATTACTGATCAACAAACATCCATTGGGCTATGGAGTCAAGGAATGTGTTGGGGTTCCCATGTTTTCGCCAGATTGGCAAGACCAAAAGATGAGACAACATCAGAACTGCTTTGGGGCCCTAGGATCTAGCCCTCCTGGACCCGGAGAGGGATCTCTCCAAATAGATCAAGAATGATATATCTTTGAAAGCTCAAATTGAGATATTAGGCTAGGTATGAAGCACAAATGGGGGGTTTAAATGATTTGGTTGGTTGGTTGCTGGGTTGGTCAGGAGATCATAGACTGAGAATGTAATGGGAGAAAGGAAACAGAACAGCAGGAGGCTTCAGCAAAGAGAATAGGCCAAGACAGTGCCATCCATTGGGCTATGGAGTCATGAAAGGATAATTACTTGCAACCACTAGCCAAGGCTTTCAAAGGGAAATTCATCTACACTAAAGGATCTTTTAGGCAGATGGAGGAATGGAACATTAAGGAGAGAAAGTTGAAGAAGGAAAGACAACCAATTTTTTGTCTATAGATTAGGTCAGAGGTCATTTAACTCCAGACCTGCTTGGGCATACTCGAAGGCAGCTCTCGAAGGGGCAAAAAGGGGCTGCTTATAGATCGTACCAGAGGTCATTTAACTCCAGGTCTGCTTTAGCAACTCCAAGGGAAAACATAGATAAGATTGATGAAGAAACATCCAAGCAGCAAACCCACAAGTTCATACATCAGCCAGTAGGCAATAACATCCACTGCACTGGTTAAACCACATGAATTCGCTCTTAGATAACACATAAAGTAGAAAAAATTACAGGTAGGGAGAGCAGGAAACACAGGGCACCTAGCAAGGGTGAATCCTATGTTATACTTCTGTTTCCTACCAGAAGAACATGAAATAGTATGAAAATGTAATTAACAGAGTTAGGAAAAACATCACCAATAGTAATAGACCAGGATCCTGTGAAAAGTGCTTTGATTAATTGATTAAAAACTAGTCATGTACACTGAGCTCAATGGCTAATACAGTCCAGAATTTCTCCTCCCAGCCTATTACATACAACTACTCTGCTACTCCCTCCCACGACTGTTCTAACAGTCAAGAATGAATACCTCTAACAGCAACTGCCACAGCAAGGCAACAACAACCTTTACAATGTGTTCTTCTGGATTCTTATAGGAAAAAATAGAGCAGAAGATGGTAGGTGAAGAATTAAATGAAGAATTAATGCTCATAAGAGGAGGAAGGCTGCAACCCATTCTGCTTTAAATCTGTGCAATTACTCCTGGTACTCTGGCTGCAGAACTACTGCCATTCTCTGTTGACTGGACAAACTGGTGAAATAATGATGCTAGGGTATCCATACTGTGTAACAAATGCTTCTTGATGATGTAGGACTACTGAAAGAGTGTATATCTTCATTCGAGGCACAATGTAGACTGAAAAATGATGTGTACCATGTCCTTTCATGGGAGAACACTCTGCTAATATGGAAAACCTGATAATATTATCTCTCTGTGCATAGGAACATCCAAGAGATCCACGGGGTCTTCCAAATATGTACCTTTGCCTTCTAAAAATCTCTGCAGAAGCTTATGAGTCCTCCATTTCCTGCCTCGAGCTCTCTGCTGACCTTGTCTGTGAATTTCCAGCTTCAATGGCACTGGAAGGTCGGTAAAGTTTAAAATCGGTCCTTTGATGAATTAATGGTGCAAGCAACCCTCCAAACGCTTCTTGTAACATCAAGCTCTGAATATAACCTCTGCACTTGGTCTTCATTGATCCCTCTATCACTATGATAGAGATCGCACATCATGGCGGTCATTTACTATTGAAAACCCTGCAACAACACAATATCTGTGAAGAAAACAATGGATGGGCAATGGATGATGTGGACGGATGGAGGAGATGGCCATGCAGGAGTGATGGAGGTGAAACTTGTAGAGGAAACAGTGAGAATCGCTCTAGTGGGGCTTAACGGTCTGCAGAGCGAATATACGTGGAAAACAAACGAAAACACATTAAAAAAAACGAAATGAACCGATTATACGTAATGGAATGGGTGCATGTACGGAGGGTGCACGTGGGGTGACGTGGAGTACGGTGAAGACACGTGGATGGATGATGTGGAGGCCGGGGCGACGGTGAAATGGTCAACGGTAGGCAGACGAATCTGGACCATTGATCGTGGCCGAGATTAACGGTGGGGGGACGACAGATGGCGGGCTATGGCACGAGCTATCACGTGCGCTACTTCATTAAACATCATGCATCTTGGGCAAGCGATGGCCATTGGATGGCCCGCTCCAGATCGGATGGTCGACAATCATTTCGTTGGGCACCCATGTCTGACAAATAATGCGCAGGGGATGATTTTAACGGGCGGGAAAAGTGGTTTGGGAATCGTACAGAAGGACACGTGTTGGGCGCTGAGTGGAATCGCTAGCCGATGAGGGAAAAACACCAACTACGCATGGGCGGTGCAGAATAAACCGACGGTTTTGAATAGTCCGCGGCGGGGACCACAAGGTGGACGGGCTCCACTCCGTCGATCTGTCGGGTGAATGGACGGTGGAGATGCGATCTAGGATTTGAACGTGTAAAACGAAGGAGGTAGCAGGGTCAACGAGGATCATCCGATCAATCAAGATCGACGGTCAGGAATGCCCCCGAAATGAATGGACCGTGAGCTGTTGATCTACGGGATAAAAACGGACGGTGGGGATGGACTGCGGGGGGGCCAAGGTGTACAGGCACGAGAATTTTGGAGCGACCCCCGTAGTGAATAATAACCGTTGATCGGGTTTTCCCACATCCCGAGGAGTCAACTACGGGGGCTCCATGGTTTGACTCTACGAACAGAGAAAAACCTCCGCAGGAAAAAGCCTTGGTCACGGTGCCATGCTATATGGGGCGGAAAGGCATGGGGCTAATGGACATGGGGGCTTAGCCCCATTATAAGGTCGCGAGTGGGTTTTCAACCCATTTCTAATGTATTTTGAGGCCCAAAGGGTAACGATAGGGAGATGGAGGGGGAAAATGGGGAAACAAAGGGTGTGGGAAAAATTTGAAGGGGATTTCGGAGGGGTTTAGAGGGTTGATAGGGGGAAATAGAGGGGAGCAGAGACACTTTGACAGAAGGAGAAAAAATGAAAAAGGGACACTTTGCAGGGGTACAAGGGATAAATGAATGCTTTGAGATAGGGAAACGACAGAGGGGATTTGTATAAGGCAAAGCACATAGAGACCTCAAGGATGATGTGTCTTCAAGGGAGATGCATTCCTTGAAGGTCTCCAGAATGACATAGCCCTCGAGCTTGCTTGTCAAGAATTTCATAGGGGGGGGCTAATAGTGGCTCCACATGGGGATGGCTTCTTCTTGAAGGAGGCAAGACACCAGAAATGATCTTTGGAGTAGGCCAGTCGCCTGCTGCTTGGCACATCCCTTTTCTTTGATCAGCTGCCACAATATGAATATGTTACATTAGCAGAAACATTTTTTCCCAACCAGTCTACCTACCCTTACTACAATCCTAGAATTTTTTCTTCCTTTACGGTGCATTTGAGCTAGCAGACCCTTTACATCATTTTATTTGAAAACAAGAAAACAAACCTATTCTACTTATACCCTTATTGCTCCATGAGACTAGGTTAGACTATTGGTCTCACATGTTACTCTACCTACACTACTACCTGCTAGGATTATACTGTCTAGCAGTTTTCTTCTCTACATTCTAAGACAGGAATTGAAACAACTAACTACATGTTCATAGACTGAGCTTTATTGAGCTTTTCCTACCTACCCTACTCTACTGAAATATTTACAAGTCTAGCTTACAAACATTGTCTTCCAATGTAACCAGTCCATCAGATGATCCCATGGCTGATCCTTCTTGCTCAACTCCTTGAGCATGCTAGATAGGTAGGGAAACTCCCATTCTTTTTGTTCAATAATAGCAGCCTTGAAAAATTTTCCTTTTGTCTGCAACATGCTTCTCAACAAGACCCTTGATCCTTCTTCAAATGTAAGCAGGAAATGTGCATAAGGATCATGAAAAGATACCTGGCTAGGAATATTTGACAGGTTGGCTTCGACCAGGATCTCTTCTTCTTCCACTGGCTCAAGAATGAGACTCTCTTGAGAAAGAGAATCTCCTTCATCTGCTTCACTTTCTGAACTGGAGGACTCATCATATATGGCAGTGCTGTCCTCTTGGAGCTCTGATATATTCTGCTCTTGTGTGCTAAGCTCTGTGAAGAGATCCATGTATTCTTGAGTAGGTTCTTGTTCCATTTCCTCCTCTTTTTCAAGAGGAAGCTCGTTATTCACATCCTGCTCAAGAGCCTCTTCTTTGTTTTCCTCTTCATCATCTAAGATGAAACGCTGCTGACCTCCAATCATGTGAAAACCATTACTGATGAGTTGTGATGGAGTGAAGCAAAGATCTAGAGATCCTTCACCCTGTTCTGAACTCTTAAAGCTTTCTTCATCAGTATCATAAATAGATTGCATTGGCTCATTACTCTCTGGAAGTAAATGGAAATGATTTTCCTCCCATAAATCTACTGACGATGACCCTGCAAGACCATCTTCCGTTTGGGGAACATCATCATCAGATAGATCAAAAATAGGGGAATCAGGAATGTAAGTAATGTCACCAACCGGATACACTGGATTGTCAGCAAATTTCTCTTCATTCTGATTTACATGTGAGCTTTCCAACTCTGTACAATAAAGCTCATCAGATGAATGGACAAGAATTTTTGATATGTAAAAAATTTCAGGGGCTGGCTGTCTATTGATGATTTGATCTATTTCTTCCTCTGTCAAAGGGGAGGATGGTCTTGTGTCCCTTTTTGCAGTAGTGCAGCATCTCTCTGTTTCCTCTGAAGACTAGATTTGAGGCAGGGTGTCATCTTGAGCCTCAACTATCAGGGATGATAAATCAGCATCTAAATTTTCAGGAATACCTTGAAGAATGTCCACAGTCTCTTGGCTGTTTTCTTCCTCAGTTGATTCATCTGTGCTCTTGTGATGGATAGGATGCATATGAAATCCTTGAATGGCTGTCAACAGATCTTCAGGATGCATATCAACCAAATCCATATCAATGTCTAACAGGTACTGTATGATATTCTGAGATTGATCACAACAGTCCCATGGTAAGGATGGAGAGTTTCCTTTATAATTGTTGTAAAATACTTGGTGCATGTCCTTTAAAGAAAACAAACTCTGAGGTTCTAACCATTCATACCAATTCCTAGCCTTTCCTTCTAATGTTGCCATGGACATTTTCATTAGGCAGTATTCATGCCATTCAACTCTAAATTTCCACACATGTATATGAAACTTGATGAGATGTAGCAAGGGGTCTTCAGTGTTTTCACCCTGATAGGTAGGCAAGTTCTTTAACCAGTCCACTTCAGGCATTTTGTGTGGGAATCTAGGGATATGCTCCCTGCTCATTGGGGAATATCTTCTCTGTATGCGTGGAAGCATGTTTGTAAATCAGAAAGAGGTCACTGTGTCTCTTCAACCAGTTCAGAGTCTTCTACCAGTGGAGTCATTAGGTCTTTGGATCATAGGGAGTGTGGAGTTTCCAGGTGGATGATTATGAATGTTTGAAGTAGGATGTTGTCCACCATCAGCAATTAGGTAATGTCACCTTTCAGGAATAACCTCAAAACACAACAAACTCCAACTAGATATTGACTAGGAGGGCGTTTACCAGATATGTCACCTCCGAAGAGGGTGAGATCCAGAGGCTACCTGGCCCTTCCCAGGCTCTGTCTAAGAGTATGAGATACACAACGAATGGAGGTTGATTCGAGAAAGGGATGACTTTCTGCCAATCTAACCAGAGATTCGTGGCTTTGAATGCTTAGGGATGTTCAAAGTGTAATGCACTCAAATCTCCCAAGTATGGTCGCCATTATGTTGGGGTTCCCATGTTTTGGCCAGATTGGCAAGACCAAAAGATGAGACAACATTAGAACCACTTTGGGGCCCTAGGATCTAGCCCTCCTGGACCCGAAGAGGGATCTCTCCAAATAGAGCAAGAATGATATATCTTTTAAAGCTAAAATTGAGATATTAGGCTAGGTATGAAGCACAAATGAGGGGTTTAAATGATTTGGTTGGTTGGTTGCTGGGTTGGTCAGGAGATCATAGACTGAGAAAGTAATGGGAGAAAGGAAACATAATAGCAGGAGGCTTCAGCAAAGAGGATAGGCCAAGATAGTGCCATCCATTTGGGTATGGAGTCATGGAAGGATAATTACTTGCAACCACTAGCCAAGGCTTTCAAAGGGCAAGTAATCTACACTAAAGGATCTTTTAGGCAGATGGAGGAATGGAACATTAAGGAGAGAAAGTGGAAGAAGGAATGACAACCAATTTTCTGTCTATAGATCAGGTCAAAGGTCATTTAACTCTAGACCTACTTGGGCATACTCGAAGGCAGCTCTCGAAGGGGGACAAAGGGGCTGCTTATAGATCGGACCAGAGGTCATTTAACTCTAGGTCTGCTTTAGCAACTCCAAGGGAAAACAGAGATAAGATTGACGAAGAAACATCCAAGCAGCAAACCCACAAGTTCATACATCAGCCAGCAGGCAATAACATCCACTGCACTGGTTAAACCACATGAATTCGCTCTTAGATAACACATAAAGCAGAAAACATTACAGGTAGGGAGAGCAGGAAACATAGGGCACCTAGCAAGGGTGAATCCTATGGTATGTACCAACCCGGAAGAGGCATGACAGGTATGAAAATGTAATAAACGGTTTTTAGGGCACTTGTCACCAATGATGAGCCGGAATCTGTGAAAAGTGCTTTGATTAATTGATGCAAAACCAGTCATGTACACTGAGCTCAATGGCTAATACAGTCCAGACTTTCTCCTCCCAGCCTATTACATACAACTACTCTGCTACTCCCTCCCACGACTTTTCTAACAGTCAATAATGAATCCCTCTAATAGCAACTGCCACAGCAAGGCAACAAAAACCTTTACAATGTGTTCTTCTGGATTCTTATAGGAAAAAGTAGAGCAGAAGATGGTAGGTGAAGAATTAAATGAAGAATTAACGCTCAGAAGAGGAGGAAGGACGCAACCCATTCTGCTTTAAATCTGTGCAATTACTTCTGGTACTCTGGCTGCAGAACTGCTGCCATTCTGTGTTGACTAGACAAACTGGTGAAATAATGATGCTAGGGTATCCATACTATGTAACAAATGCTTCTTGATGATGTAGGATTGCTAAAAGGGTGTAGAAATTCATTCGAGGCACAATGTAGACTGAAATATGATGTGTACCGTGTCCTTTCATGGGAGAACGCTCTGCTGATATGGAAAACATGATAATATTATCTCTCTGTGCATAGGACCATCCAAGAGATCCACGGGGTCTTCCAAATCTGTACCTTTGCCTTCTAAAAATCTCTGTAGAAACTTATGAGTCCTCCATTTCCTGCCTCGAGCTCTTTACTGACCTTGTCTGTGAATTTCGAGCTTCAATGGCGCCGGAGGTTCGGTAAAGTTTAAAATCTGTCCTTTGATGAATTAATGGCGCAAGAAACCCTCCAGACGCTTCCTGTAACATCAAGCTCTGAATATAACCTCTGCACCTGGTCTTCATTGATCCCTCTGTCATTATGACAGAGATCGCACATCATGGTGGTCATTTACTGTTGAAAACCCTGCAACAACACAATATCTATGAAGAAAACAATGGATGGGAAATGGATGATGCAGACGGATGGAGGAGATGGCCATGCAGGAGTGATGGAAGTGAAACTTGCAGAGGAAACGGTGAGAATCGCTCTGGCGGGGGTTGACGGTCTGCAGAGCGAATATACATGGAAAACAAACAAAAACACATTAAAAAACATGAAACGAACCGATTATACGTAATGGAATGGGCACATGTACGGAGGGTGCACGTGGGGTGACGTGGCGTATGGTGAAGACACGTGGATGGATGATGTGGAGGCTGGGGCGACGGTGGAATGGTCAATGGCAGGAAGACGAATCTGGACCGTTGATCGTGGCTGAGATCAATAGCGGGGGGACGACGGACGACGGGACATGGCGTGAGCTATCACGCGCGCTACTTTATTAAACATCGTGCATCTTGGGCATGCGATGGCCATTGGATGGCCCACTCCAGATCGGATGGTCGATGATCATTTCGCTGGGCGCCCACGTCTGATAGATAATGCATAGGGGATGACTTTAATAGGCAGGAAAAGTGGTTTGGGAATCGTACAGAAGGACGCTTATCGGGGGCTAAGTGGAATCGCTGGCCGACGAGGGAAAACCACCAACTGCACATGGGTGGTGCGGAATAAACCAACAGTTTTGAATAGTGCGCAGCGGGGACCACAGGGTGGATGGGCTCTGCTCCCTCGATCTGTCGGGTGAATGGACGGCAGAGATGCGATATAGGATTTGAACGTGGAAAACGATGGAGGCAGCGGGGTCAACGAGGATCATCCAATCAATCAAGATCGATGGTCAGGAACGCCCCCGAAATGAATGGACCGTGAACCGTTGATCTGCGGGATAAAAACGGACGATGGGGATGGACTGTGGGGGAGCCAAGGTGTACGGGCACAGGAATTTTGGAGTGACCCTCGTAGTGAATAACAACCATTGATCAGGTTTTCCCACATCCCGAGGTGTCAACTACGGGGGCTCCATGGTTTGACTCTATGGACAGAGAAAAACCTCCGCAGGAAAAGGCCTTGGTCACGGAGCCAGGCTATATGGGGCGGAAAGGCGCGGGGCTAGCGGAGAAGGGGGCTTAGGCCCATTATGAGGTCAGGAGTGGGTTTTTAACCCATTTATAATGTATTTTGAGGCCCAAAGGGTAACGATAGGGATATGGAGGGGGAAAATGGGGAAAGAAAGGGTGTGGGAAAAATTTGAAGGGGATTTTGGAGGGGTTTAGAGGGTTGATAGGGGGAAATAGAGGGGAGCAGAGACACTTTGAAAGAAGGAGAAAAAAGGGAAAAGGGACACTTTGCAGGGGTACAAGGGGTAAATGAAGGCTTTGAGCTAGGGAAACGATAGAGGGGATTTGTATAAGACAAAGCACATAGAGACCTCAAGGATGATGTGTCTTCAAGGGAGATGCATTCCTTGAAGGTCTCCAAAATGACATAGCCCCCTAGCTTGCTTGTCAAGAATTTCATAGGGGGGGGCTAACAGTATGTTTCAAAAAAACATAAAAATTAGCTTAACATGGAAGTCAGGGCATTTCAGAGTTTTAGATGTATAAGAAAAATAGAAACACAGTGAATAAAACACATTTTATAAACATATGAAGGAAGTTAGAGCATTTTCCAATGAGTTCTAAGTAACATATGTTCATGCCACTTCAAATAGGTAGATGAGGAAATCCATAGGAAGATCAGACACCAAAAACTCTTTCTGAATCCTGAGTAGTACAGCCAATATTTGTATTAAGATGAAAACATAGTTTTCTTGCTAATGAAAAAAATGCCAACCTTTAGCATTTCAACCTCATGTCTCTTATAGAGTCATCATTATGATCTTGTATTCTCTTATCCATCATGAAGAGAATTTGAATTTCTTAGATTGACACCTATTTACTCCTAAACCAGACTATTAATTACATCTGATAGTTAACTGTCTCTTCTAGAAGTCCTAATACAAATAGGAGTAAAACTCCTTATTATGTCTAAAAAACCTTATATAGAACTTAAATAATATCTCATATAGATTTTCCTCCATATCTTCGACCTTGATGATGTCTGAAATCTTGTTATGTTATCATGCTAGTTCATGTCTTACTTTCCCTGCAAAACAGGGGACATGTTTCCTATAATTTAGCCTTTTCCTTCATGATGATCTTCGAACCTCTTTTTTATAGCAATGTTGACCTTTTGAGATAAGTGACATGTGTTTTCACCACCATGGAACTATACCTTTCCACCTGTATAGAAACCGAGCCTTTGAAAAAGTAAAAGGAGAGATGGTATGGTTGCGCTACAAAATGAGCAGTTGTTTTCGTAGCGCAAACTTTGTATCTATGTAAACCTCTCTCAATGATCTAATTTATTTTGCCTTGAGACTTGGATTTTCATTTTTGAACCCTTTCTAACCACCAATAGCAACCAAATTCGGAAATGAAGCTTGTTTACACTTTGAAACCATTATAAAATGTTCAAAAATGCACCTACAGTAGTTTCGTAGCGCGCTACGAAACTGCTATGTATATCCTTTTTACACAGTCTTTTCATAATCTTCAGATTTTAAGAGTATTTACAACCTTTTAATGATTTCCTTGATGTTAATAAACCTTAACAATCAAAATATGTCAACTTTGAAATGTCCTCAAAAAATGATGTCTTTCCCAAAAACAAAATTGTATTAAGGATTTCATACTTACTATTCTGGTTCTACCTCTACTGTAGCTAACTTTCAGATTTTGTCAATTGAATTTCAAGATCTTCAATTTGCCTATTCAACCTTCTATTACTAGCCCTTAAATTAACATTTATCCTTCTCACAAATTTAGCCTCTTTGATTGTAGGCAGAGTCCAAGTAAAATACTGAGCTTCACTGCTAACTATTTCGGGTTTTGAAACTCTTTCAAACTCCCACAGAGCCTTAATTCTGTTGAAGTTTATCTTCTCAACAACATGTTCTCTTGCTTTCTTCTTAAGTTTAGAAATTTCAAGGTTAGCTAGTCTCAACTTTTCTTTAATTCCTTCATAACTGCTTTTTTCTCTTTGAGTGTTGAAAACTCTGTTTCTGTCACCTTCAGGCATTGGTGATGAAAGGAATATGGACTCCTCATAAACATTTGAAACTTGTTTGGCTTTATCTGGCTCCACATGCAACCCTTGCAACTTTTTTGAATTCTGAGTTAGAGGCATTCTGGGCTTGAACACAAAATCTGAAATTTCATCATTAAAATCCAACTTTTTGGAAGACTTGATTTTCTTATATTTCCCTTCATCCAAACTTATAAAATCTAGCTAGACTAAAGGAGATTCCTCAATATCAATAGCCTATAAAATGTCATTCAAACTACCCTTTAAACTTGGATCTTCTTCTAAAACCAAAGTTTTTCCCTTTTCCTTTGCTATTTGACTTCTAGTCAATCTTTTCTGGGCTGATCTACTGGTTGACTATTCCTGTACTGTTTCACTAACTTTAATTGTCTTCTTTTGTGCAGGTTGAGGGGTTTCTTGAATAGTTACTGATTTTTTAATCTCTGGCTCTTTCACTTGTTTTCTAGGCTTTAACTTGACAAATATTTTTGATCTTGTCTCTACAGGGTCACTGATTTCTGATGATGATTTTTCTTTGGTCCTAGGGCTAATACCTACTCCTTATGTTTCCACCCCAAATCCACACAATAAAAAAAATGTATACCATTCTCTATTTATCCTCTGAAGTTCATGTAAAACAATAAATTTAACTAGACCTTGATGGAAAAGTGAAGTTTCATAGTATTAAGCTTTCATCTGCACTTTATCTACCATCTTAGCTAAGCTTCGAAACAAGAAGAAAGGAAAATCCAAAGAAGTCATTCTAGTAAAATGCAACAAGAGTTTGAAATGATACAAATATACTTTATGGTATCTTCCCTCAAAGGTGAAGTACCTTTGAATGTTGTAGAGGAGATTAGCATAGGTGTTCTTGATATAGCTTCTTGGCACTGCTTTAGTTAAATCTGTCTCTTCAAACCCTGGCTTCATAAAAATTTTACAAGGTTCCATCTCAAACCTAAAATTTTTGAACCACCTTTCTTCTCCCCTTGGAATCTCTGTCATTGATGATATAATTTCAAGGGAAATTGTCAAGTTTAGGAGACCAACCATTGTATTCGAACCTGTGAAATGAAGAAAAAATTATTTTTTCACTTGATTATGACCTCCCTGCAATTTCTCACAAAATTTCCAATATCCTACCTTCTTGAAGGCCTCCTCAACTGACTTATCTTTGGTTAGAGCCTCTATGCTTTCAAGCTCTGTCCTTAAGCAGTAGCTTGACTTGTGATTCTTTCTTTCCTTTGTCATACTTTCCTTGAAATTTCTGTGTGCTTTCTGAAAACCTGTAACCAACAACCTTGCTTGATTTCAGAGTAAACTGCCTCACTTGATGAATGACACTGCCTCGCTTGATGAATGAAAGAGAAGATTTGTTTTCTACTTACCATAAGCTTACCATTCGAAAGAGAGTATGCATCATGTGTTTCTTGCATGAGACAATAAAACCAAAACCAGATCCTTTCAAATTTGAATATGAGATAAGACAAATGACCTCAAATGAATGTCATGATGGCTATGAATGGTTGCATGTGTGAGAAAAGACTCGTGGTTGACACCTAATCATGAATGATTAACGGAATTTTGGTGCATTTGATAACTGAAAAGACATGCTATGAATCCATGAGTTCGTAGCACACTTAATGCAATTTCTGGGTTTTGCGCTATAAAATAAGCAGTGATTTCGTAGTGCAAAAGTAGTTTTTTACACTGTCTATGCTACAAAAACGTGGTTTCGTGGCTTAATATAAAATTTTTCAAAATGATCAAAAATTTGACTCTCTAAACATGGTATGAGATTGTCAAGGTGTGAAGTAAGGTTGTTAGATTTTATTTTGTGAATGGAAATGAGACTCTAACCCTATCACTTGACCCCTAAAAACTTAACATGACTTCACACCTATCTAAAAACTATTACTAGGAACAAAGAAACTATCCAAGTTTGGAAAAAATTTTATAGTGATAACACCACTAACGATCGAGATGAATTCCTCTATGACATAGATTTCCAAACCCCAAACTTTGGAATATTTTCCTTCTAGGTTGAATGCAGATTCAGCTGTAATAGCTTCGTCAAATCCCTACAACCTCTAAAGATACACATGCCAACTTACATCTACAAAGACTCGTCATACATCTTCATTGCCTAGAACCTAAATTGTATATCCTAGTTCATGCCTCACATCCATTCCACCCATTTTTCAGTAGCTCAGTAGTAGAACATTAGAGTAGCAGGGGACTATTGAGGGAGACTATCGGCAGGTAGATTTGCGATTTCAGGGTTGTGGGAAGAACGAGGTGCAGTGGGAGTAAATTGCGGATGATAATATTGGGATATGGGAAAAATCCATGGAATATTGTGGTAATGATGGGTAATAATTATGTTAATTATTTAACAAAATTGGAAAAGGATATTTTTTTTAATGTAATTATACTTTTTTCAAGTCCCAATGCATATAGATAATTGTGTGAAATATGGTGAGGGTCATGGAGTGTAAGTATTGGCACAAGGTTCAAAGGTGACGTGAGAAAATCATTATTGTGATTTGATTATTCCGTCATTCATTTATGATAGTACCTACCCCCAAATAAGGGATGATCATCCATGGTAATTTCAAGTCATGTCAAATGAATTATCAATCAAATCTGCAAATTTTGATCAGGGACATACCTGGTGACTTACCTTAGTGGAGTAACAACCTCGAAGGAGTAACTGCATTGGACGAGTAACAGCATTGGATACTTGGATAAATACCACCGTTGAGTAGTAACACAAGAAGAGTAATAACACTAGAGGAGTAACAACAACAAAGAAGTAACATCACCGGGGTACTTAGAAAAATATCGCCATGGAGTAGCAGCACCAGAGGAGTAACAACACTGAAGGAGTAACGACATCGAAGGAGTAACAATACCACGGTCCTTAGAAACCTATCAACATTGAGTAGCAACACCAGAGGAGTAACAACGTTGAAGGATTAATAGCACTGGAATACTTAGAAAAATAATCCTTTGTAGAATATGAGCACAAGTGGAGTACCTGCATAAAAACAATAAAGTAGTAACAACATTTTATTTATATAGATATACATATTATATTAATTTTTTTTTTCATTTCTCTGTTATAGTCAAAGGATGCAGAGGAGGAATTCTATGCTCTGATAACTTTCAAACCAGATTTATCATAGAGATGTTTGATGAAGGTATATTTAGAAGTTTTCTGATGATACAATCTGAGACGATGTCCATTTACAATGAAATAAGTATGTGTCTCATCAATTTTCACAAGTCTAATAGTTCAATAAACTTTGCATGGTCCCATCTAAAGAGAGAAGATATTTCCCTTAAAGTCCTTAAAACAAGAATCATAGAGTAGTGCCCAATCCCCTTTGTGAAAAAACTTTTTCTTAATAAATTTACCATGCCATTTTGTTCGTTGTTGTTGAATCACAGAAGTTTTCTGGACCGCCACTAGATGAATTTCATCTAGCTCATTAACTATTCCAGTCAGTGTTTCTAGGGTTGTGAAAGATCCAACCTACTTTAAGGGCTATTATGAGTGTGTTGATATGGAATTCCACCGAAAACAATGGGGATTTCCCATATAAAAGCTGATATGGTGGAATTCTTGCTGTATACTGCCATGTTGTTCTATATGCCTAGATATTTTTAGGAAAATTTTTAGCCCAATATCGTTGAAGTTTTTCTACAGTATTTATGAGGATGTTTTATAGTACCTTATTCGTGCTCTCCAACTGACCGTTCACCTGAGGATGATATGGAGATTTCAACCTATGGTTAATTCCATACTTTTTCATATGCCTTGATATCATGTGTGATATGAGAAAAATCAATATGGATATGAAATGGGATCTTCCAGTGAGGACCACGTAATGTCGGAGCTTCATAGATTAGTTCCTTTATTTTCAAAAAGGTCATTTCACATTGATCTGTCCACACAATATCTGCATATTTAGTCAACAACTGAAAAGTGGGAATGTTATTTTATGAAACAATTATATAAAACATTTGTAATAGCCAACGTAACATATAAAACTACACACTTGTGTCGATTTTTGGGTACAGGAAAATGTAATATTACCTCTACCTTGGCAGGATCAACTCAAGTTCCAACAACTAAAAACAAGTGTCCTAGAACTACTCCTTCTTCCATCATCATATAGAATTTTAATTTACTTAGGGAAACATGTGCTTTTTTACACCTTTTAATTAATTTCTCTAAGTTTTCAAACCCTTTGTCAAAATAATCCCCATATGGGGTGAAGTTGTCGATATAAATCTCGACACTATCACTGACTAGATATAAAAAAATTCCAAATATTTCCCTTTGAAAGGTAGCAGGCACATTCTAGAGACCAAATGGAAGGACTCTATATGTGAAGGTTCCCCAAGGGCATGTGAAGGTACACTTATCATGATCCTCATGAGCTATTTAGATTTTTTCATACCCACTAAATCCATCCTAAAAGGAGAACAAATTATTTCTGACTAATGTATCCAAGGCTTGGTCAATGTAGGGGAAGGGAAAATGATCCTTCAAGGTTGTTTTATTCAACTCCCTATAATCAACACAAATTTGCCACTTGCCATTCTTTTTAGGAACAATGAATAGTGGGTATACCCATTGACTGTCTAAGATAGGGTAGACAAATCCCACATCTAGTAACTTCTGAAGTTAGTCTTTAACAATGTTTTTTAGGGTGGGATTCATTCTTATTTGTGGTTGTCACACAGTTTAACAATATTATTTAATGTATATATGATGGCTGCATAAATCAATGGGGATTCCTTTCATGTCTGTGTATTCCTAGGTGAAGGCTTCCTTATCGTCCCATGAGACTTTTAGTAACCATTCAGACTAGGATTATGAGAGGTTCCGATTAATATTCAATGGTTTCCCTCGTTCAATTTCTATAGGAACACTATCATGGGGTGCAACTATAGGAATATTTTCAACTTCGGATTCTGATTCAATAGTTTCCTTCATATTACAGCTCATAACAGATTCTAGAAATTAGTGAGTTGAATCAGAAACAAAATGGGGATTGATGATAAAAGCATTGATAGAATCATACTCTGTTTCACCCTTAAAACATAGAGCATGTCCAATAGTGAGGACTAGTATAAGCTATTCACTTTCAGGATCTGATCCTTCTGAAGGTAGGGAACCTTGCGTTATGGTGAGTTTTGAATTTTGTGATGGGATTGGTTCTATAGGGGGGTAAAAGAAAAGGTTCTTTGTGACCTACCCATTGGATATTACCATATTTCTTGATTGACACCCAATATAGGCATCTGGGATTGAAATCCAAGGCCTTCCTAAAATGAAAATATAACCACTAGTTGGGGACAACATATGTAATACCAAGAGGTCAACAGGGTAATGCCATGAGTCTACTAAAATGGTTATACCCTCAAACATCCCTATTAGTCTTACATTAGATCTATCTACCAATTCTAAGTCAGTCAGGGTTGGTTTAGGATTTCACAAACCCAATGTTGTCATGGTCTCATTAGTGATAACAAAAATCACGTCTCCCAAATATACCAACACGTTTGGGATGTCAACCTCGTTAATATGTATTGTCAGAATCGGGTTCCCTGGATCCCCATATTTAACATGTATAGAATTTCCTAGCATGATATTAGACAAATTTCGCATAACATGGATGGTAAGAGGTTCCTTTGATTTTCTCCAAGGTTTCTTGGAACAATATTCTCTGATTGTTTTAGCGTAAATCGGTACATCTCTCAGAGATTGAAGTAAGGGGATTTTATCAAATAGGTTTGAAACTCCCCTAATAGGTCAAACTCTGGGTGAGGGTTTTGTTTACTCAAAGATAATATCTCAAGATAAGGTGGAGCAACTTGGCATCCTTGAATAATAGTTGATTGAGGAGGGGGTTGTTTTATAAAATATTGGTTCGATTCATCTGTAGCTGCTCGAAGTTATGGTTCTGAAACTTCGTCATCAATATGTTCAACAATGATCAACAAAGTCTCACAATTCACTATCTGCCTAGATCAAAAATTTATCTCATTACAATCGGCGGTGGAAATGTTATAAATAGGAAAGTTGAGTGTATCAACATGTTGAGCCCCCTTAATATTAGGATTTGAGTCAGGTTGAGTAAGAAGTTGAGGAAGAAGGGGGGGATTGTTAGAGGAAATATTAGAAGGAAATTGTAGCTAATATTGTGGCATAGGTTAGGAAATTGTCCAGAAGGAGGAGGAGGCCTACGTAAATTATGGGAGCATGAAGGGTTTGGACCAGACTGAGGGAGACAAGGCTTTCAAAGTGGATATTGACAATACTGTGGCCATGAAGGTGAAAAAGGTAATGACTAAGGGTTAATATTTAAGTCATTAAAATACTGAGAAAGGTCCTAATGCATACCTTGATACATATTCTCTAGCTCTGGCTACCATGGTTTTCTGGAACCCATGAAGTAAAACTCATCTACCCCTTCATTTTCTCCTTGAAAAATTGCCTTTATTCCAGGAATAGACGCAAATGAGCTGGTAGAATGTCTTTGTTCACATATTGCATACGTATTCACAATATTCAATGGACATTCTTTCAGTGGGTGTTTCTTCCTGCATTGAGGGAAGAAAATGGCCATGGTATTTTCTAAATCCATCTACTTCTATTTTTCTTGTAAAGTTGTCTAGCTATGAGGATAATGTACTCACAGTATCGATCCTTAAATTTTCCAAAAAATTTCCAATTTATGCTTTTGTAACTCCACCACTAGATACTTTAAGGGTTTGAATTCCTTGCTTGTTCCTTGCATTCCCTCATGAACACTAGATGCCTAATTCACAGATGGTGTCAAAATTATCCTTTGATATATCCCCTTTGCCTAATATATTCAAAAGTTCCAAATATTCTTCCCTCAGTGCCAGAGGAAGATATTCTTCACGATGTGCTTGTATAGGTCACTATGGCTTGATATTTGTAAACTATATTTGAAAGGTTCAACAATTTCCTTGATAATCTCATCCTATTTATGCATAAACTTAAATATTTCTTCCTTCATATCTTGAGATTTGTGGTAGTCTTGATATTTCTACAGGAAAACCTTCTTCATATCATCTCATGAGGTGATATATTTTCCTCCTAGACCCATAAACCATCTTAGGGTAGTTCCTTTCAAAGTGGCAGTGGATATATTCAATTTCTGAGCATAAAAAATGTTCATACCCTTGACAGACAATGTCAAATTAAAAAAGGAATGTGTCTGAATATTCAGAAGAAATACCATGGAAATTATCCAATTCTATCAAAGGAATAGGCTTCATCGGTGCATCACCACTAATGTCTCCAATTGGGAATTCTATTGAGGATGTTGGAGGAGCCATGAATATTTTCCAATACTCACTCTAAATCTCCACAGGTTCTGATTGTTCTATGACACGCAATTGAGTCAGTTGACAACACTTCCTCAATCAAGTGATGAAATGAATTTGCTAAATTCTCCTTCTTTTGAGCTTACAATGCTCAATTCCTCGAATCTTTTCCTTGCTACTTCTTCTCCTTCTGTCACTGAAGGGAGTACTTCTATTGCTGAGGGAGGTATTGGTTGTCAGAAATATTTTCCTATTTCTTCTTATTTTTCCATTAAAGAGAGTACCTCTATTGCTAAGGGTGGTACTAGTTGTAAGATAGACTGCCCTTCCAACTTTGTATGAGATTTAAATCTAACAACAAAATACCTCCTTCCTTGCCTTGGGGTCTTCCTCTTCCCCTTTTATTCATATCTTTTTTCATGCAACGAGGGAAAGGAAAATATTCAAAAAATACTTAAATTTCAGGACTTGAAGCAGGGTAAGAAAACTTCCCTCCCCAGGATGAGACAGTGGCCCCTAAAAATATAAAAGAAAGAAAAATAAAACAATCATAAAATATTAAGCTTAGGACATGAAGCAGGGTAAAAAGAACTCCCCTCCCCGGGACGAGAGAGTGGCCCCTAGAAACATAAAAGAAATAAAAATAAATAAATTAACAAATATAAGCTCGAGACCTGGTGAAGGGTAATAGATCTTCCCTCCTGAAGATGAGAGATTTATCCTAAGATCAATACTGATTGTGCCTTCATGACTTTGATAGCCTCCTCGAAAACGATGCCAAAATTTTGGTCTTAAGATATGAATGATATGATTCTCCCTTTTCCCACATTAAATGTAAATATTGGATTAATCTGGTTACTACGAGGCTAACATGCAATATATATAAACGAAATGATTACACAATTCTGTATTGATCACTAATCAACAAACTATGTGTAGAAACAATCAGTTGTAACAGAAATAAAAGTAGCAACAATATTAACTGTAACAACAGCTGAAGTAAAAATAATAAAGATTCATAGCGATCAAAATTAAACCATTAAAACGATAAATAAATATGCAACACAATGAAAAAGAAAACTAAACACACCATAATCCAACAACACCTGGTTAGGAGAGCAGGCCCAACTCCCTCATCAGGGTTGTGGCGAAGTTACGAACTCACAGGAAGATCAGGAAACCAGAAATTGCATTAAATCTAATACGTGTATAATAAGAGTTACTATTGTAGACTCATAACCTTCCGTATGCTAACCCTTACATTCGAAAAACCCATTTCACAACCCTGTAACCCTTATAATACAAATTATCATATCGATAGCTCCTAGAATTATGGTACAAGTTGATCCACCATTGCCGCTGATATCAAAAGAGAGTGCTGCCAGCTCGATGGTCTTCATTCATTGAATCACAATCCTAGTCATTCTTCTTCCAAATCTAGAAGAATAATTGAATTATCAAGCCGCTTAGGTAACAGTCCCCTATGAATATTATTCATTGATTAACAATCCAAAAATACATTACAAGAGGTATACCTACGTGGTTTAAGACACAAATTGACAGATAAATGTGTAGAATGTGGAAAGGAAAAAAGTTAAAAAAGGGGGTAAAGAAATGTATATTTAGCTCCGAATAATGAGGCACTAATTTTATCCTAGTTAAGTATGTACTTGTAACTTATTTTCCGTCCCAAAAATAATCTTCTTGATGGGAATGAAACCATCTCATTATTGCTCACGAAAACCATCTAATTCGGACCACTCTCTCTCACTCTCCCTCCCTCTCACTCTTTACCTCTCACAAACTTTCTCTATTCTATCATTTCTATCTCTCTACCTCCCATCTCTCTCTTCTTCTCCCCTTACTCTCACTCTTCCCCACTCATCTCCCTATTTCTCTCTCTATCTATCTATCTTCCCCTCTCTCTTCCTCTCTCTCTCTCCCCCCTTTTTCCCATTATTTCTCCACCTTCCTTGTTCTCCTTCCTATCCATCCCTTAATCTCTTAGTCCCTATTTCACAACAATTTCCCCTGTCAACCCCCCCCCACCCCCCCTCCTCCAACCACTGTCTCTCCCTCCTTTCCAGCCTCCCTCCCTCACTTAATTCCATTCCCACCTCTCTCTCTCTCACACATCCCCCCTCACTCCCTCTTTGTTTCTCCATACTCCCCTCTTTCTCTCTCTCCCCCATCTCTCTCACTTCCTTTACATCACTCTACCATCATTATTATTTCCCTTGAAATATATCTTCCTTACTCTAATTTAGCATAGGAAATTTAGATAAAACCATGATTACTTACTTTGAGGTGCATCTTATATCCAAATTTAAATTAAATAATAAATAAATTCAATAATAACAATAAACACCCAATTGATGTTGGAAATACTAAGAGGGGGGGTGAATCAACATTCCTTTCAATTAGTATTATTATTAATCTTTCATAGCATTATTTAATATTAAATTATTATGAGTGTTTATACAATGATAGCAGTAAACAAAAGGAACACAAATTCACACATTTTCTAAGGTGGAAACCTACTCCGGGAAAAAAACCACTTGAATGATTTTCTAATAATTCTTTAATATTCAACTCCAATTAAAAATAAAGCTCCAAATTCCTAGATTCTAGAAAAGCATTCTTATCTGGCTCCCACTGGAAGGATGCTCCAACACCTGAGATTCTTCAGTAGTCAAATGAATGGATGCCCCAACACCCAATGAGCTAAAACTCACCCTAGCACCACCCTACCACCCTATAGAAGAATAAAAGAAGAATGGATTCTTGTAACAGGGAAAATGGTCCACTTTACAATGATACAAAATGATTTAGAAGAAGAAGACACACTAGACCATAACCCCAACTATGACACAACCACCTAATGATGATCCTAGACCTCCTGACATTGCCTCTTCAACTCTTGGTAGATAGACACTTGTACAATTTTACAATGATTCATTTACAATGACTTAGTACAATGATACATTTACAAAGACTATATGCAGTGTTGCCCACTTGAAGACTTCATGTGGTGAAATTCTTACTGCTATTATAAACCTTGATTGTTGCTCTTGTCATGGTACCCTCTGTTGCACCTTGCCCTACTTTTCTATCCTAGAAAGTCTGGTCCTTTGTAGCCCTTGAAAACACATGATCTAGCTTTTCCTTGCCTTCTAGGAGCTTAACATTGAATCTAGTGTATCTCTATTATTTCAAATCCCCAATCTGTTATTTTTGGTCCTATAGTATTCCTTTGAGTCTTCTTTCCAATTCCATAGGTCTAACCCAATATGGATTCTTCAAGTGAGAGCTATGCCCAATCTCTCATAATGTCCTAATTATGGACCGGTTCAGTAGAGCGAACTTGTATGGTGTGCCACACATCACGGTTTCTTCATTCGACTCTGAAATTGATACAGAAAAAACTAAAGTTCATGCATTATCCTCCACATCTTACATAATTCCAATCCGATACTCAGAGAAAGTGTTATGATGATTTTCCCAAGGTCACTTACTGGAGATGAAGTTCAGGATCCTGCAAAAACACTAACTTCCAAAAATCATATCTCCGAAAATATCGCGTACCTTGATCTGAAATTTTTACAGGAGCTTCCTCAGATTTTGGCTTCACGTCATAAAAATTTCAGCTTTTGAGCCTATGTATAAAAAATGTTATAGCATAAATTCCACGATGACCTATTTCAGGTAGCGAAATCCCTGCATGAGGAGGATATGATGATCAAAATTTATATAAATGCTTAGGTTGAGAGGTAATTCAACAAGTGAATGTGGGATGGATTTTAGGAGCTTAAAAATGATTAATTATTGACTTTTCAATGACCCATGCCATAATCCCATGGGGTTTTAGCCCACTAACTGGGGTTACAAACTTCAAACATGAATATCTCTCAAACCCTGAAGAATTACATGGAATGCCATATATCAAAGGAAACATCTCGATAGGTAGAAACCAAAAAAAAATATTCTTGAGCCATAATATAGTAATTTGATAGGAAAAATTCCCATATAAGATCAGGGTATCCCTAGTGCTACTTGGATTAACATCAATGACAACCACTGATCAACAATCTCCCCCTTTGGCATTGATGGAAACACAATTACTCCCCCTGCAATCATGATAGCTCTTCCTACAATCTTCACTCCTCCTTTGACATCAATGGCAAAGGGTAACTCCCACTGACACACAACCATCATGCTGGCCCTACACACTTCCACTCCCCCTTTATATTTTGAATAAGGAAAATATAATGAGAAATTGGGAGAACCCCAAGCTTCTGGAAAAAATATTTAAATGTTTCATGAGGTAAAGGTTTAGTGAATATATCAATGATTTGTTTTTTTGTACCAACATACTCAAGTTTGATATTATTTTCAGCGACTTGTTCTCTAACAAAATGATGTTTGATCAGAATGTGTTTTGTTTTTGAATGCATGACAGGATTCTTGGAGATGTTGATGGCACTGGTGTTGTCACAGACTATAGGAATAGGCTAACTGAATTGTAATTGAAGATATTTCAAAGTTTTTTTCATCCAAAGGACTTGAATACAACATGCTTCTGCTGCAATGTATTCTTCTTCCACTGTAGATAAGGAGATTGAGGTTTTCTTTTTGCTCAACCATGATACAAGAGAACCTCCTATATAGAATGTTGCTCCACTAGTACTCTTACGATCATCAATGCTTCTTGCCCAATTTGCATCTATAAAGGCTTCAATAATGAGATTGTTACCCTTGGGATACCACAAGCCATATTATTTAGTGCCCTTCAGATATCGAATAATTCTTTTGACGACAATATTATGTGATTATTTTGGTGCTGCTTGGAATCTTACTACTTGTCCAACTGCTTGCATAAAATTTAGCCGAGAGGCTGTTATATATAGAAGAATACCAATCATAGATATGTACAACCTCTGATTGACATCATTGGATGATTCGTCTATGCTCAATTTGCAAGTTGTTACCATCAGAGTAAGGATGTATTTGCAATCTTTCATTTTGAATTTCTTGAGCATTTCCTTGATGTACTTTGCTTGACATAAATATTCCTTTCCCTTGTTGATATATTTGAAGCCCTAAGAAGTATTTCAGCTCACCAAGTAAAGACATATCAAACTCACTTTAAATCTTTGTAGAAAATTTCTTACTTATTCGATCATCATTGCTACGAAACATTATATCATCCACATATACCTCAATGATTGTTAAATTATATTTAGCTATTTGTACTTAAAGATTGCTATCAATGATACCTTTCTTGAAATCTTGTTGATGTAGATATCCATGAAGACGAGCATACCATGCTCTAGGTACCTTCTTGAGACCATATAGAGCCTTCTTTAACCTACAAACATTGTCTTCTTTTTCCGATAGTAGAAAGCCTTCAGGTTGTTCGATGTAAAATTCTTCTTCTAATTTGCCATTCAGAAATGCTGACTTAACATCCATTTGGTAGAATTTGATTTTTCTTGAACATGCATAGGAAAGAGACATTCAGATGGCTTCCATTCTAGAAATTGGCGCAAAATTTTCGATGAAATCAATTCCTTCCACCTATGCATAGCCTTTGCAAACCAATCTTGCTTCATTTCTGGTAACCTGTTCATCTTCATTCAATTTGTTCCTGAGCACCCATTTAGTCCCAATGAAATTTTTATATTTTAGTCATGGAACTAATTTCCAGGTGATATTCTTCTCGATTTTATCCAATTCTTCATTCATGGCTGCTACCCAATGTTCATTCTGGTTGGCTTCCTCAAAAATACTAGGCTCAAAGGTTGCTAGAAAATAAATGTGAGCTTTTTGTGATGAATGAAGCTGTCGACCTTCATTTATGTCACCAATGATTTGATTTGATGGATGGTTCTTTTGAATCCATTCTTCTGTTCTATTTGGAGTAGCTTCTTGTTTTTCTTGTATATCTTGGTGATCATTATTTACTTATTCATGGTTGATAGTTTCTTCTTGTTCTAGAATTTTATATGTGTCTTTTTCAGCCTCTATCTCAAGTTTCAAAGATTCTAGATCCTCATCATTATTCATTAGAATACCATCTTCGTCAAATGTAACATTTATGCTCTGCACTATTTGTTTTTTTCTTAGATTATAGCATTTATAGGCCATTTTTTTGCATGAGTAACCAAAAAAGATACCTTCATCAACATGTGATTCAAACTTACCCAAATTTTGATCTTCTCTTTTGTTATAACATTTTCTTCCCAAGATTTTGAAATATTTTACATTAGTTGGTTTTCCTTTCCATAATTCATATGGGGTCTTGATGCAATTATTTTTTAGAAGAATTTGGTTGATAATGAAGATTGTCGTACCAATTTCTTGAACCCAAAATTTTCCATCCAATTTTGAGTTCTTCAACAATGTTCTACCCATTTCCTGTATGGTTCTGTTCTTTCTTTCAGTAACTCCATTTTGTTGAGGTGTTGGTGTTGTTGAAAACTGTCTTTTTATTCCATTTGCGTCACAGTATTGTTGAAATAATTTGGAAGTGAATTCTCCGCCATTATCTGATCTTAGACACTTTATTTTCAAATTAGTTTCATTTTCGACGAACTGCTTGAAGATCTTAAACTACTGAAATGCTTCATATTTTTCCTTTAGGAAACTAACGACTGTCATCCTCGTATAGTCATCTATCATTAACATGAAATACAATTCTCCATATAAGCCTTTTTTTTTCACAGGACCACAAAGATCAATATGTATCAATTCCAATTGATGTGATGCAAAATGTTATTTTTCTTTAAATTGGACTTTTGTCTGCTTGTCATGCCGACAGGCTTCACATAGTGTGTTGGAAGGTTTTGAGAAATCCGACATTTCTCGTACTGCTTTATTTTTTCTTATCCTGACAATATTGTCAAAGTTTATGTGACCCATTTGTTTGTGTAATAACCAAATTTCATCTTATTTAGCTAGCAGACATGCTTTAGTTGCTTCATTGCGAAAATATATGTTGTTTGGAGCTCGACTTGCTATAGCCACAATTTTATCATATCTACCTTTCCTGATTTCACATTTTGTGGAGTTGAATAGCATTGTGTGTCCTTGATCACACATTTGTCCACTATCAAGAAGATTTTGATTCATATTTTAAACCAATAGAACATTCTTGGCTAGAACATATTTGCTTCCGAGAGTGACCATACATGATCCTATAACATTTGAAGATCCATCATTTCCAAAGGATACAGTTCCATCATTCTTCTCTTTCAGGGATACAAATTTATTTTTAGCTCTATTCATATGCATTGAGAAACTGTTATCAACATACCACACATTTTTGTTGTTTTGAGCCTTGACAGTGAGAGCACAATTATCAGTCTTCTTCTTCTTCCATGTTCGTTCCTTCTGTAGCTTCAAAGATTATTTTGGAGGACTTTCAAGTCTGTAGTGTGTGGCTATGTGTCCAAAGTTCTGACATTTGTAACATTCCATATTATTTCTTAAATGTTCAAATCTATTAATGTTTCGTTGAGCCCTGGGAGGTTCATATTTGAAGGATCTCCTAGAATTATATTTGTTCCTAGGGTACGTGCGACATTCTACAGATTTATGACCAAATTTTATACATGAATAATAATAGCCATGAAAAATATGTTGGTACCTGGATGGAAATCTTCGTTGAGGAATTGTCTTCCAAATATTTTCTTGCAAACCTTGTCCAATGAAGTCTACATGCATGTCAGATCTGATAGGCTCATTGTATTTTGTTGTAGAAGGTCTTGCTTCTTCTTCTTTGTAACCAAGGGCAACTATGGAATTGTAATATCGTTAATTTTTTATGAGTTCTTCGAATGCCCTTGAGGTTTTGGCATGTTTTTGGACATTTTTTCCTTTATTCACTTCCTTACACAATGAGACTACTTTGGCTTCTAATGCTTCCCTTTCTTGGTTGCTTTCTTCCAACTTCTTTTGAAGTGACTCTTTAAGACATTTTTGTTCTTCAACTTCAATTTTGAGACCTTCAACTTGTTCTTCAAGAGTATTGCAACAAACCTTCTCATCCTTGAGCTCTTTTATAAGCCTGATTGCCTCCTTAGAAAATTCTTCTATGATCAACCCTTCTACTTCATTATTAGATACCTTTTGTTTATTGTGCCTGGCCATAAAAAATACTCTCTCATTAGCTTCTTCTTCACTTTCACTATCTTTATCGGATGATGAGATATCTTCTTTAGAGAGAAATTTGCTTTTGGATCCTTTCTTTTTGCCTTTCTTGTTGAATTTCTTAAATCATTTCTTTCCTTTTGAGTTTCCATCATTTCTGTTCAGACATTTTGCTGTGAAATTCCCAACCTCACCACAACCGAAACATATCAACGGAAGTTTACCTTTTAATTTTCCCTTACTAATTTTTAGTTTTCTCGTAAAGTAAGCATGTTCTTCATCTCAGAGACCTTCTTCATCATCTCCCTTTTCTTCACACTTGCGGGTGCATTTCTTTTCAATTGAAGGTTGTTTGTCCTTATTGGTTTTCTTAGATGCATCGAACACAGTTTCTAGATGCTGAAAACCCTCTTCTTCATCAAGTCTCATTTCATATGATATGAGAACTCCATGTAGTTCCTGTTTGCTGATTTTGCCTAGATTTTCACTTTATTCTAGGACTGATACTTTTGGGTTGAATTTCCCTAGTAGTGTTCTAAGAATATTTTGTATAATAGTCTTATCGTCAATTGGCTCTCCCAATCATTCCAAAGTGTTGGTTATTTCATCAATGTATTGGAATTATGCAACAATGTTGCCATCTTCTTTCATTGTGAGTTGCTCAACTTTTTCTTTATAGATTTGAAGATTTTCTTCTTTGACATTTGAATCACCTGCATATATACTGTCAAGCTTGTCCCATAAATTTTTGGCAGTTTTAAAACCTAACACATTATGATAAGTAGATTCAATAAGTCCACAGATAATAATATTCTTTTCTTTTTCATCATTTACCAAATTCTTCCTACCTTGTTCATCTATGGTTGGTGTAAAGCCATTTTGAATAGTATCCCATACTTTGTACCCTCATGCCAAGAGATAGACCTCCATTCTTCCTTTACAGAGTGCATGATTATTTTCATGGAACGGAGGTACACCATTCTTACTATGCTCCATGAACTCCTTCTAGCTGTTAAACTTCTATTGAAGGAATGAAGCTCTGATACCAATTGTTGGAAATACTGAGTGGGGGTGAATCAATATTCCTTTAAATTAGTATTAGTATTAATATTTTAGAGAATTAGTTAATCTTGAATTATTATCAATGTTTTTAAAATGATACCAGTAAAAAAAAGGAAAAAAAAATTCACATATTTTTTAAGGTGAAAACCCACTCCAGGACAAAAACCACCTGAATGATTTTCTAATAATTCTTTAATATTCAACTCCAATTGAAAATAAAGTTCCAACTTCCTAGAATCTAGAAAATAATTCTTCTCCAACTCCCACTGGATGGATTCTCCAATGCCCAAGATTCTTAAGTAGTCATCTGAATGGATGCCCCAACACCCAATGAGATACAACTCACCCTAGCACCACCCTAATACCCTATAGAAGAATAAAACAAGACTGGACTCTCGTAATAGGGAAAATGGTCCTCTTTACAATGATATAAAATGATGTAGAAGAATAAGACACACTAGAACATAACCCCAACTATGACACAACCACTAAATGATGATCCTAGACCTCCTGACACTACCTCTTGAACTCTTGGCAGATAGACACTCATACAATTTTTACAATGATGCATTTAAAATGACTTAGTATAATGATACCTTTACAATGAATGTATGTAGTTCTACCCACTTGAAGACTTCATGTGGTGAACTTCTTGCCACTTTTTATACACCTTGATTACTGCTCTTATCATTCTACCCTCTACTGCACCTTGCTTTGCTCTTCTGCCCTAGAAGGTCTGGTCCTTTTCAGCCCTTGACAACACATGATATAGCTTTTTCTTGCCTTCTAGGAGCTCGATATTGAACCTGGCATCTCTCTATTATTTCAGATCCCCAATATGTGATTTTTTGTCTTGTAGTATTCCTCTGAGTCTTCTTTCCAATGCCACAGGTTTGACCCAATTTGGATTCTTAAAGTGAGAGTTATGCTCAATCTCTCAGAATGCCCTAATTATGGACTGGCTCAGTAGAGAGAACTTGTATGGTGTGCCACATGTCATTGTTTCTTCATTCAGCCCTGAAATTGATACAGATAAAACTACAGTCCATGAACTATCCATTTCTTTTTAAATAATTCCAATCTGATACTCAGAGAGAGATATTTATGATGATTTTCCTAAGGTCACTTCTTTGAGATGAAGTTGAAGAGCCTCTAAAAACACTGAATTCCACAAATCATATCTACGAAAATATTGTGCACCTTGATCAAAAAATTTTATAGGAGCTTCCTCAGTATTTTGGCTCCGCCTCATAAAAATTTCAGCTTCTGAACCTTCGTAGAAAAGAATTTATAGCTCAAATTCCAAGATGACCTATTTCAGGTAGTGAAATCCCTACATGAGAAGGATATGAGGATCACAATTTATGTAAATGCTTAGGTTGAGAGGGAATTCAAGAAGTGAATGTGGGAGGGATTTTACAAGCTTTAAAATTATTAATTATTTACTTTTCAATGACCCATGCCACAACCCCATGGGGTTTTAGCCTAGTAACTGGGGTTACAAACTTCAAACATGAATATTTCTTAAACCGTGAAGAATTACGTGGCGTGCCATATATCAATGGAAACATCTCGAAATGTAGAAACCATCAAAAATATTCTTGACCCATAATATAGTAATTTGGTAGGTCAAAATTCCCATGCAATATTGGGGTAGCCCCTAGTGCTTCTTGGGTTGACATCAATGACAACCATTGATCAACAATTGATGTGTGAGATATCCTTATTTGTGGGACAAGAGAGTAACTCCCAATAAAATTTTTACCATGAAAACTTACTAATGTATATATCTATATATTTAAATTTAAATGAATTAATCTAAATAAATCAAACAAAACAAAAACCTATCTCACTTACAATAACAAAAAAACACCATAACCTAACCTCAATTTTTTTAAAATAAGAATATATATATTGTATCACTTTAAAGGTACCTTATCATGATCAAGTTAGAAAGTGAAAAATTTATTTAATCATTAAATTCATAAAACTTCACCTTTACAATCAAATTAAACATAATTTTTAAATAATATTTAAGGCTCCAATCAATCTAAGATAATTCACGTTATGTTCAAAACAATAATTGAAATAAATATCTAGATGGTTTTTATGGGAATGGAATACAATGAGCAAGATTTAAATTTGTCTCAAATTATCAAATAAATTGAACATGAGAGAGAAAATGTGGCGCACTCGATAATTCCCAAGGAATCCATGTGGATCTATGTGTATTCGTTGCACTCAAAAATTCCCAAGGAAGATAGGTGGATCTCTATGTATTATTTTTTTACACCTTTTATCTACTCTGTATGGCCTAACAATTCTATCAATTTATGAAATTCATTATGTTGAAATTAACATATTTCTGGGTTCAGTAGAGAAAAAATAATAGAGTAGAATGATCGATTGGTTACAAGGCATTCTAAATTTGAGGTTTTTTAAGATTGAGAAGGGAGATTAAGATTGGGATTGAATGGTGTGTTTTTTTCACCCCACTGATGATGGACACATATTATTTGTGGGGAAGGGGTTGGATCTGGGTATCTGGTAAGAAGAAGTAGTGTCCAATTCTAATTGGTGCAGTGGGAGTTATTAAGTGTTGAGGTGGAATGGAGAGAACAATAGAAATCAATTTTATTGACTAATTTTGGGAGGGAAGCAGGTAATGAGTGATGTGGGAGGTTAATGAAAACCTAAATTTTGTTGGTAGCACTGCGATTATGGTTTGATTCCATGGGCCCAGAAATAGTTTTTCCATTCAATATTCCCTTTAGTAACAATAAATAATTGGCATATGGAATTCATCCATCCCCAAATATGAGACCCAGACCCTTCTATCCTGGTCAAACTCAATTTAGAGACCTCCAAAACAAACAAAATTAAATCTTTTAGATTCATTTTTTCAATTTTTGATGAAAAAGGGAATCAATTAACCTCCATTGTCACCACCAAGTTTCATTTTGTAGCATTTCATGTGTATATCTTAAAACACTGGGAAACGAAAAATTTCTAATTCATAATCGTATATTTGTTTTGTTTGTAACAATCCAGGTAATTAAATTTTCATGATGTTATGAAGAAGCAAACTCTTTTCCTTTTCCACATGTTATGGTGATTAAATTTTCACTTTTTATGTTCATTAAATTATATTTAGATTATGTTTGTTGATATGTATGGGTTGTTAAAATTTTATTTTCATGATTTCAAGTTTTGTGGGAAAATTTAACGGACATGCTATGTACTTCCCCATTTGAAGTGATCCTCCAATAGAATAGGGATGATTTCCTGTACTTTAGGGTGATTTTTGATGCCTCGGATGAGAATCTAAAGTGTAAAATATTTCTCCTTTTAGGCGGTTTATGAGAATTGATATTATGTGGTTGGAAATATTGATCGTTTTCATTTGAATAGTGGAAATTAACATCTAATTTGATTTGAATATTGAACAAATATTCCAACATGCAAATCCAAACCTCTAGCAAATCTTCAACAAAATCCCCTTGATGCAAATGTTCCACCACCAGTTTTATGTTCTCATTCATCTATGCCTCCTTTGAATAAAATCATTTTCCAACCCTATATTTCACTCCCTAACACATGTCAAAATTGGATAAGTGAGAGGAGGAATAAATGTAATCTCGATGGTTCACCAGAATGAATAGTGTTTGCACATAGAGAGCCCGTAGAGAGATGCCTTCAGCATAATTACTTTGGAGGTCGGGTTCAAAACTAACAGGTAAGATCCTAGGAAACCTCCTTCGTCCATACTGAATAGTGTGATGGGATCTAGAATTAATTGTGTATATATCTCGAGGATATATTATGAGGAAATGAAGCAAAACCCACCCATGCATTAGAAGAACAAATTGATTTCATTAGTAGAAGCATGGAATTTTCCACCAACGATATGCATTTAGTCCATGGAAAATACCTCCACCATAGATGTGAATCTTACCAACAAAAAATAAACGTTTTGACATATTCAATAAGTGGTAATAATATAAGTGATGAAAAATATTTATATCCTCACCTTGGAAAGGAACATATGTGACCCAAAAAAAAATAGAATAATCATTTTTTTCAAATCAAATTGGTTGAAGTTATATAGGTTGTACTTTACATATTGGATGTCATTTTATTATCACATGATATTGAGACAGACCATGTTGATGAAGATACACACTACCTCTTGCACCACCTCAAAGAAACACTATATATTTGCATCATGTGCCTCCCAGTATTCCTTCATTAGCACCCCACACTAGGGTTTTGAATCTCCTTTTCAAAGAGGTACCAAGACCTACATTGTCAACATCATCCCTGTAGAGGATAGAGAGGCCCTCCAAGCCTATGCTTCACCTCTACCTGACACCATAACTCACTCCTGCATAGTTCTTGATTAAATGTCTAAGAAACTTGCTAAGAGGGTACCTTACATTCTTGTTTCTTATGTCATTTAGTTGCGGGGTGGTTCTAGTCCTTTTGACGATAAAAAAATCCTAGTATTTTTTAAAACCCTATCTGGAAAATCTATGTTCCTAAGTGTCTATGAATGAGAGGTTCTATCTTCACTTGTAGAAAACATATTTCAATTGATAGATATCCCCGAGTGGAGTATGAGAATTTTCTATGATGGTAGGAAATTAAATTTGGAAAATGATCTGAGGGATTATGGAATTGAGAAGGATTCCTATGTCTCCCTCTATTCCACACTGAAAGGAGGTTCCAAAATAATTGGGGAACCCTCTACCTCAAAACCATAATCATTTAAAGAATCTCTCAATGCAGGATATACCTCTCAACATTTGAAGTCCCTTATGGGTTAGGCCTTTTGGTTGAACATTCATCGAAAGCTCCAAAAATCCATATGAATCGACTCTTCACCATATTAAAGATTATCATTATACTAAGCATGCAGTCATCTGTGGTTTTAAAGGATTCTAGCCCTCAGCCTCTGCCCTCAGGGAGTGGGTGTTTTTAGAACTGGAAGAAGAAAATATATTTTTTATTTTGTTCTAAAGGTTATTGTGTAGTCGTATTCAAGGATCTTGAGGAATGAAAAAAAAAATTTAGGGCGTCTGGTTTTGGGGTCACGCATGACTCTAATTCAACCCATGTTTCTATAATTCATCCTTATCTCCATTAATACTCCACCCACTCTAGTTTGGGTAAGACTCCAAAACCTGCCCTTTTAGTGGATTATGCTAGAATTCTTTAAATCTATTAAAAATTCTATTGGACACTTTGTCAAAATAGGAAGTGAGAGAATAGATAGTGGGTTCATATATTTCATCTGAATATGTGTTGAAATAGACTTAAGTGTAGTTCTCTCAAATAAAATCATCCTAAAATGTGATGGAAAGGAACTTCATAAACCTATAGACTATGAAAACACAACTTTTAGATGTAGAAATTTTCAGCACCCTAGATATCTTTGGAATGTATGCCCCAACGGAGTGTCAGGATCCTCAGAGCCGTAAAAAATCAAGTGTGGCTGGCATGATCCAAAGGTATCTTCAAATGGAAGGAATGTGATAAGATGTAAGAAATATATCCCTCAATAGGAAATCACATTTTGTTATTCTTCAACTTCCCAAGATCATGTGCATCCCACAATTGATACTCCTTTGGCTCCAACAAAGAAAATTTGTCCCACAATTTCATCAGCAATAATGGTGGCTACATCCACTAGGAAAAAACGACCTCATGATTTTGATCATTCAACCATTTACAAGGATGTCCCATACATTGAGGAGGAGGGAATGATGGAGCTTTATTTTAAAGGTAACGACATGGCATGTTCCTTAGATGTAATTGGTAAATCTGTAGGATGGGTAGATGTCCATGGGAGAAAGGGAAATAAGGAAAATCCCTTGAACACCTCTAGTGTTATGCAAGAGTGCTCAGGAGAGTTTGCAGTGTATGCGAGAGGGCCAATCGGTTTTGAAGTAAAATTTCAGTTTAGACCTAATCTAAGGGCCTCCAAGCTACTATTTCACTAAAGGAGAAATTTTCCCTGAGGTATATGACTGTCCTGAGGTCAACCGAAGGCTATTTTAGTTGATACAAATGGTAAATGAAACTATTTTTAGTTCTATGGCAGTCCAAAGTTCCGAAGCAATTCTATGACAGAGGCGAGTCAACTTGTGGGTTCCATTAGTATAATCAAATGGAAACTCTGTAGGAGGGTAGGGTGGATAGGTTCAAGTCTGTTATAGAGGATTGAAATAGGATTAGAGTGCACATTTGAGGCAAAAATTGGATATCTTGAGCAGTCTAGGTTCCTTGTATGGTTAACAATAAAGTCACTATTTAGGGTATTATCCGAATGGTTAAATTGGTTATGTATGTTAAAAGTGAACCATATTGTATGGATCTTTAATATTGTGCCAAATTATTGTATGGGTTTGACGGAAAATAATTTTTTTTGTTCAATATTGTATTGGAATGTGAATTAATTGAATGCTACTTTGCTCTATTCGGCCTATTATATCTATGAAAAATGATATTGTTCAGTGAAGAATATATTAATTATATTAAACTGACTATTATTTGGAAAAATAAATTCTAATGAAATCCTAGTAACCTATAAAACCCTAAGGTAGAATTACCCTATTTCATTACATAGAGGGTCCCCTCATCCCCCTTGAGTTTCCCTAAAATTTGGGTGTGCAGAGAATTTCAGAGTTTTATTACAGTTCTCCAAAATGCATGCTCCCACTTTCTGAGGTAAGCCAAATGGATTTAGTTAACCAAATTCTAATATTTAACAATATTGGAATTTCGGGTCTTGTTATAAGATTGGGTGGATGATTCATGACCTCTGTAGATTAAAATCATGGCTCAGTTTTGTCAGGAAGGATGCCTCTTTCTATATTTTTTCATTAATAAGTAGATCCCATGAATGTTGTAGACCCATGTTTCTTTCTTCTCTAATTGGTTCTTGTTGTTTTATGTGGCCTGAAATATGTATATGTGGGCTATTTTAGGGTTCCTTATTGTAGTTTATAGTCTATTTTTAGAATAAGTTACATAAAGATACTTGTCAAACAACTTGTGGTCAAGTGGTTAAATAAAACAAATTTTCATTGTTAAAAGCTAGATTGAAAATCCTAGAGAACATGTTTTTATGTCAATATAATGTGGCCATCAAAGCCATATTGCATCTGAGACCAGGTTAAAGTCCCGGAGACCTTCATGACTCATGGATGTAGTCCATCTCAGTGGGATAGGCCACGTGGAAATCCTGGTTGAACTTGGTGAGATAGAATACATTTTGGTCATGGAATCTAAGGCAATGGTAGACCCACTTCCTTAATGAAGAGTCATTTACTAACCCAAAGGTTGCAGAACTGACATAAAATGAGGAACAAAGAAACCTATTACTTTGTTGTTCCACTGAAGGATTTTCAATGATGATGGAGTTCCATATACAAGGCCACATTGATTCAGTTTCATGTAGTAATATGAAACTCTAATAAACACACACGAAAATTGGGAAAGGGGAAAAGTTTGAATCATATTTTGATTATCAGTTAATGAAGTAGATGGGTGGTTCATGTGTTCCCTTATAGATAATTGGGGAATATAACATAGTTCCATTAGTCTAACCTATGGTTTATCGTTAGATCACTATGAGTACTAAAATCAAAATAGATAAATCATGATGATAAGAAATTTATAAGTGGCTAGTGCAGATGTCTCAAGCCATGGTGAGAATGTGGGTGTCTGATAAGTACAAAGTTATCTAAGCTAAAGGTAAACCTATTTCCTTTAATCAATGGACTATTGAAATAAATGTTTTAGAAATAAACTTGATATTTATGTGCCATGTAATAATACAACGCGTTAATATCCAGGGACTAAAACGGGTTCAAGGGAATTTTTGAATCATATTATGATAATGTGTTAATGAAATAAATGGTTCACTAAGGTGCTAAACATAAGGCATGGTGATGGAGTATTGTATAGTGCTAACTATAGCTAGACTGAATAGTCTGATCTATGAAGGACACAAAGGATCCGAACACTTTTGGGGAAGAGCGTGCCCTCATTGGCTCGTTTGATGCATCACAATATGCATTTTTTGGAAGGTATGTTAGACAAGAGGTAGATCTAATTAGACTATTAACCTCAATATTTCGAGTGATGCTAAGTGTGATCTTATTATATGACGGACTTGATTTCTGAAGTTGAAAGTCACCCAAAATAGTGTGGCTTGCTATATTATCTGATTTTACGAAGTTATGTGTGTTTTAGGTACTTATAGTTTCATTTGAAATGAAAAGCCTGTATTTTCCAGGATGATTTCAAATTCTCCCCTAACATTGATTATTGATGTTCATAGCCTGGTTGTTGGAAGGGTTTCAAATGCATTTCTTCTTATGAATAGTTAATTTAAATAACATATAATCTGTTAAGGATGCAAATAGTTTCTTCTTCAACGTGAAGAGAGTGTACAAGATTTTTCAAACCATATCTAAAATTTGTTGTTTCACATCAATTGTATGACCCAGTTTTTCATCTATATTCTTACATTTGATATGATTCTTGTCTCTTATATGCTATGTGCATGTGGAAGTGCAACATTGTAGTATACAATTTGGTTGGATGGGAAATATGGATGTTGTCAAACATAGAGTTTCAAACGCAAAGGTATTTTCTTGTTTAATCACCAATAGATTGATGATTAATATAGCTTAGAATTTTCTATGTTTTTGCTTAGAATCTTTGTTAAAACTCTGCAATTTTCAGCTAGTCTTCCTAGATTGTAATTCTTATAAAATGGATCTTAATTTCATTGAAGATATGACTTGAGACAATAAATGTTATATTATGTTATGTATCTCTTAGCTAACTTAGTAGAAATAAAATTCTGACACAGCAAAAACTATCATAAATTTTGGCCACACAACATTCATCAAACCTCAACGAATTTCAATTGTTTTTCCAGGTTCGACGAACCCTGTGAATTAGTTCCCACCGTTTGAAACATCAGAGAGAGGAAAAGATATTTTAAACCCTTATTCTTCTTTGTCGGACTTTAAATGGCATCTAACACAGTCTCAAGAGAGGTTATATTCTATAGACTCAGAAAAATTAGAATTTCAAGGACTCTACTCACTACTACCATGCATCTATATGAATTTGTTCTTGATGATCTCCACACACTGCATAGACTCTCAAATTTTAACAACGAAATCATTGAGTTGAAGTAGGAGTGTCCTTCCTCAACAAAATTGTTCAAGATACATATTGATGAACTGCAATTATTTCTACAAGAGCATATCCATCCTAGGAATGTTCTCTTCTTTCACCTGGTCCAATGGTGCTAAAAAGAATGCCTCTAGAATGAAAATTAAGCCATATATTTTCAGGCAGTAATAATTCCCAATTCTTTTAGTGAAAAATAAGCTCATCATTAAGGTTTAGTAGTTACTCAGGTTGTTGTTTTTTCTTCTTTTAAAAATTAGGAAGGATTCAAGTTGTTTCCCAACACTATCTTAACTCTAGGTCACAGGATGAAATCTGAGAAAATGTGACTATATAAGCATTCTATATACAAGGTGAGCCTCATAGCTATACGAGTTATCATAGAAACCTAGGAACATATCTATGTTAAAATATTATTTTCAGATTTAGGTAGTCTTCATAGATGTATTTATTCCTACTTCCACATATATGAATGCTTCAAAAATTTATCACCACAAACAACAAGAGAAAATTTCAGCCAATATGAATACTATGTGATTCATTCAAGAAATTTGAGCCATTATGGGGGGGAAATGAGCCACAATGCATTGTAGCGAGCCATGTTGACATCAAATGCAAGTTATTAAACGATTCACTATAATGTCAATCGATATGTGGAGAATAATGAGCCACCATATAATCAAGCCATAGGGAAATATGATGTGAGCCACATTAATAAATTCCAAGCCATAGAAACAAATGCGAGAAACAGTTGCAATATGAGTAAAAAATATGAGCAGTCCTTAGACAATATAGCGAGCCACAAAAGATGATCAAGCCTCAGAATAATAGACATGTGTGTAACTATATAAAATTCAATGCCATAGAAGTTATAATGATGCCATTGTGATTTCATTATATATAATTTGATGCCACAAAATTATGTTTTTTAAAATTCGATACCACAAGAGTTGTAGTGATGCTACTGTGATTCCGGTATATATAATTTGGTTCGAATGAGTATAGTAATAGAAACCTAAAAGAGATGTGATGTGATAGAAGGACTATGGAAGAAGATATAGTGTGATCCAAAAATAGACGTGGGTAACTTCTAATTGTTCATGCTTATTTATTTATCTTGCATGTCATAGTACATCATGTTCTACATGTATATTTGTATTACATAAAAATATTTCCACAGGTCCTTATGCGAAGAAACTTGCATCATAGGATCTCGAATCATGTAGAAAATAGCACTGATATTGATTTTATGTAGCCTTAAAAAACTTAGATAGTGTAATAACTCATGGATATGATCTTCAAATTATTAGAAATAAGGAAAATCATTCTTCTGTGATAATTGTTACTTTCATACCTTCTATATAATGTTTCCAGTGAGTTTTTCTACATCATTTATTTTTTACAGTTAGGTCCTCTTCTTCATACTAGACTAAGTGTGAGAATACTCAATGTGAGTGCACACTAGAGTGAGTACATCTATAAAAAAATTCTTGAGCTTGTATCTTGAATAGAGAGAGTATATGTTTCAGGCCCTTTTGATGTTGAAATCTTCGAACATGATTATGATCTCCTAATTACTGCAATATTTTAGTTTTAATTTTAAACTAATTTCGATTTCTACTACAAATTTGGCTTAAAAGTAGTGTAATATAGAGAATTTTAATTTTTTTTTACCTTTTCTATTGTTTGTCTCTCATTTTCATATTATTTTGGTCTTCAACTCAGGAAATGACATAGTTCAGGAAGAAGACTCTTTATTTTAGATCCACGAGAAGAGGAGGTTGTGGTAATTTTCAAAGGAAATGTGGGACATTGTACAAGATGTTATTTTTTGCATTTATTCGATGAATCGGTACGTAAGAAAAACCTAGGTTCATCATCCATCTAATCTGGAAAAACCATATTGGTAGGGACGGATGCGCTGCATTGAAGGCTTGGGAAAATTGTTGGTGAGAGTGGCCTTTTTTGAGGTAACCCGTATTCATTGAGTCCCGAGATTTATTCTTGTGAAAATACGTAATAAATCACATCATGAACTTTTAATATTCATAGATTTTGGCTTAGGTTAGCTTAGGTCGTTGGATAATTTGGGTAATTGGATTTTTAATGCAAGATCTGAGTAGTAAATCCATTCGGAAATTCCTGGTAATTTTGGAGTTTTTCTATTTTTTAATTTTTAGTTGGTATTTAGATGTGTTTTAAACTGTGTTGCAGGTTTGAGTAAATGAAAAGCAATGATGTTGTTGTAGCAGAGGTGAAGGAAAATACAACCCAAGCATATGAGTCGGCTAAGATTGTTTGTCATCAAGAAGTGGGCCAAAAAATTCTCTTACGGAGCGATGCTCTCTATTAGGTTTCTCTAAACTCTTTGAGCTCTGAGTTTTTTCTATAAGTTTAGAAGAGAAAGTAATTGATGAGGTTAATTTTTTTCCCGGTGACATAATTATAATTTCTATGTGATTATTATAGTATATATTTTAAACAAGTGTGTACCCTCGTGAGCCTGAGCCAATGAAAGAGCTCCATGAAGTGACTGCCAAGCATCCCTGGTAAGACCCACAACCTATCGATCTATATCCATTACTCCTAAAATTCTAAAATAAGTGGTTTTTTCGAATCTTTCATAGGTGGTTTTCATGGTGTGAATAAACATAGGTTTGATTGTCTGGATTTTGACAGGAACCTCATGACTACTTCTGTTGATGAGGGTCAATTTCTGGGCCTCCTGCCGAAACTCATTAATGCCAAGAATGTTGTTGTGGTGGATTTGGTGCATGGATGTATGAAATCACACCATTTTAAAGGGTGTGATTCCACCCCTTAAACTCTAGGTAACAGGCACAAAGTGGTGGAGTTCAAAAGCATACAATCTAGAGGAAAAAGCATGCAAATGTATACTCAAATTAAACTAAAACTAAAACACAAATATACAAAATCTATTGAAGAGAGTCAAAGGATAGTGCAAATAGTGGCTCTAGGCCCCTTGTTATTAAACGTTTGATATGAAGAAGAAATTTTACCCACTTTCCAAAGGGCCCTTAGACAATGCCTCTAGGTCCCGATGCGAGGATGTTATTTTCTAAGCTTGCCTTGGTGCAAGCTCCCTCTCTTTCTGCTGTGGTGGACTAAGATTGTTCGATGGCCAAAAATCGAGTCCCCTCTATCTGTAGCTCTGGGTCATACACTGCTAGTATTGCTTGGGAAATTTTGGCCAGCATAACAATGTGATCACCCGTTCTTCATCTCATGGTGGCTTTATATAGGGGATTTCAAATCCTCCTTCCCTTCCTTGGTACATGGTGGATGGTGACCCAAGGGAGAGGTATGATTCCATTGTGTGCTCCAGATATTCCTTTGTATGCTCATATAGTGTCTAAGGAGGCGCTAGTGGCTATCCTTAGGTAGCTTCATGTAAGGAGAAACTTTTCCTTTGCTTTGTATGGTCCTGGAAAGCTACATTTTTCCACTTTCAGGAATGCGCGCTTATCGGGAAAGAAGGCATGCAGAATATGCTCTTCTTAAAGGAAAATGCGTGCAATCATCATTTAAGACTAGTTCAAGTTTGATTTTCTCAAAACCTTAGAGATTTTAAATACCTTCTTGATCCATAATTTCTTACTGTCCTGTAAATCCTTTAGCTTGACATTAATTAATGTCATATTTTTTTGTACGATTTTCTAGTGTTAACAGTTGCCCCCTAATGTGTGAGGTCTAGGAAGGACTTGAAGGACTGTGTAGCCAAAATACATTATAGTTTCTTTTATGTATCATGCGTAGAGAGAGAGGGAGACGTGTGTGAAGCTTTGGAGTTAACAACACCCTGCACCGGTTCCAAGAATGACCATGTCTAAGGGATCCCTGCAAGCCAATACGATTTTTACAACATATATACAAAATTTCAATGAGGTGGACATGTCCCATGTTCATGATGCTATGGCTAGTTAAACCAGTTTGACAGATACATGTGTTGTCTGTGTCACCACTATGATAGTGATGCTCACGGTCATTGACGACGACTGTCGACGCCCACAGGGGCGTTTTTTGTTTGATGATAGGTGGAATGTGGTACCCATATGCGTAAACTTGGTATGGCATGTAGATATGCGATGCATGCATATGTACTACCTGCGACATTCCCGTGTAAGCATTTTTTGACAGAGACACTTGTGGAGGCACCGGTCTTCGACAGATTTGATCAAAGTGAAATGGTTGTAAGGTATGATACCATCTTGACATGAAATCTTTTGTTGTAGTCGAATTTCAGGAGGATCGATGACATCTATGGACAATGACGTCTCGCACAGTGCCACCCAAGGATGCCCCTTTGCATGGGGAGGGATGATCCAAGGTACCACTTCCTTTTTGGAAAAGAGGTGTCGATGTCAACAAAAAGGAAGCCTTAACCGAACCATGGGTCGCCGACCTAAGGGTTCAGGGACTTGGATGTGATGGGTTTAACATAGGCATGTTGGTGAGAGGTGAGTGAAAACTAATGATGGGGATTCAGTGGCCCGAGGTTGGAGTATCTTAAGCATCTTAGCAGTAGTCATAGTTATTTATGAGGGGGAAATCCCTGGAGTCGGTAGGACTTCCAGGGCAGGTTTGAACCGGCTATGAATTTTGTGATGGTGCATGCGTGGGGGTGAAATAATTTGACCAAGGGAGGTCCTGGGACTGCTGCCATCAGAGAAAAGATGAAATATGAGGGTGAAGGGGTGAAGTGCACTATTTTTGGTCTTTGTCTGCTTACCAAAAGAATAAAATAATGGGGTTTGGTTTGTACAAAACACAGAGATAGGTACCCCAAAACATGAAGGTGTTTGCTCAGTGAAGGCGAGAGGAAGATGTTTTACTGAGGGTGGGGGTCCCATTGGTTTTTATCATGTGTGGGGCTGATGATTCAAATGAAACAATGTTGCAGATGGGATTATGTTGGTGGAGGTATGGTGGGCCAAATGCGATGCACGAAGGTGTGCATTTTATATGCTTGTTACAACCTAGTCGTCCGGGAAGGGGGTTTCAGTTAGCATGGGAAACTTGACCTTATGCATGATGAATGGATGGGCACGAGGTGCTTCCTAGACTGAAGTGGTATGGCCATGGCGTCATTGTGGCTGTGATATATGGTCTAATTTGGGTGACGAGCACCATGGAGGGGAGGCTATACCAACCCACGCGGATGTTTATCAAGTGTAGGGTGAGGTGATGATAAAAATGGTTAGGTATGAGGACCCTGTGGTTTATTTATGATGGAGAAATGATGTTAGGATATGAAAAGTTTTCTAGGATCCTATCATTTTGGGTGTAGAATGATACCTACTCTGGAACTTTCAGTAGATGGTACTGTGAATGGTTTGCGGATTTTTTCCTACAAAAAAAACTACCTCAGGTGAAAGCATCTTCTTTTCATCAAATATTATTGAAAGGCATGAACTTTAAAAGGGAAGATGAGAGAGGGCATACCTACCAGCGTTGAAAAATTATTTTCTTCAGAAAGAAAATGTGTGGCATCGCTTCTTTTCATCATGGAGTATTGATGATGGTGCAACTTACAGTTTGCAGAATGGACCTTCTGATCTCTTGTTGTTGCCCTCCAAATTTTTTGAAAAGGGCAATAAATAGGTAAATATGGCCCTTATTCAATTCATTTGTACTTGTTGAGGTTTGAGAGGTCAGAGGTGTTTGCGTAGCCTTTCTTGTCGTTGTAGTTAGCCTATGTACTAGGGACTAGCAATACTACGCCAAGGTAACTTCCATGATGTCTTGCATTTTAATTTTTAAAGTTTGATGATGCTGGGGGCCATACAAATTGGGTTTGTATGGAATCTAGGTGAATTTTTCCCTAGATTGCGCGGGTGATCTGGGCAAAAGCGCATCTTCCTTGTGCAAAAATTTGAGGGACAGGCATGCAAGGGCACTTTGTTCCCCAAGTTTCATGCACAAAGGCAGGCCTGTGAAGAATACAAGCATGCGCTAAGCACTTTTTTCTGAGGGACAGGCGCGCAAAGGCTGAGATGACAACAAATTTTAGGTTTTTTGTCTATTTTTTGGGTTTTATATCTATACTGATGGGTACCTATGTTGATGACAGTTTATTCTGGAGGGAGTGGGACTGGACCAACATCCAGACTACTCTAGCTGCTGATGTTGGGGCATAACTTCAGTTGGTCGCATGGGGCCTTCTGAAGTTTGCTGCAAATGAGTTTCTTTAGTCGCAGGACCATTTATTGCGCTACATTATACAACACTGGCGCAAGAGGTGCAACATGTTTGTGTTGCAGGGGACAAACTTGGTGATATATCCCAAGACAGATATCTACTTTATGACCGAGTTACTGCCTTAGGGTGAGGCACTGAGGTACCCACTCTCCTCTGGGAGAGTGAACCTGGATAGATTTTGAAGGCGTCATTGCGGGGGGACACCTATTACCAAGGGATGCATAAGTATTGCACCAGTTACAGATGTGGCAGAGCGGTGTGATCTAGCACTAATCATACAACTGGCAGGTTGTTTTCTCTGCATTGGCCATCTAGCCCGCAGGTTGGATTTTTGCGCCAGTTGAGGTCCGGGCATTTTTTAAACTTCATGAGCTTTGGTTTCAATGGTATGGTGTCACAATTGAACAAGGTCCAACGTGGATCTAAGTCATTTGCATACGCCTGCATCTTGTGCAACATCATGTACGAGAGGGTGGTGTTGTTGAGGCCAGTGGCGGCATTGCCTATTGGGGGGCTACGGGAGCCACGCATGAGGAGGTGGGCTTCGGTGATGTTGTAGGGCGGTGGTGGCATGCTGGGGCGTTATTGAAATGCCACGACAGAGGCCTTGTTCAAGGCCAAACCACAAATTTCCTTGCCATACCCGTATGCGGGAATGGACTTCTAGGGTGACCCAGACATGGGTCTCCCTTTTGGTTATGTTTGGGGACTTGCAGGTATGGTTTATATGTTTTTTCTACACTTGTTTGAGTATGTATGTACTTACGTGTTTTTCTAGTGACACTGACATTGTTTGGGTTACTCGTGAAGATGTTGGCGATTTGGGTCGCCCCATGGCCTAACTAGTGGGCCACAATCCTCCTCGACAACCTCGAGGTGGTTAGGGAGGGGGTGATGCTGGTGGACCAGGCGATGGTGCCAGTGGACCTGGCAGAGATGGTGCTGGCCCCTCAGGTGAGGGTAGCAACTCGGCTGCTGCAAAGGTTGCAGCCGAGCGAGCTCATGCTAATATGGAAGAGTCATGCATTACAGTACTAACAACTCAGATGACTACTCTAAAGGACTTCCAGGGTCGAGTGGACCGCTTGACCTAGGGTATTCCTACTTAAGGTTTCATGGTTGAATTCGAGAAGGTCTGGTTAGAGACAGTGATGGCTCATGAGAGGGATTATCGGCCCACTCTACAGTGGGTGACAATCGCAGTTGCAACAACAGCTCCGATGGTGGTACCGAGAGTGGTGGTGGGTCCAGGTGCCCCTCTTGAGGGGGCACCCCCTAGAGCAGTTTTTGTACACAAGGAAAGATTTCGTTATGAGGATGTTGCCCGTATTTTTGATGACTTTTGTATTTTTGGGTTGGCTATGGGGCTGGCGACACTATTTTTTGTACTCGGATATACATATCTTTTGATATATGTATGAGAGATATTTTTTGGGGCTCTACATGATGCATCACCTATTTCAGTGTATGTATTTTTTTATGCTGATGGATATCTTCATTTTTGGTTTTATGTATGATGGTTTATTCGAGATGCATTCCAGTTTAGGATATTGTTAGCTATGCGATCAGCTGTTTGGTTTGGTTCCTTGGTACATGTGAAAATGTGATATAGTCAAATTGTCTACTTAATCTTTTGGCATGCAAATATTTTCTAAACATATGTGTATCTCTGGTCTGAAATGTTTGGTTTAGATGTGATACTACTAATTGGGAATCGAAGTAGATATGCATATGGCAAATGCCTCGATGGAGGGCGTCGCACATAAGTCTGATGACAGCGTCATATTTTTCCTGATGGTTTGCTTCTAAACCGATACACACACCGTTTGAACATAGAGGTGATCGGTCAGGGTGGTAAATGACCGAAGCAGCGATGACTAAATTTTGAGACCATCTCGATGCTCCATCAGAAAATCTGAAATAGGGTTCATTTTGGTGATCCATGGTGACACTTTGAGCACTTTTAAATAAGTATTTGGGTCAAAAATTTTGACTGGTTGGGTGTTTATGTACTCTCAATCTAGGGGAAGTGTTGTCAGGGCCCTTATGGGTAGAATTTATTGAGGTAAAGGCTGTTGATAGGGTTAGTGAGGCAAGTCTCATCTGGTTCTGTCAAGATGTATGCCCCCTTTCGGAGGCAGTGTTTAATGATGTAGGGTCCTTTCCACAAGGTTTCGAACTTTCCTAGCCCTAAGGAATCTTTTGTGACATCGTAGTGGAGGACTAATTCTCCCTCAGTAAATGATCGAGGGGTGATGTGGTGGTTGAATGATGCTCTTACCTTTTTCTTGTGGGCCTTGTTGTGTTGTAGTGACTGACGTCGATTTTCATCGAGAAGTTCTAGCTGTACTAGGCATTGTTCTAGAGGCTGGGTGTCATTGAGGAGTTCGATGGCAGTATGCAAATTTGGGATCTGATGTTCTATGGGAATCACAGCTTCGACCTCGTATACTAAGTGGAAGGGAGTGAAACCAGTGGACATTTTCACCATTGTGCAGTATGCCTAGTGGGCAGAAAAGAGCATATGGTGCTAGTTGGTTTTATGGTTTTTCACCATGCGTTGTAACATAGTTTTGAGTACTTTTTTAATAGCTTCTACCTATCCGTTGGACTAAGGGTAGTATGGTGAAGAGAATTCATGGGTGAATCCGAGGTGGTGAGATAGCTCCTTGAAAACTTCATTCTAAAATATTTTTCCGTGGTCGGAGACTAACTCTTTGGGTACGCCGAATCGGATGATCACGTGGTTAAATAGAAATCGGGTGCCAGTTTATGTTGTTTTTTCATATGTGGGCATGGCCTCAGCCCACTTGGTGAAATAGTTGACAGCCACAATGATATGGTTGCCCAATGAGGAGAGGTTACAAGTCATGAAATTAATCCCCCATTTACAAAAGGGGTATGCTACTATGATAGGGTGCAGAGGAGCGGGAAGTGCTCTTGCCTTATGAGCGAAGCACTGGCATCGTTCACATCTTTTGACTGATGTGATGCAGTCGCAAAACAAGGAGGGCCAGAAACATCTTGCTCGTAGGACTTTCTGGGCAGTAGCCATTCCTGATAGATGGTATTCATAAGCACCTCCATGGCAGTCATTAAGGGTTTGTTCCACTTGGTCATGAGTAAGGCATCGACGTAAAATGGTTTCGATGCCTCACTATTATAAGACATCTCCCAGAAGGAGATATCAGGGGGATTTCTGGCCTATGCACCGACGATCGTCTCGTGTGAGATGAGGTCTAAATTTTTGGGTTCGCAAGAATAGGAGAATGTATTCGTACCAAGGGTCGTTGGTTTATACAAAGAAGAGATGTTCATATGGTAGTGAATTGCCTACTGGTGATCCCTTGGAATTTCCTGGGAGGTCCGTTATGAACTCTATTAATTCTAGTTCCTTTTTTCTTTTGAAGGAGCGAAAATGTAAGTCGTATTCTTGAAGAATGACTATCCAACGGGCATACTTTTGGTTCATTGAGTGGTGGGTGAGCAGGTATTTGATGGGGTTAATATCTGCTATAACCGTAGTGGTTTTTAAGATGATGTAGTGGTGAAGTTTTAGGACTGCATAGATTAATGCTAGGGCAGTCTTGTCTTCGGGTTCATATCTTAGTGCTGGGTGTGACAAGGTTTTGCTGATGTAATATATTATGTGTTCCTTTCCATCTGGGCCCTCCTAAATCAATACTCCGGCCAATGTGGATTCAGAATTTGATAGATACAAGATATAATCCTTTTCATAATCTAGGGGACTAATGAGTGGTGCTGAGGATAATGTCTCCTTTAGCGCATCAAATGATTTTTTGGCATGTTCATCCCATTTAAAGGGAGTGTCCTGGCGAAGGAGGTGCAAGAATCATTGAGCGCAGGTGGCATAATATGGGATGAACCATCTCAAAAAATTATTGTTTCCTTGCAGGCTTTGAAGTTGTTTGAGGGTTCGAGGTGGAGGTACCTCTTTAATGGCTTCGACCTAGAGGGGGTCCACACGGATGCCTCACTAGGACACAATAAAACCTAAAATCCTTCCTGCATTGACACAATAAACACACTTGAGAGGGTTCAAGAATAGGTTGTATTGACAACATCTTTGGAATACCAATCGCAGATCCTCAATATGGTATGAGAACTTCTTGGAACATACAGTTGGGTCATCCAAGTAGGTGAGGATAAGGTGCACAAATTCATAGAATATATAATTCATGGCCCATTGGAAGGTGGTTCCAAAATTTTTTAGGCCAAATGGCATTACCTTGTATGCGAATGTGCCCCAAGGGGTGGTGAACGCAGTTTTGTACAGGTATGTACGACATATTTGGATTTGAATGTATCCGAAGAATCCATCTATAAATGATAGAGCCTTGGGTCTTACACACACATCGATGACTTGGTCGATGAGTGGAGTGGGGTGATTGTCTTTAGGACAAGCTTTGTTCAAATCCCAAAAATCGGTGCAAACACATATCATTCCCTGTTTTTTCATGACGGGAACAGGGTTGGCAACCCAAGATGTACAGGAAATGGGGTAGATAAACCCGGCTTTGTGAAGCTTGTCGATTTCTTGTTGTATTGCTTCTGCCTTAGATGGCCCGCAGTTGATGTTGTTTCTGGCGTACTCAAGGTACATCATGCCAAGTGTCAATATGGTGCTCCACGATAATAGGACTAAGCCCAGGCATTTCTGAGCAGTCCCATGCGAATATATCTTCATACTCTTGTAACAGTATGGTGTAAGAGGCTATTTCTTCTAGAGAACATGCTGGCCCCAGTGATATTTCTTTGACCTTTTTCATATTTTGGGATATGTTCACCTTAATGGTAGGAAACATATTTGACATATTTCCTTCCTCAAATGTATCGGGTGCTGGGATGGATTTTTTCAGCCAATCGAACTTTCCTAATGGTAGGATGTATTTTGATTCGATCACATAGGTTTCTCATTCAGTTGTTTTGTTAGGACATAACGTTTTCTTGAGGAGAAACAATGAACGATGATGCATTGCATCCCATGGGTAATATGGGTCCATTATGCCCTCTAGGATATCCTCATCTGAATGAAACAAGGACTCGAAGGCGGATTGTTCCTGTTCAGGTTTATAGTGAATGGGGGTAATCCAGGTGGAGCTAGTTGAGAGACACGAAAAGGATTCCATCTTGGATGTGGTGGAACCAGACGCGATCGACATAGTGCAGATAGATTGGGTCTGCACTATCGGAGGGACAACTAGTCTTGTAGCTGCAGCTGACTCAAAACCTATGGTAGATGAGTAGATAGCTCAAGTCATGGTTTCGATATATCATGACATGAATCGTATACAGTGTGTTGTATCATTGGCGCTTGGCGAGGGATGAATCTCCCTAATTGGTCATCCTCTCAATGGCCACAATGGGATGGATCTATCTATCACATCCTCTTGAGCTGTCATACTATCATAGATTCTGAGTCTATGCCATCTTCTTGAGAGAGACGGACTATGGTTGATCGCATACAGGCTAAAGCTATGCAAAATCATCGTATATAGTGACAACAACGTATAGGGTGGTTGTCACCACATCTCTGACATGAGTATTGGGTACCCTCATTGGAACATTTCCAAATTTGGACAGTTAATGATGAAATGATCAAGTTCATCGCAAATTATCCATATTTTGATTGGGGGAGGGGGTATGGCAGGGAGCCTTTCAGGTGATCTTCGCTCTTCCTGTAAGTATAGGATTATATGAGGCTCATTGCCGACAGACTGGATGGAGGGATCCTCCTCATAGGATCGCTCGATCGCATGTAAGGCATCCCTATATCATGGTATCTTTGGACAATGGTGGGTATAGTGCCCATAGCTCCTATAGAGAGCACATGTGTGATTGATACATAGCGCTTTTCCTTTACCTTTGGTGGTAGATTCCTTTTTTTAGGAACGCGACGTCGATATGTCCATTTCAGAGCCAAGAAGTGGTTTTAATTCATCCAGCTCCAGACATATATGGGTAGGATGACCTATTACAGTGCATATGGTGCAGACTAGTGATTCTCATTGAATGGTGGGAGCCACCATATTCTTTCCTCTCTTCTCAGTTTTCTTGGTTGTGATCACTATTTTTGTAGTGGGAACTTCCCTTGTGGGGGTCGTCTCGACTGTTTCTTGGATGGGTGGGGCCTCCTCAGGACTGAGGGGCTTCAACCCTATGGCAGTAATGTGGGTCGATCCTGTTCTACAAGGAGGAATGAGGTACCAAAATACGAATTCCAATGATATGTTGGGTAATACCAGTGTTGCCAAAACCTGCTGGGAGACGAAGCTAGCTGGGGGGTATAGGAAAGGGGTTTGTGAGGTAGTGTAGGCTAGAGCGGCTATTGTGGCTGATGCCTTGGTGTCATTACTACTTGAGTCCATGTCCTAACTAGCCTCGGCACTTGATGTAGAAATCATGCATACCAGGGCCGCTGTGACATCGGGTGATGCCTCAAGGGTAATGCGAGGATCTCCTAGGAATGACCCTAGAATGGATGACGGTTTGAATTGGCCAAGGCCATATTCTTGGTATCATGAAAGACCATCTGCGGTTGTATTTACATAGGGTATAATTACATCTGTGTTGGTTAGGGGATGCTTCTCGCTGTGTGTCAGCTATTCTACAGTAATGATGCGGTCCTCGTGGGGGAACATCATAATGCAGAAGGCGGAGGAGGTTAGGGTGGACATGGCATACATACAACTCTGCTCGAGGACTATATTGTAATCCAAGTGAGCGCCCAAGGCTTCAATGTCTATTTGGACTGCCTTTCTGGCTAAGTAGACTGGGACGTTTTCGTAGAAGCCAACGGGTGTCGAGGGTGACCATCGTACACTTGAAGCATTATGACTGAGGGTTTTAGTTCGGGAGAACCTAACTTCTACCAAAATTATTTTGACATGATGCATGTCGATGCACCCTTGTCTATGACACATCGGTGAATAGTAATATTCTGTACCGATACTGGTATCTAGAAAGCGACCATGGAAGGAAGCCAGGGGGTGGCTTTGTCTAAATCAAAATCCATTAGCCACGTATTAGTAGGGTCGATAGCACCTAACGTGGAAATTAGGGCTTTTAGTTGTTTCGGGCATGACTGCAGTACTTCCAGAGTTGACATAACAGTGGGAGATTGAGCTAAATCATTCACAATGCTATAATTATGGGCCGCTTTGGAGTAGTTTCTTGCTCGCCTATTGGGTCAGTTTGCCATATTTTTCAATGGTTCTATAGGCATCTTTGAAATGGTCAAAGGTGCAGTCGGTGCACTAGTATTAGCCCTAACATAGTGGTGTCTGGTGGGGTGTCATAGCTGCAATTCCTTGTTTGGAAAAACATCTCTTCCCCAGTCATGTAGATCTCATGGCTGCTTTTCCCCGAGTCATCTGGGTTTTTATTTTAAGTGCTGACTGTGCCTTGGTGGGGGGAAGGTTCTTGCATCACGGTGGGTTGCTGGGAAGATCCTCCTTGTCCTCAGTTACTCTGTAGGTTTTTTAGCTCAAGGAGATCGAGACAGTGGTGAGTATAGTGCTTGTAATCTCCACATATCAAACAGGAATGGTTTTTCTGAAGAGGTGGCCTTTTGCCTTGCTGTTGGGAATTTCTAGGCTCCTAATTTTGATTCAGGTTGGAGTTACCTCCAGCGTGGAATCACGGTGGGTGCTGCTGGTTTCTGCCCCCTGTCTAGGGTTCCCTTTTGGTTTTTTTTTGGATTTTTTCTTTACCACATTAGGAGGATAGTTATCCTCCTTATACTAGTGTGGTTAGTTTTGGGACGGCTGCACAAAGTTCACCTGTGCATGGGTTTGTGTAGGTGGGTCATATGCTGGGGACTGAGCATAACATTGTCCTGGGTTTGCACCTAACCATTGGAAGGGAGCTCTTCCATCAGTGTTTCTTTCTGCGTACTGAGTCCCCTTAGCCAGAGGATAGGGTCCTCCCTAGTGATATGATTTCACCCTATTAGTAAAATTTTGCTGAGGTATATGATGACTTTGAAATTTGGGTTGAGACAGGTTCTAGGTAGAACTATATGTGTAACTGGGGTTTTGACTACTACTACCTAGGTAACCTTAGGTCATTGACCCAATTAGCCCATCTGCAGAGTTCGACGTGCCTAGAAATTCTTGATAAGTCTGCAGGTGAGGAGCGTTAGGCAAGTTGTTTTAAATGTATCCTGACTGCGTATAAATTAGTTCAAGCTTCTGGGATTTACTGATTTCTTCCTCTTTGGATGTGGAGTTTTTCTGTGCCACATCTTTTGAAATATCTACTGTCAGAGTTTTCAAGAATAAATCTAAGAGGACCCGATCGTTGAGTTTAGCTTTACATAAACTACGACGCCGCCTCCATTCATGAAGATGGTCAGAGATATGGACGTCGAGGGTTTGTCTTAAATGAGTCAGTAATTCCATTCTTGAATCATGGTGAATGGGTAACTCAAAATATGTGAGGAACACGGTAGCAAGGGCACTAAAGGTTCCATGTGAAGCAGGAGGTTTCTCCATGTACCACTTTGTGGTTACTCCGTGCATTGAAATAGCTTCAATCGAATAGCGTCGTCAATGATACTGTTCGATGACCACCACAGGTGAAAGGTCATTACATGATTTCCTCAGTCTTCCGCTTGTTTACCTTCAAATTTTGGTATATCCGAAGGGAGCTTCATGGCCATGGGAGGCCATGAAGGATTTTGTGCTATGGGGTAATTCGTTAGCTTGGTTAAATAAGGTAGATTCAATGAAGCTAAGAAAGGTGACTGGGAGGTTGACGCCATGGAAATGTGTGAAGACACAAAGTTTTGGTTAGAACGAGGGTTATTTTGCGACGTACCCTACTGCGTATTCAACTAGCTTCCCGAATGGGACACACTCCGTTGCCCCCTAGGGGCCGAGGGGGGAGTGGTGTGTGGTGTGGTGTTGGGAGACAGACTAGGGTTCCCAACTATGGATGCTCCAATGAATTATGGACCAATGACGGTGGCAGTGTTTCATCTTTGACACCTAAATGGCGAAAGACCTGGAACCCCTCCTGTTAATGGGGGGAGGTCTAAAAGATGTCTGGATCGATGAGGTTCCATCGGTACTGATTGGGTGTTGACCAGGTTAGGTTTTGGAAAAAATTGAGAGGATAGAGTCTATGATCAAAGAAAAAATCATGGCCACATACATAAAACAATGCAAAAATAAAATAAATTTTCCCTTTAAATTAATCTATGTGATCAATCAAGCAAAAATGCGGTTTTTTTTTATTTGTGTATGATACACAAAATCCTAGAAGACCTATTGTGTCCTCACACACTCAAAAGTAACTGGGAATTGAGAAGATTCCTTTTGAGTGCTGGCACAACGTCCTGTAAGAGTTGGCGATGCCGCCAGTCGGCCGAAGAGAATCCACCAAGTTAAGGGTAGAGGGTTTGGCACTTTCCTACACCGTCACCTATAAGGTAAAGGATTTTGTAGTTTTTGGCCACTAAGAACTGCCATCCCACGTGAGCGTTCAGGTCTTGGGCTTCTTGGCAGTCATCTAACAGTACCGAGTATCAGTTGGGTTAGGTAGCCCCAACTGATACAACATGCACTGTGCCTAAGCCTAACCCTCTCTGAATCGGGTCTTTTGCGCGCTCAGGTTTTCTTTGCCATGGGCTAATAGGTGGATTTGAAGCTCCCTAAATACACAACTTCTATTTTTAAATATGAAGTATGATCAAGGTGGCTTATTGGATTCCTACCCCCTTGATTCTAACTTAAACTATAAACTCTTTTGTGGCCCCTGTGGGGAGAATTTAGTGAGTTTGGATAAGTTAGTTTTAGGTGTCTTGCTTTGCTTAGTGGGTGAGTGTGTGTGAGTCTAAGGTGAACAAGCCCATAGTTTGAACGTGTGGATATCATTGATCCTTTACAAAATCCCCTATTTAAACTATGTTATGTTGTTCCTGGATCAAATGGAAAACATGTGCGGATAATGGGCCGATTTCAAATTTTCCTAGTTAATCTATGTGACTAACTATAGGGAGATGGTGAATTGTGAATATGGAGCATTCATATGCTTACCTAGGATCATTGGAGGGTGCAAAGGTAGTAGAGATTACTTGCTCTTCTATAGACAATTCGATCCTAGTCCCACAATTCCTAATGCAAAAAATTGAACTAAACTAAACAATTTCTACACTCGAAAAAAACGAAAACTAGTTATGCATGCGTGGTCTTGGGCCACTTACTTCAACTAGTTATATAAGTGTGAATACCAAAAAAATTTCAAAACATAAATTTTTCAGAACGCAAGTTAATTTTCCCCCTACTTAAACTATGTGAAATTTTGTAAAAATCAACTTGAATAAAAAAATAACTCTAAGCCTATAGAGAGCAGCTAGAAGTGAGTTCTAACAAGCTATGGGGTATCACAAAAAGTGCTAGAAAATACATTAGGGGCTTCCAAACACCTTACAAGAAGAAAAAGACATAATATTGGGCGAAATTCTCATTCTATGAATTGCATGCAAAAGGCCATGACAGGTGCGCTTTCTTACGTGCGAGTCAACACTGAATGCGCGCCTTGTGCATTTGTGAGGAAAGAACGGGTGTAAATTCCTACAGGTGAAAAATTTCTGAGATTCTCTTCTTCAGTCTGTCACTCAAAGTGAATCTAGGGACTGCAAGATAGATCAGAGGACTATCAACTCCACTCTCTAGCATAGGCAAAGGTGTCCTGCAAAAGAAGGCACAACCACATAAACTTGTAAAACATTAGTGGACTCACCAATCATGTTGTGGTGGATTTGGTGCATGGATGTACCTAACCATAACAGTTTAAAGGGTGTGGTTCGGCCCTTTAAACTCTAGGTAATAGGAAGAAAGTGGTGGAGTTCAAAATCATACAATCTAGAGGAAAAAGCATGCAAATGTATACTCAAATTAAACTAAAACTAAAACACAAATATACATAAGCTATTGAAGAGAGTAAAATGATAATAGTGCAAACAGTGGCTCTAGGACCCTTCTTATTAAACGTTTGATATGAAGAAGAAATTTTACCCACTTGCCAAAGGGAACCTAGACAATGGTTCTAGGTCCCGATGCAAGGATGTTTTTTTCCAAGATCGCCTTGGTGCAAGCTCCCTCTCTCTCTACTGTGATGGACTAATATTGCTGGATGGCCAATAATTCAGTCCCCTCTATCTCCATCTCCAGGTCACACACTTCTGGTATTTCTTGGGAAGTTCTGGCCAACATAACAATGTGATCACCCATTCTTCATCTCATGGTGTCTTTATATATGGGATTTCAAATCCTCCTTCCCTCCCTTGGTACATCGTTGATGGTGACCCAAGGGAGTGGTATGATTCCATTTTGTGCTACAAATATTCCCTTGTGTGCTCACATAGTGTCTAAGGAGGTGCTAGTGGTTGTCCTTAGGTGGCTTCATGTAAGGAGAAACTTTTCCTTTGCTTTGTGCGGTCTCGAAAAGCGACATTTTTCCACTTTTAGGAATGTGAGCTTATCGGGCAAAAAGGTGCGCAAAAGGCACACTTCTCAAAGGATAATGCGTGCAATCAGCATTTAAGACTAGTTCAAATTTGATTTTCTCAAAACCTTATAGATTTTAAATACTTTCTTGATTCCATAATATCTTCCTGTCCTGTAAATCCTTTGGCTTGAAATTAATTAATGTCATCTTTTGTTGTATGATTTTCCAGTGTTAATAAATGCCATGGATATTGGGGTGTACATTGGATACTCGCTTCTGAGCACAACCCTTTCATTTTCCGATGATGGAAAGGTATTAAGTCATCTCTAGATTCATTTTTCACTAAATTCCTAGAAAATTTTGAACCTTGGTGGATTGGAATTAATGGTGGGTTAATGTATGGGTTAATGGTGGGCAGATGTCTCAAGCTATGGTGAGAACGTGGGTGTATGATAAGTGCAAATTTATCTAACCTAAAGGTAGACTGATTTCCTTTAATCAATGGACTAATGAAATAAAAGTTTCAAAAAGAAACTTGATCATTTATGAGAAAACATCACACTATACTCTTTGTTACAGTGCCACGTAAGAATAAAATGTGTTAGTATGGAGAGACTAAAATGGGTTCAAGGGAAATTTTGAATCATATTATGATAATCATCTAATGGATAATAATGACCCATAAAGATTCACATTTGTTAAGGGTTTTGAACATCTACCATTAATTAGAAGAATTGTTTTAGGATCCCTTTTCGCTGCCCTTTTTTCAGTTTCTACTTGCAAGTCTAGTGCCACTACTACTAAGCCTTGTCATGGCATTTTCACTATGTCAATATGGTTATCTAATACATGTTTTAACAGGTTTATAAAAGTCATGCATGACAATATTGTAGCCTCAAATTCCAAGTTGTTAATTCCCCCATTTATAGAACTGAAATTTGAAATGGAAATATGAAGGAAATTATACATTGGTGCAAGCATTGACATTGCGTAGCAAGAAAATTCATTGTTATGAATCAATACATATTTTTAAGTAGAATGGAGAATTACATTGGTTGTATTTTCTCTCTCTATTTATGATTCTACCAAAGGCACACACACTAGATTTGTGTGCCATATACTCTCAGCTTGGATTTGGAGATTTTTTTGGAATCAGTCTTGCACTCTAATCCTTCATTTATATTTTCCAGTTGATAATACAATGTCCAAATAGTCACCATATTATTTTCTTTCCTAATTTGAATCGGTGCCAAGTTGGTGGCTAATAATATTTATAATTCATTGAGTTATCTGCATACAACAATGGAACTTGAAAAATTTTAACATGGTGCACTCCTTTGCATCATTCCATCCAACCTTTCTCTTCTCAAAGATACTTCTAGGAGAACATTTTCTCTATATTTCAAAATTCATGTAAATTGTATCAATGAAATGAAATGTTATATTTACATGGCTAAGGGGTTTCCATTTTGTCCCGTTACTATCAACAGTGGCAACATCTTGTAGAGGGTTTAGAATCCTGAAGTTTTTTGTGTGATGATGACATCAATGAAGACACACATGCATGGCAGTATGGGAATTTGGAGTTGCTCTAGCGCTAAAGCTCACTAGCATGCTACTTCCATCTTCACAGTCCAATTTCTAAGAATAAAATATTTTCTGGTAATGAAGGTCCTCTTTATGAGCTTGCAATGAGTCAAACCATCCTCATTCCATTTGATCTTGAATGACACCATAACTAAAGGAAATGTTTTAACCTGCACTAGTAAGCCTACAATAGTAAGCCTTTTTTTAGGTTGGCATTGTGCATGGAGCTCATGAGTTCATTATTGTTGCAGTTGTTTTATTAGAAAGAAGTTAAAAATATTGGGTATGTTACAAAAGAAACACTTAAAAAATCTGCTACAAAATGATGTTTTCGTTCCCTTGTTTCTGGAGTTATCCTTAGAGGATTAGAGCATGTACATATTTTGTGTAATTGGGCACATCCATCCATAGTTACTGAATAGGTTATGCATTCATCATTTGAAGGAGGAAAATTACAAGTGACCTCCCAAATGTTAAAATTGGCACAGGAAAAAATGGTACACTCTCATCTAGCTTTAGATAGGTTAGATTCCTTGGAAGTGTACATGGAACTCATGGATTTAGTATTATGGCATGGTGGGGGTAGACACCTTGTAGCATTGAAATTACTAGTATTTTAAAGAAGGCCCTACTGTTGGGTATGCGTTATATTCTTTCCACGACTAGTCACGTGTGTGGGGGTCATAGGGGGGATGAGAGACCCCCTTGGGCATTGCACTAGGCCCTTATTTTTTGGTGTGCAAACCCACCCATGGTTTTTTGCATGGGTTTGCACATGGTTTTGAGGCATGATGGTTTTCGGCCCCTGGTATTTTGTAGATCCGGTCAAGGGAACTACGGTTATGTTCTAATCTAGGGTTAATGGATTGGGGTTTATGTATGCTTCGACATGTATATATATGTGTTGTAACACTAAAAGGAATATAATGAAAAATCAAGCCGGTCGTCCCAATTTGGGATCCAGGGGAAAATCTCTATGTTTATTTGTTTTATGTTTTATGATCTCGCTATTGTTTATTTTCTGTTTTTTAAGATTCATTTGCAGATAATTTATGTATATGGTTAAAACCTATACCTACCATGCTTAAAAGGGGAGGAGCCCACATATGTGCTTTAGCCTATATAGAACAGGAAAATCAATAAGGATAGAAGGGTTCATTACCCTTCTTTTTTACAAATCTGCCTATTTGAAAAAAATGGCAGGGGGTTATAATGCCTTTTATTGCTAACCTAACTTTTGATTAGGAAGGAAGTCGCGGAACCATCACTTTTATTTACCCAAATTTCTGTGGCTAATTAGTTCCACCCTGCCCTAGTTAGTGTGGGGAGAAATCATCTTTCACGAAGCTAAACAAAATTTAAGAATTTTTTTTTCTACCTGCTTCAAGCGTCGGAATAGAGACACTACCAAGCGTTGGAATAATGACACTACATTAAAAATGTTGGAATAGTGATGCTACCTTAAAAACATCAGAAAAACATTGGAGTAGCGATGATACCTTTAAAATATTATAAAAATGTCAAAATAGCGATACTAACTTAAAATCGTCACTCTTGAGACACTACCTTCAAAAAATCGCTCTTGCGACCATACCCAAAGATGTCAGAATAGAGATACTAACCAAAAAGCATCGTAATAGAGACAATTAAAAATTGTATTGTAATATTGACTAAATGAAGACATGTGTCTATCTAGTGGTACTCTACTGAAAATTATTAGAAGTGTAGAATTACGACGTGATGGGATACAACATTTTTCCCAACCTAAAAGTGTCACTCTTGGGATGCCTATGTGTTGCAAGAGCGACATATTTGTCGTCGGAAATTGGGCCAAATGTTCTAGTGAAAGTAAATGAGGATTGGTGGAAGCAGTCCTCACGACGGACGGGTAAAAGCATCCACAAAATTGAAATGGCTGAAAGATATGATCTCTATTAACTTCATGTTGATCACAACAGCTACAACCTAGATTTGTGTAGGTGATGAGTTGCATGAAGACATGCAAAAGGATTATTGAGGCAAAATGTTGGGAGCTAAATCTGTGTATCTTTACCCTCCTTTTTACTTTATTTCCTTTCGTCATTTTGTTGGGAAAAATACTGAGAGGGGGGGTGAATCAGTATTTAGAACTTTCTGAAATATTTTACTTTTTCATTGTTGAATTCCATATGCAGCTTTTATGAACCCAACTTGCGTATACACTGATATACTGATATAATTTTATTGTTTAGAAAAAAATTTTAGAAACAATATTTAACTCAAATTATCAGTCATGCATCTGTTAGATAATCAGAAAATATGTGTAGTAACAGCAAAATAAAACATCACACAACAACAAAACACATGAACACCAAGATTTAAGGTGGAAACCCAATTTGGGAGAAAAACACCATTGTTGTCATCTCTGTCTTCAATATTTATTATATGGAAAACTGATTACAATTTTGTACTGATGCAGGCTCATATCAGTATGCAGGCAACTACCTGTATAAGGCTAAAACCTTCTCTTGTTTTCCAACTACTATTGGAAGGGAGCTACAACCCCCTGAACTCGTTTACCAACCACTACTGGAAGGGAGCTTCAACCCCCTGATTAGAACACCATCTTCTACTCGCAGGAAGCTTCTACTTTACTGTTGAAGGCTTCAACCCTCATTAACACTTCAGACCATGTTTCATCAATTTTCATACTGGATCAAATATAATCAACACATCTCTTCATAGAACAATAATAATAACCTTCACCTAATACTTCAATCAAAACAGTGAGATCAATGTAACTAGAATTCATAACTAACCCAAACTTCAGAATCAATATGAAAAATCAAAATTAACCCTGAACATTCATCATATTAAAATGCATACGCTACTTTGCTTCATTGAACCCACATGTATACATGCTTTCCTTAACACCAACCTATGTATATATCTTAGAATACTATTTTTCAGAATATGATCTGTCTCATATCTAGATCCGAGTATTTTAGTTAGACATCTTTTCAGAAATGAAAAACCCTTAAACAGTCAGTCATCATTAACCATGTTTACTCCCTTATTGATCAGATTTTGACATATTCAAATTAAAATCATGTACAGTATTCAAGAAACCCAGATCTACATGAAGACTTAATTGACAGACAACATAAATAATAGCAGTAGTAAAAGAAGACCTCTATAATAAGCTTCAGAAAACCCTAACTTCCATACGCACCTTTTCTAAAGAAAACCTGCTGATATACGCACTTTTAATGAGATGGACTAGCATATAGATCTGTAAATATTAACTTACCTATATTTCTTCACTCCACTTCAGCAAACATGCACCAGGTCTCAGATCTAATCATCTCTTCAATGGATCATGCAAGAATATAGTCATTTTAGGTCTAGAGATCTTGATCCATCAATCTATCCAAGGGTGCATCATAACTTCATATTTATTAATAAAATAGAGTTCATCCTATGCAAATATACTTCAGAGAGAAATGTTAGTGATAGCCCTTACAAATGCACATCTTGCACTATGATCTTCTTCTCCTTATATAGATTTAGCCTTTATCAATACCATGAGTCAAAATCACACAACTATTGATGGTATTCTTTGGATGGAATCAAATAGCTGACACAACACTCAATACTGTGGGCTAATACCATGGTAATGCCCCCTGATATCTTCTTTTTAGAGTGAAAAAAGGCATACACGACTTGGATCGTTCTTATCCTTGTCTATATGTGGTTTGGCTTGAAAAAACCCGCATATAGAATCTTCACTATGAACATTATCAATTATTCTGCTAGATATTACACATTTCTTCAGATAGAATCCTAGGAATCATATTGAGAACAATATCCCCCTTCGGACTTGATGGAAACCATGACGGGGTTTGATCACCACAAAAGATGAATATATTAATCATAACCATTATTCAAACACCGAAATAATATCTGCCTTTGACATCAAGTGCAAAGGGTAGATCATTACCGAAACAAGGTTTCTCTTTATTTTTATAAAGAAGAGCTCTGTAGATCTAAAGTGCACTGTATTGACCATGCTCCCCTTGAGTTCATGTTGAATCTTCAGGCATATTTTTTAGTGAAGTACATGACTCTATAACTCAACTGAGTATGACCTTTCATATCACCAAAGACTCATACTTACATCAATGATCCAACCAATTGGAATTGCATATTTCACTGAACTAGCCAACCAAGTGGGTTTACAAATTTTGACTCAACTACCCAACCAAGTGGGTTTATAGTTTTACAAAGTCCTTACATGACTAAATATAACAATTTACATCATGAGAATCAACCTTTCCTTTTGCATAAAATTACAAAAATGGTTTTTCATAACTAGGAACAAAAGATCTCAAGAGAGAAATCATAAATCATAGACCAAATCAAAATGCCAACAATGCATCCTCTTCAACAAGGCAGGTGCTCCCCGTAAGCTTGTGCATCCTGAACACTTTCAATAACCAATTCATCAAAGAATATATACTAAGGAGATAAATATCAAAGAATGATACAGAAAGATGAAGACTTGAACAAAACATAGATTACCCAACAACACCACATTTGGTATGAATGTTGACCTAGAAAATATCTATCAGCAAAACCCATACGTGGTTTTATGCACAAAATCTCATGTATATACGCGATTCTCCTTTATGGAACCCACGTATCGAATTTAATCTTATGAAATTAAGTAGATTTGATCAGAGAGGTAGAGACAACTCAGAGCTTTTGTCTAAGATATTCGAATGCTTCCTTGGGAAGAGGTTTAGTAAATATATCAACAACTTGTTCTTTGGAGGGAACATACTCCAATTTAACCTTTTGTTCAAGCACTTATTCACATAGGAAGTGATACTTGATAGGAATGTACTTGGTCTTGGAATGCATAATAAGATTCTTTGAGATACTAATGGCACTTGTATTATAACATAAAATGGATATGGGAGGTGAACATTTAATTTCAATGTCTTGTAAATTTTGCATCATCTAGGGTAGTTGTGAGCAACATGATGCAGCAGCCACATATTCTGCTTCTACTATAGATAAGGCAATATAACTTTGTTTCTTGCTACACCAAGATACTAATCGGGGCCCCATATAGAATGCACCGCCACTAGTGCTTTTCTGATCATCAACATTTCCATCCCAATCCACATCTATGTAAGAATGAAGAGTGAGATCACCATTCTTTGGATACCATAGACCAAATTCTTGAGTCCCTTGTAGATATTTGAATATTCTTTTTACGGCCTGAAGGTGTGACTTTTTTGGATTAGCTTGGAACCGTCCAATAATCCCAACTACATGCATAATATCAGGTCTTGTACCGGTTATAGAAAGTAGACTTCCAATCATGGATCTATATTCTGGTTGATTCAACATGGGAGAATCATCATGAGAACTGAGGTTACACCTAGTTACCATTGGTGTACTTATAGGTTTGCAGTCTTCCATCCCATACTTCTTCAAAATTTTCTTAAGATATTTTTCTTGTGATAAAAATATGCCATATGTTGCTTGTTGAACTTCTAATAAAGGAAAAAATGTTAGTTCCCCAAGTAAATACATTTCAAATTCTTTCTGTATAACAAAAGAAAATTTTTGACTCATGGACTCTTTATTACTCCCAAAAATTATGTCATAAACATATACAACTATAATAAATAGTTTATCATTTTCAATTTTTGTGTATAAGTTGCTATCAACATATCCCTTTGAAAAACCTTGTTGATGAAGATATTTGTCAAGACGATAGTACCATGCCCTTGGAGCTTGTTTGAGACCATATAAATCCTTTTTAATTTTTCAAACAATTTTTTCACCATTTCCCAAAATGAATCCTTTTGGTTCTTCTATATAAACTTATTCTTCTAGATCACCATTGAGTGAAGCAGATTTAACATCCATTTGATAAACTTTGAATTGTTGAAAGCTTGAAAAGGCAAGAAATATTCTTATGTCTTCGAGTATAGCTATAGGAGAAAATGTTTGTTCAAAGTCTATACCTTCTTGTTGAGCATACCCTTTACAAAAAAGTCTAGCTTTGTTTGTAATAACATCTCCAATTTCATTTAACTTGTTTTTGAATATCCATTTTGTTCCAATAACATTTTTATCGTGAGTTCTTGGAACTAATTCCCAAGTGTGATTCTTTTCAATCGGATCAAGTTCTTCATTGATGGCTTGAATCCAACATTCATCTTTACTAGCTTGATTGGCATTTTGTGGTTCAATAATGGATATAAATGCCAGATAGCTAGGAGATCCTACAAGAGTTCTTCTTGTTTGGACACCTGATCCCTTTTCTCCCAAAATTTGAGATTCTAGATGATTCTTTTGAACATAACTGGATGGAGCTTTTTAAGATAGATCATCTTCAATTTCTTCATAGGGTTCCCCTTCCATGTTGTTTTTATTTGATGTAGGAGGATATACATCATCATCATCTTCATTTGTTGTTGGTATTTCTATTTTAGGAGCTGAGAGAGACTCATCAATTACAACATCAATGCATTCAATAATATTTCAAGTCTTTTATTGTAACATTTATATGCTTTCCTTCTAGAAGAATAGCCAATAAATATTCCTTCATCTGCTCTTGGTTCAAACTTACCAAGTTTTTCATCATTGTTCTCGATAAAGCATTCACTTCCAAAAACTCTAAAATGCTTTATAGTTGGAATATTACCATACTAGAGCTCATAACGAGTTTTATCATTGTTCAGATGAACATGAGCCTTGTTAAGAATATTTATTGCAGTATGTTCTGCTTCTCCCAAAAAGGTATCAGGTGTTCCAGAATCATCAAGCATAGCACAAGCCATGTGTTGAACAGTTCTATTCATTCTTTCTACCACGACATTTTGTTGTGGGGTCCCAGCTACAAAAAACTATCATTTTATGCCATGTTGTTCACAGAAATCAAAGAATTCATCTAATATATGTTCCCCTCCTCGGTTAGATCTAAGACATTTGATTTTTAGATATAATTCATTTTCAACCTGGGCTTTGAAGATCTTAAATTTTTCAAATGATTTATCTTTTTGTTTTAGTAACCCAATCCAACACATTCTAGAGAAGTCATCAATAAATAGAATATAGTATTATTTTCCACGAGGTGAATTTTTCCTCATAGGTCCACATAAGTCAGTATGTATGAGTTCAAGAGGCTTACTTGCTGATATTTATTTGGCATTGAATTGCACTATGGTTTGCTTACCGAATTGGCAAGATTTGTATATGGTATTTTTAGGCAGAGTGATGCTGGGAAGATCACGAACAACTTTGAGTCTACTAGATTTACTGATTTGAGAGAAGATCAAGTGCCCCAATCTTCTGTGCCATAACCAATTTTCTAAATATTTACCTGAGTAACATTGTTCTTTGCAACCTTTGAATACATAGATATTTCTTGGTGTTCTAGTTCCTTTTATTACTATTTTTCCTGTGTCAAGTTCACGTACCACACATTATTTTGAACTAAGGACAACTTCATTTCCTTGATCACACATTTGACTCACACTTAATAGGTTATATTTTAATCCATCCACATACATAGCATTGTTATCTTTTACCTTTTATTTTAGAAAAACAGAGCCTTTTCCTTTAATGACAGCAGGATTATCATTTCTAAAGGTAACATTTTTTTCTCTTTCTAGAGAATTGTATGCAAGGAGTTTATTTCTATCACTTGTCATGTGATTTTAGCATCCGCTATCAATGTACCATTGATTTTCTTACCCTTATACAAATAAGGCTATGCCACAGTTCTCAACCTATAATTACTTGTTTCTCCATGCCTTGGAATTTGAAGGTACATGCTCTTTTTATTGAAGTTTGTTCCTGCATTTAGATTATTCATGACCAAAGTTGTTGCAATAGGCACATTCAATTTCATTTCTACGAGGAGAAAATTTGTTATAAATATTCTTCTTTATTCCATTCTCATCTTTGCTCTCTTTCTCCTTTGGTCATGATGGTTTTGTATGCAACACATTGAACAACTTTATGACCAAAATTATGACATGAGAAACATTGCCCATTAAAGAAGAAATTATTGCGATTATGAAACCTTCTATTTGTGTTTACCTGTTGATTGGTATTTCTCTGTTTGATATTTTTGTTTTTGTTCTTTGTATTGAAGTGGTCATGCTTTACTAGTGAAGTTTTTTTGTTCTCTTGTTGAGTGAAGGAATGTTGTAGGTTGGCTTTAGCTACATTTAGATAGCTTGGTGGTGAACACTGAGAGGATTCTCTGATATATCCAAGACCTCTATTTACAAAAGGAGAGCATTTAACCTTGATAATTTCATCTAAGGTTTCAGTTCCTTTAGCAAATCTAAGATTTAAAGTTTTCTCTTTCTCAAATTCCCTTCTTAGACTTACTATTTCACATTCTAATTTCTCATTGTGCTTCTCCTTTTCTATAAGCTGATTCTTTAGAGTATCTATGGAAATTTTTTTTCTTCCAAACATATTTTAAGATGATTAATTTCTTCAAGAAAATCATTTTCTTCTAGTGTATCCATAAAGGTATCTTTAGCCTCAGTAGAGTCTTTTTCAAAAGCCATGAGTAGTCTAATGTCTTGATCAAATTCTACTTCTTCACTATTTGATAGCCCAGCACTATCTTCATGAGTATCATAAATTTTTCTATTGATAAACTGATTCTTATTTCCTTTCACCACTTCCATTCCTTTTTCATGTTTTTTCTTTATGGGGACACTTAGTAGCATAAATAACAACTCTTCCACAAGAAAAAATTTAAAAGGAAGCTTGCCTCTGAACCTTCCAGTGCCAAGTTGTAGCTTCTTTACAAAATTTATCTCATCTTCTTCTGAAACATACCTTGGTCCTTCTTGTTCTTCTACTTATTTTCCTTTTGCATCAGCTCTAAAGAAAACTTCTTTGACTTCAAATGGACCTCCTTTTATCATTTCACAAGTAGTTAAAATACCATGAAGTTGAACAATAGTAAGAGTTTGTAGATCTCGCTTCTCTTCAATAGCAGACACTTTTGACTCGAATTTGGGAGTTAGAGATCTTAAAACCTTTTCTACCAGAGTAGTGTTAGTTATGGTTTCACCCAGATTTCTCATACAATTTACAATATCATCTGGACATAAAAAGAAACTGGCAATGCTTTCATCATTATGCATCCTGAGATTTTCATATTTAATTCTAAGAGTTTGGAGTTTAGCACTTTTTACCTTGGTATCAGCTTCATAGCTTAGAATGATTTTTTTCTATATCTCCTTTGTTGTATTCAACTACATGGCTTTGACAGATTCTGATTCTGTCAGACTTCCCAATAATGCATTGACCACCTTTGCATTGGTTTTATATTTTTTTCTTTCTGCTACATATGTTGGAACTGATGTTGGATATTGATAACCTCCTTCAACTATAGCCCATACATCTTCTCGAAGAGACTGAATATAGGATCTTGTACTTGTCTTCCAGAAGATTAAATTGTTTCCATTGAATAGAGGAGGCCTGATAGATGTTGTCCCATCTTGATTTCTCATCTTATTTGATCTTCCTTCCACCGATTAAGCTTCTTCAAAAGGACCTTCTCTGATACCAATTGTTGGGAAAAGTACTGAGAGGAGCGGTGAATCAGTATTTAGAACTTACTGAAATATTTTACCTTTTCTTTCCTAAATTCCATACGCATATTTTATGAACCCAAATCACGTATACACATGCATATACCAAAAGAAGCTAGAGTATACTGATATAATTTTATTGTTTAGAAATAATTTCAAAAATAATCTTTAACTCAGTTTATCAGTAATGCATATGTTATATAATCAGAAAATATGTGCAGTAACAACAAAATAAAACATCACACAATAGCAACACACATGAACACCAAGATTTAAGGTGGAAACCCAATTCAGGAGAAAACCACCGTTGTTGTTGTCTCTGTCTTCAATATTTATTATATGGAAAACTAATTACAATTTTGTACTGATGCAGACTCATATCACTATGTAGGAAACTACCTGTAGAAGGTTGCGACCTTCTCTCATTTTCTAGCTACTACTGGAAGGGAGCTACAACCCCCTGAACTCATTTACCAGCCACTACTCGAAGAGAGCTTCAACCCCCTGATCAAATTACCAGCTTCTACTAGTAGGAAGATTCTACTTTCATACTAAAGGCTTCAACCCTCAGAAACATTGCAAACCACACATCATCAATTTTCGTATTGGATCAAACAGCTTCAACACATCTCTTAATAGAATAATAATAATAACCTTCACCCAATACTTCAATCAGAACAATGAGATCACTGTAACCAGAATTCAGAAATAACCCAGACTTTAGAATTAGTATGCAAAATCAAAATTAACCTTGAACATTCATCATCTTAAAATGCATACACTACTTTGCTTCAATGAACCCGTGTGTATATGTGCTTTCCTTAACACAAACCTACGTATAGATCTAAGAATATTGTTTTTCAGAATATGATCTGTCTCAGATCCAAAACTTAGTCTTTCAGTCACACATATTTTTAGAAATGCAAAACCTTTAAACAGTCAGTCATCATTAACCATGTTTACTCCCTTATTGATCAGATTTGGACATATTCAACTTAGCAGCATGTACATTATTCAAGCAACCCAGATCTACATGAAGAATTCATTGATAGACAACATAACTAATAGTAGCAATAATAGAAAACCTCTGCAATAAGCTTCAAAAAACCGTAACTTCCATACATGCATGTTCTGAAGAAAACCTGCGTATATACGTACTTTTACTGAGACAGACTAGCTTATAGATCTGTAAATATTAATTCAAGCAGAATATTTTTAGATCTATACAACTTACCCAGATTTCTTCACTCCACTTCAGCAAACATGCGCCAGGTCTTAGATCTAATCATCTCTTCAATGGATCATGCAATACTAATCTATCCAAGGGTGCATCATAACTTCAGATTTATCAATAAAATAGAGTTAATCCTATGCATATATACTTCAAAGAGTAATACTAGTTATAGCCCTTACAGATGCACATCTTTCACTATCATCTTCTTCTCCTTATATATGTTTAGCCTTTATCAATACCATGAGTCAAGATCACACAACTTTCGATGATATTCTTTGGACGAAATCAAATAGTCGACACATCGCTCAATACTGTGGGCTAATACCATGGTAATGCCCCCTAGTATATTATTTTTAGAGTGAAAAAAGTCATACATGACTTGGATCGTTCTTATCCGCGTGTATATGCGGCTTGGCCTCAACAAACCCGCATATAGAATATTCACTATGAACATTATCAATTCTTCTGCTGGATATTACATGTTTCTTCAGATAGACTCCTGAGTTTTTGATTAAAACATATACTCCATATTTTACCAAATATTTTCCATCAAGGACAAAATATTAAGACATAGTAATCATATTTCCAACACATTTTACACCACCATGTAATATTCCCAAATGGGAAAAGCAGGAATATAGTGCAAAACCATGGAATAGCAGTGTAAAACATTACATAAAATAAAGAGGATTATATGGAGACCTTATAATAATTAAAATAGTAGAAAAATATGCATAATAAATGGGCCATAATATGTACAACAAGATATAACAAGCCTCCAATGGAAAAAACCCTCAAAAGAGGTGATGCTACTATATATCAAAATGCCAAAAGACTGTTATAGCGTTGTTTAAAAGGCACTGATATAGAAAATGAAGATACAAAATAACATGGGCTAATATATGCCTCAAAATATAGATCTAATACAAATCTAGGCACTATACAACCTCCAATGAAGACCCCTCAAGGGTTTATAGAAAAACACCATGTACAAGATGGGAATCTAACCCCTATGGCTGAAGATCCACTGCAACATATAGATCTAGAAAGTTTGGCTAATATAATATAATAAATAATGTGGCCTCCTCCAATAGATCTCCTAGATGAAAGTTTGATCCCTTCACTAGCAAAACTCCTCTCCAAATGGTGTCCTAAAACCATCTAGCAACTTCTCCCTCAAAATAATGTAGATATGGAAAGAAACTGCACTGTAAGGGAAAATAAATATGTGGCCTGATGCCAAGATCAAAAAATAAGCACAAGGGCCTTTATTACTATGCTCCCAATCGAAAGGAACCCTTCTCCACTGAAAACAAGTACTGAAGTGACCCAAATATGGTCTCCACTACTGCAAATTGCAAAACATCTCAACCCTCAACAGGATTTGCACTGTAGATTTAAGATGAAGCTTTGGCCAAATGCCTAATAGTGGAAGTGAAGTACAAGACTCCTCCAAGAGCTTCTAAATGGAAGAGGCGGGGTTCCCGATCAGGAACACCCAGTGCTAAATAGATCTTGTAATCTTAGCCAAACAACTAAATAAATCTATATGCCTAAATAGATTTAATATCCCAAAAAGGGAAATTCTACAACAATGATAATATCCTAAGATATTCTAAAGTTGGAGATCCAACAATACATAAACATAAACTGGAGATAGCAGTGAATAAAATCATAGCAAAATGTATGGAAACCATGGAGCCATTTTATTATGTAAATCAACAGCAAACATGTACAATACAACTCAAATGATCAAGGCAAACAAGGCTCTCATGAATACATGTGAAAATGGTGGAATGCTGCTCTATTGCAGAATGCTCATGAACATGTACTGCGCAGTCATAGAAGGTATACTACTACACAAGAATGTAAAATAGCATACATATGCATATGGATGGCTCATACAACATTGGGAGTGAATATCTATGCTCCCAAACACTATCTCAAGGAAATCATAGAAGGAATGGCTGAAATATGCAAAACTGCAAAATGTCAGAGTTGCAGGGTAGCAGTTGTAACTCAAGGACTAGATCTGGATGGAGATGGTTGAATATGCTACATCAGATGAATAGACCTTCTCCAATGGATCTTCCAAGTGAAAGGCTGATCCTAACACTAAAGATCTCACCCTCCGACAAACACTGCAATCCCTCATTGCAAACACTCACTAAAAATAACGTAGTCACTAAGGGATATTACACTGTAGATGCAAGAAAATGTATTGGCCAAGTGCCAAGATCTGGAATATGCTCCAAGGGCTTCCCAAATTATCACCAAAAGGAAATGAATCTCCCTCCTCTGGAAGATAAGCCCAAGAAGTGGTGTTGAGGAATCTCCACTGCAACACCCTGCAACATAACTCAACTCTAAACAGAAACTACGTTGTAGCTTGTTGTCTAACCAGCTCCAAAAATAAAATAAAAGAGATATCAACGCCTTATAAATAACACACTTTAAGGGGGAAACCTCCAATACATTACATAAATGAACAATTCTTGGATGATACAAATGACAAAAACCTCGTTCTATACATAGGAGTCCATGGGGCCATAATGTAATCCTAGTGGGGCCACAATGTAATCCTAGCCGACCTAACAATAATAATTTAAGGGCACAATAATAACAATATTGGGGATACAAGGGTTCAACAATAAAAATAAGGGGGGCTAGACTAACATAATAAGGGACTACACTATTAATATAGGGACCTAACATGCCCCTCTCCTTCAAACAAGTGTTGTCCTCAACGCTTCGATAGCTCCAGGTGTTTTTGTATAAAATTCTCATCCTCCCATGTAGAATCTCCAGTGGGTAAGTCCTTCCATTTGATGAGATACTTTGAAATTGATCGATTTTGTAGTTTTTGAGTTCTTGTTTCCATGAATGCTTCAGGTTCGAATATGGTTTTTCCTTCCTCATCAAGTTCTGGCAATGTTGTTTGAACTAGAAGTTTGTCCCCTATAACCTTTTTTATGCATGAAACATGGAAAAATTGATGCACTCGTGAAGAAGAAGGAAGCTCCAATTTGTATGCCATAGTACCAATATTTTGCAAAACCTTGTAAGGACCGTAGTACTTTGGTGATAATTTATTATCCTTATTAGCTTGCTTGAGGGACATTTGTTTGTATGGTTGTAGCCGTAAAAATACCTAGTCTCCCACATCAAAACTTCTCTCACTGCGATGTTGATCTGCTTGTTGTTTCATTCAATTTTGTGCCAACTTTAGGTTATCCTTTAAGAGTTGGAGAAATTCTTGTTGATGCTCGATGTGATCCTCCACTGCTTGAACACTAGAACTTTCCCTTAAATAAGATGTGATGGATGGTGTATGATATCCATAAAGTGGCATAAATGGGGTCATTTTTGCTGTAGTATGGAAGGAAGTGTTATACCACCATTCAGCGAGAGGTAACCGCTTGACCCAGTATGCTTGCTTATCAGATACAAAACAACGAAGATATCCTTCCAAACATTTATTCACTATCTATGTTTGACCATCGGATTGAGGATGATAAGATGAGCTATGAGCTAGTTGAGTACCCAAACAAGAAAATAATTCTGTCGAAAAATTTCCTGTAAAAATGGGATCTCTGTCACTTACAATAATCTTCGGGTTTCCATGTAGCTTTTGAATTATTTCCATAAATGCGGTAGCAACTGTACTCGCTTTAAATGGATGAGATAATGCACAAAATTGTGCATACTTGGTAAGTCTATCAACTACCACCATGATGACGCTCCTTCCTTCAGACTTCAGTAAACCTATGATAAAATCCATTGAAATCTCCTCGCAATGCTGACTTGGAATGTATAAAGGTTGTAGAAGACCCGGGGTCTTAATTGTCTCAACATTATTTTGCTGGAAAACCAAAAATTCTACCAAAAAATTTTGAATATCATATTTAAGGCCATCCCAAAAAATTCTTTCTTCACCCTGTGGTAAGTTTTTAAAAAACCTGAGTTTCCTCCTAAAGGAGAATTGTGCAATTACAAAAGAATATTTTGTTTTAGTTTGGAATTCTTGTAAATATATAAGCAATATTTTTACCATAAGGAATCATTTTTCCAACTAAATGTATCAGATGTCCTAGGATCTTGCTGCAACTTTTGAATGAGAGTCCACACTTCTTCATCCTTCTTCCATTCATCCCTTACTTCGGTTATCCAATCTGGTTGGATAATTGAAATGGCACAAAGCAATGCTTCCACCTCTTCATCCTTTCTTGAGAGTGCATCTGCAACAACATTTAGCTTCCCTTTTTTGTAGACAATTTCAAAGTCATAACCCAACATCTTTGTGACCCATTTTTTCTGCTCTTCTAAAGATATTCTTTGTTCCAAAAAGTTTTTAACACTATCATGATCATTTTTTACCTTGAAGTGTCTTCCCATTAGGTAAGGTCTCCATTTCTTTAGTGCATGTAGTATTGCCAACATTTCCTTCTCATAAATAGCCTTTTGTAAATACTTTAGTTTGATTGAACGACTTTCAAAAGCAATGGGTCTTCCTTATTGCATTAAAACAACACCAATTCCATTTCCTGAGGAATCACATTCTACAATAAAGGTTTTTGTGAAGTCTGGCGTAGCTAAGATTGGTGCTAGGCACATTACCTCTTTAAGATGTTAAAAGGCCTTAGTTGCTTCAGGAGTCCATGAAAATGCATCTTTCTTCAATAGTGTTGTTAGAGGTGCTGCTATTCTCCCATAATTCTTAACAAACTTGCGATAATGCCCTATTAACCCGAGAAATCCACGCAACTTCTTTATGGTTGTGGGGACTTTCCATTCCTTAATGGCTTTAATTTTGTTAGGGTCTACCTTAACACCCTAGTGAGATACAATATGACCCAGATATTCCAGCTCTTGTACTCCAAAGAAACATTTGGATGTTTTTGCATATAATTGTTTCTCCTCAAAAAGCTTGAGCACCCTGTCAACATCTTGAACATGATCCTTCCAAGACCTGTTGTAGATTAGTATATCATCAAAAAATACTAGCACAAATTTTCTAAGGAAGGGTTTGAAAATGGAATTCATCAACCCTTGAAATGTAGAAGGTGCATTGGTAAGGCCAAAAGGCATGAATAAAAATTCATAATGACCCTCATGAGTTCGAAATGTTTTTTTCGGAATATCTTTAATCTTCATTCTAATTTGATGATATCCTGAACGAAGATCCAACTTGGTAAAATAAATTGCTCCATGTAATTCATCCAATAATTCATCAATCACAGGAATGGGAAATTTATCTTTAATAGTGAGCTTATTGAGCTCCCTATAATCCGGACACATGTGCCATGATCCATATTTTTTGTGCACCAATACTACTGGAGCAGAGAAGGAACTTTGACTAGGTTGAATTATACCAGCCTCTAACATTTCTGCAATCATACGTTCAATTTCGCTCTTTTGGACATAAGGATATCTATAAGGCCTGATGTTTGGAGGAACACTTCCTGGAATCAAATGAATAGCATGATCATGATCACGAATAGGTGGGATTCCTTTGGGAGTTTCAAACACCTTGTAATGATTGTCCAAGACTTGTTGGAGATCTGCAGAAATAGATGATTTTGATGTTGGAACTTCTAGTGAGCATAATTGTGCAATTACGCCTCGTTGTCCTTTCTTTAGAAGCTTTGTCATGCCATTAGAGCTTATTATCCTTCCTGGCTTCCCTTCAATACCCCGTAATTCGACTTCCTTTCCTTCTGAAAAGAATTTCAAGAAAAGTTCTTGAAAATTAAAAGCTACCGTCCCCAAAGATTGTAACAATTGTACTCCTAGTACAACATCAGCACCTCCCATAGGAATGGAAAGCATTGGACTAGTCAATACATATTCCCCCATGGTTAGCTTGATATTATGGCATTTTCCAGAGAAATTTATAGTTCATCCATTTGCAACCATCACTTGACATTCTGGTGCTGGGTATAGGAAACAATTTAATTCCTTGGCTACCTTACAATGAATAAAATTATGGGTGCTACCTGAATCAATCAACACTATTACCTTTTTCTTATTGATATGTCCTTCTATCTTGAGAGTTTGAGGAGTGGTAATTCCTGCCAGTGCATTACACGATATGGTTGGATTCATTTCTTCCTCTTCTAGGGCTGGTTCCTGGTGTATATCCTCTTCTTGTTCATTTTCTTCTTCCTCTTCACAATCTATGTAAAATAGTTTCTTCTCAGCACACTTATGACCTTTAGTGTATTTGCTATCACAACTGTAGCAAAGCCCTTTTGCTCTTTTTTCTTCCAATTGTTGTGGTGTAAACCTTGTAGGTTGTGGAAATCTAGGAGTAGCAACACTTCCCTCTTTATAGAAGTGAGTGGTAGGCTTCCTTGTCGCCATAATTTTACATTCAATTTTTCTTGCCAACCTGAATGCCTTCTCCAATGAATCGGGTTCCAAAACGTGAACTTCATGTTGGATGTTATCCTTTAAAGTACCTATGAAGAGATCAATCCTGTGTTCCTTTGGAATATTAGTTACCCTTATATTCAATTTTTGGAAGTCCTCAATGTGCTCCCCCACTAAGCCCTTTTGTTTGAGATTTATCAATTGGCTAAAGAAGGTGTTGCTCTTTGTATCCTCATAATGTGCTATCATTTCCTCCGTAAAAATTGACCAAGTGACAATTATTTTATGGGAGCAAAGCCATCGATACCATACAAATGTATTTTGTTCTAAATGTAAAGTTGCAATGCGTACCTTTTGTGTGTTTTTCACATTATGGAGATCAAAATATTGCTCCATCTGTAGTATCCATGTTACAGGATCCTTTCCATCAAACTTCCTCATATCCATTTTTAGAATATGGTGGTTCTTCTCGCCAACATTAGAGTTTATGAAATCACGATTAACATTTATTTTTTTCTCATCATGAGTTTCCTCTACTATATTTTCACCATTAGGAAACATTTCTTGTATCAACTTTTTCAAACCTTCCATGTCTACTTTTAGATCATTCTTCATGTTTTCCATCTTAGCTTCCATGTCATCCATCTTAGATTCCATGTTAGCTTCCATGCCATCTATCTTAGATTCCACGTCTTTCTTCAAACCATCCATATTTGCCTCTATGCCTTTCTTCAAAACTTCCATTTCATTTTTTGCTACTCTTTGCGAGAGCAAAATTTGGTGCACTTGCTCTTGTAATTTTCATACATCATGTTGCAATTCTTCATCTTCATCAGTCATAGTAGAGCCTTCTGAAGGCTTAATGGGTGTTGAATTATTTTTACAGATATTTTTTTAGAACCCAATACAGATATCTATTCTACAATACGCCCTTGTAATCAATTCAAATTGATTCTTCAAACAAGACTTATGCAATTCGGAAAAAAAAAATACACACCTTTTTCTTGCTTTTTAGGAGCTTGATATTGAAATTGGATTATCTCTATGATTTCCTCTCTTCAATATCTGAAATTCGACACTGCAGTAGCCCTCTGAATTCTCTTTCTAATGCCACAGGTCTAACCTGATTTGGATTCTCCAAGGCAATGTTATGTCCAATCTCCCACAATGACCTAATTATGGACTTGTTCAGTAGAGCGAACTTGTATTAATTTCCACGTGTCACTGTTTCATCCTTCGGCTCTGAAATTGATAGAAACGAAACAAAATTCCATGTAATTGTGACCACTTTTTATGGAACTCCAATCCGATTCTCAGAGAGAGAGTTATAAATATTTTCCCACAATCACCTCTTTGAGATGAAATTTGAGAGCCTGAAAAGGCACTACATTCCACAGATCATATCTCCAAAAATATTGTGAACCAAACTCTGAAATTTTGCGACGCGTTTCCTCAGGATTTCCGCTTCACACACTAAAAATTGCATATTTTTAACCTTTGTAGAAAAAAATTTATAGTGATAATTCCACGATGACCTATTTAGAGTAGTGAAACCCTAGAATCCAAACCTCTGATACCAAATATTGTGTAACCAACTCCAAAAATAGAAGAAAAGAGATATCAACACCTTAGAAATAAGCAATTTTGAGGGGAAACCTCAAATACATTACATAAATGAACAATTCTTGGATGATACAAATGACCAAAACCTCCTTCTATATATAGGAGTCCATGGGGCCATAATGTAATCCTAGTGGGGCCACAATGTAATCCTAGCCGACATAACAATAATAATTTAGGGGCACAATAATAACAATATTGGGGTTAAAGGGGTACAACAATAACATTAAGGGGGGCTACACTAACATAATAAGGGATTAGACTATTAATATAGGGACCAAACATAGCTGAAGGAGGATGCTTGGCCTGAAGCCTGAATGTGGAGAAATTAAGAACAAGCTCCTTCAAGAGGCCTCTCTTGAAAGGTGAAGGAATTCCTAAATAGGAATTCCTTGTGCTAAGCATCACTGCAACTCTGCTAAACAACAAGAGAATGCACAAAGTCTAAACAGACCAGGAAATCAATAATACATAACATGAATAACAATGGCTTCCTTGCCTTCCTTTTAAACAAGTGAAAGCCCTTTCACCATGGATCCCACTAATTAGGGTTTACTCTACCAAGGAATATTCCTCCCATTCATACTGTGTTGTCTCTCAAAGTGTTCTCCACCTCCTATCCTAGCGTTGTTGACTTGGTCAAACTTGACCTTGTCCTCATGCAAATTTCCTCTTTCACACTTGAGGATGTGAAATCCAGCTCTTATGACTATCCCCTCTCATATCATGAGGTGTTTTATTCATATTTTTAATATGCATGGGCTCCCTTACCCATTTATTAAGTTGCTAGGTGATAAAAATGAAAATCAATATTCCAATTAGTTGTATGCTAATTTTGGAATATTACAGTCCTCCCCTCCCAAATGTTGCTTGTCCTTAAGAAACTGCAAGGATAGAACTGAGAAGTTTCCCCTCCTTCTACTATATAATCCACATGTGATATGCTCCTCCAAATAATGATATGTTGTCTCATCAATAAATCTCCATATTGCCCCTCCCAAGCATGTAAGTTAGCTAAATAGCTATCATAATGAACAAGTAGAGTACTCAAGAAGGAAATAAGGTGATGTCCAGAGGTCCCCTTGAGGCATGCGATCTGAAATGCATTGGGAATCATCATTCGCATGTGGATCCTCCATTCCCAATCAATCATCCATACAAAATGAGTTACCTCCCAACATGGCAACTCCTGAAAATCCTCTTCCACGTTTGGCTCCTACAATGTTGGTGGGATGAAAATATGATCTTGGTAGAAAAAATAGCCTACCCCAAGTTGTCCTCCTCTCCACTTAGGATAAGTGTAGAGTATATGTTGATCTTGGGCTTCAATAATATTTCCCTGAAGTGGCAAGATGAAGACTAGACCTCGAATTATCTCTCCTCAGACGTTATGAAACATGCTGGCCCAAATCATCTCATATGTGATGAGTTGGAAGTCACCATCATATGGAATCCAATCAATCCCATGGCTCACCTCATAAAAGAACAAAATTTTGGCTATGGTGGCCATACTACCTCTCATGTTCCCATTAGAACATGCAATGCAAACAATGTGGGAAATATCTCCCCCAAGGGTCACATCCAACCAATGTGCCATTCCCCCAATCATGCTCCCAATAAAAACAAGAACAAAAGCAACATAAGGAACCATAATGAGAACCATACTTGCTGCCATATGTATCAAGGGAGAAGAAAAATGGTCCCTCAAATGTAACCAACAAATTTTGAACCTCAAATGCAAAAGAGAGTGACAAAAAGTTTGGTTTCTCTACCACTTGCTTTCTGTCCCACTCTCCTCATATGTTTGGAGAAAGTGAATGATGTATGGTACAAAGTGAGCATGTTCTCCATAATACATCTCCTCCCCAAGTTCTCCTAAGGAGTGGTCATCAATAATGCTCATGGCCTCAAGTAGACCATGAGGTCTAGAAGGAAGAATGTTCCTTCCTTGAGCAATATCCTACACATATAGGTTAAGGGATGCATATATACATTATAAAAATAATTATGCAAACAAACAATACCCTCACCATATACTTTTCTCATACAAATGGAGTGGCTCATCGATGGGTCTCCTCTCATCCCCAAAGAGGAAATAGGTGTTTGTGAAAACTCTTTCAAAGAGTTATGTATCTCCTCCATCTCTACATGATCCATGCATCTCCTCAAATGCTGATATATCTCATCCTCAAAGCCTTCCCAAAAATACCCCTCCATGATGGTGTGGTATGCTTTCATAGAATAGGGGTGGCTACATAGGAAATATCCATGAGATGCTTGTAGCAACTTCTCCTTGAGCTTGGAAGCTCTAGATAAGAAGATCCTACCATGGTAGTCGATGACCCCATCTCTAACTGAATATCCCTCCTCATGTAGCTGGTCATCCAATATCATATAAGTGAAAAGATCCTTGGAATACTCCACCAACAACTGGGAGTTCCAATATGGATCTATCCTCCATAGTGTTAGCGCTAATGATCTCGCATGAAGAACATCTGTCATATATTCATCCTCTCCTTTCACATCTCCCATGCCAAAGATGAAAGTCAGAAGGCTGCTATCCTTCCCCTGCTCCTTCTGCCATAGCACAGAATCTGAAATGAGAGTGGGTAAAGATGATGTTGAGAGAATGCCTCTCTCCTCCTTGAGTCTACCCAAGACTCTCGGCACGGTACAATGACCTCCCAAGGTATCCACTCCTCTAAAATCAATGAATGGCACCTCAAAATGTGAAGCATCCCTCATTATCTGCTGATCTGGTGGTCTCCTTGGTGAAATGTCTCCATGCAATGAGACATCCTCATCAAGAGTAGACTGCATATATGAATGGACAGACTTGTCCCTGCTCTCACTGCGCAATCCAGTCTCCCTCTTAGGTGCATCAACCTCATGAAATATATAGGGGTGTGTGCTCCTAATCACATGATGCTTGTCATCCTCCCTATCTCCTCCTTGTATCTCCATAGGTTCACAACCTTCTATCAAAGGCACATGTAAATCATGAGTTGTGCCTTGATATCCACATGTGAGATTCTAGGGAATTTCTTGCAATGATACAAGAATTCCTCTAGTTGGAGCAAGAGCTCTCTCTTCCTCTACATCAGGTGCTAGATAAACTCTAAACATGGCAATGTTGTTCCCCTCCTCCTCATCAACATGTATGGGAAACCTCCCGAGAATTGGGTCCTCTTTTGAAAAAGAGATTCCCATTCCCTCTTGTTCAGGAATATGAGATAGAGGCTTTGCCTCTAACAATATATGTTGCAAGGTATCAGTCTCCTCCATGGGTTTCTGAAGTGGATCTGAGTTTATAGTTTTCCCCATCAAATGCAATGTTTTTGTTTGTTTATGTCTGTTTAACTTCCCCACATGTGTTGCAGAAATTTTTCCATCAAACCTTTCCACCAATGTCCTAATGAAACTTGCATAGGAAGAAGTATTTGCATTTTTCAAAGAAAAAGACTCAAATATCCACCATGCATAGGCCTTACCTCCAAGATGCAGTGCTGCAACTCTGATGGCTTCATCTTTAGAAATTTGGTGATGCTGCAAAAAGGTGTCTAGTTCTTCCACCCAAGCTCCGGCTAAACATGTAGGTGAACCATCAAAAGTAGATAGAAGGAATCTACCCCCATTATGTTGCTTGCTTCTTTTCACCTTGATATTTAAAAACTCTAGAAAATTGATATGATCTCTAAAATTCTGAGTTTGAGATTCATATTCTTGCAAAAATTCACTAAGAGTATCCCTCCTAGTCACTCCTTCTTCTTCCATCTCTTTCATGGAAATTCTAGGCATGTGACTACGCTATTTATCATGATGTGTGGTTGCATGCTCACACTCATAATATGAAAATATAGATTTTGATTCAGATTCAAACCCTCTTAGAGATTCTATACACATCTCCATCCTGATCTTCTTGAGATCTCCTTGAATGCTCTATATAGATTTAGGAAGAAAATTTGAGAGCCTCTCCTCCTTCTTTCCTCCAAATAATGGAGTCTTCATATTCTCTTTTCTTGATAGCATATTGGTTGAGTTCCACAAGCTGAGCCAAGATTATGCTTTGATACCACTGTAATATCTCAAAATAGGGAAATTCTACAACAATGAGAATATCCTAAGATATTCTAAAGTTGGAGATTCAGCAATACATAAACATAAACTGGAGATAGCAGTGAATAACATCATAACAAAATGTATGGAAACCATGGAGCCATTTTATTATGTAAATCAGAAACAAACATGTGCAATACAACTCAAATGATCAAGGCAAACAATGCTCTCATGAATACATCTGAAAAAGGTGGAATGCTACTCTATTGCAGAATGCTCATGAACATGTATTGTGCAGTCATAGAAGATACATTGCTACATGGGAATGTAAAATATCATACATCCGCATATGGATGGCTCATACAACATTGGGAGTGAAGATCTATGCTCCCAAACACTATCTCAAGGAAATCCTGGAAGGATTGGCTGAAATATGCAAAACTGCAAAATGCCAGAGTTGCAGGGTAGTAGCTGCAACTCAAGGATTGGATCTGGATGGAGATGGTTGAAGATGCTGCATCAAATGGATAGACCTTCTCCAATGGATCTTCCAAGTGAAAGGGTGATCCTAGCACTAAATATCTCACCCTCCGAAAAACACTACAATCCCTCACTGAAAATACTCACTCAAAATAACGCAGTCACTAAGGGATACTATAGTGTAGGTGCAAGAAAATGTATTGGCCAAGTGCCAAGATCTGAAATATGCTCCAAGGGCTTCCCAACTTATCACCCAAAGGAAAGGAAGCTCCCTCCTCTGGAAGGTAAGCCCAGGAAGTGGTGTTGAGGCTGAAGGAGGATGCTTGGCCTGAAGCATAAATGTGGAGAAATTAAGAACAAGCTCCTTCAAGAGGCCTCTCTTAAAAGGATAAGAAATTCCTAAACAGAAATGCCTTGTGCTAAGCAGCACTGCAACTCTGCTAAACAGCAGGAGAATGCACAAAGTTTGAACAGACCAAGAAATCAATAAATTATACATAACATGAATAAAAATGACAGCCTTGCCCTCCTTTTAAACAAGTGAAAGCCCTTTCACAATGGGTCCCACTCATTAGGGTTTCCTCTACCAAAGAATATTCCTCCCATTCATACTGCATAGTATTCCAAGTGTTCTCCACCTCCTATGCCAGTGTTGTTGACTTGGTCAAACTTGACCTTGTCCTCATGCAAATTTCCTCTTTCACACTTGAGGATGTGAAATCCAGCTCTTATGACTATCCCCTCTCACATAATGAGGGATTTTATTCATATTTTTAATATTCGTGGGCTCCCTTACCCATTTATTAAGCTTCTAGGTGATAAAAACAAAAATCAATATTCTAATTAGCTGTATGCTAATTTTGGAATATTAGAACAGGCCATATAATCAGAAATATCATAAACAATACATAATGAAAATGGTTGCCACCCTCTTCCTTTTATAAGATATGAGCTTCCAAAACCTATGCCCCATTCATTTATGACCCTACTTCCATGAAAAGTGTCTCCATCTAAAATTGTGTTGTCCCTCATTGATTGCCACTCCTCCATGACAGTGTTGTTGATTTGGTCAAAGTTGACCCAGTAAAGATGTTTCAGCACCTTTTCAAACCTAAGGGTGCTTAATTAAGCTATCAAGATGTTTTCATTTTACATTGGCATTGATTTATTCATATTTAAGGAGAATTATGGACCTCCATTGTCCTCTTATTCATAAAACAAGACAGCAAAACAAAATTTATTATTCCAACTAGCTCATGGCCAATTTGGAATATTACAGTCCTCCCTTCCCAAATGTTTCTTGTCCTTAAGAAACTGACAAGGTGAGTGCTACAATTCATCTCCTCCATCATTGGTGACACCATCATGTGATAAGATTCCCTCATAAGCTAAGTGTCTCCCAATCCATCCCTTCATGAAATGCTCCTCCAAAGTTCTCATGAGATGCAAATGATCCATCCCACAAGGAAGCAATAGATCCAACGAAACAATCATGGTTTGAAGTGTATGGAAAAGATGCAAATTTGGGACTCAACAGTTTGCCCAATGTTATCCCTCAAACATGTAGCATAATGAACATGGAGAATCTCTCTCCCACAGGGCAGATGAAATCCTCCCACCCCCCCTCCAATCATTCCCATAAAAATAATAAGCACATCATCAATGTATGGGATCAAAAATAAGTACATATAAACATAAATATGCAAAAATGGAGGTGGGTCATAGTCCCACATGTGGAACCAACACAGTAAATCTCCTAATTGCATTAGATAGTGATATGGTAAGGGGTTTCCACACCACTTAATTTCTCCCCAAGTCTTCTCACAATGGCAGAAAATGTGAGATATCTTTGGTGCCTTTGCATTGCACCCACAATGATACAACATCTCCCTATATCCTCCAGGGGAGTGGCCATGTTCAGAAATGTTTATGGCCCAAATTTGGTAATGAAATTTATATGGAAGAATGATATTCCTTGGAGAAATGACCTGCATATACATGGTAAAGGAATGCAAGTAATCATCAAATAAAACATTATGTACATAAGCATGTTCCTCACCAAAATTTCTGCTCATACAAGTGGAGTGGTATATAGTTAGATCCCCTCTCATTCCAAAAGAGGAAAGAGGTGGATGTGATAACTCCTTCATTGAGTCATGTATCTCTCCCATATCTACATGGTCTATCTATATTTTAAAATTTTGATATAGTTCCTCTTCAAATCCTTCCCAAGTGTAGCTCTCCATGATAGTGTTGTAGACCCTCATGGAATAAGTATGGCTTAAGAGAAAGTCTTCATGTGCTTTTTGTAGTAACTTCTCCTTGAGCTTGGAGGCTCTAGATAAGAAGATCCCACCATGATAATAGATGACTTTATCTTTGAGTGAATATCTATCTTCATGTAGCTAGTCATCAAGTATCATACATGTGAAAATTTCCTTTTAACAATCCACCAACAGTTGGGATTTCCAATATGGATCAATCTTCCATAGTGGCAGTGTTGATGATCTATCATAAAGAACATATGTCATAAGGTTTCCCTTCTCCTTAACATATCCCATGCCAAAGGTATATTTTAGAACTTTTTTATCCTTCCCATTCTTCTCCTCCCACAACGCAGAATATGAAATGAGAGTGGGTAATGATGATGTTGGTAGAATTTCTCCTTCCTCCTTGAGTCTACCCAACATTCTCAGCGCGATATCATGGCCTTATAATGCTCCCATTCCTCTTGGATCTATGAATGGTGCATCATGATGTTATAAATGTCTCACCAAATTTGGATTAGGTGGCCTCCCAGGTGTTTTTCCACAAAATAATAATGTCCCATGAGCCCAAGTCATGTGCATAATAGATGGGACTATCATGTCCCTGCATCCACTGCGCAAATTCAACTATGTTTCTTGTGTGGAAGTTTCATGATATTTGGGTACCACTCTTAATGATGCAAGAGTCCCTTTAATTGGAGAAATTTCTCCATCCTCACTTCCTGGTGATGGTGGATCATCTACCGCTATTCCAACATTGTTATCCCTCTCTTTTTCTTCTTCTTCTTCCTCTTCATCATCTGAAAAGATCTCTATGTAGTGTACCTTTCCTACTGCACATTTATGTCAGGGTTCCCAAGATTCTTAGCATGTGAAGAAAAGCTTTCTCCTCCTCAAATATCTTCGGACACCATCATCAAGAGGTTTTTTATATTGGCTCTCCTTTAAAAGAGGAGCCTTCTTATCTTTTCCCTTTGATGGAAAAGAGGGCTTGTGCTGAAATGTGGTATTTTCTTTTGGCAAGGAATCTTGAAATTCTCTATCCCTTTCAATGGAATCTTGAAGGGTAGTGGGATTGGTATAATTAACCCACCCATAAAGAGGTTCATATAACCCATCAATGAAAATATAGACCCTTCTTGCTGCTGATAAATTAGGAACCATAACAGAAAGTTTTAAAAACTCAAAAATGTAAGTTTCTAGATTACCTGATTATTTAAGCTTTGAAAGCCCCATGAATTGTGCTTCAGGATTTCTTCTATCGAACCTCTCCACCAACCTCCTTGTGAACACTGAATATGCAATCGCATTGGCATGAACCAATGTAGACAAGCCATGGAACCACTAATCACGTGCTTCACCCTCAAGGTGCAGCGCTGGTATCTTAATGGCCTCCACCTCTGGAATTTTTTTCAACTGGTAGTATATGTCAAGCTTCTCTACCCATGATTTGGAAGAACATTTATATGACCCATCAAATTTGGGTAAGAAAAATCTGGCCATAGTGCACTGTAGATCATGATTTTGAATGAATCCTCCACCTCTATTATGATGCTTGGGTCTCCTATTGTCCTTGTTTTGACAAAATTATTGAAAACTAAAATGGTCTTTGAATCTCTGAGTTTGAGACTCATACTCCATGAAGTAGTCTTCAATGGATTATTTTTCTTCAAACCCTTCATTTCCCACTACTAAGAATGTAGGCATTCTAGAGCATTGGGAAACTTGTTGCTGCTGCACTGCTTGATCCCTCCAGCGAGGAGAAATGTTGGAGACTTCACCATGTTTAAATCCTTTAGGGGATTCCTTGTATCTATCCATCCTCATCTCCTTTATTTCTCTAGCAATATCTTGTATAAGTTTGAGAATAATCATAGGAATCTCCTTCTCTTCATATTCTCCTCCAAATAAAGGGGTTTTACCCTTGTATTCTTTGTCATTTGTATGATCAAACTTCCGATTTCTTATTTTTTGATACCTCTTCTCTCTATCATTAAGAGGATATCCTTCTTCAGATGACATGTTGGCTTTTCATGATGCACAGGTTGTGCCAAGATTATGCTCTGATACCACTGTAATATTCACAAATGGGAAAAGCATGAATATAGTGCACAACCATGGAATAGCAGTGTAAAACATTACATAAATGAAAGAGGCCAATATGGAGACCTTATAATAATTTAAAAAACAACAAAATATGCATAATAAATGGGTCATAAGATGTACAAAAAAATAGAATCAGCCTCCATTGGACAAAAACCGTTAAAAGAGGTGTTTCTACTATATATCAAAATGTTGGAGGACTGCTACAGCCCTATTTAAAAGGCACTACTATAGAAAATGAAGATACAAAATAACATGTGCTAATATATGCCTCAAAATAAAGATCTAATATAGATCTAGGCACCATACAACCTCCAATGAAGACCCCTTAAGGGTTTTCAGCAAAACACCATGTACAAGATGGGAATCTAAGCCCTAGGGCTGAAGATCCACTACAAAATATAGATATGGAAAGTGTGGCTGATCTGATATAAGAAATAATTCATCCTCCTCCAATAGATATCCTTGATGAAAGGCTGATCCCTTCACTAGAAAACCTCCTTTCCAAATTGTGTGCCAAAACCACCCAACAACTCCTCCCTCAAAATAACGCAGATATGGAAAGAAACTGCATTGTAGGGGAAAATAAATATGTGGCTTGGTGCCAAGATCTGAAAATAAGCACAAGGGCCTTCCTTACTATCCCCCCAATGGAAAGGAACCCTTCTCCACTTAAAATAAGTATTGAAGTGACCCAAAGATGGTCTCCACTACTGCAACTTGAAAAACAACTCAACCCTCAACAGGATATGTACTGTAGATGTAAGATGAAGCTTTGGCCAAATGCCTGATAGTTGAAGTGAAGTATAAGAATCCTCCAACAGCTTCTCAACAGAAGAGGTGGGATTCCTGATCTGGAACACCCAGTGCTAAAAAACACTTACAATCTTAGATAAACAACCAAAGAAAGCTATATGTCTAAACAAACCATATATTTAGAAATATCATAACTAATACATAATGAATATGGCTGCCATTCTCTTCCTTTTATCAGATATGAGATTCCAAACCCTAAGCCCCATTCATTTATGACCCTACTTCCATGCAAAGTGTCTCCACCTAAAACTACGTTGTCCCTCATTGATTGCCACTCCTCCATGACAACGATGTTGATTTGATCAAAGTTGACCAGTCAAGATGTTCCAACCCCTTTTCACACCTAAGGGTTCTTAATTAAGCTACCAAGGTGTTTTCCTTTTACATTGGCATTTATTTATTCATATTTAAGGGGAATTATGGACCTCCATTTTCCTCTTATTCATAAAAAAAGGCAACAAAACAAAATTTATTATTCCAACTAGCTCATGGCTAATTGGGAATATTACACATTATCGGTCAATTTTTGTATTAAACCACAGAGGTATACCTCTTGTCATGTATTTATGTATTTTTAATCCATGAAGCATAGTCGTAGCGGATTGTTACCTAAGAGGCTTGCTAACTCAATTATTCTTTCAGATTTAGAGCCATAATGACTAGGATTGTGATTCATCAAATGAAGACCATCGAGCTGGCAATGCCATCTTTGGATATCAACTGCAATGGTGGACCAAATTCTCATGTACCTCACTCTTATCTTTTACATTATGTTTTAATTTGGAAACCACCATATAATTGTAGGCAAAAATTGTCATGATTTTAAGAGTTGTTGATATCATAATTTGTATAAGTAGGGTTACGAGGTTGTGAAATGGGTTGTTGGACTATAAGGGTTAGCATACAAAATATTTTGAGTCTGTAATAGTAACTCCTATTTTACTCTTATTACTGTTAATGCAATTTCTAGTTTCCTGATCATCCTGTGAGTTTGTAACTTCACCACAACCCTGATCAAGTATTTGGGCCTGCTCTCCTGAGCATGTGTTGTTGGATTAGTATGTGTTTAGTTATATCTTTCATTGCACTAAATAATTATCTATCATTGTCATGTTTTGAATGTGATTTCTGTGAATATTTATTCTTATTACTTCACCTACTATTACAGTCCATATTTTTGTTACTTTGATTGTCGTTACATTTCATTGTTGCTACACATAATTTGCTTGATTAGTGATCAATACATAATTTTGTAATAATTTCCTTCATATATATATTGCATGTTAGCCTTGTAATAAGAAGATGAATCCTAGATTTATATTTAATGTTAGAAAAGGCTAACTCATATCATTCATATCTTAAGATAAACACTCATATTGTAATATTTTATTATCATTTGCTCTGATATATTCTCTAAGCTGAATGAGATGCATTTGCACAGTGAGATTGAAGGGTTTCATTTCATGCCCAAGCCTCCTCCCACATCATAAAAAATATTATATGTAGAGCAACAAATGTGGTGAGTAAGAAGCAGATAGATGAATGCGAGGATTTTGGGATTTTGGTGGATAGGGATGATTAAATAGTTCTTTGGCAATGCCCACACTTTGTTGGAAAACATTGCGGTTATTTGGCTTCAGAATGGAGCGCAAGCTCTATGGGGTTCAGAAATATATGGACCATTTTCTAGCCCAGGTTTTATTGTGTCCATAAAGAACAACATGGTTCAGTACATTGTGAATGACTACGTTAAGGTTCAACCTATGGATTTCATGTCGATAATCATTGTATGAAAAAGGGAGAGTAATGGCGGGATCCTACCTTTCGATTTATTTTTTAGACGCTTCTCTTTCAAATTCATCGTAGCATGGCAGATGACGTACATGGCGCTTTCCTGGTTTTGTTGGCTACTGGATCAACATCGGGAGGTTTGTAATATTCCAAAAATTGAGCTTTCAGTTAAATGGAATATTATAGATTGTTTTGTCACTAGGTAGGTGAATAAGTGGGTAGGGAGGCCCATAAATCTCCTTAGCAACAACAAAAACACTTCAAGTATGAAAGGAGACCCTCTAAACAACTAAATAAAGCACCTTTGAGTGTGAACAGGGGATGGTAAATGTTGCATAGGTCAACTTTGACCAAATCAATAGTGTTGTTATGGAGGAGTGGACATTTAATGAGGAATAACACAGTTTTGGAGGGAGATTTATTGCATGGAGGTAATGACCTAATTGAGTGGGGCCAAAGGTAAGGAATCTCATAACTTATATAAGGAAGAGAATGTCAGCCGTATGGGGTTATGTTTTGGCTTATTATTTTGTATATGGTATGTTTAGACTTCTTGCATTCTTCAACTGCTTAGTTGAGTTTGCAGTGTTGTTTAGCACAGGGTGTTCCCGAGCGGGAATCCCATCTCTTTCCTTGAGAGGTCTCTTAGAGGAGTATTGCACTAGATTCCACACTCAAGCTCAAGGCCAACCTACAAATTTCTTCATCAGCATAGTTACTGTAGAATATTGTGTTGTGTTGTAGGGTGCAGTAGTGGAGAATTATATTGGGTGTCTTCAGAGCTAGTTTTGCAGTGGAGGAAGGCTTCCATACATTGGAGGGCCTGTAAATAAGCCCCTTGGGATTTATTGATATATTTGGCATCTGGCCAAGGTTTATTTATCCCCTACAACACATTTTTAGCCCAGATCTGTGTTATTTTAGGGAGGAGTTCCAGGGGTGGTTGTAGTAGTTGTTTTGGGAGGTTATTTCTTCAATGGAGGAGCCATTCTTTCATCCGGAGGATATATTGGAGAAGATATGTAGTTTTCTACATCAAATTTAGCCATGTCTTCTCATTTCTTTTGTTGCAGCATACCTTCAGCCCTAGGGCTGCATCTTACATTGGCACATTGGGTGCCTTTTTCAGAAACCCTCTTGGGTTGTCTGTGAAAGTTGATCTAGTGCCCAGATCTATATGTCTAGAATCTATTGGAGCCTATATTAGTATTTTTATATCATTGTATCATCTATAGCTGTAGTTATGATTAATATGAATACGCTGTAGTTTCTCTCCGGTTTTATTGTAACAACAGCTCATATTTGAGAATGATTGCTTATGGGAGGCTTGTTTCCTCATTGCATATTATTTATGCCTCACTATTTTGTATTGATTTGTTGTTCTTATGCATAATGTTATGAATCCATATTGGTCTCCAATGTTGATATGTTGATTTACACTTCTATTTCCAGTTTTGTGTTCATATATTGGTGCTTCCCCATTTGGGAATATTACAGTGGTATTGGAGCATCATCTTAGCTCAGCTTGTGCATTCTACCAGTATGTCACCATAAGGAGAAGCTTCTCATAAGAAGAGGAGATCTACAATAGGAACATGTTAGTGGAATACCAGTGCTTGAATTTGGCACAGGAGATGTCAATGAAGAGGGAAACCACATGACAGGGGCTACATAGTATAGATCAGGAGTGCTCTCATTAGGGAGTTTAGATCCTTATTGGAAATCCTAGATATTGGTGGAATATTCCAAGGATCTCCTTACATGTAGGATACTTGATGACCAGTTGCCAGATAGTGGATATACAGTGAGGGATGGAGTCATCATTTATTAGGATAGGATCTTTTTGGCTAGAGCCTCAAAGCTCAAGGATAAACTACTACATGCAGCCTATGAGATCTTGCTTTCAAATCCCATTGGTTTCATTAGAGCATACCATACTATCTTCGAGGGATTCATGTGGGAAGAATTGAAAGGGGAGATGAACTATCATATGAGGAAGTGCATAGATTGGTTGGAGGGTGAGAAGAAACATAACTCTTGGGAAGATTTATCATCGCCACCTCCTTACTCATTAGGTGTGAGAGGGAGCTCATCGATGAGCTACCTCACTAGTTTGAACCAAGTGCATGGTAAGGATTGTATTTCTGAGCATCATGATATACTTACTATATACTTGCATTTTCTTACCACGCATGTGTAGGGAATTGCTCCAAGAGGGGGCACTCCTTCTTATTTTCTTCATGGGCTACTTGGGACCATGAGCAGTGATGATGTTGTCCATTTGCTAGAATATTTTTAGGAGATGATGTATTATTCATGGTGTGCTTCATTGATATCCAACATCATACGCCTTCTCCAAGCATATTAGGAGAATGGGGCAGCAAAAAAGTGGTGGGGGAAACACTTGTTGTATCATATTCTATGGCAGTTAGGAGAAAAACTGCGTTGGTTGCACTTGAGGGACCATTTCCCTTCCCCAATACTACACATGGTAGCTAGAATAACTTGGATTGTGATCCCATATGTTGATGATGTTCTTATCTTTTTTGGGAACATGATTGGAGGGAATGCACATTTGTTGGATGTGTCCATTGAGAATGACCTTTCCCACACTTTTTATGCTTCATGCTTCAAGGGTTGTATGGAAGATGATATGGCCGCTACAGTAAATCACTTGTTTCTTTATGAGGTGAGCCATATGATTCTTTGGAGCACTTGGGAGAACCCTCTCATGAAAATTTCGGAGGAACTTTTCTATGAATTACCATGTTGGGAGGTGATTCATTTCATTTGGATGATAGCATGGAGTTGGGAGCCTCTCATTGGGAATTAGATTCCCTATTATTTTTGTCACTCCTACCTTGAAGAGGCCATTGGATAACAATAAGGTTTCCATATAGACCTTCCATTTTCTCATGATGAGAGCCATTTTTTTGATCCACCAAAGGAAAACTTGCACATTTGGGAGGAACCATTGGAAGATAGGATTGTTGTAGAATATCTGAAGCAATGGTGGAGACTATTTCATGAGGAGGTCACAAGAGGAGGAGGGGAGAATTTTTCTCAACCCTTACAGTTGCTTGAGGACAAGCAACATTCTAGAGGGGAGGACTGTAATATTCCAAAAATTTAGCTTTCACCTAAATGGAATATTATAGATTTTTTTTTCACTAGGTAGGTGAATAAGTGGGTAGGGAGGCCCATAAATATCCTTAGCAAAAATAAAAACACTTCAAGTGTGAAAGGAGACCCTCTAAGCAGATAAATAAATCACCTTTTCGTAGGTTTTAACCCTGAACATAAATTATCTACACACGAATCTTATAACAGAAAATAAACAATAGCGAGAGCATAAAACATAAAATAGATAAACACAGAGATTTTCCCCTGGATCCCAAATTGGGATGACCAGCTTGATTTTTTTAATTATATTCCTTTTAGTTTTACAACACACATATATACATGCCAAAGCATACATAAACCCCAATCCATTAACCCTGGATTAGAACATAACCATAGTTCCTTTGACCGGATATAAAAAATACTAGGGGTCAAAAACCATCGTACCCCAAAAGCATGTGCAAACTCATGCACGAAACATGGGTGGGTCCGCATATGAGTGAGACCGCATACCAAAAAAAATTTCGCCGGGGCACTGCCGCCCCCCTTGTGACCCCCCTACTGCGCCCGACGCAATGTACAATGCGTGGGACTACTCGTGGAAATAATATAACACATACCCAACACTTTTAGTGTGAACATGGGATGGGACATGTTTAATAGGTCAAATTTGACCAAATCAACAACATTGTTATGGAGGAGTGGACATTTAATGAGGAATAACGCAATTTTGGATGGAGATTGATTGCATGGAGGTAGTGACCTAATTGAATTGGGCCAAGGGTAAGGAAGCTCATAACTTATATAAGGAAGAGGATGGAAACCATATGGGGTTATATTTTGGCTTATTATTTTGTATATGGTCTGTTTAGACTTCTTGCATTCTTCAGTTGTTTTGTTGAGTTTACAGTGTTGTTTAACGCATGGTGTTCCCGAGCGGGAATCCCATCTCTTTCCTTGAGAGGCCTCTTGGAGGAGTATTTCACTACATTTCCACACTCATGCTCAATTCCAAGCCACATATTTCTTCATCAGAGCAGTTTGCACAAAATATTGTGCTGTGTTGCAGGGTGCAACAGTGGAGAAATATATTAGGTGTCTTTAGAGCTAGTTTTGCAATGGAGGAAGGTTCCCATCCATTGGAAGGCCTGTAAAGAAGCCCCTTGGGATTTATTGATATATTTGGCATCTAGAAAAGGTGTATTTATCCCTAAAATGTAGTTTCATCCCAGATCTGTGTTATTTTAGGGAGGAGTTCCAGGGCTGGTTGCAGTAGTTGTTTTGGGAAGTGATTTCTTCAATGGAGGAGCCATTCTTTCTTCCAGAGGATCTATTGGAGAAGATCTATAGTTTTCTACATCAGCTTTAGCCATATCTTCTCATTTATTTTGTTGCAGCATACCTTCAGCCCTAGGGTTGCAGCTTACATTGGCACATTGGGTGCATTTTCTGGAAACCCTCTTGGGTTGTCTTGGAAAGCTAATCTAATGCCTAGATCTGTATCTCTAGAATCTGTTGGGGCCTATATCAGTATTTTTAGATCATTGTATTATTTCCAACTGAATTTATGCTTAATATTACTGTGCTGTAGTTTCTCTCTGATATTTTGTATTTTAACAGCAGCTCATATTTGGGAGTGATTGCTTATGGGAGGGTTGTTTCCTCATTGCATATGACTTATGCCTCACTATTTTGTATTGATTTTTTGTTCTTATACATAATTTTATGACTCCATATTGGTATCCAATGTTGATGTGTTTATTTACACTGCTATTTCCATGCTTGTGTTCATATCTTGCAGCTTCCCCATTTGGGAATATTACAAGGTTGAAGAAAATATTTTACAAGAGATAGAAAATATCTTAAATCAGAGGCCGAAGTCAGGATAAAGAAATGATATATATCCTTTATGAATGGAAGAGATAAAAGAGTTGAATAATCTGTGGAAATAATTGAGCGAATATCTTGGATTATATACCTTTCCTTTGATTGATCTCATGGAGGTGGAGGATAACATGTTTCTCAACGAGACGAAGTTGGAGAGGGGGTCCAAGGTCCTGTATTTAATCTATTTTGCATGCATATTGAAGAGTGTGTGGGGAAATTATTTAGGGGAATTCAAGCTAGAGAGGTGGATCAGGGATGAGAAGGACATGAAGGAAAAATTGGAGTTCAGATACCTTGTTTTCAATGACGAACCTCCAAGGTGTGTTAGGAAGGAGTTGGAATTTTCGTCGCGAAGTTCTCCCATCCATTTTGGTACAATTTCTTGATTTATATTAGCATAGGGTGGAAGGTAGCTTCTGTTTCGGATAGTGTGAAATGATGTAATGATTTAATTGGTAAAGAAACCCATAATCCAACCCATTCCATAAGTTAGTTACATTATTGCCGAGGCTGACAGTATGAGCTATTCAACCCCATCCTTTTTTATCTATCTTAAAAAATTGTCATTTTGTTTATTTTGTGATGTTTTAATATGAAATTTCTTTCAATAATGGTTAATGTGCATAGATATAACTTATGAATGACGTTGAACGGTATCAATTATCACTTGATCGATGGTCATATGACCACAAGCCATATTTTATGTTATTTCTACTTGATGTCTATATAAGTTGTAAAATAAAGTGTGTAATACCATGAATAAACACCCATAATTGATCGAATTTTCAATTTTCACTAGTGACTGGACCTTGCAATATCCCCTAAAACAACCAAACCAGTGGCACAAAATTAAGATGATCTGACGCTTACATGTCAGGGATCGATCCTTACACCTCTGCTTGTTTTATGCATAGTATATTTGAGTTTAGCCTTCACTTGCTCCTCACCCTCCACACAGAGAAATATGGAGACAACAAAGTTGAGAAAAAAATAAGGCAGAGCCACAAGTGAGAGGCACAAGGGAGGAGAGAAAAAGACAATGAATTTGAGATGAAACGGAAGACAACGACAAGAACCAATAGTAAAAAGAAAAATGTTGAAATTCTTAAACTTTCAGCGTTCCTTTGCACCTATCGATGCAATTACTAATATTATACTTCAATTGAATTCTCTTTTCTCTTTCGTTTCAAATTTGAAAAATTCGTATATTTACGAAGGTTTATTTTATGAGAATATACTCATGATCTCCAATATTTTAAAGTATTTTTCATACTCTTAGAAATTGTAATTTATTCAAAAACATAACAATTATATATATATATATATACACACACATACTATTTATTAAAATATTAATAAAATTGTTGTGTAACCAGCTCCAAAAAGATAAGAAATGAGCCACTTCGAGGGGGAAACCTCCAATACATTACATAAATGAACAATTCTTGGATGATTCAATTTACAAAACCTCCTTTCTATATATAGGAGTCCATGGGGCCATAATGTAATCCTAGTGGGCCACAATGTAATCCTAGCCAACCTAACAATAATAATTTAAGGGCACAATAATAACAATATGGGGGTTACAAGGGTACAATAATAACAATAATTGGGGCTACACTAACATAATAAGGGACTGCACTATTAATATAGTGACTTAACATGCCCCTCTCCTTCAAACAAGTGTTGTCCAAAACGCTTGATTATTTCTTGATGCTTCTGTATAAAATTCTCATCCTCCCATGTGGAATCTTTTACAGGAAAGTTATTCCACTTGCTGAGATACTCTGAAATTGATCGTAATTGTCAAGTTCTTGTTTTTTTGGCTACTTGAAAACTTCTTTCGATGTGATGTTGATATTCCTGTTGTTTCATTAGATTCTGCACCAAAGTTAGGTTATCCTTTGAGAGTTGGAGAACTTGTTGTTGACGCTCGATGTCATATTCCACTAATTTATCATCCATATTAGCTATTATTTTATCCTTCAAACCATCCAAATTAGCCTCCATTTCTTCTTTTAAATCATCTATGTCAGCTTCGGTTTCTCTTCGTAAGATCGAAATTTGTTGCACTTGGTACCATAATTTTGATATCTTATACTGCAATTCTTCCACATCATGCATCATAGTATAGATTTATAAGGGCTTAATGGGTGTTGAATTCTTTTTAGGAGGCATTTCATAACACAATACTGAAATATATGCTCAATAGGCCTTTCAAATCACTTCAAACTGATTTTTCAAACAAGATTTATGCAATTCCGGAAAAATAATACACACCTTTTACTTGCTTTTGAGGAGCTCGATATTGGAATTGGATTATCTCTATGATTGTGAATCTTCAATATCTCAAATTCATCAATGAAATATCCCTCTGAATTCAATTTTTAAGTCCATAGGTCTGACCTGATTTGGATTCTCCAAGACAAAGTTATGTCCAATCTCCTACAATGACCTAATTATGGAATAGTTCAGTAGAGCGAAATTGTACGAATTTCCATGTGTCACTGTTTCATATTTTTTCCTTAAAATTGATAGCCAAGAAACTACAGTCTCTGTACTTGCGACCAATTTTTACGGCACTCCAATCCGATGCCCAGAGAGAGAGTTATTGAACTTTTCCCACGATCACCTCTTTGAGATGAAATTCAGGAGCCTGAAAAAGCACTACCTTCCACAGATCATATCTCCAAAAATATTGCGAACCAAGCTCTGAAATTTTTTGAAGAATTTCCTCAAGATTTGAGCTTCGCACCATATGAATTTCAGACGTTGAACCTTTTTAAAAAACATGTTATAGCGAAAATTCCATGATGACATGTTTAGGAGCCTAAAAAACTACCTAACTTCCACAGATGATATCTCCACAAATATTGCGAACCAAGCTCTAAAATTTTTAGAAAAGATTCCTCAAGATTTCAGCTTCACAACATAAAAATTTCAGCTTTTGAAACTTCGTATAACAAAATTTATAGCGAAAATGCCACGATGACCTGTTTGGAGTAGCGAAACCCTAGAATCCAAAGCTCTGATACCAAATGTTGTGTAACCAGCTCCAAAAATAGAAGAAAAGAGATATACACGCCTTATAAATAAGCCACTTCAAGGGGGAAACCTCTAATACATTACATGAATGAACAATTCTTGGATGATTCAATTTACAAAACCTCCTTTCTATATATAGGAGTCCATGGGGCCATAATGTAATCCTAGTGGGCCACAATGTAATCCTAGCTGACCTAACAATAATAATTTAAGGGCACAATAATAACAATATGGGGGGCAATTCTTCATCTTCATGAGTCATGGTAGAGCCTTCTGAAGGCCAAAAAAGAAGCCGAAGCATTCTGAAATGCCTCCTAAAAATAATTCAACACTCATTAAGCCCTTAGAAATCTATACTATGATGCATGATGTGGAAGAATTGCAGTATGAGATATCAAAATTGCAGTACCAAGTGCAACAAATTTCGATCTTACGAAGAGAAACCAAAGCTGACATAGATGGTTTAAAAGAAGAAATGGAGGCTAAGTTGGATGGTTTGAAGGATAAAATAATAGCTAATATGGATGATAAATTAGTGGAAGATGGCATCGAGCATCAAAAACAAGTTCTCCAACTCTCAAAGGATAACCTAACTTTGATGAAAAATCTAATGAAACAACAGGAATATCAACATCACATCGAAAGAAGTTCTGAAGCGCCCAAAAAAAAAGAACTCGACAAGTAAGATCAATTTCAGAGTATCTCAGCAAGTGGAATAACTTTCCTGTAAAATATTCCACACGGGAGGATGAGAATTTTATACAGAAGCATCAAGAAATAATCAAGCGTTGAGGACAACACTTGTTTGAAGGAGAGGGGCATGTTAAGTCCCTATATTAATAGTGTAGTCCCTTATTATGTTAGTGTAGCCCCACTTATTATTTCTCCTGAAATAGTTTGAGCACCCTGTCAACATGTTCAACATGATCCTTCCAAGACCTGATGTAGATTAGTATATCATCAAAAAATACTAGCACAAATTTTCTAAGGAAGGGTTTGAAAATGGAATTCATCAACCCTTGAAATGTAGAAGGTGCATTGGTAAGGCCAAAAGGCATGACCAAAAATTCATAATGACCCTCATGAGTTCGAAATGCTGTTTTTGGAATATCTTCAGTCTTCATTCTAATTTGATGATATCTTGAATGAAGATCCAACTTGGTAAAATAAATTTCTCCATGTAATTCATCCAATAATTCATCAATCACAGGAATGGGAAATTTATCTTTAATGGTGAACTTATTGAGCTCCCTATAATCCGGACACATTCGCCATGATCCATCCTTCTTGTGTACCAATACTACAAGAGCAGAGAAAGAACTTTGACTAGGTTGAATTATAACTGCCTCTAACATTTCTGCAATCATACGTTCAATTTCACTCTTTTGGAAGTAAGGATATCTATAAGGCTTGATGTTTGGAGGAACACTTCCTGGAATCAAATGAATAGCATGATCATGATCACGAATTGGTGGGATTCCTTTGGGAGTTTCAAACACTTTGGAATGATTGTCCAAGACTTGTTGGAGATCTCTAGAAATAGATGATTTTGATGTCAGAACTTCTAGTGAGCATAATTGTGCAATTAATCCTCGTTTTTGTTTCTTTAGAAGCTTTTTCATGACATTAGAGCTTATTATCCTTCCCGGCTTCCCTTCAATACCCCTTAATTCAACTTCCTTTCCTTCTAAAAAAAATTTCAAGAAAAGTTCTCGAAAATTAAAAGCTACCGTCCCCAAAGATTGTAACCATTGTAATCCTAGTACAACCATTGTACTCCTAGACAAGATTCCTCAGGATTTCAGCTTTGCACCCCAAAAATTTCAGCTTCTGAAACTTCGTATAAAAAAGGTTATAGCGAAAATTCCATGATGACCTGTTTGGAGTAGCAAAACCCTAGAATCCAAAGCTTTGATACCAAATATTGTGTAACCAGCTCCAAAAATAGAAGAAAAGAGATATCAATGCCTTAGAAATAAGCCATGTCGAGGGGGAAACCTCCAATACATTACATGAATGAACAGTTCTTGGATGATTCAATTTACAAAACCTCCTTTCTATATATAGGAGTCCATGGGGCCATAATGTAATCCTAGTGGGCCACAATGTAATCTTAGCCGACCTAACAATAATAATTTAAGGGCACAATAATAACAATATGGGGGTTACAATGGTACAATAATAACAATAAGTGGGGCTACACTAACATAATAAGGGACTACACTATTAATAATATTTATACACTATTAATTTTTAAATAGTATTTATAATTAAAAAATGAATTATTATTATTATTATACCAAGTGTGTAATTAATAGATGAATTAATTAATAATGATTTTGGAATATTTGGTGGGGAATTGTGTCTACCTTTAAGGGAGGGAAAGGAAATGATCATATTTCTGATAGTGTTAATTGAAGGCATTGATCACATATCACATGAATAGAAACCTATCTTAATTCTTCCAACTTTACAACATTTATATTTAGTTTACATGATTAAGTTTAGATGAATTATTGAGATGAAAATTTTTGTGTGGTTATGGAGATGATATGGATCTTTGACGAGGACGAAATATATTTTGATTTATCCCATTCCAACATAAAACAATATGTAAGGATATACGATTATATCAGATTCTACCCAATATTGCGATACCCACATATGATGTCTAAGACAATCTCCTCATTATTTCAAGTAGTCTAATATTCAAATCAATTTGGATTTCAATTTGATATGTCCAATCAATTTCTACATTTGGAAAGCTTAATTAAAACATTGGTTTAGCAAGTTTTCTCACAACTACAGGTCATGCGGGAGTTTTAGTTTAACTTTTACCACTCTGGTAGAAATTCAAAGAATAGAACCCATATCTATAGGGAGTTCTAAATTCAGTCCAATAGTTAATAGAGGTGTGGCCAAATGAGCATTCACAAGCCCCATCAAACCTCCCCCATATTAGTATCAACGAACTAACATATGAATCACTTTACCTCAATTGTTCCATAATGATACAAGGAAAGTTAGAGAAATATATTTCTAAATAATTGGCCATATACAAGTAGAATCACTCTCTTATTAAAAGGATCATCAAATTCAATAAGTTTCCATCCACTACAAATCAAGGAGAGGCCATAACATTCAAAGAGTTAACCATAGAGCTATGTGAAGTGCTTAGTGAACAAACACTATCCTTCAATACTTTTTCTAGTGAGATTACTAAGGATAATCTTAGGTATCATCTTCTAGAGACAACACAACAAAAACAAAATACTCAACTCATTCTTAGTCTAACTGTAGAGATAATTTCGCATATTCTCCTAGAATACTAAACAGTATAATGTTATTATGGATAAAATGCTTCCAAGTAGGATCCGAATTATTCGATCATATTATGAAATGTATACTAAAAGGATTGAGAATATTGCACTGGAGAACGTAGTTGTTATGTAGGACTTATAAAAAATTTCAAAATTTTATTTTGTAATTATAGTTACAAAACATTAGAGTCTAAAAATATTTTATTCCACTTAATAATTTCAGGATTTTCAAGCAACAATTACAATTCGAGCCTATAAGTAGCGTACAACTCCATGTAATATGGAATTTTTTTACTGTTTTTGAAATTATTGTAAATTAGAGATTGGAAGCGAGTAACTCTATATTTTTTTGGAATGTTAATATAGAGAATCAACGAAGGTAGTTTCTAAAGTTTCACTCCACATGCATAGTTTATTTCTTTCTCATTATTCTTAAGAAAATAATTTATGTATATATTTATGGGATTTATTTTATTTATTTCTAAATTAATCTGTTAATTGGGTCACACTTTCTCACTTGTGGTTTCAATTTGGCTAATTTCTACATTTGGTACTTATTGGCTTAAGGATCGATTATTCCATTTTTTATTCTTGTAAGTTAAGTGTGTAATTCCATCCATAACTACAACTAATTGTTCCTTGACATTGCATATATGTTATTTTCTCCTCACCAATTCAAATTTCCTCATTAATATTCCCCTTTATATAGGATATATATCTTTCTTTCTTGCATTTAGGGTAGTTTCTACCTTTGAAGTTTCACCCGACTATTGTGACGATTGTGCGCATCTCATAACAATCATAAACAACCAGTAATGGTAGTTGGGACAAAATATGGATAGGTATATAAGAACAAATGATGTGAGATAATTCAGATCTCATACTAGAAAGATCCCCTGACTATTTTTGGGACGTTTTTCCTATTAATAGCTTGGTTTCCACTAATATCTACCTAATTCACATGGAGATTACATTTATTAGAACAAATATTCTCGATTAATTTCATTTTTTTCTATACTTTAAAGAGAGAAAAAGGAATGGTTCACATAATATACCATTCTCATAACTAAACTAGTTAATGTGGAGTTTCTAGGTGAGATGTTTTTCTTTCATAGCACTACTTTATCTCCACAAGTAGTTGATACCATAATATTAACGGTAATAGTACATCATTCTTGAGAATAATTCATGAATTTATGAAAATGATATTTTTTTAGTCACTACAAGATGTTGCATATCACATTTCAACATATTTAAAAATTGTCGAGTAGATATATATTGGAGTCACTAATAGATTTGTTCTTATATCCCAATGGAGGTTTTTCCCCAACAAAAATGTGAATTCTCTTGCTCACCCCCAATTTGTCTCCCAACTCCTTTAACACAAAGAGATACACAATGTTATAGAATGATGTGCAAGTGCATCACCCTATCACACTTTATCACCATATCATGCTTTAGGATTTTTAGCATGTAGAGGACATTATGGGGAGGTTAGTGATACATTGAGTGCAGAATTTATAATTTACAACAAACAAACTTAATTTTTTATTGAAATTGGAATGGTGTATTTGAAGATGGAGGAATGGTGTTATAATTAGGTAGTTTTTCCTTGGTCTATTCTTAAGTGCTTTTGGCAATGAATCCCCACCTTTTTTGTTGGATGTTTACCATACACGTTTTTCACTAAGTTCTTTAAGACTTGGACTCTAATTGCAATATGACTTGTAATGAATTAGTGTAGATGGTTTACTTGAATCACCAAAATGTACTTTAATAAGGTAAATAAATTGATTTTTATATCTAATTGTGCATTAAATCTAATAATATAACATGTGCATACTCTAAATACCTAAAACATTGTTGAAAAAAATAATTGTAGGCATAAAAATAACAAAAGTATTTTACTCTACAAACCCATTTGGAAAAACCAACAAGAAAGTTACTCTATTTAAATCTTTGTATTCTTATGCTTATGTATTATTACAAAGGGAAGTTATACACTTTAATAAACATTTCATGTAATTTTTTTCTATTATGATTGTTAGGATATTATGACACATAGGAAATAGTTAAGCATAACTTGGTCTAGTGTAGAGTTAGGTAAAGTGTGTTTCTTTACTATGTACATTTGTAACTTATAATCCGACTGCCACGATTTGTAGTGATCCGATGGTTCACTCTCTCCTCGGTATTAACGACACTTGATCTATGGCTTAACACCCGATTGGTCCATGATCTCTATTTAAAGAGCATGGAGGGTCATTTGTCCAGTAGCTGTTTATGGGAGAAACATATGTAACTTTTCTTTTTTATATTAATAAATTTCCTGAAATGGTCGTGTTGGCTTAGGTCGTGGAGTATTTCCATCTTCAAGGTTTTTAACCATGTGATATACTAGCTTAGTGATTTGTGATCTGTTTGTGAGCGGTGAACTTTGGTTTTTATTCTAAGGAACTTACCATGTAATTTCCTACATGGTATCGGAGCGACAGGTCTCAAGTTCGAAACTCACTTGGCTCGCGTTGGGGGGGAGATTGTTGGACATTGGGTTCAACGCTCCCCGTCTGGTTCATGAAATGGACTGATTGCCTCTCGTGGATCCTAACTCTAGCGATTGTAGTGGATACTAACGCCTGCAGGTCTTGGTCTAACAACAATCATGATTCCAACAAGAACGATATCTTGTACATCGTTGGTTGGTCCTAAGAAAGTATTTATATCCAATCCTATTTTTCCTCGGGCTTCAAATTAAATTTATTCCTCTATGTACCTATGTGTCATTGATTTCCCAAGCTTTTAATTTTTAGTTTTCTAAAAAGTCGCCCAAATTTTCTATCCAAACTCATTTTATTGTTTCCATTATATCTCGTTATTGTGTACCTCTATCACATTCTTTCTAATTCAAAGGATAATAAATATCAAGTATATTCAAATTACTCCTTCATAAACCTCATCAACCTTCTACTGTTGCTATTGAAATTGATCCATTGTAGCCACCTTTTGTAACAATTTTTGGTGTTATGTTTCTTCAATGTTACTTTCATCCAAGTTGAATCCATGCAACATATTCTTACATTGTGATGTATATATCTAGATAATTTATGTGGCCATATCACCTATTAGATAGATTAGGCTCTTCTTGTATAAATTATTTTTTCCTTTCATTCAAAACGCAATGACTTTATCTTTAACAATGGAAATGTATGGCAACCAATTTTCATAATTCCTTTATTCTACATGTCTTTCCCCATATGTGTTTTAAGTATGCTACTTTTTGTATGAAATATTTTTTCATTTCATTCAACACGTAATGAATTTATCTTTAACAATGGAAATGAATGGTATCCAGTTTTTATAATTCCTTTACTCTACATTTCTTTCCACATATGTGTTTTAAGTATGCTACTTTGTGTGGAATGCATGTTTGATTCCCTATAGTTAAATTTATACCTAGTTAAATATCCCCACATAGGATAACTTAGGTAGAACTCTTCCCAACTTGTCCATAACCCCATATAAGCAAAAGTTGTGCTCACATACAATTTTTCAAAGCATGAAAATACAAAATAATATAGGGCTTTAATGAAAAACCTCTAAGATTACAACTTGGACATTGACTTTAATCATAAAAAATTAATAAAACAAGATATCTCTTTATTAATAATCTAGTCTAGATCATCAAATATTTTATAGGTATTGATCCATTCTAGATCATTAAATAATTAAAACTTCATAATTTTTTTTTTGAAAAATATGCATACATGTTTTATTAATATTGAAAGTACAACTAGAAATAAACACCTTAGGTACATGAAAGATTAAATTTTATTTTTGAGTTCCAATTATAAGAAATTTTTTAATTTAAACTCCTTTAGAAATATTAAGTTTTTACCAATGCCTTTACCACATACTTTAAATGAGAACATCATCCTTTATCATCCTTTGGGTTACAGGGTTTTCTAGCGTATGAATGGGATGGATTTATTTTAAAATTGAATATATGTGGTGTCACATTATTTAAGGAGTAGGACTCTATTGTTTGGATATGGAATTCTACTTCTGGCTAGGTAATTTCTAGTCTTGCTTATGATGAAATTTATACTACTTTTATGCAGTCTAAGGACAAATGGTGGATCTTGAAAATATGGTAGTGGCCCATTCCTCCAAAGCTATGATACTTCACTAGGATGGAATTGGAAAAAAATATATTGACTTAGGAAAATATTCTCTAACATGGTTTTAGTGGTCCCAATGTCTACATCCTCTATTTGAGAGGTCGAGAATCAGCTGACCATATTTTCTTGCAGTGTGATTTTACAAACGTTCTGTGGAAAAATGTATTATTCACTCTCAATTTTTTGGATGGTGGTATAATTATATTTTTGGAATCCTATATCAAATGGTGAGATCATTTCGTAAGAAGGTACAAATCTCCGACCATTTCATTTCTTGGGGTATTGAGAAATCCTACACTAAGCTATTTTTTTAGGGTGAATCAATATCCCTTAATTTCCGTCACAAATGCAAGTCTTTTTATTTGAAAAATTTTCTTCTTAGAAGCCTAAGAAGTTTTCTATTTTACTTTCATGTAGCATCCATGTCTAACCATGTTGGTTTCTATCATCCATGTCTAACCATGTCAGTTTCTTGGATGGCGCCCAATAGGGTTGTAACTGTGGTGGTGGGGCATATATTATTCTCCAAGGAAATATATCCTATTACATATGGTTTAATATTGGGGATGGATTTGATAAAAAATCTGAAGTCATAGCTTGTGGGGCTCTTCTATTTATTGATGCTTCCATTAATGTTATTTATCTCTAGGTTTATGGGGATTCAATTTGTGTTATTGATTGACTAAATTGTAGGATCCAACATTTCAATTTGTGTTATTGAGTGACTGAATGGGAGGACCAAAATTCAGATCTTATCTTACAATTTTAGATGGATCAAATTAAAATTTTGGAGAACCATTTTCATACCCTGTATTTTAGGCATATCTACAAGTAATTGAATCTCATGTTGATACTCTTTTTGAGAGAGGTCTCAATGTGGAGGAGGGTTTCAACTTCTATGAAAAGAGGCATGGCACTTAGCTTCTTAATAAGGGGATATTACATTTCCCCTCGAATCATCATTACAAATTTCTTCATTACTACAACCATTTCAATCTTTTTATTGGTGTTTTCTTTTACTATGCTTCTTGGGATTTTTTTATGGCCAAAATTTTGACATCATGTGGTCTTCTTTGTTTCACGAGGTTTTTTGTGTGGAACTTTAAATGTTTCTATTTTTTTTATGAAAGACTTCTATGTTTTTTTGTCTAGCCATGTTTTTCAAGTCTTATGTATTTATGTTTATGTTTATGTACTAGTAATATATCAATTTTATCTTTAGTTCTTCTCTGGGATATTTTAGTAACCGTACTCCTTCTATGCTTAATGGAAAGGACAAAATTTCCTTTTTGGAAAAGAACATCATCCTCTTTTACTAAGACAATATCTTCAATTTGAAAAAAAATGCTTTAACACTAGAATTCAGTGACCTTTGTTGAGGATGATTTGTGTACCATATCGATGTATGAGAAAGGAAAGTAGGTTCTACTCATATATACACAAATTTGAGCTTACCGCACTTGCATAAAAAAAAACTGACCAATCATTTTTCCATGCGCAAAGATTGCATGGGATGAATTGAAGTCACTTTTCTCTTTTGTTTCAAATTTCAAAAAGTATTATGTATACAGAGGCTTAGTTTATGGGAATATACTCACGATCTCCACTATTTTTAAGTATTTTTCATACTCTTCGAAATCGTAATTTCTTCATAGACATAACAATTATAACATTTATTAAATATTAATAAAATATTTTTTAAATAATATTTATAATTAAAAAATAAAATTATTACTATTATTATTATACACAGTTTGTAATTAACATATGAATTAATTAATAACTATTTTCGAAATTTTGGTGGTGCGTTATGGCTATCCTCAAGGGAGGTCAAGGAAATGATCCTATGTCTCATAGTCTTAATCCAATACATTCCTCGCATATCACATGAATAAAAACCTATCTTAATTTTTCCAGCCTTACAACATTTATGTTGAGTTTACATGATTTAGTTTAAGTGAATTATTCAGAGGGAAATTTTTTTTATGGTTATGTAGACAATATAGAGCTTCGAAGAGGCCAATTTTTTTTTTTTTTTTAATTTCTTCCATGCCATCATAAAACAATATGTAGGTATATGCGATTATATGAGATTCTACCCAACATTGTGATACCCACATATGATTTCTAATACAATATCCTCATCCTTTCAACTAGGATAATCCTCAAATAAATCTCGATTCCAATTTTATATCTCATATCACTTTCTACACTGGGAAAGCTAAATTAAAACATTTTTTAACAAGTTTACTCACATCTAAAGGTCATGCATGAGTCTTAGTAGTACTTTTACCACTTTGGTAAAAGTTCAAATAGTGGAACCCATAGTTATAGGGATTTATAAATGCAATCCATTAGTTATAGATGTGGCCAATTGAGCATTTGCAAACCCCATCAAACCTCCCCCAACTTAGTAGAAAGGAACTATCATATGAATCACTTTTCCTCAATTTTTCCATGATGATATAAGGAAATTTAAGGAAATATATTTCTATATCAATGGAAATGTACTAGTATAATCAATCTCTGAATCAAAGGATCATGAAATTGAATAATATTCCATCTATTACAGCACAAGGAGAGGCCATAACATTCAAAGAGTGAACCCTAGATCTAGATGAAGTAATTAGTGAAAAAAAAACTCTCCTTCAATAATTTTTCCAATGATCTTACAAAGGCTAATCTTAGGTATCATCTTCTAGAACCAAAACAACAACAAAAAATTATGAACTCATTCTTGGTCTCACTGTAGAGAGAATTTCCCATATTCTCCTAGAATACTTTAGAGTATCATGTTGTTATGGAGAACTTGCTTCCAAGTAGGACCCAAATTATTGAATTAAATTATGGAGTGTATGTCAGGTATCTTAAAAGGATTCAGAATATTGCACTAGAGGATGCAATTGTTATGTATGGATTATGAAAATTTTCAAAAAAATATTTTGTAATTATAGTTAGAAAATATTAGAAGCTAAAAATTTGTAACTGCACTTTGATATCTCAATTTTTTTAAGCAACAATTACAATTTGATGCTATAAATAGAGTAGAGATCCATGTAATAGAGATTTTTTTTACTCCTTTTGAAATTCTTGTAAATTAGAGATTGGAAGCGAGTAACTCTGGCAAGTTAATATAGAGAATCAACGAAGGTAGTTGCTAAAGTTTCACTCCACATGCATGATTTCTTTATTTCTAACTATTCTTAAGAAAATTATTTATGTATATATTTGTGGGATTTACTCTATTGATTCCTAAATTAATCTGTTATTTGGCTCATAATTTCTCACTTATGGTTTCAATTTGGTTGATTTGGAGATTGGGTATTTATTGCTTCAAGGATTAATTATTCTATGTACTATTATAGAAAGTTGAGTGTGTAGTTCCATCCATAATTGCAACTAATTGTTCCTTAAAATTGCAACTATTTTATTTTCTACTCACCAATTCTAATTTCCTCATCAATATTCCCCTTTATATAGGTTATAGATCTTCTATTGTTGCATTTAGGATAATTTATAAGTTATTAGGTTCACTGGGCTATTGTGATGATCACACACATCTCATAGCACTTACAAACAACCGAGAATGGTATTTGGGAAAAAATATGGATAGGTATCTCACACGAAACGATGTGAAGTCTAATTGGAAGCTCATAAGAGAGAGAATCCCTAACAATTTTTGGGACATTGCTCCCTATTAACAGTTGGGTTTCCACTAATATCTACCTGAATCGGTTGGAGAATAGCTTTCTTTTGAAAAATATTCTCAATTAATTTCATTTTTTTTCTCTACATTAAAGATAGAAAGAGGAATGGGTCACATGATATACCATTCTCATAACTAAACCATTCAATGTGGAGTTTCTTAGTTAGATATTCTTTGTTGATAGAACTAATTTTCCAACACAAGTAGTTGATACTTTAATTTTAATAGTAATACAATTTTATTCTTAGGAGTCATTGCTGACTTTCTGAAAAGGATATATTTTTAGTAATGCACGATGTTGCATATCACATTTCAACATATTTCAAAACCTAATGAGTAGATATATATTGGATTCACTAATATATTTGTTCTTATATACCAATGAAGGTTTCTCCCCAAAACAAGAACATGAATTCTCTTGCTGACCCCCAGTTTGTCTCCAAACCCCTTTAACACAAAGAGAGACAAAATGTTAGATAACAATGTGTAAGTGCATAACCCTACAACAATTTATCAACATATGAAACTTTAGGATTTTCAACATACTCATAGGAAAATATGGGGTAACCATAGATAAATCCTCAATATTTTTTTTTAATATATTTGACTATTTTTTATATAGATTATTATATGAAATCTATGACTACGAACATAAGTGTCTTCCCTAGACTGGGTGACTTAGTCTAGAAGAAGAGAAGGAAATAGTAACTATTTTTTTCCTTAAAGTAAATAGATAATGGGATGAAGCCTACATGTAATCCGATGTATGATTCACTCCTTTATTGGCTTGAATGCTCCAATCCTAGCTCCCATTGGAAAAATTAGAACCTCAAAAATCAAAAAACACAAGCAAATGATCTATAGATTCTATGTAGCATAAATACTTGATTCAGTGGATCAACATGGCATCAAAATACACGAAATCATAAAATCACATATAGGGAAATAAATAACTCTTTGCATTAATATGAATGGAAGGAGTTGCAACCAAAAATTGAAGTCAATCTTGTAGAAGAGTTCCTACAGGCTAACTTGTTACATCTTTGTCACAAAGTGCACCTTTAATCACCCTAATGAATTGGATATTAACTCTTTACAACAACAACATGAGGGTAGAATTGTATCCCCAAAATCCAACCCTTAACTTGTGGATGGTGACAAATATATAAGAAAGGGGACTAAGTTGGGAGTTATTATCCAATTATAAATCTGGGGATAGAGATCACTCTTGATGGGAGTATGGGATCAAAGGATAAGGGATGGAAAATACAAGGTAGGATAGGATAGGATAAAAAAAAATTATTTGAGTTAAATGGCTGTAACAAATTCTCAAAGTTTCTCGAAAAAAGGGCTTTCGAAATTTATCCATTTTTCCTGAATTTATAGAACCAACACATGTGCGTAGTGGAGAAACATGTAGGTGATTAATGCAGGCCACTATGGAGCAACCTGTAGATGAACGATTTCCAGTAGGATTCCAAGGAGCACTGGTCCTTAAAATGACTGAAACAGATGTTTTCAGGCAGAAACTCTTGGATTTGAGAGTGTCGTGCATAGGGATTTGTGTTATGATGATTTCAATCAGTGAAAGGATGTTGATTGATCCAGTTTGTAGGATGACTGGCCATATGTGAAAAAATATCCTATAAGAGATTGCCCCTAAAGCAAAAAGTTAGGTATGGTGACTGATGACTGAAGTGCTTTACTTTGTGACATGCCATGAACAATAAAAACTAGGAAGATCATCTTCTGTTACAATACATTTACATCATGATATCCTTTTTTGAGGGAGGCATTACCATACTCAGTGTATAAGCTAAAATTACATGTACAATGATCAAAAGACATGTCCAATGATGACAAATTGTAAAACCATGACTAGATGATTTTCTGTATGAACATATCAATCATACATTGTGATCTTGTATTTATCTTGATATTGCAACACAAATGGATTAAACTAGATATGGGGTCTTGTATCTCGTTCACACAACCGTCCAATGCACAAGTCTAACTATGTGAATCAATGAGCTAGATTCAAACATGGTAGACACCATATGATTACCGATCAATGTTGTAAGCTGTTAATATATGTGAGAGAAACAACCAATGATGTTAATTGATCTCAAGGTATTACAGTACAATCCATATGGTGTGAATGAACGAGTTGATGTCAAACACCACAGAAAATATTTCAGTCAAAGGACAATGATATAAACCTATTGATGAGATCAAGGATACCTTTCGCTAATGTATTGAAGCACCAAGGTACTGAGGGTTGTTTCTAAGTCAACTTCCTAGATAATGAGTTTATGTTGATAGGAAGAAACCCATCACGGGAGGGTCTTGATATATCCCCCATCAATGAAATGAAAATGGTATCATGATTTGAGATAGAATGATGATGATACAAAATTGGATCAGGAAAAGAATACATGGAATGAAGGCTTAAGAGTATTTTATCATATATTTACTGAATGACTTCTCTTGAGCACATCGAGGACATTGAATGGAGTTGGTAGCAATGACCCAAAACCAAAGATGGAGGCTTTGAAAATGGTATGATAACCAAAACACAAGAAAATTTCCCAACCAAAAATCCATAGAGATGAAGTGAAAGAGTGTCATGTTCAAGAGCGACCCGTTGCCACTAGAAAAATCGGGTACCTAAATTTCCTCATTTCCCCAACCATGCTCGCTAGTACCTCTTTATTTTTTAACAAGCTTGAGGAGGATAACATATGCTTGATTTCTAAGTTTAGCCTTCGAATGAATCGCTTTGATTACATTTAACGAACCTTAAGAGGGAGTGGTTCGGCCTTGTCATGCTCAACAAGTCCATTATTTTTTGATATTTTAACGAGTCCAACGAAGGTGAATATTGCCATATTTTTCATTTTTAGAGAGTTGGAAAAAGAGGTGAAAATAATACTCGAGATGTTCATTTTCGTAAGTAGTCCCTCGAATCCGAAAATGAAAAAAAGAATGATCAAGAGAAACTCTTAGTCATGTTCGGCTAAGGTATTCATTTTTCCTAAATAGTTTATCACAGTCCGAAAATTGATTAAAATTATATTGAGTAGATGTATTCTCATTTACTTTAACGATTTCAAAAGTACAAGTGCTCGGAAACATTTTCTTATTTTGGGAGTCTGAAAAGAGCTAAAATAGGACTCTAGGGGGGTTCCTTTTTTGTTAGTTTATGGAGTCTGAAAAGGTGATAAAAGCGTACTCCTTAGTTAAAATGATATGTGAAAACATGACAAAAAATTTTAAGCAATTGTCAACCTACTGAAAACACCACAAAAAGGATAAAAAATACCTGTTTCACAATAAAAAAAAATGAACAATTACTAGGTCCAAACATTAAATATGATAAAACAATGGAAAAATGACCATAAGTAATGAAATTTACTATTAATTTTTACTATTTGACATTCACCTTCAACAGTGAGAGCTTTGAGCCCTTTTTTCCCTCGATCTTCTACGCTTGATTTTTTTCAATTCGATGGATCATTTGTAGTTCTATCACTTCCAGGTAGGAGCTAATACCCTTCTCTTTCAATTCATGGTTCCTTTTTATGATTTCATGCAAGTTTTATGGATTTTTGAGAGCCCTTGGGTTCCAAAAATTCACCCCAGGACCAACGCATTCCCTTCCCATGAAAAACTACATTGCACCAAGGAAATATTTCACTACAAGAAGGGGTCCAACACTCTGTAATCCCTTCTAGGGAAGCATTAGGTGGAATTTCATAGTCAAATTTACTACTTTTTCTCAAATTTTTCTTGTATTTTCCATCAAAACGATCCTAATGAGTTCCTTATTCATGTGTCAAGTACTCATTAGCACAAAATGGACTTTATACAGAGATGAAGAGAACATGAATAACAATACTTGAATGCAACAAAGGATATCGCCACCATTCAGGCATTCAGAAATTGTAGTTTGTTGAAATTTTTATGGTTACCCAACATGAGGCAAGAGATGGAATTACCCAACTTCTTAGTTCATTCATGGGATATACATTCATAGGAATTCAGGTTGGGGGAGCATCTACTTGATATCTAAGTGGAAGACATATAGTTTCTGATAAGTTTGTCCATGAGGGGTGCCCCCATATCTCTCCTAGGAGGGAGAATTGGAGGAAATTCAGTAAAGGATTACATTTCCACTCATTTTATAGCTTGAGTGCAACCTACTAGAGATGGAAAGATCAAAATTAGAGATGTGGCTCATCTTCCTCTAACAAAAATCCTCTTCATTATTGGAAAATTGGTTGGTTGCTCAACACTTTGCGTAGCTAGAAAATCATACATGCAGTATGGTCTAGAGTGCTGGATATGACAATATTAAACTAGACAAAAGTTGTATTGGTCAATATGAAGGAACAAATTTCTAAAGAAAAAGAAGGAAAATTGAAAAACATTGCATACGGTTCAATTTTGATTTTCTTTTCCCTAGAGTAGATTCCATTGTTATAGCCTTAGTAGATCACTCCTGAGCCCATTGATATGAGGGTTCCATGAATGAGGAGGTGGATAGACCTTATGGCTCAACATGCATGTCTATCAACAATTAGTTTCACACTAGCCTTCTTCAGATGGTTGCGTAAACAATTGATTACGATTGGTGATTATATGTACGTAGGAGCCAATTTTCGTGATGACCCTGAGATCGTACTGCATGCGGGTGACAAATGGGGTACTATGGGTAAGAAATTAACTATTTAAAAAAAAATTAGAGAATTTTTACAAATATATATATATATTTTTTTTTTTATTTTTTTTATTTTTTATTTTATTTATTTATTTATTTTTTTTTTTCTGAGACTAAACTATTTATTTGTTTCATGAAAATGTTGGACTTGTTCAAACCTTATGAGCTTCATATCCCTGTGATGTAGGAGATCCATTGGAGGCTGCAATACCAACACATATAGTCACATTAGGATAGGATGCACGGCGGGATATTGATGTAGGAGAGACCCTAGTAGAGGTGGATTGCCACTTAGAGTGGTTGACACATGGGATTGATGAGACCGTGGTCGATCAGATCCATATGTGACTCCAATGAGAGAATATCAGAGTGCCTAGCCATATTGGTCGGCTATTGTGCAATATGGCTCATTAAATAACACATTATCATGAGTGTTATTAGTTTATTAAGGTTCATAGGCATATCTGCATATATTTTTTCGTTGTAGGACGTGTGGCCATCTATGTTTGAGATACATTTTTTTGTAAAACCTAAACTTTATATATATATATAAATACATACATACATATATATATATATATATATATATATATATATATATATATATATATATATATATATATATAGTGTTTATATGTTTCTATGATTATTTTCAATTGATGTGATTTATATTTAAAATTATTAAAATTCCTTGCAAATGTCTATCTAAAAATATGTTTAGCTAGCGCATCCACTAGTGTATTTAGATTCCTAGAAATCTGTTTGTATCAGATGAAGTTGAAATGCATTTCTAGAAGGAGAACCATTAGAAACACGAGTAATATTGTGGGACTTATGACTAAATATACATTGGCCATTTGTAGTACCGGAAGTTGTGAGTCAAGTTTGATGACTAAATGGTGGATACCATGTGCAGTATTAGCTCAACCACTCCGCTATAGTCAACGATGTTGTTGGTAGAGGAGCCGATACAAATCCCTTGTAGAGTCGCTACCTTGTCATTTGGAGCAAAGATAGCCCATGCCACGGAGGATAGATTTTGCGTACTATGACTAGAACCATCAACATAACCAATGTATGGTTTAAGGGATGTCGACATCTCCAAAGAAAACGTAAAAGGATCAAAAGAAACCGTAGGAAACTCTGAAGAGACACACTGAAAACCAGCTCCAAAAATAGAAGAAAAGAGAGATCAATGCCTTAGAAATAAGCCACTTCGAGGGGGAAACCTCATTTACATTAAATAAATGAACAAGTCTTGGATGATACCAATGGCCAAAACCTCCTTCTATATATAGGAGTCCATGGGATCAGAATATAATCTTGGCCGACCTAACAATAATAATGTAAGGGAACAATAATAACAATATTGGGGTTACAGGGGTACAACAACAATAATAAGGGGGTTACATTAACAACAATAAGGGAATATACTAGTAATATAAGGACCTAACATGCCCCTCTCCTTAAAAAAATTGTTGTCCTCAATGCTTGAGTAGCTTCGAATGCTTTCATATAAAATTCTCATCCTCCCATGTAGAATATTTAGTGGGTAAGTTATTCCACTTGATGAGATACTCTGAAATTGATCAATTTCGTAGCTGTTGAGTTCTTTTTTTCGAGACTTCTTGAGGTTCCAATATGATATTTCCTTCCTCACCAAGTTCTGGGAATATTTTTTGAACTAGAAGTTTGTCCCCCGTAACCTTCTTTATGCATGAAACATGGAAGACCGGATGCACTTGTGAAGAAGCATGAAGCTCCAATTTGTATGCCATAGTACCAATATTTTGCAACACCTTGTAAGGACCATAGTACTTTGGCAATAATTTATTATTATTCTTAGCTTGCTTGAGGGACATTTGTTTGTATGGTTGAGGCCATAAAAATAGCCAGTCTCTTACATCAAAAATTATCTCGCTATGATGTTGATATGCCTGTTGTTTCATTTGATTTTGTGCCAAATTTAGGTTATCCTTTAAGAGTTGGAGAACTTATTGTTGATGCTTGATGTGATCTTCCATTGATTTAACTTTAGAATTTTCTCTTAAAGAAGATGTGATGTGTTAGGGTCCTATAATAATAGCATTCATAATTTTTGAATTACCTTTGATTAGTCTTGTAATATGTACATATCTTGCTTTCTGCAACTTGTTTTCCCATATTAAAAAATAAAAAAAATGAAAAGAGGGTAAAAGTCCTAAAAGAAAAATCAAAGGACTTGAAAAGAAAAATATCAAAAATAATATAAAAATCGACCCCAAACAAAAAAAAACAGATAACAATAAGACATGAAAGTGATGGAAGTCAAAATGCCACTACTAGTTACGTTTCACTGCAAATAAATGATTATGTGCAACTTGTTCAAAATGCCATAATCCATGATGAGATAAATAGCTTAATCTTGAATTTTTCATGCTTTAAATTTCATGTTGATAGACAGAGGATGAAGATCTTTCCAAACAATATAATCTTGGAAAATTAGTAGTTAGGTAGAGAATAAATGAGGAGCTCAACAGTTTAATCTAAGCCCTTGGATGAAATAAGGTTAGAACTAGATAGTTTCCTCTTTTAAGAGAAAAATGAATTAGGGTTTTCAAACTCAAATGCACCATGCAAATAAATGAAAAATGGTAGAATAAATGACAGGTAGGAAGAAAGCAGTTTTACAAGGCATGGAAAAACATCATTTGGCATATTACTAATTTTCCTCCCTACAATGTGTTTCAGTACTAAATCCTTTAGTCATAAATACTCAGAGCATTTCTCTGACTTCTGGTGGGACCAGACCCATGTCTTAATGACTGATTAGCAACAAATTATTGGATTACACCTCATTAAAACTCTTCACCTTCATAAAAAAACCCTTTTTTCCTTAACATCACTCATTTTTCCCTACTAAAACCCCTTTTCCTAAGTCAAAATGCATATTCACCTTTGGAAAAGTAAAAAAACCCTAAAAATGCACTTATCCTAAGTGTATTTTACTTCCCTTATTCATTTTTTTGTTAACATATTAATATAATGTATTAACTCCTTTTCAAAATATCCTTCATCCCATTGTATATTAATTCATTTTATATTAAATAACCCAACCCATATTTTACATTTATCCTATGGTATATTTTCCCCATGTGATATTTTCCCCGCTCCCCATAGATTTATACTATCCCTTTTATATATTAACCTGCCCAATGTTTACATTCCACCTATATGCATTTTAATAGTTAAATACATTAAACCTACCTATCACATTTTACATATGAACTTTATATTAAAACTATATTGTAATATATAAATTTCAATCCTGCCACATTAAACAAATGCCCCATGCTCGTTACCCCGCATCTTCACCATTTAATCCTAGCCATTAACTTTCACCCGCCAAATCCAACAGTGTATAACTCACGTTGCAAATTTGATAGTGCAATCGTTAAACAAAATACAATTTACGATAAAATCAATTTCACCCATTCTTGTCTCCTCCATGAATCACAGATGTATTGGATCACATTGATTCATACCATACCATTTACCATCCTTCGACGGTGCGAAAAATACTCAGCGGTAATTCCCTCCCTGCGCCTAAACAGCCCACGATTTGAAATGACTGTTTCAACTTAAATTCTTTATAAAAACACATGAAATACATTCATTTAAGTTTTCGGTTACTTTCTACTCATAAACTGCTCCAAACTGAGAGAAATATGTTTCCGCCCCTGTTTGAGGGTATAGACCAACAAAATTCAACTAAATCCATTATTACGATCACTCAAAAGCCTCAAAATTACATTTAAAAGGTCACAGCAAGCTTTTGAAAGCTTTCAACTCCCAACAAACCCTTTTTCCATGTCAAAATTCCCGAATTCACAAGTATTTTTCAGGAAAAATACCTATCCATCCATTAAAAGAACTATACTGTTGAATTGAAGCCTTTCAGAACTTGTGTGCCTAAGAAACAACTGTATTTCCTCATATATTCATCCTTGTTGTAAACCTCAGAATTTCCCAATTTCTGAAACTATAATCTATTCTTTAAAGAAAAAATTGAAGAGAATTTAGGTATTTGTAGACTTCTGAAGCCCTTTGAGTGATTTAAAGCCTTTCTACAGTGCTCAGAAACCCCTTTGCATAAGCTTTGACTATTTTAGGATTTTTTTCATCAAAGAAATTTGCAGAAAAACCCTTGATATATTTTTTTGAGTCTGTAAAAGTTAAGAAATTGATTTTTAAAGAAGAATTGACAATTTGAGTTAGAGTAACCCAAAATTATACCTTTTTCATTCCAATATTAACCTCTATTATATTCTAAAATACCTCGTGTAAACAGTTTAATCTTATAGAAGTGTCTTAAGGACCTAAAAGAAGAATTTTAAATATCAAGAGGGGTTAAATTGTTAAAAGAAAAACCTATCAATGGCATCCAAAATCAGAATTGTAATCAATCCATGACAACCTCCTATTGTACATGTAGAACTTACCCCATTGGCAAATGTGGAATACAAAATCACTGATCTAGTAACTAAATTTATCCTTCTTGATCTCCACTGCTGGAGCCAAGAGAAATCTTTGGACCAAGTAGATGATGTGCTTGTTCGGGAGTCAAATTTGCCCAAGTATGTTGTTCCTCACACACATTAATGCCTTGAAGCCATCATATCATGCCAAACTCATTATTCGCTAGATCAAAGAGAAATTTTAAATACTGAAAAAGAAGTATTGTTCATAATAATAGTTGAATCCATAAACCAAATGCTTCAATTGCAGCTTGAGCCCAATACAATCCATTTGTCCATTGAAGCTCTCACAAAGTCCTATTTAGAGGTATATTTTCCCAAAAGATTCCAAGTTTTCCAAACATTCATGCCCTACTATGTGGAAATTCCAAAGCTAAATCCTCCTTATTCCTCTTCCAAATTCCCAGAAGGAACTAGACACATTATCTCTATGTTGTATTTTATCCTTGGTTATTTTACAGATGAGCATATTAATGCATCTATACTTGGTTTCCTGTCTCTCTTTGTACCTTGTCAACCCCCTGCAATTTTCTACAATTTTGTTGAGTATATTACTCATAGTATACATGAAATTTTTTTTAAATTACCAACTAAAGGTGTCTTTAGGTATACCTCATTTCTCTTCCATATGTTCCTCTACTTTTAGTCAGACAAGTTTCCAATAACTGTTCAAAATATGGATGTAGAAGGAAATACATAGTCTATTATTTTCTGGACCTCCTTAATTAGAAAGGAGTCAACTGAGTTCACATATGCAAACTTTACAGATTGTTTCATTCATCCATTGGTAAATATCCTTAAAAATAGTGTGCAACCCAGGATCAGTGATGAAATCAAGGGGGTTTTACAGTTGTCAGAACAAAGCAGGAGATGTGATTGGTATTTATACCAAAATTATACTTATATTAGAGTTTATGGGACCACCCTCATTCCTTACAAGCTGCAAAAGTATTTACCAATGAGGTTGTTTTCTTTAAAATATATATGAAAAATTTGAACTCAGATTTAGTAAAATTCTTGGCTGCTAAGAAGAAAACATAGTTTAAATTGAAAAACCAAGTGGGTCCATTTATATGCAATAACAGAGAAGCAGGTATAAAGGCAGAAAAGTAGTTGTCAGAGTATAAATTCAGCAAAGGTTTCCTTTGGCAGTATTATCCTTATGGTATAATAAGTAAAATGAGAGTAAATTTTAAATTGACTCCCTATATTCATGATAAAAAGCCTAACATTAAGAAATTTTCTAACCATTCTGAATGGTTAGAAAATACACTGGTAGAAGTTGATCAACAGAGAGATACTAGTCACATTTTGCAGACTCCAGCTCGAGAAGATAGAGGTACAAAAATAAATAGGGAAGAAGGCTCATACACTGCTAAAACTACCACAGAAACAAAGTTTAAACTAGGGTACAACAAAAATCCCAATAAAAATCCAGCAAATAAAAAAAAAGAGATAGTGGAAATTATAGATGCATAGATTCCAGATAAAGACACTATGCCTCCCACAGTGATTGTAAATGGACAAAAAACCACTACTTCCAACACACAATTGATCCAGAAATAGCAGAGTGTGGAAGTATCATCATCAAAACAGGAAGAGGATAAAGATATGGATATTAAGGAAAAGTATAAAGAGATTAAAGCCAAAAATGAGGAAATTAAGAATGAAATTTATTCTCAACAATTGAAATAGACTCTAGGAATAAAAAATAGGTTGCTTTTAGCCTTTGATTATAAGAATAAGAAATTATTGATGCCAGTGCTTCAACCTAGAGTGAAAACTCAAAAAACAACAGCTGACTATAAAAAGGTTGATTTTGAAGTACCAGTCCAATACATTCATCCCTTGGACCAGATTGAATTCCATAAGGAAAGTTTAGAAATGATATATTCTACAATGACTACAAAGGCAATGAGTGCTCAAAATCTCTATAATTCTTTAAAAAATGTGAAAGATCAGCTCAAGGTTGAAAAAGCTTCATCGTATGCTAAAGACACCAAAATCAAATATTTATAGGAGTTAGTGATTGAAGTGGGTTATGACCCTTATAATGTGAAAGCTACATAAGAACTAGTAAAAAAGAAAATTTTTGATATTGTAGCACTCAGAAAACAGTCAAAATTACCTCCTACAGAGCATCCATAGGCCAAGGAAATTGTACAGGAAATAAATCAAAAGGATGAGATGATGAATCTCATATTACTAATGACAACACAAATTAAGGAAATGGAGACTGAGATGGAAAAATTATTCCAAGAAAAAGAAGTTGGCAAGGCACAAAATGTCCCTCCTGCTATAATTCCTATGGTGACAACAGCAAGGCCATCCACTCTCGCAGAAGAATTAGCTCCAAAGGTTCCACTGGCTACATAAGTGCCAATAACTTCATCTACCACTTCTGCGACTGAGTATTCTACTACAGCAGTCTAGAAATCAAATGAGGCTAGCAAATTCATAAAAGAAATGGAGGAAATTTCCATACAAAACAATGAAATAAACAAGTTGAGGCAGCAAATCAAGAATCTTGAAAATGCCAAGAAGCTAGCACAGATCAATGCTGAAACTGAAGAACAAAAGGCTAAAACGTTAAGTGAACAACTAAAAAATTTAGAAACAGAATTGACCTTAAAAGAACCCATGGAACATATTAAAAATCAAGAATGGTCCAATATCATTGAATTAGTCAATGATAGTTGGCCATCTATACAGGTGATTTATGAACAGAAGGATTTACTCAAAGCAGCTAAAGAAGAAATACAAAAGACCAAAGAAGAATTAGGTGCCAAACCTGAAGAAGCATTGGAAATCATTAAGTTCCTCAATTCTAAAAATAAGCAAGAATAAAATAGGAATAAAAAACATGATATAAACCATTATTGAGGTAAGAAAAGTAATTTCCAACAAAAATTTGATGAAACTATTGGAAGAAAAGTGCCAAAATATGGATATAGCCATCACAAGATTCATTGTGAAATTTGACACTTTGAGGCAAAATGGCCTTCCAAATGTTCTAGTAATCAATGATAAATTGATGAAACAAGAAGATTATAATAAAAAGGTAAGGGAATTTTCCAAAGAGCAGGTGAACAAATCAGATTGGAAAGGGATTCCAACAGGTAAAGTTTTGCACAAAAGCATTGAAAATCTGTTTTATTTACAACATGAAATAAAGCACCTTTTTGTGGTCAAGCCAACCTTTGCAAAATACATTGAAGCTGATGAGAACTTCAGGAAACTCATGAAGATCAAATCACCAGAGGAAGAATTCTGGGAGAAGCTAATAGATTTGCTGTAAAATCAATTTGTAGTAAGAAAAAATGAAAAACAAAACCGATGTTTTTACTACACGGTAAACAGATTTTTTAAACGGCAAAAAAATTTTGAGCAATCAAAATTAGGTTAAAGAGTATCAATAAAAAGAGTATCAGATGAAAGATGAAGTTCATAATTGATTGAAGATCAAACTGCCAGCATGAGGGCCACCTCGACTATCCAGTTGTAGCACAAATCCAAACAGTAAGATATTCAATTTCAATAAAAGGACAACTAGCAATTTGTTAGGCCATTGTCACTATCTTTTTGTAAAAAGATATTTTATTTTCCAAGAAAAATTCCTAATATTGTTCTTGGATATTTTGTACTATTTTTTGTATAAATACTTCAACATTTGAAGTATTGAGGGTGGATTAATTGCTCATGATTTCTATAGTTGTAATATTCTGATCATAAGGGTTTTTGTGTCAAGTTCAAGTCAGAAGATTGGATCTCAAGCAATAAAGCATCATATTTCAGGATTCATGTGTTGAGCCACTAAAGTGAAGTATTTTCTAATGTTATCTATCAATTCTCTTATGTTTTTCATCCATTCATGAATGTGTTCTAAATTTTAATGTGAAATTAGGAATTGTTATATCAAAATTTGTTAAAAGCAGTCTATTATTGAATGATTTTCATTTAAATGTTTTTTGCTGATATCTAGACTAGGGAACCCTTAATTGCTCCGTAATTTCGATTGACCACTACCTTTTCACTCCTTATCTAGATTAAATAATTCTTAATTTCTCTTTATCCCGATTAAAACCATTTCACCATTAGCCTTTCAAGATCTGAAGTGACTCTACTATCTTGCCCTGTGAAAATTTGCCTTTAAACCTTGATCCTGATCTGTTTTCTTGACAAATGGACTCCATTTTCCCAATGGATTACAGATCCATAACCATCCATCTCATTAAGTAATTTTCCCACCAAACCAAATCAAAACCCCAAAACCAATTTTCCCTATATAACTAGCCTTGAATAAAATATAAAAACAAAGTTAAATCTTATAGAGTGAGCCCTCTCTGAGCCTTAGGAAGGCTAGATCCTAAAGCTTAAAAGTAGGTTTGTTGTTACCTCTGATATTCTTTAAACTATAATAAAAAATCTCACAACTTTGAGAATTATTAGAGTGTTAAAATATTAGCGACTCTACTGGGGAAACTAACCAATCCTCAGTTTTAAAATAGATCTTAAAGTAAATGTTTTCATTATCTTTTCACCTTAAGACTGTTTTAATAAGTTGTGAGTATATTTTCATAAAAAAATGTAGTTATGGCTTCCAAAAGAGTCTGCTATACTAGGTCAAATCCAGATCCACAACCTGCTGTCATACTAGATAATCCTGACAGAATTGGAAAGAAGAACAAAAAAGTCGAAGATCTAGGAAACAAAGTTTCATTAAACAAATCAAATTCTCTTCCAAAACAACTATCAAGTTTACAAGAGATAGAATTTGATTTAAATTTTTAAAAATCTTTATTCATAACGAAGTCATAAAGTGACTTACATAGCACTATAATAGATCTTGATTTTATTTCATTTATTGAAACTAAGAAATAAACTGTTTTAGTAAATTCTAATGAAAATATTTTTGAAGTTTATGATAAGCTTGATGCAATAACTGCTACTTTGATTAAAGAAATAAATGAATATTATTTACAGCATTTAGTTGAATTAATTTCTTTATCAAACTATACCCCTAAGCCTTCTACAACTGATTTAGTTACCAGCATTATAGAATCTGTAGGTTCATCCCTATCCACTACTACTTCATCAATTATTTCCACCACACTTCATTCCATAGATTCATTTTTTCCAAAACAACCATTTCAACCAAGAATATTATTCTCATCTTCCACCACCTCAAGTCCATCCACTAGTTTTTCTTCTGCATTTTCTAATACATCATTCTCATTCCCAAACACCTTTTCATATATCCCAACTTCATCTTCTGGTTTCTCAACCACATTTTCCAATACATATTATTATATCCCATTCTCATCTGTAAGTTCTTTAACTACATCAACAAGTACTTCTAGCTCTTCACCAAGTACTTCCAACTTACCTCCTAGCCAAGCTAGAATTCAAGCCATGGATGCTAGATATGCTCCCTTGGTCCTTCCAGCATAGTAACATGACATGCCCCAATATTACCAAAGCAAAATACCTCGATTTGATGCAACCACCAATTTTATTGCCCAACAACTCGTTAGTAAAATGACAGATTATTTTGAGTTGCATGAAATTGATGAGGTTGATGTCTAAGTAAGCCTTTTTGCTCAAACTTTAACTGGTGAAGTAAAAAAATGGTTTAAAGGTTTAAATGCTAGTAGTATTGTTGATTTATAAGTTTTTTTATAGATTATTTCTTAATAAATGGGAAAATAATAAAAATCCATTAAAAATCTTATCTGAATTTGAAAATATAAAAAGAGCACCAAATGAAACAATTCAAGATTATTGTACTAGATATAAGAGTATTTATAATGCAATTCCTGCTAGTCTTCAACCCCCTCCAGATTCTATCCTTATTAAATTCCCTAATGGATTGATACTGATATAGCCTATAAAATAAGAGGGAGAAATCCAAAGAATTTAGAGTAGATGAAAAGTAATGTCATTAGTGTAGAGGCAAACCTATTACCAAAGAAAGATAGATTAAGGAATGAAAGGAGAGTAACAATAAAATAAGATACATATAATTCAAATTTAAAAATAGATCAATTAGTAAAAACACTAGAGAGTGTGATGGATAGGTTAGATAACATGGAAAGGAATCCACAATGGGATAACCAACAACAAGGACCTCAGATTAGAAATCCCAATTTCAAGAAAAACACCAATAGTGGAAAATCTAGAGTTTCACCACCTTACCCAACAATAAGACCACCTTTCCAAGAGAATTATGTTGAAAGTTCTCATCAAAATAAATATGATTAAGACACCATAAATATAATGGATATTAATAATGATAACACCATTTTTCTTGCACAAGAAGATCAGGAGTTATATGAATTACAACAACTGCAATTAGATTCTGGTGAGTCTTTTGATTACAAGCAAGGTTATGAGTTTGCTATCAATGAAGTACATAAGGAATATAACCTTAGGACCAAGAAAAATATAGAGCCTTCTACTAATAAATCTATTAAAACAAAAAAAAAGAAAACAGTAGAGGCTCCTACTACTAATGTTCTGCAAATTCTCCCTAGGGAAACCAAGCAAAGCTCTAGTTTAACTTAGAAAATTTCAAGCCCCAAAATTTCACCTAGTCCTAAAATTGTTGACATCATAGATGATGTTCTCCAAATAGCAATAGATTCACAAAAATGTGTTTCTGTAAAAACAACTAATTCTGCTAAAACAAAAATTTTAGATTCCAAAACACTTACTGGTGATCCAAAATCAACTGATCCAAAAGCTGCCACTGATAAAGTAGCTGCTGAAAATACAAAATCTGCAAAAAAATCTACTGCTTCTCAAGCTGTTCCTAAAAAGAAAACCAAAAATAGTAAGACAATAGAAACACAAATAGAGAATGGGAAAACAGTTGTAGAAAAAGAAGACAAACCTACCCAAACTGCAGTTACAAAGGAAGAGATAATTTAGCTAGGAAAATCACAAGCTCCATTTAATATCCAAGCTGAAATTTCTCGATTAAAGATACTAATTCCTTTGATAGAAATGGTAAAACATGACCTATATAAAACACCTATCACTGAAACTTTGAATATGAATGACGGAGAAGATTCGGTAAACTTGAGTGATGATCAACCTGAATTAATTTTTGGTCTCGATGTTAATGGGAAACACCAAGATGGAGCAGTTCCACCTTTTCACATTAGCTTAAATGTTCATGATCATATTTTACATAATGCAATGCTAGATTTAGGGGCTTCACACAATTTGATGCCAAAATTAATAATGGAAACCATGAATTTAGATATCACTAGGCCTTACAAAGATCTCTTCTCATTTGATTCCAACAAAGTAAAATTTTTAGGTTTGATTAAAGATTTATGTGTTAATTTAGTTCAATATCCTAGGAAAAGCATAGTAATGGAAATTGTAGTAGCTGACATCCCTCCCAAGTATGAAATGCTCTTATCTCGCTCATGGGGAGCTAAATTGCAGGGATATCTACAACTTGATATGTCATATGCAACAATATCAGTTTTTGGCCGACCAAAGAAACTTTACAGAGAAAAATTGATGAAATATATGGTGAGTAGTGTAGAAAGACCAAGAAATTATCCTATTTACTCTACACCAATTGACATGGATTCTTTCATTTTATGTAACTCTGAAACTGAAATTGAAAACAATATTGAACTAAAAGAGAAAAGCAAAGCACTAGACAGTGAAAAACAGTTTCATGAATCATTATGGCACCTAGATTTTGATGGATCAGTCAATAAATTAGGAGCAGGAGCAGGAGTTTGGATACATAATATGGAAAAAAACTATGCATATGGTCATGCTTTCAAACTAAATTTTAAATGTACAAACAACATGGTTGAATCTGAAGCTCTTATTTTAGGACTACAGATTGTTAGGAATTTAGGAGGTAAATGAGTGTCAATTATGGGAGACTCAGAGTTAATTGTAAAATAGATAACTAGAGAATATTCTATTTATAATCCAAAATTAAGCCGATATAGAGATAATGTTTTATATTTAATTAAAGAACCTCTAGAATGTGACTTTTCTGCAATCCCAAGAAAACAGAATATACATGTTGACTGTTTAGAAACTTTTGGTTGTACCTGTAATCTTCCATTTCAACCAAATCATGCATACACTGCAGAAGTCAAACACGGACCTACAATTCTAGATAATCCTAAATATTGACAAATTTTCTCAGAGGATGAACAGATTTATCATTTCATGAACAATGAAGGAGAATTTCAAGGTTGTAATATAGACACAGACTGTACAGTAGATCGGAACTTAGATAGTGAAATTGATTTAAATAATGTAGACGTAAATAATTTATATTTTGCTAAAGCTACTAAATTTATTCAATTAGACATAGATAGTTTAGAAAAAGTAGAAATTGAAGAGTTATCAAATGATGAATCTGATATTTTAAACCTCAAAGACATCTTTTTACCAAAAGGATTAGCCCCTTTAGAAGATCTATTTGACTCTAATGATGTTGCAAGAAAACCCAACATGTAGCCACTGAGATATGATATTGAGGAATGAAATATAGATACCGAGTTAAAACCCAAGATGATTAAACATTCAAAAGCTTTACCTTAGGAAGAAACATAAAAATACATAGCTATTTTTAAGGAATTTCAGGATGTATTTTCTTGGAGTTATGAGGACTTAAAATTCTATGACACTAGCATAATATAGCATAAAATACCTATAAAATAATATCAAAAACCTTTTAAACAGAATATTAGAAGGATCAATCCTATTTTTATTCCTTTAATGGAGAAAGAGGTAAAGAGAATTTATGATGCCCAAATAATTGCACCAATTATATATTTTGATTGGGTTTCTAATCTAATTCCTCGTAGGAAAAAGATAGGAGAAATCATATTATGTGTTGATTTAAAAAATTTAAATAAAGTGTCCTTAAAATTATAATTACCCCCTACCAAATATGGATCACATTCTACAGAGAGTGGTTTGTTCTTCTAGAATTTCATTGTTAGATGGATTCTCTAGATATAACCAGATTCTAGTCCAACCAGAAGACCAAGCTAAAATTGTTTTTACTACTCCATTGGGAAATTTCATGTATGTGAAAATGCCTTTTGGGTTAATGAATGCAGGAGCCACTTTTCAAAGAGCTATGGATATAGCCTTTTCTAAGGAAATTAATGAATTCCTAGTGATTTATTTAGATGACATTACTGTATTTTCAAAGACTGATAATGAACATTTAGACCATCTCAGACAAGTCTTTCTCAAATGAAGGAAATTTCGCATCTCTCTAAATCCTAAGAAGACTTTATTTGGATTGGAAGAAGGTAAGTTATTAGGACATATTATATCCAAAGAGGGAATTAGGATAGACCTAGCTAGAATAGAGGCCATTCTAAACATTAGTCCTCCTAGGAACATTAAAGAATTACAAGCTTTCTTAGGTAAAATTAACTTTCTAAGAAGATTCATCTCAAATCTAGCTGAAATAATTAGAGAACTAAAAAATATGTTGAAAAATGACTCAATATTTAAATGGACTATGGAGGTAAAGAAATCATTTGAATCTATTAAACAAGCCTTAAATAAAACACGAGTCCTTATAAGTCCCGACTTTAAAAAATATTTAATTATTTTTTCCTTTTTTTCAGAACACACTATTGCTGCAGTTTTATTGCAGAAAAATGACCAGGGCTATAAGAAACCCATTTATTTCTTTAGCAATTCACTCAGAGATGCCACTTTAAAGTATAACATAATGGAAAAGCAGACCCTAGCTTTAGTGAAGGTTGTCAAAGACTTTAGAGTGTACATTATTTATTCACATATCATTTCTTATGTTTCAAATGCAGTTGTAAAGGACATTCTGACACAGAATGGGCCTGATGGTAAAAGAGGCAAGTGGATTGCCACAATTTTTGAATATGACATAGAAATCAAACCCACCAAACTCATGAAAGTTTAAGGTTTAACCAAACTCATGGCTGAATCAAATTTTCATGCTTTAGATATTAATTTTATTGCCCAAATAGATGATCAGGAAGAGATGGTTACTCTAGAGGTCAGTGAAGCCTTTTCAAACTCACCATGGTATGCAGATATTGTATTTGTATTACTAAATTTGCAAGCTCCTCCTGGATTATCAAGAGCAAAATCTAGATTTTTAAAATTAAAGGCAGTAAGATTTTGTGTCATAGACAATGTACTTTTTGGGAAAGATCATGGTGGAATTTATTGAATTGTTTTCTTAAAGAAGAAGCTAACAATGTCTTGGAAGAATTTCATGCAGGTGACTGTGAAGGACATCTCTACTGGAAGACTACTACAGACAAAATCTTGAGGGCTAGATTTTACTGGCTTACCTTGTTTGCAGATGTAAAAAAGCATGTAACCTCCTGTCACAAGTGCCAAATATTTTAAGGAAAGAAAAATCTACTACCCTTTCCCTTAAAACCCATATAAGTAGAAATTCCTTTTCAACAATGGGGTCTTGACTTTATTAGTGAAATTCACCCTCCATCCTCAGCTCAACACAAGTGGATTCTAACAACCACTGACTATTTCACTAAGTGGATAGAAGCCATATGCTCCAAGAAAGCCACAGACACTATCATAATCTCTTTTTTAGAAAACAACACACTCTCAATATTTGGATGCCCCCAAAAGATTATCACTGACAATGCATCTGCATTCAAATCCAAAAATATGATTAACTTCTGTCATAAATACAACATTACCCTTGGCCATTCTACTACATATTACCCTCAAGGTAATGGCCTTGTTGAATCGTCCAATAAAATCCTTATGAACATGATCAAGAAATTACTAGAAGACAACAACAAAAATTGGAACAAGAGGCTAGCTAATGCCATATGGGTAGATAGACTTACCACTAAAAAATCTATTGGTACATCCCCTTACCAACTTGTTTATGGAATGGATGTTGTTTTTCCATCTTCCTTAGGAGTACCAGTAATGAATATAATCCAAGAACTACAAGTTGAGACCAATGATATTCAAAGAAGGATTAACCAAACCATACACTTGCAGCAAACAAGAGAAGAGTTTTATCTTAAGTCTCAAGTTATCCAAGACAAGATTAAGTAAATTTTTGACAAGAAGAGTAAAGAAGATGACTTCTATATTGGTGACAAAGTTCTAAAGTTCAATTCAAGGAGAGAAGAGAAAGCTAACCATGGGAAATTTTATTTCTTATGGAAAGGACCTTATGTTATTTATGGTTACAGAGGCTCGCAATGCTTTACGGTAGGATCACGTGATTTGGCTGATTGGCAAGTCAAATGACAGTGTAACATCAAACCAAGCTTTGGAGCCCAAGGACCTAGCCTTCCTGGACTCAGAGAGGGCTCTCTCTATATGTGTAAGGGATATCTATGTGTTTGCTTATTGTGTTCTGATTTTAGACTAGTTATGAGGTATGTTTTTGGTTTTGGTTTTTCTAAGTTGCGAGGGATGAAACTAATCAAAGATACGAGATAGGTAAAAAGATGTCAGATCAAATGGGCTATGGGCTCGAAGAGGTCAAGAAGCTATCAGACGATGATGCAAGGTTGTTGAAGGGCCGATTTGATTCAAGGTAGAAAGGATCTTTGGGCAAAATGGAGTAAATGGACATCAATTTTGTGAACGATAAAGGATTTCAAGCATAACTATTTTAACAGCAAACATAAAAATGGTAGGGAAAACCATTAATCATGCAAAATGTAGCTATAAGCTAATCAATACATAGAAATAAACATTCAAGCCATGCATAGAGATATATAACTCTCTAACTTTGGGAAATGACTACCAGAATTTAGGAAAATACACTTAAGAGAGACAAACAACTCAAATCACTATGCCGAAATGCCTAAACACAGTACTTCAAGTTATTGGGCACTTTGAAAAAAAGATTTCATAGTCTTAGGCAAAGGGAAAGATCGGAACAAGACCTCCTTGGTTCAACAAATGGCAATCTAATCAGTCAGAGAAATTTCATGGATGGAGCTATGGCTAGCCATGAGTAAGCAGGGCGTACCATAAATCATACTTAGCATGCATAAAACCATGAATTAAATAAGCAACAATATCCTTAAGTTATTAAAGAGCAATCAAGAATTCTTTAATCTGACTAAGGAAGAAGAAAACATGGAAGCTATGAAGAAACAAGAAATTTGAGGTGCCTCCAAGGGCATTTCTCAAATTTGTTCTCTACTGATCTATAGCAAGCAAGAAGCACATATTCATGAATGAAAACTAGAAAACAAAACAAAGAAAGAGACACTATACCATTCTACCAAGTCATGGAATCCAACAACAATCCTCTTTCATCATCCAAGAACATCCAAGAGACTATCCAAGAGCATGAGACAAGTATTTCTTCCAAAGCTTATATGACCATATATTGCTTCTATCATCAAGTTCAGCCTTATTTACAATGAAAGCCTTTGGAATATATAGGCTCAAGTGAGGAAAACCTCTTAGTTCAATTTTCACTCTCATTGGCCTATTCAAAATATCTAAACTTGTCCTTGAGGTTTTGCAAAGCCCAAGGCACAAAATACCTCATAAAATATCTAAAAAATGCTAAAAAAGGGAATTAAATTGACTTTTAATAACTTCTCATGTGAAAAAATAGCTAAATGCACATGAGGAAAAAGAAGTTTTTAAAGGTTCAAATTTTACAAAAATACTCAAAAATTACATCAGCAAAAGGTCCCCTAAGTTGCCAACAACTTTTGGCACCCTTCTCGATGTCAAAACGAGTATCATGATAGCTTGTTGGAAAGCTCTGTGTGTCTACTTTCTAGAGAAACTAGAATTTTCCCAATATGATGTCTATAAGTCCTCCAAAAACATGCCTTTCTATAAAAAACCAGAAAATAAGGTTTACTGATAGACCGGGCAGCGTGTAGAAAAAGCAGGCATTTTTTTTCCATTTTGGGGGAGAAAATGATCTTTGAATGTCCTGAAAATCACTGAGTGTGTGATCCTGAAATTATGGCATCCAATGATACCAATCTCCTCCTTTGTTGATTCCCCAAACTGAAATGGGGAAGCTCATGAGTTTTGGCCAAAAACCCAAAATGCCAAAAAACCAAAATATGTCGAAAAACGCCCAAAATTTGGTGAGCATGACCCTCAAGGGTTCTCAGAAACATGTTGTGAAGTAGGGGCAAAAATTTGAAGTCCTGATGTGTCTTTTCTCACTTTCTGTGTCGGGCGCTTCCCTTTAGCCTCCTTGATATTTTCTTGAGCAGCCTTCAACTTGCGTCGGGAAAACTGATTTAACTTTTTGTAATGCCTCATCATTCTCCTTTGAAGGTATAAATCCCTATTTTCCCTCTCCAATTCCTTCTCCAAATGGTCATTTACTCTCTCAAGCCATGCCTCCCTTTTGTTCTCTAAAAAACCAAAGTTCCTCAAAAGTTCTTGAAATGTCTTCTTCAAACAAAACTCTGCCTTCTCTGTCAATCACTGTTTGATCAAGGTAAAATTGGTTTTTCAAATGCTGTGTGAGATGCCCTTTTAACACACAATTCTCTGCTCTTTTCAAAACACTGCTTTCCCTTTGTATGCCACTCAACAAGTAAACTCAAGAACAAAAACAAAGTCAATAAAAGATACACAGTCAAAGTGATTTTTCTGTGTTTGTGGTAAGGTCACCCAGCTCTTGGTGTTTTGAGGACAACATGACAGCCTTGTATTTTTAGACAAGGAAAAAACAAAAATCTTCCCAATTCAAAATATTGCTCTGGAATTTGCTATTCCTCACACAGATTATGACAACACCTTCCAACTGATTAAACTGCTTTACTCACTAAGGTTTATTTATGGTTAAAAAGGCATCCATGACCTTGTTCTTCACCACACCGAGGAAGACTTTGAATAATGGCCAAGTAATACATGTATGATTACTGTGGTTGAAATTAGGACCACTGCTTCATTTTTTAAATACTGAGTTTATGCTTTTAAAATAGTGCCTCCATCTTTTATCATTGATTTGAAGGTAGTTTCATGGGCTTTTCACATCAATAAAAACTTAATCATCCTTATTGTTTCACCTCCAGCAAACATAACCACAGAAAGTCTCGAGTTTTAAACAAAAACATCAACCATCCCAAGCACTGCTTTCTTCACTGCATAAGGCTGACAGAGGTTATGTTTTTCAAAAAGTTTTGAGGGAAGCTTTAAGTTTTTTGGGACAAGAAAGACCACCCTTCTTTCAACAAACTGTAACAACAACCCTCATACCTTTTTCACACCGACACGCCTTGACTTACACCAAAGGTCTCATCTTTTTCACCATTACTTATTCCTTTGATAAACGAAGTATATGACCACCCTTTAGAAAAATGAATATACTAAAGAGGCACATAAATACCTTGAAACACGATGGCAGGTTTTGCTTTAGAGTTGGAGCAGCTTTGAAAGCAATTTGGAGGCGTTTTGATGAATTAAACTGTGTGCGACACGTTTAGGATGGGAGAGCTCCATGCAAAAAGACCGTCGGGTCACCTGTTGGGCCGACAGGACCATTTCCTATAGGCGCGCCGCGCGGCTTTGTAATCCTGTGGAAAAAATGCACCCGAAAGCGCCGTGCAACCTTTAAGCCCAAAAACTCTGTTTTTCTCGCTCACAACTTCTTCCTCCGGTCCTGTGAATAGCAAGGGGGAGTTTGGCTTGTGCTTTTTGATTTCAAAATGGATTTGCAATGGTCTTTAACCGTGTTTGAAAGTGAAAAAGCCAACACACCTTTGAGTTTGACTTGAGAGGGTTTGGAAGACTTCTCTCTTTAAACCACTGCCTTTGTCTATTTGAAACGAAAACAGAATGATTTTGAACATGTTATGAAGGGCCCACACTTTGAAAAGAGTTTGTAAAAAGGTATGTGCATACTATTTTAACAGTTGTAATAGCTATGACTCTTTCTTCTTTATAATAAAATCATTCCAAGGGTCAACTTTGTTCATTGTGTTCACAAATTTGAAAAATGACCTCTGCCACTGCTGACCCTTTGGTGACATTTTCAACATGGAAAATCTACTTAAAACATATCAAAGAGTAGTGAAACCTCTTTTCCATTTGGCAAGGAGATGACCTATCTCTTTCAACTTGGTTGACAGCTTCTGCTTCCAGGTGTTTTATAAGCTCCTCCTTTGACTGTAGGTGCAAAAATTTAGTTGCATTCATTCATGCTTACCTTTCTCTGTTCATTTAAAGGGAAATTCTTTAGACCTCTCCTTTACCTGGAATGCGACAGTGAGGTTATTTTGACCTTTGAAGGAAAATGCCTTTATTTGAAAATGGTGACATGTCTTGTTGGCTTTGAATGTTTTTCCAAAGATTTGAAACTCATGCCATAATCTTTTTATATTTTGTGTGCTTGTGTATCTATTTGCAGCTCTTTTTTTGGGAAAACTAAACTCAAGTTGCCCCTTTATTTTATGATGAGCTTGTTGAAAGAAATATTTCATGAACAAGAAGATCAGTACCCTTTGAAAAAAAATTATCATTTTCTTTGGCCTGTGTCATGACCTATCTCTCAACCAACAGCAAGGTTGTGTTATTTGGGCTCCAGACTACCTTGGGAAGCAAATTCTGATAGGAGATAATCCATCCTCTTTGATTGTTATAGTACTGATGCCTTTCCTTTGTTTTTGACATGCTTGCTCTGTTCAAAAGCTCTCAACTGTCTCCTATTTCTCTTACCATTTGTCCCTCAATCAGTGAAAACCCTAAAATTTATCATTGTTATGGCCCTCTGTTTCTAAATGAAGGAGATCTATTTTGACAAATGCTTGAATTCCTTCCAACCTCTATCTTAGTCAAAATAAGAATGTTTGGTGAACATACTGATATTGGTTTCTCTTTTACATGATGGCATAAGCTTAGCTAGAGGCTAAGACTGTTGGATTCCTTTGGCTATGTGCTCAATAACATTTCTCCATTGATGATCAACTCCTTAGCTTAATATTGCAACTCAAATAACAATGGAGCTTATGCAAACAAACTTTGAAAAGCACCACTTCTTTGCCTCTACCCTTAATCATCATTTTCATGCAGAGATCTTCATTTGCTGTTCCACTATACTTCAAAATTTGTCTTCACAGTTAGTGAAAAACTTTAAAAACAAACTTTGCCTTTGGCCTTCTGCTTATAGATGAAGGAGGCACTCTTCAGTCTTCAAACCCTTTGCTTATAGATGAAGGAGGTCTTTCAGTCTTCAAACCCTCTGCTTATAGATGAAGGAGGTTTTTCAGTCTTCATATCATCAGCCTTTTGACAGTGATATTTTTTCTTTCACTGTCCTTTCAGGCTTTGACTATGATCGCAAGAGTTAAATGACAAACTTTTGCTCTGTAGCTGCATTCCCAGGCTCAAGATCACATTGAGAATCATTTTTCTTCTCATGTGGAACCAAATATTGTCCTTTGAGATGCTAGTATGCCTCTGTCCTTGAAAGATTCATTTAAAACACTTTAAAAACACCTAGAATCAGTTTGACTTATGGTCTGTGTATTGTTGAGACTTCAGGGTGTACTAGTGGCGTGACCTATGGCTGTAACCGACTTTATTTGCAGAATGAGAAGCTCTATTATGACTGGTCTATAGCAGATGGAGGTTATTTGGCTTTAGAATAGTTTTCCAAAGGAGAAATGCCTAAAGTGCCACTTCCTAACTTAGGGTAGACTTTTTGGACAAATTTGGATTGTTTCTTTAGAGCTAATGGGTAGACTAGTATGGTTGAGGCTAGGCAGAATTTGATAATGAGGTTTCATCTCGTCATGGGTGGACTGAAAGGTAAGAGGGAAAAAATTTTATGGGTGTTTTCCAGCTGGCAAATTTGAAAAAATTTTAGATCAGCTGCTAGAAAACTTGGCTGTTACAACTATTCATCACCAACCAATGAAACATATTGAATAATAACAGTGGCTCCATTTGGGGAGGGTGGCTCCTTTTTAGGAGTTTTCCAGAATTTCAGATCTTTGGCTTATGAAGACCAGTGCCTTACCCATTGGCGCAAAATTCATTCTTCCTTGATGCTACTTCTGAAAAATGACAGCATGATTAACATTCGATGATATTTCTACCTACCCTACTATCTTTCATAACATTTTTTCTTCCTTTGAGTGCATTTGGACTAGCAACCCTTTTGAAAATATATATTTTTTCTTTTTGAAAAATGAACCTATCCAATTCTACACTTATATCTGTCAGGAGTTCAGATTAAACTGATGAACTCCTTCATTACTCTACCTATGCTATATCAACTGTCGAGATTAAGCTGTTTGACAGGAATTTATTCTCTAATCTAAAACACAAAATTGAAAAGATGATCAAATCAGGGTTAGACAGTCTGATTTGTCATGTATTTTCGGCATGAAAGACAAGCTGCACACAAATATTATTTTGCATAAAATGGAAACTAGGAAAAACAGGGCTAAGATGCACAATTTTTTTTTCATCCCCGCTTCCCTATTTGGTTCTGTTTTGGCCGTGTGAAACTAGCATCTTTTCCTAATCTACTCTCTTTGATAAGCCAAGATTACACAATGTTGACCATATTTTCACTCACTAACTTATCAGCAAATAAATTTAAAACATGCTTAGCTATGATTAAGCTAGATAACTGAACAAGACATTTGAGTACTAGTAGTGGCATTTAGACTTGCGCACTTTCTAAATGACTATTTTTTGGAACATGGGGCCTTTTTTCTATTTTTCAAATTTCCCTCTTTTTCTACTTTTTACTGTTTTCGTATTTTCTTCTTTTTCACTTTTTCTTCAAACAATCTAAAACTGAAAAGATGCTCACAAGGCTGAGCTTATTTTTCACAGCTATCTATCTATCCTAATCTAAACTATACACAACATACATTAATTTGGTGAACTCTCTTTTCCAATGTAATCAGTCAAGCAGATGATTACATGGGTGACTCTGGTTTAGTTCTTTCATGATGCTAAAGTAATGAAAAGGCCACTCACATTTGGCTTGTTTTCGGACAGCAGTGCTTAAGTTTTTTTCTTATTCTTGGTAGCAACTTGTTCATGATAGAACCCACTACTCCTTTAGATTTCTCAAGGAAAACAAAAAATGGATCTTGGAATAATACTTGATCTAGAGGATTTGATATATAGGCTTCATTCAGGACTACTCTTTCTTCCACTTGGCTATATTTGGGACTTCCCTGGAAAAGAAACTCTTCTCGTGCTTATGATCACTTGAACTGTCAAACTGATCATATATTGCAGTGTAGATTTCTTCCCAAGCTGATGTGTTCTGATTAAGTGGACTGAAAACTGTGTGAAGGTCATCAGGTTGATGAGCAGGGATACACTTTGACAGTAGATTATCTTGAAATGATAGTGTGACAACTCTCATGTGTTCATCAACCTCTATTTCTTCATCTGCAATTTGTAACTCAATGGAACTTGGTGGCTACAAATCTGGAGTTAAGGAAGATTCCATGTCCAAAATGATTTCCTCAACCATTTTAGGAAAAGGCTTCTCATTTACAACATGCTCGAGAATTTCATCATCCTCCTCAACCTCATCATCAAAGCTAAAATACTGTTGATTTCCAATTATGTGAATGTTATCTCTCACGGACTGAAGTCAAGTAGAGCAAAGAGTCTGAGACTCTTCACTTACTTCTAAACTCTCAAGGCTCTCCTCATCAGTGTCATAGATGACCTATAATGGCTGCTCAATTTTCTCAAGTTTATGAAACTGAGCTTCCTCCCAAAAATCAAAAACTGAGTATTTTGCAAAGTTGGGTTTTTTTTTGGAAATCATAAACATCAACATAATGATCAAACCTTAGAGAATCATTAACATAAGTAATGTCACCATCCATGCATATTGGACCATCAGATTGCTTTTCTTCAAATCTATTTTTTGACTTATGATATGCAAGATTAACAGGAGAAAGATCAGAGAAGTTTTTGTTATATGAAGTTTCAAAGGTTGTCTGCGTGTTTATATGTTGATCTATTTCCTCTTCAGTTAAAGGAGGTGGTATTTTCTGTTTTCTTTGGATTGGGCAACAATTTATTTCCATTTTTTCTGGAAGTTGATCTTGTGGCTGAATGTCCTCTTGTATTTTACAAGGAAGGGCAGATGGATTGTTATTTCTTTCAACCTTTTCAAAGAGCTCCTGTGGATCCTCTCTTATTTTTTGATGGATTCCATCTAGGATCAACTCTTCTTGGTCATCTTGATGGTTAGTTTGGGTAAGAAAATTATGGATCTCCTCTAAAAAATCCTCAGGATGCCAATTTCCTAATTTTTCATCGATGCTTACAAGGTGTTGTATGAGGTTTTAAGATTGATCACAAAAATTTTCAGACAATGATAGAGATGAACAATGCCCTATATAGTGTTTACAAAAAATTTTGTGGAAATACTTAAAAGAAAACAAGATGCCAGGTTCTAGGCCTTCATACCATTCTCTTACCTTTCCTTCTAATGTACCCATGAACATTTTCATGAGGCAGTACTCATGCCATTCAACCTTTAACCTCCATACATGTATATGAAATTTGATGATGTGTAACAATGGGTCATCAACCTTTTCATTTTGAAAGATAGGTAGGTTTCCTATCCAATTTACGTCTTTAGGCATTTGGTGTGGGAATCCAAGGATATGTTCTCTGATCATCGAAGCATATCTCCTTTGTGTCCTTGGATTCATCTTTGTTAATCAGGTAGGGTCACTGTGTCTCTTCAACCAGTCTAAGGTTCTCTACCAGTGGAGTATTTTGGTCTAATGTAGGTTGTGGAGTCGCTAGGTGGAGGATTTGAACTATGTTGTCCACCATCAGCATGAATTGGATTGCTTAATGCATTCCCAGAAGATTTTATAAGGACTAGTGGAGTCGCCAGGTGGAACTTGGTTGTTTTTGTGGGGATGTAGCTATGGTCCACCAGCAATAACTATGGAAAAAGCTAATCTGGGGATTTTTTTGGGTTTTTTGAGTTTTTATGTGTAGCCTATGAGGTTTGGAAGAGTTTCCTATAACTAAGTCATCATTTTGCTAAGATGGTGAAAAAGCTAGCTTCTACTCTTCAAACAACACTTAAGTTTTCTAAGCTTGATTGAGACTTCGAGAGTTACTAAGGATTACTTAGATTGTCACTAACTTGGAAGGTCCCACCATGATCGCCATTATGTTAGTGAGCAGTGGGATAAGTCAATCAACTAGTATTCTTAAGGCTGCTGGAATGTTTAGGTAATCTAAGTTTGTTATCACTCAGAGTCCCACCGTGATCACCATTATGTTAGGATGGCGATGAGGTGGCTCAATTGGATAGTAGCCTAGAGTTTAGTAAAGTAGTAAGGCCTAATGGAGGCTAGTGGATTCGCCAGGTGGATTTTTAGTTGTTTTGAGGTAGATGTGTATGGTCCACCACCAATACTGTCAAAAACCAATCTAAGGAAGTTTTTTTGGGTTTTCTGAGTTTTTATGTGCAGCCTAGTTTGTAAGAGTATTCTAAACCTGATTCATCACTTTGCTAGGATGGTGAGACGACCAAATTCTACTCTTCTAAGTTTGACTAAGATTTTTAGAGTTCCTAAGGGATACCTAGGATGTTTTGACTCAAGGTCCCACTGTGATCGCCATTATGTTAGGATCCCGTGATTTGGCTGATTGGCAAGCCAAATGACAGCGTAACATCAAACCAATCTTTGGAGCCCAAGGACCTAGCCTTCCTGGACTCAGAGAGGGCCCTCTCTATTTTTGTAAAAGATATTTGTGTGTTTTCTTATTGTGTTCTGATTCGAGGCTAGTTATGAAGTAGGTTTTTTGGTTTTGGTTTTTTAAGGTTGTGAGGGATGAAACTGATCAAAGATATGAGATAGGTAAAAATATGTCAGATCAACTAGGCTATGGGGCCGAAGAGGTTAAGAAATCTATCAAACGGTGATACAAGGTTGTTGAAGGGCTGATTTGATTCGAGGTAGAAAGGATCTTTGGGCAAAATGGACCAAAATGGACATCAAGTTTGGGAACAACAAAGGATTTCAAGCATAACTAGTTTAATAGCTGACATAAACATGATAGGGAAAACCATTAATCATGAGAAATGTAACTATAAGCTAATCAATACATAGAAATAAACATTCAAGCCATGCATAGAGATATATAACTCTGTAATTTTGGTAAATGGCTATCAAACTTTGGGAAATACACTTAAGATAGACAAAAAACTCAAATCACTATGCTGGAATGCCTAAACACATTACTTCAAGTTATTGGGCACTTTGAAAACAAGATTTCATAGTCTTAGGCAAAGGGCAAGATCGGAACAAGACCTCCTTGGTTCAACAAATGACAATCTAATCAGTCAAAGAGAAATTTCATGGATGGAGCTATGGCTAGCCATTAGTAAGCATGGCGTACCATAAATCAAACTTAGCATGCATAAAACCATGAATGAAACAAGCAAAAATATCCTTAATTTATTAAAGAGCAATCAAGAATTCTTTAATGTGACTAAGGAAGAAGAAAACATGGAAGCTATGACGAAACAGGAAATTTGAGGTGCCTCCAAGGGCATGTCTCAAATTTGTTCTCTATTGATCTATAGCAAGCAAGAAACATGGATTCATGAATGAAAACTAGAAAACAAAACAAAGAAAGAGACATTATACCATTCTACCAAGTCATGGAATCCAACAACAATCCTCTTTCATCATCCAAGAACATCCAAGAGACTATCCAAGAGCATGAGACAAGATTTTCTTCCAAAGCTTATATGACCATATATTGCTTCTATCATCAAGTTCAGCCTTGTTTACAATGAAAGCCTTTGGAATATATAGGCTAAAGTGAGGAAAACCTCTTAGTTCAATTTTCACTCTCATTGGCCTATTCAAAATATCTAAACTTCCCAAGGCACAAAATATCTCCTAAAATATCTAAAAAATGATAAAAAAATGGAATTAAATTGACTTTTCATAACTTCTCATGTGAAAAAATAGCTAAATGCACATGAGGAAAAAACAATTTTTAAAGGTTCAAATTTTACAAAAATACTCAAAAATTACATCAGCAAAAGGTCCCCTAACTTTCCAGAAACTTTTGGCAGCCTTCCCGATGTTGAAACGAGGCTCATGATAGCTCGTTGGAAAGCGCTATGTGTCTACTTTCTGGAGAAACTTGAATTTTCCCAATATGATGTCTAGAAGTCCTCCAAAAATAGGCCTGTGTGTAAAAAACCAGAAAATAAGGTTTGATGATAGACCGGGCAGAGTGTATAAAAAGCGGGCATTTTTTGCCATTTCGGGGGAGAAAATGATCTTCGAATGTTCTAAAAATCACTGAGTGTGTGCTATTGAAATTATGGCATCCAATGATACCATTCTCCTCCTTTTTTTATTCCCTAAACTGAAATGGCGAAGCTCATGAGTTTTGGCCAAAAACCCAAAAATGCCAAAAAACCAAAATATGTTGAAAAACGCCCAAAATTTGGTGAGCGTGACCCTCAAGGGTTCTCGGCAACATGTTGTGAAGTAGAGGCCAAAATCTAAAGTCCTGATCTGTCTTTTCTCACTTTCCGTGCTGGGAACTTCCCTTTAGCCTCCTTGAGCTTTTCTTGAGCAGCCTTCAACTTGCGCTGGGAAAACTGATTTAACTTTTTGTAATGCCTCATCATTCTCCTTTGATGGTATAAATCCCTGTTTTCCCTCTCCAATTCCTTCTCCAAATGGTCATTTACTCTCTCAAGCCATGCCTCCCTTTTGTTCTCTAAAAAACCAAACGTCCTCAAAAGTTCTTGAAATGTCTTCTTCAAACAAAACTCTGCCTTCTCTGTCAATCACTGTTTGATCAAGGTAAAATTGGTTTTTCAAATGTTGTGGGATGCCCTTTTAACACACAATTCTCTGCTCTTTTCAAAACACTGCTTTCCCTTTGTATGCCACTCAACAAGTAAACTCAAGAAAAAAAACACAATCAATAAAAGATACACAGTCAAAGTGATTTTTCTGTGTTTGTGGTAAGGTCACCCAGCTGTTGGTGTTTTGAGGACAACAGGACAACCTTGCATTTTTAGACAAAGGGCAAAACAAAAATCTTCCCAATTCAAAATACTGCTCTGGAAGTTGCTATTCCTCAGAAAAATTTTGACAACACCTTCCAACTGATTAAAATTCTTTACTCACTAAGGTCTGTTTATGGTTAAAAAGGAAGCCATGACCTTGTTCTTCACCCCGCTGAGGAAGACTTTGAATAATGGCCAAGTAATACATGTATGATTACTGTGGTTGAAATTAGGACCACTGCTTCATTTTTTAAATACTGAGTTTCTTCTTTTAAAATAGTGCCTCCATTTTTTATCATTGCTTTGAAGGTAGTTTCATGGGCTTTTCACATCAATAAAAACTCAATCATCCTTATTGTTTCACCTCCAGCAAACATAACCATAGCAAGTCTCCAGTTTTAAACAAAAACATCAACCCTCCCAAGCACTGCTTTCTTCACTGCATAAGGCTGACAGAGGTTATGTTTTTCATCTCAGTTTTGAGGGCAGCTGATCTTGATTTTATGCAGGAACACAACAGAATACAGAAATAAACATGAACATAGAGATGCAGCGGAAATAATGCTTCATTTCATTAATATCCAATAACAGAAATATGCTTACAAGCATGATGGAAATAAAATAGCTAGGGTGCTGGTAGCAAATCTCTGAGAAGAGATGTGATGGATACAGACCTCTGAACTGTGTTACAATGAGGCTTGAGGGCCTATTTATTGTTGAGAAACAATGTAGAATCTGAAACGTCCGAAAACCTAACCGTAGGAGATGAGGCACCAAAACTGTGGGTGCCTGTTTGGGTAAATTGGTGGTTCAACTTCCCGGGGGTGTAACTTTGGCATCCGATCTCCGTTTGACACCCTTAATAGCTCGTTAGAAATATCTATCCGAGGAGTACAATTTTTTAATGAGAAACATCAGTCCATGGACCCATGTTGCTCTCCGTTTTCTCAAAAAATGTCGTTTAGGGCCTCAAAATGGCTCCGGAAGTTCAGGACCCGAAAAACTGCTAAAAATAGTAAGTTTTGTTGCAACTTGAAAACTAAAAGAACTGATGGTGGGGGTTCAAATGGAATAGGTGGGTGGCCACCAATAGCCACCTAGATCATTAAGGCCCCAAAACAGCTTCGAGAGTGGAGGACCCGAAAACCTGCTAAAAATAGCAAGTTGTGCTGAACGTGAAAAGCTACAAGAATTGATGGTGCTAGTACAAATGGAATAGGTGGGTGGCCACCGATATCCACCTGGATCATTCCTTCCTCCTTACGAAGCAATGGTCCCCATTGCATTGAGATCCTCCATGAGATGAGGCAAATTCTGTTGAACTGAGTATTAGATGTGTTGAAGATGTCATGGACCTGCGGGTGTATAGGCTGGATGCGTTTAGTAAATTTGGTTTGTTTATCAGCCTCAGAAAGTACATTTTTGGATTATGTATGTGTAGTTGCAGGATTTAAGGTAACATCAGGCGGTGGTGCGTTGGGAGTTAGATCACTGGAGTGGTTGTCCTGACAGTGTAGCGGAACCTCCATGAGTGAGGATAAAATGTCCTCGTATTCCTCCATGACTTTGTCCATCTGCTGCAGCCGTGCAAGGGAGCCCTGTTTTGAGGTTGTGGCCACAATATTCTTCTTTCCCTGTGAGTGAGTTGTAAGGAAAATGAATTTCCTGGTTTGGGAAACAATCTTACTACGTTGTTTTGCAGTAGTCAAAGAGATGACAGGAGGCATTACTACCTCTAGTATCCTGTACAAGTTATTTCCCAAAGTAATAATAACAGCACAACGCCTAGACTCCTACACTGCATGTCGCCTCCACAAGTATGGTTGGCCCAATAATACATCAGCTTCATCAAGAGGAGCAACATCACACAATACCTCATCCGTGAATGGCTTGATACTGTATGTAAGGCGGCACTGCTGGTGGATGCGGAGATCTCTCCCTGGGTGGAGCCACTTGATGGTATATGGTTGCGGGTGTGCTATGGTTAGTAGGCCGAGATGCTTCATGACCTCTGCTGAGATGACGTTCTTTTGGCTTTTGCTATCGACGAGAAATTGCAGCGGAGAACCCTTCACCCACATCTGCGACTGGAAGAGGCGCTCCCCCTCCTCTGGATCCTCTAGACCCTCCCTCTGGATCTTGGTGGTGGGAACAATGGCACTGGGATCTGCATCAATGATCTGCTTCCCTTTGTCATTTCCTTTTTCTGGTTCTAACTCAGGATCAGAAAATGCATCTGATTCCAGTGCCTTTAGTTCAGCCACCAAAGATTGTTTGGCCCGACACTCGTTTGTGCTGTGAGTGGGGCTATTATGAAATTCACACCACTTCCCTGTGTCCTTATTCGGATTTGTGGTCTTGTTTTGAGTTGCATTGCTTTGGCCTTGCCCCTTGTTCTTCGGTTTAGGGGCACCTTTCGGATTCGCAGATCCAAAGTCTCGCTTCTTCTGCCTAAATTTCTGCTCGATTTTGGCGGCATAGCGATATGCCGTGCCAAGCGATGTAATGTCGAGGTGTATAAATTTGAATAATAGCTTAATAATTCACTGATATTATCCTAATTACACACTATTTAAGCTTCATGCATAATACATAACCTCTTCTACAATTGATCATCAATATGCGGAAATAGAAAGCAGTCACATGCGCTCATTAAAACATAATCAAGCACACATATCAACACAGGATGTAATGGGGAAAGAAATAGCTGAAAACCCCAAAATATCTGTATATTATAATGATAGAGAACATGTAACAATACATAGCACAAAGCTCTCACAGCTCTCAGCACTATCTCAATGCTACACACAAAACTAGTATGGAAAGTGAACTAGTCACAGGTTCAAATCTCCTCCACAAGTCTGCCTGCCTCTACTGTGCAATCCAAGTTGATTAATGATGAGATCCAAGTTTGAATCCCACTAGCTCCAACTGCGCAATCCTCATTGGCAATCTCCATCAATGTGTGTGCAAATCTCATGCACAGCCAATAGTCACAACTGATAGTAGACTCACCCTTTCACCCACCTCTAACACTGGTCTCCACTGAACTGTCCATGCATTGCAGTTAATTGATGTGTTCTTTAGTTGAATTATGAGTTAATAATTAGTGAATTAATTAATAATTAATTCACACCACTCATCACTAGTGTATTTATCAGTTAGACTAAATACAACTAGTTCAACTAAGTTAAACAGAACACAACTCCACCAACTGTCTCATCAACTCCACCAAACTCTACCACATGAGTTCTAGCTGAAGTCAACCATGCAATAGCTCAACTAACCCTTAGGAAAAGCGTATTTCCTTATGTCAGCTGCATGTGCCACATCCAAGCATCAAACTGAAGTGCTCCAAGAGGATAAGATAATGTTTATAGTCTAAATATTATTAAGGGTTAATAATATTTGACTGTTCTATTTTTAGCCCGGTAGTCTAAAAATAGAAACCACCCAATGTCTAAAAATAGAGGTCCATCTATTTTTACCAACTCAACCAATCATCCATAAATAGCATCCTGCAACTCATAGACCATGATCCATATGTCTAAAAATAGACATAGTCTAAAAATAGACTTTGCGCAAAAAATAGCCTGCGGGCCCACTTAGTGAAGGCGACTTCATTTCACTAAGCTCCATCATCTTGTTGCATTTTCAACACTCCCTCTCAACAAGATATGGATTATCTACAACCCCTATCCTGCCTCTATGGTATTTGAATTTTCTCCTTATGAGTGCCTTCGTCAAGATATCAGCATCCTGATCCTCCGTGGGAATATATGAAAGTAGCATGATTCTCCGCTGCACACAATCTCTGATATGATGGTACCTGATGTCGATGTGTTTTGATCTATCATGAAATACTGGATTAGCCGAGAGTTTAATGCAACTCTGGTTATCACAATAAATCACAGTAGGCTCCAAGTGTGACCCGAACAACCCGACCAAAATCTTCCTCATCCATATGGCCTCGCATGCAACCAAGCTTGCGGCCATATACTCAGCCTCTGCTAAACTGAGTGCCACGGATCTCTGCTTCCTGCTATACCAAGAAACTGCTGTCGACCCGATACTAAAGATCCCTCCAGATGTTCTCTTTCTGTCCATTAGGCTACCTGCCCAATCTGCATCCGTGAAGCCACAAAGCTTCACCTCATCCTCCTATCTGTACCACAAGCCATATCCTGATGTGCCTTTAAGATAATGCAATATGTGCTTGCCTGCCTTCCAGAAGAGATTGGTAGGCTTAACCATAGCTTGCAAAATATGGTTAACAACATAGCATATATCGGGTCATGTATTGACCAGATACATAAGCGACCCCACCAACTGTCGATAAATAGTGGCATCCACTACCTCCACTGAAGTAGCATCCTCCTTCCTCCAACCTCCAGGAAGAGGAGTATCAACAGGCTTGCAGCCATGCATGTTGAACTTCTCCAGTATTTCCCGGGCATACTTACCCTGAGAAACAAACAGTCCATCACTGGGCTACCAAATTTCCAATCCCAGGAAATAATGAAGGAGGCCCAAGTCCTTCATCTCAAAATCTCTAGCAAGATCATCCTTGCATGAAAGTATCAAAATCTCATCACCCGTCAAAATTAGATCATCTACATACAGTACAATGATCAACAAATTCCCCTTCACCACAATCTGGTACAGGTTAGGATTTGCCTCACTCTTGGAGAATCCAAGTCTGGTGAAATAACTGTCTATCCGTGTGTACCAAGCACAAGGTGCTTGTTTCAACCCATACAGTGCTCTCTTGAGTCTGTACACATGCGACTCACTGCTGAAGATCTCGAAACCTTCGGGCTGCTCTATGTACACCTCCTCCTCAATGACTCCGTTGAGGAACGTAGTCTTCAAATCCATCTAATGGATGTGCCACCCCATCTACGCTGAGAGAGCTAGGATCGTCTGTATGGAAGAATACCTTGCGACAGGTGCAAAGGTCTCCTCATAATCGATCCCCTCTATCTGTGAGAAGCCTCGGGCAACAAATCTTGCCTTGTACTTCTCCACACTCCCGTCAGCCGCCTGCTTCACTTTGTAGATCCATCATGAACCCACCACTGATTTCCCTTCCAGTCGTAGGACAATCTCCCATGCATTTTTTATGACAATCGAATCATACTCTTCCACCATGGAATCTACCCATGCGGGGTCCTCCACAACTTCCTCGAAAGAGGATGGCTCTGTCACGACACATTTTCTCACAAGAGCCATGTATCCAGTGTACCGATTCGGTGACTGTCTCTGTCTACGCTGTGCTGTAGGTGGTCATACAATCTTCTCTGCATCTTGAGCCAGTCGCTCAGCTTCTGTAGTGTGCTTGCACCCTCTGATGGTTGGCGCTACATGAGTGGTTTCTTCCACTCCATGAACTTCCTCTTGTGGCTAATCCACATCCTGAAGCTCATCCTTAGGAACTATTAGCTCCTCATCTGCATGCAAGTGTGGCTCCCTCTCAAGCGAACACTGCATGGCTTTCTCCTCCTGAAATTTGATATCCCGTCGCACAACAGTCTTGCGACTGTCTGGAAAATACACCCGATATTTGTGAGGTGTATCAGTGTACCCCACAAATATTCCAACCTCTGCGGTCGGATCCAGATTCTTCCTGGCATCTTTTGTCACATGCATGTAGACAGGGAAACCAAAAATCCTCAAATGGGAAATGTCAGGTCTCTTACCAGAAAACGCCTCCTTCGATGTACTCATGCCAAGTATCTTGTGAGGATAACGGTTCTGCACATATACTGCAGTATTTCATGCCTCCGCCCATAAGTGAAGGGGTAGGCCCTGATCATGCAACATCGCTCGTGCAGCGCCCACAATCGTTGTGTTCTTCCACTCAGCAACCCCGTTCTGCTGTGGGTTATGGGGTGCTATGAGCTCTCTCCAAATTCCTTCTGCACTGCAAAAGTCCTTGAATTCAGCATAGATGAATTCACCACCATTGTCGCTCCTAAGAGCCTTCACATGCTTCCCCGATTCCTTCTCAACCAGTGCCTTGAACTCACAGAACTTTGAGTATGTCTCGCTTTTCTTCTGCATGAAGAAGATCCAACACTTCCGAGAAAAATCATCAACAAAGATCACATAGTACTTGTGCTTTGCTATCGAAGCTAATGAGAAAGGTCCACACACGTATGTGTGAATTCTCTCAAGGATCGTCGTGGCGTGACTATCCTTCTTGTGAAAGGTGGCTTTCACAAATTTTCCCAAGGTACACCCCTTGCACTGATCTGACTGCGCAAGAGTGCCCTTAGGAAGCCCACTAGAAATCTGCTGCAGTATCTTCAAATTTCCATGGTGAAGGTGGCCCAATCTCCGGTGCCACAGCTCGCCATCATCCCGGCTCACCACTCCTCCCGCCTTGCATGCCATTTTTTCGCAGCCATCTACTTGCAACTGATAAAGGTTCTTGACTTGAACCCCTATCTTCCGGGTTTCTCCAGTTGTCTTACTGCGCAGGAAAGCCTTTCCTTCACTGAAGACAACATCGTACCCCTTGTCTTCTAACATCGCCACAAAGATCATATTATTCTTCAATCCTGGAACATGCATCACTTCCTTCAACATGAACGGTTTACCAGACTCCCTCTCAAAGGAAATGGTATTGATACCGGTCGCACTGTATCTACCATCATCGCCTATCTCGATGTGCACTCCGAGATCTTTCTCATCTAGATCTGAAAACAGATCTCGATCTCCAGTCATGTGAAAATACGCACGACTGTCCAAGAACCATACTGATCCCATCACACTTGGGACCAAGCATGTGATCAACGAAAAATCCAGCTCATACTGCGAGGCTAAGGCCTCTCCCGCTGCAGATCTAGCAGCTTGCTTATTTTTCTTCTTCTGCGGACAATTTGTGGCATAATGTCCGTGTTGGTGACAGTAAAAACACTTCACCTTGGACATGTCCTGCTTCTTGCCTTTTGCCCCGGAATGAGAAGATTTCTTTCTCTTCCCCTTCTTTGCTTTGGCAGCCAAAGCGCAATTTTCTCCATCATATGCCTTTGATGAAGATCCATCCCTGGTATTCTGCCTTATTTCCTCTTGCACGAGATCCGACCAAAGTCGCTCCCATCCCAGCAATTTCTCCCGACCATTGACAGAATCCTGATAGGCATGCCAACTCTTTGGAAGACCAAGGAGAGCCAAGCTCACCAATTCCTCATCATTGATAGTCACCCCCACACTTCCCAGCTCATCCCTGCATTGGATGAACTTCGTGAGGTACTTGGGCATACTGTCGGCTTTCTCCATCTTAATATGTTTAAGTTTATCCTTGAGCGCCAACTTCCTCTGGTCGCTCTTGCTTTGGAATAAATTTGTCAACGCTTTCCACATCAAGTATGGAGAAGCTTTTCCATGCATGTTGGATACAATTTGATCCTTCATTCCCTCCAACAGAATTCTTCGACATTTCGCCATCTTCTTTTTCCAAGCCTCAACTTGAGCAGCATCAGTAGGCTTTGGGATCTCAGCTTCTATGAACTCCTTCAGCCCGTTATCATCTAATGCCACCTACATTATGTCCTTCCATGCAACATAATTAGAACTGCCCTCAAGGGCATATTCCAGTAGCAATCCGTTGAAATACATTTCAACTTTGGCACCAAGAAAACTACTGCAAATTCGAATTCCAAATTCTGCTGCAAATTCGAATTCCACCAGCTCAAAACTCAACCGCTTCCGATCTGTGAGAAGAAATTATTTCTAGCACAGAGATCGACTGTAGGGGAATTTACTAGATATATCACCTTTCAAAGAAAGGATGGATCCAGAGGCTACCTGGCCCGTTACAGACTCTGTCTACCGAAATAATTGTAATCACTGTAATAGATCCGATGATCAATTCTGCTCTGATACCATGTAGAAATTTGAATAATAAATGAATTATTCACCAAGATTATCATGATTACACACTATTTAAGCTTCATGCATAATACATAACCTCTTCTACAATTGATCATCAATATGCGGAAATAGAAAGCAGTCGCATGTGCTCATTAAAACATAATCAAGCACACATATCAACACAGGATGTAATGGGGAAGGCAATAGCTGAAAACCCCAAAATATATGTATATTATAATGATAGAGAACATGTAACAATACATAGCACAAAGCTCTCATAGCTCTTAGCACTATCTCCAAAAGTTACACACAAACTAGTATAGAAAGTGAACAAGTCACAGGTTCAAATCTCCTCCACAAGTCTGCCTGCCTCTACTGCGCAATCCAAGTTGATTGATGATGAGATCCAAGTTCAAATCCCACTAGCTCCAACTGTGCAATCCTCATTGGAAATCTCCATCAATGTGTGTGCAAATCTCATGCATAGCCAATAGTCACAACTGATAGTAGACTCACCCTTTCACCCACCTCTAACACTGGTCTCCACTGAACTGTCCATGCATTGCAGTTAACTGATGTGTTCTTTAGTTGAATTATGAGTTAATAATTAGTGAATTAATTAATAATTAATTCACACCACTCATCACTAGTGTATTTTTCAGTTAGACTAAATACAGCTAGTTCAACTAAGTTAAACCGAACACAACTCCACCAACTGTCTCATCAACTCCACCAAACTCTGCCACATGAGTTCTAACTGAAGTCAACCATGCAATAGCTCAAATAACCCATAGGAAATTCGAATTTCCTTCTGTCAGCTGCATGTGCCACATCCAAGCATCAAACTGAAGTGATCCAAGAGGATAAGATAATGTTTATAGTCTAAATATTATTAAGGGTTAATAATATTTGACTGTTCTATTTTTAGCCCGACAGTCTAAAAATAGAAACCACCCAATGTCTAAAAATAGAGGTCCATCTATTTTTACCAACTTGACCAATCATCCATAAATAGCATCCTAAAACTCATAGACCATGATCCATATGTCTAAAAATAGACATAGTCTAAAATAGACTTTGCGCCAAAAATAGCCTGCGAGCCCACTTAGTGAAGGTGACTTCATTTCACTAAGCTCCATCATCTTGTTGCATTTTAAACACGAGGAACTCCATTTCCTCTTGAATGTGTTTGTGTAGACAGCTGTGATACTTGAGCACTAAGGTCTGTTTATGGTTAAAAAGGCAGCCATGACCTTGTTCTTCACCACACCGAGGAAGACTTTGAATAATGGCCAAGTAATACATGTATGATTACTGTGGTTGAAATTAGGACCACTGCTTCATTTTTTAAATACTGATTTTCTACTTTTAAAATAGTGCCTCCATCTTTTATCATTGCTTTGAAGGTAGTTGCATGGGCTTTTCACATCAATAAAAACTCAATCATCCTTATTGTTTCACCTCCAACAAACATAACCAAAGCAAGTCTCGAGTTTTAAACAAAAACATCAACCCTCCCAAGCACTGCTTTCTTCACTGCATAAGGCTGACAGAGGTTATGTTTTTCATCTCAGTTTTGAGGGTAGCTTTAATTTTTTTGGGACAAGAAAGACCACCCTTCTTTCAACAAACTGTAACAACAGCCCTCGGACCTTTTTCACACCGACACTCCTTGACTTACACCAAAGGTCTCATCTTTTTCACCATTACTTAGTCCTTTGATAAACAAAGTATATGACCACCCTCTAGAAAAATGAATATACTAAAGACGCACGTAAATACCTTGAAACACAATAGCATTTTTTGCTTGAGAGTTGGAGTAGCTTTGAAAGAAATTTGGAGGCGTTTTGATGACTTAAACTATGTGTGGCATGTTTAGGATGGGAGAGCACCGCGCAAAAAGATCGTTGGGTCACCTGTCAAGCCGACGGAACCAACGCCTACAAGCGTGCCGTGCGCTCCTACAGGCGCACTGCATAGCTTTGTAATCCTATGGAAAAAATTCACCTCAACGCACCGCGCAGTTGCATAGGTGCGCCACGCAACCTTTAAGCCCAAAAACTCTGTTTTTTTCGCTCACAACTTCTTCCTCCGGTCCTGTGAATAGCAAGGGGGAGTTTGGCTTGTGATTTTCGATTTAAAAATGCATTTGCAACGGTCTTTAACCCTGTTTGAAAGTGAAAAAGCCAACGCACCTTTGAGTTTGACTTGAGAGGGTTTGGAATACTTCTCTCTTTAAACCACGGCATTTGTCTATTTGAAACAAAAACAGAATGATTTTGAACATGTTATGAAGGGCCCACACTTTGAAAAGAGTTTGTAAAAAGGTATGTGCATACTATTTTAATGGTTGTAATAGCTATGACTCTTTCTTCTTTATAATAGATTCATTCCAAGGGTCAACTCTGTTCATTGTGCTCACACATTTGAAAAATGACCTCTGCCACTGCTGACCCTTTGGTGACATTTTCAACATGGAAAATCTACTCAAAACATATCAAAGAGTAGTGAAACCTCTTTGCCATTTTGCAAGGAGATGACATGTCTCTTTCAACTTGGTTGACAGCATCTGCTTCTAGGTGTTTTATAAGCTCCTCCTCTAACTGTAGGTGCCAAAATTTAGTTGCATTCATTCATGCTTACCTTTCTCTGTTCATTTAAAGGGAACTTCTTTAGACCTCTCCTTTAATTGGAATGTGACAGTGAGGTGCTTTTGACCTTTTAAGGAAAATTCCTTTATTTGAAAATGGTGACATGCCCTATTGACTTTGAATGTTGTTCCAGAGATTTGAAACTCATGAAATAATTTTTTTATATTTTGTGTGCTTGTGTATCTATTTGCAGCACTTTTTTTGGGAAAACTAAACTCAAGTTGCCTCTGTCTTTTATGATGAGTTTGTTGAAAGAAATCTTTCATGAACAGGAATATCAGTACCCTTTGAAAAAAAATTATCATTTTCTTTGGCATGTGTCATCATCTATCTCTCAACTAACCGCAAGGTTGTGTTATTTGGGCTCCAGACTACCTTGGGAAGAAAATTCTGATAGGAGATAATCCATCCTCTTTGATAGTTATAGTACTGATGCCTTTCCTTTGTTTTTGACATGCTTGCTCTGTTCAAAAGCTCTCAACTGTTTCCTATTTCTCTTACCATTTGTCCCTCAATTAGTGAAAACCCTAAAATTTATCACTGTTTTGGACCTCTGTTTCTAAATGAAGGAGGTATATTTTGACAAATGCCTGATTTCCTTCCAACCTCTGTCTTAGTCAAAAGAAGAATGTTTGGTGAACATACTAATATTGGTTTCTCTTGTACATGATGGCATAATCTTAGCTAGAGGCTAAGACTGTTGGATTCCTTTGGCTATGTGCTCAATAACATTTCTCCATTGATGATCAACTCCTTAGCTTAATATTGCAACTCAAATAACAATGGAGCTTATGCAAACAAACTTTGAAAAGCACCACTGCTTTTCCTCTGCCCTTAATCATCATTTTCATGCAGAGATCTTCATTTGTTGTTCCACTGTACTTCAAAATTTGTCTTCACAGTTAGTGAAAAACTTTAAAAACAAACTTTACCTTTGGCCTTCTACTTATAGATGGAGGCACTCTTCAGTCTTCAAACCCTTTGCTTATAGATGAAGGAGATTTTTAAGTCCTCAAACCCTCTACTTATATATGAAGGAGATTTTTCAGTCTTCATATCATCAGCCTTTTGACAGTGTTATTTTTTCTTTCACTGTTGTTTCAAGCTTTGACCGTGATCGCAAGAGTTAAATGAAAAACTCTTTGCTCTGTAGCTGCATTCCCAGGCTCAAGATCACATTGAGAAGCAATTGTCTTCTCATGCGGAACCAAATATTGTCTTCTGAGATGCTGGTATGCCTTTGTCCTTGAAACATTCATTTAAAACACTGTAAAAACACCTAGAATCAGTTTGACTTATGGTCTGTGTATTGTTGAGACTTGAGGGTGTACTAGTGGCGCGACCTATGGCTGTAACCAACTTTATTTGTAGAATGGGAAGGTATGTTATGACTGGTCTATAGCAGATGGAGGTTCTTTGGCTTTAGAATAGTTTGCCAAGGGAGAAATTACTAAAGCGCCTCTTCCTAACTTAGGGGAGACTTTTTGGACAGATTTGGATTGTTTCTTTAGAGATGATGGGTAGACTAGAATGGCTGAGGCTAGGTAAGATTTGATAATGAGGTTTCATCTCGTCATGGGCGGACTGAAAGGTAAGAGGGAAAAAATTTTATGGGTGTTTTCCAGCTGGCAAATTTGACAAATTTTTAGATCAGCTACTAGAAAACTTGGCTGTTACAACTAGTCATCACCAACCAGTGAAAATATTGATGACTAATAGTGGCTCCATTCGGGGAGGGCAGATCCTTTTTAGGAGGTGTCCATAATTTCATATCTTTGGCTTATGAATACCAGTTCCTTACCCATTGGCGCAAAATTCATTCTTCCTTGATGCTACTTCTGAAAAATGATAGCATGATTAGCATTCGATGATATTTCTACCTACCCTAATATCTTTCCTAACATTTTTTCTTCCTTTGAGTGCATTTGGACTAGCAACCATTTTTACAATATATATTTTTTATTTTTGGAAAATGAAACTATCTAATTCTACACTTATATCTGCCGGGATTTCAGATTAAACTGATGAACTCCTTCATTACTCTACCTATGCTATAACAACTGTCGAGATTAAGCTGTTTGACAAGAATTTATTCTCTAATCTAAAACACGAAATTGAAAAGATGATCAAATCAGGGTTAGACAGTCTAATTTGTCATGTATTTGTGGCATGAAAGACAAGATGCACACAAATATTATTTTGCATAAAATGGAAACAAGGAAAAATACGGCTAAGATGTACAATTTTTTTTTCATCCCTGCTTCCCTCTTTGGTTATGTTTTGGGCGTGTGGAACCAACATCTTTTCCTAATATACTTTCTTTGGTAAGTCAACTTTACTCTTACACAATGTTGACCATCTTTTTCACTCACTAACTTATCAGCAAATAGATTTAAAACAAGTTCAACTATGATTAGGCTAGATAACTGAACAAGAAATTTGATTACTAGTATCGACATTTAGACTTGTGCGCTTTCTGAATGACTATTTTTTGGAACATGGGGCCTTTTTTCTATTTTTCAAACTGCCCTCTTTTTCTACTTTTTACTGTTTTTGTATTTTCTTCTTTTTCACTTTTTCTTCAAACAATCTAAAACTGAAAAGATGCTCACAAGGCTGAGCTTATTTTTCACAGCTATCTATCTATCCTAATCTAAACTATACACAACATACATTCATTTGGTGAACTCTCTTTTCCAATGTAATCAGTCAAGCAGATGATTACATGGGTGACTCTGGTTTAGTTCTTTCATGATGCTAAAGTAATGAAAAGGCCACTCACATTTGGCTTGTTTTCGGACAGCAGTGCTTAAGTTTTTTTCTTATTCTTGGTAGCAACTTGTTCATGATAGAACCCACTACTCATTTATATTTATCAAGGAAAACAACAAATGGATCTTGGAATAATACCTGATCTAGAGGATTTGATATATAGGCTTCATTCAGGACTACTCTTTCTTCCACTTGGATATATTTGGGACTTCCCTGGTAAAGCAACTCTTCCCCGTGCTTATGATCACTTGAACTGTCAGACTCATCATATATTGCAGTGTAGCTTTCTTCCCAAGATGATGTGTTCTGATTAAGTGGACTGAAAAATGTGGGAAGGTCATCAGGTTGATGAGCAGGGATACACTTTGATAGTAAATTATCTTGAAAGGATAGTGTGACAACTCTCATGTGTTCATCAACCTCTATTTCTTCATCTGCAATTTGTAACTCAATGGAACTTGGTGGCTACAAATCTAGAGTTACGGAAGATTCCATGTCCAAAATGATTTCCTCAACCATTTCAGGAAAAGGCTTCTCATTTACAACATGCTCGAGAATTTCATCATCCTCCTCAACCTCATCATCAAAGCTGAAAAACTGTTGATTTCCAATTATGTGAGTGTTATCTCTGATGGACTAAAGTGAAGTAGAGCAAAGAGTCTGAGACTCTTCACTTACTTTTCAAATCTCAAGGCTCTCCTCATTAGTGTCATAGATGACCTGTAATGGCTGCTCACTTTTCTCAAGTTTATGAAACTGAGCTTCCTCCCAAAAATAAAAAACTGAGTATTTTGCAAAGTTAGCTTCTATTTGGAAATCATAAACATCAACATAATGATCAAACCTTGGAGAATCATTAACATAAGTAATGTCACCATCCATGCATATTGGACCATCAGATTGCTTTTCTTCAAATTTATTTACAAATCTATTTTTTGACTTATGATATGCAAGATTAACAGGAGAAATATTAGAGAAGTTTTGGTTATATGAAGTTTCAGAGGCTGTCTGCATGTTTATAAGTTGATCTATTTCCTCTTCAGTTAAAGGAGGTGGTATTTTCTGTTTTATTTAGATTGGGCAACAATTTCTTTCCATTTTTTCTGGAAGTTGATCTTGTGGCTGAATGTCCTCTTGTATTTTACAAGGAAGGGTAGATGGATTGTTATTTGTTTCAACCTTTTCAAAGAGCTCCTGTGAATCCTCTCTTTTTTTTTGATGGATTCCATCTAGGATCAACTCTTCTTGGTCATCTTAATGGTTAGTTTGGGTAAGAAAATTATGGATCTCCTCTAAAAAATCCTCAGGATGCCAATTTCCTAATTTTTCATCGATGCTTACAAGGTGTTGTATGAGGTTTTCAGATTGATCACAATAATTTTCAGCCAATGATAGAGATGTACAATGCCCTATATAGTGTTTACAAAAAAATTCATGGAAATACTTCAAGGAAAACAAGATGCCAGGTTCTAGGCCTTCATACCATTCTCTTACCTTTCCTTCTAATGTACCTATGAACATTTTCATGAGGCAGTCCTCATGCCATTCAACCTTTAACCTCCATACATGTATATGAAAATTTATGAGGTGTAACAATGGGTCATCAACCTTTTCATCTTGAAAGATAGGTAGGTTTCCTATCCAATTTATGTCTTGAGGCATTTGGTGTGGGAATCCAGGGATATGTTCTCTGCTCATCAGAGCATATCTCATTTGTGTCCTTAGATTCATCTTTGTTAATCAGGTAGGGTCACTGTGTATCTTCAACCAGTCTAAGGTTCTCTACCAGTGGAGTATTTTGGTCTAATGAAGGTTGTGGAGTCGCCAGGTGGAGGATTTGAATTGCGTTGTCCACCATCAACATGAATTGGATTTCTTAATGCATTCCCAGAAGATTTTATAAGGAATAGTAGAGTAATAGGCCTACTGGAGGCTAGTGGAGTCGCCAAGTGGAACTTGGTTGTTTTTGTGGGGATGTAGCTATGGTCCTCCACCAATAACTAGGGAAAAAGACAATCTAGGGATGTTTTGGGGTGTTCTGAGTTTTTATGTGTAGCCTATGAGGTTTGGAAGAGTTTCCTATAACTAAGTCATCATTTTGTTAAGATGGTGAAAAAGCTAGCTTCTGCTCTTCAAACAACACTTAATGAGTACTTAGATTGTCACTAACTCGGAAGGTCCCACCATGATCGCCACTATGTTAGGGAGCGGTGGGATAAGTCAATCAGATAGTATTCTTAAGGCTGCTGGAATGTTTAGGGAATCTAAGTTTGTTTATCACTCAGAGTCCCACCGTGATCGCCATTATGTTAGTGTGGCGATGAGGTGGCTTAATCGGATAGTAGCCTAGAGTTTAGTAAAGTAGTAAGGCCTACTGGAGGCTAGTGGAGTCGCCAGGTGGATTTTTAATTGTTTTAAGGTATATGTGTATGGTCCACCACCAGTACTGTCAAAAACCAATCTAAGGAATTTTTTGGGGTTTTTTTTTAGTTCTTTATGTAGTCCTAAGGTTTGTAAGAGCGGCCTACAGCTGAGTCATCATTTTGATAGGATGGTGAGACAACCGGATTCTACTCTTCTAAGTTTGACTGAGATTTTGAGAGTTCCTAAGGGATGCCAAGGATGTTTTGACTCAAGGTCCCACCATGATTGCCATTATGTTAGGGTCTTGTGATTTGGCTGATTGGCAAGCCAAATGACAGTGTAACATCAAACCAGTCTTTGGAGCCCAAGGACCTAGCCTTCCTGGACTAAGAGAGGGCTCTCTCTATCTGTGTAAGGGATATCTGTGTGTTTGCTTATTGTGTTCGATTCTAGGCGACAGTGATGGGTTTTTTGTTTGCTTTCAAGCGTTGTGAGGGATGAAACTAATCAAAGATATAAGATAGGTAAAAAGGATGTTAGATCAACTAGGCTATGGGGTTGAAAAGGTCTAGAAATCTATCATACGGTGATACAAGGCTGTTGAAGGGTCATTTTGATTCAAGGTAGAAAGGATCTTTGGGTAAAATGGAACAAAATGGACATCAAGTTTTGGAACAACAAAGGATTTCAAGCATAACTAGTTTAATAGCTGACATAAACATGGTAGGGAAAACCATTAATCATGAGAAATGTAACTATAAGCTAATCAATACATATAAATAAACATTCAAGCCATGCATAGAGATATATAACTCTCTAACTTTGGTAAATGGCTATCAGACTTTTGGAAATACACTTAAGATAGACAAACAACTCAAATAACTATGCTGGAATGCCTAAACATAGTACTTCAAGTATTGGGCACTTCGAAAACAAGATTGCATAGTCTTAGGCAAAGGGTGTTACACCATTTTTTGGTCATCTAACCTACTATCATTAGATGGACCCAAGTACACCATGTAAGACTAATTTTACCCTAAGTAAAATTGCCTTCACTATGTAAAATAACTTAATAAAACACATTTATTAGGTTGTTTATGGTCTAAACAGGAAACCCCAAAAGGAAATATTAGACAAACCTATATTTGTTTGATTTTCCTCAAGGAATAATTAATTAAGCAATAATTTAATTATTATTCCTGGTCATGTTTAACTCAAAACAAAGAAATTAATTAGATAAATCTTTATTTATCTTATTATTTTCTAGGAATAATTATTTAAATCTTATTTAAATAATGTTCCTTGTTAAATATGACTAAATCACCCATAAATAATTAAATAAATCATTATTTATTTGATTATCTTTCAACCACTTCCTTAAAATGATAAATAAATCATTTATTTATTTATTATTCACAAATAAAGGGATTTGACCCAAGTCAAATACTTTTCCCTCCAACAAATATAATAAAATATTCCATAAAAGGTGGATCTAGATTTGGTTAATGTTATTTTAATCATGCACCAAGATCTAGAATGACCCAATATTTTGTTATAAATAGGAGGGTTTTTCCTACCATTTTTCACCTTTTGTTGCATATTAGATCACTGTGCATCTAGACTCTTGGTCTGACTTTGAGCCATTATCATTGTCATATTTCCCATTATTTGTTGTGTGAGCTCCCTTAGAGTTCTATCTTTGTCTGGGTTTTCTACACCAACAAGAGAGAGAAATGCTAGATCTGAAGTGCTGAGGACTTCCAAGAACCCATCCCATTGAGGAGAATTGGAAACACCTTCTTGTTTTCCTCCCAGGTGCCCTTAATACAAAAATTCTTTCAAAAAACATTGTTCTTGTCTTGTCTATTGGATGTATGGAGCAAAACCTTGTTTTTACTGCTTAATGTCTCTTTATGCATAGATCTAGTTTTTTGCAGCACTTGTCTTGATCAATTAACTATAGATTTGAAGATATTTGCAGCCAAATTTTGATGTTAGGGCTATAATTTATGCGTAGCTAAAGTGGTCTTTTTTTTCGTACACTTCGACAAAAGATTCATACTAACAACTGGCGACTCCACATGGGTTTTTCAATTACGACCATTGTCGTTTTTTATATTCCTACATATCCAGCTACTTCAGACCCTAGGGTTTCTTTTCAGCTTTTTGTTTTTCCTATTTTTATGTTGTTTTTCTCACATAAAACCTTAAAACATTAAAATTTCTAACTTCTGCGTGTTTCTGGCCCTATTGTGCAGGTGACAGACATCAGCCGCAACTGAGACGACAACTTTTTCGGAAATCTGCCGCTGGGACACCCGGAACTTCAGGTCGCACTTTTCAGCCCAGAACCTGTGACCTAGACTCCAGATCACACTTTTCAGCCCATTATCTATGACCTGCACAGAAAACAGGTTAGAACCTACGACCTGCCAGTTTTTCTGCTCTTTTTCTTCAATTTTTCTAGGTTTTTCTGAAGCTTTTGTCAGGGTTTTCCAGCCTCTGTCTCAGCATGTTTAGACCTGTTTCTGATCTTTTTTTCTCATCTAAGTGGGAACATAGCCCCTAGGGCTTCAGTACCCTCCACTTTTGGTGGAAGAGTTTTAACTGTTTCAGGTGTCTGTTTTTTCAGAGTTTCAGCCGCCCCTTTTTCAGATCTGATACCCCCTTTTCAGACCCCTTTTAATCAGCTCTTCCCCCTTTCAAAAGACCTCCTGCAGTTTTTTTTGGATCTACCTTTAGGGCTTCCTCCTTGTCCCTTCTTCTTTTTGCTGATTTCCTCCTTTTTTCCAGCCACCTTGCCTCTGGCTCTTAGCTATTATCTGCACCTCTTTTCAGCAGATTTCTCCTTTAGATCCCTGTCCATTTCGACCCTAGATCTATTGGCCTCTTTTTAGTGTGTTTTGACTAGATTTTTTCCCTCTGTTAGACTATTTTTGAGAGACCCACCTTTTTGGGTTAGATCGATGCATTGTTAGCTGTGAATTTTCCGTTATTTCAACATTATATACTGTTCTCTATAGATTTATTTTTAGTTACAGAACACACTTTTTCTTTTTCTCTCAAAATGTCAGGGTTTAAAAATTAAAATTAACGCACGCCACACGCTCACCCTAAGCGAAGAAGAGCCTTGTTAACACCGCCAGGAAAAGACTTTAAAACATTGTAAAATCAATTGACAATGCACCTTTCTGCCCTTGTTTCGACATTGTAATCACTTGATTCTGCACCTCCCTGCCTTTGTTAGTCATTCTTCTTCCCCTTGTGCCGTGTTTGTGTTGTCACCATTGTGCCCCCAAGGCACACATCCCGGAGACTTCTTGGCCTTCACCCTCAGTTTCCGGTCGGTCGACCTACTCCTTCCCGTCGTTGTCGAGTTAGTCCTCCTCTGAATCTACACTCCGACTCCTCTTTTGATTCATTGGGTTCTCCTTTTACTTCTTGTTCTCCCCCTGTCACCTTCACTATGTCTGGTCCAGGGCCTGACGCTAGCGGTAATCCCGACCCTAATGTCGGGACTACTACTAGTGGAACTGCCACAGGAACTGCCTCGGCTGCACCTTTGCTCCCTTACATGGCAAGCCTCAGCCTCCCCGATCTCAATCAGTTGACCAATGACCCTATCCGCCACAATGTTGGTTTTCCTGCTATGCCAACCAAGCTCCCCTCCGACATCCCTAATTTCGAAGGCCTTGCTGGAGAAGATCCAACCAATCATGTCCGATCTTTCCACATGTGGTGTTCCTCCAATTCCATTACCGATGATTCCATCCGTCTTCGGTTGTTCCAATGCACGCTTACGGGCGAAGCTTCTAAATGGTATGTTGACCAGGCCACCTCTTCCCATACCACCTTTGTGACCATTGCCCAAGCCTTTTTATCTTATTTCCAGCTCCCTCTCCGATACGACACTGGTACAGAGCTTTTGACCTCCTTCCGTCAAACCTTTTCAACCCGCCTTTCCACTCATGTCCAGGAATGGCGGAGAAGACGGAGCTTATGTCGAGCTCCCACCTTCGAGGATTAGGTTTATATGGATTGGTTCCTTCACACTCTCTTACCTCCCATTGGCAAAGATGTCGCCTCTCATTTCCCTCAAACCGAAGAAACTGCCCTCCAAATTGCCTTGAAATATGACCTGATCTACGCTTAGTCCGGTTATGTTTATACCGTCCTTCTTGACCTCCCCAGGCCCGGTGGCGCTAACGCCCCAGGGGCATCTCATTCCACCGACGGTATCGTTGGATCCCTTTCTCATCCATACGCTCAACCTCCTATGGGCTGTGGTCTCCCTCCGGGAGGGGCCAGCACCTCTAGCACTTTTCCCCCTCCAGGTAGCATGTATCCAGGATACGGCATGCCTCATCCTGTTGCCCAACCTCCTTCTTACCTCAATGTTGCCCAACCTAACCACTATCCTTATCTACAGCCTGGTGCTCCAGCTCCTCCAGCATTTGCACTTCCACCTCCCTTGCCTTCTCAACCCCAGCAACAGCACCTACAACCCCCTCCAGGGCAAGTATTTGCACAGCAGGGCGCGACTAATCCCCCTTCCTCTCAAAGAAGGCACAGAGGCAATCAAAATCAATCTGCCATTAGTACTCGTGGACCCAATCCTCAAAGTACTGACCCTAACACCGCTAACCAGCAACAGGGCACTCAGCCCAAGCTGGACAGACCTATTCGCATAAATAAGCCTTGTTCATGTTGCGGTGTTTACGGTCATTACACTCACGATTGTCCCCTCTTACCACAGATGCGGCAGATGTGGAAGTCTCAAGCCACATTGCGAGGACAACATGCCTCCCCTCACGCTCCCCCTAATGTGGCCACCACTCAACCGGCTGTGTTTACCGATCCTTTCCCCCAGCAAGGATTCGTGGCTGCCCAACCACCTGACCGACAGGACGCCACTCAACGTTCCCCTTATGGTTCCTCCGATTACCAGCTCCTCATGATGAACTTTGATCCATCCCCTACTATCGACCTTCACCTTCAAACTTGGTCTCGCAAGTACCCCAAGCCTTCCGCTCAGTCTACCCCCAAGTCCCCTTCTTCAGGTTCTACAGAGCCTCTTTCGACATCCAATGTCCCCTTACATATCCCTCAACCCAAATTTGAGGTTCATCCCAAGATTCCTAAGGGACCATTACGTCGAAATGCTACCTCTGGTCTAGCTGCTCATTCGTATAGCATAGTAGATAATCTGGCACAGTCTCCTGCTGCCATTTCCACATTGGAACTCCTCTAGTCGTGCCCTTCCAAAAATAAGGCTCTGCTATCTGCCATGGGCACTGTAGATCTTGCTGATGACCAAATGATTGTTTTCGATGCCCATCAATCAGAACATCCCCCTCTTCCTACTTCCGTCACCTTCCAAATCCCAGTCAAAATCCGGAACGCTAACATTTCTTGGTGTATAATTGATGAGGGGGCATCCACCTGTGTGATGTCCGCTTCGGTTTAGAAGCAACTCGGATCTCCTGAGTTGGCCCCTTCCACAATCACCCTTCGAGCGTGGGACGGCCACGCCTCCCAGCCCATTGACCTTTTCCGTAATTTTCCTATCACCCTTGCGGACAAGACTGTTTGCGTTGACGTCGAAGTCATCGATGCCCCTCTAGATTACAACATTCTCTTGGGGCGAAGCTACACCTATGCCATGTCTGCTGTCCCATCCGTGGTTTTTCGCAAGATGTCTTTTCCTCACAATGGAAAGATAGTGACTATCGACCAGTTGACTTATCATGAGCCCAAGTCTCAGACCTCCCCTGAGACGACCATCTCCTCTGTAGCCAATAGGAAAACCGTCGATTCCTTGACCAGTGTCTCTCCCGGCGTCTATAAAGACTCCTCTTTGCTTGGAACTTTTCCTGGTCTCCCTCCTCCTCCTATCTCTGATCCCAGCTTGTCGAATGTTTGCATGATGCAATCGTCTCAGGCTGTCCTTAAACGGCCTGCTTCGGCTAGTCAGCAACCTCAGACTCAACCTCACCCACCGCAACCCGCTCCTATCCATTCATCTCAGCTAGTCGGACCTCCTCCTTTTGGCCCTTCTCCTATAGATGGTATCCCTGAACCCCTCTATCCTCCCGGGTTGGTTCCCCCAGGCCTCAACCATCTTGGAGTTGTCCCTCTTGGTCTTTACCCCACTGGTCAGATACCTTTCCTGGCTCCCCCTCACGGAGTCTATTCAGTCCCCATCATGGCCACCCTCTCTCTCCCCAGCTTGACCCTGGGCATACCCATCTGGTACCTTGACCCTCCATCCGCTACCCCACCTGGTCACCCCAAACCGTATCTTGCTTTGACACCTGTTCAACCAGTCCCCCTCGCTTCCTCCGTTGCCTCCATGCCCCCCGCACCTCCTCAGGACCCTGCTCCTGTGGTGGCAACTCCAGGACGGAAAGGCAAAGCTCGTAAGGGGGCATCCAAAGAAAAGGCCACCCCGACTGACCTGGCTCATCCTCCGCTCGCAAAGCCTTGCGCCTTGTGTAATGTCGTCGGTCACGCCACCCATACTTGTCCTGAATTGCCCCGTATTCAGCCCATGGTTAAAGTCGCATTCCCTAAGTCTACGGTCCTTGACCCCTCTATTCCATCCTCGTCTATAACCAAGAACCCAAAGATTATCTGCACCAACAAACCCTGTGCTTTGTGTGGTGTCCATGGCCATTACTCCCACCATTGTCCTCACCTGACGCATTACCGCGCCTCTTTAGAGGTGGTTCGAGAGTATGAGGTTGAACAAAATCATACCGCCTCTCCCATACTTGCACAGTATGCTTCAGGACAGCTTGAGGATCTCCTCGCTCCCATTGACATTCCCCCCCTGATGTCCAGATGACGGAGTCTAATACCACCATCCTCTACCTATCATCCTCTGTGAGACCCTTAGAGAACATTCCCCTTGAACCCTCCCCTGTTGTTTTGCTTGATCCCCCTTCAGCAACCACCCTGGGCTCAACATCATTTGACCATTTGTTTCTCTGTTCTTTCGTCATTCCCCGTGACGATCCGTATGTGAGCCTTTCTTCCTATACGGATGATTTAGGTAGCTTTTCCACGTCATGTGGTTTCCCTTCCACTCATCATCATATCTTTTCCCATCCGGATGTCCCCTTGGAAACCTTTTCCACCCATGACCTCATCCTTCCCGCCCATACACGGGATAACCCCACCCATAGCTATGTTGACCTCCGCAGCCTGAGCCCCAGCCATACCTCCTATAGCCCTCATATACCACCATCTAGTTTATATATGTGTCATAACCATCCTGCCCATCACACTCCCTCCCGCAGTTTCCACTCGATGTCTACTATACACTCACGCTGCCGTCATTGTTCCCCCTCCCCCCATTTTTTGTCTTGTGACACTACTCCGCAGGACCTCCCATCCCCACCCTATATCAGTTACGCCGATGGTGCAAGTCATTACTCCCGGAATCTAGCCTCGTCAGGTTGGGCCATTTTCACCCCCTTGCATACCCTAATTCTCGCGAACGGGGTCTGCATTGGTATTGCCACCAATAATCAGGCCGAATATGATGCAGTGCGTGGTCTTTTAGCCGATGCCCTCTCTCATCGCATCTTCCATCTGCATGTTCGTTTAGATTCCCTACTTCTTGTCATGCAACTAAATGTTGTCTACCATGTGCATAACCCTGTGTTGTTTAGACGATATTTACGAGTGAAACTATTGATACGTGAATTTGAAACCATAACTTTCAACCATGTACCACGAGCACAAAATCACTATGTAGATAGCATTGCAAACCATGTTCTAGATTGGAATTTATCACACGCATTTTATACAAGACAATAACATTCATAATCATTGAAACAGATGCATATACATAATATGTGTCGCAAAACATGTGTTTAGAGTCCATTTACTCTGATACATATGACATGCCCATAGCATGTTACAAAAAAATCAAAACTGGGGGCACCACCTGTCCCTACATACACACTAGGGGGCACCACCTGTCCCAAACCTAATCACTATCTGGCGGATCCCAAGCCAATGGCTCTGCTCTTGCAGGTTGTAGATCACGTATCCCCTGACCGGCCATTGCCATGCGCCGCATGACACCCCGCCATTCCGAGGGTAGACCAATACATGGCTCTATGTATTGGTCATCTAAGTCTTGCCACCCGCGCTCTCAAACACCGGTCAGCAACCTCTCGCATCTACGGCGGATGTCCTTCAGGAGGGCGGCCGCATCCTCATTATGCGTCGCTCTCGATCCACTCGGGCCTGCAGCTCCTGATGCTGCTGGTCGTCCCGTATATCCGGCCGGTTTTACTAGAGTTATATCTGCATACCAAAAGTACATGCATCAGTACCCTATCTACTGTTCAATAAGTTTAACATGCCCAAAAAAGAGTAGTCACCTGTCACTTACCATTGGGTCCCCATACTCGACCAAGCGGAAGTGGTAGGTCCGAATCCCCACAATAAATCATCCCACTATAGGGATAGTCGTCTATGTATAACGGCATCTGATCCCAATGGGCAAAGAACTCAGGTCGAAACACCCATCCAACCGCCCCTCCTCCTCCTCTACACAGTAGTCGCCCCCACCAGCGCATCCTAGGCTCTCTCGGGCCCCCATCCGGGAGCTGTATACGAGGTCGTAAGGTCGGGATCTTCTCAAAAAATAAGGGGAACAATAAAGTCCCATACGAGAAATCATGGTTCACTTACCGCTTGCAAAGCGACAGCTGTCATTTTAATGACACCAACATCATTTGGGCCCACCCATAGTAGGTCCCACTCAACACACTCTCCACAATCATCATCTGCCCCCCAGTGATGTGATGGAGCGCCTGGTTGCCCAGGATCCACAGCACCGTTGCGGCCACTGCACGGGTCTCTAATATCTCTAGGTCCCCGATTGGTATCTGATTCCCTTTGACTTGGAGACCCGGTCGACAATGTCGCTCCACAAACTCCATGATGTTCCGCCCCCGCGGTAACACTGGCTGCGTATTTCCCACCATCCCAAGTGGCGGGAGACCAGTCAGGAAATACAGATCCTGGACTGTCAATTCGATCCTATGCCGCTGCACTACAAAGACCTCATGATCTGGATCCCAATAACTGACAATCCGAGCCAAAAAGGGCTCCCCTGCTCTCATCAAAGGGTTCTCCAAAAACTTTAGAACCCCAACCCTGGCCAAAACACGACGGACACCTTGATCTGCCTGGATCTCTGACCATAATGTACCCAGGTCTCTCTCTCTCCAGTTGACCCGTATATCTGCCATATCTGCACAAACACATCATCTTTGTTAGTATACAGATAGGAAACACTGTAACCAATCATCAAAACCCACATCTTAGCCCTAAAAAAGCACTGAAATCTCCTTCATCCTCCAGGTCGCACTTTTTTGCCCAATCCTAGGATAGGTCACAGGTTTTGGCTCAAAACCTGCTTCCCAGGTCGCATTTTTTGGCCCAAAAAGTGTGACCCGGCCGTAGAGGTGAAAGAGGGTCTATTCCTGAGGTTATGGGCCCTAATCTAAACTTTCAATCCATAAAAATGAAAGAGTAAGGTTAGGCCTCTGACCTGCAACTGACGGATCTTGACTCCAATGGTCGGTTTGTCCGCTACGCTCGCCGCAAGATTTAGGGCCTTCTCTCCTCTCTACATTCACCACAACAACACTAGCAAATGAGTGAATTTGGAGGGAAAACTACCTTATTAAAAGAGAACCCTTGTTTCTTCTTTCGCCTGTTGCGACCACACCATAGCTCCATTTGACAAACCATCTACATCATTGGAAATCTCTCACCATGCCCTCAAATGGGTATCTGTTAGTTTTTTGTGATTTGATACTTCACCAGGACACATTTTGTCCAAGATGGGTCACTTCACCTCCCCCCAAAATCACATTTCCTCACTTACAACACTTGTACTTGGGGCACCACTTTGCCTCCATACTTGTCTTTGTTCGTGTCGATTTTCGTCATGAGATACCATCTTGTACTCATGTTTTCATGATCCCCCATGGGACCTTTAATGTGTGGCAGCACCATCAAGTCGCCCTTGTTTAGAGCATCCAAGTTGAGTCATCATCACCTTCCTGGAGTCTATCCTGAGTCCCTTTGTACCCCGCTATAGTCCTCCCTCCTTCTTTGCTTGGTCTCTCTCTTGTGTCGCACATTATGGCCTTCAGTCCCACTATCCCCTATCCCTTATGGTATTGTGTCAGTCGTTGCCATGTCATTCATGCCCTTTATGATCTAGTAAGGGAAGTTGTCCATTCACTACTCAGTCCCCTCCATTCCATCATCATCATTGGTATTAGTCTGTCTGTCGCTCTACTATTTTCTCTCGTGCCTTAGTTGAGGATCTCTTATTGCCTCACCTATGGCGGACCTCCTTCTGCCGACATCAGCTCCTTCATTCCAGAAGACAGGTCTAGAGGGCAGTGTACCTTAGTTCCAGCGTCCACTCTTGTTCGGTGCCTCGGATCAGGAAAAGGGATCTCTCATTTCCCTTTGACTTGATTGTTTCTCCACTCCAGCTCCTTTCAGCATGATCGAGATCTGTATGCTTGATGGTCCAGTGATGCGGTAGCAGCTATTGGTGATTCCCGGGTGTGTGTGAGATGTCTCAGCCCTCATGAGGGGGTGGCCTTGCAGGTAGCCCCCCACATACCCAGATGACCTCTTCATTACCGCCTTCGATGCAGCTCCATATATTTGATGATGTCAGCCTTAGCTGCTTGCAACGCCTCTTTGATTTTCATATATCAGTCAGATTTTGTGAGCCCTTCCCCACTTATAGGGGGCATTTGGGTTGTATTTGTATCTCATGTACTCAGATATTATTGTATAAGTCCTGGCTGTCATCCCAGGCACAGCATGTATGTGGGATCCATCATTGTATTTCTATCTGGCTCATGTTTCTGCTGGCTGTACTTTATGGTTCGGTCCCTTGTTTACTGGACACACTATTCTTTTGTACTTTGTCTCGGCGGGCATAGGTATGCCTCCCCCGCCACCTTTAGCACAGGTACCCTCTCATAAAAAGAGACTTTTTGCACCTGTAAGTCTCGTCTCCTCAAGGTCTAGTTCTTCAGCACATTAGTCTACCTTACATTTCTCTCTCTGACTTCCCTTTTGATGTCTGGTGATTGAGTTCTTACAACGTACTTCGGTCATACGATTTTCTCCTAACACTCGCACGCTTGGGGGCAATCTGTTACAACATTTTTTGGTCATCTAACCTACTATCATTAGATGGACCCAAGTACACCATGTAAGACAAATTTTACCCTAAGTAAAATTTCCTTCACTATGTAAAATAACTTAATAAAACACATTTATTAGGTTGTTTATGGTCTAAACAGGAAACCCCAAAAGGAAATATTAGACAAACCTATATTTGTTTGATTTTCCTCAAGGAATAATTAATTAAACAATAATTTAATTATTATTCCTGGTCATGTTTAACCCAAAACAAAGAAATTAATTAGATAAATATTTATTTATCTTATTATTTTCTAGGAATAATTATTTAAATCTTATTTAAATAATATTCCTTGTTAAATATTACTAAATTGCCCATAAATAATTAAATAAATCATTATTTATTTGATTATCCTTCAACCAATTGCTTAAAATGATAAATAAATCATTTATTTATTTATTATTCACAAATAAAGGGATTTGACCCAAGTCAAATACTTTTTCCCTCCAACAAATATAATAAAATATTCCATAAAAGGTGGATCTAGATTTGGTTAATGTTATTTTAATCATGCACCAAGATCTAGAATGACCCAATATTTCGTTATAAATAGGAGGGTTTTTCCTACCATTCTTCACCTTTTGTTGCCTATTAGATCACTCTGGATCTAGCCTCTTGGTCTAACTTTGAGCCATTATCATTGTCATATTTTCCATTATTTGTTGTGTGAGCTCCCTTAGAGTTATATCTTTTTCTGGGTTTTCTACACCAACAAGAAAGAGAAATGCTAGATCTGAAGTGTTGAGGACTTCCAAGAACCCATCCCATTGAGAAGAATTGGAAACACCTTCTTGTTTTCCTCCCAGGTGCCCTTAATACAAAAATTCTTTCAAAAAACATTGTTATTGTCTTGTCTATTGGATGTATGGAGAAAAACCTTGTTTTTACTGCTTGATGTCTCTTTATGCATAGATCCAGTTTTTTGTAGCACTTGTCTTGATCAATTAACTGTAGATCTAAATATATTGGCAGCCAAATTTTGATGTTAGGGCTATAAGTTATGCGTAGCTAAAGTGGTCTTTTTTTCGTACACTTCGACAAAAGATTCATACTAACAAAGGGCAAGATCGGAACAAGACCTCCTTGGTTCAACAAATGACAATCTAATCAGTAAAAGAGAAATTTCATGGATGGAGCTATGGCTAGCCATTGGTAAGCAGGGCGTACCGTAAATCAAACTTAGCATGCATAAAACCATGAATGAAACAAGCAACAATATCCTTAAGTTATTAAAGAGCAATCAAGAATTCTTTAATGTGACTAAGGAAGAAGAAAACATGGAAGCTATGAAGAAACAAGAAATTTGAGGTGCCTTCAAGGGCATGTCTCAAATTTGTTGTCTATTGATCTATAGCAAGCAAGAAACATGGATTCATGAATGAAAACTAGAAAACAAAACAAAGAAAGAGACACTATACCATTCTACCAAATCATGGAATCCAACAACAATCCTCTTTCATCATCCAAGAACATCCAAGAGACTATCCAAGAGCATGAGACAAGTATTTCTTCCAAAGATTATATGACCATATATTTCTTCTATCATCAAGTTCAACCTTGTTTACAATGAAAGCCTTTGGAATATATAGGCTCAAGTGAGGAAAACCTCTTAGTTCAATTTGCACTCTCATTGGCCTATTCAAAATATCTAAACATGTCCTTGAGGCTTTGCAAAGCCCAAGGCACAAAATATATCATAAAATATCTAAAAAATGCTAAAAAAGGGAATTAAATTGACTTTTCATAACTTATCATGTGCAAAAATAGCTAAACGCACATGAGGAAAAAACGGTTTTCAAAGGTTCAAATTTTACAAAAATACTCAAAAATTACCTCAGCAAAAGGTCCCCTGACTTGCCAGCAACTTTTGGCAGCATTCCCGATGTCGAAACGAGGCTTATGATAGCTCGTTGGAAATATCTGTGTGTCTAATTTCTGGAGCAACTTGAATTTTCCCAATATGATGTCTAGAAGTCCTCCAAAAAGAGGCCTGTGTGTAAAAAACCGGAAAATAAGGTTTGCTAATAGACCGGGCAGAGTGTAGAAAAAGCAGGCATTTTTCGCCATTTCGAGGGAGAAAATGATATTTGAATGTCCAAAAAATTGCTGAGTGTGTGCTCTTGAAATTATGGCATCCAATGATACCATTCTCCTCCTTTTTGGATTCCCCAAACTGAAATGGCGAAGCTCATGAATTTTGGCCAAAAACCCAAAAATGCCAAAAAACCAAAATATGTCGAAAAACGACCAAAATTTGGTGAGCATGACCCTCAAGGGTTCTAAGCAACATGTTGTGAAGAAGAGGCCAAAATCTGAAGTCCTGATATTTCTTTTCTCACTTTCCGTGACGGGCACTTCCCTTTAGCCTCCTTGAGCTTTTCTTGAGCAGCCTTCAACTTGCGCCGAGAAAATTGATTTAACTTTTTGTAATGCCTCTTCATTCTCCTTTGAAGGTCTAAATCCCTGTTTTCCCTCCAATTCCTTCTCCAAATGGGCATTTACTCTCTCAAGCCATGCCTACCTTTTTTTCTCTAAAAAACCAAACTGCCTCAAGAGTTCTTGAAATGTCTTCTTCAAACAAAACTCTGCCTTCTCTGTCAATCACTGTTTGATCAAGGTAAAATTGGTTTTTCAAATGCTGTGTGGGATGCCCTTTTAACACACAATTCTCTGCTCTTTTCAAAACACTGCTTTCCCTTTGTATGCCACTCAACAAGTAAACTCAAGAACAAAAACACAGTCAATAAAAGATACACAGTCAAAGTGATTTTTCTGTGTTTGTGGTAAGGTCACCCAACTCTTGGTGTTTTGAGGACAACAGGACAACCTTGTATTTTTAGACAAGGGAAAAACAAAAATCTTCCCAATTCAAAATGCTGCTCTGGAATTTTCTATTCCTCACACAGATTCTGACAACACCTTCCAACTGATTAAACTGCTTTACTCACTAAGGTCTGTTTATGGTTAAAAAGGCATCCATGACCTTGTTCTTCACCACACCGAGGAAGACTTTGAATAATGGCCAAGTAATACATGTATGATTACTGTGGTTGAAATTAGGACCACTGCTTCATTTTTTAAATACTAAGTTTCTGCTTTTAAAATAGTGCCTCCATCTTTTATCATTGCTTTGAAGGTAGTTTCATGGGCTTTTCACATCAATAAAAACTCAATCATCCTTATTGTTTCACCTCCAACAAACATAACCATAGCAAGTCTCTAGTTTTGAAAAAAAACATCAACCCTCCCAAGCACTGCTTTCTTCACAGCATAAGGCTGACAAAGGTTATGTTTTTCATCTTAGTTTTAAGGGCAGCTTTAAGTTTTTTGGGACAAGAAAGACCACCCTTCTTTCAGCAAACTGTAACAATAGCCCTCGAACCTTATTCACACCGACACGCCTTGAATTACGCCAAAGGTCTCATCTTTTTCACCATTACTTAGTCCTTTGATAAACGAAGTATATGACCACCCTTTAGAAAAATGAATATACTAAAGAGGCACATAAATAACTTGAAACATGATGGCATGTTTTTCTTGAGAGTTGGAGCAGCTTTGAAAGCAATTTGGAGGCGCTTTTATGACTTAAACTATGCATGACACGTTTAGGATGGGAGAGCGTTGTGAAAAAAGACCGTCGGGTCACCTGTCGGGCCGACGAGACCAACACCTACAGGCGTGCAACGTGCTCCTATAGGCGCACCACGCAGCTTTTTAATCCTATGCAAAAAATGCGGTTGAACGCGCCGCGTAGTTGCATAGGCACGCCGCGCAAACTTTAAGCCCAAAAACTTTGTTTTTTTTGCTCACAACTTCTTCCTCCGGTCCTGTGAACAGCAAGGGGGAGTTTGGCTTATGCTTTGGGATTTAAAAATGGATTTGCAACGGTCTTTAACCCTGTTTGAAAGTGAAAAAGCCAACACACCTTTGAGTTTGACTTGAGAGGGTTTGGAAGACTTCTCTCTTTAAACCACTGCCTTTGTCTATTTGAAATGAAAACAGAATGATTTTGAACGTGTTATGAAGGGCCCACACTTTCAAAAGAGTTTGTAAAAAGGTCTGTGCATACTATTTTAATGGTTGTAAAAACTATGACTCTTTCTTCTTTATAATAAAATCATTCCAAGGGTCAACTCTGTTCATTGTGTTCACACATTTGAAAAATTACCTCTGCCACTGCTGACCCTTTGGTGACATTTTCAACATGGAAAATCTACTCAAAACATATCAAAGAGTAGTGAAACCTCTTTTCCATTTTGCAAGGAGATGACCTGTCTCTTTCAACTTGGTTGACAGCTTCTGCTTCCAGGTGTTTTATAAGCTCCTCCTCTGACTGTAGGTGCCAAAATTTAGTTGCATTCATTCATGCTTACCTTTCTCTGTTCATTTAAAGGGAACTTATTTAGACCTCTCCTTTACTTGGAATGTGACAGTGAGGTGCTTTTGACCTTTTAAGGAAAATGCCTTTATTTGAAAATGGTGACATGCCCTATTGGCTTTGAATGCTGTTCCAGAGATTTGAAACTCATGCCATAATCTTTTTATATTTTGTGAGCTTATGTATCTATTTGCATCGCTTTTTTTGGGAAAACTAAACTCAAGTTTCCTCTGTATTTTATGATGAGTTTGTTGAAAGAAATATTTCATGCACAGGAAGATCAGTACCCTTTGAAAAAAAATTATCATTTTCTTTGGCCTGTGTCATGACCTATCTCTCAACCAACAACAAGGTTGTGTTATTTGGGCTCTATTCTGCCTTGGGAAGAAAATTCTGATAGGAGATAATCCATCCTCTTTGATTGTTATAGTACTGATGCCTTTCCTTTGTTTTTGACATGCTTGCTATGTTCAAAAGCTCTCAACTGCCTCCTATTTATCTTACCAATTGTCCCTCAATCAATGAAAACCCTAAATTTTATCACTGTTCTGGCCCTCTGTTTCTAAATGAAGGAGGTCTATTTTGACAAATTCCTGATTTCCTTCCAACATCTGTCTTAGTCAAAAGAAGAATGTTTGGTGAACATACTGATATTGGTTTCTCTTGTACATGATGGCAGAAGCTTAGCTAGAGGCTAAGACTATTGGATTCCTTTGGTTATGTGCTCAATAACATTTATCCATTGATGATCAACTCCTTAGCTTAATATTACAACTCAAATAAAAATGGAGCTTATGCAAACAAACTTTGAAAAGCACCACTTCTTTTCCTCTGCCCTTAATCATCATTTTCATGCAGAGATCTTCATTTTCTGTTCCACTGTACTTCAAAATTTGTCTTCACAGTTAGTGAAAAACTTTAAAAACAAACTTTACCTTTGGCCTTCTGCTTATAGATGAAGGAGGCACTCTTCAGTCTACAAACCCTTTGCTTATGGATGAAAGAGGTGTTTTAGTCTTCAAACCCTCTACTTATAGATGAAGGAGGTTTTTCAGTCTTCATATCATCAGCCTTTTGACAGTGTTATTTTTTCTTTCAATGTCCTTTCAAGCTTTGACTGTGATCGCAAGAGTTAAATGAAAAACTCTTTTCTCTGTAGCTGCATTCCCAGGGTCAAGATCACATTGAGAATTATTTTTCTTCTCATGTGGAACCAAATATTGTCTTCTGAGATGCTGGTATGCCTCTGTCCTTGAATGATTCATTTAAAACACTATAAAAACACCTAGAATCATATGGACTTATGGTCTATGTATTGCTGAGACTTGAGGGTGTACTAGTGGCGTGAACTATGGCTGTAACCGATTTTATTTGCAGAATGGGAAGGTCTTTTATGACTGGTCTATAGCAGATGGAGGTTCTTTGGCTTTAGAATAGTTTTCCAAGGGAGAAATGCCTAAAGCGCCACTTCCTAACTTAGGGGAGACTTTTTGGACAGATTTGGATTGTTTCTTTAGAGTTGATGGGTAGACTAGTATGGTTGAGGCTAGGCAGGATTTGATAATGAGGTTTCATCTCGTCATGGGCGGATTGAAAGGTAAGAGGGAAAAAGGTTTATGGGTGTTTTCTAGATGGCAAATTTGACAAATTTTTAGATCTGCTGCTAGCAAACTTGGCTGTTACAACTAGTCATCACCAACCAGTGAAAAATACTGATGACTAACACTTTCTTTCTGAAAGATATGGATGGATTAGATCTTCTAGTCAGACCTTTCAACGGCAGGATGTTGAAGCATTACTTCTCTTCAGAAATAGTTAACTTTCTTTACTTTATTCATTGTACATAACATTGCAGATTTTAGATTAGATTGGATGTTTTTCTTAGAAAATTTGAAGCTCGGAGAGAAGGCCCTAAGCTTTTAAGGATAAAATATCATAAGTATGAATAATTATAGAGCTCAGAAAACATTTACAAGACCATCACAGTCACAATTAAGAGGCTACTAGTCTCAAATTTCTTGACATTTCACTAGGAAATGCCATCCCTATGTGGAGCCATTGTTAGGGTCCTATAATAATATGATTCATAATTTTTGAATTGAAATTGATTAATATTGTAATATGTACATACTTTTCTTTCTGCAAGTTTTTTTCCCATATTAGAAAATAAAAAAATGAAAAGAGGGTAAAAGTCCTAAAAGAAAAATCAAAGGACTTGAAAAGAAAAATATCAAAAAGAATACAAAAATGAACCCCAAAGAAAAAAAAGAGATAAGAATAAGACATGAAAGTGATGTAAGTCAAAATTCCACTACTAGTTATGTTTCACTGCAAATAAATGATTATGTGCAGCTTGTTCAAAATGCCATAATCCATGATGAGTTAAATAGCTTAATCTTGAATTTTTCAGGATTTAAATTTCATGCTAATAGATAGAGAATAAAGATCTTGCCAAGTAGTATAATCTTGGAAAATAAATATTTATGTAGAGAATACATGAGGAGCTCAACAGTTTAATCTGAGCCCTTGGATGAAATAAGGTTAGAATTAGATAGTTTCTTGTTTTAAAAGAAAAATGAATTAGGGTTTGCAAGCTCAATTGCACTCATGAAAATAAAAGAAAAATGCTAGAATAAATGTCAGGTAGGAAGAAATCATTTTTACAAGGCATGTATAAACATCATTTGGCATATTACTAATTTCCCTCCCCACAACGTGTTTCAGTACTAAATCCTTCAGTCATAAAGACTCAAAGCATTTCTCTAACATCTGGTGGGACCAGACCCACGTCTTAATGGCTGATTGGCACCAAATTATTACATTCCACCCCATTAAATCCCTTTCCCTTCATAAAAAACCCCTTTTTCCTTAACATCACTTATTTTTCCCTACTAAAACCCCTTTTCCTAAGTCAAAATGCATATTCACCTTTTGAAAATTAAAAAACCCCTAAAAATGCACTTATCCTAAGTTTTCAAGTGTAAAATGTTAATATTGGGCCCCCACTATGAAAATCCTACATAAAATTATGTTTTAACACTATCCTAAGTGTATTTTACTTCTCGTATTCATTTCATTGTTAACATACTAATATAATGTATTAAATCCTTTTAAAAATATCCTTCATCCCGTAGTATATTAATTCATTTTATATTAAATAACCCAACCCATATTTTACGTTTATCCTATGGTATACTTTCCCCACATGATATCTTCCCCGCTCCCCATAGGTTTAAACTATCCCTTTTATATATTAATCTGCCCAATGTTTACATTCTACCTATATGCAGTTCATTAGTTAAATACATTAAACCCGCCTATCATATTTTACATATGAACTTTATATTAAAACTATGTCGTAATATATAAAGTTCAAACACGTTGCATTAAACAAATCACGGGCCCCATGCTCGTTACCCCGCATCTTCACCATTTAATCCTAGTCGTTCGCTTTCACCCGCCAGATCCAATGGTGTATAACTCACATCGCAAATTTCATAGTGCAATCTTTAAACAAAATAGAATTTTTGATAAATTCCTAAACTGGAAAACCCTTTTTCTGCATCAAAATTCCTAATTCATAGGTATTTTTCAGGAAAAAGACTTGTCCATCCATTAAAAGAATTATACTATTGAATTGAAGCCTTTTTAAAACCTGTGTGCCTAAGAAACAACCATATTTCCTCATATATTCATCCTTGCTATAAACCTGAGAATTTCACAATTTCTAAAGCTATAATCTGTTCTTTAAAGCAAAAATTGAAGCGAATTTAGGTATATGTAGACTTTAGAAGCCCTCTGTGTGATTTAAATCGTTTCTACAGTGCTCAGAAACCCCTTGGCATAAGCTTTGACTATTTTAGGATTGTTTTCATCAAAGAAATTTGTAGAAAAACCCTTGATATCCTTTTCTGAGTATGTAAAAGTTAAGAAATTGATTTTTAAATAAGAATTGACAAGTTGAGTCATAGTAACCAAAAAATATACCTATTGCATTCCAAGATTAACCATTGTTATTTTATAAAAGACCTTCTGTAAACAAGTTAATCTTAAAGAAGTGTGTTAAAGACCTAAAAGAAGAATTTTAAAGATCAAGAGGGGTTAAATTGTTAAAAAAAACCTATCAATGGCATCCAAAAGAAAAATTGTAATCAATCCACTACAACCTCGTGTTGCAGATGTAGAACATACCTCATTGGCATATGTGGACTACAAAATCACTGATCCAGTAACTGAATTTAACCTTCTTGAGCTCCATTGCTGGAGCCAAGAGAAATATTTGGACCAAGTAGAGATGTGCTTGTTTGGGAGTCAAATTTTCCCAAGTATGTTGTTCCTCACACCCATCAATTCCTTGAAGTAATAAAATTGTGCCAAACTCATTATTCCCTAGATCAAAGAGAAATTTTCAATGCTAAAAAATAAGTCTTGTTCACAATAATAGTTGAATCCATAAACTAAATGCTTCAGTTGGAGATTGAGCCCAATATAGTCCCTTTGTCCATTGAAGCTCTCACAAAGTCCTATTTAGAGTTAGATTTTCCTAAAAGATTCCAATTTTTCCAAACATTCATGCGCTCCTATGTGGAAATTCGAAAGCTAAATCCTCCTTATGTCTCTTCAAAATTCCCAGAAGGAACCAGACACATTATCTCTATGTTGTCATTTATCCTTGGTTATTTTACAGATGAGCATACTGATGCATCTATACTTGGTTTTGCTGTCTACCTTTGTACTTGGTCAACCCCTTGCAATTATCTACAATTTTGCTAAATATATTGCTGATAGTATACATGAAAAACTTGTTATATTACCAACTAAAGGTGTCTTTAGGTACACCTCATTTCTCTTCCATATGTTCCTCTACTTTCATTCATACAAGATTCCAATAACTCTTCAAAAGATGGATTTAGAAGGAAATTCATAGTCTATTATTTTCTAGACCTCCTTAATTAGAAAGCAGTCAAATGAGTTCACAAATGCAGACTTTACAGACTGTTTCATTCATCCATTGGTAAATCTTCTTAGAAAAAATGTGCAACCTAGAATCAATGATGAAATCTAGAGGGTTTTATAGTTTTCAGAACAGAGCAGGACAAGTGATTGGTATTTATCCCAAAATCACACTTATATTAGAGTTTATGGGACAACCCTCATTCCTTACAAGTTGCCAAAGTATTTATCAATGAGGTTATTTGCTTTAGAATATATAAGATATATTTTGAACTTAGATTCAGCAAATTTCTTGGTTGCTAAGAAGAAAACCTAGTTTAATTTGAAAAACTAAGTGGGTCCATTTACATGCAATAACGGAGAAGGAGGTATAGAGGTAGAAAAGTAGTTGCTAGAGTATAAATTCAGCAAAATTTTTCTTTGGCACTATGATCCTTATGGTATAATAAGTAAAATGAGAGTAAAGTGTAAATTGACTCCCTACATTCATGAGAAAAAGCCTGACATTGAGAAATTTTCTAACCAATCTGAATGTTTAGTAAATATAATGATAGAAGATGATCAACAGAGTGATACTAGTAACATTTTGCAGACTCTAGCTCAGGAAGACAAAGGTAGAAAAAAAATAGGGAAGAAGGCTCATACAATGCTAAAACTACCACAGAAACAAAGTTTAAACTAAGGTACAAAAAAAATCCCAAGATAAATACAGCGAATAAAGAAAAAGAGACAATGGAAATTATAGATGCAGAGCTTCTAGATAAAGACACTATGCCTCCCACATTGATTGTAAATGAGCAGAAACCTACTACTTCCAACACACAATTATCCAAAAACAGTAGAGTCTGGAAGTATCATCATCAAAACAGGCAGAGGATAAAGATATTTCTATTTAGGAAAAGTATAAAGATATTAAAGCCAAAAATGAGGAAATTTAGAATGAAATTTATTCTCAATACTTGAAACAGACTCCAGGCATATAAAACAGGCTACTTTCAGCATTTTATTATAAGAATAAGAAATTACTAATGTCAGTTCTTCAACCTAGAGTGCAAACTCCTAAAACAATAGCTGAATATAAAAAGGTTGATTTTGATGTACCAGTCCAAGACATTCATCCCTTGGACCAGATTGAATTCTACAAGAAAAGTTCAGAAATGATATATTCTATAATGACTACAAAAATAATGAGTGCTCAAAAGCTCCAAAATTCTTTGACAAATGTGAAAGGCCAGCTCAAGGTTGAAAAAGCTTCATCATGTGCTAAATACACCAGAATAAAATCTTCAGAGGAGTTAGTAATTGAAGTGGGTTATGACCCTTCTAATGTGAAAGTTGCAGGAGAACTAGTAAAAAAGAAAAATGTTGATATTGCAGCACTTGGAAACCAGTTGAAATTACCTCCTACAAAGCATCCACGGGCCAAGGAAATTGTACAGGAAATAAATCAAAAGGATGAGATGATGAATCTCATATTATAGATGACAACACAAATTAAGGAAATGGAGATTGATATGGACAAATTGGTTCAAGAAAAAGAAGCTGCCAAGGCACAAAATTTCCCTCCTACTATAATTACTATGGTGACAATAGCAGTGCCATCCACTCTAGCAGAAGAATTAGCTACAAATGTTCCATTGGCTACAGTAGTGCCAGTAACTTAATCTACTAATTTTTCCACTGAGTATTCTACTACAACACTTCAGAAATCAAATTAGGGCAGCAAATTAATAAAAGAAATGTAGGACATGTCCATAAAAAATAATGAAATAAATAGGTTGAAGGAGAAGATAAAGAATCTTGAAAATGCCAAGAAGCTAGCATAGATCAATGCTAAAACTGAAGAACAAAAGGCTAAAAGGTTTAGTGAACAACTCAAAAAGTTAGAAATAGAATTGACCTTAAAAGAGCCCATGGCACATATTAAAAATCAACTATGGTCCAATATCATTTAATCAGTCAATGATAATTGGCCATCTATACAGGTGATTTATGAACAGAAATATTTACTCAAAGTAACTAGAGAAGAAATACAAGATACCAAAGAAGAATTAGGTATCAAACCTGAAAAAGCATTGGAAATTATTAAGTTCCTCAATTCTAAAAATAAGTAGGAATTGGATGAAATAGGAATAACAGACATGAAGAAACCATTCTTGAGGTAAGAAAAGTAATTTCCAAGAAACATTTGATGAAACCATTGGAAGAGAAGTGCCAAAATATTGGTATAGCCATCACAAGATTCATGGTGAAATTTGAAATTTTGAGGCAAAAGGGCCTTCTAAATATTCCATTAATAAATGATAAATTGATGAAACAAGATTATTATAATAAAAAGATAAGGGAATTTTCCAAAGAATAGGGGAAAACATTAGATTGGCAAGGGATTCCAACAGGTAAAGTTTTGCACAAAAGCATTGAAAAACTATTTTATTTACAACATGAAATAAAGAACCTTTTTGTGGTCAAGCCAACCTTTGCAAAATACACTAAAGTTGATGAGAACTTCAGGAAACTCATGAAGATCAAATTAACAGAGGCAGAATTCCGGGAGAAGCTAACAGATTTGCTGTAAAATCAATTTGAAGTAAGAAAAAATTAAAAACAAAATTGTTATTTTTACTACACAGTAAACAGATTTTTTAAATAGAAAAACAATTTTCAACAGTCGAAATTAGGTCAAAGGGTATCAGTAAAAAGGGTATCAGATGAAAGATGAAGTTCAAAATTGATTGAAGATCAAACTGCCAGTGTGAGGGACAATTCAACTATCCAACTGTAGCCCAAATCCAAATAGCAGGCTATTTAATTTCAATAAAAGGACAACTAGCAATTTGTTAGGCAGCTCTCACTATCTTTTTATAAAAAGATATTTTATTTTCCAAGAAAAATTCCTAAGATTTTTCTAGGATATTTTGTACTATTTTTTATATAAATCTTGAAGTATTAAGAGTGGATTAATTGCTGAAGATTTATATAGCTGTAATATTATGAACCTGAGGGCTTTTGTATCAAGTTCAAGTCAGAAGGCTAGATCTCAAACAATAAAGCATCATATTTCAAGATTCGTGTGTTGAGCCACTAAAGTGAAGTATTTTCTAATGTTATCTGTCAATTTTCTTATGTTTTTAATCCATTCATGAATGTGTTCTAAATTTTAATGTGAAATTAGGGATTTTTATTGGTGCAGGAGCGTCAAAGCTAAATTTTCATTATTCATTTGTGTAATTAGGGGGGTGATGATTTTTAATTATTTTATTGATTATTTTTCTCATTTTTAATAAATTGAGAGAGAAAATATAAATGTGAGGATTATTGTAAATATTCCTTAAATAATTAAGGATATGAGTGGAGTTGAATTAGGTAGATAATCTAGGGATTAGGAATTCCATAAACGGGACTTAGTTGAGTCCAAAAAAAGATAAATCTAATTTAGATTTTAGTTGAGATTTGTGTGGAGAAATTTATGGAATGGAATAAATTCATATTTATGTATAAATAGGAGGATTGTGTGAGGATGAAAAAAAAGTGAGAAAGTGACAAATACAGAGAGAGTGAGGAATGGGTTGAGAGCTTTTTGTAAAGGGCCGAGAGCTGAAAGGCCAATTATAGTAATATTCCACCAGATGTTGGAGTTTGTAAATTTTATTGTGTTTATTACATATCAAGATTTTTTTTTTGTATAATATCTCTTTTATTTATGTACGCTTTGAGCAATATCAAATGTTTTGTTTAATGAAGAATTAGGTGATATTTTAATGCGTGAAGGAAGCACTCGAGTTTTTATATGCTAGGATCTGTTTAACCCAGTACCCTGGCATCATTTTGGTATCAGAGTCAAGTTCAATGGAGTAGAAACTTCTTATCAGAGCTATTGAAGACTACAATTTGATAATAGTGGAAGAATGTTTGTAATGAGTAATTTGTTGACCATTTGCATTTGTTGATCGTGGAGAAGCGTTTTGAGAAGATTTGTTTGAAGATTTCCAAAAAGACATGTGGGCATTGAAGGAGAAAATCGAGATTGAGAACGAGCATTCCTAGTTCATTGATTGATACTAGGTAACTCTGTGTGATGAGTCCCATGCAGTTATTGAACGCTAGAAATTGAATTTTTTGGAGAGAATATGAAGTGCTAGAACCTATCAAGAACCTTCAACTTTTTTTTTCCTGCGTGTGTGGAGTGTGGGAGCATATCTGCTCAGCAACGCATTGAAGCTATGTGGTATGCAATAAACAGAGTACGATTTAACATTTTGTGGATGTCGCATGGACATTCCCATAGAACCATAGAGTCGTGACAACATTGGTGGAAGGGGGTGTATTTTTCAAGGCCTCAGCCTTAACGCACTATGTGGAGGTAGCGTCAAGTGGAGGATGCAAGCATAAATACCACAGGTGGCGTGGTTTATGGCTGGACATGTTGTGCGGCCAACATAAACTAAGTTGATACAACCTGGTCTCTGCAGAATCGGGAAGGAAATGATAGTGTGCGGGTTTTGTTTTTTTTGGAGTCTACGTGGAGAGTAAATATAGACTGTGGCATATGGCATATGGTATGATGAAGTAATGTGTAGTTTAAATACCCTTGGAGGCTACGTAAGTAAAGTTATATAATATGTGTTACGTACAGCAAAGTTTGATGAGTTGAGACTCTTTAATGGGCCAGATCATTTATTTAATAATGGTGTTGGATTGATATGAACCATGGCTTGATGATTTCGTGTCACATTTGTTTAATAGTAGCATTAGTTTGTATGAACCATGGGTTCAACCACAAAATGCCACATTAAATTTTTTAAATAGATTCCAATATGGTAGCATTTCAATTATGCAGAGAATTGCGTACAACATTTGTCTTCTTTGTCCTAACATCTCTCATTGATGGCATAGTAATGAAATAGTAATTACATTGAGATCAGTGCAGTCCCAAACGCAAATACGATTTATAGAGCTAAGCTATGGATATCATTGTTTATGTGTTAAAATTGGTTGGAACTAGTACAATAAATGTTGTGTGGATAGTGAATAACGATTTCCTTTTTTCTTAGGTCACTATTTGTAATGGAATGACAATTTCATTATTGACTGCATGATGGTTTATGTGGACAGTGGCTCTAACAAAAAAACACAATGTTTTGTTTTTAAACCTGATCTCTTATGAAATCCAGTCGTATCAGTGCACTTAAAAAATTCATGTGTGGAGCTTGTGAAAGAGGTGCAGCTCCAGCAAAATATTCAAGGTATGCATCCAGTATTTCCATGGTACCACCTTCCAGTATAAGAAAAGGTCACTAGGATTGATCGAGGTAAATTTTTTGCAAATAATTCACGTACATTTTTTTTTGGAGGATGTAATCTTGAAAGGATATTTAGTTACATTAATGTTTCATGTTTTCAAAGAAATAAATTTAAATTGAAGAGATTGAGACGAGGGAACTTGGCTTAAGATAAGAGGGGAGATTGTGTGTACTTTGAAGGTTTACAAACATTGTTTGCTAAGAAAGATTTATGTTGAAAAGTCACTGGGTAGAGATTTATTTTCTGGGGAGAAAATGGACCTTACATGTCCAAAGTAAGTTTGTAGAGGCTTGAATGTATTCTTAAAAGAATACGCGAGAGAAAGGTTGGATAATTTCAACCACGAGAAGATTCAAGGTAAGTGCTCATTGAATGAATCAATATTCATTGAGTAGAGGTATTTTAAAATATGGATGATTAAATTTCCTTGCCATACTCGAGAAGTTGATATTTTTTAAATGTTATGAAAGAGTGAAAAGGTTGCAAATACAGAAGTATAAATAAATGGAAAATGAATGAAAATGTGCTAATCCTGGGTGATATAAAGGGAAACATGCATTTTTATGTGAAAGGGTTTATTATGCATAGTGTGGGTTCTTCGCAGTTTTGGTTAAGTTATTTTGGACCAAAGCTTGTAGTTGGAAAAAGGAGAATTCTTTTTATTTGTGATTGAAAACATAATTTCTTGATGTTGTAAAATATTTGTTTTTACCGTCATGTGGCAACATCTAAGGAGGTGTTACTCAGGACGATCACAATGTATGAGTTGTACATCATTCATCGAAGAGGTTGAAATATGAATAGATTGTTCTGTGTACACAAGTGAAGAGATGTGAATTGATGTTGTATGGTGCATCAAAGTGCAGGAAAAATGTTTGCATTAAAATGACGAGCTTATGGTATGAAGGGCATGTGAGTAGTCATAGTGACGAAGACGACACAGAAGAGTGGAATCCAGAGAGTTGCAAATGCAAGGGAAAGGTTTTTTAATAGCCTTAATGGGAGCATAAGGTATGATACATCATTTCGAGAAGGTATTTTTTACTGTTGAAAATTGAATGATTTATTTATTTTCGCCATAAATAAATATTGGAAAACATGGATTGCATTTCCATTAAAGACTTTAGTATCATGTGAAATGATAAATGGGAAGTTGATGATTTTTCATAAGGACGAAGTATGAGAGAGAATGAAGATGTTACATCCTAAAAAATGTAATAGGGGTGTATGTTCATTGGAGGATTGTATAGCTTGAATTAAGTCAAAATATCCACTATCATAATTATTGGGTCGAGCCTTGAAGTCAAAACTGATGTTAGGGCCAAATGAAATTTTGGATAGCTTGAGTTAAGACTGAGTATTTTTTTCCAAGATGAAGAGTTGATGTAAAGTCTAAAGTCAAAGAGCCGTAAGCTAAATCAAAGGTTTGAATTTAATTGGGTGCATGATCGGTAGAGCCCGACACCCAAAGAATTGGTCATTGTCACACATGAGTTACTAAAGTGTTGTTTGCAACAAAGTGAAGCAAGAGGGTTGCCAGAGATTGATTCTAAGACAGAGAATGAAAAGAGGTCAAGCGCCGGAAGAAAGCTTTCATTGTTGAATGACAAGTGTGAGGACTTGCTGAAAAAAGAATTGAATGAAATCCACATGTGAACAAATGAAGTTCACAAAGGAGGAGAAGATGACTATTGACAGTCATTTTCGAAGATCTGATGAAGACCACAGCAGAAGGAAGAGAAGGAAAATGCCAAGGTAAGTGGCATATGTGAACAGTTGAATAATGAAGATTATGAGCGGGAGAAGGTTGAGGTAACAGTTCACCTTGAATTGTGAATGGAATTGTTGCAAAAAAATGTGAAAGACCAGACACATGGTTGGCCCATGAGAAAGAAGGTAAAGTGGTAGAGACTACATGCAAAGACGGAACAACAGGTAAACATACAACTGACAGAAGAGCTGAGGAAGCTCGAGCAGATGATAAGTGTTCAAATGAGGTGTGAAGAACTCAAAGAGGCTAAGTTGGAAATGGATGTTTCCATTTGTGGCCCAGAACAGGGTGAAATTTGTAGGTTTTAACCCTATACAGAAATTATCTGCAAACGAATCTTAAAAACATAAAATAAACAATAGCGATAGCATAAGACATAAAACAGATAAACATAGAGATTTTACCCTAGATCCCAAATCAGGACGGCTAGCTTGATTTTTCATTATTTTCCTTTTTAGTGTTACAACACATATATATACATGTTGAAGCATACATAAACCCAAATCCATTAACCCTAGATTAGAACATAACCATAGTTCCCTTGACTGGATCTACAAAAAACCAGGGGCCAAAAACCATCATACCCCAAAACCATGTTCAAACCCATGCACAAAACCATGGGCGGATTCACCCATCGGAAAATAAGGACCAAAAAAAAATTCCGGGGCGTTGCCCGAGAGCCCGACAGGGGGGGCTACCACCCCCCCTGTGACACCCCATGCGTGATTAGTCGTGGAAAGAATATAACACATACCCAACATTCTCCCACTTATTGTTTTCTTTGCGCAGGGGGCCACAGGAGAGCTTCGCCATTAGCCCAGTTCTGCAACGCCCATTGTTTCTCTACACCAACAGAACTTCTGAGTGCTTACAAAATCCATCAATGCATTTGCAACATTCTTCAAAGTGTCCACCTTTACCAGCAACACCCTTTTAGCCTCAACCATATCTCTCACAAAGTGATATTGAACATCAATGTGCTTTGTATTTGAATGATAAGCAGGGTTCTTAGCCAAGAAAATTGCACTTTGACTATCACAATCTATCCTTATAGCTTTCTACACCAACCCCATACTTGAACACAATCTCTGCAACCAAAATGCTTCCTTGCTTGCATGAGTGGCTGCTATGTATTCAACCTATATAGTTGAAGAGCCACTACAGACTGTCTTTTACTCATCCAACTGACTGCACATCCAAATTGGCTAAACACATACCCACTTGTAGATCTACTTTGGTCCAGATCTCTAGCCCAGTCTGCATCAAAAAAACCACAAATGTCCAACACTCTTTCCAATCCTGGTCTTCCATGGTAGCACAAGCCATAATCACTAGTGCCACGTAAATATCTGAAAACCCGCTTCATTTCTATCCAATGCTGCTTCCCTGGGTTTGACATAATCCTGCTCAATACTTACATTGCATGTGCAATGTCCAGTATAGTATAGACCATTGCATACATCAGGCTACCCACTGCACTTGAATATGGAACACGAGACATATCCTCCTCTTCTTCTTGTGTCTTGGGACACTGTTCAGTAAACATCTTTGTACCTATAGGAATAGGAACGTTCACTAGTTTACTATCCTACATATTGAACCTCTGCAATATAGTCTCGACATACATCCTCTGGTTTAACTAGAGCTTCCTCTGTGCCCAATCTCTCTTAATTTCCATGCCCAAAATATAGTTTGCAGCACCAAGATCCTTCATGTCGAATTTGGAGAACAGTTGGGTCTTCAAATCTTGGATAATTTCTTTGTCATCTCCAACCAACAACATATCATCCACATACAAGACCAAATAAATAACACGATCACCAATTAATTTAAAATAAACACAATGATCCTCCTTGCTTCTGGTGAAGCCAAGTCCCTGTATGTAGGTATCAAATTTTTGATACCACATCCTTGGTGACTATTTTAACCCATACAGAGACTTCTTTAATCTACATACTAGTTATTTCTTCCCCTTCACTGTAAAGCCTTCAAGTTGTTTCATGTAGATCTCCTCTTCCAAATTCCCATGAAGAAATGTTGTCTTCACATCCATTTGTTCTACCTCAAAATCAAATGCAGCAGCAACAGATAAAAGTAATCTAATAGAAGTAACTTTGGCAACAGGAGAAAAAATATCACCGAAATCAATTCCCGACACCTGGGAATAACCTTTTGCTACCAACCGAGCTTTGTATTTCTCCACCTTGCCTTCTACATTCATCTTCTTCTTAAACACCCATTTTCTCCCGATGGGCTTCCTTCCAGCCAGCAACTCCACCAGATCCCATGCCTCATTTTTATGTAAGGATTCCATTTCATCAACCATGGCCTCCTTCTAGAGTTTTCCATCCTCTAAATCTACTACCTCCCTGACAGTTATGGGATCATCATCAGTTATAGTTAAAGAAAAATTTGAATAGAAAGCATATGGACTATACCTTTCTAGTTTTCTTCTTTCCCGAGCTGATATTCTCACAGCTAGAGTTTGTGGCTCTTCCTCTTCTGAGTCTTCTTCTATTGTAGAGTCTGATTCATCCTCCTTTAGCTAAAACTCTATCTTCTCAAGTTCCTTTGGTAGGAATTCATGTTTAACAACATCTTTCACCTCTCTAAACACCACATCTCGGCTGTACACAACCTTCCTTGTTTCTAGGTTCCAAAGCTTGTAACCCTTTAAACCATCCTTATACCCAATAAATATGCACCTTTTAGATTTATTATCCAACTTGGTCCTTTTCTCCTTTGGAACATGTACATATGTATCACATCCAAATACCCTCAGATGTGAAAGAGAGGGTTTCTTACCAATCCATACCTCATGTGGAGTCTTATCCTCCAACGCTGATGAAGATGATCTTTTAACCAAGTAACATGCAGTTTCCACTGCCTCTGCCCAAAATTCTTGTCCTAACCCGGTACCACTGAGCATGCTTCTTACCTTTTCCATCAACATTCTATTCATTCTTTTTGCAACTCTTTTTTGTCGAGGTGTGTATGGAGTAGTCTTCTTCTGTGATATACCAAATTTCTTACAGAACTCTTCAAATTCCTTCTTGTAGAACTCCCCACCATTATCTGTCCTTATCACCTTTAGCTTCTTCTCTGTTTGGTTTTCTACAGGAGCCTTAAATTCTTTAAATCTATCAAATACTTAAAATTTATTCCTGAAGAAATATATCCATGTATTGCTTGAGAAGTAATCTATGAATGAAACATAGTACACAGACTTACCCAGTGATGGAACCGACACAGGTCCAAACACATCACTGTGCACAAGCTCTAATAACTTGTTCGCCATCTTAGCACCAGAAGGAAAACTCACCCAATTCTGCTTCCCATATACACAATGTTCATAGAAATTGAAATCTAGAGAGCTATTAGACATACCTTATACCATACCATTTCCATGCATTATCAGAAGGCCCTTCTCTCAAATATGTCCAAGCCTTTGATTCCATAGCATGGTCTTTTCTCCAGAGACCACTAGGCTTTCTGCTCCACTTTTGGGAACCACAGAACTGTTGCACCTAGAAATAATAGTGCTTCCCTAAAGCTTGTACAAAGTTCCAATCCGAACTCCGGGCATTAATACCAGTGCTCTCCGAACCATCTTACAGGTATCTTTCTTGAACACTGTTTTTACACTTGCATCATCCATCTTACTTACAAAAATTAGATTTCTGGCCAATGGAGGAATGTGCAGAACACTAGGAAGTGTTATAATCCTTCCACCTTGCAGCTTCAGCTTGACTTTTCCACGTCCGATGTTTCTAGCCTTCCTATCATCACCTAAGAAGACATCACCTCCATCATATTTCTCACACTCGCAGAACCACTCCCTATGGGGAGTGAAGTGAAAGGATGCACCCGAATCAATCAACCATGACTCATGATATACATGTTTATTTGAAGAAGAAGCCAAATACACATCCCCACCTTCATCCGAGGTTCTTTTTTCCTTTGCAGAAGGAGCATCATCAGATCTATTTCCTTTCTTAGGAGCCTTAGATTTGCAGTCCTTTTTGTAGTGCCCTTCCTTTCTGCATTTCCAGCACACCTTTACAAACTTTCCAAGAGATTTAGATCTCCCTCTAGATTTAGATCTCCCACTAAAAACCTTATTCTTGTTTCTATTTTGGGACCTTCCTCGTACAGATAAGGCATCTCCATTCTGACCCTCCATATTTCTTCGTCTCATTTCCTCCGATAGCAAGGCTGAGACAATATCATCAAAATTCAAGGTAGTTGTATTGCTACCTATTGCAATAACCAGACTGTCCCACGAGTATGGTAGAGAACACAAAAAACTGATGCACTTATCTTCATCTGAGATTTTAATATCAATAGATGACAGTTGACTTACGATAGTATTGAAGGCATTTAGATGCTCTGTCACTGAGTCTCCATCCTTCATCCTCAAGTTATACAGCTTTTTCTGCAAGAAAAATTTAATCACCGGAGATTTAGATTGGTACAAAGTCCCTAGCTTGTCCCATAGGGTCTTCGTCGTAGCTTCCCCAGATACATTCAACAATACTGAATCTGAGACACACAACCATATTGTGCTCTTTGCGTTCCTATCCAACTTCTTCCAGTCTTCATCTGACATTTCCGTTGTTTTAGTACCCAAATGTACCGCGATCCACTGATCTTTATCCACCAGTAGATCCTCCATCTTGAGCTTCCACAACTCAAAACTCTGACTATTAAATTTCTTGATCTCTATCTTCCTGTCACTCGCCATATTCTTTCACCGCAAGAATCGATCTTACAGATCTCCCACTGAACAGGGTCTACCTCAAGCCCAAGCAAAAAAACCCTCAGCAGCAAAGGCGTCCTCTTGAAGTTGAAAATGCTGTGATACAAAATGTAGGTTTTAACCTTGTATAGAAATTATCTGCAAACGAATCTTAAAAACAGAAAAAAAACAGTAGTGAGAGCATAAAACATAAAACAGATAAACACAGAGATTTTCCCCTGGATCCCAAATCGGGACAACCATCTTGATTTTTCATTATTTTCCTTTTGGTTTTACAACACATATATATACATGCTGAAGCATACATAAGCCCCAATCCATTAACCCTACATAACCATATTTCACTTGACCGGATCTACAAAATACCAGGGGCTGAAAACCATTGTACCCTAAAACAATGTTCAAACCCATGCAAAAAACCATGGGCAGATCCACCCACCAGAAAATAAGGACCAAAAAAATTTTCTAGGGTGCTACCCCAAACCCCGACGGGGGGGCTACCACCCTCCTTATGACCCCCCCGCATGTGATTAGTCGTGGAAAGAATATAACACATACCTAACAAAATTCCGAGTGATGAATTCAATGAGGAAGATTTCATGAACTATTGGGATAGTTCAGAGGAATCTGAAGGTGTGTTGATGAGAGTAGTAGATGAGGCTATGAAACCTTGCATTTTTAAATCTCACAGTTTATGTATGTTTGCAGGATATGCGAAAGATGGTGAGTAGTCTGGTGAAAATGTCAAAGAAATGAATGAAACTCTTGAGATAAAGTGTGATGTAGAATGCCTTTCAGAGGAGGAAGGTATTGATTTGTTGCAGTAGGAAGAAATCATAAATGAATTCTTGTTTGGGGTAAGACAGCTAGTTGAAGCTGTTATGGAGAAGAAGCATAGTGGAAATGCCAAAGAGATATTCCAAGGAGATAAACAAATGTATTTGTTTAATGAAATTGCTGACAGAATTTTGCAGTGTGATGATACAGAGAACAGGATAACTCAGGAAGATTGCCAGAAGAAGAATGAAGCTGGGAATGAAGGTTGTGATGAAGTGCTTAAAATATTTCACATGGAAATTGAATTCTTGGAATGGTGGCTTAAGAAACCTGAGGGAGAGATGAATCTTGTAGAATCTGATCTAGAATAAATTGAGTGATAGGGATGAAATGTTTTTAACATTTATAGAGTTGAACGAATGTTATAAATTTTCAAATAATAATGTGATTGTAGGTACAAAAAATGACATTAACAGATATGATGTCGAAAACAGAGAAATTGAGTAGAAATTATTTGGTGTTGATATGGAAGATCAGAAGGAGCAAGAAAATTATGTCCGTAGAGACATAAAGGAGACAGAAATATTGATCCAGTAGTACAAAGATGAAATCAACCATCAGTTCAAAATAGGATCTACTGAATTCTAGAAAGTCGATGATGGAATATTGGTGCTTCAAGCATCAAAAGAGACCGAAAGGTCTTATTTTTTTAAAACTAAAAGTTTGTTGGTGAATGCAGGTACAACACTGGACGAGAGATTTTTTGCTATAAAAGAAATCAAAGACTATAGTTGTAATCAAGAAGGATTTCTTGATTATTTTTCATTGCAGAAAGTTGAGTGTTTAGCACAGTTGGAGATGAAATAATTCGACAAAGAGGAATTAATTCGAGGAATTGGCGAGAGAAAGTGTTCGAGAAGCCGATGGAATCCGATTGACAGAGTGAGTGATGAGTTACCAAATCGAGTTGATATTTTGAAGGATCAATGGCAGAATAGAGTTTGGAATCCTGGAGGGAGCAAGTCATCAAGACTTGTGACTGTCGCATTATTACAGAAAAGTGACAAACCTCATAGAAAGGAGTCTATGGAAACTTCTCTACATGGGGAGTCTAATGCAGGAGCATCAAAGCTAAATTTTCATTATTCATTTGTGTAATTAGGGGGGTGAATATTTTTAATTATTTTCTTAATTATTTTTCTCATTTTTAATAAATTGAGAGAGAAAATATAAATGTGAGTATTATTGTAAATATTCCTTAAATAATTAAGGATATGAGTGGACTTGAATTAGGTAGGTAATCTAGGGATTAAGAATTCCATAAATAGGACTTAGTTGAGTCCAGAAAAAGATAAATCTAATTTAGATTTTAGTTGAGATTTGTGTGGAGAAATTTATGGAATGGAATAAATTCATATTTATGTATAAATAGGAGGATCGTGTGAGGATGAAAAACAAGTGAGAAAGTGAGAAATACAGAGATACTGAGGAATGGGTTGAGATATTTTTGTAAATGGCCGAGAGCCGAAAGGCCAATTATTGTAATATTCAGCCAGATGTTGGAGTTTGTAATTTTTATTGCGTTTATTACATATCAGAATTTTTTGTTTGTATAAGCTCTCTTTTATTTATGTACACTTTGATAAATATCAAATATTTTGTTTAATGTAGTATTAGGTGATATTTTAATGCGTGAAGGAAGCACTTAAGTTTTTATATGCTAGGATCTGTTTAACCCAGTACCCTGGCATCAGTTATATCAAAAAATTTTAAAAGCACTTTGTTATTGAGTGATTTTCATTTAAATGTTTTCTGCTGATATCCAGACTAGGGAACCCTTAATTTCTCCCTAGTTTCGATTGACCCCTACCTTTTCACTCCTTATCCAGATTAAATACTTCTTAATTTCTCTTTATCCTGATTAAAACTATTTCACCATCAGCCTTTGAAGATCTGAGGTGACTATCCTATCTTTCTCTCTGAACATTTTCCTTTAGACCTTGATCCTAATATGTCTAGTTGACACAATGAATCCATTTTCCCAGTAGATTAGAGATCCATAGCTATCCATCTCATTAAGTAATTTTCCCACCAAACCAAATCAAAACCCCAAAACCAATTTGCCCGATATAACTAGCCTAAAATCAGATATAGAAAAAAAGTTAAATATTATAGAGAGATCCCTCTCTGAGCCTTAGGAAGGCTAGATCCTAAAGCTTAACAGTAGATTTTTGGTTACCTCTGATATTATTTAAACTATAATATAAAATCACACAACTTTGAGAATTATTAGAGTGTTAACATGATGGATAGTGGATGATATCCATAAAGTGCCATAAATGGGGTCATTTTTTATGCAATATGGAAAGAAGTATTATAACACCATTTAGTGAGAGGTAACCACTTGACCCATTTTTTTTTCTTATCAGATACAAAACAATGGAGATATCCTTCCAAACATTTATTCACTATCTTTGTTTGACCATCGGATTGAGGATGATAAAATGAGCTATGAGCTAGTTGACTACACAAACAAGAAAATAATTCTGTCCAAAAATTTCCAGTAAAAATGGGATCTCTATCAGCTACAATAATATTTGGTTTTCCATGTAGCTTTTGAATTGTTTCCATAAATGCAATAGCAACTGTTCTTTCTTTAAATGGATGAGATAATGTACAAAAGTGTACATACTTGGTAATTCTATCAACTACCACTATGATGACACTCTTTCCTTCAGACTTAGGTAAACCTGTGATAAAATATATTGAAATCTCCTCCCAACATTAACTTGGAATAGATAAAGGTTGTAGAAGACCCGTGGTCTTATTTGTCTTAACTTTGTTTTGTTGGCAAACGGAAAATTCCGCCAAAAAATTTTGAGTATAAGATTTAAGGCCATCCCAAAAAAAATCTTTCTTCACCCTGTGGTAAGTTTTTAAAAATCCTGAGTGTCCTCCTAAAGGAGAAGTGAGCAATTCCAAAAGAATATTTTGTTTTATTTTGGAATTCTTGAAAATATATAAGCGATCTTTGTACCATAAGGAATTATTTTTCCAACTAAATGTATCAGGTTTACTAGGATCTTGCTGCAACTTTTGAATGAGTGTCCACACTTCTTCGTCCTTCTTCCATTCATCCCTTGCTTTGTTTATCCAATCTGGTTGGATAATAGAAATGGCACAAAGTGATGCTTCCACGTCTTCATACTTTCTTGAGAGGGCATCTGCAGCAACATTTAGCTTCCCTTTTTTGTAGATGATTTCAATGTCATAACCTAACATATTTGTGACTCATTTTTGTTTCTCTTCTGAAGATAGCCTTTGATCCAAAAAGTGTTTAATACTATCATGATAATTTTTTACCTTGAAGTGTCTTCCCATTAGGTAAGGTCGCCATTTCTTTAGTGCATGTAGTATTCCCAACATTTCCTTGTAATAAATAGCTTTCTGTAAATACTTTCCTTTGATTGGACGACTTTCAAAAACAATGTTTCTTCCTTCTTGCATTAAAACATCACCAATTCCATTTCCCGAGGCATCACATTCCACAGTAAAGATTTTGTGAATTCTAGCATACCTAAGACCGGTGCTAGTCACATTTCCCCTTTAAGATGTTCAAAGGCCTTTGTTGCTTCTGGAGTCCATGAAACACAACTTTCCTCAATAATGTTGTTAGAGGTGCTACTATTCTCCCATAATTCTTAATAAACTTGCAATAATAACATGGTAACCTGAGAAATCCTCGCAATTTATTTATGGCTGTGGGGAATTTCCATTCCTTAATGCCTTTAATTTTGTTAGGGTCTACCTTAACACCCTCATGAGACACAATATGACCCAGAAATTCCACCTCTTGTACTCCAAATAAACATTTGGAGGTTTTTGCATATAACTATTTCTCCTCCAATAGTTTGAGCACCCTGTCAACATGTTAAACATGATCATTCCAAGATTTGTTGTAGATTACTATGTCATCAAAAAATACTAGCACAAATTTTCTAATGAAGGGTTTGAAAATGGAATTCATCAACCTTTGAAATGTATAAGGTGCATTGGTTAGGCCAAAAGGCATGACAAAAAAATCATAATGACCCTCATGATTTCGAAATGATGTTTTCGGAATATCTTCCGTCCTCATTCTAATTTAAGGATATCCTGAAAGAAGATCCAACTTGGTAAACTAAATTGCTCAATGTAGTTCATCCAATAATTATTCAATTACAGGAATGGGAAATTTATCTTTAATAGTGAGCTTGTTGAGCTCCCTCTAATCTAGACACATGCGCATGATCCATCCTTCTTGTGCGCCAATACTATTGGAGCAAAGAAAGAACTTTGACTAGGTTGAATTATACCAACCTCTAACATATCTGCAATCATATATTCAATTTCACTCCTTTGGACATAAGGATATCTGTAAGGCCTGATGTTTGGAGGAACACTTCCTAGAATCAAATGAATAGAATGATCATGATCACAAATAGGTGGGAGTCCCTTGGAAGTTTGAAAAACCTTAGAATGATTGTCCAAGACTTTTTGGAGATCTAGAGAAATAGATGATTTTGATGTTGTAACTTCTAGTGAGAATAATTGTGCAATTAAGCCTCGTTGTTCTTTATTCAAAATATTTTTCATGACATTAGAGCTTATTATCTTTCTCAGCTTCCCTGCGATACCCCATAATTCGATTTCCTTTCCTTCAGAAAAAAATTTCAAGAAAAGTTCTTGAAAATTAAAAGTTACTGTCCCCAAGGATTGTAACCATTGTACTCCTAGTACAACATAAACACCTCCCATTGGAATGGAAAGCATTATAATATTCAATACATATTCCCCCATGGTTAGCTTGATATTATGGCATTTTCCAGAGAAAATTATAGTTCCTCCATTTGCAACCATCACTTGATATTCTGGTGTTGGGTATAGGAAACAATTCAATTCCTTGGCTACCTTACAATCGATAAAATTATGGGTACTACCCGAATCAATCAACACTATTACCTTTTTCTTCTTTATATCTACTTATATCTTGAGAGTTTGAGGAGTGGTAATCCCTGCCAATGCATTACATGAAATGGATGGACTCATTTCTTATTCTTCTAGGGTTGGTTCCTAGTGTATATCCTCTTCTTTTGAAGTTTCTTGTCCATTTTCTTCCTCCTCTTCACAATCTATGTAAGATAATTTCTTCTTAGCACACTTATCACATTTAGTGTATTTTCTATCACAACTATAGAAAATCCCTTTTGCTCTTTTTTATTAGAATTTTTGTACTGTCAACCTTGTAGGTTTTGGAAGTCTAGGAGTAGCAACACTTCCATGTTTATAGATGTGAGTGGTAGGCTTCCTTGTCACCATAATTTTGCATTCAATTTTTCTTTCCAACCTAAATGCCTTCTCCAATGAATAAGGTTCCCAAACACAAAATTCATTTTGGATGTTATCCTTTAAATTCCCTATGAAGAAATCAACCATATGTTCCTTTGGAATATCAGTTACCCTTATATTCAATTTTTGGAAGTCCTCAATATGCTCCCCCACTGAAACCTTTTGTTTGAGATTTATCAATTGGCTAAAGAAGGTGTTACTCTTTGTATCCTCATAATGTGCTATCATTTCCTCCGTAAAAATTGACCAAGTGACAATTTTTTTACGGGAGAAAAGCCATCGATATCATGCAAATGTATTTTGTTCTATATGTAAAATTGCAATGCATACCTTTTGTGTGTTTTACACATTATTGAGATCAAGATATTGCTCCATCTGTATTATCCATGTTACGAGATCCTTGCCATCAAACTTCCTCATATCTATCTTTGGAATATGGTGGTTCTTCCATCCAACATTAGATTCTATGAAATCACGATTAACATTTATTTTTTTCTCATCCTGAGTTTCCTCTACTATCTTTTTGCCATTATGAAACATTTCTTGTATCAACTTTGTCAAACCTTCCATGTTTTCTTTTAGATCATTCTTCATGTTTTCCATGTTGTCTTTCATTTTTTCTTCCATGTCATCCATCTTAGCTTCCATGCCTTTCTTCAAACCATCGATATTAGCTTCCATGCCCTTCTTAAAACCATCCATTTTAACTTCCACACCTTTCTTCAAAACTTCCATCTGATATTTTTTTTCTCTTTGCAAGAGAGAAAGTTGGTGCACTTGCTCTTGTAATTTTGATATGTCCTGTTGTGTTTCTTCCTCTTCATGAGTCATAGTAGAGCCTTTTGAAGGCTTAATGGGTGTTGAATTATTTTTGGTGGCATTTTAGAACCCAATACTGATATCTATGCTTCAATATGCCCTTAGAATCACTTTAAACTAATTTTTGACACAAGAATTATGCAATTCGAAAAAAAACACACACTTTTTTCTTCCTTTTGAAGAGATCGATATTGAAACTGAATTATCTCTATGATTTCAGATCTTCAATATATGAAACTCAACCCTATATTATCCCTCTGAATATTCTTTCTAATTCCACAGCTCTTACCTGATTTGGATTCTTCAAGATAAAGTTATGCCCAATCTCCCAGAATGAGCTAATTATGGATAGGTTCAGTAGAGAAAACTTGTACGACGTGCCACGTGTCACTGTTTGCTCCTTCAACTCTTAAATTGATACACAGGCAACTAAAGTTTGTATACTTGTGTCCAAATTTTAAAAAATTCCAATCTGACTCTTAGAGAGAGAGAGTTATGACGATTTTCCCACGGTCAGCCCTTTGAGATGAAATTCGAAAGCTTGAAAAATCCCTAAGTTCCACAAATCATATCTCCTAAAATGTTTCCAACCAAGGTCTAAAATTTTCACAGGAAGTTCCTTAGGACTATGGATTTTCTTTGTAAAAATTTCATCTTCTTAACCTTCGTAGAAATGTTTTTATAGCTCAAATTCTACGATGACCTGTTTTAGCTGAAATTCGGGAGCCTAAAAAAACTGTAACTTCCACATATCATATCTCCGAAAATATTGCAAACCAAGATCTTAAATTTTTACATGATGTTCCTCAGGATTTCTACTTCGATCTATACAAATTTCAACTTCTGAACCTTCATTGAAAAAAATGTATATCGAAAATGCCACGATGACCTGTTTGGAGTAGCGAAACCCTAGAATCCAGAGCTCTGAAACCAAATTTTATGAAACCAGCTCCAAAAATAGAAGAAAAGAGAGATCAATGCCTTAGAAATTAGCCACTTCAAGGGGGAAACCTCCTTTACATTAAATAAGTGAACAATTCTTGGATGACACAAATGACCAAAACCTCCTTCTATATATAGGAGTCCATGGGATCACAATATAATCCTATCCAACCTAAAAATAATAATGAAGGGGTACAACAATAAAAATAAGGGGTTTACACTAATAACAATAAGGGACTATACTAGTAATATAAGAACCTAACATTCACTATTTTTAGTACTAGAAGTTGTGAGTCAAGTTTGCTAACTAAATGGCGAATATCATGTGCAATAGTAGCTCAACCACTATGCTATAGTCAACGATGTTGTTGGTAGAGTGACCGATAAAAATCCCTTGTAGATTCGCTAACTCACCATTTGGAGAAAAGATAGCCCACGCTGCGGAGGATAGATTTTGCGTACTATGACTAGAACCATCAGCATAACCAATGTATGGTTTAAGCGATGTCGACATCTCCAAAGAAAACATAAAAGGATCAAAAGAAACCGCAGGAAACTCTAAAAGACACACTGCAAATGCTCTCAACACACCTATAAACAATATGTATACAATGTGTTACACATGAGATCAAGAATATTATATTTTTAGGTGTAATCCATTCCTAGGCTGCAACAAAGGCACTCCATCGAAATAAACTAACTCATAGGATCCCTTTTCAAGGACATGCTTCACAATATACGAGCCTAACCACATTGGTTGGAAATTTCTTGAACCTAAATTATCAGCCTATTCATCATACAAAAGAAGAATATCCCCTTCTAAGAAGATATGTGTCTTGAAACTTTTTTCATATTATGCCTCGATACATATTTTATGAGCATGATTAGATATACAAACACTGCATCAAGTCTCATCCAGACGATTCAGATGTAAAAGATGTTCCTCTTCTACAGAAGTGTTAGGAATAATTTCGATGGCTATTTTTACTGATGGAATCTCGCATTCAATTGGGAGGATCGATTGCAGACCATAAACCACTTGAAAGGGTGTGAATCCGGTAGTAGTGCTTATTGAGGTTCACTATGCCCACAAGGTAGCATAGAGAAGAAGATTACAGTCTGATTGGTGGACCCCTATCATACGTTGAAGCATAATATTAAGAACTTTGTTTATATATTCACCATGAACATTAGCCTAAGGATAGTAGGGAGTGGAACTTTCATGAGAAAGTTCTAATTTGGGAGCTAGTTCAGTCATCATATGATTTTGGAAATTCTTTCTATGATATGTAACTATGGCTTGTGGAACTCAAACCATGTGATAACGTGATTGAAAAAAATATATGAAGTTGTTTTTCTAATGTTGTAATATGTAGGCATTTCTTCAGCCCAGTTGGTAAAATAATATACCCCAACAATGGTATAACCATGCCTCTCGAATGAGTGAGGGTTAGATCTCATAAATTTGATTCCTTGTTTCAAAAATGGTCTGACAATCTTAACGGGATGCATCACAGTAGGTGAAGGACGTCTTACAATCATTAATTTGGTATGCATGACACTTCTGGAGAACGAGTATACAGTACAAAAAAATAGTGGGCTAGAAGTAACCAGCGCATAAGATATTCTACGCGATAGCATAGCCTGATAAATGACCGCCATATGCCCTTGAGTGGAATTCAATAATAACTTTCTCAACCTCCTCATGAATGAGGCACCTTCATAGAATCATATCAATATTATGTTGATAAATAGTTTCGCCAATCATGTTGTAGTCTTTGGTCTGGTATAGGATACATCGATGCTCAGAGCGTGAGGTATCAAACTATAAAGTATGGGTCTAGAAATAAATCAGAATGTCTCCATAACATGGGTCAGATGAATAAATTTGAAACAATGACTCTTTAGGGATAGAATCCTCATATGCTAATTCAGAATCAGGGGAAGGATGTTTACACATAAGCTCGACAAAAACCTAGGACTTCTTTGACTTGGATTTGATGAAATCCAAATCAAGCTCTTGCAGGATGATGATCAATTTAGAGTATTTATCCCCCCCCCAACAATTGACATGAAAAAATGTGTCATAAGGTTGCAATATGAAACAATTGTAGTTTTCCGGAGCAAGATTTAATGGCAAAACCTTTGGACAGCTAGAACGATCAACTAAGCCAACTTTTCCACAAGTATACCTGACTTACGTATCTTTGAGATTCTGACTCAAGTAATATATGGGGTGTTATGTCCCTACATGTTCCTCTTGGACTAATACCATTTCTATAGTAGAAATGGCAAGATCGAGATAGAGGAGATACTCATGCTAATAGTGAGGGGGATACAATAGATATGCTCAAACTAGTATACCTTTCAGGGAATCAAAATATTTCTGAGTTGTGTTATCCCAATGGAATAGAACCCCATTCTTAAGTAGGCAAGTGAATCCTTTAGTCAACTTGGCGTAATTATGGAAGAACCATCGCAGGAAGTTAGATTTCCCTTGATGTCATTGAAGCTGAATAAGTGAAGAAGGTGTAGGAAGCTCGACTATTTCATGTACTTTCATAGGATCCATCCAAATTCCTTTTTTTGAAATAAAAAAACCTAGAAGTCTTCCATAGATGAATAATAACACACATTTATGTGGATTTAATTAAATATTATAATATATACACCATATTAAAATGGTCGTAAGATATATCGAGTGATCAACCCGATGCTTACAATGAGTAGAGAGATCTTCCAAATAGGGTTTCACGATGTGTTTAATATCATCAAAAGGGTAATCCATGGCCCACTGAAACATGGCCTCAACATTCTTGATACCAAATTGGATTTTTCGATAGAAAAATGTACCATAGGGACATAAATGTAGTCTTAGGTTGATCTGCTATGAGAATTTTCATTTTATTATGTCTTGAGAGACAATCCATGAAAGGGTATATTTCATGACCGAAACTATCACCAAAAATTTGGTCAATGAATGGGGTGAGGTAATTTTCCTTAGAAGAAGCGTGATTCACATCTTGATAATCAATGCATACTCGGAAATTCCCCTATTTCTTCATGACAATGAAAAAAATAGACACCTAATCAGTGAGAGGAATGGGGTAGATGAAACTAGCACAAAGGAGCTTTTCAACTTCACTCTTACTTGCAAAAGCCTTCTCTGGATGGATCGAATGTGCTAGCCCCCTATAAATTCCTTGACAAGAAAGAAAGGGGCTAATTTGTTTTATGAGCCTTCAAGGAATGCATTTCCCCTGAAAACACATCATCCTTGAAGCCCTTTCATATTCCCTACCCTTTGATTGTTTCCCTCTGCTGTTTTTGAGTCAATAGGCCTCACTGATGATAAAAAAATTGTGCTCAAAAATGCCTTTATTTTCCCCTTATATCCCTGCAGAAATATCTCATTTTAACCCTTTTTTCCCCTTTGTCAAAGCCCCCCTTTTACTCTCTGAATCCTCCTAAAATCCCCTTAAATCTTACATACACCCCTTCTTTGGTCTAATTCCCCTTTTTTCCCCCTACCGTTACCCTCTCCTATTCTCAAATTTCATTAAAAGGAGCCCAAAAAACCCATTTTACAGCTTATGATAAGGCCTAGCCCCTTTCGGCCTAGCCCCACAAGCCACTTCCCACGTAGACCCAAGCGCTAAGACCAAGTGCCAATCCTTAAAGCGCTTATCGCATCGGAGAATCAGAGAAAACACGCATTTCCTTTGTAAAGTTAAAACCTTCGATGCGAAGGAGTATTCATCGGTCAGCCCTTGAAATGATATCCACCATTGATCTTGATAGATCCAATGGCCCATAGCCCATTTTATCGCACCCCTAACACTCCTTTTTTGAGCCCTCCGATGGCCATCTCCACCGTCGATCCACTTCTAAATCCGATGGCCATCGCAATCTCGCTTTATCACTAATTGCAACTTTCGCTGTGCCACCCCTTTGCTCCCTCCGATTGCGATGCCCTGACTACATCTCCACCGTTGATCCGTCATTTAATCCAATGGTTCAGATTTATCCTGCTCCCCTCCTATTGCTCCATCCTTTTCCCCTGCCGATACGATCTCCACCGTTGATCTATCACTCAGATCAGACGGTCCGGCGCTAATCGCACTCCCGTCTCTAATCGCATTCGCAACTTTCGCTGTGCCACCCCTTTTCTCCCTCTGATTGCGATCCCTCAACTACATCTTTGCCATTGATCCATCATTTGGATCGGATGGCTGGTGCTCCGTCGCATCGTGCCAGTCGCATCGCATCCCATCCTCTACACCTCCGATTGCGATCCGCCAATGATGATCTCCACCATCGATTCCCCTGTTGATCCAACAGCCATAAAATAATCTCACCATAATTCAATCGGACAGCCGAACCTCCCATTTCTCCCCTTTGATTGGATCGTAGCCGTCGATCTCCCCCCGAGATCCGATGGTCCAGAATGAATCGCCCTCCGCCCATGTCGGGTCCCACCACATACGATCATTTTCATTACATTTTCATTCATTTTAATGCATTCCACCCAACTTCATAAACCATCCCAATGTTTAATCTATGTCGTTGATCTTTGTCACCAAACCATGATCGAACGGTCCACGAGCAGTTCCCCACCTAAACCTATTAGTCGCAGTCCACATCATATCACTGCATTGTTCATCATTGCTTCATCTAAAACCACCATTTCTACCACCGCCGCGCTATCATCCAGCCCGCCCTCCATAGCCATCCTTCCCTATGCATGGATTTCATAATAGAGCTGCGTGCTTTTGCAGGGTACGAGCGGCGGAAAACTGCCATGATTCACAGTCTTTGCACAGTTACAGAGAAACAGGAAAGGACCATTTTCAAGAGCCGAAATCATGGAGAAAGGTCTAAGAAGACGTTATGACAGGGCTTGCATTAAAAGAATAGAGTTCAAGCTTTGTAAAATCTTCCCCAAAGCCATTAAAGCACAGATTTTGTAGTCAGAGGCAAAACGTGGAGGTGGCAAAGAGTATCAGGGGAAAACAGAGTGTTTAAGGCCTGTCATTGAATATTTTGAGCCTTAATCCTATGATTTGAAGGCAGAGTACCAGATCAAAGGCATCATGGATCACACGGAAAGCCCAGCGCACAGAAAACAATACTATCAGGATAGCTACATCAGCAGAACGTTCCTACCCGTGAAAGGAAAAAGCGCCCATATTGTTCCATTATCTACCATGTTCCTTAGAAGATTTCCACCCTGACAGAATAGTCTTGTGCTACCAGAGCATTTTTTATGCAGCATGGAAGACTTCAATCTACCTTTTTTTTTATTCACCAAAAGTACTACATATTATTGTAGCCAGAGTGCATCAGAGCCATACCGGAGTAAATGGAAGCCTGAAGAAGATCATTCTTTCACCAAAGAGTGTCAGAGATAAATGCACAGATTTTAAACAGAATGGGCTTCGGCCCTCTTTCTTTTCTGAGTTTAATGCTCCATTTAGTGTTTCACCTACCTCCTTTGCTCTCTTCAGCTATAAAATTGAAGAAGGAACTCATTGTAAAGGTTGTTGTTCAGTTATCAGAGAATTACAAGTTATTTCTTTTGAGACATAGTCTCTGTGTAAAGTTGTAAGATAGGCAGAACAAGATGTTTTTAGACTGAATTTTCAGCCATTGGTAATGTTGTACTTGATTGGTGTTGCTCTTAATATGAAAAGCACATTTCTTTGGATCCTGATTTAAAGCAGCTAGTGATGTTTTTCTATCTTTGTATTTTAATTCATTTCATTGCATTTCTACTGGCTTGCATCAGAAATTTGGCATAGGATTTACCCTTGTTAGGTACCCTATGTTTCTGCTCTCCTTTCCTTTAATGTTTTCTGCTATATGTGTATCTGAGGATTGATTTGAATTAATTTAACCAGTGTAGTGGATGTTATTGTCTGCTAGCTGATGTATGAATTATTGAGGTCAGTGTTTCAGATGTTCTTGTTGAGGTTTAATTGAATGAATTGGGAGCACTGGGAGGTTCAGAACTCTGTCTTTATCTCACTAGGATCACTTTCAATTAATCGAACCTTTCTAAGATCCCTCAAGCTGGAGGCCGAAGCATTGAGAGTTCAAAGTCTCTCTCTGATCTCAGGTTTTCAACTTTGTGTTATAAATCGTTAATGTTCTTTGTTTGAAGAGTTAGCCTTTGGATTTCAAATCACAAGTGTTCAATGGCAGACCTTGTCTCTAGATCTGATCTCTGAAGGTCACCTTGGAGGTTTCCTTACTTTCACCTTTTCTCTCTTACCATTTCATATCACACAATCATCTTTAAGATCCAATGCTTTAGATGACTAGCCCAACTGAAAGCCTGCATATTGAATAGAAAGTAAACCCTTTCCTGACTCCATTGCCCAATGGTCTTGAATGTTCCCTAAATTATCTCTCCTTTTGCCTAAATCTTCTTTTCTCAGCCTTGTCTTATATTGAACCTTCTCTTTCCTGATTCCCGACAACCAAACATACAATTAAACAAACAAAATCTGAGCCTTATAACTAGCCTAACACCTTAAATTTGAGCTTCAAAGACATATACCTTTGAAAATCATAGAGAGATCCCTCTCTGGATGCAGGAGGGCTATATCCTAGGGTCTGAAAGTGGTTTGATGTTGTCTCATCTTTTGGTATTTCCAACCTTGCCAAAACATGGGAACCCCAACAGAATGTAGGTGTTTTTGAACTGGTTTGGCATTAGGATAAATTTTAACTTAGCGCACTACTATATTCGGGTGAATACCTCATGCATCCTTACAGGTCTAGGAAAAGAGACCACAAAATTCCTAGAAAATGGTTTTATAGGTCTCAATCTCAAATGGAGAGTAAGACGCACTAATGTGTATATTTTCAGCAACACCGGGTTTAACAAAAATTTCAATAGGTATCGTCTCTTCTATATTCTATATATTCTTCTTGGAATTGACTTCGTTGATAGAAATGGAACCTGTAAAAGATATGAATAAATTGGGTGGATAAAAATCACTGATATTACCGTCAATGCAATTTGGAAAGGAGGAGCGATGGTGATAATCATCCCACTTCACAGAGTTTGGAATCATGACCTTATGATGCTCTCGTCGGTAGAAAATACAAGAGAGAATGGATTAGAATATGTTCCATAATCCAATTATCGATTGACCCAATTGATCGAGGAAAAGGTATGATCCACACAAGTCGAATATATATCTTCATAACTAGGTTCAATGGGGTTAAGTAGCATTCGGTTGCCAAAACTGTTGATGTCAGTTTCAACTGGTATTATCCATGAATCAGTATGGATTGTAGAAGACAATATCATGTTGATATAAGAAACTAAAGATGAGTTGTTGGGATGTGGAGGAGGAGGAATAGAAAATGTTCCTATGGGAGAGGATTCCTTCACTAGTCTAACCCCAACATGCTGATAAGAGTGTAGGGCTTCCCCTACAAGCAGGACACTTCTAGTAATAGGAATCTAAGACAAAAAAGGTAAGATGTTCAATGGTCGCAATCTCGCCTTTATGAGGAAAGGAAGTCATATGGAAATAAGTCAAAATGATTACGGTCATGGCATAAAACCACGTGTGGCCCAGTATAATATTATAATGAAGGGGTTCATCAATAACTTCTACTCCTATAGATACAGTCTTGCCCCCTAATTCCACTTTTAGAGAATTCATAATACCACAGCGCTTATATGTTCTTCCATTAAAATATTTCAATGAGGTGGATGACTAAGATAGTTGAGGAGAACGAATCACCTTCTAGCGAGACATAGACATGATGCAGGTTGAGCCTCCCTTATTCTCCATAAACAAATGGATGTTCTTACCATGAAAAATAAACAGGATCATAAAGTCCAATTGAGCCAAAAGTTGAGGGGAATAGTTCTCATGATTGAAAACAACAATTTTGGAATCTGAAGGATCCACACATCCGATAGCCTAAAGAAAAGCCTTTTTATTGCCAGGGTAGTTTTGAAACACCTCAAGGGTCGACATAGGTGATGTGGACTGGTCCACATCCTCAACTACGTTATAATTTTGAGCAACCATGGCATGAGGGTTGAAAGAAGACTTATGAATAACGCCCTTCAGAGGCTTAATAATTAACTCTGTAGGAATCAAAGGTGGAGGAGGATAGGATGGAGGTGATGCCAAATTTGTAGGTTGATCAGTAGACTGGCCTTTTAGAATATTTTTATTACCATACTCCTTGTTTTTAGTATCCACCATCATACATCATAATTAAGATTTGCAGAAGAAAGAATTAAAACCATGTGATAGGAATATGGGTCCTGAGAAATGATATGGATATCTTGATTGGGAAATGGTTCAACCAATATGACGAGAGAAATGAAGGATTTCAGAAAATGATTCACTTCCATGCGGTGAGGATAGTCACGAGTAAATTTCTCCTAGTTGCAAATCAAGCATGGGTAGCGAGGATTTTGTTACTCATCAAAGGGTTGGTTTGCTTTTTTATCTTATAGTGAAGAATCTTTATTATTTTATCCTTTTCGTTTCTTCTTACTTCCTAGTTATTGTTGAGATTTTCCTTTATCAGATGAAACAACATTTATCTCAGATGAATAAGCCACAAGAGGATTGAATGAAGACCTTTTGGCATAAATAGTGGAGCAGTACCATATGGTTTGCTCGCTATTTGCAAACTAGCAGAATCAATGATGCCATCAACAGCATGAGATTATTTACCAAGAGTGGTAGAAACAATCTTCGAAGGTCTAAGAGCATCTGGTATCTTTTCGGAGAGTGCTAGATTGGGTATAGATGAGGTCCAAATAATGAGAATGAGCAATTAATTTCTCTTCAGTCACAACTCCGCCTTTGGCTACATCGTCTATGATAGATGGAAAAAGGGACTTAATGAACCATTGTGCAAACAATTTATCTAGAAAAAATGTATTAAAAAAACAATGATAACACCACCACTAATGAATGTGATTTGAAATATGCGTCAATTTAATTGTTTAAATTTGGTCATACATTTCGTTCCAGTTTCATACCATATAGGTAACTAGAAATGTGTGAGAAATGTGGTAGCTAAGGAACTGAAAACTTAAAAAAATCTCTAGGTAACTCAGTGTACCATTTAGATTTAGTACCTATAAGAGTATGTTGGAAAACACATAATCATATGGAATTATTATTAAGGGAGTTCAAATAACACCACAAATGATACATCATGACATGGGTTGACAGGCCTTCTCCAGGATTCCCATTGAATTTTTGGATATAATAGGGAAATTTGGTGGGAATTATCGGCCACTAAGGAGAATGAGAAATGGGATAATCAGTAAGCCATGTTAAATGTGGAATTTTGAGAGTCCCACAAAATATATTTTCAGTTGAAATCTAGTTAACGATAGCCTGGAGAAGAAGGAATCGCCTAAGAAACAAGTACTTTCATTCCTCGATAAGGAGGACCCTAATTACTAGAATAAGGAGGAATTTGGTAACCAGCGTACGCATAACCTTGTTGATCAGATCCATGATAAGCTTGCAAAGGCTTGAATGGTTGGGTTTGGATGTATTGGCCTTGAAAATGCACATGAGGAATTTCCTAATAGAGTCTATATTATTGCCCCATGAGATTTTTCATCATCCCGACATAAGGTGGGTTCGATTGGGACTGTGCCATACTATACATATTTTGTCCTATCGAAATTTTAGGAGTACCTTATCCAAGAGGTTGAGACTGTAAGGTACCTTGTAAAGGTTGTGTAAGTGGAACCTGATAGCTACCAGGTACTGAAGGGATAGGTTGAGATGAAAAAAAAACCTGAAAATGTTTTCTTACATCTATTTGAGCTTGTTGGGGTACAAATTTATGGATAGGAATTTGAGATGAATACGACACATGTTGAGGATTCAAAAATCAGTCCCAAAATGAACCAGGTTGGACGAGAAAAGTGTGTTTCCAAACAGTGATGATATCCATTCTAAAATAACGTTGACTAAAATAAGGTTGATTACTAATTTCAGGTATACAAACAATAGGTTTCCCCTCTGCCAAAGAAGTATGGGATGATGGAGGCAACTGTAATCCATATGGAGGGTACCCAACATAGGGAGAGTTAGGTTGTTGAAGTTAAACTAACGAAATAACATAAGGGAGAACATGTTGCTCAATTGTAGGTGTATGTGGTGGAGGATGAGTAGAATGTCTGGTGTTCACAAGAGAAGTATCAGATGGAATTCCAGAATTAGATGACATGGGAGAGGTCAAAGGATTGGAAGCTACACCAAAAAAGGTTCGAGATAAATACTAATAACCAAGAGGGACGGACGGGCCACCATACAGATGTGTTTCTAGTGTTATCATAAACATAGATGAGGAATAAAAATTTAATGTCTCAACCACAGTGGTGAACACGGACTAAGAGGTTGGATCATATCTAGTCATGGCTAACAATCCCAATGAATATTTCCATGATATATCTATGGATGAGTCCAAAGAATCAGTTAAAGGAGTTTGTGTTCAAGCCGAAAGAGGAGGAAGAGGATTAGATTGATAAAAATATAGTCCACTCCAATGGATAGGAGTAGAGAGACAAGGCTCTTTTTGCAGGATCTCTTGAATATTCACAAGTCCATATGGAAGAGGTTCACCGTCAGGTCCAAGATATATAGGTGGAAGCTATGTCTGGTAAAAAGGAATAGAAGGAGAAGGACCTAAAGTAACAGGTGAAGATGGATGAGGCTCCTCAGGTTCAACAACCTCAGGAATAAAATTATCTAACTCGGGAGATTCAAGTTCAATAACCTTAGGCAATAAGTTTTCAGGGACTTCTGTTTAAATTTTGTAATATTTGCTAACAAGAGTAGATGTAATCTCGATCTCGGAACTTAAAGGGAAAGATGATTCTAGTGGATCAATATCAATAGGAGGACCATAAGTGGTTCCCGAAGTTCCATATTTCGTAGTTTGTGTTTTGTTATGCTTCTCATGATGGCCAGGAGTAGCCTTTGGTGGAAGAGGAGGCTTGTTTTTCATTCTACACGAACGACAGGGTGGGGAATTTTTTTTCTTCCATGTTGGATTAATAAACTTTAGAAATTAACACAAAAATAAATAAATAAAGATGGTAATATAGGCATAAAGTATTACCAAGCAATCTTGAATTGCAATATACACCTTATAGAACGAAGGACTTAACCTACGATAACCAATTTCTGTTAATGTTGTGTTCAATGTATCATGATATACAAGGTGAAAGAATGGGTTGCCTATGGTGACAATAGAAACCTATAGGGGACCCCAAAAACATACTCGACCGTACATGGGAGTGTAGTCCATAGTAGTTTTGTCTAATGTGTAACTGTTCAAGGAGATCATTCCCATATACTTTACGTGTGTGGAGCTTCTTCTAATATACCCAAAGGTACGTGGAGAACGATGCTATACGCTCAAGTATGTGGAGCAAGATTTCACCCCTAGTATGCAACACTAGGAAACAATGATAGCTCATATGTTTAATGACATTCAAACACGTATCTAGTCTATAGCTCTAGATTTTTATGTTAATGTTACAAATGCTCCTTAGGTTGATTCAATAAATTTTGTTGTTTATTTTTTATTAAGTTTTGGTTTTTGCGCTCACCGCGAATGTCATCTGAATATCCTAAAGTGAAAACTAGCATGAGGAGATAGAATATTTAACATTCAATTAAAATATATCTAATGAAGGGAAGAAACAAAGAGTATTTTGCAAACAAATATTCAAAAAATAGATGTGCGAAATGCAACCACTTTCCAATGAAACAATTCTAATTTCAATGCACACACAAAACCCTAAATGCTAATGCACAGATTTTTCTTTTGAAGTTCCTTAATTTTAGAAAATGAATAAAACTAAGATGCAAATTTTAATCATTGATTGAAATAAACTTTTCAGAATCTGGACTAGAACAAAAATTCATCCAAGCAACTAATAACCAAACAAAATTAGTTTTAAATAAACCTAATGATAAGAACAAAGGAAAATATTAATAAATCCTTATCAAATTCAATCGAACAAAAATACAAACCAAATTGAGTATTCAAAGATACCATGAGGCACTGAAGACTCAAGGAAGGGAAAATGGAAGCATGTTGATCAGAGAGAAAATCAATACAAAGGAAAATTAATGCATGAATAGGGGCTAACGCAGGTGTAGAAGGGGTGCTAGTGCCTTGCAACACATTCATAGAGAGGGATTTGTAGAGGTTCAATCCTTTGTACCCAGACCAGAGGAAGCATTGTTCAAGAATAAGGGAGTTCTAGAACAAATTTTGCAATTGACACTCAATGAAAAGTCTTCCTAGGCTTTTTCTTCACTGAAGATGATAGTGATGGTCTAAAGAAGAGGTTAAAAAAACACTAAATATAAAGAAACAAACAAAGGAAAATTCATGTCCCAAGTGGAGTCACCTTTCTTTTATACAAAATTTACATTTGCAGGCAAAAATGTATTCCCTAGACCAAGCGGATTTTTCTAGAACAACAAAAGGACAAAGTAGCTATTTTTTTCCTTATAGTAAATAGATAAGGGATGAATCATACCTGTAATCCGATGTATGATTTACTCCTTTCTTGTCTTGAATGCTCCAATCATAGCTCCCGTCGCCAAAATTAGAACTGCAGAGAAAAAAAAACAAGCCAATGATCTACATAATATACATAGCATCATCTAAATACTTCATTGAATGGATCAACATGTCATTCAAATACATGAACTCATAACATCACATATAGGGAAACAAAGAACTCTTTGCATTAATATAAATGGGAGGAGTTACAACCACAAATAGAAGTCGATATTGTAAAAGAGCTCCTCCTGGCTAAATATTGATATTGTAAAAGAGCTCATGCTGGCTAAATTGTTCCTTATTTGTCACAAACTGTAGCACTAATCACCCTAATTCATGGAATATTAACTCTTTACAACAATAGCATGAGGGTAAAATTCTCTCTCCAAAGTCCAGCCCCTAGCTTATGGATGGCCACAAATATATAGGAAAGAGGAATAAGTTGGGAGTCCTTATCAAATTACGAATCTAAGGTTTTAAATATGCTATTGATGGGGGGATGGGATCAAAGGATAAGGGATGGAAACTCCAAGGTAGGATAGGATAGGATCTAAATGGTTTATCTGACGTCAATGGTTGTAACAAATTCTGGAAGATTCTTGAAAACATTAGGGGAATTTCGAGGTCTAAAATAAGCCTCCTAAGGAAATTATAGAACAATAGTGGAAATAATAAAATAAGATTTTATTATATCATCAAATTTTAGAGGGAAAAAAGGAAAAACTATTTTTTCAACTTATCTCCCAAAGTTTTTACTCAAATTTCAAGCGGGAGAACTCATTGGATGAAAAATTGAATTCCTTATCTAGGGAGTACCCATATTGCATACTTTCGATGGGTCCTTGTACATGAAAAATGAGAAATACATGAAAAATGTGATTATAATCACGTTTTTCTTTTTTTTTTCTTTTTTTTTTTAAATATATTTCTCATTTTTTGTGTAGCAAGGTCCATCAAAATAATGCAACATGGATACTCCTTGGATGAGGAATTAAATTTTGCATCCAACGAGTACTCCCACTTGAAATTTGAGTAAACAATTTTGGAGATAAGTTGAAAATACGAGTTGAAAAGTTAGTTTTATTATTTTTTTTTATTTTTAAATATTTTTACCCTTTTACTCAAAAAATGGTGAATCATCCCCTGTGGTTGACATCATCATCTTGAATCCTATTGGTTCTTATAAATTTTATTTTTGTTGTACATTTTTCTTTGGAGGCCCATTTTAGACCTGAAAATTCCCCTAATGAGAGGCTTCCATAATTTCTCTCTTTTTCCCAAATTTCTAGAACCAATGCAGGTGCATAGTGGAGCAACCTATAGGTGATAAAAGAAGGCCATAGTGGACCAACCTATAGGTGAATGATTTCCAGTAGGAGGCCAAGGAGCGTTGGTCCTTAAACTGATTGAAAAAAAAATCAGGAAGAGACTATGGGATATGATAGTGTCATGGATATTTCATTGTGTTATGATGATTTCAAGGGTCATGGATGTTGATTGGTACAATTTTTATGGAAACTGACGAGATGTGACAAAATGGCCTATAACATAGAGGTTGGTGATACATTCAGTGGGGCCTTTATAATTTACAACAAAAAAACTTCAATTTTTCTTAAACCCTGAATGCAGTATTTGAAGATGAAGTAAATGAGTTATTATTCCTTAAATAATTATGTAGATTTTCCTTGTTTTATTCTTAATTACTTCTCACAATGACTCCCCACCCTTTTTGTTTCATGTTTACCATACATATTTTTCATTAAATGATTTAAAACTTGGGTTCTAATACCAATATGACTTGTAATGACTTAATGTAGATGGTTTACTTAAATCCCCAATATATACATTAATAACATAAATAAATTAATTTTTATCTCTATTTTATATTTAATTATGCATTAACTCTAATTATATAACACTTCCATACTCTAAATACATAAAACGTTGTTGAAAAAGTAATTGTAGACATACAAATAAAAAATTATTTTACTCTACAAACCCATTTGGGAATCAACAAAAAAATTGACTCTATTTAAATCTTTGAATGCTTATGTATTATTACAGAGGGAAGTTATACACTCTTTAATAAATATTTCATGTATTTTTTCTCCATTCTTGTATATTGTACATTGTTTGTTGGTTCTAACATAATATTTTTTCCATTGAAAAGAAAATCCTCTTTTTCCTTGGGCTTCACATTAAAAATATTCCTCTATGTACCAATATGCCATTGAGGTCCCAAGCTTTCGATTTTTAGTCTTCTAAAAATTAACCCAAATGTTCTAGCCAATCAATTTTTCTTGTCTCAATTATGTATCTCTAGTGTGTACCTATGTCACATTCTTTTCACTTCAAAAGATAATAAAATCTCAAGCATATTCAAATGCCTCCTCCATAAACCTCATAAACCTTCTAATGTCGCCATTTAAATTGATCCAATATAGCCAACTTTTGTAATAAATTTTGGTGTTATGTTTCTTCAATGTTACTTTCGCCCAAGTTAAAGCCATGAAACATCTTCCTGCTATTGTAATGTATATATCTAGATAATCTATGTGGCCATATCACCTATTAGATATCTTAGGCTCTTCTTGTATTGGAGTTCTTTTTCCTTTCATTTAACATGTAATGACTCTATCTTTAACAATGGAAATGTATGGTAGCCACTTTTGATAATTCTTTTACTCTACATGTCTTGTCCCATATGTGTTTTAAGTGTGATGCTTTGTGTGGAATGCATGTTCGATTACCTATAGTCAAATTTATACATACTTAAATCTTCTCACATATGGTAACTTATATAGAACTCTTTCCAACTTGTCCATAATTCCATATAACCAAAAATTATGCTCATATACCATTTTTGAAAGCGTGAACACAAAAAATAAACTAAGCTTTTAATGAAAAACCTCTAAACTTACAACTTGCACATTGACTTTAATCATAAAAAATTCATTAAAACAAGCTATTTGTTTATTAATATCTCATTCTAGATCATTAAATATTTTAGAAGTAATGATCCGTTCTAGATCATTAAATAATAAAAACATCATAGTTAAATTTTTTTTAGCAACATATACAGACATGTTTTATTAATATTGAAAGGAAAACCAACACTGAACACCTTAGAGCTAGGACATATATATATATATATATATATATATATATATATATATATATATATATTTTACCAATCCCTCTACCACTTAATTTAAATGAGAACATCATCCTTGGGATTACAGGGTTTGCAAGTGTATGAATGTGATGAATTTATTTTTAAATTGAATATATGTGGTCTCACATTATGTAAGGAGGATGACTCTACAAAGGGAAGAGAGACTAACAAGAGCGAAGAGGTGTAGGATCAACTAATTACAATGTCGAAACAAGGGCAGAGAGGTGCAGGATCAATTGATTTAAATGTTTAAAGTATTTTTTTGGTAGTGTTAATCAAGCTCTTCTTCACTTAGGGTGTGTGTGTTAAGTGTGTAAATTTTAATTTTTAAACCTAGATGTTTGTAGAGAAAAAGAAAAAGTGTGTTGTATAAATGTAAATAAACCTATAGATAATAGTATATGAAACTGAAATGACAGAAAATAAATAGCTAATAATGAAATAATATAACCCAAGGAGGTGGGCCTCTCAACAAGTAGTCTATAGGTGGGAAAAAATCTCGTCAAAACACACCAAAATATCCAATAGATCTAAGATCAGGAGGGACAATGATCTAAAGGTCAGATCTACTGGAAATAGGTGCAGAATAATAGCAAAATATTAGAGGAAAAATTCTTGAAAATCATGTGGTGAAAGGTTATAACCTAGAGGGAAGTGGAGGGGAACCTAGAGGAAAAACCAAACAAAACTAAAAGGAGGTGTTTTGGATGGATAAATAGCCAATCTAAAGTGGATCTGAAGGTAAGGGATTAGATCTGAAAAATGGCTGAACACTTTGAAATTTCAGACAACCTGCAGCAGCTAAAACTCTTCCACAAAAGGTGGAGGGTACTAAAGCCCTAGAGAACTAGGTTCCCACTTTGTTGAGTAAAACAGAACAAGTACAGGTCCAAAACGGGAGGAGATGGAGGTGAGAGAACCTTGAATAGAGGCCTAGACAAACCGAGAAAAATCTTAGAAAATTTCCCGCAAAAAGTCCAAGTCGTAGTTTCTGACCTGTTTTCTACAAAGGTCGCAGGCTTTGGCCTGTTTTCTATGCCCTGGAGGTTTAGGTTGTATTTTTTGGCCCAAAAAGTGCGACCTACACTTCGAGCACTCTCGGGAGCAAGTTTCAGAAAATTTTGTCATCTCAGTTGTGGCTGATGCCTGTCACCTGCGCAATAGGTCTGAAAACACATGGAAGTTAGAATTTTCAATGCTTTAAGGTTTTATAGGTTAAAAACAACATCAAGAAAAGAATAAAAAGAAGTTGAAGAGAAATCCTAGGGTTTGAAGCAGCTGGATATGTAGGGATCTGAAAAACGACAGAGGTCAGAATCGTAAACCCTTGTGGAGTCACCCGTTGTTAGTATGAATCTTAATCGCAGGTGTATGAAAAAGGCTCAATTTAGCCATAGATAACAAAAAACCCTAACAGCAAATATGGTTTCCAATATCTTTAGATCTGCAATTAGTTGACCAAGTTAAATACTGCAAAAATATAAATCTATGTATTAAAAGACATTAAGCATTAAATAAAAGCAAGAGTTTCTCCATGCATCCAATAGATAAGACAAGATTGTTTTAAAGAATTTTTGTATTTATGACACATGGGAGGAGAACGTAGAAAGATGTTATCAGTCCCCTTCAATGGGATGGGTTGTTGTAATTCCTCATCAGTTTAGATCTAAAATCCCTCTCTCTTGATGGTGTAGAAAACCCAGACAAAAAATGGAACTCAAATGGAGCTCACAAGAAAAATGGTAGCAAAATATGACAATGATGGTAGATCAAATTCAGACCAAAAGTATAGATCCAGAGTGATTTTTACGCAACAAAAGGTAGTGAGTGAATGGAAAAAACCTTCTATTTATAACAAAATATTGAGTTAGTCTAGATATCAGTGCATAATTAAAATATTATTAACCAAATCAAGATCCAAATTTTATGGAATATTTTATTATATTTGTTGGAGGGAAAATCATTTGACTTGGGTCAAATCCCTTTATTTGTAAATAATAAATAAATAAATTATTTATTTATTATTTTAAGGATGTGGTTGAGTAATAATCAAATAAATAATGATTTATTTAATTATTTATGAATATTTAGTCAAATTTAACAAGGAATATTATTTAAATAAGGTTTAAATAATTATTCCTAAAAAATAATAAGATAAATAATAATTTATCTAATTAATTTTCTTGTTTTGAGTTAAATATGACCAGGAATATTAATCAAACTATTGTTTAACTAATTGTTTCTTGAGGAAAATCAAACAAATGTGGATTTATTTAATATTTCCTCATGGGGTTTCCTGTTTAGACCATAAACAACTTAATAAAGGTGGTTTACTAAGTTATTTTTCATAGTGAAAGCAATTTTACTTAGGGTAAAATTAGTCTTACATGTTGTACTTAGGTCCATCTAATAGTAAAGGTTAGATAACCAAAAAATGGTGTAACAAAAATATGTCATGTAATCATGTGTGATATAAATATGAGTGATAGTTTTTTGGACATGTGGTGTTAGTAATCCATGGTATTGTAAAAATCTTATGTATAGGTTAAGAATATCCATAGTTAAGATCTAGTAACAAATTATTTTAAATGTATATTCATTTAACTTATGTAATAATAATAATAATAGTTTGAAATTTCTTGATTAAGATGTTTGAAGTTGAGGGGAGCCCCCTCCCACAACATATAGGTGGGGTGAGTGGCGTGGCCAATCCGACCCATGCAAAACTTATGCAAACTACATACACTACTCATCATTTAAATATTAGTTGTTACTATGTTTGACAATTCTGAGAAGAGTCCTTACCCTCTGGATTTTTTGGTACATCTGGTCTTCTCCTTGACCATATGTGGGACAATTTCCTTGTCTGTCTGACATGGGAAGTTTTTTTTTCGTCAATAAATTCATAAAGCTATGGTGTAGTGAGTGGGATTTCTAGCAGATTTCAACACTGGCCATCAATCCTTGCTATGAATTGACATATGTCTGCATTTTAGGTGACTTTTATTTTGGGCTTGTAGGTCCTGAGTGTACAAAATCACATCTGTGAAATGGTTGTGGGATAGGGTTTGGGCATGCAGAGGTCACAAATTTCACGACATTGATAGAAATATTGGAGCTTTACTTTGCAGGAGCCGATGGAGCTATTCTTTCTCCAAATCATATGACATCACTAATTTAGGTTCAAAGGTTTTGCGATTACAATATATTTTTATATAATTCTGGTTCAACAATATCATTCTTTGGTTTCTAGTTCCGCAGGTGAATGCTTGTTTGTTTTATTTTGACCTCATCTTGGTCCAGTAGTGGCATGAATTATGGCATCTCCCAGTTAGCATTAGACCCTGCCATGAGTATTTCAGTTGGCTTTCCTTTTAATTCTTCATCCTTTTTTTGTTGGCCTTGTCTACCTTGGAATCCCATAACCCCCTAAGTTTTTACCTTTTTTCGAGCTTTCAGAATCTCAATCCCTTGATCCCTTCGGTTTTGTGGGTGATCCATATTTTATGGTTTTTATTTTTATTTTTGTGTAATATTCCTATATAATGAATGTGAACCACTAAGGGAATGGGGGAAGAGCTCCTTATGAAAGGTCACATGGCCAAGCTCAAGCTCATGATGTTGCAACCATCTTCCATTCTGCCACCCACACTAAAATTCATGAGGAGACTCACCAACTCTAAGCCCTAACCACCAACGACCAATAAGAATATTCTAATTCATAATTCTAAATGGAGGTAGCCAATTGGGTTCCTAACCCTGGCCTTATGAGGGGAAGATTGAGCCAGTACCTAAACTCCATTACTCTCCACTCGTAAATGAAAACACTTTTGGGCATAGTATTGAAGGAGAAACATGAAGACTACAATGATATAATCTTTTCTTTGAATGAAATCAAGTAGGTACAACATTATTAATGCTTATGTCTTGCTAATTTGGATGCCTCGCTAGCCCACCTTAAAGGACATCTTTAGTGTGACCTAAAACCTCTTTCTCTTGCTGAAATAAGCACATAAGATCCAACTTTAATTACTTATTTGTGTTCTTGATGTTATGCTTTACCACCTAGCAATTATTTTCTTTCTTTACGTAGTCTAGTCTATTGTAACTAATAATAGTTTATGAGCAATAGATATTTTTATTTTGCGTTATCTCAAGTCTAGTTAATTGTCAACAGATTTATTTGATTTTCCTAAAAACATATTAAGCCTAGAATAAAAAATAGTATTGATACAAAATATATATATATATATATATATATATATATATGCTTTTCTAGAATAAAAGATAATATTGATACAATATATATATATATATATATATATGCTTTTCTCGGCAATCTAATTTACTTGTCTCGTAAACGATGTGTTGTATGAGTACGAGTAGTCGTAGGTTTTTCTCGGTGTTAGGTGAATGTCCTTCTCAACTTCAAGTAAAAGAAAAAAGGTACACTACCAGTGATCAAATTTGAAGAGTTGGTCTTAATTTAATTTTGAAGGGAATATATTTATCTAATCCTTCAAAAATGAAAAGTTATAAAAAAAATTGCACTTTTAATGACAAATGTATATTAAATAAAATTTTCATAAAAATAAATAAATAGTTTTTTTTAAATATTTAAAATTTTAAATTGAAATTAGCCATAGTCACAGTGTTTCGTTTTTTACAACTCATATTGAATAAATTTAGCTCATTCTTGTGTTCTTACTGAAAAGCTGGCATGTCAAATTATTGTAAATTATAGTATTTGAAAAATAAATAAAAAACATTCATCTCAATAAATTAGAAAAATAAAAAATCAAAAGCATCTCATTCCATAAATTTGATTATAAAAAACATCCATCTCCATAAATTAGAAAAATAAAAATTCAAAAATATCTCATTCCATAAATTTGATTTCTATACAACCCACAAAATAAGAACTTTTACCATTGGAATATATTACTAGATATTCCTTTTCTTTTAACAATTCCAATAAGAAATTTTACCATTAAAATATAATATGAGGTAATGTTTTATTTTTACAATTCTATGGTTGGATCAACATGATGTAGTCAAATAAAACACACATAATTTTTATGCTTGATATACTTCTTTTTTAGCCTTCAAAATTAAAGTATTTGATGTACTTATTATTGAAATGTATATCAAGAAAATGTTGTTGTTGATTTTTTTTGTAATTCTTTAATTTGACTCTATTTTTATTTGCACTCATTATCACTAAAATCTCTTCAAATGCAGAGTAATTACAAGGCTATTTATTCTAAATTTTACATCAAAGTTTTTTTTTACCATATTGAAATTACAGAAATTTTGCTACCCATAATAAAATTTCACCTATGCCCAAAACAAACAAAAAATATAACTTCTCATCAAATCCCTTTATAGATCTTAAATATTGACATATTTGTTTGTGTATTGTAGCTCTCAACTTCACTCACATTAGACGCACATAGACGACTAATTTTCCTACAAAATTTTCATTTGGCTTCCTCAACCAAAAGAAAACACATACCATTTTACAGTGCAATTTAATGAACTTGATTTGGTTGGACAAGAGTAGAACAAAAGGATCAAGGATTCTATGGGTAATGCTAACTTAGAATTAATGCATTCCCAAAGGCCAAAACTCTAGAATATCTTTCTCGTTATCCTTTGTGTAACAAAGGACCCTATTTATGGAAAAATCCATTGTCACTTGAGGATCTCACTTAAATATATGTATACATGTATGCCTTATTCTAACAATTTTTTGTGTTAAAAGTCTTTTGGTATATTTTTAATCAAATTTATACATAATTTATAGGAAATTGTTAGAATATTAAATTTGATTGGTCAAATCCACAAAATTGTGATGTATAAAAACTTTTCTACTAGTTTAGTTAAATCCATTTAAGCACTAAAAAGAAATTTTAAATAACAAAAACCATGGTCTAAATTAAACCTAATTTTACCATACATTGTAACCCAAAACTCCACACAATTCGTTTATAAAAAAATTCCTACTTATTTAGTTAAACCCTGTGTTTATAAAAACATTCCTATGTATTTAGTTAAACCCATTTAAACATTAAAAGGAATTTTAAATAGAAAAAACCACTATCTCACTTAAACCTAGTTTTACCTAGTTACAACACAAAACTCCATCAGTAAAAAATCTCCATTGTAGTGCTTTGTGTAGCACAGAGTTTAATTTAAAGGAGGAATGTAGACATGTTGAAGAGTGTGAGATGATGATAAATATGGAGAAAATGGTGTAGTGTTGTCGCCTTGCTTAATACATTGAACAATATTATTTGAGACATATATTTATCGTGGTGAACTCTGAGGATTCACTCTATAATTTTGCATATGTACTTAAAATATGTTTTGTAATTTTGTTTTTTAATTGTAAATTTATTTTTTAAAATCTATTTCTGAATAGCTACCTCATACTATTGAGGTAATTGAATTTCAGTGTAAGTCTCTTTTGGACCAGGGAAAAAAAATGGTAGAGGAGACCATCCTTTAGTGCCTCTATTTTTAAACAAACAAAATAAAAGAGAGAAAATGAAAAAATTTCCAATGACAGAAAAATACCAATGAATTTGTTTCTAGTACTTATCAACCAATCAAGACTGGAAATAGCTTGGATTCCATATATGATGCGTAGCTATTATGAGATCCAGGACATAAAACTGTCCAATGAGAATTTTTAAAGCTAGTAATTGGTTCAGTAGTTCTCCAAAAAGAAACACAATCTAGAGACTCATCATGGAAGAGGACCTTTGTGAAATTCAGATAAGAAAAGCAAAATATCTAGATGGAGAAGTGAACTTGCTAACCTGGTTCAGTAGTTCTCCAAAAAGAAACACAATCCAGAGACTCATCATGGAAGAAGACCTTTGTGAAATTCAGACAAGAAAAGAAAACTATCCAAATGGAGAAGTGAACTTGCTAAATGGATAAAAATTATATGGCTTCTAACCTGAGATTCACTCTATTTGAAATTCTGAATATGCGAGCTAGAGAGGGAGACTCATTCCTACATGCAAAATTGGCTCTTCCCCAATTCTCCTGCTCTCTTTCCCAGTTCTCCAATTAGAATGGATGAAAAAAAGGTAAGAAAATCTCTACAAGAGAAAAATCACAAACTTGCATTATGACTGTTCCATGCAACAACCTCGGCAAAGCTTATTTTTCAGTCCATCCGCCCATTAATGCGCCGAGAGATGAAATCCCCACCGTCAGATTAAAGCAGTGCATCATCCTACGGTGGCGATTTCATCCCTCGGCGCATTAATGGGCCGATGGACTGAAAAATAAGCTTTGCCAACAACCTCCACACTCTATTAAATTTTATTTATTGCATCTAATAACTCTAGTAGTAGCCTCTATTAAATTTTATTTATTGAATCAACAACCCTAGTAGTAGCTTGTAGCGTACTCTAGAATCTATTTATATCAAGGGGGACCGGTTGTCGGACAACCTTCATTCAACTTTTCAATAATTTAAACTTTCAAAAATGGCCAGCGGACTAGCAGCCCAGCTTCTATTAAATTTTATTTATTGAATCAACCAACAACCCTGGTAGTAGCTTGTAGCGTACTCTAGAATCTATTTATATCAAGGGGGACCGGTTGTCGGACAACCTTCAACTTTTCAGTAATTTAAATTTTCAAAAATGGCCAGCGGACTAGCAGCCCTTCATAGGGCATTTTAAGATATAATTTTAATTTTTTTGAAACTTGTAAAAATCAAAATTTAAATTTATTTTGACGGGTAATTTCAAGTTATCACTTCTCTGACTTGTTGGAGGCCTCTTGAAGGGCACCGACGTGTTCAATTTTGAACACTGTACACTACTACATCTAGTAAAGGATGTCATGTATTTGTACGAGTCGTTGTATGTTTTCTCGGTGTTAGGTGAAAGTCCTTCTCAACTTCCACGTAAAAGACAAAAGGTACATTGCGACATCTAATTTTCTTGGCTTTTAAAAAGACAAAAGCTGCACTGCCACATCAAATTTTCTTGGCTTTTAAAAAGACAAAAGCTGCACTGCCACATCTAATTTACTTGGCGATAGTACCACGACGCTTCCTTTCGTCCTTTCTTTTACTGATGTAT